>OZ007587.1:257080850-259480850 GCA_963931845.1 Maratus michaelseni
ATATTTCCTGATGATATAACTTTAAATTTTATAAATATTTTCATTGAGAGCAATCTATATACATATATATATTTATTATCAAATGCTTGATTTGTTTAAAAGATATGCAATTCAATCTGTTATGCTATTTTCAAGTCTAGGCAATCTATATACTATTGTTGTTATATTCTCATATTTTATTTACTTTAACTAAACCAAATGTCACCTACCTTTTTTATCTGTACTCTTGAAGTCTTGGATGTTCTCTTTACTCTTCATGGTGAAATTTTTTTTTTCTTACCTGATAATCATTTGTTGTATAGTTTTATGTCTTAAAAGTCAGACGTCTGCAATTGTTTTGTATATAGGTGTTGTTTGTGTTTATGTTTATAAATTTTATATACCAAATACAGTATGGTATCCGAATTATCCTAAGATATATAATATCTTAGATGTTTATGTTTGGTGTTTCTTATTTTCTATATTGTGTTTTACACTGTGTTTACAGCTTTATATATTCCGCACCAGAGGCAATGGTTATTCGCTTGGTTCTGGGAGACTTTTAGGATTTTTGTATAATTTTTCGCTAGCTGGACTCCATAGGCAAATACTTTTTTTTTTCTTCCTTTTTTTTTTCCATTCGGGGAAGGAAAATGTTACGCGACGGCTGTGTATTAATTCTATTTTAAAATTTAAATATCTTTAATTTAAATCTTTTGCAATTTAAATATTTTAAACTCAATATTTTATTAAGTCCTAATTTAAATCATTTTAAATTATTTATTTCTAATATTATTATTCAATTTTCACTTTAAAAGATAGTCCTTTATAAAACACTATTACATTCATAATATTTCTGCATCTTCCTTTTTTCAATATCTTATCTAACGTTTCTGTTTAGTCTACAAAGGAAGAATCCCCCTTTTTGGCCTCTCAGTTAATTCTTTTCATCCTAGCGTGTCTGGGCGGCTGCTGAGGTCATTGACTTACGGTTCACTGCTTCAGCGACATGCACCCGTTCGTACCCGGACGTAGTTTTGTCCGCGTCTACGAAATTTTAGGCATATCGGGCGGGGACTAAACGGGTTCTCGTCCGATATAGCCATGTAAATAATAACTTATTAATTAAAATTATAAAACAATATAAATATAAAAATCTCAAAGAATTCTGTATTATACGTGGTTTATTTGAGCCTTCACAAGTCTGCTTATCAACGATGTGATCCGGATGCCACAGTTCGTGATGATGCAGAGTGCCGTAGATCGTGAAGATGCTGAATGCCGTGCCGTTATGTTACGATGACGCTAAGCTCCAGTGAATGAGTGTGGTTTGCTAATCTAAGTACGATGTTTGCGTAATAGGTTCTCATTGGAGTGTACTCTGGTATGTTGCTATTTTATTTTATATTCCAATATGAATACAGCACGGAGTGATATGTGCAAATATGTACCAGAGATAAGCGATTAATTAGCATATGTATTTATGCAACTCTGTGGACTTCCTTCAGCACAATTGAGATTTGAGTAGGACGTTCATTTTGGAACAATTCTATTCATTGGTGGATATGGTTTAGGACGTTCATTTGAACAATTCTGAATTATTGGAGAATATTGTTTGAAGAAAATCCTTTTTTAATTGTAGCGATACAACGATTTAGTTTGATGTTAGCCTGACTTGTGAAAGTATTTTCAGAAAATATGATTGTCATACTATTTAAATATTGTATTAATTAAGTTCTTGATAGGGGTCTGCGCAGATTTCTTTATTATGATGATTAATAATATCATACAATAAATATAATTCTGTTGAAATATTTATTTGTTTTATTTATTTTAGTTGTGTGATTTATATACACTAATTTCAAGATATATTGTTATGTGCCTTAAATTTAAAGTAAAGATATGATTAAGAATTCAATGATTAAATGATAATTAAAAATGATTAAATTGATAAGTAAATTAATTAAATGATAATTCAATAAATGGAATCTTTTCAGGACTCGTTGGTTAGATATTTATAACAAATAATATGAATACATTATAATACCAACTCTAATTAAGATTTATCTACAGTAACATAAATAAAATACATATTAAATATTATTAGGCACATCTTTGTTATAATTTAAGTGTGTATTTCAGCATAGGAGGTACGTACATTTGATGTATGTACTATTTTGAATCAGGTAAGACATATTTTATGTTATTTCGCCATGAACTTTCTTTTAATCTATATTTTCCATGTATTACCACTATACTTATAATAATTATTTAGATCACTGGCTCTTCTTCAAAAATCTCAAATTCTTCTCCTTTTTGATATTCCAAATTTTAAACATTCCCCCCTCTCTTTTACTTTCCCCCCACTTTCAATTAATTCTCTAAATTTTAATGTAATTTTTATTCAACTACCCTGCCACCATTCTTGTCGTTACAATATCCATATAGTACGTCAGACAAACAGCTTTATGTTCATATCCCGGCAACGAGACCCCAAAAATTGTTGTGGGATTATGATGAATAATAAGTACTTTAGCCACAACAAAGATTCTTCAAATATAATATAAACAAAACAGATTTAATAACATAACAACAAATACAGCTCGGATTCATACACAACTATATAAATGGGCTAATATTCCTGAATGATACAAACATTCTTATCTCACTACGAATAATAATTATACCATCTTCGTCCAGTATTGCATAAAAATTCCACCCACCAACACATCCGAAATCTATAGAACAACCGATCGTGCTGGCATGCTTTTCTTGGTCTTGCGTGATCATCGCCTTTATTGCTGCTCGTGAAACATGATAATTCATTGAGTTCGTATTATAGTTGTTGTTACCTCTGATAATTCCCACATATATATACAGTGGAGTACCGCTTATACGTTTTTATCATTTATACTTTTTTTTAATGGTCCCGGCAAAATCCAATAGATATTAACGTTAAATAATTTCATTTATACGTTTTTCCTTAAATCGCTAATTTCATTTATATGTTTTTTTTCAGAGACAAAATGCGCATTTCAACCTCAGATTTCTAACTCCTGATTGTCCAGTCTTAAAAAAGGCAGGTGACCTTGACCAACACATGCCCAATTGAACAAAAGCCGTACCCCTAAGGAATGTGAATATCCCACTTTCTATAGATAAGGGTTGTTGTTGTGCTGTCACCAGGCCCCAGCAGGGCAAATTCTTTTCCTTTCAGCTTCACTATCTGGATCTGTATCATGTTCACTAGCGGTTCACGATGACTTCGCGTAATAGAAAATATCTGTCGTTGAAGGAAAAAATGTGCATTTTAAAAGTGGATGAAAACCAACATTTAAAAAGAGTGGATCTTGCCAAAGAATTAGGTTTACCAGTTTCAACATTAAACACGCTAATCTATAAGCGCAAGATCATCGAGGAAAGCCATCATCAAAGTGGATGTAGTGCTTAAAAAAACTTAGAGTCCAAAGTGGAAAATTTGCTGATGTTGACAAAATTGTTTTTACAGTGGTTTAATCAGTGTCGTAGTGCAAAAATTCCCATCAGCGGTCCTTTGCTTATGAAGAAAGCACGAGAAATTTCGAAGAAGCTGAATATGGAATGAGATGCATCATTTTCTTCAGGATGGCTTCACAAATTTAAATTAAGACATGGCATAACAGGCAAAACTGTAAGCGGAGAGTCTGGAGATGTTGATTGCAAAACAGTGGATGATTGGATTCAAAACCAATTGCCAGATCTGATAAAAGGATATGAACAAAAAGACATTTTCAATCCCGATGAAACCGGTTTGTTTTATAACCTTCTGCCATCTAAAACTCTTGCAATCAAATCAGATACCTGTCATGGTGGAAAAAAGAGTCAAGTGCGATTAACAGTGTTGTTGTGTGCCAATGCAGATGGATCAGAAAAATTGCCTCCTTTGATTATTGGCAAATCAAAAAAGCCTGCTGCTTCAAAAATGTGAAAACATTACCAACAATGTACCTGGCCAATAAAAAATCATGGATGACAATGTCTTTCTTTACCGATTGGTTAAAAGAATTAGATGATAAAATGCAAAAGCAGAAGCGGCGAATCATTTTATTCATTGATCAGTGTCCAGCTCATCCACCTGAAACAGATTTTCTAAAAAACATAACTGTCAAATTCTTCCCTGCAAATTGTACCAGCAAATTGCAGCCACTGGATTTAAGGGTCATAAAATCCCCTAAAACAACAGTATCAAAAACTTTTGGTGAAAACAGCTATCACCAGTTTAGACCACGGTGACTTCGAACATGTGAACATTAACATCTTACAAGCTATGAATTTCATAATGATGGCTTGGCAAAATGTTTTACCCAAAACGATAAAAAACTGCTTCGCCCTTGGCGGATTTTTAACTTCAGTGGATGTCAATCCTATTGAAAATGCTGAACCTGATCATTTTGTTACACCAGAAAACTGGTCAAATTTAAGTGATCTTACTACATTTGAAGATTTTGTGCAGTGTGATTCGGAATTTGCAACATGTTCTCTTCTAACAATCAATGAAATGATCGTAAATGAGGAAACTAGCAGTGAAGAAGAGGATAACTGCACTGAAAAGACACTGCCAAGTTTTCAACAAGCTTTGGCGGGTTTTAACACCATGCAAGAATACCTCATTAGCAGTGATTTGAATGATAATGTTAAGATGGCACTTTTACTGTGAACAATGAACTTTTTTCTGTGCATTCCAACAATTCCGTACAACCTAAAATAACAAAATATTTTGTACATGGTGAATGAATATGAATAGTTGTAAGTTGTAAATTATATCCGGAATAAGAAGTTTAGTATTACATATCTCTTGTATTTCATGTATTTTATCTCGGATTTTTTTATTGTTCGTAATTACGGAATTGTTCGTACTTTTGTTAATTTCGTTTATACGTTTTTTCATTTATATGTTTATTTTTTTGGGGTCCCTTGAAAAACATATAAACGGGGCTTCACTGTATATACACAGTTTTTTAATATCAGTTTTAACAGTTGGTATAACCACCATTGACTGTAGCTTATACACAGCAAAACATGAATCTTTCATTATTGAATTAATTTCCAATATATGTTTTAATACAAAGCAAAAACTCTCTGTCAACATAAAAACATAATGATATGGTTTAATTCCTTTCAAACACAAATGCACACACACACAAATTTCTTTTAAATCAAAAATGAGAATTTCAGATAAGTGGTAAATTCAATGCTTACTTGATTCTTATTATATAGCTGCACTAAACTGACGTTATTACAGACGTTCAAACGGAACAAAGTAGTGACAAATATATTTAAAAATGCAGAAAATGAAATATTAGGTAAAAATATAAAAGACAAACACTGGAGATCTGAAGAATTTCTCATTGTGTAAGTTTGATGCAATATAAATTTATAGTGATGAAATATTGGAATTAATTTGAAAGACTTTGGGAGGTATATTATCTATATTAACTATTATTTTATTTTTAGAGTATATTATCTCTAAAAATAAAATAAAACAACCAGTCCAAAACATGACATTTTTTCTATCTAAAAACAGATTTTGGAATGAATTTACTGCTTTTAAGGCTCATAACACAATACTATTGACACAAGTAATTTTTTATTCTAGTTCATAATTTAAAAATAACAAATTTGAATAAACAAAATTTCCTGTATTTAAGAAATAGAGTACATATATCTAACTCCCAGCAGCTAAACCACACCAAGGGTTGAATACAAGACAAGTTTATTAGATTACACAATATTTCAGTGGTTCTGTGTTAGTTTATAAGAATTATTAAGAAATATAATGTTTAAGAGGGGAGTTTCTACTTTTAGAATCAATACCGTTTAAGTTCTAATGTTATGATAAAATTGGACCAAGTTTTAAAATACAATAATAATAATTAAATTATTGTAAACATTCAGTATTTTAAATAAATTACCATTGCTGTATCCAAAGCTGCTTGTATACCAGACTTAACTGTACCAAACACCAAGCCACTTTCATCAGTATTCTGAAGTAATGGAGACACCAATGTTACATATTTGGTATTCTTCCACGATTTTAGTAAGTCCATTGTGAGAGCTGGATAATCTTTTCCCACATTGTCAAGAATAAGGTCAAAACTATAAAAGAAATGATAGATTTGACTTATCTTGTACTATATTACTCATTTTTATCTACATATTACTTTATCTAAGAACTAAGTTTCTTCATTTGATATCATTTTTTATTTTGTTATAATAAATCTTTAATTTTATTGATCTTAAATATTACTGATTTTAATTTACTGCGATATTCATATATACAGCAAACAGTTTAAATTATAATGAAATCTTAGTCTCAGATTGCTTAAGAATGCAAAAATATGTTAATGTAATTACTTTTCTAAGCAAATTTTAGCTAAAGACATACTAATTAATAAGGTCTAATCTATTACATAAAACACAAATATGTTAAGTCTTTTTGTCAATAATGCTAAGCTCAAAATAACACCACGAGTCACTTAAATCTCATATATCTTCATTTATAAATATGAGGTGAAATCCATCAAAATTTACTGAAAGAAAATGTTTAAAAAGGAAGTTAGATTGTGTTTATAATAAACATACAAAAATATAACAAATCACAACACCCAGAGATAATATACTTAATTAATTTTTAAAAGTTAAATAAAAACTATAAAGATAGTAAAAAAGGTTTTAATAAACTGTTTACATGCTTTGGCTAAACTGAAGCCATTATAAAAACAAATAAGAATATTCTATAATAGTCCTACATTGTAGAATATTTTTATTTGTTTCAATAATGGCTTCGGTGGAGTCAAAACAGGTAAACAGTTTATTAAAACTTTTTTCACTATTTTCAGACTTTTTATTTAACACCTTTTAGCAGTTAAGTATACAAAAATAATTACAATAAAAATCCATCTTACATTGGCTAGTCTAACTCTAAAAACAAATATTTTTAACCAAATTTATCAAAATACTATTTCTATTAACTTCAACTTTTTCAAATTATCAAAAAATTAAATGTGCTTCGTATATGAATTCAATAAAATGTAATCAGGTAAGTAATTATGATGAAATTATCAAATGAGGCTATGAGCTTTTGTATTATGAAAGGAAACATCAGCAAAAACTATGTTACTTTGACACAATCAAATTTTGCATTTTTTCAATGAAACCTAAACATAACGCCGTTTTCACTGTCACAAAATTTAGATGTGTACTTCACAATCATATTCACTATTGAAAATATTTTAATGCACAATAGGTTATTAATAAATATATTTCCAAACTTGACTTCACGTTTGCGAGCAGCAACTTAGCATCTGGACTCTTGTTCTAATCTCCGTTCTGCCGAGTAAAAAGTCCAGAAATTTATATCTTCTACCCGCATTTGTAGTAAAATATTTAGATTTATCAGAGAAAATACTCATTTCCTTTTAAACATAATGGTCATTTTTACTCACTAAAGCAGCATTTCTTACTTCCGCTGAGATTGGCATCTCAAACTTAGTATCCGCGGAATGAAAAAACATTGAAATGCAACAACTTTATGAGTGAAATGTGATCTTTTAAAATGTGATATTTTTTGATGAAATTAAAAAGTTATTTTTAATTGTAATGAGAAAATGACATGAGTAAAGATATAGTAATTCCAATTATTTTCTTTCTCTATGCAACAATGGAAGTAACCCAATTGCCCATTTTGATGACATTTCATTTAAAACTTTTAAAATTAAAAATACATAAAAATGGAAGTATTTAAAAAATAGTTAGCATGGGCTCATATACAAATGAACAGCTTTCAATTAAAAAAAATTAATTATTAAAATTAGTTCAGTAGAAAACCCAGGGCAGATAACCAAAAAAATCTGCTTGTATTTTAAATGCAGCAAATCTAAGATAGATGGTAAATCAAAATTTCTTGAACTTTGCCAAAGAAACTAGCTAACTTACTAAACCAATTTTTACAAAGGATATGTTTGTTTTTTAGTTGTTTAGATGGTTTTTAGTAGCACTTCAGTTTTACTATAGATAAGAATCCTTGTTTTTAAAATTTAATTAATAAATAAGAAGTAGACATGAATTTAAATACTTACTAAAATTTAACATAAGAAAACACCACATTCAATGAAATTTGTTTATTTTGTTGAGATTTGTATAATGCAGTAATTGGTCATATAAATTTGGTTACATCTTTTAATGTGTTTAATAATTTTTTAGCAGTGTCAAAGTGGTTTTGAATTAGAAGCAGACACCCACACATAAACATGATTGCTGATTGGCAACTATTTTTGGTGATCTATCTGCCTGTCACAGATAATATGTAAGTACTGGAAAAACTGATCAAACATGGACAGTATGCTGCTGCTTTCTCTTTCGTTTTGCCTATTGGTTTATATTCTTGCAACTGTTACTTTACAACAAGTAAAATCATATAAATCCACAAGTTGTTTGAACATTTTTTAAACGATTATGATGATATCTAAAATAATCATATGTTACAAAGGAAATTTTACACATATGTAAAACTTTAAAAAAAAATTTCTACCCTCCTTTGTGTTTACTTCCAAACTTATTACCTACTCCACGGTCAGAGCATTCTTACCTAGCCAGGATCTTAACTGGATTATGAACAGGCCATTTTGATGTGGCTTTTAGCTGCGATTAATGAACAAATGTTCATTGTTGAGGTAGATTTTTAAAAAGTCACGCTTGAAAATTGCTTAAGGTGGTTCTCAAATGATCTGCTGAATAATGCAAAACTTTCTGACACAATTTCTGACTCATTAAAATACGCAGACCTGACTATTGAAGCGATTTGGAATCGAAATGAGTTTTCCATTTTTTGATAAATAAATTACTTATTGAATTATAAGCTATTCATGTCGTGTGACAACACATCTTTCTCCTTTCTGGCACTGGAGAATTGAGAATTCGGTTCAGAACACCAACTTTGAGAGTGTTTTCGAAAAGATCTTCTGCCTTTGTCAAAAAATGGAAAACGTGTTTAGATTACAAAGTTTCTGAATAACAACACCTGCCCATTTCATGAGTTTTTGAGCAAAAATGAATTAAAAAATGTGTCTGAAAGTAGCCCCTTTGGATTTGAGAACAGCCTTAATATATTATAAAAAACAATAAATTGAGTTTTAGTTTTTTAACAAATTGCATTTAAAAGTTAGTTTTTTTTTTTTATTCGATGATGTATAGATATATATCTAGATTATTTTATTTATTTATTTATTGATGATGTTTTAATTTCGTAACAGAATATTGCAAATGCTGAATATTGCAAATATAACAAATGCTGAATTGCTTATATTGTTTTATGAGCAAACGTTTTAATCTTCCGTAACTGGGTTGTGTGCAACATATTAAAAAGAAACTTCAAAATTTAAAATATGAATTTGTTTTCTTGAAAATTATTTTAAAATCTATAAAAATTAGCAAATTGAGGTAGTTTTCACACAAATTGCATTTTAAAGTATATTTTTGTCGCTATTTGATAGTGTAAAAATTGAAATTTGCAATGAAATGTCTAGAAGTTAAACAAATTGTACTAAAAGAGAAATTTATTGATCAATTCGTTGCCACTGCCCACATGATGTAAGTGTTACTCATGGACCCACCCCCTTTTTTAATAATATGTAGATTCCATAATTTCTGTTTTTACTCAATGGAATAGAATTTTAAAAATGTAGTTTTAAATACTTAATTTCAAATTTTTTTTTTACTTTCTTTCAAGGATTGAATCTTTTATTTCCGGCATAATAATAAAAAAAATTACAATAAGGTAATATAACAAATAAGTATAGGGTTCTATTACAAAATGCTAACATGAGGGAGAAATATGAAGGGTTACCACAACTGGCAAATTATTGCCCAAGTTTTATAAAGATACTTTCTTCAGGCATGAAAAAAATAAAATAAAAGGCAGATTAATACAAGATTTTTTTTTTTATTTGATATTTCAATATTGAACTTACTTTTAAAAAGATTTTTAAAAAATATTTTCTTACTAGGGTCAAAGGATAAATTAAAAAAGTTATTAACAGTAGAATAATATCTAATTGATACAGGTAAAAAATTTTCATTTAAATTAATGTAATGAATCTTAATGTTTAAAAAATATTTCTCTTTTGTTTATTTATCATTGATTAGATTTTTAAAATTTAAAAATAGCTTTACACTAAAATAATGTAAGTAGCATATCAATTAAAGTACATCATATTAATTAATATGACCAAATGAAAACAGAAGTAGGTATGAAAAATTTTAACAATTGCATACACATAAATGAGGTAATATTTAAACAAAACTAAATTTTATATCATAAAGTAACCATATTTTATTAGTAACTATCGTTAAACAATTTTGCAAATAATAAGGTGAAAAAATATCTTTTATGTGTTATATTAATAATAATATGTTTTCCCAGTTCATTTTACATAAATGCAGCATACATTCGCTATAGCACTGAGGTGAACAAACTTTCCCATACCCTTTCATATGTCGTAACTGTGTTTTGAACTCTGGGTCTTGGTAATCTAAAACGTTATCTGCACCTAAATTTTGAACCATTTCTACAGCATCTGCACTGCATGTTGCAGTCACTTCAGCTCCCCAAGCTTTCAAAACCTAAACACAGAGAAATTGGATAATTTTACATTGTACATGTATTATGATAGCTTGGTTTTAAAATAATGATAAATACTAATGACATAAAAAAAAAAATATTGTAGCAGAATTAACTTAAAGAAAATTATTATATTGAAAAGAAAGAGATAAAAAGAAACAACTTTATGTGTGTAAATGATGTAAAATAAAAAATAAAATAAAATGTATATATATAATATATATATATATATATCCTTTTTTTTTCAATTAATGTACATATTATAATTATTGAGAAGAAAAATATAAAATTATGTTAATACAAAAAAAGTAAAATAAAATTATGCTAAAACATACTTTATTAAATAACATTAAAACTGTACTTAATTCATTAATGAAAAAAAAGAGAGGAAATTTCAAAGAAACTGTGAAAAAATACATTTTATATATATAAAAAATGAAGATTTTTAAAGAATGAATCTTAATGCAATTTTTTTAAAACTTTAACTTAGTGAAAAGGGAAAATTATCCCAGCAAATGTCCAGAACAACTTGTTCTTGTTGCTCTTTTTTTTAAATCAAAACATAATACTGAAAAAGGGAAAAAAAAAAAAAAAAAAAGGAGTGGGGCAGGGAGAAGTTAAGAACGAAATTATAAATTAAAAGGAAACTCAGGACCACAGCTCAAGAAGTTTACTGATCTAAACTTTATTTATTTGTTTTATTTTTTACATTAGACAATGAACAGACCTCTTTAAACTTCTAAAGTTGAAGCTGAGATGTTACTTTACACACTGAGGCGACACAAGCAACATGAAGTGTGTCTTATACCCTGTTCAGATCTGATATTTAAGATATCTCAGTGAGTCTGAACTCTTTAGGGCTCAATACAACCACTAACACTCACTTTGATTGGCTGTGGAAGCTCGCTTTAACTGACTGGCTGTTGAGTTTAGATTTAACTTATGCGCATGCACACATTTTACATTTGTTCAGATCTCAGACACAAGGATGTTCAATCTTAGATGAGTTTTGCGGTTACAAACAGGTTCTATAATTTCAGGGTGTACCACTTCTAAAATGGTGGTCTAAAATATCTTAAATATCCAAACAGAACGGGGATAAGGAAAAGAAACAGGTTGAAACAAAGAATAAACTTCTTTCAAACCTGTTTTTTCTCGCACATCAAGTTGCTTGAGCCATCTCAGTGTGCAGCCTGCCTAAAAGAACATTTAAAATTCATTAAAATGTGACTAACTGAATGAACTTTTGTGTTCCTTTATAATATATTTTGTCAAAGTTTGAATATGAATAAAAATAATACAAAATGCATAACACACAATGCAATACATTTTAAAAGTAATTAAGAAAAAAGAAAGAGTAGATCTGAACCTACCTGTACTGCAAAACTACCAACACCTCCTGAAGCACCAGTAACAAGAACTCTGTAAATGAGGAATTTAATATAAATAAAAGCAAATATTAAAGAAAAAAATACATTAAATATTTTACAGAATTACTCAAAATATTAAAAATGAGAAATAATAAAAATGTAACTTAAAAGAATTATTGTAACTTAAATTATAGTATAACTAATTGAGCTGGGACATTTTGAATGATATTTTTTTAGATATAACGAAACAGGAAATGATTTTTCAAATATTTTTCTTAGTAATAATAATAATAAATCAGAAATTTTTTCTCTTAATGTTAATTTTGGAAAATTAAGTTGCTTTCATAAAATCATAAGTTTCTCAGAAAATGTTGTCTGAATGATAAAAAGGATTTTTTTTTTAAATTATTATTATGTAATTTGTTGTAATCATCAACATTTAAGAAAAACATTTCTAAGCCAGAAAATATTTATAGTTGCAAAAATAAATAAACATATTACATGACATTGCTTAAAAAAATAAAATAAGTAAATAAATAAATAAATAAATGATTATTATTTATTATATATATCAGAGTGTTTTTGTTATAGTAATTAAAAATAAAGTAACATTTTGAGATAAAAGTTCTTTGTTTATGTTGATTATGTATGTTCTGAAATTATGTTAATTCAATGTTCATAAAATGATAAAATATAAAACAATAAAGAGACAATTCATATTAGTAAAATAATATTAATCAGATAATCAGATTTTAAATGAGAACTGGTATAAAATAAAAACAGAAGGTATTATGTATATGTAGATTTAAAAAATGATGTTATAAGACAAATGCACGAAGAGTTAGCTTGAAACATTCTGGTTTATTTAAAATCTTATGTTAATGTTTGCTTTATGTTTGTTGAGATATATACATTTTTTAAGCTATTTTCTATAAGAATGTTTTCAGAAAAATGTATGTACAATACTAGGTCATAAGTAGGATTGATTGGTACAATGAAGTATTTTAAAACTATTATTATTATTGTTGTTGTTATTACTTAGATATCTGATAGATTTCTCATGTGAATAAAACAAGAGTCATAATTTTTCATATTCAGAGATGCACCCTTTTATAAACTTTCTCATCTCATTTAAATGGTGGCTAATGATAAACCAAAATTTTGGCCTTAATTTCAAATAATATGTTATAGTAACAAATACATTTTTATCCCGAGGGCACTTTAAAATTTTTGTCTCCTTGCAAATTAGTAATATAATAAAGCATTGTTAATCCAAAAATATGAGGAAGACTTTCTTCTAAAAATACAAAGCTGCAATTTAGTAGTAGAGAATATAGATATCATCGCTACCATGTCAAACTATTGAATGTGAAAAAATACATTTTTCATTACTTTTAAAAATTGGCCGATTGTCACCACTAAATTTGAATAGTATTCTTCAGCAGGGTTGCCAGTTTGGCCTTCTTCATCATTCAGATATTCTGAATCTACACCAGTAATTTCAAATAGAAATTTTTGCTTTATTTGGCAGGCATTTCGTTAGTATACAAAGTTAAAAAAAAATTCTGAAAATTAAATTTTCTGTATCAATTTGGCATATATGTATACGAAAGAAGAGCAAACTGGCAACCCTGATCTGATCTTCTCAGAAATTTTATGAAAATTCTTACTAGGTGAAGAATTCTAATAAAATTTATTGGTGGCATTCGGCCATTTTTTAAAAGTAATGAAATTTTTTCACATTCAATAGTTTGACATGGTAGCGACGATATCATGATTCAAGAAGTTGAGGTTTAACCAGGCAGAAAAGCCATTATAGCAACTGAAGTAAAAAAAGACAAAAATGATAAATAAAATGATGATTTTAGGTAGTCTTTATTTTATCTTTTCTCTCAAAACATGTGCTGTAATTTTTTTTTCTCTCTAAAATATTATGCAACAGAAAATTTTTGTGTTCTTTAAATTATGAATGTAAAATAATCAGGCCTTTTCAAAAGTCAAACATTACATGCATAGCATACACACATGCATCTTTTTACCTTCTACCATAAGCTGATTTTTCTGAAAGGCCACCAAAGCAAGTCAATGCAGTCCATGCAGTAAGACCAGCATAAGGAATTGAAGATGCTTCAGTGTGATTTATGGATGAAGGTTTCTTCGACATCTAAGAGAAATATTTCAACTAAATACCTTTTATTTTAGTATTTTAGATAAATAACGCAAAAATCCAAACATTTAAAGCCAACCAGGAATAATATTCCTTTTAAAATAACATTTATGAGACTATTTTTTAAAATCTTGGTGGATTTAAAGAAGAAACTCATTGCATAACTTTTCAGAAAATTACAAATACAAAAAGATCAACAGCTGATCATGATAAAGAGATAGTTGAAATGAACATAGTGGTTGTCAACTTATGCCAGGGTTTTCCAGTTTTGCACCATTTTTGCTGATTTGGCAATTTTCAAAAATAAATAAATATTTGTTTTTTGAAGTATTAATTCCAGAATACCGTTGTAAACTAATTTTGTAAATATTTAAAATCAATTCCTTCTCAGCTTTATCTAAATGTGATGTTTTGGGTCTTTTTTGAGAGGAGTTTCTTTACTTTCTTATTCATTTTAAATGTTATAAAACACCGGTCAAAGTAACAGAAAATAAAAGTTTTTTTTATATCAAAGCAATAATCATTTGCTTGATTGTAGACAAGACATTGAAAAGGTTGCCAATTTGCATGTGCTTTTACTTACCATACATATTCATGTATAAATCCAGAAACTTGGAACAAAAGAACAAGATCCAAAGTTGGGGGTCAATAAGCGAGACAAAAAATCAAAATTTGAAATGCTTATTTTCTTCAACATAGCCAATCAAAATACATATAAAATAGTTGAGAACTCGAATGTTAAGATATTACATACAATATATTAAAGATATAGTGAAAACATGTAAATGTATGTTGTTTAATGTCAGGATATAAGTAATTTAACTTTGATCTTTTCAATGAATGATCCTTGCTTTTAAGAACAATTTTTCAGGTGAAATATTCTTTCAAAAAGTGTTGAATATTGTGGTATTAATCATACCCACAAAAAAGTTTGGATGAAGGAGGCTATTGCCAAGGTTTGCTAATAAATATCTGAAATAAAAAGCCGGTATAAAAAAAAAAAAAAAAAAAAAAAAAATAGTGATGCAGTAAAAAAACATGCTAAAAAATTAACCCAACTCTTGATGTGATCTTCAGGGTTATGACATGGTTTCAGCCTCTTCAAACTGTTGAAATGCAATGTCCAAAAATACTAGACCAACTGGATCAATTCAAGCTCGCCATACAAAATCAAATGTAGAAACACAGATATTACATTGGTTGTGCAGTGGATGAAAAATGCCTGGAGTGCTGTACAAACAGAAATCATCATCAGATCAGTCAAAAAAATGTTGTATCAATAACAAACTTTAGAGATAAAGGACAATGCATTTCTTTTATCTGACAATGGAAGTGATTTGCACAAAATGCTCAGTGATGAAACTTAGGATTTTTATGATGATGTGCTGATGGCAAAAAAAGACTACTGAACTCTTCGGTGAGTCTGACAGGGAATCTGAATTAGAAGGATTCCAACGACTACATTTTGTTGATTTCATTTATTATTTTATGAATATATATACATATTAACATGTTGATTCCAAAATTTTTGAAAGCATTTTTTTCTCTTAAAATTCAATGCATAACTTTCTGTTTTTGAAAGCGCTTATGAAGAGGAAAGAGGGTAAATTTATATGAGAATTTTTACCCTTTTCCTCTCAAAATAGAATTGAGGATAGAGTGGGGGGTGTCGAGTTATATAAAAGTTTTTTTTAATTTTTTCTTTTAAAGTAGGGGGTCAATTTACATGCGAGTATATATGGTACTTTTAGTCTCATTTTATTTAGAATAGACTATAAATGTTGTCACATATTACAGTTGGAAAATAACTGCTAATAAAAATGCTTATTATTCATGAAATAATTACAACTGATTTAAGATTCCAGGAAAGCTAGGACCCCAAAAAAGCTTTTTAATATACCTTTAGTATATAAAGAACATGTAAAAATCATTGTGGTACAATCATCAGACATATGGTTGCTGAAATGTGAAATATTTTACACTTCATGGTACTTGGTAGCACTTTTATAGCAGAGCTTTGGATGTCAACTTGCATAGGTTTGTGCTAAAACCCAAATGTAAATTTATTTTCTGTGTATTCTAATCGTGGAATCTGAATTTAAAAAAAAAAAAAAAAAAAAAAAAAAAAAAGAGCAAGGATATTAAAAACTAATTATTTTTATATATCCAAAAAACATAATTTAAATGAAACTCAATAGAAAGAACCTTTTAAAACTGGTTTTGCAACAGGTATACAAACAAATTCACATACATACAAATACTTAACTTAATAATAAAATGTAAGTGATTTTAAACCCCTAAGTGGGCTTTTTTTATGGGAAATCTCATTTATTTTATAAAATACTAGCTGACCCGCCCGGCGTTGCCCGGGCCCGTGATAAAATGAAACAAACCTAAAGTTTGTATGATTTTATCTCTTTAACCCAATTTAGTATGAAATTATTTATTTAAAAGTGCAGCACACGCAAGGAAAATCCTTTATTTCCACTTTCAGCTGATAGGGGGCACATTCTGATATAAACAAAACTCCGACACATGTTCTGACTGCCTGCAGCACCGTATAGTAGGCGTGCAGAGCACATGCTGCAAAATCTTTTAGTTACACCTTCTACCATCAGGGGGTGCACTCTGTTCCAAACAAAACTCCAACACGTGTCCCCGCTGCCTCCAGCACCATATAGGAGGCAAGCTGCGAACACAGTGCAAAATCCTTTAATTCCACTTTCCATTACCAGGGGGTGCAATTTTTTCTATACGATCATCTGACATGGGTACCCGTTGTATCAAGGGGGTTGAATGAACCAACGCCCACAGAACTCGAGAAAATGATGCGCCTCTTAGCAGTGGAATTAAAATCTGTAATGTAATCGAAAACTAAGTTGAATCATCCAAACTCCGTTGTGATCAGGCCAATAGAACTCGAGATAAGAATGCAAATGCTCAACAACAAATTATTTACTTTAATTGTTGGTATACATCCAGTAAATATGGGTTGAATACTTTTATTAAGAACATAAATTTAATTTTTATGAAAACTGTTATTTGAAATTTTCCGGTATTCTCTATGCATAACATTTATAATGGGAGAAGCTAAAAATGTTAAATTTCATAAATGGAATTTGTTTTGTGTAAATCAAAGCAAGGCGTTAACCTCCTATCTCCTTATACCTGTAAATATAATGAATAATTTGTTCACAAAAACCACCTTCTCCAACATTAACGCGATCATTAAAAAAATAATTATATATTTTTCATAATTAGAACATAACAAAGATGCTATGTTAAAATAGCCGCCAGATGGCACCCCTTCCCATCCTCAATTAAAAATCTATATCTTAATTAGTTACCTTAATTTTTGTTCATTAGTAAAAATTGGCAATTATTTCCTTTCATTTTCGCAAACTAAATGGAGGGATTGGCCAGAGAAACATATCTCTTTGTAGTTCAGTGTTTAATAAAAGCAGATCCATGTCTGAAACTTTCTCGGATATTTTTGACTAACGCTGCCAGATTTTTGCAAAAATTAAGAAAAATACCAGCTGAATTTTACAAAAATTGCATTGTCAGATGCAAAAAATTGTTCTACATATGCTCAGAAAATTTCAAAAATCGATATCTTAATTACTTTTCTTAAAATTTGGTAATTAGTAAATGAATTTCAAATTCGTTCATTTCTGTTTGCAAATCGAGAACATGTGTTCTTTTCTTTAGCCCTTTTTGATAAAAAAGATGGCATTTTCAATGTGATGTTTAATGAGATTCTAATTAATATCTTGGGTAATTATCAAAATATTAAAATTCTGAGTCTCAGGTGCATCAGATCACGCTTTGACTACCTAAATATAAATTTTCAGACTTCCAGGTGCACTAGATTTCGCTGGCTATCACAGACAAACAGACAGACATACAGAGCGAAACTTTCTTTTATTAGTATAGATAAACCATTTTATTAGTTAATTTTAAATATTTAAACAGTTATTACTTATTAAAAAACACAGAGTGGATCATACAAAATGACTATGCATTACAGACTGTAGTTTCATCATTATTGTTTTGATATATCATTTTCATAATAATGCGAATCAATATTTTATTTCAACATATTAGAATAGTTTTTAAAAAATTGCTAGATATCTTAGTCAGGTATAAATCAAGTTATGGAGATGGAACTTTGAGTAACAGAATACATAGACTAGAAACTGCTCTGAAAAATTAACAAAAGATATATATAATGATTTTGCATTAGAACTTTTTTGAGTTATAATATAAATATTTTAACAAAAAATGAAAAATTTATAATAACAATTAGCAAACTGGAAATCATATAATTCAGTTAGCAACTTAGAAAAGTTTATTATACGCAAGAAAACTTACATAACAAACAGGTGTCAAGGTATATTCTTGATGAGAACCTATGTGCCAGGGACTTGTGGCACCCCAGACCTAAAGCCAAAGAAAAGTATTTTTTATAAATCATACAATACTGTTTTAAAAACTTTTATTGAAAAATTCATACATACATACATTTAGAAACTCGTGTATACAATATTGTATTTACTCCACATTTTATTTATACACGTGAGAAATTGATCAATATAAAATAAACAGCTGTTAATACAGTAATATTCTCGAAGAACAACTACGGGAAAATATTTCATAATTACATGCGTTTGGATTATCATCAGCAGCAAATAAGAAATTAAAAAAATCATTCATTGCATTTCAGAAGGATAAGTTTTTTTTGGTTTTTATTCAGCCTCAAATTCTTATCATAGATTGTTGGATCAAATTAAATCTACCCCCCCCTCCCTCCCCTCCAGCCGGCTGCTGATTCCAATTACGTAATTTAGCAATGCATATTATATAATACCTCGAGTTATTTTGCAACTGTAATCAGTTTCGATATTTCTAATATTGGGATTTATTTTAGAAACATGCAAAGGTTATTATTCGAGCTGGCTTATGTATATAAATAATCTTTTGATTTTTTACAATTAATATGTTACTTGCTTACAATTTCTATCAAGAGCAGCATCTTTTATTTATCTTAGTCACAATGTTAGATTAAAATTATCATGTCTCATTATGGATGTTGCAAAGTTACAAAATATTAAGAAATAAACTTAGAAATTATATTAAAACAAAATATATTTTTAACTTTTATTATTAATTTGGTAAAAATAAGTTCAAATGCAAACTTTAAAATAATAAAATCAAATTATTTGACTGACTTCGACAGGAAAATAGGCAAAAAATTGTTCTCCTGCTTCACTATTTCATCAATTTCTCCCTCATTAGATATAGATTTTGTAGCATTCAACTGCCTGGACATATGAAGCATTCTACAATCAGCATTTCTTGAACATGCAGGTAATTCAGTATTTATTTTCTTTCTTTTTTTTCTTTTCAGATACATATAATTTAGATAAGTTTCATTAGACAACTTAGTTTATATTATCTTTTCTAAATTATATACTATTCTAAACTATGCAAGTAATAATTCTAAACAATGCTTGTTGTTATTTTTCCTCAATTAATTCATAAAAAACTTTTGGTGTGTTTTGAAAAGCAATGACGGGGCAGTAAATATTTTTTACTGGTGACAAGAATTTTTTTTCTGACTGCCAGATTATATCAAATTTGTAAAGCTCTGCTCATGTATCATGTGCATCTCAATTTAAAAAATAAATTTTGAGGGAGAAAAAAAATGTGCTGCATGTGCAAAAAAATATGGTATTCTTCCAGGGAAAATTGAAAATTACTTTCAAAAAAGAAAAAAAAACTCAGAAAAAAAAAGATAAAATAATTAATAACATTACCTCATCACCACATTTAACGCTCCTCACTTGCTTTCCAACATGGACAACTGTACCAGAGTAATCTCTGCCTAGCACCAAGGGAAATTCATTAATTGACAATGAACAACTATTAACCTGACGCATAAAGTTGAAAGTTGTGGCTCCATAGCCATCTAAACAACAAAATGTTTCATAAATAAAAAATGCAAACAGATCATAATTAGAAAGAAATAATGATTTTTATCATGAAAAGTACATGTTTACCTGCATTTTTAATCTTTTCAAAATAAATAAATTAAATAAGATTAGAATGCTTTATAACTCAACCATACTGATTGGTAAAGAAATCATACAAGTAGAAAATTTTTCAACTGAATGAAAAAGGTTCAGGCAAGGAGCCGAACACAGAATCTGTAACTTATTTAAGTTAGAGGTAAATATTTGGCTTAAATTTAGCAACTGTTGGTCAGTTAGATCTCAAATTCCCTTTGCTAATGTTAAACCTATGTATGCATTTGTATTTTTAAAATATCTCCTTAGGAAATTAACATTTTCAACTTCTTTTGTCTGTGTACTCTTCTAGAAGGATGTCTCCTTTTTCTTTTTTAGTTGCCAAACTATTTCTGAAGTATATGCTTAATTTCATTTGCAGTGCTAAAACCTTACTCAGTTTCACTAAGATTATAACACATAAAATTAGAAATTAAATATATATTTTAGAAATATTTTGAAAATTAGAAAAAAGAGACATCCTTTAAGAAGAGTACACAGAAAAAAGAAGTTCCTGAGGAGATATTTTAAAAATATGAATGCATCACTCACCCATAGGGGAATTTGAGATCTCATTGACCAAAAGCTTAAATGTGTTTCACTAAAGGGTTCATGTTTTCAGCTCAAGTTTCAGGTTCATGTTTTATGCTCAGTTGGAAAATTATCAACTCATATGATTTCTTTACCAATCAGTATGACTGAATTAAAATTGTAAAGTGTAAATACATATCCATTGCTTATTGGAGTTATTTATTTATAGTTGTTTATCCTGTTGAGCTTTTTCATATGACAGCCCCAATGTCATTGCTAAAAGATTGTTCCAGTGAATTGTATAGGCCAAAGTTGTCCAGGATAGTGCAGAGCATTGGCAATTTAAGCCAGAAGTCCTGGGTTCGACTTGTGGCCTGGATACTTTTTCATTCGGAAAATTTTCAGTACATTCTTTCATAAATATGTTTTTTTAAGCCTTAAAGTTTAATCTTTGTTTTTTACGGTTAGTACTGGTAACTTTATTATGTTACTAAAGCTTGCATTCCATTATTAAAAGAATAATTCAATAATACAATTAAAAAATCCTCCAGGCAGGTATTAGGAGGGAAAGGTAACTTTCCCATTCACCTGATAAAATTTGGTCCACACCAACCTTGATTGTGGATTAAAGCATGGAATATTACACAGATTTCTCTTGATTAATGTGGTTAATTAATCCCACAATATTACTACACTAATCTAAACATACACTGAATGGGGAAAAACTGCGATAGATCCATAGCCAACTTTCCCCAAAACCCATGTATATAAATAGACAATGTAACAATATACTATAATATTGTTTTTGATGTATTACTTGATAGAAAGTACATATTACAGCTTAATTTGAGAATTTAAAAAAAGTCTATCTAATTTTCACGAACTACCATTAACATATACGTGTGAGCTAATTTAATAAGTAACAATCAAGAAATATTGAAAATTCAATTTTAATTCTGTATCTACAATTGTTAAGGTTATTTATGCTAGCTTAATTTTTAAAAATTCACATACTTTGATTTTATTGCAATGAAATTTGATTATACTTCAAACTTAAATACATTTTAATTTATTTAAAAGAAAACTTATCAATGGCACAGTTTAGAATTTGTTTAATGTCATTTCTCTTCTCAACATTTTCTGAAAATTTTATTTTTAAAAATTCAACGCCATCTTGATGGGGAAAAAAAAAGGATCACCCATTTCATGCTCTGTATCCTAATCAGAATTATGCCTGCACTAATCGAGGGAGCATATAAAAAAAGTTCACTGCACTAAGCGAGGGATACCTGCATAAAGATTCTTTAGCAGTCAGGTCCACAGCCAATTGACATAGCTTAGTGAGTGTGGTTTGGCATAAAATTAATTTTATTGTTGTAACACCCATGCATTTGAAACTACATTGTTGTCATCATCATTCATGTTACCATTCACTGATGTCATGCCTAAACTAATGTTTTTGAAACGTGTAGGTTACTGTTTTTCTTAATTTTTTAATACCTTTGGTTATATCGTTTTCAACTATAACATGATGTTGTTTCCTTATCTCACAAAATGTGCATATAACAAGAGGCTACTGTATTAAGTTATACACAGTCTCTGATTGTTCCGACCTGGTTTTGTTTTATTTATCCTTTTTGTGTGTGTGGTTATAAGTGGGTAAAAATCAGGACAATAGTATCAAAAGATCATGATTGAGGTGTCTGAAAAAAATTATTTGGTATCTATTGTAAACTGATTGACATCAACTGTGAGATGTCATTTAAACTTTTGGTATACTGTTTTTGTAGTTATATAAGTAAAATTTTGTAACATACCTATAAATACTTCATTTTAGAAATGATAACAACAAAGTATTTAAAAAGAAAAACTGTAATTTTAGCACAATTCAATATATCAAAATTAAGATTACATTAAGATGAAGTGTACAGATATTATCAAAATAAAATCAGAAAATTTCTCAATAATATTATTACAAACATACCTAACATCCTTACATCAAGAGGGTTAACACTAGCTGCATGGACTTTCACAAGTACATCAAGTGGACTTTTTATTATTGGCAATTGTGCTGTCGAATTAAGTTGTAGATTATCAGGCCCTCCATACTCAAAAGCTTGCCATGCTTGCATAGTTTTCATACCATGATTTTGAATAAAAAATTTTAAACTAGTTTTTAGAAATGGACTCTTTCTGAATTTTTGAACACAATTCATCACTGAAAAGGAAAATAAAAACTTATAAACAATTAAAAAAATATGTAAATTACAACAGACTACAGACACTAACAATAGGATCTTGCGACTTCAAATACCTTACATCAAATATCTGAAATTTTCCAAGGCAGATCCCTCCACTTCAGAAAATTCAAAGTTTACCAATATGTGTTACTTAAATAAATTGTTGATTCATTAATCTTTTCTATCTCATATAATTATGGTAAAAAATATTTATAAAAATAAATGATTTAAAGCTGTATAGACACAAGTTGCAACTGGATTTTAGATGACATTTTCTTTTTTAACTAAGCAACTAAAACAACCCACCATTTCTCAATTGATTTTATTGCCGGTAAAAGAAACAGTAATAGTGGGGTTTATGAGAGCAGACAATAATTGAGATACCTCAGGAGAGACAGTTAAATTTGCAATTCAACATTTGACTTGCAGTTGTAAAGTTTGTAAATCATGTTTCATCAATTTTCTGCAAATTATGCATAGAGTGCGAGTAAACACAAACCCTGGTATTAACTAATAAACAGAACAAATGCTTGAAATTACAAATAATAAACAAAAATAAAATAAGCAGTTACAGATATTTAAAAGTAGTACTTCAACATGAATGAATATTTCTGCTATGAATATTATTATGCATAATCCTTAAAGGGGCTTGAATTCAAATATCATATTTGGGCTCCTAATTTTTTTTTCCAAAAGTAAGAAAATAGTCAAAGTGTTGTGCTTTATTAGTGGCCCTTTAAGTGTGTAAAGTAGGTGCAGAAGTGTTCGAGACACTAATTTTTTTTCAAAATACAAAAAAGGGGGTTTTCAGTCGTGTTCAGGGGCACAAGTGGGTTGCACCTGCTGCATTATGAAAAATTCTCACTCTTGCAAAGTCCATTTACTTTATCTCATTATTATTGACTGCTCATGTTTATTAAACAAATTTCTTTTATACGTTTGTATTAGATAAACGACCTCTTTATGTATACATTGATCAAATAGTGTAAGTAAATATTAAACAAATTAATTGTGTGTGTGAAGCAGCGAAAATGGTGCCAAAAAGTCCTTGTGAAAATTTTCCTTCTCTCAACGAGACCTTCTTATCTATCTTGCCAAGGCTGTTATAAAAAGAAAATACAAAAAAAAAAAATAAATAAATAAATAAATAAATAATAATAAAATTATGTTACTGTTTCAAATAGAATTATAAAATTCGGGGGAGGAGGCTTACCTTGCACCCCTATGCTGACACTTATGAAGCAATCCATTCTAATAAAGTAAATTACATTTTAAAATGCTAAAATACTTTGAAAAGTTTAGACTAAGCAATTATTTTAAACATTATTAGTCTGGTTCTTATTCATTCAAACCCATCTATCTCAAAATTTACCAAGATCCCTTCATTTTCCTGAAACATATCATGTATTTTTCACGTTTATCTTGAATTATTTTAATTATTATCTTTCAGAGTCTGTAGGAGTAAAATTTCTCCCAACAGTGTCATTTTTATTTTGGTATTCACATTTCATATCAGCAGTAAAAACGAAGAGCTGAATCTTTTCAACCAATCAAACAATTTCTTGTATGCTATATCTCTCATATTTATAAAATCAATCTATAGCTCATCGGTTAGGTTAAAAACACATTAGTCGATCACATATTAAAATATTTGATGTGTCCTTGTAAAAAAACTACACAATATATGATGAATTTTTTCAGCTTAACACCTTCCATGTGCTAGAATTGTAGAGTAAAAGTTATATTCAAATCAGTTTGTTGTTTGTGAAAATTGAAGACATACATATACAACGACCAAAAACATAAGTTTTTTTTTCTGGCTTAAGTAGGGAAAAACGTTGCAGTAGTTTTAGTGATGAAGATCATGAAAACAAGGGCAATAAGAAGCGTTATTCTAAAAGAAACAGAAAAGGCTATCGAAACTATGAGAATTTTCATAGAGTCCCAGCACAATATAGATCAGGATAGCTTCACTGTTATTGCAGAATTGCAAAAATATATTAATTCTAAAAATTCAATACATAAAAATTTCCTAACGGATATATTTTTTGAGATACATCAACATTTTGTTTAAATCTACAATTTCTTTCTTATGAGCTAAATATTCAGAATTAGGGATGGGACTAATATTCGGCCTATTTGGCCTTTTTGCTGAATATTCGGTTAGCCGAACACTTGAAGCCGAATATTGTTGATATCTCGCCAAATAAATTCAGGATAATTTTTTTTTCTCTAATCCAAACTGTCAACTTTCTGACACATTCATGAAGTTATCGTAATTCTTAATTACACAAAATGTACAGTTATTCGAATACTACCATTATTATATTACTAGCAAAACCCGCGGCTTTGCTCGTGTAATTCTTGAAAAATGCCAAGTGGTATTCGTTGGCCTATTTTCATTAGAGGAAATTTTACTGCCACTTTCACTTTTGCACCTCCCTGTGGTAGTGGCACCGACATAAAATATAGCCTATGTTACAGCAGGGATTGTTACCATCAATTTGCTACCATAACTTTTGAAAAGGGTTCGGTAGTTCCAGAGATTCCATAGAAATTGTAATTTAGAATGTTTGTAGAACGCTTTTCACTCATCTCACAGTTTTAAATTTCGAACTTTTTTAGAATTTGTTCTTAGAGAGCATTTAATTCTTATAAGTATAACTACCATGCCAAATTTCATGTTTCTAACTCCTTCAGTATAAAAAAAATCGAAATTTTAGGACGTTTTTCGCTCTTGCACCCCCCCCCCCCCCCCGTGGTAGTGGCGCCGATATAAAATATAGCCTATGTTACAGCAGGGACTGTTACCATCAATTTGCTACCATCACTTTTGAAAATGGTTCTGTAGTTCCAGAGATTCCATAGAAATTGTAATTTAGAATGTTTTTAGAACGCTTTTCGCTCATCTCACCCTTTTAAATTTCAAATTTTTTTAGAATTTGTTCTTAGATAGCATTTACATCTTAGAAGTAACTACCATGCTAAATTTCATGTTTCTAACACCTTCAGTATTAAAAAAAATCGAAATTTTAGAACGTTTTTCGCTCATGCACCCCTCTGGGAGTAGTGGCACCGACATAAAATATAGCCTATGTTGGAGCAGGGACTGTCACCATCAATTTGCCACCATCACTTTTGAAATCACTTTAGTTCCAGAGATTACCCCCTACAAACAAACAAACAAAAAAACAATCTTTACTACTTTGTAACCCCAAAGCAGAATATGCTTAAAAGTGCGACGTACGTCGCAGAACAATGGCCGTCCCTGCAGAACATTTCAAATTATCATTTTCAAGAAAAATATTCATTCAATCGAAGGAAAATCGTGAAATTCGTCACTCAATGGCCGGGGGAAAAATATCAAAATTCTTTAATCGTTCATTTAAAAAGATTGCAGAATTGATCAATGGGTCGTGAAAAAATCTTGCGCAGTACGATAGTCAATCATGGAGAACAAATCAAGAAATTCTTCAGCCTGTTGTGCAAAAACATGCAAAATTTGATGAACAGTCACGGAAAAACATCCACGGCTTTCGCCAATCGGTGGCAGGTAAAAAACACTGCAAAATTCGCCAGCGCATTGTCGGAAGAAACTGCGACAAAACCCACGATTTTCTTTAATCGGTCGCAAGAAAAATCCTCAAAATTTGGCTACAGTACAAGGTAAAAATTGCAAAATTTGCAATTCGGTCGTAGTTAAAAAATTGTGAAATTAGGAAGAAACTATGAAACTCATCGAACATTAGAGGAAAAAACTGTGATACTCATCGAACATTAAAGGAAAAAACTCACGATCTTCTCCAATTGGTCTCAAGAAAAAGCTACAAAAATTTGTCTATTGGTACAAGAAAAATATCGTGAAATTTTAAATTCAATCACAAAAAAAAAAAAAAAAAAAAAAAAAAAAAGCGAAATTTGTCAGTGGATTGTCGGAAAAAATCGAAAATTCATCAATTAGTCGTGAAAAAATCCAAGAATTGGCCAATAGATTGCAAAAAAGGGATAAAGTTTTCCAAACAACAGACAGAAAATATCGCAAAATTCACCTATCTGCCGTGGGTAAAACGAGAAATTGGTCGATCGGTCACAGAAAAAAGCGTGATTTTTATCAATCGTTCACAAGAAAAGGCAAAAACAATCAGCCAATCAGCAGAAAGAAAAGGTCACGGAATTTGCTAAACTGTCGCTATTAAAAATATGCGAAATTCGTCGATCAGTAGCGGAAAAAAAATTTGCAAGATTTTCTCCAATGGGTCGCAAGAAAACTGCTGCAAAATTTGCCTATTAGTACAAGGAAAATTTCGCAAAATTCCCCAATCAGTTGCGAGAAAAAAAACGCGAAATAAGTCAGTGTTAACGTGTGAAAAAATCAGAAATTCGTCAATCAGTCGTCGAAAAAATCCAGAAATTTTGCTAATTAGTCACAGAAAATGATAAACTTAGCCAATCGGTAGAAAGTAAATAAATATTGCAAAATTGGGCTATCGGTCGCGGCTAAAAAAATTGTGAAATCTTTTAGTGGATCGTTGGAAAAAATTGGAAATTCATCGATCCAATCACTCGCAAGAAAAACAGTAAAAAATTTCGGTACTTTTCGGTTAGCCGGGCGCCAGTGATATATGCACATATATAAATACATATGTATATACATAAATTTATATATATATACATAAATATATGCATATATATGTGTATGTATCTATATGTATATGTAGATATATGTAGATATGTGTGTGTGGGTATATATACATGTATATATATCACTGGTGCCCGGCTAACCGAAAAGTACCAAAATTTCCAATCGATAAAAAGAAAATTTAACGAAATTTGCCTATCAGTCGCATTTAAAAAATCTCTAAAATCGTCAGAAAAATCACGAAATTTTTCGATCAGTCGTGGGAAAAAAATCCACAATTTTTTCCAATCTCTCGCAAGAAAAAGCTGGAATAATTGCCAATCAGTCGTCAGTAAAAATCACGAAATTTGTGGATCAGTTGAATGAAAAAAACTATGAATTTCGCCAATCGGTCCAAGAAAAATATTGCAAAATTTGTCAGTGAATTGTTGAAAGTATCTCAAAATTCTTCAATCAGTCGCGGGAAAAAATATTACAAAATTCTACAATTGGGTCCAAGAAAGAAAACGTGAAATTCGCAAGTTGACATACGGAAAAATCTGCAATATTGCAAAAATCATCAATCGATTGTCGGAAGAAACCACGAAATTCATTATTCGATCAGGGAAAATCTCAAAATTCGCCATTTAGTTTTTTTCGTGTGTGTATATCAGCATTTTACAAAATGGCTTTTGCATTTCAATAAAAGATGCAACTGCACTTCTTCATATATAAGAAAATATCCCTGTGTCTTTATTTTTTATTCCCGCAGAACATTTTTTATAAACTGAAGTTCGTTGCAGAACATTGCAAAGTATTCTGCTTTGGGGCTTTATAATATTAGTATAGATATATATATTTTTAATTTATACCTTCCTTCATTCATATTGTTGTTATTAGTTTCTGAGCAGGCTTTTAATGCATGCTGAGTAGGTTGTAGAACTTTATTGTATATGCTGGTTTAATTGTCAAATATTTTGTTAAAAAAATACTACTTTAACCATACACGTTTTCATTTAATTTGTAATTTAAGACTGAGAGTGGTTTAAGAACATAGACTCATTCTTATAAATTTGTTGATCACTAAAGACACAAACGCCTCACAAATAAAATGTACTTGACTGAAGGTTATTTCAGAAAATTATTTCAATTATGAAAAGGAGTAAGCATTATTAGAGATTTTGAATGCAAGAAAGGATAAAAGTATCATTGGGTAGTAAAAGTGCAGTATATTTGTTATATTTTAATGGAAATAACTTAACATACCATCCTGAGTTAGAGAAAATCAATTTGATATATCTAAAAATATAAGGATAAAATGCAATTTCTTAATTTTTTTTTTTGCTAAAATAAATTTTCTAAATTAAAAGCACATTAACAGTAGTAATAACTAATGAGTTCTTATTTTAGATAAAATGTTTATGAATTTCTTTCCTCTAGATAAAATTATAATACTTTAGATGTAGTAAAAGTTGTTTTATTATTATCATCAAGCTGTTTTAAATTATTGCAAGAAATATAGAGAAACTATTAAGAGACTTAATAATATTAAAAATTTTATTCACATAAATAATAAAACATTCATTTCTATTTAATTCTTTTTCAATTTAAAATTTTTAAAACTATATATATATTCAAAAGTTATTTTCTTTTTTGGGAAAAAAAAAAAAAAGTTGTTATTCGGCCTAAAATTTGGCTGAATATTCAGTATTCAGTCAAATCACTATTTGTCACACCCTATTTAGAACATGGAAAAAATTCCTAATAACAGTTCTCAGTAATCTTATAAAGCTTTGTCACAATTATGCCGTTGTGTAAATCTTATCTGCAGACATCCATTATACTACTACAGTAATAGATAGGCTCAAGTACATAGATTGGCTTAATTATAGACTACATGGAGTAGTAAAACACAATCTGTAATAATCAAATTATAAATTTGCACAGTTTTCCAGTAAAATAAATTTGCATCTAAATAGCCTGGATACATAAAATAATTGGGAAAATCTACAAGATTTATGACTTAGACAGTTTGAAATATGTAGAAATATGGCAATATGAAGAAATTTAGAAATGCAGAAATATATATATATAATAAAAAAAAATTACTTTTAGTCTGAGGGTCACAAATACTTCAGATATGATGAAATGAGAATGTGCAGTTGTTAACTTCAAAATATAAATTTGACAGCAATCTTGTCAGACATCACATCCTGTATGAGGAAAATAAAAACATATAATTAGGAGGGGGGGGGGGGAGAATATTTATTTTCAGAAGCAAGTTTTTATAAAGGCTTGATGGTATCAATTACAGGTGAATTTACAGAACAATTCAAAATAGATATAGTTCTTGATAGTTTGGCCAATGACCTTGAAAGAGTCCTTGATGCTTCCAGAAAGAAAGTTGCTAACAAACACAAGTGGTTCTGGAAATGCACTATTTAATTAAAAACTAGATTCTACTAGTTGCTAGCAGTGATTGTCACCTTAATAAACAGTACTTTTCCGTTAGACAAATACAACTTTGTGCCAAATCCAAATGTTGCTGTCAAAGTTAACTAACAAGGGAACAAGGTGAAGTTCGCACATAGCAGAGACCTTGTGCATTTTATAGCCCTATACGCCAAAGTTTGAGAACCAATAAAATTTGTCTACAAAAATCATATTTTATATATTTTTGTATACATTTAATTTTAAAGTAATGAATTTTTAATTGTTAATATTACATCAAAAACCAGTTAAGTCAGCAAATATGGCGCTACGAATTCAAGCTACTGCTCACATACAGCAGACAATTAGGACATTCAGCCAGGGTTGCCGTGAAAAATTCTAATAAAGCCGATTTCGTACCACCAACAATGCAATTATAATGCTGTATTTTTTCAAAACTTAAATTCGTAAGCTCTTGAAGGAATTTTAAAACTTTTTTCAATATTTTATTCTTATTATCAATTAATTTGTATTTTAAAATACTTAAAAAAAAAAAAAAACCCTTCTGTGTTAATAGTCTGCAAAATGGTCTCAAAAATTACATTTTCAGAAAATAATGCTGCTGTAAAATCAATAAATATGATTTTTACAGGGCAAATTTTACCGGTTCTCTAACTTTGGCCTATAAGGCTATAACATGCACTTAGGTCTCAATGCTAAGTGCGAGCTTCAACCACAAGTCGTTCCCTTGTAACATACAAATAGTAGGAAACAAACATTTGGATGTTAAACAAAGATGAAAATGATAAGCCAGCGATATATGCACAGTATAATGAAAAGAACAGTACTATTTTATTAAATAAAAAAATAGAATGGAGCAAGAAAAATAATTAATGTTTCACAACACAACTGGCATAAAGAAGACTTTTTTAATTCAGTATTTTAGAGATATCTGCTTTTTTATGCAATTGGCATCATATAAATTCATTTAAGTATGTTTCACAGGGTTTCTTCAGAACTCTACAGAAATAAGATCTCTGCACCAGAAATAAATAAAGCAAAGAGCAGTTAGTACCAGTGGAATACATTGTAGATCAAAAATGTTTGATAAAAGAAAAATAATTAATTCGAATCAAGTCCCAAAGATCCTTTGATTGCCCCTCTCAAAACAATTTGCTAATCTTTCAAATCAATATCTCGACCGAAGATCCTTTGATTGCCCCTCTTAAAACAATATGCTAAACTTTCAAATCAATATTTCGAATAATCTCAAGAAAACATGTGAATAGATTCACATTAACACTATAAAATATTACTAAGTAAACAAATCCAAAATGGAGCAGCTCGCTTTGTTTCAACAGTTAGTCACGGAGAGAAGTGAAAGATAAGAATACCATTATGCAGGAAAAAATACCATTGGAATATTTGAACATTCCAGAATCAAACAAACTAAACTGCACAGATGTTAAAAAACTGAAACTGCGCAGGTCCATTAGATCATAAGTTTGTTATATCCTGACCACCAGAGCTGGAATAGCAGCTATGATGGCCATAAATATGAGATAGAGCCTGATTCCTAGAAATAAAAGTTTGTCGAAATTTCTTTTTTTTTCTAGGCAAATTTTTCCTTTTTTTTTTACACATACATCTATTCCAAATCGTTGAATAAGAAAATCATTTAAAAGCATAAGGAAATATACATAAAAAATCCAATAATAGTAATGACAGATTGTACTGACAATATATACTACATCAATAGGCAGATGAAAACTTCTCTCCACAAATAACTATCCTGATAAATCAATAAAATAATTAGATTTTTTTATACTTTTGCCCAAATCTCGCCAATTGCAGCTTTTATTTTTCGTGCATGTAAATTAGAAACAATGCTTGATGTTAAAATAAAGTGTTTCGGTTTAACGTATTATTTATTATTATTATTATTATTATGTATTTAAAATGAAATGAATGAGAGGCGTATATTTAAATTGTGCATAATATATATATTTTAAATGAATGTTATGTATTTCAAATTAAATGAATGCAATACAAATTAAAAATTATGGCAATAGGAAGAACAATATATGGCGATTTAAAACCTGAGCCCGTATGACATAAAAGTACAAATATTTTTTTTCAATTAGACACAATGTTAAGACACATCATAAACAGATATTAAATAAATGTACATGTAAGAATTTAAAATTGAAAGGAATTGAAATGGTTTACAGCTCAAAACGAAGATTAAGTATATACTTAAAACCTTAATAACAAAAGTAAAAGTGTTATATAATTTAGTTACAACGTACTCATGGGGAATAATAAAAATAAAAAAGGAACAGATGTGTTACACTCACGCTAAAATGTAAACAAAAGATTGGCGACTGTTTGGTTGGCGCGATTTCCAAGACTGCGCCAAACGAATAACTTAATACAATGGCTAGGTTGCCATTAAAGGAAAAAATCCCCTAAATTTGGCGACTTTTTTCTTTTTTTTAACCGATTAATTTTTTTTTATTTTTAGCGTGAGTGTAAAGCATCTAAGCCTTAATTTCAATAAAAATCTGGAAGAGAGAAAATGAGCGCAAATTAATACTTCTCATGTGAATTATCTTCATCTTTGAAAGCGAGTCATTTGAAAATTACGTTATTTTCAGCATCAGTTACATAACAATAGTAAGAGGTCAAAAATGTCGCCGATATTTAATATCAGTATCGAGAAATTTCAGTATTTTAAAGTAAATCAATGTGCACATATTTGCGCCTGTTTGAAGATGAGAAATATTTTTAATAAAATTTACTTTTACAGCGCTATTACTTACAACAATTGGAGACGCAAAAACAAAACTTGGCGGCTGCTGTGGCAGAGATGTTGTTTTGATGCCATTAGAAAACGATAAAATATATTCCTATTTATTTTAACCAGTGAGTATATATATCAGTATATATATCAGACAAGCCTTTTTTAAAGTACCTTTATAAAAAATGATGACATAACGCGTAGTAAAACTTGATTGGTCGAGAGGATTTTGAACAAACCAGAAAGCTTGTTAACTTTATACAGATGTTTTTTAGAACGCTAAATTAAAAAAAATATATATTCTGAAATAAATTGACTGTATCGAACACCGAAATAGACGATTCCATTAGGTGGCAACGAGTCACGTGAGTCCATGTTTTTTCCATGTTTTTGACGTCATCTCCGGTAATGGAGCTGGCGATTTGGTGTTTTTATTGGCGATCTTCTGGTAACCTCGTATAACGGAAGTTTGAAATGTTTATTTTTGTTGAGATAGACATATGAAACATGATAAAAATAATAACTCCAGTTTTACAACTTATAAGAAACATTATATAAGATAATATATTTAAGAATATTATCTTAATTTACATTACAAGTTATCACCGAAATATTTACTAAATATAATGAATAAAAAGGTTTTTGTACAGCTGTAATCATATATATAAATGATTTTTCACTCAAGAATTTTTATAAAGAAAATGAAAATTTGTATTTACGATTAATTTCCATGTTGTGAACGGAAACTTTCATATATTCACAAAATTGTATTTAATATAAACGTATTTTAAGAAGATTCAAACACATTTGAGTAGTAGTTAATTAAAGTGTGAAGGGGTCTTTATAAAGATTAATATTTGTAAATTTTGCTTTCTTTGTAATTTCTGCTTTTGTACAGAAATTGTTTTATTCACTGTTAATATTTAAATTTCTTATTAATTCTTCATTTTTCCTAATTAGAATTTATCAAATTATTAAATCTGTGCTTAAAACGTATGATATAGTTTAACAAATTCAGGATACTTTGAATTCATTAGCAACATTCATAAATCAATAATATGCCAACAAACTAGAGCTGTACTGAGTACTCAGCTAAGTTTTGGCGGAGTATTTTTTTAAAAGCATTATTGTCATTGTCATTATTGAATACCCCTTCCCTCTAAAAAACAAGTTTTTCAAAACTATTCTTTGTGAAAATGAATAACATGAACTGGCTTTCTTTTTAAATTTCATTTCTTAAATTTGCAATTTAAAAACACATAATAATTTTTTTTTTTTTTTTTTTCATTTCTAATACTTATTTTTGTAAGTCAAACAAAATAAGTAGATTTTTTTTTTTTTAGTCTAACATTGGGACAAAAATTTAAATTATCATGTTAATTTAAAATTTTTGTGAAAAATCAAATCATTACATTAATATATCTGTAATAAATAAAATACTTGAATGCTAAACTTGTAGAAAGCTTTTGATCACCATTTCAATATTCTCCTCGCACCTTAATATTTATATGTAAACCATTAATGCTTATTTATTCCTTGCATTTTATTAAAAAAGGGATTGAAAGTTCTAAAAGTCAAAAGAGTCATTGATACAATTTATTTCTAATTTATGTATATATAGTAGTAATAGTATAGAAGTATATAGTAGTAATGTATATAAAGTAGTTGAAAAGGCAAATTTTCAACTGTAAACAAAATAGAAAGAATGACATTAACAAAACCTGCAAGAAATTCAACTTTATATCAAATGCCAGAGCTCTTTATACAGAGATAATTAGCAGAAACTTTCAAAATGTTATCTGTTTCAGGGGTCGATACAGGAAAAAATTGGCGCTTATTTAGGGTCCCTTCACAAAAATCAATTTAATAAAATGGACCCCTTCACAAAAATCAATTTGATAGAATGGGTCCCTTCACAAAATTCTATTCCATAAAAACTTACTATTTATTATTTTGTGATGTTTTAAAATGCGTAATTTGTAAACAAACAAGTTCACCAGAGAGGAAAACTTCAGCAAAAGGATTTTAAAAGTTTCTGTTTATAAATGTTTGTTTCGAATTTGATTAACTGGATTTCAATTTTTGTTACAAAATGTTATTTTTCAGAAAAATATAATAAATTTCACAAAAATAACCTTTACTTTTCCCAAAATGGGCCACCAAGAAAAAAAAACTGCATTGACCTTCATTGTTATTTTAACATTTATATTATCTTTCATATGCAAATTGCAATATTTAAAAAAATTTTCAATAGTTAAATCTTATTTCAACATTTGTTATTATTATCTCTCTCTTTTTTTTTTTTTTTTTTTTTTTTTTTTTTTTTTTTTTTTTAAATTAAGGTTGTTCATTCTCAAATTCAATCTGTCTACTTTACGACATATTTTTTAATTCATTTTTGTTCGTAAATGGGCAATTATTGTTATTCAGAAACTTATTTAACTGAAACACGTTTTCCATTTTTTTGGTAAACGCAAAAGATCTTTTAGAAAATACTATCAAAGTTACTATTTTGAACCGGATTTCTGTACGTGACAGCCAGAGAAAGTATAAAACATGCCGTCACATGAAACGAATCGCTTGTAACTCGATAAGTAATTTATTTATCAAAAAATGGAAAACTCATTTTGATTCCAGATTGCTTCCATGGTTAGGCCTGCCAATTTTATGTCTTTGCATTTAAAAATGAATCAGAAAATGTGTCAGAAAGTTTTGCGCTATTGAGCAGATTACTAGAAACACAAAAATATTTATTAACAAAAGCAGTCTGATTTATTAGGAGTAGGAAATTACATATCTGAAATAAAGAATTTTTTATACTTCATCATAAAAGCACACACAACCAATTTTTCCAATATTTATACGATTTATTTACTTATACAGAAGTAATTTACCTAATATAAATCAGAAGCAGTTTTTTAATACATTTCATGAACAGGCATATTAGTTCATTGGTTCCACCACTATTTCAAAACAATGACCTTCATCGCAGATTCTTACAAATTTTTGGAGTAGATTGATTTAGAAATAGTGGTAGAAAAAATAATAAAATATGCCAGTGGCAGGTTTGTTTATATACCTTAGCTATTAAATTAAAATTAATGCATTATTAATCAGTAATTAAATTTCAAATCTTCTTCTTGACTGAGTTTCTGTGTATTCAAGTTAAAAAGTGTAATTAATGAATAAAGAATTGGAATAATAATACACAAATAAAATAAAATAAAATAAAAATATTTTGTTCTTCAACATTTTTCCAAAACACATGAAAGTAACTATATATATATCTATGTTAAAATTTATTCAACCCATATGACTTAAAATAGTTAAACACTTAGAGAGAGAGCAGTTATATTTGAATGTAATTTTTTTTAAATTATTTATTATAATAATCATCATTCATTTATTGCCCCCGGATTTTGCAAAAATTATATCAATGCTATCAGAATATCCTAGATACTTCTAATTATTTAAAAAAAATCTTAACAAATATTAAACATTAATATAAAACACAAATATTAAACAAATATTTCATCTAAACTGCTTGTTATCTCCAAGATTAAATTGAAGGTTGCAAGAAACATTAAAAATCTGGGTACTTCTCTATTATCCCGTCGACCACTTTTCATAATAAAAAACTATTGCCAAACTGCAAGATTAAACGCCAAAAACGCAGTCCCATTTATTTGATGTGAGAAGCATTATATGTGTTTGTTATGTCATCAAGTGGTTTTTAATTCAACATGTGTGTGTGTTTTTCATTATGTTTTACTGATTTATGAGTTATTTCATTAATTAAAATAACAATTGTGTCCTTAAATTCTTATATTTTATTTATTTATTTATTTTGATATTCCAACGGCAATGTTCTCCTGTTTATTTGGCATTACAGTTTGACGATAGTTTTTTGTTATGTAAAGTGGTCGACGGGATAATAGAGAAGTACCAAAATCTGTACACTACTAACATAACATATTATTAAACTGTTAAGTAAATTGTAATACTCAAGTAATCATGACATTCATATAATCTTTTCACAACTAAAAATAATTCATTAAGATATGTTATTTAATTCCTTCAATTAATATTTATCTACTCTAAATGGATACCAAAACTTTTATCTTCAAACATGTGTCTTTATAAACACTAGGGCATCGAACCCGGGCTTCCCGGGATAGAAAATATATGTAAAAACCTTTTTTTTTAAAAAATTTGAATAGATTTTTTACATGTAATAATTTTTTTAGATTGTCCGCCAACAACACCAAAGAGCATTTTTATATGAAATATGTCAATTATATATTCAAATGAAATTTTGAAATTTAATAAAACTGGTAATTTTGTATTGGCCTCTAGCCATAAGTTAATAGCCGAAGAAATTGCTAAAAATTTCGTTATCTACAGCAGTTTTAAACGATTATTTCAATTACATGTCTGTTAAATCTGTGTTTTATTTATACTATTTTAATTATTCCTTAATGAAGTTTTAATTTCGTATTGAATATTAATTGGAAACAAATGCTGAACTTTTTATATTGTTTAAACTGCAAACGGATTAATATTTTCTAATTGTCTGCAAGCGATAGAAAAAGATTTAAAAAAAAAATCATGCCTGAAAGTTAATTTAATAAATCAGTCAATTAAGATACAGTTTTCAAACAAATTGCATCTGAAAGTAGATTTTATTCCCTATATAATGGTGTAAAAATTAAAAATGTGCGATGTTTAGAAATAAAAAAAAAATTGCAGTAGAAAAATCGCAAAATCGAAATTTTATCGTCAACTGTTGCCATTCGCAAAATGACGTCAGCGTTACGCACGGACACGTTTGTCCTTTTTAATATAGATACACAATTTTTATTTGATAAATATATGCTCTTTTAATTCCTGCAATCCATGGTTCATATTAATCTACCTTTAAAAAAAATACAACTTTAAAATCATCTTCCACCTGTCTTTAAAAGTACAAGCAATTTTTACAATGTACGTAGTTTATTTAATAATTAAATAAACATTTTTTATTCTCAAAATTCAGATAATTGCTAGCAAAATATCAGCAAAAGCTGGAAAGTAATGAATATTTTATTTTTTAAGCCAAATATTAACCAAATATACTATAATATTCATCACAAATGCAATAAAAGAGTCTTAATATTGAAAAATACTAGAAATTTTCTTATTAAAATGACCTATCAAATGTATACAATCATAAAAGTTGTATACAAAAAGGGCTTTTCACCTACTTTGAGAAGGAAAAAATCAATATTCGAGATAATATTTTACATACTAACTTTTCACCATGTATGAAAAGAAGTGCCCCAGAATAGACATTCATTAGCCCTCCCCCCCCCCCCTTTCCAAAATAAATTTATACACAGAATTTTCGATCCACTGCTTTTATTTTTATTTTAAATATTAAATAATTGGTAGAAAGTACATTATCTTAATATTTTTGTTTTTTTAAATTCAAATCAAATTGGAAAAGTAAATTGATTTGCCATTATATTAGATGAGTTTGTTAATAAAATGTGTAGCTCTTATAGTTCATTTACAGGGACACACAAAAGTAAAAAACATGCAAAACTTATCATCATGATAACATCAGAAATGGTGAATCGATTCGGGTCTAATTGGGACAGTATATTGACCTTGCAAGTATCTTTGATGTATTCAATTCATTATTCAAATATCCCAGGCAGGCCCTGACTATCGCACGGGCACCCGGGGCCCATGCCCTGGGCACAAAATTTCTGAGGGGCACGAAAACTTTCACAATTTCATCTAAATTTCCGTTAAAAAAATCATCATTGTGCCAACGTTTTTATTCCTTTTAGGACTTTTGTTTGCAACCAGTATCAGTTTGGTTTTATTATTTAATATCAATAACATCATTAACAAGTAGACTTCTAATCATTATTGTCTAGTATTGATGTACTGTATTATTAAGTCATTCAAATTTATCATATTGCGCATTTATTCGAAAAGTAGAACAACTGAAAAAATGTGATATTTGAGATATTAATACGATAAAACGACAAAAATATATCTCAATCTATGCTTTTAAAAGCACATTTCAATAAAAAATATATTTTATTTTATTCCTGGAACTGTTTTTGAATTTTCCGGAAAACGTAATTTTTTTGAGTTGACACTTTTTGAATAAGCGTGCAATGTTTTAAAAAAAACTAGTATCAGTAAATCAATCAATCTAAGGGGGCACGAAAAATTGGAAGTGCCCTGGGCACAAAAACATGCTGGTCGGGCCCTGATCCCAGGTCACCTAATGTAAAAACCGGCCATTTTCAAAACAAGGTATATAAAATTAACTGGTACAATTTTACTTTGGGATGTCCGATTGCATGACTTTTTGCTCAAATTTCATTATTTCTTTTTTCTATCGAAAGACGAATTAAATCTTTTCGCGCCCCCCTTCTATACTGGCACCCGGGGCAAAAAATGAAAGAAAGAAAATAGCATTGTATAAGTTGTGTAGTAACTTAATTTTAATACAATTGTAATTAATTAAAAAATCATATTTAAAATTTGTTAAGATGAATTGCATTCGATTATAACTATATACAGTGACCTCTCACTTACATGATTTTCAGGGGACCGTAGAAAAAGTCGTATAACTGAGAGATCGTCTCATTATACAAGTTTCAAACTTTATATGTATTAATTGTTTTACCTATATTAAAAACGTTAAGTTTTGAGTACTAAGAACAGATTTTAACAAAATTTAGAAAAATAATAATAAAAAATAAAACATAGTTTAAAAAGTTCACAAAATAGTTCACTCACCACTGTTTTTATTTTGAAGATTAACAGATCAGATTTTCTCAAAAAATGAAGTGATATTAGTTTGCCTCTGTCATCGACTAAAAGAGAAAATGTCTTTTTCTATGTCTATTAAAGTTTTTAAGCTATTTTGGGAATAATCATTTTGGTGGACATAATTCTTTAATGTATTTATAGCGGCACTTGCTCCTGAAAAAATAACAACAGATTTGCAAAATGTGTTTTTTTTTTCCTTGTACAGAGTATCTCTTCTTATCGTTTACTATAGGTGCAGATTCCCAAAATTTGGAAGGAGTCACTGGCTCCTAAACCCAAAAAATCCAGTGGCCACAATTGTAAAACAAACGCATAAAAACAATAGTGTTTATATGGGGTAAAAAACTAAAAAAAACTCAGGAATTCAAAGTGTAAAGTCATTTATTTAATATAAACACATGTACAAAAAATTTGAATATTAATTAAATCTTAAATCATGTACTGTCAGAAGATAAAGTTGGGCAAGATACGCTTTAAAAAAAATATGTATAAGCTAAGCAATCATGATAGCGGGGAATATCAGAAAAACAATATTTCTTATTTTGATTTTGCCAGACAAAGGTACATATGAAAGAAAATTTGAATTTGTGAGATTATTTTGCACTATAAAAATCAAAAAATAATTCAAACATTTGTTTATATATATATATATATTTAAATCACAGTCTATGTAAAATTATCAGATTCAAACTGTTACGAATAACATTGCTATTCGAATATATTTAATAGTTTGTTGTGTTACACAGATCATTCTGAAATGTTATTAAAAGATAATAATAATGCTTATTATGTGTTTTGGTCTTTATCTTAAAAAAAAAAAAATCAACATTTCACGATGGGGACTGGGAATACCAGAAATTGATTGCTTTTAAATCACATGGCGACTTAAACACCGAAAGTTAGTGGCCACAGCAAAAAATTTAGTCGCCGCGTGGCGACAGTGAATCTGCACCTATATCGTTTACTAATAGCTAATTTCTAAACCATCAGTTTTAGAAATATAGTTCCAATTGCAAAAATGTCTCAAACTTTGTTTTGCATCACATAAAAATCAATTACGTAAAAATGATTACTTTTTAAATAGTTAAGGAATTAAAAATTGTATATAATGCCTGGGTCCAATAAGTTTTATTTAGAAAATTTATAAGTGTTCTAACAAGTATAACAGTAAAAATTTATTCTTCAATGACTAAAACTTACTGAGTTATGATACTTAGAACTTCATGAATTTTCAGTGCTTGAATCACTAAAAATGGAAAAGTGTCTTTTTTTGTACTAGAAAATCTGAAAATGCATGAAATTCAAAGTATCATAACTAGCTAAGTTTTTGTAAGTTACAGGCAAAAATTGAGTTTAACCATGCAAATTTATTTTAATGATGTGGATTCATCTCAACAGAAAACAGAGTCTATATTTGTTTGCAAAATTGTTTCACACATTCTGTTTAAAAACTGTTTAATTAAAATGTCCATTGGCAGCATACAAAGAGATTAGTTACATGTTATAAAAATAATAGTTTGTTGGAATCTGTTGTCTATCCAACTGTAAGGGGGGGGATGATACTATCTGTTAACCAAAAGTAACTATTTCCCATCACTAGAGCTCACCAATGCTGTCATTTCTTTGAATGGCACTAGCAGTTTCACCGAGAATATAAGAAGACTTCAAATGTAATTACAAGCTCTGTTTATTGGTAATCCATGTTCTTTACAAGGTACACAATACAACGCCTGTAATCAAATGCCGGAGAGGAGGTAAATGCAATTACATGTTGATACTATGCAGAAGTAAAGCTGAGTATCTCTAGAAAACTGTCACAACTTTCACAGATCGTATAAGGCGTTGGCGAAACAATAGAAATTTAATTAGCCAAAAATATATATTCTGTATAGGTGCAGATTCCCAAAATCTGGAAGGAGCCAGTGGCTCCTAAGCCCAAAAAATCCAGTGGCCACATTGTGAAACAAACACATAAAACAGTATTTTTTTCTCAATTAAATTTGGACAATGGAATGTTGAATCTTCCCACCATAATTGCATACATTTTGTAGGAATAAATTTTGTAATGCAAGACCTGAATATTTTGTGAATAAACGATTCTCTAAAGTTTTTTTTATCTATAAATAAACTGCCCCCTCCACCCAAAAAAAGGATTTTTCATAGCTGAATATAAATGCTCAACTTCGGAAACTCGCATAAGAAAATATGTCTATAAAAATCAAAATTAAAAATAAATATATATGAAAAAAAATATGGAGAAGATTTATTTTCTTTTAGGTTTTAGATTTTAATTAAATATTTTTAACAATATCAAGGATGATGGAGAAAGATCGAATACTATAAGCCTCATTGCAACTTTTGTTGCAAGGGAATTTTTTTAAGGATTTATTAAAGAATTTTTTAAATCCCTATGGAGAAAAAAAAATTTAAATTTTTGTGACCGATCGCCAATTTTCATGTTTTATTATCACAACTCCTTGACGAAATTCACAATTTTTTTAGTGCAATCGATTGATGAACTTTATGTTTTTTTCGCGACCAATTGATGAAATTTTCATTTTTTTTTCTCCTCGAAATTCGCAGGTTTTTTTAGTGAGACTAATTAGGGAAATTCGCGGTTTTATTTTGCGACCGATTGGTGAAATTTGCGGTTTTATTTCATCAGCAATTGATGAAATTCGTGGTTTCGTTTGGCGAGCAACTGACGAAATTTGCATAATTTTTCAGTGACTGATTTCACGAAAGTCGCGACCGACTGAAGAAATTTTAGATTTCTTTTCATGACTGATTGGCGAATTGATTTGCGGAAATTTAAAAATAAATAAATAATAATTCGAGGAGTTTTGCTAATTCGTGGAAGAATGCCAATATCTATGTGTACATGTAAGAACATATATGAAAAATCCCAGAGATGCAAACTTATTCTCTTCTCGGCACAAATTTTACTGTGTCGCAGGCTTATTGTGGCATGTCATTGGCACAGAGTTCATTCGCAATGCATATCAACAGGATTTTTTTTTCTGATTCTGCGGACATTGCAGATTAAAATAATATATATATATATAAAATAATAAAAAAGGGTAAATTTCCGAATTAGTGGAAATGTGGCATTTATGTTCAATCATATTTTTTAATTATGGACAATAGAAAAAAGAAGAAAAAAAGAGCTAAATATTGCTAAATTATGGAAGAGAATGCCTGGATTTCATATTTAAAAAAAAAAAAGTAGAAATCTGCCTTTCGGCGAAAAAGAGACATCCATGTAAAATATATGGCGACTTAGACATAGAAAGTTAGTCGTCAAAGCAAAAACTTTAGTCGCCACGTGGCGACCGTGAATCTGCACCTATAATATTCTGGCGATACAGGAGTCTGAATAGACAGACACATGTGGTTTTATCTGTTAATGTAAAGTGAATGAGATTAAGTCATGTGCACTCAGTGATTCTTTCATATACACAACTACTCGTTACTTGGCAGAGTACTCAATATTTGGTAAAAGTACTACTCTATACACCGCTAATAAAAACAAAACAGCCAAGCTCAAAAAAGAGAAAAATCTCTCTTCCCATTCCCAGAATTCAACTTAACTTAACTATACTTCTCTGGGTATCAGAAGCAGAAGTGAGAATTTCAGGGTTTAGGGCGATTTTGATGATTGATTATGTTTTGTTACAATAAAGCAGAAAATTTGAAAAAATGGTTTTTTTTTTTAAAGATTTTAAATTTTGTGTGCTCGGGGAGAAAGAAGGATTTAGATGAATTTTATTTTATTAAAGCAGAAATTCACTAAAATGTGGAAGAAGCTTTTTCTCCCCTGTATTTACCTTTTTACTTCTAAATTAATGATATAACAGTGTTTTAATGAATTTTTAAAAAAATCTCGATTGTAAGCCCTCACTGTCAGTCCCTAAATTTAACTGGTTTTGCTTTTGAAAACGGGAGAGGGAGGGGGGGGGGGGGGAATTACATTTAGGTTTTACAGTAATTATTAAAAATAATACAGTAGAAGATCTTTATAACGCAATGCTCCATATAACGCACAACTTCTCAGATGTAAACAATGAATTTTCAGTTAAGAAACACCTGAATTCCCACATTATAAATAGTTGCTATTCTTTAGAGGACTCAATTTGATACATTAGTTCAACTTTATCTCCTTAATTCAGAGCTAATTACTGAAAAAATTGCTTTGATTTGATACAGGTATGTTTGGACAATGAAAAGTAAATTTAACAATGTGTGGAATTATCTATATTATGCAAAAAATTATAATCTTCACAACTCCTGGTAATAAAAAATGCAATATAAAGATACTCTAATGTATTTTGGTATGTTTCACACATATTTGGCCATGTTTTACAAGCTAAATTTAATGATGTGTGAAATGTGATCTATATAATGCAAAATTCTATATAACACACAACCTCGTGTTTTTTGCTTTGCGTTATAAAGATTTTCTACTGTAGTTGAAATTTCAGTAATCTCTGTGTGTAAGATGAAAATCTGCTTAACATGGAAAAATTTTCAAGCCCTGGGAAACAAGAGTGGTACTTGAGACTAGAGAGGGGGTCCAGCCCTATACCCCCCCCCCCTCCCATATCGAGGTCAAAATTCAATTGTCATTTGGAAAATATTTTGATGGAAGTAGAGTTCTACACTGGTCAGGTAACCCAATTTCACTCAAACCCCATCTAACCGATGGGTCCGGTTTATAAAACAATTTAAAAAAAACAAACACAGGCACAAGAAAATATTTGAGACAAATTTCTTACTATTTATAATTAAATGCACGAGGATTTCTGTGAAAAATGTATATGACACATTTATAAATATTGTTAAAAACTAGTGTAGAAAGCTAACCTTAAAAATCTAATAATATATGTAGAACAGAATCATTACATAGAACCATAATTAGAGTACTGAAGACAGCATAAATTCTTATTAACATACCTCAATTAAATAGTGTGGTTTTCCTTCAAATGTATACTCAGTCATTTCCACCTCCATTCACGATTTTGTCTCTTGCATCAAAAAACTTTGATTTTGAGAGCCCTATTTAAATGAAATTTAGCTGGAGCAATGTTACCAAGGAATATGAAGTGAAAAACACACATATGCACTAGGTAACATTTCTACAGCCTGTGTGTCTTCATCTTGAGTTATCAAGTTCCATTCATTCCAGGAAAATCTTAAGATTCTGAAAAGAAAAGACATTTTATGTACTTAAACGTCAACAGAAATGTATTAACATATCCATATATATATATAAAATAGGGCCAAAACTAGCTTTTTTTTTCCACAGAGGGCAAACATGGATTTTGGCATCTACACTCCCCCCCCCCCCTCACTTTTTTGCAAAGTAAATTTACAAAGATAATTTTACAAAGTTAATAATAACTGATTTATATTAAAATTAAAAATATGCAATCACAGTTTTGTCCAATATTTATAAAACCTGTGAAACTGGAATCAAAATTAACTAGAAAAATTCTGGTTTATACAGGTTTTCCCTATTAGCAAATAAAATTGCTGGTATTCTTTCTGTTGAAACCATGTAAAGTTTTCATTTAAGACAAGATTCTGTTACACACAGATTTTACTGTAGTTGTATTACATTGCAATTTAAAGTCATATGAGTCACAATGTCTTAAGAGCTGAAAAACCAGGATTTTCTGTAGGTATAACAATGAATTTCATTTCAATACCGTAAAATATATGTGTGCTATATACAGCCAATTTCACAGAAGTATTTCTTCCTATTAATAGACTGTTATGTCTAGATTCTTTCCTAAACCTAACATAAATTATCAAAATTATAATAGTGACCTAGAAAAAAAACAACACACCCCCTTAGTTTCGGCTCTGGTATAAAATAAGAGATTAGTGTTAGTTCTTTACAGAAGGGCCTGATTATCACAATGGGTAACAGGGCGGCCTTGTATTTTTCTTAAAGTGAGTACAAATAGTGGTTAAAAACATGTTACAAGGGCCCAATAGTTACATTAAGCTTTAAATTGAAATTAAAATAATATAAGAATCCTACATCCTCAAACACTGCAAATCAAACAATAAAATCGGCAAATCATTATTGAGAAAATAAATATTCCCTTTATGGTACTGCCCTACAAAATATTAAAATTAATAAAAGCATATAAACTGCACGACTGCGTGGACAAAGATTAATAAATAAAAAATATCGATTTTGAATAGAACGCGTATAACTTATACAATAGCATTTAATTGCAAGACAAAAATAATAATGATAATAAAGGGTACAGATTGTACTAATTGTTAAAAAAGGGATTGTTAAGTGATATAGCTGCTCAGTTACAATGACTTTAAATAAAAGTGCATGAATACATACTTTCCCAGTTGCGTGTATAAAATTTATAAAATTAGACAAATCTTATTTTTACAGAGCAATTTTTTTTTTTTTTTTTTTTTTTTTTTTTGCCTAAAAGATACGAACTTTTCATCCCCACCCACTTAATTATTATATTAAATTCGTAAAATAACACTGATCAAAAATAGTTTAAATAACATGATCAGATCCTAACACTACAGAAATTGTAACACTGACATAACCAAAAAAGACAGAAAACAACACACAAAACACTTACCTGATATATTTTTTCCAGTTTACATACATTTTTTCTACATGCTAGACGTTTTAAACGCAACACACGTCTGATTTTCATCAAAACAAAACAAATTTTAAAATATAACACAAAAGAAGTACTTGGCAATCAAATAAAGTGAGATAAAGAAGCCAATGTGGTAAACGTGAACTCGCACTAAGCGCGTCAGAGTATGTGCAGTAGATTGCGCAGATTGAAGATTCTGGGTTCCATGTTTTTGACGTCATACTGGAATGATCTATTGAATATTCATTTTTATCTTCTGGAATTTTTTTCTTTTTATGAAATATTCTTTCATTTTTATCTTCTGGAAGTAATTATATTTATCTTTGTGTTTCAAGAATGTCAAATTCGCTGTTGTTATAGGGACAATATAGAAGTTAAGGGCAAGGATGAATTTAGGGAGTTACCCGGAAGGGGGGGGGGGGGCATTCACAACCCAAAGCATCGAAATGTTCTCCCTGAAAGATTTGGAATTTTCTTCTAATTAATGGTCTAAAAGACTGCAATTTCCACTCCGGAAATGCGGAAATCCCCCCCTCCCTCCCGGAGAAAATGTCTGAATTCAACAATGCTTAAGGGTTTCTTGAAATTCAGTGTTATTTCGCCATATCTCAGTATCAGCAGAAGTTTTAGTCAGAAGAGTGAAATGCAGCATAAAAAATCTACTAAAAAGAGATTAAACACATACTAGATGGAACCCGTCAAAACTTGACGGAAAAAAAATTACAATAACAATATTAGTAAAATAAGCTTGCGTATGAAACAGTCTTTCCAATTTTATTTTTAAAAAAATTTCCCACAGTTAATTACAGTACTATTTCAGATGCAAACTCCAAACAAAAAATCCGTAAACGACTGTGTAATAATGCAAATCAGTTTGATATTACCGCCATATTCACCACGGCAAGAAAGAAAATTTCCTGGACCAATGAAGTATCACACAAATAGTATATCCCTACGTTCATCTCATATTCAGTAAATAAAAAAACATAGTAAATAAAGCACACATCTCCCCCCCCCCTGTAATAATGCAACCGAATGAGCTCCTGTGCGCATGTGCACTGGATCTCCCCAAACGCGCCGTCGAAATTCGACGTTAAAATAAAAATTTTAAAATATTTAAATTAAAAGTTTTAAAATGTCTTCTTTAATCATTGTTCGTTTCAAATCCATATCTTCTGAAACACATCCATTGTTGTAGCTAATCAATTTTTTTTCAATTCCTACTATTAGCTCACATTCTCTATATATTTATATATCTTGTTCAAATTTTCAATCGTTAGTAAAATATTTTCTATTCATCCACTCAAGTTCAAATACATTTTTTTAACTTGTCATGGATGACACTTGATGTTAATACAGTTTTTTCAAATATTAATTCATTCATTAAATTAAATTAATTAATTTTAGTTTGATATGGGAGAAAAAGTTTTCTCCCGTTGTTTTCATAAATGAAATGAAAGATTTTCCTCAAATTAGTGATGCCACAAAAATAAAATACCGCAACGATGATTATAAAAAAAAATCAATAAAGATAACGTGGGACATTAATGCTGTACGGGTTTATTATATATATATATGATTAAAAAGTAGGAATTGACTTAAATTTTTTTATATATATTATTTGTTATGTAAAGATGAAGAATTTTTTTTTTACAATAATAAATCAATCTGCAGATAAGGGAGATTTTTAATGCTTTCAAGTGTAATTTATTTGTATTTCTTCGGTTCCTTTACATAATCAGGCTGATTATTCCTTTTCCATCACAGTCGGGGATTTTTTCTTCTTATACAGTTAAATATCCGAACGGATCTTTAAAAAAAAATAATAAAATACAGTTCCTAGCATATTCTGATGCAACATATAATACATCAACGGATTCAACATATAAATTTTATGTTAATCATAAACTAAAAATAGTTTTTTTTTTGACAGATTTTAGTTTAGCGCCAAAATGCTCTATCTTATGGACAATCTGATCTTATGATTTATTAGGGGTTTTTATTATTTTTTTTTTTCAGTTTTTATGATGGTTGGGAAAATCTATTTTCAACTGGGGCAACTTTCCCAGGGACTATGTTACATTATTAAAGCAAACTAATGATCATTGTTGAGATAGAATTGAAAAATATTTCATGCTTGAAAATTATTTAAAAATTCAGTTTTCAAATATATTTCAATCGAAAAGTAATTTTTTTTCTAATCGATGATGTAAGAACTGAAATTGTAAAATGTAGTAAATAAATTGATAATTTGAAGTATTTAGAAGTGATGTAAGCGCGATGAAAGCTAAAGCGATAGCGCCGTTTGTTGTCACAACCGCTATACATTTCTAAAAATTGCCACTGTGTTTTGGCTGTCGTCCAAAAGTAGACTACCATTTTTTGACATCGAAAGAGAAATTCACAAGTGAAAGAAATAGGACTTTGCCCCTAATAAGGAAGTTAAATGAACTCATAACAAACCTACCAAAATAATTCCTATAAAATATTAGCCTTACATTGTTTATTCTAGCTAAAAATACAATCATTATTTCAGGTTTTTTTTTTTTTATTATTATTACCATAACACTATTTTTAATAATTTTAATTATCCTGAAATCCTTTACTTTTGTGATTTTTTTTATTAAAAGATGAAATCTTCTAACCTATACTTAAAAAAAAGTAATTGGTAACATGTAATCAAGGTATGCAATCAGGATGAAGCAACCAATAAAGGCTCCAATTCTGACCTTTAAAATTAAAAATTTAAAAATCAATTACGTCATGTTGATACAATCAATTTTCTTTTTAGTTTTATCAATGTTAAAATGCATTTCAAGCTAAGCATAACGTCATTTACCCCGGCGCAAACTTTTCACACGTGCATTGTATAGGTTACTTTTATGCTTAAACACCATGTATACAAAAAATATATTTTGAATTTAATTGTAATGAAAAAAAAATGGCATCAAGAAAGTTATAATATAATAAACATAATCATATAATAATATGATAAAATAAACCCAATGGACAATATTCCGGTGACGTCACAATAAATATGAATTATTATTCGCTTATAAAACACGCGGGTAAATATTTTCACCGAAATTTAACTTGCAAATTAAAAAATTCGGCCTAAAAGCCCCGTGCTGTGCTTTTAAAAGTTATTATTTTTCTTTTATCCTCGCAACCACAGAGTTTCTCGTTACTCTGTGCCTCGCCACAGTGGGAGTTATTGCCGACTTTATGACGTCATACGCAGAAGTAAAAGTTTATTATTATTTTTTTTTTTTTACTGGTGCCGGCTAACTGAAAAGTACCTAATTTGGATATAGTTTTTTTTTTCTTAATGGGACGACGGGATAATGAACGGAATTTCGACGGGATAATGAAGAAGTACCAGAATATTTTTCTGCATTTTATAGTTATATTAAGAAATAAGGTACTTCTCTATTATCCCGTCGACCACTTTTCATAACAAAAAACTATCGCCAAACTGTAACGCCAAATAAACGGGAGAACGTTGCAATTGGAATATCAAAATAATTAAATAAATAAAATATAAAAATTTAAGGACACAATTATTATTTTAATTAAAGAAATAATTGATAAATCAGTAAAACATAATTAAAAATACACGCAAATGTCGAATTAAAAACCACTTGATGACATAACAAACACGTATAATGCTTTTGACATTAAGGAAATGGGACTGCAGTTTTGGCGTTTAATTTTACAGTTTGGCGATAGATTTTTTGCTATGAAAAGTGGTCGACGGGATAATAGAGAAGTACCAGAAATACATATTTTTAAGATTTGCTGAATCACTTATTTGTTTACTTTTTCATGTATTATATTATTAAAGGTTGTTAGTTCTCTTATTCTTTTAAATATCCCCTACTTATATAAAAATAGCGTGCGTTCTCTGTGGTGTTTCGCATAAACGTTGTAAAATTCAGGTTATTAGATTTTATACAACTTTGCTGTCATAACTGCTGATGAAGCTGTCATTTTTGGCGATTTTCCTGTTACCTATAAAATGTTTGTTTCTGGTTCAAATATCTGGCTCTCCGAACTAAGAAAAATTTGGGTACTTTTCCGTTATACGGACACCATTGTCGCCAAGCATACATTTAGATACATTTACATGTATGGCATGGTGTCCGTATAACGATAAAGTGCCAAAATTTGCGATCGATCAAATAATTGAATTTCGTTAAGCATTAAATTTTCGGCACAGATGTCATATACGCACCACATTGGCGCGATTGCAACAAAATGGTAATTTTATGCCTCACATGGTAACCCGGTTATTTTGTTTATATTGCTGTTGATTTACTTTTATTTTTTATTTTAATTCTATAAATTTTTTTATTATGTATATCAATATTCATTTATATCAAACTATCATTTATTTATTTTTATTTCATTTTCTTTAAATAATAGAAGCTATTTCATTTATTACGTTATTTTATTTTTTATATTGAAATAAAAAATCACGTGCTATTATTCCATGCTATTTGTAACTAATATTCAAAAACAAAGTTTTCGCCAAATTGGCGGGGTAAAACAATCGCGCCAATGTGGTGCGTATATGACATCTGTGCAAAATTTTCTTATTTTTAATCTGAGAAAGATACAATAATCATGGATTTAATTAATTTTGCAATATGCGGTGCAACCAAAACAATTTTGATTAAATCGGTTCAGATATCGCAGATGCACCGGGGTTCATTTTTGGCGCCAAAATGACGATTTTTGCTTTGTATGGCAACCTGGTGTTTTATAATAAAATTGAATATGTGTGTAAATAAATAAAATAAAATAGGTACTTTTATGTTAGCTGGGCGTCAGGGATAACTCTCCAAATCTTGTTTCAGTTGGAATCATTTAAATTGCAACATTTTACGTGGGATTTGTTATTCATATTGCAATGTTAATGTTTAGATATTTTAATATGATTATATTACAGCTAATTTTAAGTAAGTTTTTTAAGATTTTATATTACAATGTTACAATATTACCTAGTTGATATTATTAGCTAATGTCAAAAGATTGGCGAACCACGGAGTTCAGAGAATAAACTCTATGCCTTGAAAAAGTGGGAGTTGCAGACTTTATGACGTCATAAGCAGAAGTAAAAGTTTAATTAAAAATTACGGCTAATTAATTAAATTTTCGAACAAACGATTGCACGATAACAAATCTGTGTCAAAATATCTTTCATTTAAAAAAAGAATGGTGTAATTTGATGCAGTAGTTTGCTCTCACGAATTGTCGAAAGAAAATGCTTAGCGTTTTAAATATATAGATTTCCCCGATTTTCTAAATTTAACCCTTAAGGTTGTAAGGGAGAGAAAAAGGGTGTTGAACATTTGATGAAGATTCATTTCTTCAAGAATAAGGAAATTTTCCGTATTCGGGTCATTGCCCTTACAACCAATTTGTGAATTTTAGCGAACATAATTTGGCTTAAAATTATTTTTGTTGTTGTAACCAATAGACCGGGAGGCGGCAGCACAGACAATCACCTCATCGAGTTCACGGCTGAAATTCCAGAATTAGTTAAAACTCGATTCGCATATTAAAACGCAATCGGTCTGCCAAGTCATATCTTGGTGGAAAACACGTGAAAACCCGATTTTAGCAGTTGACTCGTAGGTTTACCATTGTGTTTTCTTGCACCCAAAAGTATGAAAACATGGAGAACTGGGTGCAGGAAAACAGAATAGTAAACTTACGAGTCAACCACTAAAATCTGGTTTTCACGTGTTTTCCACCAAGATATGACTTGGCAGACCGATTGCGTTTTAATATGCGAATCGAGTTTTAACTAATTCTGGAATTTCAGCAGTGAACTCGATGAGGTGATTGTCTGTGCTGCCGCCTCCCGGTCTACAATGTTGTTAATCTCATAATCTTGAGAGCAAGATTCAGGTGCCATTGCAATTTCATTAATTCTGTCTTTGTGAAAATATAGTCCAGTTGCCTGGACTATGAAATGGAATGGATCACGTCTTGGGAAAAAGGTTATGAATTTAAACCACAGCCTCTAGAGAGGAAAATGTAGGAGCAACCTCGTTGCAAACGAATCTAAAAAATGCACAGCATTTGGTAATGCCACGAGAGATCAGTATAACGCATGTGTGGGCACTTCACGCCCATAAAAACAAGACAAAATAAAACAACAACAAAAATCTGGATACATCAAACTCGTTTTATTAAAATATAAAAAAATATATAAAAGTCGGCAATACTGCGATTAATATAATGCATGAATGAGCCTTTCCTGTCCATGAAAACAAAACAAACATAAAACATCACAGCATACAGCAACGTCGCTGTATAGGAATCTCTAAAGCATATGAAATTCCGCAAGGCCGCGATCATCATAATGGTTACAATCAGTAATTTTAAACTTCTAGTAATGAGAAAAGAACTCGTTTTCATGATATCATTCATATTGAGTTGTGGAAAATCTATCAGTGCAACTAGGCAATTTCTGTCTATGATCTTCCATAGAAATTGACTATTTTTCTTTGAATGCCAGACCAACAGAGCTATATCCAATCTTGAAACTACACTGTTGCCAGTATCGCTATTTTTCACGCCAATTTGATCACGAATTGGTACCAATTACGGAAGACATACTTGCCAACCTTTAGCTTAAAATAATAATAAGGAATAGAGACATAAGATAAAGCTAAACAACGTTAAAACACACAGATTCTAACTATCCCAACATTAAAACCACACACGGTCGGTTCAAGGATACCTCAGATCTCCTTCATCAGTGTAAAATAGGGAAAAAAACGATTGAAAGGGTTCAAAGAGCCACGCTCGGCTATAGCCCCGAGTACTGGCTTGTAGAATTGTAAAAAAAAAAAAAAAAAAAGAAAAAAAAAAGAAAACCGCAGTTTTTGAGGGACGTTAATTTTGGGGAATATTGGAAATTTTGAAGGAGTTGCTTTGAAAGTAAAGAAAACTAGTCATTTTCAATTTATTTTTTTATTTTAAAGAAATTTCAGGCACTGTTCTGAAAAGTTTAAAACAGTTTCTTCATTATGAATTCATAAAACTTGGGATTTTGCGCTCTAAGTTTTTGTAATTTATTAAAACTCATTTGCTTTACAACAATGGTGGCTGTAAATTGGTAAAGATTTGAATGTTTCTTTAAAAATTAAAATTGTTTAATTTCTGTTAGCTGGCATATTTATTATTTTCAGGCATACTCTATATTAATTTTCTTGTGAGTTAATGTATTTTTGCATTGATTTCTTTTAGTTTTGTTCATTTTCTTTACATTTTCTGAATAGGAGAAGAGGAGATAGGATGCTTAGATTCAAGTGGGGCAAGCTGAATCTATCATCTGCTTCTCGCACTTTTTATTTATCCACAATTAAAATATGAACTTACTTGTGATAATTTAATTTATCTTACTTAATATTTCTGCAGCTTAACTATGTATTTCGTTAATTTTTATATATACTGTGCCATTTTTCTGTATTTATGATATTGGTTTCGTTTACATTTGTAAAAAAACAGTTTGTTTACAAATTAAAAAATTACATTTCTAAAACTTTCTGAAAACTCCCGGGAATTTTTAATATTTTTCTCCCAAAAATCCCGGTTTATTCCTGGGAATAAACCCGTTTTTTTTCACCCTTTGCCACTCTACTGGCTTGTGAACTGACCAAAAATGGCAAAGGCAAGAATTTATAAGTAAAGGGCAGATGACGTCACTGTTGGTTAAATTACTGTTGGATAGCAAGAAAAAAACTGTCCGATCTTTATGTCTCTTACTGTACACATTGGATGGGGTGATTTGATTATTCTACGGTATATGCTATCATTGGCCTATGTCACCATAACGATTCCTGCAATGATCTTTACGACAAAAATGTAGTGGTAGATTGGTTGATGGAAATGTTTGTTTGTGAACATGCCCTTTCCTTATATACCAGAAAAAGTAGAAGTGACGTACCTAACAGGAAAACACCGAAAAAAACAGGCATCACTGCGGAGGATCTCTCCCCACAAGAGAGAGAAAAGGGATGCTAGTCATGTCATTAACCAAGGAATCTATATTTATGGATATGATAAGGCTTATAAAAATCAAGATCAAATACCGAATTGCACTTCTGCATAACTTTACCTCTGGAAAAGTTTGAACTGATGGTTTGAATCTCAACAATGCTTTGCTATTGTAGATTTATCATCCAATTCCTGTTTTTTAACACAATTTTCATGTTCTTTTAATCTAAATCTAAGAGCTCGTTTCGTCTGCCGATTACAAAAGAATCCACATTCACAATTTTTTTTTTTATAAATACCCCAACTATTATGACTGGGAATCGGATCCTTGAGATTGGCGAAAGCAACTTTATTTACGGGAGAAAAAACAACTTTGAAACTAAACTTATTGAAAATATGTGAAATTTGATTTGAAGCACTGATTTTTGGAAAATAAGGTAATACAATAACATTTTAAAAATCCTTATTGTAGATACAAAACTAGTGACCTTAGGAGATGTATTCGCCGGCTGCTATTATTCGCGGCTGCGCCGCTGGGCACGCATGCGCAGTGATTGATTGTTTTCTTTCCTCTCGATCTATGGAGATTGATTACATGTGTTCTGAAGGTGTGTCATGGAGTTTTATCCCTCCACAGTCGCCTAATTTTGGGGGACTGTGGGAGGCGGGTGTAAAGTCTTTCAAACACCATTTCAAAAGAGTGGTAGGTGAGCATAAACTTACATTTGAGGAGTTTTTGACTGTAAGCAATCAAATTGAAGCTATTTTAAACAGCCGAACTCTGACACCACTTTCATCCGATCCCAATGATTATAATATTTTAACGCCAGGTCACTTTTTGATTGGTAGGCCCCTTAACTCTCTACCTGAGATAGATATTTCCTCTGTAGAAACTAATAGACTTTCTAAATGGCAATTGACAACTAAACTGGTCCAAACTGTCTGGAAAAAATGGACCAGAGATTATTTGTGTACGTTACAACAACGATCTAAGTGGCATAGTATTAAAGGTGATATTAAACCTAACATGGTTGTATTGTTAAAAGAAGAAAAACTACCAGCATGTAGTTGGTTAATTGGTAGAATTGAAGAAGTTATTCATGGAAATGATGGAAAAATCAGAGTTGTTCTGGTTAAAACGCCTAAGGGCACTTATAAACGTAGCATTTCCAGAGTGTGTATATTGCCTATTTCAGATAATGTTATGTAAACTTGTTAAATTTTGCTATTGTATGATTATAATTGGTTTTCTTATTTCATTAGTATATTCAGAATGTATATATTGTGCTAGTTTACTGTGTGTACGTTTGCATCTATTGTATATTTAATGTGAAAATGTAGTAAATAGTACGTTTTGTAATTGAAACCTTTGGGTTTCAAGGTGGGGAGTGTATTCGCCGGCTGCGGCTGCGCCGCTGGGCACGCATGCGCAGTGATTGATTGTTTTCTTTCCTCTCGATCTGTGGAGAGAGCGAGTGTTGTGTTTTTACTTCCTATGTGCAGGATGTTATTACGTCCGCTGAGAAATAAAAGTTTTATTAGGTGAATGAGAATTTTACTTGTGTTAAATAGTCTCTTCAGTTGATCTTCTTCAGGAGATTTAAATAAAATACGGGCAATGATATCCAAGGGAAAACCACGAACGATAGCAATAGTTGTGATATAATTTATTTCACTATTAAATAATTCTGAATTCGAACAGATGTTACGAGTACGGGAAACAAAAATATTGAAAGAAGTAAACTTTTGAGCTGGGGGATGGTTGGATCTAAAATGGGGGGGGGGGGGGGGGCAAACTAACCACAAAATGTTTACGAAAAGCACGTTGTTCATTGAATGATAATAACCAATATAGGATCAACATAGTTTTCACCATCATCTTATGTCAATGTGTAACTGAACGTGATGTATGATGTAATTCCATTCTGTAGATGCTGAGATATTGCTATATAATATCGTAAAAAACACAGCACAACAGCGCCACCTTTTGAGTTATATACACCAAAATCAAACCAGCATCAATTTATGCCAAAGTATAACCGAGTATGAAGCGTGATGAAAGTTCATCCCATTTATGCCAAGATATAGCTAGCATAGAATTCGTGAAAAAATACATCATAGCAGCGTCTCCCGTTAGGTGATGCCACTATGTCAAGGTCAACTAATTTGATGATTGTGACGTCCAATGAAATTCCAATTCATAGATGCTTAGTTATGACCCCTATAACGGAAATAATTAAAAACACAGCATAGCAACGCCACCTGTTAGGCGATATACACCGAAACATAATTAGCTCTAACCTATGTTAAGGTTCCTCGTCAGTAAACTTCCCGATTCCCCTCGCTAATGTTATTCCTATGGGCGTAGGATGCATTCGTATTTTTAAAATATCTCCTCGGGAAATTAATATTTTTAACTTCTGTTTCCTGTGTACTGTTCTTAAAGAATGTCTCTTTTTTTCTTAGTTCTCAAAATATTTCTAAACTATGTGCTTAATTTATATTTTTATGTGTTAAAATCTTAGCAAAATTGTATACGATTTTAACATTTCATATAAAATTAAGTATATATTTCAGAAAAAAAAATTGACAACTAAGGAAAAGAGAGACATTCTTTAAGAGCATTACAAAGAAAACAGAAGTTAAAAATATTAATTTTCCGAGGAGATATTTTAAAAATACGAATGCATCCTGCGCCCATAGGAATAACATTAGCGATGGGAATCAGTTCGTTTGCTAACGAGCAGCCTTAAGGTCTATCTGAATATGAAGTTTGATGAAATTTCGTCCATTATTTCTTGAGATAGATCAGCCACAAAATTTGCATCACACACAGTTAGACTCTAAAATAAGGAAAGGCATGTTTACAAACAAACAGTACCCTCAACCAATCTACCACTGCATTTTTGTCGTAGCAATCATTGCAGGAATCGACATGACGACTTAGACCAATCATATATAAGAGACGTTCAAAATGAAATGAGCCGGAGTCTGGAATGTGCAAACCGGTGACAGAATGGTAATATCGTTGCGTCAGTAACAAAGAGGGTTTCCGACAAGAGCGCGGAAGTCCACATGCTCCCCGCTAGACGGTCACGAGTGCAAGTCACGTGACTACAAAGCTAGCAGAAGTATGCATCAGTCGTCCAACGCTCATTCGTGTTGTAAGCAGTGAAATGGAGGCGTCAAAAGAAGAGCAAAGAGGTGTTGTTCGTTTTCTGACAGCGGAAGGGGTAAGGGGAACGGACATTCATCGAAGAATGTCACAAGTGTACGGTGAACACTGCATGTCCCTTGCAAGGGTCAAGGCGTGGGCCAAGGCCCAAGCGCTTCAGGGAAGCCGATGATGCACGGTCTGGAACACCAAAACGCATTACCGGTGACATCGTCTAGCTGGTTGATGGACTCGTTACGCCATTTTTGGTCCCCTCTGAAAAAGGCTCTGAGGGGCAAACGATTCACCTCGGAAGATGGCGTCAAGCAGTACGTGCGGAACTGGTTCACATCGCAGCCCCAGGAATTTTACGAGACAGCCATTCACCACCTTGTGTCTCAGTAGGACAAGTGCCTCAACAGCCAGGCCCAATACTTCTAAAATACATGTACTAGTTTCTGTGCCTAGGCCTCCGGATCGTTACTTTTTGAACGTTCCTAATAATAGACACGTTAAACGTAGACAAGTCAAATCGCCCGTACTCATGTGTACAGTAGAAAAGCCATAAAGAACGGATAGGTATTTCTTACTATCCAACAGTGAAGTCAGCTGCCCTTTTTTTATTAGCCATACCATTCCAAAACGGGCAAATCCCTCAAAAAAGAAATTCGAAAATTTTCACGAATCCAATATACTTTTTTCTTTTGTATATAGAAGAAAGTAAAAAGTTCTTAAGAATTAAAACTTGCAGGGCCGTGACGCTGACCCCGTTCGCCAGAATTTTGGACGCACCAAAATTATAAAATATTTTCTTAGATTTTTTTTTATTCACCTTTTTTATCAGCTTTTATTTGTTTAAATTAAGCCTTTGCATTCTAATAAAGCCTTTAAAGTAGCCATACTCGATTTATTTTTCTTGCGGGCCGAAACATATGTTTGTGACGTTTGGCGGGCCGCATCGCACTTATATAATAATGTAAAAAAGGGGCAATTAAAATAGTAAGATAACAAAAATAGTATAACAAAGTTATGTAATAAAGTTAATATAAAATCAGTAGAGCCTTTGTCGCAAAAGAAATGTTACCAAAAATTTTTACACCACTATTTTTAAACAATATACTTCGTTGTGGATTTCTATTGCAAATGATGTAGTAATAGGTCGCAAAGATTGTTTTTTGGAAATAATGGTATAAATATTTTTGCTGCCAACTTTTTTTCCGCGGCAAACGTTTAACCCTAATAAGCATTATTAGCTATTTGATAAATATAAAACGTAATATTATAACAATGCAGCAATTCCAAATTCTAAAGAAAAAAAAAATCAGGGAATTTTCTTTAATAAATCAGTCGTTTTCTCAATATATATATATATATATTGTAGAAATATATAGAGCAAATTTAATTAATTTGGAATACTGATTGTTTAGTGTTGAAGATTAAGAAGTGTATACACTACTATAGCACAAGTAGAACTACATGTAGAAAGAACTTTTGGTTAAAGAAACGGCATTTAAGTTGTTTTAAGATAATTTTAAATTAGTAATTATAAATAACAAGACATATTTTGTATTCCCATGAAAAAAAAACAAAAAAAAAAACAGTGAATGTTTAAAATTTTTTTCTATGCTCATCTAAATAAATTTTATAAAAGGGGATTAATGATTACGTGTCTCGGATCGCACATAAAGGATCGGTGGGCCACATGCGGCCCGCAGGTTGCGTTTCGCTGCTTTAAGAAACAATGTTCTTCCACGCATAGCTGCCGACTTAATGGGAGCGACTGAAGGAATCGCTACTATGTGATCACTTACGTACGGAGGCAAAGGTGTATATATTTTCCATGTCCGTACTCCACAAAAGTTGGAATTTTAACTATTTACTCAAAAGTGAAAAATCTACATTTGATCCTATTCCTTAAGGCTGTTCCCCAAAACTACTGACACTTTATTAGTTCCATAAAGAAAAAAAAAATCATTCTCAGTAATTTATTAAGCCAAAAATAATTTGTTTCTAAGAAGATCTTCAAATGATCTTAAAATGATAGTGATGACTGTGTTATTGTTTAACTAGCATGATACGCACGCTGCGCTGGGCCATTTTTCTAAATGTAACTTAAATCAAACGAAATGGATTTGTATTTTAAAGGAATATGGATCTTCCCCTACGGATGCTACTCTAGTCAAACTTTTCAAACGAATTATATCAATGGATTTGAGCATGTATTTTAAAGCAATAGGGACGTGCACCTGGTTTTTCCTTCAATATTGCTGTAAACGATGCGAATGACATTGCGTTATATTATATCATACATTGGACAAAATTTGGTCTAATAAGAAGCAAGTTTAGTTGATAATTTATAGTAGAGGAACTAAAACAGGAACTAAAATGTTCTCTAGTCAACATACTACTAAAAAAGAGAGCATTAGAATGATTACTTAGATTGACCATTGAACTTAAATAATGTTCGGGTGATTCATTTTCGTCTGTAAGTTCTTGAACTCCATCCCTCTTTCTTGTCGCTATGTGAGGTTCTGGTAACGTAAGTACAATCTCACTCTATGTAACGTTATATTTCGTAATGTACGGCCTCTTCTGGCAAGTCTACTACGGTTTTTCATCGTTCGATTCCAGCAGAGTAAATACAGTGAAAATTGTAATAAATTGTTTTCACATAAAGAACAGTGTTTAACTTTCATATTTTTAAAAAATGGGGAAACATAAAAAAGTGCATTTTTAAAGCTGAATGTGAATAAAATTGAAATGACGCTATTTTAACTGTATTTTCATTTTTTTTTTTAGACCAGTTGCATTCGTGTAACCTTTAACCTGAAAAAAAAAGCCCGATGATTAACTCTGGTAGAAGAATAAACCTCTAGTTTGTATCCAATAAAATCTTCCTAATCTTCCATAATCCTGTCGATATCCAATTTTGACGTAAAACATTAGAAGTGCTTGAAACGATACAGTTACTTATGTGCCACAGAGTTAGTTTCAAAACGAAGTTATTTACGCGCAAAGCTATGTTCCATTAAATAATGTCAAATTAATGTCAAATACCTTAAATAAAACCGACAATGATAAAGTTAGTTATGCAAAATGTTTAGTAATTATCTTTTTGGTGAATACTTAAACCGAAGATTTTCTTTGCATTTCTCTAAAGAGCATAATAACACGCAGAAATAAATTCATTTGTCACTATGTTTAGCTTCTAGGGCTGTGTGTAGGTCAAAAATGCTTTATAATGATTGAAAAATTATCTAATCAGAATTTCGGGTACTCGTTTTTTTTATCCAGTCTGAAATGATAAATCGACAAATATTATTTATTCCATTCGCCACCATTGACATTACAAAGTTTCTCCGTACATTGGAAGCACCCCACCAGTGGTTGGGAGGTTCTGCTGTCAAAGCTGCTAGACAAGAGGTGCTGGGTTCAAACCCCTGTTGGGCTCGTCGACCTAACCGTTCGGAGCTTTCCCTGGTTTTCTTCGAACCTTGCTTAAATACGGGTTAAGATCCCTTAGAAAGACGCCTACGGAGGGCACTCCGCCCAGGGCCTATATCCCTCGTGTAGATAATCGGTCGTCATAAAATCTACCAACCGTACATTGGAAGCATTGCTTTTTTTTTGTAAAACTTTGTTTCATAATGAAAAAAAAAATCATAAATTTAGCAATCACTAATTTCAAAAGTTGTCTAATCTTCTGTAATCTGAATCGTCGTCAAGAGTAACCTTCAAACATAAACGAAACATCCAACAATATAGTAAAAATGCCAACTGGCAGGTGACCGGAATACGGACGATTAGTCCAGTATCTTTTAAAATCCTTCCTGAAAGAAGGGAAGATATGCAGAAAAAACTAAAAAGAAATGACGAATCAAAAAGAGCATCGAAAATTTATTTCAGCAAGCAATTTTTATTGCAAAATGTAGCCTTTTGTAGTAGTAGTAACACATAAATGCACGCATCTGCTTAAGAATATTCTTTAGTTCCTAAACTTTTGACGCAGTGAATATTTCTATAAGTGAAATTGGCGATATATTAAAAAAAAACTAAAATAAAAGAATAGAGAATATTCGCTGATCTGAGTTCGAGGCTATAAAAATAATATGTTTGGTGAAAACAAACCGGCATGTTTCCGTAGAAAATTTTTAAATGTCTAAAATTTAATTATTTTACAATATGTGTTTGAGTGGGAGACATTCACTAAAATTTAAATATTTTATCCCATATTTATAACAATAACTACTATTTACATAATTTGCATTTCAATATAAAAATTTACTCCAAAAAGGATCTTGTATATACGAAAAAACACTATTATTGCTAATATCACTCAAACTGATGCCACGCTTATATATTTTTGGCTTAAAATTACATTGTTTGGCGATAAAACTAAAATCAAAATCGTAAATAAACAAATAACATGTAATTACAATTACATCCCTTAGTTCCTCTAGTAAGTCACATGATAGGGAAGTTATATAAAAAAAATTAACATGAAAGAAAAAAAATTAAAAAAAATTGTTACTCATATTTTATTTAATCAAATTATCAGGTGCATTTTTGTTAACCTGACGCAAACGATAACTCGCCAAATATTGACTTAATTGCAATCATGCATTGCAAATATTTTTAAGCACTACAAACATTCCTTCGGGGTTTAAATGAAATATTATGCCTTATTAAAACATTTTTTTTCTTCCTTTTTCTTTTTTTTTTTGCGGGCGGGGGGATTTAAAATAAAATTAATAACAGAATTTTTATTTTATTTTTCTATGTGTTTCCATTATTTTCTGATATAGCCGTTTCAATTCTTTCGCCAACGATAATGGTCGCCAAACAAATGAACTATGGTAACCTTATCGTCAAAAACAACAGAACTTTCTATCATAATTCTATAACTAATCTACGTAGAGCTATACGTTATATACTAAAACCTTCACTGAAAAATTATCTATCCAACAGTGCCAGTTTCATCAAATTCCATTCAGCAGAACTCGAGTTATAAAGGAACGGAACGAAATTTCCGTTTGTGTTTTATATATATAGTAGATAGTAGAAGACTGTTAATTTAAACACGAAATACGACCCAGAAATATTTGCACAAGTTGAGGCAATTAAACGATCTGGAAAGTAATATATTTTATTTTTTCAAATAATATACAGAAGTAGTACAGCTCCTTGATGATGAAGTAAAGAAAACCATTATCATCGGAATTAAGAAAGCGGAATATTTCTCCATTTATTTTGGCTGTACACCAGGTATAGCTCATGCAGAGCAAATGTCATAAGATATGTTAAAATGACAGAGATCACTAAAAATGTTCGATTGAAGAAAGATTTATTGATTTCATTGAATCAAAAGAGAAAACTGGAAAGGGCCTGGCAAAACTAAATAAGTAAATAAATAAATAAAATAAAATTGAAATAAAATTGGACAAGTTGCAAACTGACAACTTGGATACTCAATACTGCAGAGGACAATAATGCTGTAAGATGATAATGGTGCTATTATGGCCAGAAAATATACGTAGGATGCAATCAAGTATTATCTAAAGTAAATAAATTTTCTTATTTTTTGACATGTGACGTACTTGTTTTATTTATTTTATTTATTCACGTATAGAATAAATAAAAATAACTTTTATTTATTTATTTGAAAATTACATTCCATTTCAAATATATTAATGCTATTTTGATTAGAATGAAGGAAAATCAGAAATCGTGTTTTTTTATTCTAGTATTAGAATGCTTAAAAAAGAACAGATTTGTGATATTTGCAGATTTATGTCTCACATTGACGGCGACGACCTGTTGATATGGCCCCAATCAGAAGAAGCGCCACTTTTAGTTCGATTTTCGTTTGTGACAAATAAACAGTTGGATATATTTTTTAATTGGATCAGTTATTATTATTATTTTTTTTTATTATTTAGACATCTAACTCAAAATAATATTTTCTTCTGTGTTTAGACAAATTAGAATTAACTTGAAGTTTGCAAATTTTTAATCTTCTATTGCGTACGAGTCATAATCAACCTTCATATGAAAATAACGTTAGTGGTTTTTATAGCTGTTTTTTATCATGATCTCTGCTCATGCTTTGCTCGGCTCTGCTCTGCACATTCACGAAGTCACTTTCATTCGTAAGTAGATGTAATTGGCATGTATTGTTATTCAGATAAAAATCAATCGAGCAGTGTTTCCCCTTTTCATATAAAAGTATCGAATCTTTCAGATAATGGTGTCAAAATTTTAATTTAATTTTCAGGGACACGACAATCACGAAAGATTGTTATGAGGATGGAATAGATTATAATTTAAGATGTACATCTTTTATAGGAAATTGAAAAACGTTGTTCGACTCTTCAGGATATAACTATATTAATTTTTGCAAATTTCAAGCATTTATTCATAAAACGCACTTCGTTAATATGTCCATCAAATTTGCTTGTTGAGGGGGGAAAATAACAATCCTGTTATGAATAAAAAATATTTTTATTTGATTTGATATACCAAACTTCTCTTTGGATAAGACTGAATGTAAGTTTTTATAAAAGGAATTGTGTGTTGGGGATTAACAGTTATTTCTATGCAAGAAATTGTTTAAAAATGAGATATTACTGATGCACCACGCTTGATAGAAACCTAGAGCGAACTGCGCATGGGCGAACATGGCTAGTCCATGTCGAAAATGGGGAAGTCCGTAAGCTGTAAGTACGCTGCCTAAGATAAAGAGCGGTGATTTCAGCTTCTTTTCCCGGGGCTATTCTCCCTACAGTGTGAATGGAATCGGCTTGGCATTCTGCCAACCGGAGTTCTTAGAAGCGTGGTTGAACAGTACTCTTGAAATAATTTTTAAATATTACGCACGTTTTTTTCCCCCCATACTTTAGGTATTGGGCTCGGGCTTTGATATGACACAAAATTTTTCGGTCTCGCGCTAGTTCTCGGATTTAAAATAGTGGGGCTCTTGCTCCGAAAAAAGAGCCCGTACTCATCTCTAGAACAGGACGGGAGATATTAAGCATTTTAGCACTGCTTTACACTGAACGAGAGAAAGGAAATAAACAAATATTTAATTATTAATGAATTTAATGCCGATTGCAAAGTCAGAGGTCGCTGCTTAGCATCTGTTTAATTAAGAAAAACATGTTGGAAATTGTACGTTAAACGTGACAAATGAGGTGCGTTCGTACTATAACTAGTTGTACAATGTAAAAAAAAAGTCATCGTTGTTATTTCAGTGAAATGAATTATATCGTTTGCCATGAGCGAAATGTGCAGGCCATTTTTTATTTTTTTTTTACGTATGCTACTGCGAACTTTTTTTCGACACCAGACAGCGCTGCAAAATTCACCATAGAGATCTTGCTTTGCGAATGATTACCTCCATGGTTTAATATTTCTATAACTCACGATGAACGAATCTCTTGTGTTTATTTACTTTACTGGATTGAGATATTCGCCTGTTAATCTAATTTCCACTGAAGTTATCTCAGCATTTTTTAATGTAACTCATCTCTCAAGCAAACAATTTTTTTGAACGATCTTTCTAAAAATGTAACTTCTATGCAATTTTATTCGAAAAAATAATTTTGAATAAAAATAGCCGCTTGGCATATGAAAAAAGAAGTGGTTAGGCTGTATTTGTTTTTTCTCAGTCATATGACTTGCGTGACTGAGGAAAATATAGGACTATATAGATTACGCATGATAGGATTTAATAGGATAAAGAAAACTTTTAAGTTTTGATTAGATTTTCATAAAATATGAAATGACTCGAGAAAATTCTGCAACGATTATGTATATTAAATTTTAAATCATTCGGTTAAGTCGTTTTGCGCTGTTATATGCGAACGGACGGACAGACAGACGTACCAGACGACGACTATAGGTGCTACGTTTTTATATAATTACGAACGCATCTAAAAAAGGCAAAGATTTTGTGGAAAGGTAAATAATATATTAATTTCCGATGTAATCCGTTACCTTAACAGCTATAACAGAAATCTACGAAAAAAAAAAAAAAAAAAGAAAAAAAAAAAGAAAGACAAAAGAAAAAGCAATGCATGTTATGAAATTTAAATTATTATCGACAAAGTCCTATTTCTTTCACTAAAATCTTTTCTGAAATGTGTCGGCTACTTTGGATTTTTATTGCTCATACATACACTTTCTAAATATCTCATAATTTCAATTTTTACATAATTGACTAGGGAAAAATATACTTTTGAATGAGATTTGTTTGAAATTTGTAGTTCAATTTAGTGGTAACTATTCCCCAAGCATGATAAAAAAAAAATTATCTTAAAATTAACAGTTGTTTGCTACAATAATGTAATGTAACTAGTGGCAGTGTTACCATAATTGCAAATTGATTACCCAAAACAAATTAAAAAGAAAAAAAAAGAAGATTAACCATAAGATACCGCATTTCGGAGATAAACTAAAATCTAGCAATGGAATGATATATTTTCATTTTATGTTGAACATAATATTATTATCAAGTTAAGAGATATTGCACAAGAATATGCTCGAAATGTATTTTAATTTTTAGTTAATGAAATCGCTTATTATGGCAACAACAACAACAGCAACAACAACAACAAAATCTACTGTAAATCATAGAAGGGAAACAATGCAGATAACGAGCTACTGTTCTTTTTTAAATTCTTACTTCAAGCCTAAATTTAATGAAAAAATAAAAAATCATTAAAATTTATTAATTTTTAGGGTTTTGTTCATCTTACGAAACCCTATTACTCCCGCTCCGTTGTCTGTCCGTCACAGAGCCATTCTCAGAAACTATGTAACTTACAGAGTTGAAACTTGGTGTATATATAGATGAATACCAGCAATGAAGCTCAAAATATTAAAATTTGAAAAAATCGTATTATTTTAATAAATAGAGATAAAAAAACCAAAATTCTTAACAGCCTTTTCCTATTAAATTTAAACATTTTTCGTTAAAGCAGTTGCCAAAAATTAAAAATCCACAATGAAATTCTTTCTACAATAATTAATTTTCTATTGAACGATTTACACGCGAGAAATGAAAATGAAATAAAAAGTTTCACCAATTGAAAAAAATATTAATATGAAATAAAAATGATTGACGTCATAGTGGTAATAAAACAGAAAATTTCAAAGATTTCTCAATAATACAAGGAGTATGAGTATGTGTATGTGCACAAAGCAGATTAATATAACGTAATTAGAGAATTAAAAAGAAAATCTGACGTCATATTGGAAGTTTAACGAATTTTTCAAATGTTAGAGAATAATACAAAGCGAGTATCAATATGAGTAATAGAGAATAGTAAATATATAAATTTATTAAAATTTATTTATTGAGTTTGAGAAACATATTGAATCATGATAAAAATCCGATTATGAAAATATTCGCAAATTTTAACATTTTGAAGGTGTGCAACATGTTTAATTTTGAAATTATTTTTTTAAATATCACATTTAGTCCGCATTGCAGATATTATTATGACAGAATGTAATAGCGGGCCGATTTAGATATTCGAAAAAACGAGAAAAACAGACCGGTAATTTTTTACTTTATGAAAAACATGACTTTTTTTTTTGTTGCTAAATGAAATTTATTTGGATTTATTAAAGAAAGGATAAGGTGTTTTGAAAGAAATATTAAACGAAACTCTTTGAGCGATCTTCGATCACACTTATCCACTTGTTTCTAAATTTGCATGTTTTCTACACATCCTAGCTTATATCCCATTCACTTAAAATTACTAGCTTGAAATTTAATTTTTTGTATATATTTTTAAAAAGTAAATGGCAAAGTTAACCATTGTGTCTCAGGTTAAATTACCATGTTAACATGATGACAAAAGTGCCCGGATGTTTAGAAAAAAAGTAAAACTTTTTTTAATTGGACCTCCCAACAAACCCATTCTAGATTTTTTTTCTTTTCTTTTTCTTTCTTTTTTTTTTTCTTTCTTTTTTTTCTTTTTCTTTTCTTTTTTCTTTTTTTTTTAAAGAGAGAAAAAAGATTTAAAAAAAAAAAGTATTTCTTATGTTTATGAGAACTTTGCTCTGAGAATAAACATTAATTAGAAACATTTGTCATAAAATGACTGCATTTTTGTTTATTTCTCATTTTTGTTCATTTGATTGCATTTGTCATCAAAGTTTATTACTTAACATTTGACTACTTAGAATTACTTTATAATAATTTCTTATAATAAAAAATGAAATATATATTTTTTTAAATATGAAAAAATTTAAACATTTAATTTATACATACTTCTGTATGTGTGTGTAGACGCGCTCGCGCAAGCGTGCATGGTGATTGGGGGTTATATGAGGGAAGGGACAAAAAAGGTAGGGTATTTCTCAAAGAAAGACTCCATACTTTTGCCCTCCTCCCCCAGTCAAAAGCCCAAGTTACGCATATTAATAAGATGTTAAGTATTTGTACACTAGCAGCGATGAGATTTCTCCGTAACTTTTGATCTTTTTCGCTAATTTCCGCTTTGTTTTACAAAAATCTGCCTTTTTTTTAAAAAAGAAAAAACATCTCTATCTTCTAATTTTTAAAGAATATTCTCGAGAAATCTAAAAGCACACCATTGACCCTAATGTTAATTGAACATCAAAAAATTATATATGGAACACAAAATTTTCCTCATCGATCTTACCGACCAGTGTTGAATTCAGAGGGTGACCCCATGAAAATGCTCCCCCGCCCCCGGAAAAATTAGGATTATATATATATATATATATATATATATATATAAACACTATCCGTAAATGAAAGGGGGAGAAACAAAGTTCCATATAATAGTTTTCATGATATACATTTTTTTTAAATAGAGAACTCTGATCAAATGATACTTATCATTTAACACAAATTTTACTTGCAATTATTTGAAATGGGATCATGTTTTATGGGCAGAGGTCTGATTAAGGACACTTTGTTAGATCACTATTTTTTCCCCATCATAATTTCATTGCATTTCCTGGTGTTTGAATCAAGGTGAATATATAGCCGCCTCTGCAGTCGTTCATCGAAAGATCATCTAATAGATCTTCCTGGAGTAGTGTGAAATGTGATTCGTGGATAAAAATCCTTGCTTGCATAAGGCTTCGCTCAGAATACTCGAATAAATTATTTTATGGCAAGATTCGATCAAAGTTTAAAAACCACTTTTTAGAGTAACCGCGTTTGTAAAGCAAAATCTGATTCAATTAGAGGGAGCGATGCTGATTTAAATAAACAACAATTAACGCTATGCACTTAAAAAAAAAAGACTGATTAGATTATGCTGTGATTCGTATAAGCGGCGGAATTTGATACTTTTTCTTGTAGGGGTCCATATTTTTGGTCAGCCAGGGGACCGTGAAACCTGCATTTGGCTCTAGGGATTACAAATATTAATTCAATCAGATTCATAATATTCAGTAAGCATGCTGAATATTCTTGCTTAAGCACACTATAAGGTAATTCAAATGTATGTTAATCTTGACTACGTATCTCCCCCCCCCCCCTTCCAACCCGTCCACACACACACACACACGCATACAACGCGTACATTTGCAGAATTTTCTTTAGGGAAAGGAAAGTATAATAAGCCTTTCTTGCTGCTCTCCATACTCAATGTAGCAAAAAGGTTTTGTTTCCCGGAGATTTTAAGAATGTTTTCCACGAATAGATGTCACTTGCAACAGTGACTGGTATCGGTAAAATTTTACCAGCCATACCCAGATTTCTGCTCGCCATTTGGCGTGTGACGAAAGTCATTCGCTAAAGCCTAGTCCAAAAGTGCAATTTCCTTCCGAAACTCAGCAGTGTCCTCCCCCTCCCCCCGTATCTTGAAGTGTGACATAATTAATTGATGACTTCTAAAATGCAATTTAAAAATAATTTGAGCAACTTGTATTATTTTTTTAAAACTGTTAATCTATACAATAAAAATTATTGTCTATATTTGGTATAAAAAATGTTAAAACGCAGCTGATTATTATTACTACTACACTGCTCAAAACAATTAAAGGATATTTGAAGTTTTATATAAAATAAAGATATAAACGAAATTTTTTTTGCCGAAAATAGAAGAAGAGAATCACAAATGCAAATTTTTCTGGTTTTCAAACTGTGGAGTATGCAAATTTTGAGTTCGACGTCAAAAACGTCGCTTCAGCGGCAGCGAATGAAATTTGACTTTCAACTGGATAAAAGAGAATGAAGACAAGGATGATCGGCATTCAGTGATTGCTTTGTTTCGATGAGTACGATGTCTCAGCGAAGTCATTTGACAGATTCAGAAGCTTGGAGAATTGTTGGTAGGTTAGAAGGGGGCCAAACTCAAGCCGAAGTAGCGCAAGCCATTGGAGTGTCACAAAGTGTCATTTCCAGGATCTGGAACCGTTTTTTGGAGAGTGGATGTGCAGGCCGAAGACCAGGGCAAGGTCGTAGACGGGCAACAACGCCCAATGAAGATCGGTATTTAGCGTTAACAGCTCGGAGACACCGAAACATGAACGCTACTCTTCTCCAACAACACCTTCGCTCGGCTACAGGCACCACGATTTCAACTCAGACTGTCCGAAACCGGCTCCATGCTGTTGGTCTGTATGCTCGCCGACCGATGGTATGTGTTAGATTAACATCAAGGCATCGTCGCGACCGCAGGGAGTGGGCAACCGAGCATGTCAACTGGAGGAGAAATGAATGGAGCAATATTCTGTTTTCTGACGATTCCCGTTTTTCTGTGCATCCGGATAATAGGCGTATTTTCATCTGGAGGGACCGTGGCAGTACGAATAATCCTGCGTTCGTGCATGAAAGTGTCAGATTTGGCGGTGGAGGAGTGTTGGTGTATGGTGGCATCTCCATTGACGGGCGCATTGACCCTACATCATTCGAGATGGAGCTCTGACTGGTCGCCGATATAGGGATGAGATCCTCAGACCTATTGTAGTCCCTTACGCTGCAGCAATCGGAGATAACTTCATTTTAATGGACGATAACTGCAGGCCACATCGTGCAAACCTGGTGGAGGATTTCCTTTTCGAGGAAGGAATCGTTCGAATGGAATGGCCAGCGTGTTCTCCAGATATGAATCCAATCGAGCACGTTTGGGACGCTCTAGGAAGACGAGTTTCTGGCCGCCAACAACCCCCACAAACTCTCCAAGAACTGGAAAGAGCTCTTCTGGAAGAGTGATACCCCAACTCGTCATTAATAGCCTCATTGAGTCCATGCCTCAAAGGTGTTCAACGTTGCTGGCCGCCCGTGGAAACCATTACTGAAAATGATTTTCTTTGAAGAAAACACCTTTTCTTATTCTTTTTTTCTCATATGCATAAATTGTGTTTTTTTCCTTTTGTACACAAATGCGCAATAAAATGCATTTTTTTCTGCCAAACATGTGTAATTTATTCTCATATAACCTACTATGTCTGTCGACCATGTATCAATCAGCTAAAAAGTTTCCCAGATACAAAATCCACCTAAAACTGCAATATCCTTTAATTGTTTTGAGCAGTGTATTATGTTTAATATTGTACGTAAAGTATTTAGTAAATGCGGAGACAAATGGTAGTATGTAGCATCAAATAGTTCCGAACCTCGCGGAGAAATATTTGGGCCTGTGGATTTTCAATCGATCCCTCTGTTCAAGCCGGAATTGGCTTATCTGTTGGCGATGCAAACGACTACAGTGGAACTCCAGATATACGTTACCTGAGTTGTACGTTTCTCTCACTTATACGTTTCAACTCAGCGGTCCCGACCACTTGCCATTAAAAATTAGCTGAGTTATACGTTTTGAATTACACATTTCCCTCAGTTATACGTTACGTTTTTGCGTCCCTGGACGAATTTATTTTTCATTTATCCATTTTGAAACCGGAAACACTGGCGACGCGGCCGAGGTGTCTGATTTGAAAGATTTCAAACTTCAGAGCTGATGTGAAAGCTTTTGACATAGTAAAGCGGTTCGTCAGTAGTAAAAGCTATAAACATAGGGCGGCTGCATTATTAACAGAAATGCAAGGTTTGCTGTTCAGTGACGGCTCTACCGAAAAGAAACAACCGAAGATTACTGACTACTTCAACAAGATTCAGTAAACTACTAAAATGTCTTTTGACAAAAGATTTATATGCCAAGGCGATTCCAACGATACCTTTTAAGTACTCTATGTGTATTAAAAATAATTTTAATAAAGCTTTTATGATAAAATAGCTTCATGTGTACTTCTCTCATGTCTTTTTTTCTTCTCATTTACATTTCCAAAAATTTATGTGATGGGTGCAGTACTACTTTGGAAACTTCTTTTTTCAATATAAAAGGTAGCAAACTCCTCAGCGGATCAAAGTTTTCACGATATATTTTAAAAATTGTTCCGGTAAACCATTAATTGAGTTGTACGTTTTACTGAGTTATACGTTTCATTTGCCCGGTCCCGGGCAAAACGTATAACTGGAGTTCCACTGTATCTACTTAAAGTCGAGGAGTGACGATCTATAAAAATGATTAATAAATATAACGTTTTTTAATACAGTACACATTAATTATATATTTGAATTCGATCTGACCTCAGGTATGGAAAGCCATAACAGCGGAAAAATGAAACAATCTTCATCTGTCGTAAACACACAACATCAATTGACACAGCCACTTACACATACAGATTGCAGCAATGCTACACAATGAAAATAACCGGAAAATTTAGAAGTTTAATCCATGCAAACATCCCAATTATTTTTCATGTTAAAATATTTTATTAATATGATCCATATTTTAAAGCAAACTTGTTTTAGAGGAAATGTTTCATTTTTGGCGCATAATTTCATATTTTAAAATGCATGATTTGAAAATCATTAATTCTTAAAAAAAAAGTGGCAATTAATTGTAGGGATACGAAAGGGCCTTAAAATAGTGCAGGATAATTTTTTTTTGTTCCACGGAATCAAAGCCTGATTACCGCAGGGGCAAATTGCCACCAATATTTTAAATTAGAAATTTCCATCTCATTTAAGAGCTAAATTCTACGTTTAAATAATAATAAAAAAAAGGTACTTCTCTATTATCTCGTCGACCTTTTTTCATAACAAAAAACTATCGCCAAACTGTAAGATTAAACGCCAAAAATGCAGTTCAATTTACTTGATGTCAGAAGCATTATACGTATTTGTTATGTCATCAAGTGGTTTTTAATTCGACATTTGCATGTATTTTTCATTATGTTTTACTGATTTATTAGTTATTTCATTAATTAAAATAACAATTGTGTCCTTAAATTCTTATATTTTATTTATTTATTTATTTTGATATTCCAATGGCAACGTTCTCCCGTTTATTTGGCGTTACAGTTTAGCGATAGTTTTTTGTTATGAAAAGTGGCCGACGGGATAATAGAGAAATACCTAAAAAAAAAAAAAAATCTGTATTAAAATAGTGGTGGAAGTTTGCCTCTGTGATAAACAAACTCTGCATGGAATCATAATTGTTCTTTCTTTCATGCTTTTCACTTTGATTTTATACCTAGGCATTTCAACAATTTCAGTGATGAATATGTTCTCACTTACTATGAAATAGTCACTTTAAAAAAATCAAAATTCATTGGCCAATAATAGCTATGATGCTAAAATAATACAGTCCATTCACTTATTCCTTCAACTAGAAATAATCACTTAGTCACTTAAATAGTCACTTAAAAATAGTCATTTAAAAAATAGTCACTTAAATAGGAGAAATAATAAGTCAAAAAGTCACTTAAATAGTAGAACTAGTCACTTAAAAAACATCAAGATTCATTGGGCAATAATACCTATGATGCTAAAATAATACTGTCCATTCACTTATTTCTTCAACTAGGGGACATGCCCCTTACGAGCTAGAGCTACGCTCTTTAATCCCCGTACAGAATTTCCAGATTCTAAAAACACGCTAATTTGTTTGTTTTTTTAAATACCCGATTACGGAAGATGGAATGATAATATTATGACCAGTGGCGATCTTCTGTAATCGGTCTGCTATTCATTTTCCTTTGATTGTGTGATTTTTAGGTTCCCAAAGCCGCATCCACCGCTGTCGTGACAACTGACGACTGATTGATTAAGCAAGATCTATCACACATTTGAAAATCATCTTGTACTTGTATGTAATTTTTTTTTAGAATAGAGTGAAATTCAGCTACAGTTGTATTTAAAATTTTTTAAAGTTTGTCTTCTATGTATTTCATTGTTAATAATAACAATAATAAAAATAGCCCGTATAATATATACCTAGTATTTAATCAGCTTATCATAAAGTAATTTGATTTTTCTCACAATTATCCTTTCTTTAAAATATCAGATCGATTGTACTTTTTACAAAAAAATTTAAAGTATCGCACCATCATGTATGAATGACGTCAAAGTTTAACACGCAATTGATACTTTTTCCTTACGCTTCATGTGACGTAAACTTACGTCATAACATCAACATTTCCCCCCACCTTCTTCTAAGCTATCTGCATTTTATGAATGAAATGCTCCTATGAATGAATATTAAAATTAAGCAGGATAATTTTGTGAATGGATTTATACCTTATAAAAATTCCATTCAAATACAGTTCGTGTAAACAGAAAAAAGATTAAGGATTTAAGAGATAAGACGGTAACTTTAACTCAGCATTTAAAGAATTTTTCTAAAGTTGCGCTAAAAATATCAGTACATGCCGCGATAAAAATGGAAACACTTATTCAGAAATTTGTGCCTATTCTATTCTTTGCAATATTTTGATCTTAATTTATGAAGATATCACAGAGATCTGCGGAAACCGGAAATAAAGTATTTAGAACTGCGACTTAAAGATTTTGTTACTAAAAATACTTAGTTCTTGTAAAATAGAGAAATACATTCCTTGTATATATTGATTTGTGTTCAGTATTGTCAACTCATTAAAGAAGAGAGGTGTTAAAAGTTGCTCGGAAAAGAGCTTAAAAGGTGTTAAATTTTTACAGGGAAAAATGTGCTACAAAAGAGCTAGAATTTCATCTAAAAAGCTTAAATAAATGAATAAAGGATCGAAAACTCATAGCAGCCAATCTTCCTTTTTTTTTTCAATATTTTGAACCAGAAAATTTATTTAAAAATATGTGTCTTGTTTCTACATGGAATTTAGGTGATCTCTTTATTAATCCATTAAGAACAGAATTATCTTTATCTTTAAAAGAATTTTTTCTTTCATTACATAAAGCTACCTATTGCAGCCGTTCAGAGGAAAGCAATCCCCCCCAAAAATTGGTATATTTTCACCGATCATGACCCCAGACCCCCCCCCCCTCCTCCTTCCAAATGATGATTTATCTATCTATCTATCTATATATATATATCTGACGTATGTCATGCTGTAACTCTCTTATTTGTGAAACGATTCGGATGTGACAGAGTATGTGTATAGGACATACCAAGGTCTCGAACGAGTTCGTTGGCCAGCTTCATCCGCCATCTTGTTTCAAAATGGCGGCCAGTTAAAAAATTTAAAAAATTTAAAAATTCAAAAAGATGTACAAAAAATTATAAATTGAAAACATTGTTTCTGTTAAGTATTAGAACGTGATACAAGGATTCTGGAACATTTTTTGTTTTGACTCTATCTTAAAAAATGCTGAAATATGGCAGTTTGAAATAGGGTGGCTGGGAGTTTGAAACAATCTGATATTTGTTTTGCTGTAACTCTCGTATTTATGAATGTGACTGATCATGTGTACAGAACATACCAAGATCTCGACTGAGTTCGTTGGTCAGCTTCATGCGCCATCTAGTTTCAAAATGGCGGCAAATTAAATTTTTTTTAATTCAAAAAGATATATAAAAATATTAATTGAAAAAGTTGTTTACGTTAAGTGTTAGATCGTGATACAAGGATTCTGGAACATTTTTTGTTTTGGCTTTATCTTAAAAAATAGCTGAGATATGGCAGTTTGAAATTCTAGGGTGGCTGGTATTTTGAAACAATCTGCTTTTTGTTATGCTGTACCTCTCATGCTGATAATCACATTCAAATTCAGTATTAACGAAAACCGGGTATATCTTCTATAATCGGATTCCAAGCATTTTAGCTTCGGCTATTTGAGTAAAATGAGTTGAATTTTTAAAAACTTATGACTATGAACGCTACCTTTTCCTCCCGGAACAGGCCGGAATGACTTTTTTAAAATAACGATCTTTGTCTCAATTTATTGCGGAGATTCTTCCATAAAATAAGGAGACTATTTCTTTTAAAAAATACTGGTATTTAGACAACAAAAGGGTTGGCAGCTGCTATTACTATATGGTAACGCTATTCCTTAACGAGTTATGTAAAATTTCTGGTTAAAAAAATGTTTAATAGATTTGAAGAAAACAGGAAGATTAGCTGATATGAATACTGGATGCATGTCAATATTTGTTATAAACTTTATTAATATTTATTGTACTTATAAATGTTGAGAGATTACATAAATGTCATCTCTTAACATTTATTAAACTTATTTATTTATTTATTTAATTTAATCACTTAACATTTATTCTTTTAACAAATTTGTCTTGCCAAAAGTGATTGCTTTAATTGCATTGCATTCTAATAGTCGAATCTGATTTTAAAAGCCAGCAGTATGTCAAGTTCTTCTTCTTAAAAAAAGAAAGAAAGAAAGAAATAATAATAATAAAAATAATAAATAAATAAATTAAGGCTGTTAAAAGTTTTAATTAAAAAATTAATCTATTTATATTTAAAAAAAAAAAAAAAAAAAAAAGTAACCACGCCGCCGCACAGTGGAGTATTTGACCCAAAAACCTGGCCAAAAATGCAAAAATTTAAATTTCGTCAACAATTGTAAAAATTTTATTTCTTAATAGCCAACTAATTGATGCGTCGATCTATGTCTATTTTTGGAACCTGAGTGGCTCCTGGCCTCAGTTGAAGAGGAAGTTTTTTTGTGAGAAGACGTGCTTTTTGTTGATTTTAGGCATTGTTGTTATGTTTAAATATATTTTTTTTTGTGTCTCAATGAATTGTTGAATTGAAACTAAACAGGGCTTGCGTGTTTAACAAAGGTCAGAGCTTAGTGTTAAACTATGTGTAAATTTAAATAGTTTAGTTTTTAATGTAATAAAAAAAAATGTGTAAAAGGGTCATTTTTAAAGCGTTTTTCGCTCTAATTTAAACATATCGAAAACTTTTTAAATATGTGCCGGGCTTTACCGGACCATGTTTGAATTATAAATGTATTAGTTATAGTCTTGAGTGCCAATTTCTGCAAAAAAATCTTCCGCATATTGTTGCCATTTTTTATATAATTTTTTTTTCGGGTGGACTACTTAAATCCTATTTTTTGTGGCAACCGAATTGAAAAGATAAAAACTTTATTTTTACTCTAATATTGCAGGTTTTTAGCTTACAGGATATTTCCTGAGAGCTTTTGCCCTTACATATCCTGAATGTATGCATGTACGTACCTATGTAAGTACGTACATACCTACGCAACTCGATACCTCTTGATAGAAATATCAGATCGACTTCAAATTGTAAATACTTATTTACTTTAAAAGTGTCTCCAATTAGTTTCGGAGGCTCATAGGTAGAAAATAAGGGGAGAAATGAGGGAATTAAAGAAGTCTGGAGAAGACGCAGAAATGATTAAAAGGTTGTAAGTAACATTGGAAGTCATAAAAAGTGGGAATCGCATTGACGAAAAAAGTTCCAAACATCTGCTGATGAAACAGCAAGACTATATTTGAACCTTTACAATTGGTACCCCATGATTCCAACAATGCACAAGGTTTTGATTCATGGTGGCACTGTAATTAAGAAAGTAGTCGTACCCATTGGCCAACGGTCAGAAGAAGCTGCCGAGTCCAGAAACAAACACTTTAGACAGTACCGTACAAAGTACTCAAGAAAGTGCAATAGAAAGGTTCGCAATAGAGAAGTTTGCTATCGAGATGTTCCAAATTGGCTTCTTTTAAGCAGTGATCCTTTTATAAACTGCTCTAGACAAAGACCAAGGGAAAAGAGCAAGCCATACAGTAGCGAGACCCTACAACTTCTTCTTCCAGCTATGTCTGATGGTGTCCTGATAAAAGCCAAGAAGAGTGTGATGAAGAAGATGAGAAACAGAGTTCTGAAGAATCAGATTGAAACTGGTAATCTATTAAATACACCGAAAAACCAGTACTCTATACTGTAGAGACTCCACTGTATTAAATGTATTATCAAATGTAAATAATATTTATTAAATGTAAATTAAATGTAGTAATTATTATTAAAGTAAATTAAATGTAAATAATAAATTTTATAGATAGTACAATTAAATACATTTAATTAAACATTAGTAGTAAATAAAAAAATCTATCAACAATTACTTTTCTCTTATAAACAGTAAAAATTTAAGGCTGCTAGTCGCTCGACTTCCAAACTCCCTTCGGTAATGTTTAAGTCTATGGGCATGTGATGTATTCGTATTTTTAAAATATCTACTTAGTAAATTAATATTTTAACGTCTTTATTCTTTGTGCTCTTCTTAAATGATGTCTCTTTTTTTTTCTTAGTTGTCAAAATATTTATAAAATGTATACTTATTATTATGTGAAGTGTTAAAATTTTACTTACACTTCGTCAGCTTTTAAGATCTAAAATATTAAAGTAAGCTATGGATTAGTATGTATACTATACATAGTATGCTAAAAGTTAGTTCAGTGAAACGCATAACAAAGTTAAACATTTCCATTCAGTCATTTCAGGGAATAAACGGAAATGTGCTTGAGAACTTTTGTGCAACCCTGTATATGATCTATAGAATGTATCTACACCAAGTAATGTTAAAAAAAAATTCAATTTAAAAATGCATATCACAACTACAAGCGCACTTCCAGCAATTATTTGTCATAGACTTCAATAGTTAAATTTATTCTTCAGCCAAATACTTTTGTGTGTTCCTGTAAATGAACGATATATTCTATGCACACCATATTCTACAATAAGTGCCTTAATACTCCTCAGTGATGTATATAAATTTCAGTACGTTTAAAATAGTGTGATATCATTAAAATACAGAGCAAACGATTTTTTCCCATAGACATAATGTAAGGGAATTCTTTCGGGTGTCTCTGTAAATGAACCGTAAATGCTATAGACTTCATTTACAATACCAAACATGCCATATTGATACCCAATAACATCTAACAATTTCAAGGCAATCGGACTATATTTACATAGAAAAATATTTTTGTCCAGGATTTCGGGTCAGATACTCCACTGTGCGCCGCCGCCGCTGTCAATGGAGTTTTTGTGCCTTGAGGTCTTTCTGGATTAATATTCAAAACACTATTGCATATAAAAATATGAAAATTGGTGTTTTATAGAGAAATGTTCGATAAACACATTGAAGCAGACTGTTTTTAAATCGAAGAATTATTTTAAGAGCTATTTAATATTAAAGTCCGTCAAAATAGTCCTCTTAAAAAAGTTTTATAGGAACAAAAACTATACATAGAAATTTAATAATATTTTGAAAGGATATACTTGATAAGCTTGCGGTGTGCAGAGTGCAATTATTATTATTATTTTTTAAATTATAAGTAAAAAATAAATAAATAAATAGAAATGTGAAACAGAATTTAATTTGAAACATAATTTTTTGGACGATTAAATTACATCGTTGCCTATTTTAAAGGTTGTAACAGGGAACAGAAGCAAGGTTGTCACAATCACAAGGAAGGTCTCCATAAGCGCATTCTCAGAAAATTGTGAAAAATTGCAGAATATTCTTCTCATGAGGATATATACGCTTATAAAACAAATTTCCCGCGGAACCTCGAACATCCGAAAGAATTTTTCGAAAATTTCGTGTTTTTGGCGATTTATCGCTGGTTGGCGACAAAAAAAAAAAAAAAAAAAAAAAAACGCTTTTATGATACTTTTTTACGAAAAACTTTTTTTTCTCTTCATACGGAACTAGTTTAAGTAAGTTTAACTTAAATAAATACACTTTTATAACTACGGTTTTGACATATACATTTGTATGTATATATAAAGAAAATTAATGATTGTATTCTACGGTTTAGAACAAAATTTAAATTGATTAAAAATGCTTCAAACTAAAAATTAATGTCCGATTATGAGCACTCTCAATTTGACTTTAATTTCGTTAGCGTTGGTGACAACAAGAGAAAAGTATTGTTGCCATGAAAACAACGACTTATTCAATATCGTAATGTATAATGAAAGCTTTTTTATTCGGACAGTTACTGTTAAAATACATTTAAAACTTATACAGCCAGCAAAATCATGTATAATTAAATAACTTCAGCAATACGTAACTTGTATATGTATATGTATTATATAGTGTGATTCATAAATATCGAAACAATAGGCTATCTCTTTAAATATTGTCCCTAGGCACATACTTCCAATTGCAAAGTTTCATAAAAAAGGTGCAAAATTTGATGAGATAAGTTATAACTCCATGGAGTATCTATTTGAGAAAATACAAAAATTAAATTTTTATACTGTCCCAGTAGGACAAAATTTCCAATTAGGAAATTTTTCCTTATTTATTCCTGAATTAAACAACAACAACAACAAAAAAAATCCATCTTGATATCTGCAAAATTCACAGATGTATTAAAATCCAAAATTCGTGACTTACACCACTTAAGCATACCTGGTCGCGATGCGATATCAGTTCATTTGAAATGCAAATTAGGGATCGACCATAAATTTACACATTATTAAAAGTCGATCCAAGACAATGCCTTAACTTACAGATATAAAATAACAGCGTATAGATTTTTGCGTTAAACTTGCTTGAGAAATATGCTAGAGGTCTGCATGAGGCCGAACTTGGTACCAGGCCCGTAACCGGCACGGTCCGTGTCTTTATTGTTCTTAGGACGTGTCGGGCAGGCAATAAGTTTTGTAAAAATAGTCATAGCGATAATGAAACTTCTGTAAAAGGAATCATTGGAAATATATTTTAATATATTACACAGAAATATTTTCAAAAATCTACTTTTTGTTATACAGCTTCAAAAGCTATGATGTTTTTAAACCGGGCCGAAATTTCCAGGCCCGGGCGCCGCGCCTCCCGGTATAAAAGCTGAAAGTTCCGACCCAGCCAGCATGAAAATCATTATTCGCTCGGCTCGTGCACACCTCTAAATTCCCCCCTCCCTCCCCCCCGAACCCATTTTGGAGTTGGGCTGGCGTTTTTATTCTTCTATTTTTACAAGAAGAAGGTGTATTAGATTTGTGAAAATTTTCAACTTCTGGTTTTCAACGGATTTATACGTTCTAGGAGATGTTGAACACGATTTGACTGTTTTTCGAAAATGCCTGTCCGCGAGTCTGTCTGACACAAATTTTGTGGGAGCTCTATCTCAAGAACTAATTTACGGAATTTAATCAAACTTCATATTTAGTTGGACCTTGACAGAAATTGGTGCTGATTAGGTTTTGGTGTAAATCGCCCAACAGGTGGTGTTGCTAGGCTGCATTTTTTCACGATTTTCGCGATAGCTATATCTCAAAATGAATGCACGGAATTTAATCCAACTTCATATTCTGTTAGACTTTGGCAAAATATATCTTTATTAGGTTTGAGTGTAAACACCCAACTGATGTCGCTGCTATGATCTATTTTTCACGATTCCTGCGATAGATATACCTCAAGAACTAATGCACGGAATTTCACCAAACTTCATATTCTGTTAGACTTTGGCAAAATATATCTTTATTAGGTTTGAGTGTAAACACCCAACTGATGTCGCTGCTATGATCTATTTTTCACGATTCCTGCGATAGATATACCTCAAGAACTAATGCACGGAATTTCACCAAACTTCATATTCTGTTAGACTTTGGCAAAATATATCTTTATTAGGTTTGAGTGTAAACACCCAACTGATGTCGCTGCTATGATCTATTTTTCACGATTCCTGCGATAGATATACCTCAAGAACTAATGCACGGAATTTCACCAAACTTCATATTCTGTTAGACTTTGGCAAAATATATCTTTATTAGGTTTGAGTGTAAACACCCAACTGATGTCGCTGCTATGATCTATTTTTCACGATTCCTGCGATAGATATACCTCAAGAACTAATGCACGGAATTTCACCAAACTTCATATTCTGTTAGACTTTGGCAAAATATATCTTTATTAGGTTTGAGTGTAAACACCCAACTGATGTCGCTGCTATGATCTATTTTTCACGATTCCTGCGATAGATATACCTCAAGAACTAATGCACGGAATTTCACCAAACTTCATATTCTGTTAGACTTTGGCAAAATATATCTTTATTAGGTTTGAGTGTAAACACCCAACTGATGTCGCTGCTATGATCTATTTTTCACGATTCCTGCGATAGATATACCTCAAGAACTAATGCACGGAATTTCACCAAACTTCATATTCTGTTAGACTTTGGCAAAATATATCTTTATTAGGTTTGAGTGTAAACACCCAACTGATGTCGCTGCTATGATCTATTTTTCACGATTCCTGCGATAGATATACCTCAAGAACTAATGCACGGAATTTCACCAAACTTCATATTCTGTTAGACTTTGGCAAAATATATCTTTATTAGGTTTGAGTGTAAACACCCAACTGATGTCGCTGCTATGATCTATTTTTCACGATTCCTGCGATAGATATACCTCAAGAACTAATGCACGGAATTTCACCAAACTTCATATTCTGTTAGACTTTGGCAAAATATATCTTTATTAGGTTTGAGTGTAAACACCCAACTGATGTCGCTGCTATGATCTATTTTTCACGATTCCTGCGATAGATATACCTCAAGAACTAATGCACGGAATTTCACCAAACTTCATATTCTGTTAGACTTTGGCAAAATATATCTTTATTAGGTTTGAGTGTAAACACCCAACTGATGTCGCTGCTATGATCTATTTTTCACGATTCCTGCGATAGATATACCTCAAGAACTAATGCACGGAATTTCACCAAACTTCATATTCTGTTAGACTTTGGCAAAATATATCTTTATTAGGTTTGAGTGTAAACACCCAACTGATGTCGCTGCTATGATCTATTTTTCACGATTCCTGCGATAGATATACCTCAAGAACTAATGCACGGAATTTCACCAAACTTCATATTCTGTTAGACTTTGGCAAAATATATCTTTATTAGGTTTGAGTGTAAACACCCAACTGATGTCGCTGCTATGATCTATTTTTCACGATTCCTGCGATAGATATACCTCAAGAACTAATGCACGGAATTTCACCAAACTTCATATTCTGTTAGACTTTGGCAAAATATATCTTTATTAGGTTTGAGTGTAAACACCCAACTGATGTCGCTGCTATGATCTATTTTTCACGATTCCTGCGATAGATATACCTCAAGAACTAATGCACGGAATTTCACCAAACTTCATATTCTGTTAGACTTTGGCAAAATATATCTTTATTAGGTTTGAGTGTAAACACCCAACTGATGTCGCTGCTATGATCTATTTTTCACGATTCCTGCGATAGATATACCTCAAGAACTAATGCACGGAATTTCACCAAACTTCATATTCTGTTAGACTTTGGCAAAATATATCTTTATTAGGTTTGAGTGTAAACACCCAACTGATGTCGCTGCTATGATCTATTTTTCACGATTCCTGCGATAGATATACCTCAAGAACTAATGCACGGAATTTCACCAAACTTCATATTCTGTTAGACTTTGGCAAAATATATCTTTATTAGGTTTGAGTGTAAACACCCAACTGATGTCGCTGCTATGATCTATTTTTCACGATTCCTGCGATAGATATACCTCAAGAACTAATGCACGGAATTTCACCAAACTTCATATTCTGTTAGACTTTGGCAAAATATATCTTTATTAGGTTTGAGTGTAAACACCCAACTGATGTCGCTGCTATGATCTATTTTTCACGATTCCTGCGATAGATATACCTCAAGAACTAATGCACGGAATTTCACCAAACTTCATATTCTGTTAGACTTTGGCAAAATATATCTTTATTAGGTTTGAGTGTAAACACCCAACTGATGTCGCTGCTATGATCTATTTTTCACGATTCCTGCGATAGATATACCTCAAGAACTAATGCACGGAATTTCACCAAACTTCATATTCTGTTAGACTTTGGCAAAATATATCTTTATTAGGTTTGAGTGTAAACACCCAACTGATGTCGCTGCTATGATCTATTTTTCACGATTCCTGCGATAGATATACCTCAAGAACTAATGCACGGAATTTCACCAAACTTCATATTCTGTTAGACTTTGGCAAAATATATCTTTATTAGGTTTGAGTGTAAACACCCAACTGATGTCGCTGCTATGATCTATTTTTCACGATTCCTGCGATAGATATACCTCAAGAACTAATGCACGGAATTTCACCAAACTTCATATTCTGTTAGACTTTGGCAAAATATATCTTTATTAGGTTTGAGTGTAAACACCCAACTGATGTCGCTGCTATGATCTATTTTTCACGATTCCTGCGATAGATATACCTCAAGAACTAATGCACGGAATTTCACCAAACTTCATATTCTGTTAGACTTTGGCAAAATATATCTTTATTAGGTTTGAGTGTAAACACCCAACTGATGTCGCTGCTATGATCTATTTTTCACGATTCCTGCGATAGATATACCTCAAGAACTAATGCACGGAATTTCACCAAACTTCATATTCTGTTAGACTTTGGCAAAATATATCTTTATTAGGTTTGAGTGTAAACACCCAACTGATGTCGCTGCTATGATCTATTTTTCACGATTCCTGCGATAGATATACCTCAAGAACTAATGCACGGAATTTCACCAAACTTCATATTCTGTTAGACTTTGGCAAAATATATCTTTATTAGGTTTGAGTGTAAACACCCAACTGATGTCGCTGCTATGATCTATTTTTCACGATTCCTGCGATAGATATACCTCAAGAACTAATGCACGGAATTTCACCAAACTTCATATTCTGTTAGACTTTGGCAAAATATATCTTTATTAGGTTTGAGTGTAAACACCCAACTGATGTCGCTGCTATGATCTATTTTTCACGATTCCTGCGATAGATATACCTCAAGAACTAATGCACGGAATTTCACCAAACTTCATATTCTGTTAGACTTTGGCAAAATATATCTTTATTAGGTTTGAGTGTAAACACCCAACTGATGTCGCTGCTATGATCTATTTTTCACGATTCCTGCGATAGATATACCTCAAGAACTAATGCACGGAATTTCACCAAACTTCATATTCTGTTAGACTTTGGCAAAATATATCTTTATTAGGTTTGAGTGTAAACACCCAACTGATGTCGCTGCTATGATCTATTTTTCACGATTCCTGCGATAGATATACCTCAAGAACTAATGCACGGAATTTCACCAAACTTCATATTCTGTTAGACTTTGGCAAAATATATCTTTATTAGGTTTGAGTGTAAACACCCAACTGATGTCGCTGCTATGATCTATTTTTCACGATTCCTGCGATAGATATACCTCAAGAACTAATGCACGGAATTTCACCAAACTTCATATTCTGTTAGACTTTGGCAAAATATATCTTTATTAGGTTTGAGTGTAAACACCCAACTGATGTCGCTGCTATGATCTATTTTTCACGATTCCTGCGATAGATATACCTCAAGAACTAATGCACGGAATTTCACCAAACTTCATATTCTGTTAGACTTTGGCAAAATATATCTTTATTAGGTTTGAGTGTAAACACCCAACTGATGTCGCTGCTATGATCTATTTTTCACGATTCCTGCGATAGATATACCTCAAGAACTAATGCACGGAATTTCACCAAACTTCATATTCTGTTAGACTTTGGCAAAATATATCTTTATTAGGTTTGAGTGTAAACACCCAACTGATGTCGCTGCTATGATCTATTTTTCACGATTCCTGCGATAGATATACCTCAAGAACTAATGCACGGAATTTCACCAAACTTCATATTCTGTTAGACTTTGGCAAAATATATCTTTATTAGGTTTGAGTGTAAACACCCAACTGATGTCGCTGCTATGATCTATTTTTCACGATTCCTGCGATAGATATACCTCAAGAACTAATGCACGGAATTTCACCAAACTTCATATTCTGTTAGACTTTGGCAAAATATATCTTTATTAGGTTTGAGTGTAAACACCCAACTGATGTCGCTGCTATGATCTATTTTTCACGATTCCTGCGATAGATATACCTCAAGAACTAATGCACGGAATTTCACCAAACTTCATATTCTGTTAGACTTTGGCAAAATATATCTTTATTAGGTTTGAGTGTAAACACCCAACTGATGTCGCTGCTATGATCTATTTTTCACGATTCCTGCGATAGATATACCTCAAGAACTAATGCACGGAATTTCACCAAACTTCATATTCTGTTAGACTTTGGCAAAATATATCTTTATTAGGTTTGAGTGTAAACACCCAACTGATGTCGCTGCTATGATCTATTTTTCACGATTCCTGCGATAGATATACCTCAAGAACTAATGCACGGAATTTCACCAAACTTCATATTCTGTTAGACTTTGGCAAAATATATCTTTATTAGGTTTGAGTGTAAACACCCAACTGATGTCGCTGCTATGATCTATTTTTCACGATTCCTGCGATAGATATACCTCAAGAACTAATGCACGGAATTTCACCAAACTTCATATTCTGTTAGACTTTGGCAAAATATATCTTTATTAGGTTTGAGTGTAAACACCCAACTGATGTCGCTGCTATGATCTATTTTTCACGATTCCTGCGATAGATATACCTCAAGAACTAATGCACGGAATTTCACCAAACTTCATATTCTGTTAGACTTTGGCAAAATATATCTTTATTAGGTTTGAGTGTAAACACCCAACTGATGTCGCTGCTATGATCTATTTTTCACGATTCCTGCGATAGATATACCTCAAGAACTAATGCACGGAATTTCACCAAACTTCATATTCTGTTAGACTTTGGCAAAATATATCTTTATTAGGTTTGAGTGTAAACACCCAACTGATGTCGCTGCTATGATCTATTTTTCACGATTCCTGCGATAGATATACCTCAAGAACTAATGCACGGAATTTCACCAAACTTCATATTCTGTTAGACTTTGGCAAAATATATCTTTATTAGGTTTGAGTGTAAACACCCAACTGATGTCGCTGCTATGATCTATTTTTCACGATTCCTGCGATAGATATACCTCAAGAACTAATGCACGGAATTTCACCAAACTTCATATTCTGTTAGACTTTGGCAAAATATATCTTTATTAGGTTTGAGTGTAAACACCCAACTGATGTCGCTGCTATGATCTATTTTTCACGATTCCTGCGATAGATATACCTCAAGAACTAATGCACGGAATTTCACCAAACTTCATATTCTGTTAGACTTTGGCAAAATATATCTTTATTAGGTTTGAGTGTAAACACCCAACTGATGTCGCTGCTATGATCTATTTTTCACGATTCCTGCGATAGATATACCTCAAGAACTAATGCACGGAATTTCACCAAACTTCATATTCTGTTAGACTTTGGCAAAATATATCTTTATTAGGTTTGAGTGTAAACACCCAACTGATGTCGCTGCTATGATCTATTTTTCACGATTTTCGCGATCTCAAGAATGAATAGATTGTCATTTAATTTTTGGGATGGCCACAACATACTAATATTTATTTATTTTCGTAAAAAATATAGTGATGTTGTGCATTTGTTTAGCGTAATCTTTAGAAATTAAATTTGGTTTAATAAATCACAGAGATATATTTTTTAAATCAACTTTTTTTTGTTTGTACAGCTTTAAGATAATGATTTTCTTTTATCATTTGTTTCTTTAATTCGATTTTATAACTGAATATGTATTTGAATGTAACTGTATAAGTCAATTTTTAACATTTTCTAACATAGATGAAAGTGTTTATGACTTCGGTTTGTCTGTCCGTGTCCTAACTTCCGTAAATATACTCGTATTGCCCTGTAATTTGTGTATGATATTAACGTTTACTATAGCACGATCGCCAATCACAAGTATTCCGTTGCGTTACGATCAGTGGGGAAAAAAATGATTCAAGTGCATTCTAATGATGTTACACAATTTCAAACATAATGAAATTTATATGTATTTATTAAGTGCATAAAAACATTCATTCAGTAGAATATGGGGTGAAACATTTATTATTTATTTATAGGTACACACAAAATAATTCCGTAACATAACTGTCTACGGGGAAAAACAGTTTTCAGAGTATTATGTAGCACTATTTCAAATATAACGAAATTGATATATACATTGCTGAGGTTTATTACAAGATATTTGCTGTGGAATATACAGGGGCATACAAAAGATTTCGGACATACAAAAGATACATAACGTGTTTGCTAAAATTTGCATATATGCCGAAATTTTATAAGAAAACGTCCTCTGGTGGCTATTTTTAAAATTAATTATTTTTTCTTCTGAATGTCTTTCTCATCCCGTCATTTAGACGTATTTCAAATTTCATATTTTTCTGATGAATAGTTTCGACTACAAACAGCTCTGAGTAAGTGAAATTTAATTACGTAACATCCTGTATTTACAGTTAGTTAACATCCATAAATTTGGAATAGAAATTTACATAAAAGCAATGTTAAAAAAAAAAAAATGAAGAATTTGTCTTCAGAAACGTTGGAATGTTTTCCACTCGCTTCACCCGTTGAAATTTTAATTTTTCAGAAACAGTGCTTAGCATTTTACTTAGTTCATTTATATCTTGAAATTAACAAATGTGCAAAATTTAAAGTTTCATTTCCCAAAAGTATCGCACTAATCGTAATTTGAGAACGTTTTTCGCTCACGCACACGCTTGAGGGTAGTGATACATACAGACACAAAATATAAACTATATTGGAGCGGAGTTGGTCACAATCATTTTTCCACCATTACATTTCAAATCATTTCGGTAGTTCCGGAGATTACGCTCTAAAAACAAATAAACATTTAACGCTAAAACAATATTTCATCAATTCATTGGCAAATGACGTCAAATATATGTTCTGATTTGATTCTCTACCCGCGAAGAGCCGTGTTTTTCGTTTGAATCGTTTACCATGTTTTTTTTTTTTTTTTTTTTTTTTTTTTTAAATGTAAAAATCACATTCAATTCAATTACTTTTCAAAAATTTTGTTTACATTAGGAATGAAATTTTAAATGCCGATAACTCTTAATGTATGCATTTTAAAAGTTACCTCTTCTCTCAAAAATTATTATTTTTTTTTAACCCATTAACCCAGATCTTTCTAAAAATGTAACTTTTATGAACTTTTATATAAAAAAAATATTGAGAAAAAATGGCTGACTGGCAGATGAAACTCCATGTGGTCATCTCGTATCTGATTTGTGCTATTATAGATGGTATACGGTCGTTGGCAGGTTTTATGCCTGTTTTGGCATAATTTGTTAATTTTAGTGTTAATTAACAGTTTTTTGCTAATTAATGATAGATTTATTTATTTATTATTATTATTTTTTTTTTATAAAAGGACGTAGATTAAGTAATTACCTGTCCAAAAATGCAATCTTTACTTTTTTCTGTGCATTAGGTCAGTCTGTAGGTTGTTTGAAAAAAAAAAAAAGTTTGACGAAGAAAAAAAAGTGATCATTTTAAGTAACTCGACGTTTAAAAAAAAAATATATATATATATATATATATATATATATATATATAATTATAATATCTTTGAATTTCAAAAAACATATCAAGTTCTTGTAACAATCTAATTAAATCTCAAAAGAGATAATTAATAATAATGTGTAGACAGAATACCACATAGTTAATAAATTAACAAGTGCAATCATAATTTTACCATAGCTTGTGTTTCAATGGTAATTGGCCAAAAATACTGAAAATATGAAGAATATTTAAAAGGAGAGAGAGAGAAAATTATAATATATATATATATATATATATATATATATATAATAAACCATAAAATGTTAATAATTTGGAGTTGATATCAAGTGAATACAAATGGATTAAGAAATGAAATATGAACTAAATATAATGGAAAATTGGATAACAAGAGATTTAAATTAGAATTGGATATGAAAAAACACGTGTAGATATAATTTTCAACCTGGATGTACCCACACGTGTTTTAAAAAATAATTCAGTATTTCATAATTATACTGGCATATATGCTAAGATCAGTACAATCATCCAGGTACACTGAATTATTAACAGAAGACAATTGGAAATAATAAAAATGGAAATAAAAAACTTGTAAAGAATAGATAAAATATTTTTACCAGATAACAGTTGGAAATAAAAAACTTGTAAAGAATAGATAAAATATTTTACTCACAATAATTATCCAAAATCCATAAACAACACAAGGTCTAATTTATACCAATATGACCACATGGCGCACATCATAAAATATCAAATACTTGATGATATAGTCAAGTTGAGAGAAATTATTTGAAGGTTAAATTGAGAGAACATATTTTGAAATATCACCTTAATTATTACACCTTAACACAAATTGATTTAAAACACACAAATTTATTTATGTGATAAATACACTCAAAAACAAAATTATATTTGTGAATATACAAATTTTCCATTTAATTTTAATTTTTAAAAGTAAAATTTAAATACACAAGCGATAAGCACCCTCTATAGGTAAATTAAAAATATTATTAACATTTATTTGACAAGCAATGTGCTGCCCTCTATTGGAACAATAATTATTCAAAATTAAGCTTGATTTACAAATTTATTATATTAGATTTAATAATATATATAAATAGTAAAAAAAAAAATAATATCACTGTAGTTTTACATTAACATCGTACAAAATCCTAAGATATGAATTAAATTTAACCAGAATTATATTTATCTTACATAGTATTTCAAAGATTCTTACATTGAGTAAATATTATGTAAAAAATTTAATTAATAATAATTAGATTACTTATGTGTTTCAATCATTTTAATGCAATGCAGTATTTAAAAGACTTTATTAAAATTAAACATTCAAATAAAATATTTAAATATCCATATATTTAAAGCTGTTTGCTAATTTTGTCAAATTATTTTCCATCGAAATTCGACCCAATACGCATGCGTCAAAAAATCACCGGCCAATGAGGTAAGGTCCATGACTGTCTCTACAAACGTGTTTGGGATCATATCATCTGTTGTTTTTTTCTAGCACGTTGCGTTAAACCTAGGAATATATTTATCTAGAACTCACTGTGGAGTGTTTAGAAGGTATTTATTTTATTTATTTATTTTATTTATTGTAATTTGTATGAATACTTAGGTGTCCATTTCGGATTTACTGTTTAAAAATGAATTTAGGCTCATTTAACGTTGGCGAAATCCCGATGGAAATTGTCTTTTTAGATCTCTATCATTTTGTTTATATAGTACAGAAAATAATTATTCAAACGTGTAGAACACGTAATACAAAATTGGACCACTTATAGTCTGTTTATTATCGGGAATGAATCTTATGGTGTTCCGATTGATAATGAAAACGATTATGTAAATATAATGTCAAAAGACAGTACGCACGGTAGTAATATTTTTATTATTATGTGTTCGAAAAAAGCAGAATCTGAGCGTCTGAATATAAATTATAAAATATTATTTCTATATTTAGCAACTAAATATTTAATAAATATTCAGGAATGTGACTTGCTTTATGTGAATGTATAATATATATATAAGTTAAAAGAGTTTCTGAACTTCAGCATTATTTTTTAACAGAAATATATTATCTCTATTCGATTTAAAAGTTTTGTCATTACATAAGTGGACTATTTTATTTGTAAAGAGTATGTATGCATTCTATTGTTTGTATGTATACAAATCTTTAGAATGTTTTGATTTGCAAACTCTTAATATTTGAATAATGTTTACACTATATTTGTTTGTATGTATACAAACAATATATGTATACAAAGAAGTATATATACAAACAATGTATAATGTATCATGTAACAATATTAATATTTACATTGTATTGTTTGTATGTATACAAATCTTGAATGTTTTAATTTATTGAGTTTCTGAACTTCAGCATTATTTTTTAACAGAAATATATTATCTCTATTCGATTTAAAAGTTTTGTCATTACATAAGTGGGCTATTTTATTTGTAAAGAGTATGTATGCATTATATTGTTTGTATGTATACAAATCTTTAGGATGTTTTGATTTGAAAACTCTGAATATTTGAATAATGTTTACACTATATTTGTTTGTATGTATACAAACAATATATGTATACAAAGAAGTATATATACAAACAATGTATAATGTATCATGTAACAATATTAATATTTACATTGTATTGTTTGTATGTATACAAATCTTGAATGTTTTAATTTATTACATTCATTTTTTACCGGTTTGTATGTCCGTTCTTGGGCGATTCATATGAAACTCATAATTTGTCACAAATTGGTGATTTTATTGATTTAGTGCTTTGCCCAAGAATGTGGAAAAAAAAACTATTTTTGACGTCAGGCGAAATGAATGAGGTTATTTCGGTTTTTCTTTTGTATATAAAAAATGTTATATGAAAAAAAAAACCTGGCCAATAATCACATTGTTTTTTGTATATTTAAAGACGATTACTTATTCTTTGTAATTATTTTTTTGTTGGGGTTTTTTGGGCAAAATAATATACTTCATATCTAGAACCAGTTCCGCTAATCATTAATATTTACTTAAATCCTTTGACCGCTGAGCAAATGGGCAAATTTGTAATGTTTTTTCTGTTATTTTTTTAAAATGTCAAAAAAAGATAAATTTTCAAACTTGGTATAAAAAACTTAGGTACTTCTCTATTATCCCATCGACCACTTTTCATAACAAAATACTATCGCCAAACTGTATGATTAAATGCCAAAAATGCAGTCCCATTTACCTGATGTCGGAAGCATTATACGTGTTTTTTATGTCATCAAGTGGTTTTTAATTCAACATTTGCGTGTATTTTTCATTATGTTTATTTGATTTATTAGTTATTTCATTAATTAAAATAACAATTGTATCCTTAAATTCTTATATTTTATTTATTTATTTTGATATTCCAATGACAAAGTTCTCCCATTTATTTGGCGTTACAGTTTGGCGATAGTTTTTTGTTATGAAAAGTGGTCGATGAGATAATAGAGAAGTACCAAAACTTAATTACGTATATGAGTATATTCCTTGACAGTATTAATCATTACTCGATATTTTAAAACTGCATCATATTTGTAGAATTATATTAATTTAAACAAAGCTTCTATTGAAGTGTGAAGGACCATATATTTACATAATCGTTTTCATTAGCAATCAGAACACCATAAGATTCATCCCCGATAATAAACGGACTATAAGTGGTCCAATTTTGTATTACGTGTTCTACGATATTTTTACGTACGTTTGAATAATTATTTTCTGTACTATATAAACAAAATGATAGAGATCTAAAAAGACAATTTCCATCAGGATTGATTTCGCGAACGTTAAATGAGCCTAAATTCATTTTTAAACAGTAAATCCGAAATGGATACCTAAGTATTCATACAAATTATAATAAATGAAATAAATAAATAAAAAATACCTTCTAAACACTCCACAGTGAGTTCTATATAAATACCTTCCTAGGTTTAATGCAAAGTGCAAGAAAAAAACAACAGGAGATGATCCCAAACACGTTTCTAGCGACCGTAATAGACCTTCACCTCATTGGCCGGTCCTACCGGAATATTTTTTTGACGCATGCGTATTGGGTAGAATATTGTTGAAAAATTTGCAAAATAAGCTAACTGCTTCCACCTAGGTATTTATACACAATACAACAAATAAAATAAATGCCTTCAAAACCCTTTTGATTATCACAGCGTGCAGGACAATTTTTTTACCGGAAACTATTTGATGAATTTCATGATTTTTCCGTTATCGATTGATGAATTTTAAGATTTTACCGCTAACGATTGTTGAATTTCGCAATTTATCGACTGTTGATTAATGAATTTCATGATTTTTTCAATGAAATTTGTCGAATTGCAGAAAAAAAAATTTAAGAATATCGTCAAATTGTTTGGGGTAAAAAAATTTTGAATATTGTCAAATGCCTTTGAGAAAAAAGTCTCTTCGTCAAATGATTTTGAAGAAAAAATCGGGAAATTCACAAAATGGTTTCGGGAAAAACTTCACCAAATGGTTTCAGGAAAAACTTCACCAAATGGTTTCAAAATTCTTTGAGTGACAGCGGGAAAAAAAAATTTCATTTTACATTCAATCATCGCAATTGGCGAGTGTCACTATTAAGTTTAGCCAGTGGTGACAATAACATCAATCACCAATTTTCACTATTAGTCGCCGATTGGTGAGTGTTAATTTTGTCTTATATCACAAACTGTATTTACATATACTACTAGATATAATGATTATGAACCATGATTTTTCTGTTATTGGGCGAGATTCGTTTTTTCAGCAATTCTTTGACGAAATTCGTGTTTTTTCAGCGATCCTTTGAAGAATTTCGCATTTTTCTCGCGATCCTTAACGAAATTCGCATTTTCCAGCGATTCTTTGATAAAATACATTTTATCCGCCAGTTTTAGACAAAATTTAGTAAAAAAGAGTGATCTTTTGGTGAAATTTCCTTCTTTGCGATTCTTTGACAAAATTTGCTATATTTCACGATCCTTTTGCATAATTCACGTTTTTTCTGTGGTCTTTTAACGAAAGTCATGTTTTCCCATGATCCTTTGATAAAATTCAATCATTTGACGAAATCTGTGATTTTTTCCCCCGCGAAGATTGGTTAGATGTTTTTAGTCTGCAGGTGCCCTAAAAAGTCTGTGACACCCGTTGCTGCATCGCACACATTCTTCCATGGGGCACCGAACGAAGGAAATTCATCCTAAAGAATCATTGTTTCATTCCTGACATTTCTGGAAAGAAACAACGTTCAACTCATTGGCTGAATTGTAAAGGGTGAAATGTGTCAAACATTAGCGGAAAGAAAGTGCGCAATTTGTTCGTTCATGGAAAACATCGTGAAATTCGTTAATCGATAGTCGATAAATTGCGAAATTCATCAATCGATAGCGGAAATATCGCAAAATTCATTAATCGACAGTGGAAAAATCGCAAAATTCATCAACTGGTTTCGGGGGAAAAAGTTTTCGAATATCGTCGAATGGCTTCGAGAAAAAAAATCACAATCCGTCGATTTCGGGGAAAAAATCGTGAAATTCGCCAAATGGTTTCGAAATTTGTCGAGCGACAGCAGAGAAACAATCTTTTTCCATTCAATCATAGCAATTGGTGAGTGTGACTATTATGTTTTACCAGTGGTAGCAATAAAGTCCATTGCCAAATTTTCAGTATTACTCGCTGTTTGGCAAGTGCTAATTTTGTCCTATACTTCAAAACCTTTTTGATCATCACATCAGTGTGCAGGACAATTTTTTTACGGGAGACCATTTGATGAATGTCGTGACTTTTCCATTATCGATTGACCAGTTTTACTGCTATCGATTGTTGAATTTTATAATTTATCAACTATTGATTAGCGAATTTCATGATTTTTTCCATTAACGTTTGACGAATTACGCAAAAAAATTAAGAATATCGTTAAATTGTCTTGGGTAAAAAAAAATTTAATATTGTCAAATGCCTTTGAGAAAAAAGTCCTGTTACCTCTTTTTCATGTTATGCGTCTCTGGGGTCCATCCCCCCAATCCCCCCCCCCCCAAGTGGGACACTTTTCTAAATTTTGCACACACCCCTCATGTGATATATCGCTGGAAAAGTCTTTGAGCGCTTATTCATGTTATGCATCTCCGGGATCCATCCCGCCACTCCCCCCCCTAAGGGGGGCACTTTTCTAAATTTTGCTGACACCCCTCATGTCATATATTGTTGGAAAGGTCTGTGACTGCTTAGTCCTATTATGCATCTCCGATGTCCATCTACCCACTTTGCCCCCCCACGGGATACTTTCTAAATTTTGTTGACACCCCTCATGTCATATATTGTTGGAAAGATCCGTGACTGCTTAATCATATTATGCATCTCCGATGTCCATCTCCCTACTTTGCCCCCCTCCCCCCCAAAGGGTGCTTTCTAAATTTTGCACACAACCCTCATGTTATATATAATTGGAAAGTTCTGTGACCACTTAATCATATTATGCCTCTCCAATGTCCATCTCCCCACTTTGTCCCCCCCAAGGGATACTTTCTAAATTTTGTTGACACCCCTCATGTTATATATTGTTAGAAAGGTCCGTGACTACTTAATCATGTTATGCATCTCCGATGTCCATCTCCCCACTTTGCCCCCCCCCCAAGGGGTACTTTCTAAATTTTGCACACAACCCTCATGTTATATATCATTGGATAGGTCTGTGACCACTTAATCATATGCATATCTGATGTCCATCTTCCCACTTTGCCCCCCCCCCCAAGGGGTACTTTTCTAAATTTTGTTGACACCCCTCATGTCATATATTGTTGGAAAGGTTTGTGATTGCTTAATCATATTGTGCATCTCCGATGTCCATCTCTCCACTTTGCCCCCTCCCCCCCAAAGGGTGCTTTATAAATTTTGCACACAACCCTCATGTTATATATCATTGGAAAGGTCTGTGACCACTTAATCATATTATGACTCTCCAATGTCCATCTCCCCACTTTGTCCCCTCATCCCCCCCCCCCCCAAGGTATACTTTCTAAATTTTGTTGACACCCCTCATGTCATATATTGTTGGAAAGGTCCGTGACTACTTAATCATATTATGCATCTCCGATGTCCATCTCCCCACTTTGCCCCCCCCCCCAAGGAATACTTTCTAAATTTTGCACACAACCCTCATGTTATATATCATTGGAAAGGTCTGTGACCACTTAATCATATTATGTATCTTCGATGTCCATCTTCCCACTTGCTCCCCCCCCCCCCCAAGGGGTACTTTCTAAATTTTGCTCACAACCCTCATGTTATATATCATTGGAAAGGTCTGTGACCACTTAATCATATTATGCATCTCCAATGTCCATCTCCCCACTTTGCCCCCCTCCCCCCCAAAGGGTGCTTTCTAAATTTTGCACACAACCCTCATGTTATATATAATTGGAAAGTTCTGTGACCACTTAATCATATTATGCCTCTCCAATGTCCATCTCCCCACTTTGTACCCCCCAAGGGATACTTTCTAAATTTTGTTGACACCCCTCATGTTATATATTGTTAGAAAGGTCCGTGACTACTTAATCATGTTATGCATCTCCGATGTCCATCTCCCCACTTTGCCCCCCCCCCAAGGGGTACTTTCTAAATTTTGCACACAACCCTCATGTTATATATCATTGGATAGGTCTGTGACCACTTAATCATATGCATATCTGATGTCCATCTTCCCACTTTGCCCCCCCCCCCAAGGGGTACTTTTCTAAATTTTGTTGACACCCCTCATGTCATATATTGTTGGAAAGGTTTGTGATTGCTTAATCATATTGTGCATCTCCGATGTCCATCTCTCCACTTTGCCCCCTCCCCCCCAAAGGGTGCTTTATAAATTTTGCACACAACCCTCATGTTATATATCATTGGAAAGGTCTGTGACCACTTAATCATATTATGCCTCTCCAATGTCCATCTCCCCACTTTGTCCCCTCACCCCCCCCCCCCCCAAGGTATACTTTCTAAATTTTGTTGACACCCCTCATGTCATATATTGTTGGAAAGGTCCGTGACTACTTAATCATATTATGCATCTCCGATGTCCATCTCCCCACTTTGCCCCCCCCCCCAAGGAATACTTTCTAAATTTTGCACACAACCCTCATGTTATATATCATTGGAAATGTCTGTGATCACTTAATCATATTATGCCTCTCCAATGTCCATCTCCCCACTTTGCCCCCCCCCCCCAAGGGGTACTTTTCTAAATTTTGTTGACACCCCTCATGTCATATATTGTTGGAAAGGTCTGTGACCGCTTAATCATATTATACATATCTGATGTCCATCTCCCCACTTTGCCCCCCCCCCTAAGGGGTACTTTCTAAATTTTGCACACAATCCTCATGTTATATATTATTGGAAAGGTCTGTGACCACTCAATCATATTATGCATCTCCGATGTCCATCTCCCCACTTTGCCCCCCCCCCAAGGGGTACTTTTCTAAATTTTGCACACACCCCTCATGTGATATATCGATGGAAAGGTCTGTGACCGCTTAATCATATTATGCTCCCCAGTATGAAATTTGTCAAGTTAAAGCAACTATAAATTTTATTTTTATGGTACTATCAAGTTGTTTGCCGTCAAATTTTGACGGGTTCCATCTAGTATATATATATATATCAGTTATGTTTGTGATTTATAATCAACAATGTTATCAACAATGTTATCCATGTATAATTTTATGTGTTTCTGTATAAGTTATTTCACAGTTATTTTAATACAATGCATATTTTATAGACATTTATAACTGATCATTAGAATCACTTAATATAAAAGTGATCGACTAAACGCACAATCACAGTAATTATATAAAGTGTAAATAATGTTCAACCATCTTAAGTATTGTCCTTATATGTATTAATGGTATATGTTTTAATTGTATTTATATATGTTTTAAATCTGATCATAAGTATCACTTAATATAAAGGTGATCGGCAACGCACAATCACAGTTCAATCATCTTAATTATTGTCCTTATATGTTTTAATTGTATTCATGTATGTTTTAATTGTAATTTGCTATATATATATGTATATATATATATTTATAATTCACTTATGAAGATGAGTTTGGTCTCAAATTGAAGAATTTCTCAATTAGATTCTCCTAGTTTTCATTTTATTTTTCTGTGATGCTTTATACTTTTGACATCTCATATTTTAATCTGGCATGTTTGGTCGATTTAACCCTTTGCACTCGAGAGGTAAATCTCACTCACCACGGTGGACTGCGTAAATCGATGCTCCAAATGCTCTGGACACCAGTATTTTAAACTGATTTTCTTCGCCCTATTTAATGGAAGAATTATCTAGGATTAATAATGGCAAAATAAACTGTAATTGATTAGTGGTGTCCAGAGCATTTGGAGCCCCAATTTACGAGGGACACCTGGCAACACTAATGGTGAGTGAGAGTCACCTCTCGAGTGCAAAGGGTTAACATTGAGAAGTTGTCTCCTGTATGATAAGCAGTAGCGGTGTGTTGTTTCGTTCTTGGCGTTTCTTTGTTTGACGGTCTTTTTTTATAGCTTGGTTTGGCAGAACAACCGCCCAGCTTAATTTATAGTTCATTTACAGGGACGCAAAAAAATTCTGTTCCATTATAATCTATGAGGAAAAAATGTTTTCAGAGTACTTCAATGAAATCACACTACTTCAAATATAATGAAATTGATATACATCACTGGGGCGCAGTGCCATATATTTTCTACAGATTATGGAGTGCGTAGCATTTATTGATCAGCTACAGAGACACACAAAATAATTCGGTTAAAGGGCTGACTGTAACCCTGAGCGATAATTGCTGGAAGTTCGTTTTCAGCTGTGGTATGCATTTTTAAGCTTATCTAAGTTTTTGTGTCTTCTGTTGTGTGTATAATTCCATAGATCCTCTACAGGGCTACACGAAAGAATTTGCATACATTACCGGCTATGGATAGCAATTGCTGAAAATGAATTTTCATGCGTTTTTAGGTGCGTTCGTAATTATATAAATACGTAGCACCTATTGTCGTCGTCTGGTCCGTCCGTCTGTCCGCATATAACAACGCAAAAACTACCCAAACGAATGGTTTGAAATTTAAGATATATTATCTTTGCAAAATTTTGTCGAGTCATTTCAAATTTTATGAAAATCGAATCAAAACTTTACAAGATATTAATAAAAATATTTATTAAGAAATTTGAATAATAATAAAAATCGGTGCTTTCTTGTTATAGGAGTTTCCGAGGCTTAATCGTCCAGCGACCGAGATACTTATTTTATTATAGAAATTAATCGGCAGACGATATAATTCATTTCACAGAATTAAAAATCATCAAGATCTAAATATTTATATAACTAACTATAGTACGAACGCACCTCATTTGTCACGTTTGACGTACAATTTCCAACTTGTTTAAATATTTAACTAGACAATTTATTTCATGAAAAAAAGAAACAATATTCTGATAGTGTTCGAAAGTATTTTTTAATCTATATGCCTGATGCAGGGTTTTGCATTCTTGTTTTAAATTATTATTGAAAACTATATAAAATTTACAGTATATAAAAAGCTAAAAAAAAAAGGTTTAATTAAACATTTATGAAATGTAATACAAAATGTCTTATATGCACTCGGTATTTTTGTACCATTCATATTCTCCATTCACACATGTGTTGTTTAATTGCAGGTTTATTTGTCAAGGAAATATTTAGCGGTGAATCAATTTAGATTCAAAATATATTAATATCATATTTAGACACTGTTTTGAAAACTCTAATAATAAATTCCAAACAATAAAAGAGTAATTCCCAGAAAAGTAACAATTTCGTGTCTTGGGGACGTATTTTTAAAATTACAAAAATAAAAAAGTGATTTAAACTATCATTATTAATCAGTTATACATATAAACTGTGATTATTTACTTATTGAAATTGAAACGTAATATTAAATATATATATTTTTAATGCTAATATCATTCCCCCTTCACACATGTAGGAATAAAAATTGTTTCTCTGTCATTATGGCGTGTATGTTTGTAATGTTTATTTTTTCTTTATATAAAATCCATTAGAGATACTTAAATATTTAGCCACTTAAATATATTAATACTAGATGTTACCCGTGACGTCGTTCACGTAACATCAAAAGAAAAATAAATGCATTAATTAAGGAAAACATCCCCCCCCCCCCGATAATTAAAAACATATGTAATTAACCAACTCTTTATCACATTTTATAGGAGATGTGAATTAACCTATATTATTCACAACTAAAAAGAAATGGCGCATCTAGTATTTATCGAGAATTAAATAAAAATCATGCTCTCGTGACATCATAATTCACTTTTATATTTTAACAGAATAATAAAGCTACTATAATTTGTGACTCGTACTATAGCCAGTATACACGTCAGGACACATTGCCGTTATCATTATCTTTTTACGCTTGAAGGTTTCGCTATGGTACTCCATTGTGAAATTTGGTAATTTTTGAAATTCAATATTTGGAAAAACAGCATAATCATTACATTTGAAATTTATGTAAAAAAAATAATACAATTTTTTACTTTTCTAACGTAGTTTGTCTAACAATTTTGTGACAAATACTTTTTGAGCTACTGATTTTTTCAGTAACTTCAAATGTTTCATTTTCCAGTATTAATCTGTGGCAACGATTAGCGAAAAAGCCAGTCGTCAGCAACGTGTAGCTTTTTATTAAAGAGGATTTTGTGCAATGAAAGTAATTATTACACTTTTTATTGTTGTCCTCAGTAATTGACATCATTCCCTCACATTACTATAAATTTGTCCCTATTTACTCAGTAAATGGCAGCACATGCATTATAAAGGTCTGTATATAGTGGTGGTTTGTATAGGTGTAAAGTAATAAAACCGTCTTGTTTTTGCCCAACAATATTCTACAATAGCTAGCACATGGCTTTAAAGCATTACTTCAAAGGATAAGTATTTTTATTACCTATCATTTCCTGATCTATTATAAATTTAATAAAAGTAAATAATTTCTTTGTCTATTAATATCTTATTGGAAATGTGTTTCAAAAGGTATTTAGCAATTGAAGATATACCTAAGTCTAATCCTTTTTGTACCATCCCAACAATTTCCTCATAGTTTTAATATATGAGGGGCAGTAATCTGAATCCACTTATATATCTAATATCATAAAATAAGACTAATCTAATGCAATAAAATACATATTAATAAACTCACAAGAATTTTGATTAGAGCATGTAAGATTAATCTATTTTGGAGAAATTTCATTTAGGCTCAATAATAATAATAATAATAATAATAATAATAATAATAATAAAATAAAACACTTTTCAGAGAATGACCCCAAATAAAAAAAAAAAAAAAGAATATTTACCAAAAAAAAAAAAAAAAAAAAGTTAAAATAAATGCAGGTAACATTTTATTTTTTAACTTCCTTATAGGCTTCAGCCTGATGTAGGTTTGGAAAAAAGAAAAACAGTGAAGGGGATAAAAAAAAAAAACACCTTATTGTCAGATTTTATTTACGCACCAGTGATTTTAAGATAAATTAAAACTTTTTAACTTTTAAATTATTGTTATTTTAAATATACTCCAAATGCCACCCTTGTGAATATGTGCATTACAAAAGGAACCTATCACAGAATTTCAAGATTTTAGGGAAAATGGTTGAGGTTGAGCGGTTGATATCTATCATTGTCAGTTGTATTATTTTATGACTTGCCTCACAATTATCGCTATAACTTTATAACCAAAAATCTTATAAAAATGTTCCATATACTAAAATCTTACCCACAAAACTACCCAACTAGTAATACAATAACGTTTGAAATCAGCTCAGTAGAAATTAAGTTATGAGTTATATATTTTTCCATAATCGGAATTCAATATCCGAATCGGTATAAGATCCCCCCCACCCTTTTTTTTTAAACAAATAAAAGCAAGATTGATTAAAGAAGAATCTTCCATATTCCTAATCTACAACACAATAATCGCTACAACAATGGTTTCTTTTCATGATCGGAGTGTTTTTTTATAATCATAAATGACACGATATTTTTCTAGCAACGGAAATTTATAAGTGGATTTGTCGGTTAAGAACATACAAAAAATTTTCAAGAACTGCCGAGATCTTGTAATAGAGGTGCCTAAAAATATTGAAAACTTAATTAAAAAAATCTATTAATTTTTTTAAAATAGGCTTAAAAGTATTTAAATCGATATTAACGATTAACATTTCATCAAATTTCTCAGTTCTTCATCCAGAAGTCTTCTCACAATCAGACCTAGGAATGGAAAGGCGGGTAATTTCTTTTATTGCATCGATAAAAGAGCATTTGATATTATCAATTATTGGTTGTCCGGAAAGTTCGTGTCGGTTGGGAAAATCAATTCGTACCGGAAAATTCTATCATTTAATTATTATACTTTAAATCCGATATCTAATGTATAATAATTAACGGGCAGAATTTTCCTGTACAAATTGATTTTCCCAATCGGCATGAACGTTCTGGACAACCCAATATTATTATCTTTGATCTTCTTGTATTTGAATAATTGCGATTCAACTGCCATTTTCAACACAATTTAATCGAATGACTATTTTCTAAAGGCCCTTCAACATATTCAAAATAAATAGTTGTTTGGATTCGCGATCTAAATTTAGTATTAAAAAAAATCTGTTACTGAAAACTTTTTAATTTTTATTTAGAATGTAAAAGTTTTAATTTCTTCTTCTTCTCTCGCTCTGTTTTTAAAGAATGTTTGCATTATATGTTTTAGGCATTTTTTTGCGTTAGGTGTTTTTGTTTAAGTTATGTTTAGGTCTTCAACCTGTGGTTCGCGGGCCATTATGCTACCATTATTTTAGAATATAAAAAAATTGCCTTATTTAATGACAGAAAATTTGCGATTTCATAAATCGAAGATTAATCACACACAAATTCCGAAGAATTCTTTCGGAATTGTGATGGTAAACGATTTTCAGGCAAAAATGTTGATTACTCTATTTTATACTGTCTGTAAAGAATTTAGAAGTTCTAAACAATCAATAATATATAATCAATTACTAATTACGCCTGCACACAAAACTCATTAAAATGTTATCTAAATGTCTATGAAGATTGAAAACAAAAATTAGTTATTTTCAAATTGCATATGTTTAACTATAATTACTGTTTGTTGTTATGCATCTATATTTGCATTTCAAATGTAAGGAATGTAAACAAAATAATAAAACCCCAGAACTATGCAAAATAAAACAACTTTATTTTTCTCGAATTCGAATAAAATAAACTCTTCAAAAGTAATGTCATATTAATACTTTTGTAGCAATAAAGCAGAACAAAAGCATTAATTGTTCGAAGTCCAAGTCTAAGACACAAAAACAAAATTATAAAACCGCTTAAGACTATACAAGAGGTTGTTCTGTTGATCAACGCTTTGGGCTATAGATTTTATTCATCAGCATTGGAACCATCAGATCCTGCTGATTCAGCTTGCTCAGGTTCCTGAGCTTCGTCTGCTTTACTTGCTTCTGGTTCTTGTACGGATTCTTGAGATTTTTCTGCAGACTGATCAGCCCCTTGACTTTCACCAGATGTTTGTTGTTCAGATTCTCCAGTTTGTTCCCCTTCACCGGATGCTTGAGATTTATCCGATTCAGAAGATTGTTGAGCTTCGTTTGAAGCTTCATCCTGAGACTTTTCAGGTTCAGCTGATTGATCTCCTTCTACAGATGCCTGGGATTCTCCTGATTGAGCAGATCCAGCTTCGTCAGATGCTTGAGATTCTCCTGATTGAGCGGATGCTTCACCAGATGCTTGGGATTCTCCTGATTGAACAGATGCTTCGCCAGACGCCTGAGAGTCTCCTGATTGAGCAGAGCCAGCTTCACCAGATGCTTGGGAGGATTCTCCTGATTGGGCGGATGCCTCGCCAGATGCCTGGGATTCTCCTGATTGAGCGGATGCTTCGCCAGATGCCTGGGTTTCTCCTGATTGAGCGGATGCTTGTGATTCTCCTGATTGGGCAGATGCTTCACCAGATGCCTGGGATTCTCCAGATTGAGCTGATGCTTTACCAGAAGCTTGGGATTCTCCCGATTGAACAGATCCTTCGCCAGATGCTTGGGATTCCCCTGACTCAGCAGAGCCAGCTTCACCAGAAGCTTGGGATTCTCCTGATTGTGCGGATGCTTCGCCAGATGCTTGGGATTCTCCTGATTGGGCAGATGCTTCACCAGAAGCTTGGGATTCTCCCGATTGAGCAGATCCTTCGCCAGATGCTTGGGATTCCCCGGACTGAGCAGAGCCAGCTAAACCAGAAGCTTGGGATTCTCCTGATTGAGCGGATGCTTCGCCAGAAGCTTGAGATTCTCCTGATTGAGCAGAGCCAGCTTCGCCAGAAGCTTGAGATTCTCCTGATTGAGCAGAGCCAGCTTCACCAGAAGCTTGGGATTCTCCTGATTGTGCGGATGCTTCGCCAGATGCTTGGGATTCTCCTGATTGGGCAGCTGTTTTATCAGAGGCTTGGGATTCCCCTGATTGAGAAGATCCAGCTTCACCGGATGCTTGGGATTCCTCTGATTCAGCAGATGCTTCACCAGACGCTTGGGATTCTTCTGATTGAGCAGATGCTTCGCCAGATGCTTGCGAACTTTTTGTCTCATCAGATCCTCCAGCTTCACCAGATGTTGATGATCCATCAGATCCAGGGCTTGGATTTTCACCAGATGATGATGCTCCACCAGATTCGGAAGACTCTCCAGAGCTTCCTGGTTCTTGGGGTTCTTCCGAACTTTCCTCGGACGAAACTGGAGCATCAGTAGGAACTGGTGCTACAGTTGTGGTAGGAGGAGATGGCGGTACCTGGCATGTTCCTTTGTTCTGAAATTATATAAAATGGAATATATTTTTTTATTATCCAATGAAAAATTAACGCTATTGTGACTGAGCATGTTTTATGAGATTTTCGTATGAAACTATAATGGAAAAACATACTAAATTATGCATCTAAAAATAACAATGGCCTAATAATTAGTGCAAAGTTTGGCTATAGTAATTAAGGCTGTCGTGGATGTGAGTAAAAAAACCTAAATCCACTCTTTTCTGTTACGCATACATACAAAATATAAATTCGTTTTAAAATAAAAATTACAGTCCCAAACATGTACTAAAAAACTCCTTAAAATGGCAATAATTTAAAGCAATTTGCAGGCAGTTTTTACAAGGTGTTGCCAGTCCACTACATTTTTAAAAAATTTAGATTTATTGCTTCCACTTTAAAAAAAATAGTATAATTCACTTTATTTTCACATTACATAATTGCTCATTAAATAACACGAATATTTCTACTTCTAAAAAGTGGTGGCAATCAACCAATCTGAATTTTAAAAAAAAGAAGCGAATTGGCAACACTGTTATCACACTTTTATAAAGATGAATTTACATAAACAAGTAATCACCGATTTCGCTTCGACATTCATTCGCCATTATAAATTACATTAATTAAGAAAACAAATGATTGCCGAACATTACTGAATGCAGAATTTAAAAATAATATTCCCTAATTAATTAAATAACACTATCTTACCTTCTTTCCAGGCGTTGGAGTACATACAAATTCTTCCTCACAGGGGCAAATAAGTTTTTCAATACCAGTGAAAAATGGGCCCTTCACATTACATTGCATACCTGCATTGAAAATGTAGAAATAAGTTCATTTAATCAAAACTACCCTATTTACATATCAAAGTCTATATGTATTTATAAATGTCCCTTAAATATGGCGAATTGCAATCCTAAATAGATCTCAAATAGTGGGTGAATCTACTAAAGTAGGCAATAGCATTTTTGTATATTATCAATATGTTAATCAAAGTAGGTATTCAGCCTCATCGTCAAACATCGTGCAAATAAAACAATTTTTAAAAGAGAAAGAAAAATCATGCATCAAGCATAGACTATGAAACACTTTCTAACACATTCAAAATACTATAACAAAACTTCACCGTTTAATAAGGTGAAAGATTATGTCTAAGTAAAAAATTTGGAAAACGCAATACACATTTGAAGACTCTGTTTCAGCAATTATCGTCTATAGTCAGAAAAATATCCGAATTCTTTTGTGCTCCCCTGTATATAATCCATAGGATTGTATATATACTACATAGTATGCCAAAACTTAGTTCAGTTAGGAAGAGCATAATAAGCGAAAATGTACGCAGCCCTGGATATGATCAATAGAATTTATACACACCAAATAATATGAAAAAAAAAGTTAAATTTAAAAACGCGTACCATAATTGAAAATGCATTTCTAGCAATTATTGTTGTACAGTACTGTAGCCGATTTTTTTTTGTGCTGTTCTGTAAATGAACGATAAATTCTATGCACACCATATTCTATAAGTAAGCATCTTGTAGTGCACCTCAGTGATGTATATCGATTTCACTATGTTTTATATGGTGTAACATCATTAAAATACACTGAAAACAACTAGAAAGTGTTAAAAAGATTATGATAAAAACTATTTGGTTTAGTTTTCATATAATGTTTTATTGATAAATTTTTAAATAATGATAAATAAAGTGTAATTTTAAATTTGGAATTAAGATATATGAATTACGCAACTAAAAAACTCATGCTAATTATTTTTGTTTTTAGCATTTTGCATTTTTATAAAGCTTTCGAATGAACAAAATGACGTGAATATGCCCGTTTGCCGAATTTCGTGCTGTTTGTTCGAAAATTTGGTTTTTAACAAAATAAGTTTTATATTTCAATTGCTCATCTTGTGCTTTCTGATCTCTTTGTAATCTATTTCATTTACAGTCCCTCTTTATATGCAAATAAAAAATGTATTCAAGAAAAAAACATATTATGCATTCAGAGCCCAAATAAGGCACTCAGAGACCTTTGGCACAGCATTCTTTCGAAATCATTGCTATAAGGAAGCTCGAAGCTCACCATCTTCTAGAAAATTTTGCCCCCTTTCCTCTCTTCGTCTACTAAACGTAATTTTTGTACAAAGACTTCTGCAAGCTCGAAGTTTATCCAGGTTTTTGAATCAAAGTAAGTTTTTAAAACACAATAGATTTAATTTCAGTTCTGAAAGAAATATAGATACATATTAACACTTTGTTAACCGGCAATTTAACCTTACAGTGCATGAATTTTTCTTTTAGAATTGTGTTTTTTTATACTTATATTAAGGATTCGACACCAGAAATTTTAAGATAGATTTTTAAGTTTATTTAGTGGCATATTTATGTTATGTTTACAGGATTAATATTTCTGTATAAATATAGTGGTTGCGAAGAACTTTATTTATTTATTAAAAGTTAAATAGAAAGTGTTGCCAATTGGCTACGCTATGCACTGTAGGGTTAATATGAAATTTGGGTTTTAAAACTATACAAGCCTCGTCTTTTTTTGAAAGATCTTTGGTAAGTTTGATTCCTAGATAAATTTATCGAATTTATGCGTTAGTAAGTAGTTTATTTTATACAAAATAAATCTATTAAATAGAGTCTAACAAAATGTCCCCGAAGATATGATATAAAGACATATTCATTCTGATAAAAATTTACCAAACTTTTAAGCAAGAAAAATATTCAGGACACGCCTTTAGTTAACGGTGTCGGTTTTCATGAAAAAATTATACATTGCTCAAAATATTTCTCCCAGGTTGAAAAAAAAAGACATAAGAGATCAGTTATATATATATAAAGCCTCATATTTTGAACAATAACAAGGCATTAAATTAAATGAGAAAACTTTGTATGAATCACCATAAAAACAAAAGAAAACACAGGACGCGTTTCAGGTTGGGAGGCATATTTAATAAAAATCTTCAATTTATCACTAGGCATTTCCTTTTATCATGCATTACAAATCTCAAATGTAGTATACGAAAAATTCTTTTACATTTCAACTTTCAAAAACTTTTTAATTGGAATATGAAATTGAGTTTTGAGATTTGTCACTTAGCTGGGGTAAAAATTACATAAAATTTCGTGCAAAGCAAGATGTTTATTCAAATAATTGCATACTTTAAACGGGTCAGTCATCAAGCAAATGAGTTCTTATTCCTCATTTTTCAATTATTATAAGGAAAGGACTAACAAAACTGTTTTAGTTGAAATAATTTTAAAGCATTTTGGGTTGCATATATAGAAAAATGTAAGTTTTTAGATTAAAAAACTCTTTAATTTGGGAGCCGAAAGTACGTGCCTACTGTGCTCAGGTCATAATCAGGTTCTGAATGTATTTATTGTTTGTTGTCCTGTTTATAAAGACACAGAAACAAACAAATAAAAAGCTTAGAAAAGTATCCGTAATATGTTTGCTGCTGGGCGTATCCCATATTTTATTTAGGGTGGGGAAAAATCACTGTGAGACATTCAGACATTTTTGCTAAGAACTGAATAAAAAACAGATTTTGCTTTGTTTGAAAAAAGCATCTCCAATTTGTTCGCAACTATTGAACGCAAATAGGGTGAGTGTACCAGTAATTGAACAGTGATACACAAAACTAAAATTTAAGTAAAACAAAAATAAAACAATATAAAAAAAATTATTAAACAAAAAATTAATGCATGGGTACGTTAATTTCGGTTGGTATGTCTGGTGCACTCCGTTCCTGATCAACTCTATGTGGGACTCGGGGTGGGGGCACACTGGTCATGTAGCCCCCCCCCCCTTTCTGAAGAAAATTGCATTATAAACATGACAAATAGCTTTATGTGCAGTTTAAAACTTAAACCATAGTTTTTTGAAGAAATAATATATTATAGGCACTCATAAAAATGCATTAAAAATTATGGAAAGGTAACATTTTTTGCACTATAGGCTATTTAAAGTAAGTAAAATTCTAAACATTAGGGATTGAATGAAAGATGTTTTTGATGCAATATCTGTTCTTCTCAATTTCGAAGTTTACATTATGTTTCATTGTCATTAGTGAAGAACACTAGACAGTTTAGTTTACATGAATGGGAAAAATTCCTTTTTTCTATAAACTATAAATGGAAATTTGCATTAATTTGTATCTCCAGAGAGTGACAAAATACATTTTGGGATCCCCTGAAGATGTGGGCTCGGGGCACATGGGTCGTGTGTCCCTGTGATTATCAGGCCCTGGATTTCTGTGATGATCAGGCACACTCACCCCGTATTTCGTAGTTTTATATAAAATATTTGTATAGAAAATATACATAAAGTTTTTTGAAAAGAAACCCCACTCTAACTACGGACATGATCTAGTTATACAAGTCTACCTGAAATTATTCTGAGATGGTAGTGTTTTTGCTAGAGTCCTTGCGAAGACTGGCCATCTTTTTGTTATAAATAAGTTCGTCGAATTGGCAACTAAAATTCATTAAAAATAAATATGCATATTTTTAATTTTGCATTGAACTGCAATAAACATAATTCTCTTGTTTCAACTTTCTTAGAAGCTTAAAGTCATACTGGCCATTGTTGGATTTAAACCTTACAGATTGCAGTGGCTAAAGAAATTTTACAAATCTTTGTAATTTGTTATTTTGTACATCGGTTGACTTAAAAAAATGCGTTTGCTTAATTAGCGAACCAATATTGCCTCAACATTGGTGTAATATAACATTTAATTGCTCTACTTGTTGCATTTACAAAGTTTCGGCAGGTCTGCGGAAACACTGTCGTTACGATATAAATACTCTGAATGCCTCATCAATAATGAGAAAATATTGGGATTTTCATTGGAAATCTTTCCAATTTAATCCAAATATTTCAAAGGGGTTTCCTCGGAAATATTTTCAATGATAACCTAGCGTGAAGAAAATATTTGTTTATAATTTATTAGCCAAATGTACACACCACAATATTGAACAAACTGGTTTAATATTGAAATGCTATTGGATATGAACAATAAATAGGTGGATTCTGGCATAGGTGAAGGGTAGAACGAAATAGTGGGAGCGGCAAGGTTCTGGAGCAGATGTGCCTGTGGTCCGCAGCCTTAACCATCCATTTTATTATTATTATTTTTTAGATAGAGAATATAAACACGAAATAAATAAAACTAAGAATTATTTATCAGAACCCCAAGGGCAGGACAATTTTTAGAACATGTAAATATAAAAAGCAATTCAGAAATCTAACAATTAATAAATATGAAATGTTAAAAAATAAGTTTCTACCAGCATTTAAAAAAAAGAGAATTGAAAGAGTTATTTCTTTTTTAGCCGATGGGGGGATTTTTTCCCTCCTGAACTAAGTTTAAGATTACCTGTTTAAGATACATTTTAACTACATAAACGTGAAAAGAAAACACAACCAAAAATCCGTTATGCGGTTGAGGGGGGCTTAATCCCCTAACGAAAAATTGTTGGTTCCTTTTGCTCGTAATGTTTAATTTTTTTTAGTCGCTTGTGAAGAATAATTTTCTGCAAAATCATCAGAGAATAATAAAAATATACTTAATTAAATTTCAAAATTCAGGGAGGGGCAATGGTCCTCCCGTGCCTGTCCTATCTGGAGCTTATGGCTTCTAGTAAAAAGGAGTACTAACCTTCTTTAGTCATTGGTCGACAGATTCCGCTGAATGGCATGAATCCAGCACAACATTGACCGTCTGGACATTGGCTGCTAGCAACGCATCCCGCTCCCATCCCACCACCACCGAAAGCTCCGAAAGGTTTTCCTTCGGATATCTGTGAGGAAAAAGAAAAATAATCAAGAACAGTTCAATCAAAACTTTTGAAGACTGTCAGTGTCTTTCGAAAATGGAAAATTTTGAAGTTAAGAATATACGTTTTGCATCATTTTCCCATTAAACTTCTGAAAATATTTTGCTGTGCTATATTTATGAGGAAAATAAATAAATGAATAAATAAATAATAAAATAAATAAGATAAATAAATAAATAAAATTAATTAATTAATTAAATAATTAGATTATTAATATAATAAAACAGATATTCTTGGAGTTTTTCGAGATTTAAGCTGCTTTCACCACCTAACGAGATGTTAAAGAAGTCTGGAAAATAACTTGATAATTGGTAAATTTAATTCACAGCTCACAGTGTCAAATTGGTTCAAATACGTCGTTCAGCATGAAATAAGCACGATTCTTCATTTAGATTCGAAATGCGATAAAATTCAAACATGAAGTTTTGAATCCTTTGCATAATACTCACTGTAGTGATAGAGAAATCATAAAGGTAGGTGGAGGTACATAAAGGACAGAGTGTTTGCAACATCAGTAAAAGATATTGAAACACTCAAGGCCAGGATCAGAGATGATGTGTCTAATGTGACAGCCGAAATGTTGGACAATACGTGGCAACAAATGGAATATTGCCTTGACATTCTTCGAGCCACCAAGGGTGCTCACATCGAAATTTATTGACGTTAATACTTGTATTAAAAACTTCATAAATTTTTTTACAATATATTGAAACAAGAATATGCCTCATTATATTAGTTTCTCTGCGATAAATTATTGTAATCGGGGAAAGACTTTATCACCACCCTATATAATATGTTTAAGACAGGGCTCGCAGTGTCCCTAAAATTTTCCACCTTTGCTACCAGTAATTTTCTTTTGCACGTGTTGAAGGAACATACGACGAAGGTTTTTATTTTTAAATAGTGGCAGAAACTGTAAAAAAAATTAGAAACGCTGTGAGCCCTGTTAACACTACAGTATTTTTTAACTAAAAATTAAAACCGATTTCAAGAGATTATTTTTTACTTTTCGTGTTTAGTGTCGACACTGTTTTGTTATCCACATGAGAGTCCTTGCGTTATTACTGACTAAAATCCGAAAATACTATTTGAAATCAACCCCCACACTTTTTGAAAACTTTGTTAAAATGTATACTTTGTGTGCTCATTAACATGAAGTGCTGCTATAAAAAATACTACTAATTAAGATAGAAAATCTTCATTCCAACCCATTTGCAACCTCTTTTTTGCGTAAAACGAATAAAAAGTTGTCTTTTTGTGAATTCCGTTCAGCATCTATCCCACAGTAAAAGAATTTATTTAATTGGCTCGGTAATTTCAGAGTAATTGTGATTTTACAACGTTTTTCGTTCATTTCATCCTTTTAATTTTCGAATTTTTAAAAACTGTTCTTATTGAACATTTACGTGTTAAATGTAACTATGATTTAGTAATTGTGATTTAGAAAGTTTTTTAATGCATTTCGTCCTTTAAATTTCGAATAATAATAAAAAAAAAAACATGTTCTGTGCGAGCATTTGTCTTAAAAGTAACCACCATGTCAAATTGAAAGTTTCTAGTCCTAAATTTCTAAGCTGTTGTTGTTGTTGTTGTTTTACAGCTAATTATCTACTCGAGGGATATAGTCCAAGGGGGGGGGGGATGCGCTCCGTGGTGGTCTTTCTAAGGGCACCTAATCCAATCCGTATTTACGCAAGGTTAGAAGAAAATCACGGAAAACTCCGAACGATTAGGCCGACGGGCGCGATTGCGTTCGAACCCAACACCTCCTGTCTACCAGCTTTAAGAGCAGAACCTCTCAGCTGCTAGCGGTGCCCCTAAATTTCTCAGAAACCTATTTTTTTAGAAACTTTTTCTCATAAAATTCCAATATGAAAAGATTCCAATATAAGACCCGACAGATCCCACTGTCGGGTCTCATAGGTCTCTGGTTTAAATTTTTTGCCAGTGGATTCGAGAACAGCCTTAAAATGTTTTATTGTTGCAGTTTCACAGCTATTTGGCATATATTGGCGAGCGTTTATTGTAAGAAAATGAAGAAACAACCTCGTTATAAAATAATCTCAGACATACAAAGTATTAGGTTATGTCGCAATCAATGTAATAATACTTGACAATTTAAAACAGACTTATATTGGAAATTTATGAATAAAGTAAGGTGAAATTTGCATTTCGCTCTATGTGTTTTGAAGTTTTTCTCTTTCTTGAATATCTTGGGAGGCAGAGATCTCGAGATTACGAGGGAAAAAAAAAACCTCCTAATGTTTGAGCAGAGATAGTCACCATTATGATACTGAAATAATTTTTTTAATCGGTTTGGTAGTTTCAGAGTATTTGTGATTTTATAAAGTTTTCTGTTGATGTTTCTGTCCTTTTCAAATTCGAATGCTTCGAAAATCGTTTTTAGTACGAATTTACCTCTTAAAAGTAACCACTATGTTAATTTTAAAGTCTTTAGCCTGAACAGTTTCAAAGAAATAATTATTTTAGAAAGATTTTCGCCGTGGCACTTCGAAATAAAGTGAACTGACAAAAAAATTAAACCAGAACCTCCAGAGAAGAAAATGAAGAAACAACCTCGTTATAAAATAATCTTAGACATTACATAGCATTAGGTTATTTCGCGATCAGCGTAACAATATTTGGCATAAAACACGATATGAAAGATTAATCTGCAATAATCCAAAAAGTTAAGAATAATCTGCAATAAAATAATAATAACCTACAATAATGTTAGTAAACATTTTCAGACAGAAACAAAAAAGTATTTTTGGATAGTAAAAGAGCTCCAAAGTACGCAGTGATATGCGGTTGATACGTAAGTATTGAATAAACTTTAAATTTATGTTCGCTCTTTTATGTTCGCTCTTTCTACCAAACAAATAAAAGCGGCGAATTTTCCATAATCGAGGCCCACGCCAAATTCACGTAATATAAAGGCAATGTTTTGGAAGAACATGAATTGCAGTCGAGAAATTAGGAATGACTTTAAAGATAAACACTAAATGCTTATAAAAGAGTGTTTTTTTTTTTTTTTTTTTTTTTTTTTTTTTTTTTTTTTACTTTTATAAATCTCATCGCTGTCAATATCGCTTATTTTTATACGCGGTAGACGACGATATATAAAAAGTTTTGAGCTCTCACTATAAAAAAAAAAAAAAAAAAAAAAAAAAAAAAAAAAACTACACGATGCGAGGACTATTTTAAAAACGTAAAGTAGTGTTGTGTACCTTAACACCATATTAAAATTTTGTGATGACTGGCCAATTTTTTCAAAAGTAAATGTCTGTAACGTCTGAAGAAGGACATGAAAACAGACTCACTGAAAAATATACCATTTTTAAGTAGCTCCTAATAATATTTAAGCAGGACCATCTGCAGAACGAGACCTTTTCAAAGTTTTTTTTTTTTTTTTTTTTTTTTTTTTAAGTATGAAAATCGGACCATCCGTATAAAAATTATGCCGGGACATACATAAAAAAAAAAGAAAAAAAAAAAAGAATGTATGTATAATCTCTATTGTTGTAAGTCAATTAAAAAATAATTATAAAATTATTAATGTGATTTTAAAAATGCTGTTTTGCCTTTAATGCAAATATTGTAAGGCATTTTTTCTAGGTTAAAGCAAAATTACGGAATGTCCCAGTTTGGCTATATCATTCCTTGTATATCTTTAAATAAATAAATAAATATATATATATATATTAAACAACTTGATTAAAATATTAAAGAAAATTTTAATAATGGCATTTTTCAGTCATTTTCTTAACAGTGTTATAAATAATGACATTCAATCAATTCAAATAAGTTTTAAATAATATTGCATGTAAATTTATTCACGGAAGGTAAATAAAAACTCATCAGCTCAAAGTATATTTTTCTTCCCACTCTCTTCGTTACTATTTTCGTATGTTGTATCTTTTCGTGTTGAAGAAACATTATTTTATTTTTGATGAGCGAGAAGGCTATTAAAGCAGAAAAGAGATCATTATCATGATAAAGAGTATAAGTAAGTTTTCTGAAATTTAATAAACAGAAAATGAATTTTAAATAGATTTAGAAAAAAAATAAATAAATACAAAGTAATTCTTTAATAAAAATATTCTTAAATTAAATCAGTTTATTTTTGGGGATTTCTTTTATTTGAATAAGATAATGGCAATTTTAAAATACTAAAAACTAGTAAAAAATTTTTAAAATAAATATTTGAAGCAAACTTTCATGTGCCATATTAATTAATTTAGAAAGTAAGTAATTATTTCAAGATATAATAGTATAACGACTTTCAAATTGTTTCTTTTCACTATTTTATTGCTGTACAGTGGAATTTGTAAAAAAGAAAAACAAATAACATTTTAATATGCTAATAATTGTGAATTGCAAATTGGGTTCGGGCGCTTCTACACTTTTTGTTGTAGGTATACACCAGTACTTTCGGATAGTTAGTTTTACTAAAAATTTTCCAAGATCAAATAAGTCGACGAATACTACAACTGCAAATTACTCGTGTATACGTCCTACATAAAATCTAGGATTATACGAACTCTGTGAAAGTACTTTTAGAGAATACAAGTTTTTTACATTTGTAAAATTCTTTCTTATAAGTCTACACACGCAAACTAAAAATGAATCTATAAAGCTACTTTGCCAAGATAAACTCTTCTAATAAGGGGAATATTAAATTATCTATAATATCACTATCTAATCCTTTCTTAGCAATAATTAAAATTACTAAAACATAAAATGCAATATATTCTGTCATTTGGTTTTCTGGTAAAATCTAAAATGTCTAAACAGCGTTTGAGTTTCTTTAAACTGTTGAATATAATAGAAAATGTAAATTGGAAAAATGTTCAAAATAATATAAAGCGTAAAACTATACAAAAAAAATGTCCTGCCAATTAATCTTTTAGACAGTTACGTTTTAAAGATGTTATAACGTAATTTTATATGGTAAGAGCCCGCCCCCATAACCCTATTTTAACACAGAAGAAAAGTGGAGAGATTTGGGACGCTAAGAATACATCTATGCCCTATTATCGCTGATTTAAAAATTCCTAAAGAATAATGCATAAATGCCCTTAAAAATTTTATCCGGTATTTTCTAACGATGCATATGAATTTTTGAATTTACAATTTAAAAATATTTAAAGACTTGTTTTTCAGAGCCTGTTCTAGGAGGTATTACTAAGATACTTCAAATATCAGCAAAAATAAATACAAGATATTTTTCATTCAACTTGTGCTGTTGAATAGCCTTCCAAAAGTGAATATTATGGAGCAAAGATGCAGATAGATTTTTTGCTATTTTTGAAACTAGATTGACCAATCAGAAACCTGGATTTTTTTTTTTTCAAAATTTTCACTTTTTTCGAAGATTTCGTAAAATACAGGCATCTTGATTGGTCAATCTCGTTTCGAAAAAAGCAAAAAATCTATTTGGAAACTTGACCCTTAATTCTATTGTAAACTATCACATGGGATAAATCTGAACTTTGAATATGGAATCGTTTCCTGCATTAAGAGGGTGGCAATCCAATTAAACGCTGCTGCATAATCTTTTACTTTTAAATAATCCTATTGAACAAAGTTGCAAAAGTTAATAATTTTTTATGGCATTTTTTGGTCGTTTGGAAATATAATACTTTAGAGTTTTTTAGTTTTATAATGTAATTCGAATAAAATTTGAGCATATTTTTAAAAGTAGGCCAGTTTTTAGGGAAAGAAAATCCTAAAAATGTTTTAAAAAAATGCCCAGAAATTAAAAAAAACAAAACGAAATCTTTAAAAGCAGAAAAAGTCTTTCTTAATGATAAAAATAAAAAACAAATGCCAACAACATTTAGTATTAAGCGAGATTATATTTTAATCAGTATTCGTTAATAGGGTTTCACTATATATCTTAAACTATCTATAATATCCTTGTGGAATAATCATTTATTTGGAAAATAGTTGAGTTTTTGGGAATAATTTTGTACTAAATCAAAAAGATACTTTGATGTAATGAATATAATTAAATCTACTTATGAATAATTTTAGAGAATAGAAGACTTTTAAGTGTTATTAAAATTATTTTTAATAAACTTTTATGTGCAAAATATTTAACTCTAAGTTTTTCAAAAAAGAATATGGAATTACTTACCACCAAGAAACTGCATAACACGGCGATGACAACACAAAACTTCATTTTCCTATATTGTTTCTAGTCTCGATCTCGAGAGAAATCCAACAGTTGTTTTCTATGGTAGTTTGCGATCGTCTGCTGCTCAAACCCCTTTAAATACGAATTTACATCCCGGATTTAATTTTTTTTTTTATCAAGCTAGGGTTGTTAAATCTTCTTTTTTTGTGCGTTAAGATTTCTAACTTTTATCTTGCTATTCCTTATCTTAAACTCTTAGTATTTTACAACCTGAAGTTTCAAAGCCAGATTTAATAAAAGGTTTGCACTGTTTTGATTTATAAGCTTTAATTTATGGGGCAGGAGGTGTGTTATCTTAACTCTTTTCGAGCAAGGTCGCAATGAGTAATCCTAGACTTTAATAATGATATTTCAAAACAAGGGGTAAAGCAATGACGTTGTACCAGGAAGGGTTCCGGTTGCAAGGTGTTATGTTCTAATATTATCTACGTAATATTTGTCATTTTGCTTATTTATGTTTTTGACACTTTAAGGTAAAATATGTGAATGGAAGAGAGATATCAGATGTAAATTCAAGGGTGGAAGAATTTTCAATGTTGATACGATTTGAAATAGCACTGACTTGCACAAAAACATGCAACGAAGTCGTATTCATTAAGTATTTATAATATTAGGGGTAGGAACAGTTAAAATTATCAGTAATTCACCAAAAATAAAATAAAACAAGTGGATAAGTGTGATCGAAGATCCAACAAAGGGTTTCGTTTAATATTCCTTTCAAAATACTTTATCCTTTCTTTAATAAATCCAAATTAATTTCATTTTCCAGAAATAAAAAGGTCATATTTTTTATAAAGTAAAAATTTACCGGTCTATTTTTCTCGTTTTTTTGAAAATCTGAACCGGTTGGATAGCGGGCGAAGCCCGCTATTATATTCTGTTATAATAATATCTGTCATGTGGACTAAATGCGATATTAAAAAAAAAAAAAATCAATTTAAAAATTAAACATGTTGTATAGAGACCTTCGAAATGTTAGTCGTCAGATTAATTTTCTTTTTAATTCTCCAATGACGTCATATTAAGCTGCTTTCTATATTTACACATACTCATACTCCTTGTATTATTGAGAAAAGTTTGAAAAATTCCGTTTTATTTCCAATATGACGTCATATTAATCTTTTTTTTCAATTGGTTAAACTTTTTATTTCATTTTCATTTTTCACGTGGGAATCTTTCAATAGAAAATTAATTATTGTAGAAAGAATTTTATTGTGGATTTTTAATTGTTGGCAACTGCTGTAACAAAAAATGTTTAAATTTAATAGGAAAAGGCTGTTAGATTTTTTTTTATCTCTATATATTGAAATAATATGATTTTTTCAAATTTTATGATTTTGAGCTTCATAGTAGGTATTCAGCTATAAGTACACAAAATTTCATGACTGTAAGTTATATAGTTTCTGCGAACAGGCTCTGTAACAGACAGACAACGAAGCGGTACTAATAGGGTTTCGGGAGATAAACGAAACCCTAAAAATAAGGTTAATGAAAAAAAAAATATTTTATGATTCTAAAAGCGTCGTCTGCTAGAAATTGCAAATAGTAAGATTTTCTCTGCCCCCTCCCACTATTCCCCCCACCCTTAACCGTACGCCTACCAGTCGGGTACAATGGAGACCCGACAGGTACATTCAAAATGATTATTCAAACCAGAATTTGTTTCATAAAATAAGTTAAAGATAAACCACATAGAATTAAAGTAAATTAATAAGTTAAATAGTTTTAAATAAAAATTCTTGTGTGAAACATTTTTATTAAGGTTGAGTAAAATTTCCGGTAGTTCTAAGGTTAAATTAACAAGCGTTTTAAATGCGTAGAGATATATATTTAAAGGTTTATAGGAAAATATACTTTAAACGCGTTTTTGTAAATATAACATTTTCAAGATCTTTTACATCACCAAAATGTTTCACATATTTTAAGTTTTATTTGAAATAATGCTTCACTTTCTAACTAATGGAACCAGTAAAATATTTTCTTTAATTTCTTAGCTCTTGACATACGAGAAGGTAACTAATTTCTTAGCTCTTGACATACGAGAAGGTAACTAGACACCTTTAACTTAGATCAACAAGTTATTTTGAAAAGGGGCAATTTCTGTAATAAATTTCAAGCAAGAACACAAAATTTATAATAGTTAGGAAGCCAAGCATTTTATGGAAGTATTTGCATATCCCTTACGAAAATAGTTTATAGAGCAGCTGTGTAGAACTCTATAGAATTCTTTACAAGTTCTATAGAATAGCCATTCTATAGAATACTATCTATATATTTAAAACGCTAAGCGTTTTGTTTCGACAATCCGTGAGAACAAACTACTACATCAAATTACACCATTCTTTTTTTAAATGAAAGATATTTGGTCACAGATTTGTTATCGTACATTCGTTTGCTCGAAAATTTAATTAATTAGCCGTAATCTTAAATTAAAATTTTACTTCTGCTTATGACGTCATAAAGTCGGTAATCGGATTAACGCCCACTGTTGCGACGTACAGAGTATATTTTCTGAACTCAATGATTGCGAGCATAAAAAATAAATATTAAATATTAAAAGCACGTGACTTTTAGGCCGAATTTTTTAATTTGTAAGTAAAATATAGTTAAAATGTTTAAGTATTTCGGTAAAAATATTTATCCGTGTTTTATAAGCAAATAAAAATTCATATTTACTGTGACGTCACGGAAATATTGTCCATTGGGTTCATTTTAACATTAAGCATTATAACTTTGTTGATGCCATTTTTTTCATTACAATTAAATGCAAAATATATTTTTATTTGTATGCATGGTGCTTAAGCATAAATGTACGTGTGAAAAGTTTGTACCGGTGAAAATGACGTTATGCTTAGCTTGAAATGCATTTTAACATTGATAAAACGAAAAATAAAAAATTATATGATTGTGTCAACATGACGTAATATTAACTGATATTTCAATTTTTAATTTTAAAGATTAGAACTGGAGCCTTTATTGGTTGCTTCATCTTGATTGCATACCTTGATTACATGTTACCAATTACTTTTTTTAAATTATAGGATTAAGTTATAGGAATTATAGGATTTAAACCAGAGGGCCCGTGCGAGGATTTCGCACTGAAATCTAATATTTTCTAGGTACTTCTCTATTATCCCGTCGACCACTTTCATAACAAAAACTATCGCCAAACTGTAAGATTAAACGCCAAAAATACAGTCCCATTTACTTGCCGTCAGAAGCATTATATGTGCTTGTTACGTCAGCAAGTGGTTATTAATTCGACATTTGCGTGTATTTTTCATTATGTTTTACTGGTTTATTAGTTATTTCATTAATTAAAATAATAATTGTGTCCTTAACTTCTTATATTTTATTTATTTATTTATTTTGATATTCCAATGAAAACGTTCTCCCTTTTATTTGCCGATAGTTTTTTGTTATGAAAAGTGGTCGACGCGATAATAGAGAAGTACCATTTTTTATCATTATGTAATATTTATTAGATGCAGGCTTAAACTTCTACAGAAAAAGTAAGGACAAAAATATCAGCAAACAACATTTAGTTTTCAGTCAAGCCAGAATATCATCTAATTTATTCCATCAAAGTTAGAGTAAAAACTGATCCAAGATTGCTAAAGGCACGCGCGAGAAAAAAAAAAAAAAAAAAAAAAAAAAAAAAAATTAACAATCGTATTTTAACTGCATTAGAGAAGGACGTCATCCGCTTCGGGAAAACCATGGGACTTAGAAATATCAATCTAAACATTTCAATTTCAATTTCGCTTTTTAATCATAAGTATAAAATAAACCCGTGCGGTGTTTTTTATAATAATTGCTATGAGCATCATATAATGTGGTATTTTATTTTTTTGGCAACAATAATTTCAGGAAAACCTTTCATTTCTTTCATGAAAACTATGCCGATTTAATTTTTCAATTTTAGCAAATTTTAATCAAAAACATGTTTTAACGATTTGTTAAGTGGGCTATGTCAGAAGCCTGTTCTAAAACCTTTCATATATGGTATCTCATTCGTTGTTCTGCGTTTCATATTTTGTGAGTAAAAGGGATGTTGACAGGAGAAATAATATATAAGGATTATTAAGATTTCCTTTTTTAATAAAAAAATTCACAAAAGTAAAGAATTTCAGAAAAAAAAACTTGAAATAATGATTGTATTTTTAGCTAGAATAAACAATGTAAGGCTAATATTTTATAGGAATTATTTTGGTAGGTTTGTTATAAGTTCATTTAACAGTTCCTTATTAGCGGCAAAGTCTTATTTCTTTCACTGTGAATTTTTCTATCGATGAAAAAAATGGTAGTCTACTTTTGGACGCCAACCAAAACACAGTGGCAATATTTAGAAATGTATAACGGTTGTGACAACAAACGGCACTATCGCTTTAGCTTTCATCGCGCTTGTTTACATCACTTCTAAATACTAAAAATTTAATTTTTTTACTACATTTTACAATTTTAATTCTTACATCCTCAATTAGAAAAAAAAATTAGCTTTCGATTGAAATTTATTTGAAATCTGCCGCTTAATTTAACGACTTTTTAAGGGGACCGTGGACCTTCATTTGGGCTAAAATAGACTAAAAATTCGTTTTTCTTAGTTTGGTTTATTACTATACTTAAGTCTTAAATGCAACATTTGCAAAAAACCGCATGCAGTTCCAAAAATTCCTATCGAAGGTACAAGCATTTCAAATTTGACACCGTCACTGAGTTACACTAAAAAATAAAACTTTAAATCGCGTTTTCTATAAATGAGAATTTTTGCCGAGTTAAAATATCAAAATGTTCCAGGCGTCTTATATTTTATCCAATTTTCATAATATTGAGTATTATTGTTAGCAATGTGCTGTATTTCAAAACTTGGTATTAATATGCATGCATTACAGTACATAAAAGGAAAATTTGGTAGTTATATATATTTTTTCCGTGAAATTAACAAAAAAAAATGTAAATAATGGAAGTTTTTTATCATTTTTTCTCAATATATTGGTACAATTTTAAAACGCATACCAACTTTTGTTTCAATAATATAAAGCTACCGTTTAACAAAACACCATGTTCCTAAAATCAAATTAAATGCGCATGGAGCATTTTTAATTAGAGTGTTTAATTAATATATTTTAATAATTAAATTAATTAATAACACAGCTTTTTGAATAAAATTGCTTAATTTTCTTAGAAAATGTATGAATTATTATGTGTGAAAAATGTCATTACAATTGAGTGAAAAATGAAAAAAATGGTTTTGAATGTCCACTGTCCCCTTAAATAATTTTCAAGCATGAAATATTTTTCAATTCTATCTCAACAATGACCATCCGTTTGTTTTAATAATGTAAAATAGCCCCTTGGAAAGTTGCAACAATTGAAAATAGGTATCCCTAACCTTCATGAAAAGTGAAAAAAAAATAATAAAATCCTGATAAATCATAAGATCAGATTATCCATAAGATAGGCGCTAATATAAAATCTGTCAAAAGAGAAAAAAACTATTTTTAGTTTATGATTAACATAAAATTGATATGTTGAATTCGTTGATGTATATGTTGAATCAGAATATGCTAGGAACTGTTATTTATTATCTTTTTTTAAAGATCCATTGGATATTTAACTGTATAAGAGACCGACTGTGATGGAAAAGGAATAATCATCCTGATTATGTAAAGGGATAGAAGAAACCATACAAATAAATTACAATTGAAAACATTAAAATTCTCCCTCATCTGCATATTAATTTATTATTTTTAACAAAAATTCTTCATTTTAACATAAAAATTGATTAGCTTAAAACAATGGATGCGTTTTAGAAGATATGGATTTGAAACGAACAATGATTAAAGAGGACATTTTAAAACTTTTAATTTAAACATTTTAAAACTTTTTTTAACGTCGAATTTCAACGGTGCCTTTGAGCAGATGCAATACATATGCGCATAGGAGCTCATTCGATTGCATTATCACAGGGGGGGGGGGGTGTGTGCTTATACTATGTTCTTTTATTTACTGAATATGAGATGAAAGTAGGGAAATTTGTATGATACTTTATGATAGGACTATTTGTATGATACTTTATAGGTCCATGACCTTTTTTTTTTGTCGTGGTAATGTCAAACTGATTTGCATTACACATTTGTTTACGGAGTGTTCATTTGGAGTTTGCATCGGAAATAGCATTTCACTGGGGGGGGGGGATTTTTTAAAATAAAATATTTGAAAGACTGTTTCATACGAAGTCTTACTTAAATAATAAAGAAGCTTATTTTACTGATATTGTTATAGTATTTTTTTCCGTCACGTTTTGACGGGTTCCATCTAGTTTCTATAAAGTTTTGAAGAGTTCTATAGAATACTTTTTCTAAAGAAAATGTTTCTATAGAAGTTCTGTAGAATTTTTTTTCTATAGAACAGTTTTTCTATAGCGTACTATAAACCTTATAGAATTAAGTTCTATGGACTAATTATTCTATAGATTGGCTAAGCGTTGGTTTTAGCCTCCTGTCTGCCATCTTGTTTTTTAAATCAAAACATATTTGTTTTGTTTCTCATTTCCAAAATAATTCTCATCCATATTTACTTATTATAAACACATTATTTAAGTTTATTGACTAAGTTTATTAAAGCACATTATTTAAGTTTATTTATATTTAATAATAAAAGTTAAAATGTTTTGATTTAAAAAATGAGATGGCTGACCGCGGGCGATAGCTCAAAATATTTGTTTTGTTTCTGACATAATTAAGTTAAATAGAAAACAGAATACTATTTTATTTATATTTAATAATAAAAGTTAAAATGTTTTGATTTAAAAAATGAGATGGCTGATTGCAAATGATAAATCAAAACATTTGTTTCTGACATAATCAAGTTAAATCAAAACATTTTAACTTTTATTATTAAATATAAATAAATTAGTCAATAAAATTAAATAACGAGTTTATAATAAGTAAATATAGATGAAAAATATTTTGGAAATGAGAAACAAAACAAATATGTTTTGATTTAAAAAACAAGATGGCGGACAGCAGGCTAATCCCAAAGCTGTTCCTTTTTAATTTTAATGTATAGTTATAAATAAATTTATTTATAACTATACATTAAAAAGAAAAAAATAATCAATTTTGTAATACATCATAGTTTAATATATAATAGTACTCCATAGATTTAATATGATTATATATACATAAATTAATTCAATTCTAATGCATTGTGATTCAATGTCAATGTAATAATATATCAGTCGAATTACTGAATTAAATTATGATTAATTAATTTCCTTATAAGTCCTTAATTTGTTGGTTAATTTTATAATAATTTGTTAATTTGTAGTTAAATTTATAAAACCATCCATCTAATTTAATAAACTTTATTCACTTTAATATTATTGTAATTTTTATTCAAATATTTTAATCTGAAGTGTAAATATTTAAACAATTGTTTCAGTTTTAACAAATAATTTATTAGACTTTTTTAAATATTTTTACAAGACTATATATGATTGGGAATGCAAATCACGAAAAAAAAAAAAAAATAAATAAAGTTTGAATAGTGTAATAAGAGTTTTGGAACTGTCAATAGTTGTATCATATTGACCGATTGTTCTTTGACACTGAAGTCAAGCAGCATCGAGTAGGGTTCATTACTTTGGAGGGTGACCACTTGGATTCTATAAATATTTTTATAGAAGCTCTATATTTTTTCTATATTTTTTCTATAGATATTTTATAGAAGCTCTACAGACATTTCTATTGAACTTCTATAGACATTTCTATTGAATTTCTACAGATATTTCTATAGCTTTAGATTAAACAAGCTTATAGAAAAACGGGCCATAATTCTATAGGATTCTATAATGCATTTTCTATAAATATTTTTTATAGAATTCTATAAGAAATTTTTGTAAGGGATCAATGGGGAAAACAACTTAAATTGTGAATCAAGGCTCACTTTTGTAAAACATCTTTGAGTTCTAACCATAATGTCACTGTGAATATGATGATTTAAACGCCTACTATCACATATTTTAGAAACGTGAGAAATGAAAATAAAATAAAATAAATAAATCTGAATATAAGTCTGGTGTTCTAAGTGTGAGACTAATCATTGACGCGACATCACTTAAAATACATTTTCGGCTGCAAGAATTTCAAAAGAGAACAAATTGCGAACGCTTTATTGATTGATTCTATTTAAACGTGTAGCTCAGAGCCGAACATAAATTGAACACGGGTGTTTTTACTTTAATAATAAGTGACAGTAGAATTTGAAAAAAATAAAAGGATGAAATAGAAAAAAAAATCTTTCAAAAACTTAAAAGTTGGAAAAAATATATTTTTTTTAAAATCTGGAAGTCAAAACATAATTCGTAATAGCTTGAGAAATTGATAGAAATAATCTAAAGAAATTGGAATTTTAATCACATTCATACTATTATGGAATCCCGCTAGAGTCCTAACACGAAAATTCTGTTTATTGCCAACCCAAACACGTCAACAAAAAAAAAAAAAGTCAACCCGAAATATTCTAACCCGAACCCGAAGTGAAAGAAAATGAATCCATATTTTAATGCTGTTAGGAAAAAGTAGTCTACAATTATATATTTAATATCAATTTGATCTTTTTTGAAAAAAAAAAAAAAAAATGAACACAAATACGCTTATTAACATTCAAATAGATAATTTTTTCATTAAAAATTTTTTTTCAGGACATTCTTTTGAAATATCGGGTCAACCCGAACCCGAAACATTTAAAGTCAATTCGACTGGATCACGAGCTGCACCGAAAAAAATTAGCGTCAAGCCTGGTTTAGGGTAAAATCGGGTAACACGACCCGATGCACTCAGGACTTCCCGCTAACTCCCTCCCTCCCTCGATAGCTCAACATTCTGCATAACTCGACGATTACTTTTGTTTTCATTCATTCTTTTCTTTTTCTTTCTTTCTTTCTTCTTCTTTAAAAAAAAAAAAATCGCTAAATGATTTTTTCTGGTCAAGCAGATCATGGTCTTTAAAATATAATGTGGTCATATTTTTGAAATAATGATATTTGAATATGGTGTTGACGTTTAATAGTTTTTTTTTTTTTTTTTTTTTTTTAAATATTTTTATATGGTAATAGAATTTTTAAAAGGCCACCAGTAAAAATCGTACATTTTCTGATCTATATTCACTGTAAAAATATTCAAATTAATATATTTGAATATGTTGTTAAAATCGAGTATGGAATTTAATTTTAAAAAGAATCGAATATATATCACCATATCTACTTTTCTAGTATTTGAAAGAGTGGCCTATTAAGAATAATTTGATGGTTAAAACGGCTGATTTGAGGATGATATAAGGGCCTAGACCTAGATTGATGATGACATTATGCCTAGTTATTTTTAGGGGCGTACGTAATTATATAAATACGTAGCACCTATTGTCGTCGTCTGGTCCGTCCGTCTGTCTGTCCGTCCGTCGGCATATAACAACGCAAAAACTATCCAACCGAATGGTTTAAAATTTAAGATATATTATCTTTGCAGAATTTTGTCGAGACATTTCAAATTTTATGAAAATCGAATCAAAACTTTAGGAGATATTAATAAAAATATTTATTAAGAAATTTGATTTTTTTTTTAAATCGGTGCTTTTTTTTTAATAGGAGCTTTCGAAGTTTAATCGTCAAGCAACCGAGATACTTATTTTATGACAGAAATTAATCTGCAGACGATATAATTCATTTCGCAGAATTAAAAATCATGAAGATCTGAATATTTATATAACTAGCTATAGCACGAACGCACCTCGTTTGTAACGTTTGACGTACAATTTCCATCTTGTTTCAGTTTTGTATGCAAGTTTTTTTTTTTCTTTTATCTATGCAAGAAGAAGGTGTTAGATTCGTGAAAAAATTCGACTTCCGGTTTTTGACGGATTTATAGGAGGTCCTCAACAGGATTTGAGTGTTTTAAGAAAATGTCTGTCTGGGAGTCTGTGTGCCTGTATTTCTGTCTATGTGACACGAATTTTGTGGAAGCTCTAACTCACGAACTAATGCGTAGAATAGGATGAAAATTCATATGAAGTTCTATTCTCATGTGAACTGGTGCTGATTATTTTTTAGTCAAAATCCTCCAAGAGGGGGTACTACAAATGATGATTTGTCCGATTTTATGTGATGCTTATATCGCCAGTTTATGTGAGCAGAATTCAACAAAACAAAATTTAAAATCCCATGAGAGGAATAGATTGTCCATTCAATTTTGGTTGCGGTTATCTTAGAGTGGGTGCCAAAATTCGACACTTTGTTCTAAATATGTGATGTTTATCACCAGTTTAAATGCACATAATTCAACGAAACTTAACGCTTAGCATCCTGAATACGAGAATACATTGTGTAAAAAAACACCTATTTTCTAAATAAATATAACTTCTTGTACTATTTAAATCATTTAATTGATTTCATTTATATAGAAGAAAGTTTTGTGATATCCACAATATAACACATTTGTTTAAATGTTTAACAGTTATTTTATGGCATGTTTTACTTTTCAATGTCCTGTATTGTGCTAGAACTTTCATTAGAGATGAGTTTCTCAAACTTTTATGCTTTGCGTACTCCTTGAAGAGAAGCACGCGCTCGGCTTATCCCCCTGTTTTTACTTTCTACTATTTTTACAAGAAGAAAGTATTGGATTCCTGAAAATGTTCGACTTCCGATTTTCGACGGATTTATACGTTTTAGAAGGTCCTGAATGCGATTTGACTGTTTTTAGAAAATGTCTGTCTGTGACAAAAATTTTTTGTGGGCACTCTATCTCAAGAACTAATGCACGGAATTTAATAAATCGATTCAGTTAGTCCTTGATATAAATTGGTGCTGATTAGTTTTTGGTGTAAATCGCCCAACAAGTGGCGCAGCTATGCTGTATCATTCACGATTTTCAAGATAGCTATATCCCAAGAACTAATTCATAGACTTCCATTAAACTTCAGATTCAGTTAGACGTTGACATAAGTTGTTGCTTATTAAGTTTTAGTGTAAATATATCAACAGGTGACGCTGCTATGCTGTATTTTTTAGAGTTTACACGGTTTTAGCGATAGTCATATCTCAAGAACATTGAAATTTAACAAAACTGTAGATTCCGTTAGACATTGATATAAATTGGCGCTGATTTGTTTTTGGAGTAAATAGTCCAACAGGTGGCTCTGCTATGCTGTATCATTCACGATTTTCAAGATAGCTATATCTCAAGAACTAATGCATGGATTTTCATAAAACTTCAGATTCAGTTAGACGTTGACATAAGTTATTGCTAATTAGATTTCGGTGTAAATAGCCATACAGGTGGCGCTTCTATGCTACGTTTTTCAGGATTTACACGATTTTAGCGATAGTCATATCTCAAGAATTAATGTACAGAATTTCATCAAACTTCATATTTGTTATTTTGAAGTATTAACATGTATGAGATAGAAGAAAGTTTTGGGATTTGCACATACGACTAGTTTTACTTGTAAGAATCATGAATAGAAAAGTGGAAAAAAAGAAAGAAAATAACGAATGGATGCAAATAAACTAAACTTTTATTCTATTTTTAACGCCTAAGCTTTATAGGTAGCAAATTCTTTAGTATGATGGGTGCGTTTTTTCATCCTTGCATATTTCTTGTATAATTTTATTTTATTTTGCTGAGAAAGAATCGTAAGCTATCTTCAACATTTAGTGTGTGTTATAAAATTTTGCCCTTAAAATAGCCAACTTAGATAAAAACATTTTTCACTGACTCACTTTGCTGACCTGCGTCGTATGCTGGTTCTGGACACAGACTACTCGCCCAATAACCTCCCACCCTCAAATAACCCAATTGTTTTTTCAACATATGTACATTCCACACTTTGAGTCTTTAACCTACTACACTTCGGTAAAACCTGCATAGAGTAATACGCAATAAAATATTATGAGCTGTGACTAACCAACAATTCTATAAAACTCGGCATTTTCATTAACTCGTCAACCTCTCAATAGTCAATTCACATTTAGGTTGAGTTTGCGAGACTCTTAAACTGTATATTTTTAATGAATGTGTCGAATTTTTTTTTCTTATGATTTTCATTGTAGCTAATTTCTTTATCGTATGATTTTCGGCGATTCACGCTTTTACGATTTTTGTTTAGACCTACTGATTTTTGATAAAAGCATTATTTGCTACTTTTAAGTAAAAAAATAGCTACTTTATTGCCAAAAAGTGTTTTCCCCCCTGCTTTTAGGTAGCTTTCAATGCTAAAAAGTATAAAGCTACCTATTGCAGCCGTTCGGAGGAAAGCAGTTCCGGAAAATTTCGATATATTTTCACCGATCATGACCCCAGACCCCAAAACCACCCTCCGTTCAAATGTTGATTTATATATATAGATATATCCATATATATATATATATATATATAATTATAATATCTATGAATTTCAAAATACATATCAAGTTCTAATATCATTCTACTTTAATCTACAAAGAGATAAATAATGATATTGTGTAAACAGAATACCACATATCTAATAATTAACATGTGCAATCATAATTTTACCATAGTATGTGCTTCAATGGTAATTGGCCAAATTTACTCATACCTGAATAATATTTAAAAAAGAAAGAGAGAGAAAGGGGAAAAAAATATATAGATTGGAGTTGCTATTAAGTAAACACAAATGGATTAATAAATCAAATATGAACATTATACAATGGAAAACTGGACCACAAGAGAACAAACAAGAATTGGATATGAAAAAACACATGTAGATGTACTCGTCAGCTTGGTTGCACCCACATGTGTTTAAAAAAATAATTCAGTATTTCATAATTCTACTGGCATGATGCTAAGAACTGTAGAATCAACCAAGTATACTGAATTATTACCAGATAACAATTGGAAAAAATAAGATTGGAAATATTTAAATTGGAAATAAAAAACCATTAAGAATATATAATATAATTCACTTACATCGATTATCCTAAAAACATTATAAATCACCTCACTAAATTACCACTAGATATCATTTTTGAAAAACTTCTGCATAATATCCACGTCCACATGGCACGCACATAATTTTGACAATCGAGTTGAGAGAAATGATTTGAAAGACAAGTTGAGAGCACATTTTTTTTTTTTTTTTTTTTTTTTTTTTTTTTTTTTTTTTTTGCGATGACACACCAACACAAAATGATTCAAAAACACACAAAATTATTCTGGTGATAATACACTTATAACAAAATTATATCCGTGAATATATAATTACTCCATCTAATTTTAATTCCTGAAAGTAAAATTAATATACAAGCAATAGCTCCCTCTATAGTTAAATTAAAAATAATATTAATAATATTATCATATCTACCTGACACGTAAAGTGTCGCCATCTGTTGGTATTATAATTATTCATAATTAATATCTATTTGCATATCCACTTTATTAGTTACATATACATTTCATTAGATTTAATTATATAAATAAATTTTAAAAAAACAATACTACCTAATAGTTTTACATTAAATTCGAATAAAATCTTACAATATGAATAAATCTACACAGAATTTATTCATCCTGCACAGCATTTCAGATATACTTAATAAGAGTATATTATGTAAAATAGATATTATTTAAAAAAAAAAAAGTGTTTTGCTGCCAGCTGTATTAATCTACTGATATATATTATAGACTTATAATTAAATAATTAATGTTATTGTTACTACTACTTAAATATATTTTAGACTTGTTATTAAATAATTAATGTATTATTTATACTAATACTTAATTATATTTTAGATTTCATAGATTAATTTTAATATCAAATTAAATAATTCATAAACAATTCAAATTATCTCAAAATTTATAAAATTGATAATTATAAGTATTACTACTGTGTTACAACCAAATTAATGCAATGCAGTAATTAAAATACTTGTTAAATTTAATATTTCATAGATAAAAAAATAAAAAACTATATATATATTTGTATATATTGCAAATAGATATGTTTGTGAGTTATAATTACCAATGTTATCCATGTATAATTTTATGTGTTATTGTATAAGTTAAATTATAAATGTATGAAAACTGCACATTAATAACACCCTAAACATGTGTGATCGGCAACGCACAATCACATACTATACAAAGTGTATATAATGTTCAATCAAACATTAAATTTCCTAATATGTTATAATTGTATTAATGTATGTTATAATTGTAATATTATATCTATTGTTATATGTTATCGCACATTAAAACAAAAATTTATTACATACCGTGTTTATATTAAAATGATATAATAAATGTTATTTAAAAGAGTTGATGATTGAATTTATCATAAAAATTGGATAACCATATATTTTTGCTTGATCTCGAATAAATCTAATATTTTTGTTTTTATTTATATCTGAGCATAAGTATTTTATTCGATGTAGATAATTGATAATTATATTTTTATAAACAGATTTATGTAAACATGAAGCAAAATTGGTAAAAATATTTACTTTAAATGGAAAATCAAATCTCTTATCATAAATATCAAAAATTAGTTTATAATTATTATTAATATTGATTTTTAAGTCAAGAAAGTTTATATTATTATTAATTAAATCATTTTCGCTTAATTTAAGCTGAGTAGGATAAAAATTGAGTGGTGATGTGCAATTTTTATCATTGAAATAAAATATGATAATGTCATCTATATAGCGATAAAATACATAATCATTGTTCGGACTAATATTTCTTTCATAATAATACATAGATCCATATATATACATTTTTATAACAAGCAAAAAAAACATTTTTAATTCTTTTGTTAAAAGTTATCGCTTCTCTTTTCCTTTTATTCTAAAATCAAGTCTCATTTATTAACAGATTAATGCTTTATCCTTTTTGCAGGCAGATGCAATTTATTCTATGTTTCTGGCCGTGTGTATGCACTTTGTCCGGTATTATTTTTCTTTATTTTTAATTCTGAACTTTGAGCATCTGCTAGTTATCATAATACATTTACTTTTAGCCTTGTAATTATTTCAGTTTAACACAAAATGTATATACATCCGCAGTTTATGTTGTTACAATTGTTATTTTCTGTCTCGATATTTCGTGATCGCAGATGTTTTTCCCAGCGCATAAAAGCCACAAAAAGGTTACTGATAAACTTTGTGATATTACACACCCCTCTTTAATCGCCAAATTTAAATATATCTATTTCTTATCATTAACGGTTATTTTTGCTGGCGTTAATGAATCTTGCCAATTGCTTTATTTTGGTGTAAAATACTCACTGATCGGTGAACATTGTCATGATTTGAGATAATCAGTCTTTGCTGAGATGTAGAGGTGTAAAGACTTCTCTTGATACTGCCTTGCTATGGAGCAAGCCGACCACCTGTTCGCCACTTTTATGCAACTTTTCGCTTCAAATAAAGGACTAATTTCGACAGAATGAGTTCTTTTTATATCTCCGAACTATTGTTGTGTCTCTTTACTCAGGAAACGCATCTGAAGTGTTTTTGCGATTCAACGCACTTTATTTTAACAATTATGTACTATTATAGTAAACTATCCACTGTGACGATCAGGCCAACTCTTCGATAATATTATTAGAATGTAAACGTCAACTAATGTATACCGAAAACTATACTACACAAAGTGGTGCCTATTTTTGAAGTAAAGTACGTACGTTAAAATGGGTGGTCTGGCTTCGCTTGCGTGTGTACGTTTTGCTACGTTGGTATAAAAAACTTTTTCATGTGTCTATCAATCTACAAAATGGGACTGTATCTCCTTCATAATTGACGGAATCTGTGTGCGGAAAAGTTTGAAATCAAGATATTTACCGACCTGATACACTGCAATCTCCGAATATCTCCTAATTTAGTGTCAAAATAGACGCAAGTATTTGATGACGCACGCTCTTCTAGTGTTTGCGGTATTGGAACAACTTATTACGGAGCGACCGTGATAACAAAAAAAGTAGAGACTAATTAGCAGCTCTGTTCAACATATCGTGTCCGGGAGAATTTTTTTTTCCCCTTTTCATACTGTGCAAATGTGAGTTTCGTTTTTGTGAAATGCGTCCGTTTGCATCTTATAATATGTGGATTCAACAACAGTGTTTGTGTCTCCGGCGGTTAAAAAAGTTTTGCTTTCTTTTCTTTCCCTTTTGTTGCTGAAGGAAGATTTTTGGAGAAATTGTGAAAGTGCTTTTTCCGTGTAGTGAAGTGCTAAAGATTTGATAGTGTGAAATTCTATAAAGATTTTTTGTGTAGCGTCGGCAATCGGTTAGGTACAGTGACGAGTGGAATTATAATTTGCCCGGATGTGTTTTTCCGCGTCCTCCTTATATGTTGTTTTACTTACAAAAAAAAGGGTGATTTCAAATTAATTTTTGTAATTAATTAAAGTGATATCGAGAATTAATAAAAAAAAAGAGAGAAGAAAAATTTTAAGGTGTCCACTGCCTTGTGTAAAAAGTGGTTTACTAAAAAAAAAAAAAAAAAAAAAAAAGTGGTACTAAAAGTGGTTTACAGCTTATAATATTTTTAACATATCATATATTTTACTTCAACCCGTCATTTTTTGGTACACTGCACGCGATATATTTTTAATTTATAAGTAAAAGAAAAAATTACAAAGTTTTATTTTTATGTTTTTAAAAGTATTTAAGTGTTGGGAAAAATGATAATAATGATTTAAAAAAAAAAAAGATAAGTTTTTACTGCAGTTTAAATTTTCTCATAGTAATGTACTGAGTTATGATATTTTGAATTGTTGAAGGTTATTATTTTAATAATAATAATAATAATAATAAATATAGGTTCTCATTTTTATCTTTCATATAATAATATGCTCATGATTTTTAAACTAGTTAGATGTTTTGTGTAGATGGAAGAACACCAAGGTAGGTGAAAAATATATTTGTGCAAAATGATGGTAGTAATTTATTATTTTAATATTTTTACTGTGTTATGCATTTAATTTATTATTTATATATTTATTGATATTTTTGTGCTAAAACTTTTGTGTGAGGTCATATATATATATTTTTAAAAGAGAAAGGTTTAAAATGACTAGTAATTTTCAATTCCAAGTTGATGATTTCTGTGGAGATTCCTCCCTTGTGAATTTTTTCTTTGATCAGATTTTAACATACGAAAAACTTAAGGGCTTGTCCCGTGATGAAACTGTGGCTTTTCTAAAATCAAAACTTAAAGGTCCTGCGCGGCAATATATGATAGAAGACCCAGTCTTATACAAAGCTACAGATTTTGAGTTTATTCAGAATAGAATAACAGATTTTTTTGCTAAGACTTCTGCCCCTGCGACTTTAAATGATTTAAATACGCTTACCATTTTCCCGCATGAATCTATTAAAAATTTTGCCCACCGGTTGAATGTTTTGGTAACTAAAGTTTACCCAGAAATTATAGACAAAGATTCCTCGAATCATATAAAATATGTAAAATTTTTGTCTTGCCTACCATCTTCTATCAGGCGTAAATTATTAGAGGAAGATGTAAAAACTTATCCGAAAGCAGTAGAAAGAGCACAGGTTTTGCAAGACATATTTGTACAGGATAATGTGTTCACTACTAGTGATTCTTTTCAGGCAACTGAACAGTTGCAATCGAAAATTGCTGAGCTTACGGAAAAAATAAATAATTTGAATTTTGCTCAACCTGTGTCACAAAAAAAAAATGACTCCTCGCCTGTTAGAGAAAAGAAACACCATGACAGACAAAATTATCAGGAAAATTATAAAACGCGACACAATTTTCAGCCATATCAAAGACGGCGGTTTCCACAAAAACAAACTGAGCGTTGCCAATTATGTTTTCGTTATGGTCATTCTGCTAAGCATTGCTTTAAATGGCAAAGAGCTAATACAAAATTGGACCAACAAGACACTAGATACAAAAGAAATTACTCAGACACTAATTACAAGAATTTAAACTCAAAATGAGTCACACGAAAGCTGACAATGTTGTGCCTCAGGAAAATTTACCTACGTCAGCACCCATTTTTCACATTAATGACGAAAGTTTGCCAAAAATTTCGGCCAAAAGACTTGTTAACTCCATTGCGTCTCAGACAAATACTCAGGTTTGCATTGCAAATGACTGTTCAACACAAACGGAAAACATGTTTAGTGAATTTATTTTTAATGTAAATATCCCAACTCCAGAACTTCCTCTTATAAATACTTTAATTGCTCAAGAAAATGCTTCCCTACTTTTAGACACTGGCAGCAGCACATCTTTGCTTTCGAAGCGTTTATTTGATAAAGTTAAAGACAAATTAAAATACAAACGCTTAGGATCTAATGTAACATTAACGACAGTAAATTCAGAACTTGATTTCACGGCATGTATTCGTTTCACATTTAAAATTCAACAAAAATTCTTTTCTCACCATTTCTATATCGTTGATATTCCTGAATCACATAATTTTGATGGCATTTTAGGACTTAACTTTCTTGAAAAACATAATATCACACTAGATTTAACGAACAAAATCATGCAGCTCAATGAGTTAAAAGTTCCATTCATTTATACTAAAGAAACAACGGAAACTCTTGAGTGTCACAATATCAATGTCAGTCAGCCTATATCTGAAAATGTTATGCTAAAATCTAAATTGATTCTTGCACCAAATCAAACAAATTGTATCTCTGTAAAAGTTAAAAACATGACTCATGACACACCATATTTATTCCAAAGTAACGCTTTCGCTAAAGATATCCTTGCTTTTGACTCTATTGTCCAAATTGATAAACAAAACACCAGTGAATTTTCTATTTATGTCAGAAATAATGCAAACAAAACTATACATGTAAACAAGAACACCAATATAGGCTCTGTTACCCAAATTGAGGAGATAATCCAAAATTCTGAGGACTTGAAAGACAGCGAAAATGTGGTTAATGAACAAACACAATTGTTTGTAAATTTTATCAAAGCTTCCGATGAAATATTGCAAAAAAGAAAAACAGATCTGTCATCCGCGGACTTTAAATTAAATCACCTTCCTAAACAAAAAGCAGATAAAATACAGAAACTTTTGTTGGAAAATTATGCAGTTTTCTCAAAATCAATGAAAACATTGGGACATACCGATAAATTCAAACCTAATATCAAATTTACTAATGATTTCCCTATTAAGACATTGCCATTCCCAATCCCTCAATCTTTACAGCAAGAGGCATTAGATCAGATAAATCAATTAGTCGAAGCTGGAATCATAGAACGCAGTTGTTCTGAATGGGCTTGTCCCATCCTTTTGGTGAAAAAAAAACCGGATGGATCGGGTAAACAAAAATTTAGATTAGCCTTAGACTTGCGCATGTTAAATACAATCATTCAGAGCTCCTCTTACCCTCTTCCTAAAATTCAAACGATAATTTCCAACTTGTCAAAATATAAATATTTTACATCGCTAGACTTCCAACAGGCCTATCATCAAATTGATATGCCAACTAAATTTCAAGATAAAGTAACTTTTTCAAGCATGTTTGGCTCATATAAATTTAAAAGGCTCTGTTTCGGTTTGAAGAACGCAAGCAATTATTTTCAAGCTCTTATGGACATGTTGTTGGATGAGATGAGATTAGAAGGTATCTACGTATACCAAGATGATCTTATATTTGGCTCAAATTCAATACAGGAAACTTATGAAAAATTAGAAAGAATTTTCCAAATTTTGGCTAAATATAATATGACTCTTTCACCAGCAAAATGTACTTTCCACCAATCTGCAATTGATTACCTCGGTTTTCATATTGAAAATCATACAATTTCGCCTATAAACAATAACATATTGAAAATAAAATCCTTTCCAGCACCTAAGACAAAAAAACAAGTTAGAAGTTTTGTTGGCTTGGCCACGTTCTATAAAAATCTAATTCCCTCATTTTCTAAATTAATTCAACCACTCATTGATTTATCTAAACCTAAATCCGCATTTAAATGGACTGATTACCATCAAAGTGTATTCAACGACATACAAAAGATTTTCTTTAAACACCCTATGGTCAGGTTACCCGATTGGGATAAGACGTTTTATGTCAATACAGACGCTTCCGGAACGGCAATTTCAGGTGCTCTTCTCCAAATGTATAATCACCAACTCTTACCTATTTCTTATTTTTCAAAGTCATTAAAACCATCTGAAAAAAAATACCCCGCAATAAAATTAGAATTAATGGCCATTGTAAAATCTATAAATGCATTCAATTACTATATTTACAATCGTAATTTTGTCATCTTATCTGATAGTAAACCATTAGAAAAGTATAAAAAAACCTCTAACCCAGCTGACATCACAACTCGTTGGCTAATGCATTTGTCCAAATATACTTTCACATTTCAACACATACCTGGCTCTAAAAATATTTTGGCTGATTATTTATCCAGGTGTAGTTTTAACGACAACAACATAGAAACTCTTGACTCGAATCCCCAACTAATGTCTGAAAATTCACAACCGTTACCAATTGTCGAAAATGATATTAATGCTATAGACTCCCAAGAATTCATAAATTGTTTGGTTAACAAAAATGCAAAAAACAAAGATCCTTTACTAGAAATTTCGAACACAACTTTTGTTCAAGAACAACTTAAAGATTCACAGTTATCACCTATATATAATGAAATTTTAAATTCAGGTTCTTGTGTTAAGTATCCTTCTTTCTTCATACATCCAGACTCTAAGGTCCTTATGCAAAAGAAAAACAACAGTGCTCAAAACACTTTTTCATATCTTATAATTGTTCCAGATTCTTTAAAACCTAAAGTATTAACAATTTCTCATCTGTCACATTTTGGTTTTATAAAAACTTATGACTTTCTTTCTTCGCGTTATTTTTGGAAAGGCATATACACAGACACACTTAATTTTGTTGCTTCGTGCACAAAATGCCTCCAAGCAAAACATCACCGAATTCCTAACGCACCTCTTCAACCTACTTACACACCAAAATTCCCAGGAGTCACAATTTCTATTGATCTTGTTGGACCTTTCAAAAATGGTCACTCTATTTTAACTGTGACCGACCACTTTTCCAGACATCTTGAACTGTATCCACTTCAATCAACCACAGCTCCTAAAATTGTAAAGTGCCTATTCTCATATATGACTATTTTTGGACGTCCGGCAACCCTATTGTCAGACCTCGGCCCCCAGTTTAGGGCATATATTTATGATACTTTCAACAATACCCTAGGCATAAAAATTTCCCATTCGTCAGCAGCACACCCGGCTTGTAACTCTATCTCTGAGAGGGTGAACACTTCAATAAAATACTCTATAACTACTCTAATGCAAGAAGGATATACATTTGAAAACGCTATTGCTATACACAAAAACTTATACAACGGTTCCAAACATTCCTCCACTTTATTCTCTCCTAACTTCTTACATTTTGGCCGAGAACTATCACTAATATTCGACACTTATAATTATAATGCAAATCAACCTTTTTTGGATCAAAATGTTGAAACATATAAACTATTTGATGACTTAAATGGCATTTACAGAAAAGCATATAACAACATTAAAAATTCACAATTTAAAAGAAACAATTATCACCAAAAGACAGCTAAATTAAGACCAATTTGTAAAAAAGACATTGTTTATTTGAAATCTGTTGACAAATTTAAACCCAAATATACAGGACCTTATGTTGTAGTCCAAAAACACTCACCTGTATCCTTTTCAATTATAAAACTCAACTCACATCTTGATAATACCATATTTAGAGTTCACTTAGACAGAATCATCCTTGCTCCACCTCGTAATAATCATCTATTCGATACAAGTCATCACAATAATCCTAACAATTTTGTAAACACTAGACAAATTCTAAATCAGCCACATCCCTATAATTTACGCCCTCGTAATTAAAATTTTATATTGTTGTTTTGTCAGTCATTGCTACACAGGAGTTGCAAATCCTCGTGTACCATTTATATTTAGTTTGTAGTATTCTTGTATATGGTTGTTAAGTTTTTGATGCTCATGGCTGGTTCATGGTGTACCGTTTGTTATTTTTATATACAGGGAAACTATTTACTATATTCTTGACAAATTGCAATTCTTCTTAAAATAATAATAATAATAATAAATAAATAAATAAATAACGCTGATATTAAAAAAAAAAAAAAAATAATGACAATAGTTCAGGTATGCTTATCATTTAAGTCTTCTTTTTTTATAATATTTTTAATTCAGATAGTCCATTTCAATGTATCAATGGTGATATTTAAATTTCTATTGTGAATTCTCTAGATTTAATTAAATAATATTAATAATAGTCAAGGAATACAAAATCATGACTGTGACCTTAATTGCTCTCTGCACTCTGGAATATAACTTGAAAATTTTACTATTTTTAACTATGTGTGATGACCAAAAGCAATAACCAATGGTCATATTTCTTGTAATAAATACAAGTTTAGGGTAAAAAGATTTGCATTCAGCAGAATTGAATTGCACTGAATTTGCCCGTGTGTATACACGAAACAATTTTTAATTTTTCAATTTTCATTTCATATATATTCTTTTTAACTTGTAATAATATTTTTGTGTATTTTATAACTGTGTTTAATTTTTGCATTTTGATATATTTATGGTTTGTTAGTAAACAAAGAAAGTAAGTTGAACATGTGTTACAATTTTTTCAAAATAATAAAAAAGAGAAAAGCAAAGAAAACGGTACTATTGCATAGCAAAATGTAAACATAGCTTTAGCTGTATCTCCAGAAAACTTTTCTGAGTTTACAAACTTTCATAAAAAAACAGTAAACACAGCTAGTTGATATAGTAATGCAACTTGAGATGTTCAACATGGTTTAACTTTGTTTATTTTTCACGTGAAAAGGAACATTTAACAAATGTATAAACAAACCAAAGAACTTTTTAAGAATTGCTGATCACAATTCTTTCTTTTTCATATAGCATGGCCACATTTTATACGTTTATCATCATTGCAATGTATGTATTTTTAGCAAGCTATATTTGATAATATAATGGCAGCCAGGAGAAATAGTTTGAATTTTTATTTGTTGCAAAAAAAAAAAAAAAAAAAAAAAAAAAAAAAAAAAAAAAAAAAAAAACTTTTTCAATTCGAAAGACAATTTTTAAAAAAAAAGGGCAAACCTTGTGAAGACGCACTATTTTTGACTAGCTATGGACATATGTGTGCATATATATACATATTTTTACTTGCCTTATAGCATTTTTCTAATCATATATATAAAAAAATAATAATAATATTTACGTCCTTTATATTGTAGTGCATTATGTCTCATTTTCAATTTATTGTATATATGTTTTATATTTGAGATGCACAGGTTTTTGGTAAGACTCATTATTATTTTTTTGCCAGCTTTGGGGTGATATATATATGGTATAGATCCATATATATACATTTTTATAACAAGCAAAAAAAACATTTTTAATTCTTTTGTTAAAAGTTATCGCTTCTCTTTTCCTTTTATTCTAAAATCAAGTCTCATTTATTAACAGATTAATGCTTTATCCTTTTTGCAGGCAGATGCAATTTATTCTATGTTTCTGGCCGTGTGTATGCACTTTGTCCGGTATTATTTTTCTTTATTTTTAATTCTGAACTTTGAGCATCTGCTAGTTATCATAATACATTTACTTTTAGCCTTGTAATTATTTCAGTTTAACACAAAATGTATATACATCCGCAGTTTATGTTGTTACAATTGTTATTTTCTGTCTCGATATTTCGTGATCGCAGATGTTTTTCCCAGCGCATAAAAGCCACAAAAAGGTTACTGATAAACTTTGTGATATTACACACCCCTCTTTAATCGCCAAATTTAAATATATCTATTTCTTATCATTAACGGTTATTTTTGCTGGCGTTAATGAATCTTGCCAATTGCTTTATTTTGGTGTAAAATACTCACTGATCGGTGAACATTGTCATGATTTGAGATAATCAGTCTTTGCTGAGATGTAGAGGTGTAAAGACTTCTCTTGATACTGCCTTGCTATGGAGCAAGCCGACCACCTGTTCGCCACTTTTATGCAACTTTTCGCTTCAAATAAAGGACTAATTTCGACAGAATGAGTTCTTTTTATATCTCCGAACTATTGTTGTGTCTCTTTACTCAGGAAACGCATCTGAAGTGTTTTTGCGATTCAACGCACTTTATTTTAACAATTATGTACTATTATAGTAAACTATCCACTGTGACGATCAGGCCAACTCTTCGATAATATTATTAGAATGTAAACGTCAACTAATGTATACCGAAAACTATACTACAATACTAATACTTAATTATATTTTAGATTTCATAGATTAATTTTAATATCAAATTAAATAATTCATAAACAATTCAAATTATCTCAAAATTTATAAAATTGATAATTATAAGTATTACTACTGTGTTACAACCAAATTAATGCAATGCAGTAATTAAAATACTTGTTAAATTTAATATTTCATAGATAAAAAAATAAAAAACTATATATATATTTGTATATATTGCAAATAGATATGTTTGTGAGTTATAATTACCAATGTTATCCATGTATAATTTTATGTGTTATTGTATAAGTTAAATTATAAATGTATGAAAACTGCACATTAATAACACCCTAAACATGTGTGATCGGCAACGCACAATCACATACTATACAAAGTGTATATAATGTTCAATCAAACATTAAATTTCCTAATATGTTATAATTGTATTAATGTATGTTATAATTGTAATATTATATCTATTGTTATATGTTATCGCACATTAAAACAAAAATTTATTACATACCGTGTTTATATTAAAATGATATAATAAATGTTATTTAAAAGAGTTGATGATTGAATTTATCATAAAAATTGGATAACCATATATTTTTGCTTGATCTCGAATAAATCTAATATTTTTGTTTTTATTTATATCTGAGCATAAGTATTTTATTCGATGTAGATAATTGATAATTATATTTTTATAAACAGATTTATGTAAACATGAAGCAAAATTGGTAAAAATATTTACTTTAAATGGAAAATCAAATCTCTTATCATAAATATCAAAAATTAGTTTATAATTATTATTAATATTGATTTTTAAGTCAAGAAAGTTTATATTATTATTAATTAAATCATTTTCGCTTAATTTAAGCTGAGTAGGATAAAAATTGAGTGGTGATGTGCAATTTTTATCATTGAAATAAAATATGATAATGTCATCTATATAGCGATAAAATACATAATCATTGTTCGGACTAATATTTCTTTCATAATAATACAAGTAAAGGTCAGAGAGAATACTAGATGCGGTTCCGCCCTGCGGAATTCCCTGGCATTGTTTATAAATAATATTGTCATATATGATGTAATTATTATGCAATGTAAAATTTAGTAAAGTTAAAAAAAAAATTACTGAAATATCGTCGGTACCATGTCAAACTATCGAATTTGAAAATAGCCACTTTTCAGGAAGGCAAAAAAACTGTTTTAATTATGGATTTAAAATCAGCGCTTGGCGGAGGTAACTAATTGTTATATATTTCTTGTGCTGTTTAATATCCTATTTAAGCTTGCTATCGAGATAAATCATTTGGCTAATTTTATTCGCCAAAAAATCACATTCGATAGTTTGAAATGCTATGTTTATTTGTACTTTTCTCAGTTTTTGCACAATTTTACAAGTCAAACTAGCGAATTTGCCGTATTCGATAGTTTGATTTGTAAAATTTTGTACTTTTCTCAGTTTTTAGCAAAGTTTTACAAGTCAAAGTAGCGAATATACCATATTTGTATCAATATGGTTGTCAGCCTAGATAGTCACTTATCAACCTAGTTGAAAAGTGTTTATGACTTATGTTTGTCCGTCTGCCGTCTGTCACTCTGTCCGTGCTCTATCTCTTGTAAATGTACTTGGATTGCCCTGAAATTTTTGTACATTATTTTCGCTTACTATAGCTATGATCTCTATTGAAAATTAAGTATTATACATAGTTTTTTTACAGTGACAGTCAAAAATATTCCATTACATCACAGTCAATGGGAAAAAATCGTTTCAAGTGCATTTTGATGATGCTACGTCATTTAAAACATGATGAAATTGATATACAATTGTAAAGTGCACTAAAACATGCTTTTTCTAGAATATGGGGTGCAAAGCATTTATTATAATTCATGTACAGGGTCAAACAAAAGAATTCTGTTACACATCGTTCTAAGGGGAAAAATCGTTTGCAGTATAATTTAGTGATATTTCACTATGTCAAACATAATGAAAATTATATGCATTACTGAGGTGCACTATAAATAGCTCTCTTGCGTGCATTGCGTTTATTTACAGGGACACACAAAATATATTACTTACAGTACATGTGCGATATTTACAGTCTATGTGTGATAAGTGCGTTTTCAACTTTGGTTTGCGTTTTTAAGTTTAATTTTTTTCATTAGTATGTGTGTGTTTATAAACTGAGTTGTTCATATACAGGGCTACACAAGGGAATCCGTAATCATTACAGACTATGGGAGTGAAGTGCTTAAGGGTTGTTTTTAGTTGTGTTACGCATTTTTCTGCTGAACTATATTTAGTAGACTAATAGAAATTTGTGGAATATAAATAAATTCATATAGAGGGCTACGAAAAGGAAAATATACATTGTCATTTACGGTTGGTAAATGCTGCGAGTGAGTTTTAAGTTGCATTTTAGCTTAATATGTGGTGTGTACAAAAGACTTCAGATAATATACAGGGCTGCACAAAATATTTCAAGTGATTTCAATCGATTCACGAAAATTGCTAAATGTGAATTTTCTAACTGAACTACATTTCATCCTCCATGTATTAAATATCCACATCTATAAATCATATACAGGGCTGCACAAAAAAATTCGATTACCTTTTTGACAATGGAAGGTATTTTTGAACACTGGATATTTCAATGTGTTATATGTGTTCTAAATTGTTCAATTACGTATCTTCTTTCACGTTATTTAACGGCGAAGTTTCGTTAACGTTTTCTGGATGTGCTGTAAAACGTTTCATAATCTATGCTTGACGAATTATTTTTTGTTCTTGTTAGTTGATTTACAGGGGAACTGAAAGGAATTCTATTACATTACGCTCAATGGGGAAAAGAAGTTTGCGGTGTATTTTAATCATGTTACATTATTTCAACTATAATGAAATTGATATGCATTTATGAAGTGCATTAAGATATTTCTTATGTAGAATATGGTGTGCAAATCATTTATCATTTATTTACAGGATCACTCAAAAAAATCAGTTTACATAATAATATACGGTGCAAAATTGTTTGAAGCGTATATTTATAATGTTACACTATTTGAAACATGATGAAATTATACGCATTATTGAAGTTCACTACAAAATGCTAACTGTACAATATGACAATGCATAACAGTTATCGTTTATTTACTGGTATACACGAAAGATATAGATTATAGTGCTCTGTATTAGCGGTAATTGCTGGAAGTGCGTTTTAAGTTATGGTATGCGTTTTTAAGTTGACCTACTTGCATACTACGTGGCTTAGACCAATTCTGTGGATCATATACAGGGCTACACAAAAGAATTTGTAAGCATAACTCTGTATGGGCGGGTATGCCTTAAAAGTATTTTTTAGTTAAGTTAGGCAATTTCGGGCAAATTAAGTAATTCGTAGTATATAAATAAATTCATAATATACAGCGCTACGCAAAGAACTGGATATATTGTCGGCTATAAATGGTAATTTCTGGAAGTGTGTTTTTAATAGTGTTAAGCGTCTTTCACCTGAATTAAATTTTGCCATAGTACAGTACAGTAAGCTTCATGATGTGTACTGTACATAAAGCTGTAGATAATAAACAAGCCTCTACAAAATAATTCGAGTACACTTCCGTTTAATTATCGAAATTGGTGAAGGTAAATTTTTGACTGTGCTATGCATTTTGTAACTAAGCTACAACATATCTATAGATCGCGTGTAAGGATAATCAAAAGATTTCGGATACTTTTCCGGATATGGACAGTAATTTCCGAAATCGCAGTTTCACTTTGATACCTTCTTTCGCCTTTTTTTAACAGTGTTCTTTACAGTGTTCTGGATGCGTTAGAAAGCGTTTCATAGTCTGTGGTTGACGTATGTTTTTTCTTTCTTTTTTGACAGAGCAGCATTTTTAAACTCAATTCACTGTACATAAAGTTGTACATTTGCATCAATTTCCGATCAATCAGTTTGATGTTTTTTTGAAAATTAATCGTCAAATTATATCAATTAACATGACTAATTGTATAATCAATTAATATAACAATATAACAATATAATATATATAATATATATAACAATTTAAATTTTATAGTGAAATGCGACACTACTATGTCAAACTATCGAACAAGAATATTAAAACTTTTGTGTGGAGAGCGAGAAAATGTTTTTATTGTGGATTCAACATCAGTGGAAGGAAGAACTTGATTGTTATAGTTTTCCTAATCTGTACCATTTAATATTGACACCAAAATTTACAATTTCATTGTTTTAATCGACAAAGAATACATTCGTTAGTTGAATCACTCAGCAGTTATGTACTTTTTCAAGGTTCCCTGTATCAAAGTAGCGATTGTGCCATATACGATAGTTTGAATTGTTTTTTAGTATTTTATTTATATTTATATATTCACTATCAAACGCATAACAGTTTTCCTTAGTGAATTATTTGTAAGTAAATACTAATTTAATAGAAAAAATTAATTTATTTTCAAACGTTACATAAGTTTTATAAAATGTAGCAAAAATTAATATTAACTTGAATTGTGAGAATCAATTCTATCTTCAGTTCTATCAACTAAATTAATCTTAATCAATTTCTTCTTTAATGTCACTCCAATCAGGTTCTGCTAAATTATCGCGTGCAGTGGAAGAAGTTGGTAGTAAATTATAGAAATCGTGATAGTATCTTGGTATTAAATTGTGGGTACATAACAGCAAAAGATCTTTTTTCTTTTCGTTTGAAATTGGTAGACGCTGCTGGTATGGTTTGACTGGTTTGCTATTTAGTTTTCCTTTTCGTTTTTTTTAATGTATAAAGTCATGAAATTTTCATCTTGTATGCGTGTTTTCATAAATATTTTGTTTTCGTTGCTTTTTCGGTACTGAAACCAAACAGCGTCACTAAATTTATATGTCTGAACATTTTCTCTGTGATTGTTTATTTCTTTTTCCTCCTTACTGTCTCCATTTTTTTGGACTTTTTTTTATGTTGCTTTTCTATTTCAAATTTTGCCTCATGTGGATTAAAATTGAGAAAGTCATCATGAAGTAATCTAATAACATTATAAGGACTGGGTTTCGTGCGAGCCATTCTCATGACTGTGCCCATTCCACTTAAGCTGTGTGCCACTTAAGCTGTGCCCAATCTTCAGGTGTATATATAGGAGTATTTTTTACTTTTTTCTCTATTTTTGAGTGAATGGAATCGCATTCCATGTACGAGTGTCCGGGTTCAAAATAAACGTGATCTATGGTGGATAACGTTGGGTGTACTTTGACAGCATGAAGACACATAGCAGAAAAATGGAAATTTTTTTGCTGGCCACCACAGCTGTCCGACATCATTTTTACGTACTCTATTTCTGGATGGGCCATAATGTAATTGAATATGCAAGATGAAATTTCAATGCTGCCTTTTCTTCCTTCGGTTTCATCCCACATATAGCATTGAACACTCGAATCTCCCAAATTATAGATGGCCAATTTTCGAACATAGAAAAAAGGTCCTGCAGCTCCTTTTGGAGTTGATAAAACTGACTGCAGATCAAAATTGAAAGCCAGTACTTTTTTACTTCCTAAAACGGATAGTTTGTCTTCGTTCCTTTCCCTTCTTGAGGCTTCTCTTCTTTCTTGATGTCGATCAAATTCTTCTCTGTTTGTATTTTTCTCCGCCTCTGAGCTCGCCTCAAAAGTGGCGCATACTTTACATAAATCTTTTTTGGGCTGGTGGAATTTTAATTTGAAGGATTTAAATGTTTTCCTATATGTTTCATAACATCGTTCTTTTCTGCCTTCTGCTTTACATTTTACCTTATACAGTCGATACATGATATTTATATTTAAATTTACATCTAAAAATCTAAAATCAGTTGATTTGCGGCAATAATGTGACTCCACAGCAGGAAATGAAATGATGTGCTGTTTCACATAATCTTCACCATCATTCAAGTTGATCCGCGGGATACTTCCTGGATTTTTTTTTCTTCTGCACCCCCATCTATTATCAGACTCTATGATACCAGTCTTGTTAATTTTTTTAAATGCTCCCTTAATTAGTCCCTCACTAATACCAAGGGTATCTAGAAAAAAGGCTCTACAAACAATGTGTTTCTCATTGCCATAAGTAAATGTGTATGTTTTTGTGAATTCTTTTCTAGATATTTCACTACTATGTCTTTTCGGTGTTTTCCGAGTGATGTGCCTAACAAAGAATTCTCTCTGCTTGTGTAATAAGTCAAGGGAATGAAAATTATCAAATATAATCTTTATTTTCTCTTCTGGAAATTTAGCACAACATTGATGTTTTCGATTATTCATGCAAGTAGGTCGTCTCATTGGTTTGGCAGGAATTATTTTATGATTTTCAATTTCATATCCTGCACCTTTTAATCTTTTGGCTTTATTTATATTTTTTCGCCATTTATTGGGATTGGACTTGTAGCGTTTCACAGGCTCGATAATTTCATCTAGCGTAGAATCATGTGAACTACAGCTATTTGCAGCAGGACAGCATTCCTTGTTATTTTTGTTGGCAGAAGAGCTAAAAGTATGTTCTAAACCAACGTTTTTCACACATTTTGCAGCCTGGGAATGGTCTAGTTCTGAACGGAAATGAACTTTTTTTTTACTTATAACCTTCGTGGGTTTCTTTTTCTTATGAATTGTGATTTTAGATTTTCCAGCTCCTAAAAAAGGCATAAAAATTAATAATTTTAATAATGAAAACAACAATCATTTACAGGGTGTTTCAAAAGACTCTTGACATTTTTCTTAAAAGTGCTTTTAATAAAGAACTTGTTAGTACAAATAAGAAGTACAAGGTATAATCAATGCATTTAAATGTGGCTGCCCTGCAAGTCTAAGCCTAGGCTCCATCTTTCATGGGTGGCGCGAAAGGCATCTGCTAGCATATGTGGTGTTATTTGTGCTGCTGCGTCAGTTATTCGTTAATTTATTTTTTCAATTGTGTGGATCTTCACTGCGTACACTTCGACTCTATGAACTCCCACACAAAAAAGTCTAGGGGTGATAAGTCAGGAGAGCGCGGCGTCCACAACCGCGACCTATCCACCGATCGGGGAATTGTTCATCCAGGTTGTCTTGAACAATTCATGCGAAATGAGATGGTGCAGTGTCTTGCTAAAAAACAATTACTCTTTTTATACCATCACTTTCTAATTGCGGCTGAAAAAAAATTGCAGCATATCAAGGTCGATGTTTCCTGTAACTGTTGGCTCCGAGAAAATAAAAGGTCCGTAGATCTTTGTTTTAGTTATTCCCATCCACACATTCAACTTAGGAATGTACCTTTATACATTTCTTAAATAACCCGGGAAACAAAGGAATCATTATACAACTTTTTTCCATGAAAATGTCCAGACAATTTTGAAACAACCTGTAGAGTATTTAATATTATACATAAAGAAAACGAGAAAAGAGATTAAGCCGAACTCGAATTTTCGTTTGAACATTAAGAAAATTTTATATTATAGCAAAAATATATCCGTGAGTAACACTGGCGTCATATTGACAGTGGCAACAACGGATCAATAAATGCTGATTTTACTACTTTTTTTTAACTTCGAGACACAGAACAATTTCAATTTTTATAATGTCGAATAGGGAAAAAAATATTCTTTAAACTACAATTTATTTGAAAACTGTATCTAAAACTGTGTCTGAAAACTCTCTCCATTTTTTATGGCTCTAATAATGATGTGTAATGTAAGCAGTCTAAGTAAGTAAGTATAAGTAGTCTAAGTAATGTCTAATGTAACATTTGGTGATTTATTTGGCTATTAAATTCGGGCATGCGGCTAATACGAAAGTATCAGTTTTAATAAATTACAAAAATTTCTTTGAATACATAATTAATATTCTTTATATAAAAATGTATTTTCGTATTGTGTATGTAATATATATATATGTATAACATATATGGGGTTTAGTTTTCTCTGACACCAACTCAATAAATAATTCACTCAATTTACTTCAAATAAACTAGAAAACATCAAGTTAAAATCGAACTCTATATTAATAAAACTAACTACAAAGAAAGTTAAAAAATACATGTAAGAATATGAATATTAATGAACCATCTGGATTATCTGCATTACATCTTATTTAATCTAAAACATCTCAGTGTCGACGTCTTCAGTATAGTTCAAAAATGACCGTCTTAACTCACCAACTTCATCGACTCTGCCAAAGCTTCCCTTCGATCCAAAACACCTCTTTTGACTTCCTTTTGAAGTGTGGTTTGGAGCTTGCATGCTTCAACATAGATTATATGACGCAATATCAAGATGAAGTCGCTGATTGGCTTTGACTCTGTCGTTTTAGTTCAAGAAGGAAAACAGTTCAGTTCTCACATTCGGCCATACTGACTGTCATCTGCCCTCAGGTGACTGATATGTAATACGTTTTTACCAAAAGAAACAAAAACAGCAACTAAAGTTCTTTAACAAAACGTTCACGAAAAAAAAAAACACAATTCATACTATTCCTAAATATATCAACAAGTCTGTGTCAGTCTGCTGTCACAATTAGGATAATGTCACAATCAGGATTTCTTTAACTAAACTTCACCTGTATCAGTCCATGGCTTCATGTATTCAGCGTAAGTACTAGTAATCATTGGACCTTCTATACTTCCAATTCTTTTCACATCATAGGTATCACCACTCTTTAATTTTACAACCTTGTAAGGACCCAAATACTTTGGTCTTAACTTTAAACCCGGACCTTGTTGTGTACGCTTTATAGCAACGATATCATTAAGTTTAAATTTATTAGGTTTTCTTCTTCTCAGGTTGTAGGTTTTGCGATTTTCATTTTGAACCCTTAAAATTTGTTTTTTCGCTTCTTTTCTCAATTCCTCACGATTATTTATAAAATCGGACTGTGTTTCAGCATTCAAAAGATTAGTAATTTCAATACACATTTCAATCTTTTGTTTAACCTTAGGAATATAAAAATCAGTTTCTAAGTTCTTTTCTGTTCGAACAACTGCATAATGACCCTTTTCATGAACAGCTTTGATTATATTCATTTGCATTTCCTCTGGGACAACCAACAAATCACTTACGTTAACACATTTATAAAGAACGTTATTTTTTACTAAATAATCATCATAAGGTCTTACCTTCAAAATTTCTTTTATTGTTTTAATATAATCCTCATTCTCTTGAGCCTGAGCAATTTTTAAAGTTAAACTATCCTGAACTACCATACAAACAGGATTCCTACTCAATGCATCAACATGCTTCATTTTAATGCCTGGCCTATGTTCTAGTTCATAATCGAAATCAGATAACAGTATTGCCCATCTCGCAATTTTCGTACTCATCTCCTTTTTATCCATAGTCATTTTAAATGCATTATAATCGGTAACTATTTTAAATGGAATGCCTAATACATACACTCTAAATTTCTTTAAGGCCTCTATCACCGACAAAACTTCCAGTTCGTAACTAGTGCACTTCCGCTCAGATTCAGTTGTTTTTTTACTGGAAAAATACACAGGATGAAATTTATTATCTACTGGGGACTGTTGCATTAATACTGCTCCGTAGCCATCAATACTAGCATCACAATGAATTTCAGTTATACTTTTGGGATTGTATATTGACAGAACTGGCTCGGAAGACAAAAAACTTTTAAGCTCACTAAAGGCTTTCTTTTCTTCCACATCAAATCGAAATTTAGAATCTTTCCTCAACATGTCGCTCAGAGGTTTAGCGATAATTGAGTAATCTTTTATAAACTTTCGAAAATATCCCGTTAATCCCAAATAACTTTGAATATCCTTGATACTTTTTGGTTCAGGAAAATTCATCACTGTTTTTGTTTTAAGTGAAGAAGGATATAATTTTCCATTCAAAATTCTATACCCCAAAAAATCAATTTCACGCCTCAGGAACATGCACTTTTTAATATTTAACTCTAATCCATAATCAGATGCGGTCTGCAGAACAAGTTTAAGCTTTTCTAAGCCTTCAGTTTCTTAGAAGGTATTATCAGATCATCCATGTATATAACCACTACATTGTCCTTTAACAAACTTCGAAACACGTTATAAATATATTTCTGAAATACACTTGGCGAAATGGTCAATCCGAACGGGCACTTCAAAAATTCAAATTGGCCGTTATGAGTTACAAAAGAAGTGTACCTTCGAGAACCTTCCTCAACTTCTACATGAAAAAACCTCAGCCGAATGTAATTGATCTATAACATCATCTATGACAGGCAATGGAAAGTGTTCGCGTACAGTCTTTTTATTAAGACGTCTGTAGTCAATGCAAAGTCTCGTTGTACCATCTTTTTTCTTAACTAAAACCACCGGCGATAAAAAATCAGAAGAACTTCTACGAATAATTCCTTGTGCTAGCCACTCCTCAATTTGGGTTTCAACAATTTTTTTCTCACACAGAGGTAATCTTCGAGGGGATGAAGAAATTGGAATTTCATCAGTAAGGTTAATTTGCATTTTAACGTCAACCGTTTTTAATTTTGTAGGCACATAGCTTTCAATTAGGGAGGACAATTCTGAACGCAAGCCCTTATCAGTGACATAACTAAAATCAAGTTTAGGCTCATCTAAAATATTTACTATATTAACCAAAAAATTACTTGATTTATTTGCACATTTTTACTTCATCTCCAGAAATTGTTAAAGTACCTTGATGAATAACATCAATGCCAATAATTAAATCGAAATTAATCGAACTGTCGTTAACGACAAAAATGTCAACTTCAAATTTCGAATCATCTACCTCAATTTCTGCCTTGAAATAACCTGCTGGCCTAATCAATGTTTTCCCCAAACCAGTCAAACACGTATCCGTAGCTTCCAATTTGAACACATTCCTCAAATTATCATAAACACTCTTTTTTAAAAGCGTTTTCTGGCTGCCTGTATCAATTAATGAAGTTAACTTCAATGAATCCAATTTAACCTCTTTAAGAATTAAATCCCTGAAACTCGTTACAATATTTATTTGAGAACGATCATTTGATGTCTTTACATCCTTTCTCCTACTGCATTCAAACGATTTATGACCATACGAATTGCACGAAAAGCAAAGAGGGCCTTTATCCTTGTTTCTACAGTGAATGCCCTTGTGATTCCCCCCCCCCACCCCGCAGTTAAAGCAACGAATAGCCTTTACTACCTTTGACCTGTTACCAGATTCCATTTCGGGTTTTGATTTTAGCTTAACACCAATCTCTGGTTTAACATTTTCGCCATCCGATCTTATTTTTTCATATACTTTAAGCTTTTGCTTAAATTCGCTAATATCATTACAACCATATAAAAATGATTTCTTGAAAACAGGGTCTTTAGTACCACCGATAACATACTGAATTAAAGCAGAATCCTCTACATTTCCGCGAGAGCATAGTCGTTTCATATTTAAAAAATATTCATCAAGAGTTTCGCCATCCCTCATTTTACTTTTACATAACAACTGATGCATTTCTGCAGAATTACAAACTGTACCAAATTCAGAAACGAGTAACGATTTCACTCTGTGCCACGAATTCAATTTGCTTTCACTCTCAATCAATAGTTTAGCTTTACCAGTCATACGGCGTTTCGCTAAAATTAATTTATGCAAGTCACTTAAATTGAATAAAGAGATTACGTCCTCAAAATCAGCTATCCATTTTTCGATACTTTCATACTGACTACCACTATATGTTGCAATCATATTTTCAATATCACTAATACCAATAGATGGTTTTAAAATAAAGTCAGGGGTTAAGCGTTGTGTCATTTCATTTTTATTGCTAGCAGAATAATTTATTTCAGAACCAGAAGCAATATCATTAATTTTATTACAAGATATATTACCAGCACCAATGCTAGCATTATTTTTGGTCTCATTTATTAGCTCAGTTTCATCATCTCTAATTTCATTATCTTCGGAAATTATCTTTGACCTCAATACGTTTAGATTACACAGGCAAGAAATAACCCTGACAACTATATCATCGAAAGTACCAGAATTATCAATACATAACACGTTACAAATGGTAATTAGTTCGTTTACCGAAAATTCATCTTTAATTTTTTGAACTTTTCCATTATATTCATCACTATTTACTTGAAACGGAAAACCCGTAAAGTCTCTAATTCTGGAACGATTTTTTCTATCACCTTCATGACCAAAAATTAAACGATGTAAATTCTTAATACTGGATGTCTTTTCAGTTTTTAAAGAAATAACTAATTCTCGAATATCTACTAACCTTGACATGATAAAAATAGGTTCGAAAATATCACTTTAAATGTACATTCCTCTCATAAAATTCAGAACTCTATCTATTCAATAGTGAGCGTTAACATTCATTCGATCCCGCTTCGACACCACTTATGGGGTTTAGTTTTCTCTGACACCAACTCAATAAATAATTCACTCAATTTACTTCAAATAAACTAGAAAACATAAAGTTAAAATCGAACTCTATATTAATAAAACTAACTACAAAGAAAGTTAAAAAATACATGTAAGAATATGAATATTAATGAACCATCTGGATTATCTGCATTACATCTTATTTAATCTAAAACATCTCAGTGTCGACGTCTTCACTATAGTTCAAAAATGACCGTCTTAACTCACCAACTTCATCGACTCTGCCAAAGCTTCCCTTCGATCCAAAACACCTCTTTTGACTTCCTTTTGAAGTGTGGTTTGGAGCTTGCATGCTTCAACATAGATTATATGACGCAATATCAAGATGAAGTCGCTGATTGGCTTTGACTCTGTCGTTTTAGTTCAAGCAGGAAAACAGTTCAGTTCTCACATTCGGCCATACTGACTGTCATCTGCCCTCAGGTGACTGATATGTAATACGTTTTTACCAAAAGAAACAAAAACAGCAACTAAAGTTCTTTAACAAAACGTTCACGAAAAAAAAAAACACAATTCATACTATTCCTAAATATATCAACAAGTCTGTGTCAGTCTGCTGTCACAATTAGGATAATGTCACAATCAGGATTTCTTTAACTAAACTTCACCTGTATCAGTCCATGGCTTCATGTATTCAGCGTAAGTACTAGTAATCATTGGACCTTCTATACTTCCAATTCTTTTCACATCATAGGTATCACCACTCTTTAATTTTACAACCTTGTAAGGACCCAAATACTTTGGTCTTAACTTTAAACCCGGACCTTGTTGTGTACGCTTTATAGCAACGATATCATTAAGTTTAAATTTATTAGGTTTTCTTCTTCTCAGGTTGTAGGTTTTGCGATTCTCATTTTGAACCCTTAAAATTTGTTTTTTCGCTTCTTTTCTCAATTCCTCACGATTATTTATAAAATCGGACTGTGTTTCAGCATTCAAAAGATTAGTAATTTCAATACACATTTCAATCTTTTGTTTAACCTTAGGAATATAAAAATCAGTTTCTAAGTTCTTTTCTGTTCGAACAACTGCATAATGACCCTTTTCATGAACAGCTTTGATTATATTCATTTGCATTTCCTCTGGGACAACCAACAAATCACTTACGTTAACACATTTATAAAGAACGTTATTTTTTACTAAATAATCATCATAAGGTCTTACCTTCAAAATTTCTTTTATTGTTTTAATATAATCCTCATTCTCTTGAGCCTGAGCAATTTTTAAAGTTAAACTATCCTGAACTACCATACAAACAGGATTCCTACTCAATGCATCAACATGCTTCATTTTAATGCCTGGCCTATGTTCTAGTTCATAATCGAAATCAGATAACAGTATTGCCCATCTCGCAATTTTCGTACTCATCTCCTTTTTATCCATAGTCATTTTAAATGCATTATAATCGGTAACTATTTTAAATGGAATGCCTAATACATACACTCTAAATTTCTTTAAGGCCTCTATCACCGACAAAACTTCCAGTTCGTAACTAGTGCACTTCCGCTCAGATTCAGTTGTTTTTTTACTGGAAAAATACACAGGATGAAATTTATTATCTACTGGGGACTGTTGCATTAATACTGCTCCGTAGCCATCAATACTAGCATCACAATGAATTTCAGTTATACTTTTGGGATTGTATATTGACAGAACTGGCTCGGAAGACAAAAAACTTTTAAGCTCACTAAAGGCTTTCTTTTCTTCCACATCAAATTGAAATTTAGAATCTTTCCTCAACATGTCGCACAGAGGTTTACCGATAACTGAGTAATCCTTTATAAACTTTCGAAAATATCCCGTTAATCCCAAATAACTTTGAATATCCTTGATACTTTTTGGTTCAGGAAAATTCATCACTGTTTTTGTTTTAAGTGGAGAAGGATATAATTTTCCATTCAAAATTCTATACCCCAAAAAATCAATTTCACGCCTCAGGAACATGCACTTTTTAATATTTAACTCTAATCCATAATCAGATGCGGTCTGCAGAACAAGTTTAAGCTTTTCTAAGCCTTCAGTTTCATTTTTAGAAGGTATTATCAGATCATCCATGTATATAACCACTACATTGTCCTTTAACAAACTTCGAAACACGTTATAAATATATTTCTGAAATACACTTGGCGAATTGGTCAATCCGAACGGGCACTTCAAAAATTCAAATTGGCCGTTATGAGTTACAAAAGAAGTGTACCTTCGAGAACCTTCCTCAACTTCTACATGAAAAAACCCATTTTTCAAATCGATTGTTGTGAACACCTCAGCCGAATGTAATTGATCTATAACATCATCTATGACAGGCAATGGAAAGTGTTCGCGTATAGTCTTTTTATTAAGACGTTTGTAGTCAATGCAAAGTCTCGTTGTACCATCTTTTTTCTTAACTAAAACCACCGGCGATGAAAAATCAGAAGAACTTCTACGAATAATTCCTTGTGCTAGCCACTCCTCAATCTGGGTTTCAACAATTTTTTTCTCACACAGAGGTAATCTTCGAGAGGATGAACAAATTGGAATTTCATCAGTAAGGTTAATTTGCATTTTAACGTCAACCGTTTTTAATTTTGTAGGCACATAGCTTTCAATTAGGGAGGACAATTCTGAACGCAAGCCCTTATCATTGACATAACTAAAATCAAGTTTAGGCTCATCTAAAATATTTACTATATTAACCAAAAAATTACTTGATTTATCCTCGGTTTTGCACATTTTTACTTCATCTCCAGAAATTGTTAAAGTACCTTGATGAATAACATCAATGCCAATAATTAAATCGAAATTAATCGAACTGTCGTTAACGACAAAAATGTCAACTTCAAATTTCGAATCATCTACCTCAATTTCTGCCTTGAAATAACCTGCTGGCCTAATCAATGTTTTCCCCAAACCAGTCAAACACGTATCCGTAGCTTCCAATTTGAACACATTCCTCAAATTATCATAAACACTTTTTTTTAAAAGCGTTTTCTGGCTGCCTGTATCAATTAATGAAGTTAACTTCAATGAATCCAATTTAACCTCTTTAAGAATTAAATCCCTGAAACTCGTTACAATATTTATTTGAGAACGATCATTTGATGTCTTTACATCCTTTCTCCTACTGCATTCAAACGATTTATGACCATACGAATTGCACGAAAAGCAAAGAGGGCCTTTATCCTTGTTTCTACAGTGAATGCTTTTGTGATTCCCCCCCCCCCCCCGCAGTTAAAGCAACGAATAGCCTTTACTATCTTTGACCTGTTACCAGATTCCATTTCGGGTTTTGATTTTAGCTTAACACCAATCTCTAGTTTAACATTTTCGCCATCCGATCTTATTTTTTCATATACTTTAAGCTTTTGCTTAAATTCGCTAATATCATTACAACCATATAAAAATGATTTCTTGAAAACAGGGTCTTTAATACCACCGATAACATACTGAATTAAAGCAGAATCCTCTACATTTCCGCGAGAGCATAGTCGTTTCATATTTAAAAACTATTCATCAAGAGTTTCGCCATCCCTCATTTTCCTTTTACATAACAACTGATGCATTTCTGCAGAATTACAAACTGTACCAAATTCAGAAACGAGTAACGATTTCACTCTGTGCCACGAATTCAATTTGCTTTCACTCTCAATCAATAGTTTAGCTTTACCAGTCATACGGCGTTTCGCTAAAATTAATTTATGCAAGTCACTTAAATTGAATAAAGAGATTACGTCCTCAAAATCAGCTATCCATTTTTCGATACTTTCATACTGACTACCACTATATGTTGCAATCATATTTTCAATATCACTAATACCAATAGATGGTTTTAAAATAAAGTCAGGGGTTAAGCGTTGTGTCATTTCATTTTTATTGCTAGCAGAATAATTTATTTCAGAACCAGAAGCAATATCATTAATTTTATTGCAAGATATATTACCAGCACCAATGCTAGCATTATTTTTGGTCTCATTTATTAGCTCAGCTTCATCATCACTAATTTCATTATCTTCGGAAATTATCTTTGACCTCAATACGTTTAGATTACACAGGCAAGAAATAACCCTGACAACTATATCATCGAAAGTACCAGAATTATCAATACATAACACGTTACAAATGGTAATTAGTTCGTTTACCGAAAATTCATCTTTAATTTTTTGAACTTTTCCATTATATTCATCACTATTTACTTGAAACGGAAAACCCGTAAAGTCTCTAATTCTGGAACGATTTTTTCTATCACCTTCATGACCAAAAATCAAACGATGTAAATTCTTAATACTGGATGTCTTTTCAGTTTTTAAAGAAATAACTAATTCTCGAATATCTACTAACCTTGACATGATAAAAATAGGTTCGAAAATATCACTTTAAATGTACATTCCTCTCATAAAATTCAGAACTCTATCTATTCAATAGTGAGCGTTAACATTCATTCGATCCCGCTTCGACACCACTTATGGGGTTTAGTTTTCTCTGACGCCAACTCAATAAATAATTCACTCAATTTACTTCAAATAAACTAGAAAACATCAAGTTAAAATCGAACTCTATATTAATAAAACTAACTACAAAGAAAGTTAAAAAATACATGTAAGAATATGAATATTAATGAACCATCTGGATTATTTGCATTACATCTTATTTAATCTAAAACATCTCAGTGTCGACGTCTTCAGTATAGTTCAAAAATGACCGTCTCAACTCGCCAACTTCATCGACTCTGCCAAAGCTTCCCTTCGATCCAAAACACCTCTTTTGACTTCCTTTTGAAGTGTGGTTTGGAGCTTGCATGCTTCAACATAGATTATATGACGCAATATCAAGTTGAAGTCGCTGATTGGCTTTGACTCTGTCGTTTTAGTTCAAGCAGGAAGCTAGTTCAAGTCGATTTTAACTTGATGTTTTCTAGTTTATTTGAAGTAAATTGAGTGAATTATTTATTGAGTTGGTGTCAGAGAAAACTAAACCCCATAAGTGGTGTCAGAAGTGGTGTCGAAGCGGGATCGAATGAATGTTAACGCTCACTATTGAATAGATAGAGTTCTGAATTTTATGAGAGGAATGTACATTTAAAGTGATATTTTCGAACCTATTTTTATCATGTCAAGGTTAGTAGATATTCGAGAATTAGTTATTTCTTTAAAAACTGAAAAGACATCCAGTATTAAGAATTTACATCGTTTGATTTTTGGTCATGAAGGTGATAGAAAAAATCGTTCCAGAATTAGAGACTTTACGGGTTTTCCCGTTTCAAGTAAATAGTGATGAATATAATGGAAAAGTTCAAAAAATTAAAGATGAATTTTCGGTAAACGAACTAATTACCATTTGTAACGTGTTATGTATTGATAATTCTGGTACTTTCGATGATATAGTTGTCAGGGTTATTTCTTGCCTGTGTAATCTAAACGTATTGAGGTCAAAGATAATTTCCGAAGATAATGAAATTAGTGATGATGAAGCTGAGCTAATAAATGAGACCAAAAATAATGCTAGCATTGGTGCTGGTAATATATCTTGCAATAAAATTAATGATATTGCTTCTGGTTCTGAAATAAATTATTCTGCTAGCAATAAAAATGAAATGACACAACGCTTAACCCCTGACTTTATTTTAAAACCATCTATTGGTATTAGTGATATTGAAAATATGATTGCAACGTATAGTGGTAGTCAGTATGAAAGTATCGAAAAATGGATCGCTGATTTTGAGGACGTAATCTCTTTATTCAATTTAAGTGACTTGCATAAATTAATTTTAGCGAAACGCCGTATGACTCTGTTGTCTATAACATATATATATTAAATATAAAAAAATCTACTAGAGTTTTCAATAAAAAATGATTTTCACCTATATTAAGGTAAAGCCAGGAAAGATGGCGCGGTCGGAGAGATTTCGCACATAGAGGTTCGGGGGGAAGGAGTAGAGTGAGAGCGCAGTGACTACAAGTATTTGTACAACAACAGTAGTGGAGAGTCTACTTGAAAGTGCACGTTGATTGCTTTGAGCATCTAAGATAATGTATTGCTATTTTGTTTTCCCAAAGTAAGTGCTTGAATTTTCATAGCTGTTCATCAGAATTTCTATACAATGTCAATAGTACAAAATATTTAAAATTAAACGATTTCTCATAAGCTACTAATCTAGACTAACAATGTGAACATCAACGGTTCGTTTTAGTAGCGGCCATATTTAAATAAAAGGCCGCGCAATCTCTCCTACTAAAATTGGAGAGTTTGCGCATCTGCTACGTAGGAGAGATGGCGCATTGTTCCCAAAAGTTTAAATGCTAGGAGAAATTACGCAGCTTATTGGTAAAATTGCATAAAAAATTGAAAAATAAAAATGGACTAATTTTAAGTTAAACGTGTTATTAAGTTACATAATTTTATTTTGTAATCTTATCTGGACTTGCTTTTTCAGATTCTTTATTTTTTTCCTTTAATTAAAATTTTTTAATAATTTTAAAAATTATTTCCTTTTTTCTGATTCTTTAAACATCAGGTTGAAATATTTACTCCCAATATAATAAAATTTGTTCACAAAAACCTTACAGCAATGTAATTTAAGTGTAATTATTATTGTTAACAATTTAATTGTAGTTATTATTAGTAACAATCTCTTGTACCCATGTGCGCAATCACACCAACCCTGTAAGGACAGATTGCGCAAAATAACTTTCTTGGTTTTATTACAACTGTTCTATTAAATTGCAACATAACAACAAAATAGCAATGGAAAAGCATAAAAAACAAATGAAGTAAAAATTATTCATGGATAGTTTAGCGAAAAATTAATATTTAGATTTTTTATTGCTATTCTTTTGAATTGTGCGCAGACTCTTCTAGCTTTACCTTATGTAATGCGTGAAGCGCGGAATGCATCCCCTATTTAATATACTGTAACGAAGGTATAAACGGACAGGATATTTTTGTCCTCTGAGCATTGTGATAAACTTACAAGTCAAAATAGAAGCGTATTAATCAAGCAGGATGGTCGTTCTGTCAAGCCAAGCTAACAAAAAATAGTAAGCCAGCCATACAAATAAACGCCAAGAACAAGACAACAGACTGGTTCTACTTTCTTACAGGAAACAACTTTTGAATGTTAAATTGACCAAACATGCCAGATTAAAATATCACATATAAAAAAAACCCCGAAAATTAGAAGAATTTGATGAAATCTGATGAAGAAATTCTTCAATTTGAGATTAAACTCATCATCATGAGCGATGTATAAACAGAGATATACAGTGTCTCACAAAAGTGATGGGACACTTGTGCTTTATAAAAAGAAACTGCAATAAAATAAATAAACAAACATGTGCAAAAATTTTTTGGGTGTGTTTCATATTTAAAGTTAGTAACAATTATTACATAACATACATTTTGTCAAAATATTAAAATATTAATTTAGTAAAAATACAATTGTTCAGAACGGAGCAAAAAATGGCTCACATAAGTGATGGGACACTTACTTTTCCATCAAATATTTATCCACAAATTTTACTTTTTAAAAGGTTTTAATATTTTGTTGGATTTCCTTTTACTTTTAAAACATGATTTAATCTTTTTGGGATGGATTCGACTATTTTTTTTGTGATTTCTGGAGTGATTTTACCCCATTCTTCTTGAAGCACCGATTTTAGTTGTTGTTTTGAAGAAATGGTGTGTTTGCGAATTCTTGATTCCAATTCTTGCCAAATATTCTCTATGGGATTTAAGTCTGGAGATTGTGGTGGTGTTTTTATTATTTCAGGACAGTTATATAGCAGCCAGAGTCTAACGTTCAGAGCAGTGTGCTTGGGGTCATTGTCCTGGTAGAATTTAAAATCGTTATGAAGGTTCAATTTTCGTGCTGAAGATTTCAAATTTTGCTTTAAAATATCAATATACTTGTACTGATCCATTATACTGTCAATAAAAACAAAATTACCAACTCCAGCGGACGACATACACCCCCATACCATAACTCCTCCTCCACCATGTTTTACTGTTGGTACCAAGTTCTGTTTGCGAAGTTCTTCCCTGGGTTTTCTCCACACCAAGATTCTACCGTCAGAACCAAATATATTAAATTTACTCTCATCAGCAAATATAACTTTATTCCAGTAATCAGAATTCTTATTTATGTTGGATTTTGCGAAAGCTAGTCTGAGTTTTCTATTCTTTTCACTTACGAAGAATTTTTTCCTGGCTACTCTACCGTGATATCCAGCAGATCGAATTACCCTTCTAATAGTTTCAGGATTAACAATTATTCCATATAATGCTTGTAAATCAGCAGCAACTTTTGAAGCACTAATTCTTGGATTTTTTTTAATATTTCGAACGATAATTCGCTTTATTCCATTGGATAGCTTTGATGGTCAGCCAGGTCTTCTTTTATCCTGAATCATATGATTCTTTTTATATCGTTTAATGATATTGAAAACTGTTGAACGACTCAAGTTAACTGTTTCAGCAGTTTTTCTAATAGATTTTCCACGTTCAATATGCAAATTAATAACTAATTTTCGAATTTCAGGCGAAGTTTCTTTTCGTTTAGCATTCATGACTACACAGAGCTAAAAAACACAAAAATTCCAAAACAAACTGGAGAGAAATACTGCAGACGATTTTATAAATTATTGCCAATTGCTTTTAAGTAAAAATAAAACCCCAAAAAATATTTTTATTGCTTATTTCAGGCGATTTTTGTTGCATATATAATGGTGTCCCATCACTTATGTGAGCTATTTTTTGCTCCGTTCTAAACATTTGTATTTTTATTAAATTAATATTTTAATATTTTGACAAAATGTATGTTATGTAATAATCTTTACTAAATTTAAGTATGAAACACACCCACAAAAAAAATGTGTACATGTTTTTTTAATTTATTTGATTAGTTTCCTTTTGTAAAGCACAAGTGTCCCATCACTTATGTGAGACACTGTATATATTTTAAAATAATGTCGAGTTACTTATAATGATCACTTTTTTCTTCGTCAATTTTATTCCAAACAACCTACAGCTGAACTAATGCACAGAAAAAAAAGTAAAGATTGCATTTTTGGACAGGTAATTGCTTAATCTACGTGCTTTTATGAAAATCAGTGTCAAAAAAATAAAATGTCTATCATTAATTATTTTTATTTCCCAAAAACCATGGTAAAGGACAGGCATTTCGTTTGCAGGCAGAGAATCAAATCAGAAAATACCTTTGACGTCATTTTAATATAAATTAATGAAATTCTGTTGTTAAATTGTTTTTGTTTCAAAAATCAAGTTTTCATTTAAATGTATTGTAAGAGTGTGTTTAATTAAGCGTTTAATTGTGTGTTTAATTGAGAAAAGAAATAGTAGAAAAATTATAATTTAACAATTTACAACGACCATTGGGAAAATACAGAGGGATAGCGGGGCAGTGTTCAGTCTCTACCCTAACCGTTACCTAGTACTATAAGACATTAAAAAATTTTATTAATTTAGCCCTCCTAGAATACCCCCCCCCCTTCCCGTCTTATAAGCAGACCTATTCGCCCCACCCTACTATAACATAGCTTCCCCACGCTAGCTATTCTAACGACCAGTGGCGTAGCCAATGGGGGGGTCCAGGGGGTCCGGACCCCCCCCGAACCCCGAACGAAGAACTGGTTTACTGAATCATAGATATAACAATATTAAAAACTGATAAGACGGAATCGCAATTAACCAATGAAAACTTCCACTTTAGACAGGCCTTTTTGTCTTAGAAAAGGTATGTCTTTCGCCGGCGCTATGAAATTTTTCCGTTTAAGACAGGTTTTTGTCATAAATACGTCCCATTTTGTCAGGTATCCTCCAAAACTGTTAAAACGTATCCACTCTATAGTATACTTCTGAAAAGCATAGATGTATTATAATAAAATCTGTGAAGATGAGAGCTATCGTAAACAGCAAAAGTTCAAGGTTCAACGTAAACAACACTACATATTTATACCTTCTATGATTTGAAACCTATCTAAAATGAAACCTTTTCTGGTTGTGATTCCTTGTTGGCAGGTTTCCTGTGAATACGGAATTCTCTTGTAAACGAAAACATTTCATGGTCTCGATGACGGAAGGATAACTATACAAGTATACCTGATATGACGGAAATCTATCTACAACGGATTTTTTAAGGATACCTGACGATTCCGTTTTCATAGATTTTAATGTAACTAGATTAAACGCAAAACTTCTTCAACAGAGATTTCGATGGGACCAACTGTTGCCAACACTTACGGGGAAAAGACGAGTTTAGATTAGACGAATGCAATAACAGCAAATTAATCAGAGTTTTGCGACCCTTATCTTTGTTCATTTTATAATTTTATATCGAGCAATGTTATCATTTACTTTAAATCTGCTTGCTGGAATTAAAAAAAAATTTAACTTTATTCTTCGACTAGATATTTGTGAATTCTTATTCAACATTACACTGCCACTTTCAAAATACCTGCATCTGAATGGGATTTGTCTTCTGCTGTAAACCATGCTGAAGACGTCCTTTTTCAACTTTATGAAACTTTACATTAATCAGTAAGCATTCAAGAGGAGACTGGTGTTTAAAAGTTTTCTGACCTGTTCAAGAGAACACAGTCCTTTGCTAAAGAAAAGTCTGACACAATTTTCTTTAGTTACACATATTCCTTGTCAAGTTGACCATCAGATACATCTGGTTCAATGTCCAACCTGAAGAATATTTCGGGAGATCAATTTTTTCTTCCTTTTGATACTTTTATTTCTGATCTCGTTATTCGTTTATCATTAAAGAAAAGAACAGAGGAATATTGAAAGAGTTTGACGTTCTTCTGGGTTTGTACAAAATAATGGTAATTCTTGTTATTAAACTTTTCAACCTGAGCTATTTTTAACAAACTCTTAATGGAATATTACGTTGTTGTATATTATTTTAAAGGGCAAGTATTTACCTACTTATTTAGTATTATAATTTTGTTTTTCGCTATTGTACAGGGATATTTAAGGCAGTTGTAGAGCTTTGGGAAATTTCGTACGATAATCAGCGGAAACGGCTTGTATATCAACCACACTACAGCGTTGAATGCAGAAGAGCGGGGGTGGAGCATCCACTCCGGAGCATCGAAATGACCCCTCAAAAGATCTGAGATTTTATGCTTATTAATAATCTAGGAGTGCAATCTTTCTCCTTCCTCGAACTTCACAGTGTACAGGAGATTCAGGAGAAAAATGGTACCCTAAGCAAAAATACCCCCTGGAGAAAAAATGTCTGAATTCCACATTACATTTGACTGAAGTACGACTTGTGAACTCACAGTTTAACATTGTTTTCAGAAATTTCATGATGGCAATGAGAGTTTGAATATGAAGGTCGTAGGTGGTATTCGGTTATTAACAATGAGAAATTGAAAGCAAAGGTTGAAGCTAATCTACGTACCAAAAGTCTGAAAGATTGCTGCTGAACTTGGAGTACGTTCTAAAATTATTTCCAACCGCTTAAAATAAATTGTTTGAAAAGTAAAATAGCAGAAACTACCATTATTTTTTATACAATCTAATACTTTCCAAGATGTGCTAATCCATCGTAATAATTTTTTTTATAAAAATTTAACATCTTTTAAGTCGACCAGATATCGGAAACAACTATTCAGGTCGAATATTTACATTAGTATCAAAAGCGGTGAAACTTGAAAAAGAATTATGGCTGTTTTAGACAATTGTAACAAAATTATTTTTCCCAACATCAACTATATTTGTTGCGTGTGTTTGTTACATTACTAGTTTCTGTAGCCGAAATTACAAGATTTTTTTCTTAAAAATTAAAAACTTATCTCAGAAACACCCATGGTGAATCAACGGCTGACGGCATTGGCAATTGTGTCAACTCATTATTCATTATACCTATTGCAGCACAAGTTCTTAATTCAATGACAGGAAATTAAGCATGAAAATTGAAAAAAAAATTTCAACCAAATGCTGTATTAAACTTAACCCTTTGATCATAACTTTAACGTAATCAAATGCTTATATTATATGAAACTTGATTTAAATGCATTCTTCAGTGAGTGCTCAGTTTTTTATATCATACTGTTTGTAAATCTTTTTATTTGGTAAATATTAATGTAATTCCATTGTATTATTAGCCACGGTTATAGAGATTGATCTTACTTTATTTTACACATGCTATTTTTTTAAATTAAGAAATTGATAAGGAAATATCTAAATTCTTAAAGTTACTCGAAATATTTCTATTGCATATATACACACACAATCAATCCTGTTACACTATATTTCAATCAGTTCGTTTCTATGGGATCCCGAAACTTTTAAGTTTGAGATAGGATTCCGTTATAGAAAGTTTCCATTTCACAGGCTTTACTGTATTTATAAGTAGGATAAAAACTGACAAGACGAAATCGGAATCACAGAAGAACGGTGAAAAATCCCGTTTCAGGCAGGTTTTCAGCAGACTTAACTGTATAGTTATCCATATCAAGGCCATGTAATGCTTCCGTTTAAGACAGGAATCTGCTATAGACAGATTTTACTATACATATTACGTACATAAGTTATATTTTTATATATACAGCAAATTCTGTGGAAACGAAATGTGCCTATAACGGAATGCTGCCTTAAACGGAAATATTCATTCGTCAAATAGAAAAGAGTGCCATACACCTGCTAAGACGGAAAACTGTCTAACACGGAATTTTTTACCACTCTTTGCAATATTATCTTGGCAGATCTTACTATATATATAAGCTGAAGAAAAATTTTGGACCCCTCCCGAAAGGAAATCCTGGCTACGCCACTGCTAACGACCTACTACAGTATCATCTCGGCAGAAGGCGGTATTACCAAAGACCTTTTAATAGATAAGACGGGAAGGCTTTGGAAACCGTAACTAACGAAACAGTGAATATAGCTGTGCTGAGAAACACTCTCAAAGGCGCGATCCAATCACATGCATGCATCATTGTGTTCGCCAATTCGACAAATTGTTTTGTGGTAAACCTAAAATAGAAGCAAATTACGCGCCATATTGGAAATTTAAAACGGGTTTTGTTTTTAGACAAGTTTTGCCCCCTAAAGATTAAGACTCATTCTGGTTGTAGGTCACTATTTTGTTAACTATTTAAATTATTAAAAAATATCTTAAGTGTATAGATAACAGTATACTTATCAAGAATATAATTTAAATAGAATATTAAAATTATATTCTCAGAGCAAAGATCATAGAAGATGAAGATATGTCTATGATTGTATTATTTTAGGCACAGGGCCGCCAATAGATATCAAATCATGGCTCTCATACGCTAGAGTTCTTTGGTATTACCGCCGCCATCGCCTGCTGCTGACGCAGAAATCCCATTCCCTATCTAATGACTTCCCGTTTGGTATCCGAAAGTCGAATAACCCGAAATATTGAAATAGGATGCCAATTTTAGGTGTTAGCATTGGCATTTGTAAAGTTTGGTACAATTTCTATTTGTAAACCATCCCCTAAGCAAAATTTAAGTATTGCTTTAACTGTTGTTTAGAATGATATCTGAGCTAAAAGTATTTTGAGGAAATTAAAGTTGAAGACCACATTTTTTGCTTCATAAGACGATTTCTCATCAGAGGTCAATTTTTGAATTCGGCTTTTTTTCATATCTGATAATTTGCCTCTATCCTTTTTGTAACTTTAACATTTTTGTAACGATTTTATGCATTTCTATTGACTATTCAAAGAAAAATTCATTTAAAATTATATAATTTCGTTAAAAACGCTTAAAAAATTCTTCTAAAATTACAGAATTTCGTTAAAAACGCTTAAAAAATTCTTCTAAAGTTACAGAATTTCATTAAAAACGGTTAAAAGAGTAAAGTGCGTACATCATTTGGTCCATTCTCGACCGAAAGTATCAACCCTTTTCTCAATGGTAATAAAATTGAGCAATAATAAAAAGATTACTGTCTAAACCATAAAAAACAATATACAATTAAAATTAATTAAATAATACCTTGGTCAATATAGCTGCCATCTGATTCAGTGGAGTGACTTGGAGAAAATGTTGGGTCTAAATCAGTGTTATCAGAAGAACTTGGATATAAATCTAACAGAAAAAAATGATAAAATCAAGAAAAACTCGTTAAATTTATAAATAAACGTTTATCTGGCTTAATGAGCCATTTACCATTATGCAAAAGAAAGTTTGAAGCCTGTTGATCTGTATAATTCTGTTCAGCTGCTTTAAAAGTAACATCAAAATGATTAGTATTTCTGTACTTTTCTCCAACATTAGATAATTTGCAGTTTTCAACACCTAAAATAAACGTAAAATATTATTAGTATTCGAATAATACAAAACATAGCAAGATAAATAAATAAAGGAATTGTTTACCTTTTTCATTCTCCGCATTGGATATCGGTGTTGAAGGGGATGGTCTAATCAAACTTAAATCGTGTACAGGGTGAATATTCCAATCTAAATAAAGAAGACACTATATACAAAATTAAAACAACATTCGAATTCAAATTAATTACGCAGAATAGCGGAATATTAAAAATAGAATAAATACCTGTTGTGTTTTTATCTCGGAGTCGAGATGACGATGGCGAACTCGATGTACAGACTTCTTTAATTCCAATGTTTCTTTCTTCTTGATATTTTTAAAATAAAATCCGTTTTGCCATTTTCGTTACATTACAGAGGATTGGAATAAAATTTAACAAACTCAACCAGATTTAAGAAATAAGTTATTAATTACCGCAGACGATTTTAAATTTGATGAAATGCAAGTGTATTCTAGAATTAAGGTTTCTTAAAACAAAAACCAGCAGAAAAAAAATTACCGAGTTGTCACGATTAAAGAAATCGTACTAAAAATTTAAATAAGGAAAAAAAAACATCATGCGTCAATCATAGATTATGAACCATTTTCCAACGCTTCCAGATTACTCTAACGAAACTTCAACATTTAATATGGTGAGAGAAGATATTTAAGTAAATAATTTAGTAAAATGCATTATTATAAAATGATTACCGTCTATAGACGGAAAAATAATCGAATTCGTTTGTGAGGCCACGTATATGATCTGTAGATTTGTATATCTCCTAGATAGTGTTTGAAAATTTAGTTTAATTTTAAAACGCATAACACAGTTAAGAAATTTCCGTCAATAGACGAAAGTTTACTCTAATTCTTTTGTACAGTCTTGTACATTATCTGCAGATTTTTATACGCGTCACATAATATGATAAAATTTAATTCAGGCAAAAATCACATAACACTATTTAAAACGCACATTCTGAAATTATCATGCATAGCCCTCAATGTATCCAGTACTTTATGTAGCCCTGTATATTATGAATTTATTTATATTCTACAAACATCTCTTAGAAAAATAAAATTCCGCTCAAAATTCCGAAAAAGAATTAAAAACCTCGTTTATATACCACACATACGAATTAATGCTTACAAATTCTTTTGAGTAGCCCTGTATAGTACGATCTGTGGAATTTTTACACACCACGTAGTATGCGAAGAGAAGGAAGTATACCATAACTTAACCATACTTAAGGAAGTATACCATAATTAAAAACGGTTTCCAGCAATTATCGCTAATACAAAACATTGTAACCGAGTTACTTTGTGTGCCCCTGTAAATTAACGATGAGAAGCATGCACCTCATATTCTACAGTAAGCATCTTGTAGTGCACCTCAATTACGTATATCAATTTCATTTTGTTTGAAATAGTGTTGTAACATTATTAAATTACGCTTCAAACATTTTCCCGTACGCCATTACGTAACCGAATTCTTTTGAGTGGCCCTGTAAATAAATGAAAAATGATTTGCATACTATCTTCTAAATGAAAAATGTTTTAATGCACTTTAGATATGCATGTCAGTTTCTATATTGTTGAAATAGATTAACATCATTAAAATACACCGCGAACGTTTTTTCTCCAATTGAGGGTAATGTAAAAGTATTATTTTGAGTGCCCCTGTAGATGAACTATTAATGCTACACAATCCGTTTTCAGTAGAAAACATCCTATACTAAAATAAAAAAAACATACGTCAATTCTGTTAATTTTGAATCCATAATTAAAAGTTTTAGTTCTTTGCCTTCCTACAAAGTGACTATTTTCAAATTCGATAGTTTGACATGGTACAAATGTTTAAAAAAGTTAAAAAAATACAAAAATTTACGGCAAAGTATCGAATTTGCCGTATTCGACACTTTGACATGGTAATTTTTGGAAAAAATGTGCAAATTCGATAGTTTGAAATTTGCATTTTCTAAGTTTCAAGTAAGTTCTAAGTAAGCTAGAAACGTGACGATTTTGCAACGTACGTGTCATAAACAATATAAGAGAATGGCACAAAATATGAAAAATGCATTTTTTCACATTCGATAGTTTGACATGGTACCGACGATATGTTCTTTTAATTTTAATTGAGATTTAAATTCTTTAAATAATATACACATTGTTTTATGTAAGTCTTTTATATCTATGTTATTAAATAAATCATTAAAATCCAATGTTTTTATGAATTTTACCGGATTGATATTATGTATTTTATTAATGAGTTGAAAACTGTTTTTTAGGCAATGTTGGTTATTATGTTTTAACGTTATATCATATATCTGCTTTAAAATATTAAGTAGTAAATTACTTGCATTATTATTATATGTGTTACACCCTTTGGTAACAGTGCGAAATTTAATAGGATTTTTATGAAATTTTGGAATTATAACAAGATAAGGATAATTTAAATTATTACATTTGATTTTTAGTAATTTGTGATAATTTAATAATTTTCTATTATTTATTTCAATATTTAATTTAGTTTTATTAAAAATATTACTAGTGTTGATTGCATTGTGAATTAACCCTTTATAGTATTCTTTACAAATGATAGCATAATTATTTGGAGATTTATCTACATAAGTAATTATAAATTTGTTTTGTAATTCTGATATATGTTTATTTATATTTTTAAAAGCTGCATGTGTAATATGATGATAATTTTTTATAATTTCATTTTTCATTTTATCTATAACAGAAAATCTCCATTCACTAAAATACTCGATTGGTTTATTGTAATCAATAGCAATTTTATATATAAATAAATCAATATCTTGAATAAACTGCAATATTATGGATTTGATATTACACTTATATGGAAGGCGAAATTTTGTTCCATTATGCATTAAGTTTTGTAAAATAGGTTGTTCTACAATATTAAGATCACCAGTAATGATATGACCATGTGTTGTATTTATGTACTTTTGATATTTTGGGTCATTACAATAACATGGGTAATTATTTGAAGAGACCAATTGTTTTGCAAAAGAATTGTAATTAAAAATTTTACGTCCAAGTGTGCGATTATATTTGTATGTCTTGTGAATGGTAAAATTTTTTATTGGAAAATTGTTAGTAATGTTGTTTATTATATTGTGTAAATTGATATTATTAAATACATGATTGGAAAAATTTATAATTAATTGTGTATTATTAGTTTTATATTTAGTTTTATTAGAAAGACTTGTATTTAATATGTTTGCTCTATAATGTAGAATATCATAAAAGATATCACAAAAATGTGGAGAATATTGATTCTTTTTAAATACCTTGAAATATTGGTTCAAATATTTCTTTTTTATACTAAAAACATGTTTTCTTATATCAAGCCAACAATAATCATTACAAAATTGTACCTCAAGATCATCAAGCTCCTGTTGAATCACAATATCATCAGTGTATTTTTTGTTATTATGTTTACCTCTACCAGATCTTGAAGTTTTTTTTATGTTTGAAAAATTTAATCCTGAATAAAGATTTTTATAATTTTCATGTTTAGTTAAATCTGAAAATACAGGATTTGATTTTTTGTATACTAATTGATTTAATCCATAAGGATATGTAGTATTAAAATGTCTTATATATTTAGATTCTAGAAAAAGTCGTTCAGTAAATTTTTTTTGTATTTTAAGTATTTTAATAGTAATATTTTTAAAATCATGATTTTTGAAATGAGTATATTCAATATTATGAGTTGTTTGAAATTTAGATTTTTTATATTTATCAATATGAGAACGATGTAAATTTAGCCGCTTATGTAATTTTTGACAAGACTGTCCTATATATTCCATATTACACGAATTGCATTTCAATGAATAGATTACATTGTATGCTTTGCAAAATTTTACCAAATTAAGATTGTTATTATTTAAAATCTGTGACTTATCAGCTAATGGACATGTAAGGCAACGCTTTGATTCACACTCGCGAAAACATAGTACAGGCTTGGGACAATAGAATAGGTTATCTGATAACGATCCAGGAAGATCCCTAATAATCTTATATATATATATATCTGACTTATGTCATACGATAACGCTCGTATTTATAAATCGATTTTGATGAAACTAATTGTGTGTATTAAGGTCACCAATGTCTCGACCGAGTTCGTTGGCCAGCTTGGTCCGCCATTTTGTTTCAAGATGGCGGCCATTTAAAAATTTAAAACTAAAATAAATATACCAAAAAATCAAAAATTCAAATTTATTTTTTAATTACGTGTTAGGCCTTGATACAAGGATTCCAGAACATTTTTTGGTTTACCTCTATCTTTAAAAATGGCTGAGATAGAGCAGTTCTAGGGTGGCTAACATTTTGAAACAAAACCGCACATTAACGCGATTACTCGCAAATTATTTTCTTTCATTGTTGTAATCATTTTCCCAATCATACGCATAAAACTATATATTCATATCCGTTAGCGCCAAAATTGGCGACGTTGGCGACAAAATTGGCAAAATTTGTGACATTTGGCGAAATATCGCCAAATTTGGCGACCAAAATAAGTCTTTATAAATGAAGCCAATTTGGCTATTTCTCAATAATTTGGCGAAATTCTTATTCAAATTCAGTATTAACGAATCTTTTGTAAACGTTTCTTTGCATTTTAACTTGCTGTTTTCGTGTAACATTAGCTAAAATTTTAAAACGAAGATATAGGAAAGCTACCTTTTCCTCCCGGTACAGGCCGGAAGGACTTTTTAGTTTTTGATATATTTTATAATTCAGTATTATAATTATTATGTATTTCAAAAAATATTGAAAAAGGAAAGGAATAAGTTCTTGCCAAATTGGGCAGTCAATTGTCAATTGGTGTAACACTGTCAGTTTCTCCTTAGTTTTGCATATTTATTTTTATTACTACAAATGTTACTTTACATATTGTAGTAAATAATTGTTTATTTTTGAGTCACGAGATAGTATATTTTAAAATAAATCATGCCTGAAAATTATTTAAAAAAATCATAATTGTTGTTTCAATATATAATCAATCTTTAAACAAAATTAATCTATTAATTGATAATTAAATTCTGAAAAATTTAAAAATATTGTATTGTTATCGGAAATACACAAATATACATAACTGCAGAATTCTAGCACATCAGGAAGTAAGTGAAAAGCCGATTAATATTTTCTATCTTTACAAAAATGAAACAAGTTAATAACAAGTACGAAAAATCATGCGTCAAGCATAGATTATGTAACACTTTCCAACGCTTCCAAAATAATTTTACAAATCATACCGTTTAATAAGCTGAGAGATAACATCTAAGTAAACAATTTGAAAAACGCATAACATAATTAAAAACATAATTTCAGGAATTTCCAACGTATACAATATTCGGAAAAATATCCGAATACTTTTATTCAGCCCTGTATAGGATCTATAGATTTGTATATATACTGCATAGGATGCTAAATTTTAGCTCAGTTAAGAAACGCGTAGCGCAGTTTAAAATTCTCCTTCTGGAGTTTCTGCGTCAATAAACGGAAATGTGTTCGCGAACTTTTGTATTTCCCTGTATAGGATCTACAGAATTTATACACACCACGTAATAAACAAAAAGTGAGTTAAATTTAAAATCGCGTTTAGTTACTTAAAACGCACTTCCAGGAATTTTTGTTAACAGACAGTAGAGAATTCTTTTGTGTGTCCCTGTAAATGAACGATGACTGCTATACACACAGTATTCTGTAGTAAGCCTCTTGTAATGCACCTTAGTGATATATATAAATTTCAATGCCTTTAAAATAGTGAAACATTTAAATAAACCGCAGACGATTTTTCTCCATAGACTTAATGTAATGGAATTATTTTGACTGTCCCTATAAATTAACTATAAGTGCTATCCACACCCTATTCCATATTAAGCTTCTTGTAATACATGTTAGTGATATATATCAACTACAATGAGTTTGCAATTGTATAACATCATTAAAATAAACCGCAAATGATTTTTCCCCATAGACCGTAATGTAACGGAATTCTTTTGAGTGTCCCTGTGAAAAAACTATAAGTGCTACACACTTCCGTTGAAATAGGGAACATGCTATAGATAATGACAATAACATATAAAAATTGCAAGGCAATCCGAGCATATTTACGGGAGTTAGAGCACGGCCAGACGGCAGACGGCCAGACGGCTGTCGGCCAGACAAACCGAAGTCATAAACACTTTTCAACTAGGTTGGAAAGTGTTAAAAAGAGTGTAAAAAAGTGACATATTTTAGTGAGCGTGGTTTGGGACATAATTATAACTTCACTGTCGTTGTAACTCGTATGCAGTTGTCACCATAAAGAATATTTGGCGATTTATCACCTACACCCGGCTAACGGTAAAATACCTTAAAATTAATTTATTATTTTATAATTAAGTTCTAAAAATATAAAATTTTGTGTTGTCTTCGAAAAGACACCTGTGTATGTAATTTTTATAATTCTAGCTTATCACGAAGTGAGTGAAAAATCGATTACAAAATTGCATCTTTTGCATACGTGAACCAAGTTAAGTTAAATAAAAGAGTGTTAAAAAAGCCGGAACGGCTACACTTGTCTCAGATAGTTAGCATACTGTAGTAGTCCCAAAGCTGCTACTGTAGCTATTTAAGTATCAGCCAGGAACCGATTTAGAAATTTGGGGGCCCTGGGCACAGATGTGTATGGGGGCCCCCCTCGCACAGATTCTTTCAATAAAAATATATAATATCAAAAGCAGTACTTATTAAGATAACCACTATTGACTTTGATAATTTCTTTAAAATATCAATTAAAAAAATTAAATTGGATAATCATTAATTTACTTTTAAATAATTATTTGATAATTATGAATTTTTAATTGAATTTTATAATAAACTGTGTGGTGCTGATTACTTTTCTCTATATGCAAGTCCATATATCTGGAATGATAAAGTATGCAACAACTAATAATAAATTTACCGCAGTACCAAGCTATAATTATTTAAAATATTAGCATTTCCTATTAATCAAACAACTTTTTCTTTCAAATACAAACTTTGTATGAAAAAAAAAAAAAAAACTAAATTTACACAAGTAACTAGCAGAACCACGCGGCTTTGTCCATGTTAACCATGAGGGCCTTACATGTAAAATAAATAAAAATGAAATAATATGGCGATCCCAAAAATGAAGTTCTGTACATTACTGCACATAAGTTGTTAAAAGACAATCAGCAAAAAATGAACTTACTTTCACATATCATAGACAATCTCTGACAAACAGATTTTTCCATTTTACTTTTGTTTTTTGACAGTTAAAACTGTTTTGGTCAAAAATTGAAAAATCTTTAGTAGCATTTAGGGGCCTCTGAAAATCGGGGGCCCTGAGCCTGTGCCCCGAATGCCCGGCCGTAAATCAGGCACTGAGTATCACGTGATAGAAATAACAGTAGAAATGCTTTCCGATGCTCTGTAAAATATCTTGGTACGTCTAACAGTTATCTCCACTAAGTGGCATCCGTGAAACACTGAATATTTGTAATTCTAGTTGCATTGCAAATTATACTGCGACGCTCCATAAAAAAAAAAAAAAAAAAAAAAAAAAAAACTGTTTTGAGAACTAAAACGTTGCGTCGCTCACTAGTAGCAAATATAGTTAGTCTTGCAATAAAATGTTCGTTATATATACATAAAAAAAATCCCATATCTTTCTGTACATTTCTGTGAAAAGTGCATGAACCTAGTCAGGTAATCTGATTTTACCCGAAGTCGACCCAACCCACGGTTCGGGTCGGGTTGACTTTAAATGTTTCGGGTTCCGACTGGGTTTGCACTTTCTCGGGTCTGGTTCGGGTAGGCCCAAAAGAAAGTCCTGAATATTTTTTAAATGAAAAAGAACTGTATATTTCAAAATTAATGAGTAATAATTTGTTCATTTTTATGCAAAAATTATAAAACTGATATTAGAGATATAATTGTAGACTACATTTTCTATAATTGTACTAAAATATGGATTATTTCCTTTAACTTCGGGATCGGGTTTGAATATTTTGGGTTTGGGTCGGTTTCAGGTTGACGTGTGTCGGGTTTCGGGTTGACGAAATTTTATTTTGTCGTACTTGAGTCGAGTTCACTTTAAGTTCAGAAATGTCGGTATCGGGCGCAAGACTCTAAAACCGCATCGTGCTACTGCGTGTACTTTTAGTATTATTGAATTTTTATTTCTTCTGTGATCTTTGGTACATTGCTGTTCGCATGTAAAATCATTATGAAAGATTAAAATTTAACTTTTAAATTCTAGCCATGTTTAAAATTTTATATATCTTTTCAAAAATCTCTTTTTTGCATACCCCCCCCCCCCCTATTTTACAGAAAAGAATAAATATTAACTTGCCTTTGGGATTTTTTAAAAATATATAAATTTAAAATGAATTAGTACTTTTTAAAAGATAAAAATGCTTTTTAAAGAGCACTTTTTACTACGATAGTCATATTTTTCGTTTTCTTTTCTTTTCTTTTCTTTTCTTTTCTTTTCTTTCTTTCTTTCTTTCTTTTTTTTTTTTTTTCAAAACAAAAATTCAGAAGAAAATTATTTAAAGACTACAAAACTGAAAAATATTGTGCAAAGTTTCCCAACTTTATCTTTCATTGAAATGTAGATAATAATTTAAGTATTGTGAGGTAGGGTGTTGCGAAGAATTCACTAGTCGATATAATGGAGCTGCGAAGTTTTTTTTTTTCATCGATAGTGGCTATGAAGTTTTTTTCTTATCGATAATTAAGCTGATAAGTTTTTGACTCATCGACCGTGCAGTTCCGAAGTTTTCGTATTTCACTTACGCATGAGTTATTTTTAAATGGATGTAAAACGTACTTAGCACTTAAAATAGATTTAAAATAAATTATTAAGAACAAATAAAATTCATTTTTTTTTTAAATCTTACATTTATTACAAAAGCACAGAACGAATCTCATACAAGGTTTACCAGCACTAAAAAAAATCTATATAATAAAGGAAAAACATGTACGTGAGTAACGCTGACGTCATATCTATGGTGACAGCGGCTTGTCTAATCTATTTCGTTATTTTGGAAAATTTATTAACTTCTAACCATCGCACAATTTCACATTTAGCGCCGTCGAATAAGGAAAAAAATGTCAATTTGTCTGAAAACTGTATCTGAATTTACTGATTTTTTATGGTTTTAAAAATAATTTTCAAGGATGGTTTAAAAAAAAAATCTATCTGTGCAGCCCGAAAAAATCTATTAGCGTGCTCAATAAAAAATGGTTTTCACCTATGTTTTGTTAGGTTCCCTCTGTCATCAAACACGCAAAGTTTAACCATTCCTTAGAACTCTACTTAAAAAAAATGCTGCTCTATTTATTATTCTATAGTAACAGTAAATAAATAAATAAATAAATAATCTATAACCTAAATTATCCCCCTCCAAAATTTCTGCTTCTCTCCCCCCCTCCACCCCTCCTGCATCTCATGAAGTTTAAAATCTTTAAAATCTTTTAATATATAATTTTTTTTCAGTTCTATTTGTGATTTCGTTGTAACAATAATTAAATAATTATCTAAATTATCACTTTCTCCCCCACAAATGTCCTCTTTTCCCTTTTGCTCCCTTTAAAGTACACAAAGTTTAAAATCTTTAAAACATTTCTTTAATTTTTTTTTCTCGCTATTTATAAGTTTGATGTAACAATAATTAAATAATCATCTAAATTACCTCTCCCCACATAAAAAAAAAATCCATTTTCCCTTAACCCTTCCCTTCACCCTTCTATCGCCTCAAGCACACAAAGTTTAAAATCTTAAAAACTCTATTTTTTTTAAAAAGATTTTTATGCTCTATTGTTAACTTTGTAGCAGCAATAAATAAATAATCAAATAAATAATCTTCCCTTAAATCTCCATTCTCCCCCCTCCAAAAAAGGGATACATATCTAAAAATGGGGGAGGGCAGACAGAGGATAACATTTTCCTTTTTTTTTTTTTTGGAGTTTGGCTGTTTTCACCCCTGATATTTTGTTAAGGTAGGTTTAAAAGTTATTTGGAGAACGTATTTATTTTAAAATGTTAAATATACATGGAATTTTCAGGTCTAAAAACAACCAAACTGCAAAAAAGAGGACATTTTTTGTTTTGTATCCATCCCCTTGTACCCTTCAACCTATTTCGAAATTAAAAATTTTAGGAGAGAAGGTGGGGGGATTCCAGATGACTGATAATTAACCTCATATCAGTACAAAATGAGAAAAGGGCAGATTTTTATTAAAAATTAGTATTAAAGATTTTGAACTATTTCTTGGGGGAGGGGAAAGTGGAACTTTTGTGAGAGAAAAGGATAATTTACATGACTGACAGATTATACATTTATTGTTACTAGATAGCAAAAAATACAGCAGAAGATTTTTCTGTAATAGAATTTTAAAATTTACGCGCGTGTGTGTGTGTGTGTGGGGGGGGGGGTGGTAGGGGGTAATGGGGAAAGGGGAATTTTGTTGGGGGTAAATAACTAATTTAGGTAGCAGATTACCTATTTGTTGTTACTAGATAGCAGCAAGTAGGACAGAAAATTTTGGTTTGGTAAATAATCTAATAAAATTAAACTTTGTATACTGCGGGGGGGGGGGGTGGCAGAGGGGAAACTGGAACTTTTGTGGAAGAGGAGGGTTTGCTTAGATGACTGTTTATTTATTTATTGTTTCTAGATAACAACAAACGCAGCAGAATATTTTTCTTTGATAGAATTTCAAAGATTTTAAAATTTGCATGCTGGAAGGGGTAAAGGGGCGAGGGAGGATATTTTGGGGGTATTATCGATTTATTGTTATTAGAGAGCATGAAATAGGCAGAAAATTTTTTTTATGTAGAGTTTTAAAGATCTTAAACCTTTTTGAGCGAGAGTGGCAAAGGGGGAGGGAGCGGACATGTCGGGGATAGATGGATAATTTAAATGGCTGATTATTTATTCATTGTTATTACAAAGCAGCAAATAAACCAGATTTTTAAAAAAGAGCTTAAAGATTTTAAACTTCGTATGCTGAAAGAGAGGGTGAAATGTAAATTTCGGAGGGAGGTGGATTGTAATTTAGCTGATGATTGATTAATTTACTTATTGTTACTACAGATCCACAAATCAAACGGTAAATTTCTTTTAAATTTTCAAGATTTTAAACTTTTTGGGTTAGAGAGGCAGAGAAGGGAAGTGGAAATTTCCCATGGAGGAAGGGGAGATTTTGCTAAAATTAAAATAAAAGTGGAAATCGCCAAAAACATAGAAGAAGCTCTCCCCTGGATTTTTTTAGATGAATTTTTCGTGCCAAAAAATACTTCAGGAAGGGGGGGAGGGTACATTTGGAAATGGAAAAGAAAATCAAAAATGTTTAAAAATAGGAGGGGGGGGGTGCTTACGTTCGATGGGGGCTTACAGTGGAGATTTTACGATAATATCGCGACTAATTATAAAAAAAAAATGAAAAATCTGAGTCTCAGGTGCACTCAGACCTCTTTTCGTCTATCCTTATCCAAATTTGCAGACCTCTACTTGCGATACATTTCCCTAGTTATCGCCAACACACACAATACACACAGGCAAACATATTTTTTTTATTAATATAGATAAAAATATATGTAAAGATGAAACAAGGAGCATTCATCAGTAATCAGGTTTCCATTCATTTCATATTGCAACGGACTGTTCGATGTTGCTATGACAACAACCCCCATTGATGCGTCAGCTGTCTGGTAGTTTCGTTATCTGTACAATCTAATTTATCATACACAATAAAAACAATCAATGCTAAAATTGGTAGCAAAAATGTGACGCTGCCTCCCGGAGTTATAGAGTCAAAATGTCGCTTCACAAGCAACGTATAATTTATGCGTAAGAAAATAACTGCGAAAGTCGTTTGTATAAAGTGCAAACGATCTTTTGTATTTAAACAATGAATTATTGAACTTTAAAGGTCCAGTGTCCTTTTAGGGGTGACCTGTATTTTAAATTATAATCTAATTCTCCCTGATAGCATCTATCCCAGACACTTATGTCTCAAAAAGTTGGCTTAAAACGCTCAATTTAACGCAATTTCTGAAAGATCTTTTGCCTTTATAGGAAAATGGACAATGTTGTTCGAATCCTTAGAAACTGAATTAAAACATAGGAAAATTGGATGTAGTTACACTGTTAACTAGTCGGATGTGCCAATCCCAAAACTTTCTTCTATCTCACACAGGTTTCGCATACATTAAAAACGAATCAGCACCCAATTTATATCAAGGTCTGACTGAATCTAAAATTTTATTAAATTCCGTGCATTAGTTCTTGAGATAAGACTATTGCTAAAATCGTGTAAATTCTTCAAATAGCAGCATAGCAACGCCATCTGTTGGGAGATTTAGACCAAAACCTAATCAACAATAACTTATGACAACGTCTAACTGAATCTGAAGTTTGATGAAAATAAGTGCATTAGTTCTTGAGATAGAGCTATTGCGGAAATCACGAAAAATGCTGCATAGCAGCGCCACGTGCTGGGCGATTTTTACCAAAAACGAATCAGCACCAATTTATATCAGAGACTAACTGAATATAAAGTTTTCTTAAATTCCGAGCATTAGTTCTAGTAATTGATGCACTGTATTTATCAAGTACTTCCATTTTATCATATTGCACATTTATTCGAAAAGTGACACAACTGAAAAAATGTGATATTTGAGATATTAATAAGATAAAATGACAAAAATATACAGGGTGATTATAAAAAAAACTATCCCGACATTTGGGCCCCTAACTATCATACCATTCACAAACCAAATTATCTACTTACAAAACTAATTCCAAATTATCGTGCTCGAAAACGGTAGGATATAAAATTTAGTCAAAATCGCTTGAGCCACTTTTAGATATAATAAGCTTGACCCTGACCCGTAGTGACCCAAAATTGAGCCACTAATTGAATTTTCTCGGACATGTGACCCAGCCCAATAGTCTTCTCATGCCTGAAAGTGATAGGATACAAAATTTGGTCACTATCGTTAGAGCCGTTTTTTAGATAAAATTAGCTTGATCCACGGTGACCCAAAAATGACCCACGTATCGAATTTTCTCGAACATGTGGCCCTGCCCAATGGTCTTCTGGTGCTCCAAAACGGTAGGATACAAAATTTAGTCAAAATCGTTAGAGCCGTTTCTAAAAGATAAAATTTGCATACACACACACAAGATTTGCTCGTATCCTATGCCAATCCTAATCCTCTTTAATAAAAAGCTACGCGTTGCTGACGACTGGCTTTTTCGCTAATCATTGCCACAGATATCGCAAAATGAAACATTTGAAGTTATTGAATCCTCTTTAATAAAAAGCTACGCGTTGCTGACGACTGGCTTTTTCGCTAATCGCTGCCACAGATCTCGCAAAATGAAACATTTGAAGTTATTGAAAAAATTAATAACTCGAAAAGTATTTGTCAGAAAAATGTTAAAAAAGTAAAATATTATATTTTTCTTGATATAAATTTCAAATCTAATGATTATGCCGTTTTTCAAATATTGAATTTCAAAAATTACCAAATTTCACAATGGAGTATCATAGCGAAACCTTCACGCGTAAAAAGATAATGATAACGGCAATGTGTCCTAACGTGCATCACAAATTATAGTAGCCTCATTATTCTGTTAAAATATAAAAGTGAATTATGATGTCACGAGTGCATTTTTTTTTATTTAATTCTCGACAAATAGCATATTTTAGTCCACCTCAGTGAGTCATAATCAATGTCATTATATTTGAAGTATTGTAACTTCATTAAAATCCAACGGAAATGATTTTTTCCCATAGACACCATAATGTAAACCCCATAGACACTATAATGTAACACAATTAATTCTTTTTTTTTCTTTTTTTAAAGCTGGACCTATTCCATAATAAAGTCTACAGAGAATTAGCCTAATTTGGAACGATTTTTTTTTATAACTTTTGGTACTTTTCTGTTATACCAACATCATGCTAAAATGTATGCTAATGCGCCATTTATTTCAACCCTGAATCTGCAAATAATTTTTATTTCAAATCGTGCCAAGCACTGTGACTCGCTATTTATTGAACACGAATCTCTTTTTCTGAAAATTATTTAATTGTAAGCATCAAAATATTTTAATTTACTATTTTTTGAATCGTAAATACTTTTTATTAAGTTATAACTTGCATCTTTTGCTGATTCAAAAAGGAAATGTTTATTAACCTTGCGGAATGGATTTTGGTGGGACTTGCACTGTTAGTTATATAATTTATCAGAAATGGTTTTAGTATCTCGCATATTGTTCTACTTTGCACAGGCCCTGACTATCGCACGGGCACCCGGGGCCCATGCCTTGGGCACAAAATTTCTGAGGGGCACGAAAATTTTCATAATTTCATCTAAATTTTCCTTTAAAAAAATCATAATTGTGCCAACGTTTTTAGTTCTTTTAGGACTTTTGTTTGCACTCAGTATCATTTTGGTTATATCATTTAATATACATAACATCATTCATAAGTTGACTTCTTATCATTATTTTCTAGTAACTGATGCACTGTATTTATCAAGTCATTCAATTTTATCATATTGCACATTTATTCGAAAAGTGACACAACTGAAAAAATGTGATATTTGAGATATTAATACGATAAAATGACAAAAATATACAGGGTGATTATAAAAAAAATTATCCCGACATTTGGGCCCTTAACTATCATACCATTCACAGAAACTGAAAGAAATTTTGGCAAAAGGTATTTTGAGGTATGCGCTCAAGAATGATATGGAAAACAACAGTGTCACTCAAACAATTACGGTTACAGTGAGAAAATTTCGAAAAAAATCAAATGGCAATACCCAGTTTTTTGTATTGGAATGTGATCTCCATTGTGAAAAACCCTAAATAGCGTTTGAACGGCAACTGTAGCATGAAAATTACCGGCGGTAGATAGGCTAAAAGTGAGGACAAGCAATAAGGACAGAGGAGCAGCATAAAATAAAGCATTTTATTGTGTTTCACAAATTTTCCACATGACCTCCTTCACACACGATGACACTTTGCATGCGGCTGATGGTGGATAGCACAAGGCCACGTATAATGACAATAGGAATTCTTTGACAAATGACAAATTGACAAATGACAAATGACAATGACAATTGACAAATGACTTCTCTTGAATCGCAGTTCTGATGGCATCTTTCAAATCAAATGCAGTTTGAGGACGAAACTGATACACTTTGGATTTCAGATATCCCCACAGTCAGAAATCCATTGATGTCAGATCAGGAGACCTTGGTGGCCACGGAAACGGGAAATGACGGGAGATAACTCTGTCACCAAACTGTTGAGTTAAGACACGTTTGACTGAAGACCCGACATGTGGAGGAGCGCCATCTTGCATCCACACAACTTCAGATAGAGCATTTTGCCGTTGCAATGCGGGAATCGCGTAATGAGTTAACATGTCCAGATAGCGAGCACTCGTTACTGTACACGTTTGCAGATCACCGGCAGTAACCTCTTCAAAAAAGTAAGGGCCGAGGATGAACGTACTCGTTATACCACACCACACAGTCACTTTTTCCTCGTGTAATGGACGTGCATGCACATCATGTGGATTATGCTCTGCCCAGTGCACACAATTTTTCGAATTCACGTTACCAGTTAATGAGAAATGCGCCTCATCTGTTCACAGAATGCGTAAAGGCCAGCTGCTATCTTCATCGTACCGGATAAGGAATTGATTTGCAAAATCCAGGCCGTAATTGATAGTCTCCCGCTTCCAACATCTGGACACGCTGGAATCGATACGGAAACATGTTTAGAACAGAGCGCAGAATCTTGCGTACAGTTGAATTCGGCAGATCCAGAACACGTGAAACACCGCGTGCAGTTGCGGGACGGACTGTGCTTATCGTCTGATGGACTTCTGCAACAGCTTCCACAGGAACGGAAGGTCGTCCAGACTGAGGTCGATCGCATGTGCAACCAGTTTCTTCAAATTTATGAATCAAGTCCAGTACAGCTTTGACAGTGCACGGGCCTCGCCGTAATCCATGGTTTCTGCGGTAAACACGCAATGTCTCTGCGGCATTTTGTCCATTCAGGTAATAAATCTTTACGATTTCCCCACGTTCTTTCCCTGAAAGCGGCATCTTGTTCGGAATGGCAGAAAGGAACATACGCGGCTCGCATTTCGCAGTGCCTTTTCTTTCACCTAGCGTGACGACGTCAGTCATGACTGTGAACTCGAGTCAGAACCCGAAATTTGCGTTTCTTGGTTTCTTTTTCTCGTTTTGTGGAGAACTAATCAGGCTGGGATATCAGCCAAAGAAACGGTGTGACATGTGACGTAAATGAAACGAAAATTAATGCTCTGGTGCACGGCAAAGTCCTTTTTACTTTTCCCTTGCCTAGTTCCGTTGATTTTCATGCTACAGTTGCCGTTCAAACGCTATTTAGTGTTTTTCACAATGGAGATCACATTCCAATACAAAAAACTGGGTGTTGCCATTTGATTTTTTGAAATTTTCTCACTGTAACCTTAACTATTTGAGTGACATTGTTGTTTTTCATAAATTCTTGAGCGCATACCTCAAAATATTTTTTGCCAAAATTTCATTCAGTTTCTGTGAATGGTATGATAGTTAGGGGCCCAAATGTCGGGATAGTTTTTTTATAATCACCCTGTATCTCAATTTATGGTTAAAAGCACATTTCAATAAGTAATAGAAAAATATTTTTATTCCTGGAACCTTTTATAAATTTTCCGGTACACGTAATTTTTTGGGTTGACACTTTTCGAATAAGCGTGCAATATGTAGAAAAAAAAAAAAAAAAAAAAAAAAAACTAGTATCAGTAAATCAATCAATCGAAGGGGGCACGAAAAATTGAAAGTGCCCTGGGCACAAAAACTTGCTAGTCGGGTCCTGGTCGGAATATAGTTAAATTAGGGTTATGTAATCACTTACTACAAAAACGGTCAAATGACTGGACAGGTTGCTGCAAATTTTTAACAGTGTACGAGCGAAAATGACTTCGTGTAATTGTCAGAAATTAGTCAATTTTTATTTTGAGAACAACAAACTTACATTAAAAAAAATTGTAGCCGTGAACTGATATGTATTTTTGTTGTTCTTGTTGTTGTTGATTATATACCGTTAATTCACGAAAATTTTGGCTGTGATTTGCCCGTTTTTCTCGAAGCACTGAAATTTTCCCAATCTAACGTAAAAATTAACCGAAATCCCCCCCCAATCACCCAATCACAGGGTTGTTCCGGTAGTTCTATGCTGCAAGCGGTTTTTCGTTTTAGAAAATAAAATTATAAATAAATTGAATTGAATAAGAGGTGTAATTATGAACTATTTTTCCGCAGATTGCATGAAAATATAGTTTGATTTTCTTCTATTTCGGGTTTTGAATTCAAGCGTGTCGGGTTTCGCGATAACGGAAATTATATTTTGGGATTCAGCTGAGATTTTGTCTCAATAATTTATACTGTAAAAAAAGACAAATGTTTCCTTAGCTCTTATTACTTCCTTCTATCTTTACAAGAAGAAAGTATTGGAATCATGAAAATTTTCGACTTCCGGTTTTCGACAGATTTATACGTTTTAGAAGGTCTTGAACACGATTTGACTATTTTTAGAAAATGTCTGTCTGTGACTCTGTCTGTCTGTCTGTCTGTATGTGACAAAAATTTTGTGGATGCTCTATCTCAAGAACTAATGCTCGGAATTTAATAAAACTTTCTATTCAGGTAGTCCCTGATATAAATTGATGCTGATTAGTTTTTGGTAAAAATCGCCCAGCAGGTGGCGCTGCTTTGCAGCATTTTTCGCGATTTCCGCAATAGCCCTATCTCCATAAATAATGCTCGGAATTTAATAAACTTTATATTCAGTTAGTCCCTGATATAAATTGGTGCTGATTAGTTTTTGGTGAAAATCGCCCAGCAGGTGGCGCTGCTATGCAGCATTTTTTGCGATTTCCGCAATAGCTCTATCTCAAGAACTAATGCTCGGAATTTAATAAAACTTTATATTCAGTTAGTCTCTGATATAACTTGATGCTGATTAGTTTTTGGTAAAAATCGCCCAGCAGGTGGAGCTTCTATGCAGCATTTTGCAGGATTTACACGATTTTAGCGATAGTCATATCTCAAGAAATAATGCACGGAATTTAATAAAACTTGAGCTTCAGTTAGACCGTGATATAAATAGGTGCTGATTATTTTTAGTGTATGCGAAATCTGTGTGAGATAGAAGAAAGTTTTGGGATTGACACATCCGACTAGTTTTTCTTAATATTTGCGAAAATATAATATAACCTCTTGCGAGTTATCCGTGTTTCCGAAAAGTGCTCCTTTATATTTAGAAGCCTATGAAACCAATAGATTTCCGAAATTTAAAGAAGCACTTCTGTAACAAAAGTTACTTTTGCTGGCCGTATATTTAGGAAACGTTTCCGATTAGTTTTTACAGTGTTACTACAAGTTTTCTCTGTCGGAATACAGTCAAACCTCGTTCGTACGCCATACTCGGGTCCACTTTAAAAATGACTTACTAAGCGGAGGGACTTCTTAAGCGGTGTTTATATTAAATGTAAAATAAAATTCCAAATTTTTATATAATACGTTTACCTATAACTAAGTTATATTATAAATTATATAAATTTAGAATAAGAATTAGAATCCGTAAAACGGATAACAAATTAAGGAAAGTATAGTAAGTAAGTATGTTATAGTATTTAAATGTGCAACACAACTCAACTCAATTAGTATCCAATTGTTACTGCCTTACAAAGAAACACCTATTTTTGTTTTATGTCAGTTTCCTGAAGAAAAAAAAAATTCTCTAAGGCAGGGTTCCCAAACTTTTAGGCTCGCGGAGCCCTTTTTGGGAAGAATTTCTAAGGCGGAGTCTCACTTAATCCCATGGTACTCTATGGTTTACAATTAATGTTTTTTCTTTTATGCCTATGGAGCTGAGAAAGATAAGAGTCCAAACCAGTAGTTTTCAACATGGGGCCAAGGTTCTCAGTTTGGCCCTTTTTTTGATACAGAAAATCGGAATTCATACTAGAAATTTTGAAAATAAAATTTTCTATTATTTAACCCTTTAACAGTTTTATTTAATATTACTATTGTTGGACCCAATAAATTAAAAATAAGGACTAAAAACCACTTTTTTTGTATTAAAATATATACCTTGTATAATCGAGATACGTCCGCCAAATAAAGCAAAAATTATAGTTAAAAATTTGTGATTTCTGAAAGCTTTTAGTAACGAAAAAAACAAGTTCTTCTTACTCGAGGGACGTTCCAGCAATACTGTTAAGGGGTTAATGACATCCATTTTTAAAATAAAAAATATTCTTTCGGGATTTCCAGTATGAACTCAGACTTAAAAATAAAAATGGTAACCCTGTCTGGGCCATGCATTGCATTGGGGATTACGTGAAACTATTATTATTTATTATTTTCATTTACAAAGAGAGACTTTTGTATAATCCCAATAGGCTACTCGCGAAAAGAAAGAAAATGCGTAGTCCCTGTCGCCCATGAGTAATTATGTAACACGTTTTCGCTAGTCCAGCCCACCCGTAATAGAATCATGCGATTACGGATTATTTTTTCGTTCTTCTTTACGTTTCTAGTACTTCTAAACATGCAACGAAAACGTATCGCCTCTGAGCTTATTTTTCGAACCATTTTTTTAAATACATTTAGAAGCAGAAATTCATTTTAGTGTTTTAAGTGGGCGGGACAAAATCTATAACTTGTATTGTTAGGTGCAGCATCGTTCACTTTTTTCGGATGTTTTATTTGAAGTATTTAGCTATTAATTATAGTTTTGAAAGAAACCTTCTTTCACCACTGTTTTTGCCTCAAAATACATATACGGTTAAAAACTACACATGTTAAAAGAACTGCAACTAGTAGAAAAACTTTACTAACAAAACATATTTTTACATATAGGTTGGGTAAATTGATATCACTGTGGGTATACATTGACGAAAAGTCTAAGCAAGGGGGTGGAGCTGAGCATAAGTTTAGATTGTTAGTGTGATGACAAATGTAAAGAACTAATATATATATTTTACTTACTACAGCCTTATTTCTGATAGGAAAATGTGGCATCAAAACATAAGAATCTTAGCCAATGCTGAGACCAATTAAAACAAAATTTTAAAGAGGATTAGTTAAGTGATACAAGATGTTAAAAAAATACATTTTCAGCAACATGCATTGCTTTAAAAATTAAGTACAATTATGTAAAACAGCATTGGAATTTTAAATAACTAAGTATTAGTAAAAATAAAATAAACAGATTAAAGGGAATAAATTTACAAAAAGAAAAAAAGAAAACTATATACACAACGTATACAAATAGTAAATTAATCTAATGTGGGGTTTATTAAATGATACGAGATGTTACAAAAAAGACGCATTTTAATCGACAAACGTTGTTTTACTATAAAAAACAGTATAGAAAATTTAAATATACAAATAATGTAAACAGTTTAAAGTAATTAAAGTTATAATAAAAAAGAAGTATATACACTGCTCAAAACAATTAAAGGATATTGCAGTTTTAGGTGGATTTTGTATCTGGGAAACTTTTTAGCTGATTGATACATGGTCGACAGACATAGTAGGTTATATGAGAATAAATTACACATGTTTGGCAGAAAAAAATGCATTTTATTGTGCATTTGTGTACAAAAGGAAAAAAACACAATTTGTGCATATGAGAAAAAAAGAATAAGAAAAGGTGTTTTCTTCAAAGAAAATCATTTTCAGTAGGGGGTATGGTTTCCACGGGCGGCCAGCAACGTTGAACACCTTTGAGGCATGGACTCAATGAGGCTATTAATGACGAGTTGGGGTATTCTGCCCCACTCTTCCAGAAGAGCTCTTTCCAGTTCTTGGAGAGTTTGTGGGGGTTGTTGGCGGCCAGAAACTCGTCTTCCTAGAGCGTCCCAAATGTGCTCGACTGGATTCATGTCTGGAGAACACGCTGGCCATTCCATTCGAACGATTCCTTCCTCGAAAAGGAAATCCTCCACCAGGTTTGCACGATGTGGCCTGCAGTTATCGTCTATTAAAATGAAGTTATCTCCGATTGCTGCAGCGTAAGGGACTACAATAGGTCTGAGGATCTCATCCCTATATCGGCGACCAGTCAGAGCGCCATCTCGAATGATGTAGAGGTCAGTGCGCCCGTCAATGGAGATGCCACCATACACCAACACTCCTCCACCGCCAAATCTGACACTTTCGTGCACGAACGCAGGATTATTCCTACTGACACGGTCCCTCCAGATGAAAATACGCCTATTACCCGGATGCACAGAAAAACGGGACCCGTCAGAAAACAGAATATTGCTCCATTCATTTCTCCTCCAGTTGACAAGCTCGGTTGCCCACTCCCTGCGGTCGCGACGATGTCTTGATGTTAATCTAACACATACCATCGGTCGGCGAGCATACAGACCTACAGCATGGAGCCGGTTTCGGACAGTCTGAGTTGAAATCGTGGTGCCTGTAGCCGAGCGAAGGTGTTGTTGGAGAAGAGTAGCGTTCATGTTTCGGTGTCTCCGAGCTGTTAACGCTAAATACCGATCTTCATTGGGCGTTGTTGCCCGTCTACGACCTTGCCCTGGTCTTCGGCCTGCACATCCACTCTCCAAAAAACGGTTCCAGATCCTGGAAATGACACTTTGTGACACTCCAATGGCTTGCGCTACTTCGGCTTGAGTTTGGCCCCCTTCTAACCCACCAACAATTCTCCAAGCTTCTGAATCTGTCAAATGACTTCGCTGAGACATCGTACTCATCGAAACAAAGCAATCACTGAATGCCGATCATCCTTGTCTTCATTCTCTTTCATCCAGTTGAAAGTCAAATTTCATTCGCTGCCGCTGAAGCGACGTTTTTGACGTCGAACTCAAAATTTGCATACTCCACAGTTTGAAAACCAGAAAAATTTGCATTTGTGATTCTCTTCTTCTATTTTCGGCAAAAAAATTTCGTTTATATCTTTATTTTATATAAAACTTCAAATATCCTTTAATTGTTTTGAGCAGTGTATATACACAATATACAGAAATGTGAAATGAATCTAATGAGGGGCTTTAAATGATATAAGATGTTCTAAAAAAGATGTTTTAAGCGACAAACATTGTTTTACTATGAAAAACAGTATAGAAAATTCAAATAATTAAAAATTGATGCAAATAACATAAACAGAGCCTTTGCTCTTTTGATTCACGTTGTGCATTCGATTCAGAATAAATACTATTTCATGTAGCTTATTTTGAATCAAATTTTTAAAACATATTAAATGCAGAAACATAAAATAAAGTAATGCAAACAAAGAATATTATATAGAAAACAGGTACATAAATATAATGCAAATATTTACGTGATTCAAAAAAATATATTATGGTATTTTTCAACTTAGTAATAGATGTAGTTATTTTTGACACACGCACACACAAATTCTTTCATACTTTCGAAAAAATTTCCCTTGCAGTATGCTAATTTATTTCATGTTTTGCTTATTTTTCTGGAACGCCGCGGAGCCCCTGAAAAGTATAGGCGGCCGTGGAGCACACTTTGGGAACCTCTGCTCTAAGGATTATACGACATACAGTTTCTTATTTCATCAGTTCCTCAATGAAGGCTTTTTTTTTTTTTTTTTTTTTTTTTTTTTGCAGCAATCGGTTTGGGAGTTTCCTCTTCTTCATGATCGCTGCCGGATTCTACTGCTGGCCCGCTCTTCGCTTCCAAACCATCAGCAACAATTTCAGTTTTTCTTGCATTCAGAGAATTTGTTGATATGTCATACAATCTTTATAAGGAAAGGTCTGTCATCTGGAATGTTGCTAAACTTACAATAAGTGTTTTTGAAGATAACCTTCACAAAAAAATTCAACCGAGTTTGCCTACCCCTCTCTTAAAAGCGACGCCTTAAGCGGAGTGGTTGAAAAAATGGTGATGCAATAAGCGGAGTACAATATGTGAAAAAGCGTTTGGGAATGGCCGGGTCTTCACATACTATGCGGAGTAACGTTTCATCCAGGTCACTTACTGACGAGGTTTGACTGTATAGGTTTTTCTGATGCTATTGATTCTCAAATAAACATTTTTAGCTACGTAACAGAATTTATACATGGGAGAGTAACAAAATATTGTGAATTTTAATATTAATATTAATGCTATTAATTTTACTCTTAATGTTAATGCTGCTAATTTATCATGTTTGTTGAACATGAAAATGTTTACTTGAGAACTGATAGCATCTGAAAAAATAATATTTCGAGTTGAGAAAACAGATTATTAATACAGTGTAAACGCTACTCGGAAACGTTTCCAAAAATTACGGGGAGCAAAATAAACTTTTGTTTTAGAAATGCTTCGTTAAATTTCGGAAATCTATTATTTTGTAAGGTTTCTGGAATGCTTTTCGGAATCATTGGTAACTCAGAAAAGGTTATATTATGTTTTCTTAAACTTTAAGGACAATAAGAACTAGATTAAGAAACATTATTTGTCTTTTTTTTTTTTGCAGTGTGTTAATTTTTTTTTTCGGATTTCGGGTTGACATCAAATAGAATTTTCAGGTTCGTCTTGGGTATAATCCGATCCGTACTGAACTCTATTAAGGAACTAGAGTTGTTAAGCTTGAAGAATAACTAATTTAAGCTTCATTTTCCCTATAAGAAAATGGGTAGAAAATATTTTTTTTACTTTATTCTATCTATAATAGAAAAAAGTATTGTAATCGAATTACTTTTTCCGACGGATTACACGTTTTAGGGTTTGGAGATCCCGAAAAACACGTTTTTACAAAATCTGTGCGTGTTTTAGTCTGTGCGTGTGTTATTTGTCTTGTGTTCTCTTTGTATCATCTAAAAGTATATGAAGTTATCATAGAATTGAACCTAAATATTTTCTTATGGCCAGCACGTCCCAGTTGAAATTGGGAATATTCCGCAGGAAAAGGGTGCTGTGATAAGGATTTTGTGCCATTTTCCTTGTTCTATCATCGGAAAGTACTAAGTTATACATAGAATTAAACCAAATTTTACATATATATTTTTGCCGTCAAGTCTCTGTTGAAATTGGGAATATTTCCCCCAAAGGTAGTGGCGCTGTGATAGCGAGTTTTGTTCGATTTTTCTTTTGTATCATCGGAAAGTGTATAAAATTATGGATAGAACTGAATTAAACTTCATATGTACGTTTTTGATAATTTTTCAGGTCCCACTTGAAAATGGGAAAATTTCCTCGGAAGGCGGCGCTGTGGTAGCGATTTTTTTAGATTTTCGCGACTTTTGACAAGTTACGAATAACAAGTTACGAGAACAAGTTACGAATATTTTTCGATGAAATTTTATGTTTAGATCTCATATCATATGCCGATGTTTGGATAAAATTTTGGGGAAATTCAGCCTGAAGGTGGTGCTGTGATAGCGAATTTTGTTACGCGGTAGCTGTTAAAAAATAAGTATTAAATCACTTAAGTGTCCAATCTAGGTTATTTTCTAAAATGCATGATTTAAAAAATTACGCTTTTTGAAGTATTAACATTTATGAGATAGAAAAAAGTTTTGGGACTTAGTAATAAGCTCAAAGACCAAACATCTAAAAGAAATATATATTTTTTTTTTTATCGCCGAGCAATAAGTTACAAGTCCATTTTCTATATCCGGCAGTAAAAAGAAAAAAGAAACAGTGTATGAAAAGGTCTTTTTTTTGTATGAAAAGATCTTTCATATGTATATATAGTAGTTGTAACTGTGTTATCGTATTTCTCACACCAGTAGATAACATTTTATTCGTTTTTTAAGAAAAACTGCTGATGTTTTTTCATTTTTTTTTCCGTTACGTGAAATTCTTATTATTATTTTTTTTTGTGTTTAAAGATCATAAAAAATATGTACGTGTAACTTGGTACCTATAATGATTTGACAATATTTGCATAAATGTGGTTTTTCAGCGCAGTTTATCACGATTTAGTAAAGGAATAAGTAGCTTTCAATCTACTGAAAAATATAAATATTTTAACTTGCTCTTATAGAGAAATTTAGATAATTTGAAACAACTTAATCTAAACAATATCAAAATCTCGCTTTAGTATCTATATTGTAAAGTGAAAACTTGTCCGTGAGTAACGCTGACGTCATATAGACGGTGGAAATGACCCAACTAATCTACTTAGCATTTTTTACAAATGTATTAACTTATTCCCATCGTGCAATTTCGGTTTTTAACCCTTAACCGGAAACGTACCGTCTGTGAGACGGTGGCGTCTACATATCTACCCTTTATGCAAAAATGAATGTATCCTCAATATTATCACTCCATCTAATCGTTACGCTATTGGTCCTCTTCCCCCCTACCCATTTGCAACACCTGATCTTTTTTAGTTGTTGAAAGAAAAGATATTTTCTTTTCGCCGCAGTCTGTCAGACGGTGTGTTTCCGTTTATGTAATTTTTTGCTTTGGGATATCGAGATGGCGGAGTTGTCAAAGCGAGTACGCTTTGGTGATAAAGACTTTGAAGAGACTATTTTGCGATGGTTTGATGAAGTAGGAAGTGACATAAGCGATGTTGAAAGTATTTCAGATGATGAATATATAAATTCTGAACACAAAAGTGATTCAACATTGTCTGAAAATTCTAATGAAAGCGAAAATGAAGATATAAGAAATGATGAAAAATTAGCAGACGCAAATACGAAATATATATATGGAAAAAATCTGTACCGATGGTCTGCTTCAGAAGTTCGCCCCTCGTCAAGAACAAAAAAACACAATATTATAAAAGTGCCAGTTTTAAGAGGAAAAGCTTGAGATCTCGGAGAAAAGCTAGATCCATTCTCTGTCTGGCAGTTGTTGTTTACAAATGATATGTTAGTGCATATAGTGAAATGGACAAACCATAAAATAATTCAAATGCGAATGAAATATACTCTGACCAGTAATATGAAGGAAAGTAATATGGAGCGACGACTAGAAAATCCCCAATTACCCCGGGAATTGCGCTTTATAATAGCTCGCATTATGCAAAAACTTGTTGAAAATGTGCCCCAGGTAGATGACTTAATGCTTCTCAAACGCAAAGCATGTTTTTTGTGTCACAGAACTAACCATAGAATGACAAAATACTTGTGTGTACAGTGCCGGAAGCCTGTATGCCTGCAATGCTCGAAACCTAAATGCAATGATTGCATAAAAAATGCTGATATTTAGAACATGCTGCAATATTTACTATTAAATGTTTTGTTAATTTTACTGTCTAATATATATTTTTAATTTATATTCTACTAATATATATATATAAATAGTTGCATTTATTTCATCATTTTGTCGAAAATGTAAATATTTGAATAATAGTGTGTAATTTTGAAATATTTCCTCTATCCGACATTCAAAACTTATTTTTATGCTGTTATATTAAAAATTTGTTCCTGTTAAAGCATTACTGTTAAAGAATAAACGTTTAAGTTCACTATTTAGTAAATTATTATGAGTTGTTTTCTTTTTAAAATTTTACAGCAATTTTTAAAATTTAGCAGTCTCACAGACGGCACGTTTCTGTTTGTGTTCTGAATTTTCACGTTTCCGGTTAAGGGTTAAAACGTCGAATAGGAAAAGAAAAAAAATGTACTTCCAAATGCAATTTCTCTGAAAACTGTATCTCAATTTACTGATTTTTTTTAATGATTTTAAAAATAAATTTCAAGCATGATTTAAAAAAAATCTATATTTATTGCGTGTAGCTCGATTATGGAAGATTACCTCGTTTGCATTTAAAACCGATATAAACAGTTCAGTTTTTGTTACCGGCTAATATTTCATAACCAAATTAAAACATTAATAAATAAAAATATAAATAAAATAATAAAAATAAAACACAAATATAACAGATATTTAACCGAACTACGCGCTTAAACACTGAAATAATCAGATTCAAAAAAGCTGCTGTAAATAGTGAAATATAGGCGATTCTTTTGGCTATTAACCGTTGGTAGGCCAATACGAAAATATCGATTTTAATAAATTTCCAAACTTTATTTGAATAATTGGTATTTTTGATATAAAAGGCTTTTTGATATTGTTAGAGGGGAACTAAAAAATATATTAAGTGTAACACACACACACATATATATATTAGAGTTTTCAATTAAAAAACTGGTTTTCATATGTTAAGTACACATGGCAGTATAGCCTGTTATCCGGGAATTCCGGTTTGGATCACCTGTTATAAATTAATATAAAAAATAAATCGACAAACATAAAGCCCCATTAAGGTGGCCTGGGGCCCGAGGTCCAACACTTTTTCGGGGCCTTCTCAAGCCAAAATAATAGCTAGAATTTTTTGCAGGGTGTATTTGTAGATTATCATATGATATTACAATACGTTGCTAATCTAACCAAAGTATTTTTTGTTTTTTTAGTAAATCATTCCAGAAAATTGAATTTTTAAGAATTTGTTTATAAATTGTTTCATTTATTTTGTGGCCTCCATCAGCAGTGGCTCTAAGGCAGCGGCCTAGTCGGCCTGTGCGTTAATCACCAACCAGATCGACAATAAAGGAAATTGTTATTTTTAAAATCATTTTTGTAAATAGGTAGACGGCAAAACCTGTAAAATTGAAACCTGTATATAACGGAATTCTGTTTTAAATGAAAAAATTCATTGTCCCGACGAGTAATACCAAATAAATATGTACTAAGATGGAAGTCTATTATAAGTGCAACACCATTCCTGTTCCTTCCAATTCCATTTTCACAGGTTTTACTGTATTTAATTTAATATACGCTTGAATTTTCAAATAAACAATTGATGGATTTTCATGGATTTTCAATATCTTGCATCGTAAAGTAAAAACCTATGAGGAATAAACCAGTATATAACGGAATCCTGCCTTATATGGAAAAACGTCATGGTTCCGGTTAAAAGAATTGAACAAAAACATAATTTGAAGAACAAATTAAAAGAAAAACAAAACATTTATTTAACTACATTGTTTACGTGTGAGAAGGGACATATATTAAGTTATTTTCCTCATTGTTTAGGTCTGAGAACGGACAGATATTAACGTATTTCATTCAGTTGGTTCTACATGAAATGTATTTTTTTCCGTAACAAATATGGCTAAATCAATTTAACTTTAAAAAATGATATGGTATATAAACCACCCAAAAAACTTAGATTTCGTTCAAATGAAATCGAAATAAATCTTAGAATTTTTTTATATACACCCATCATTAGAGATGGGCATAACGATTATTTTGGTTATTCGAATGAATCATTCAAGCATGTGCAGAAGAATATCTGTCAAACTTCAAAATTTTTTATTCAATTACTACCAGAAATTTTGAAAAAAAACAACAAAAAAAAAAACAAGTTTTGGATTAAATCAGAAACTTTTTTTTTTTTTTCTGGTAGTAATTGAATATATATATATTTTTTTAAGTTTGACAGATATGCTTCTGCGCATGCATGAATGATTCATTCGAATAATCAAAATAATCGTTATGCTCATCACTAGCCATCATAAACATAATAAAAAACCTGAAACAAATGTTGTTTTCAGCTCGTGAAGCTTGGAAATGAAATAAAGTCTAAGATTTAATTCGATTTCATTTGAACGGAATCTATGTTTTTAGGGTGGTTTAAATATATTGTTTCAATGTTATTTTTATTTTTAAAAATTCAATTGGTTTAGCCATACGTGTTACAAAAAAAAAAAAAAGAAAGAAAAAGAAACATTAAATGATCACGCAGTGCATTATTATACTTAGACAGCACGTTTATGACTGTTGCTGTGACCATTCTTGAGTGAATAGGGGTGAACAGAACTTTGCTGGGCACCCTGTATAATGAAAGATTTCACAAAAAACAAACTAGTATCAATGCATGCACCCAATCTTTCTGTTAAAATTCTTAAGAGTTTAATCTCATGAAACTACTTAAAATCTTTCTTTGAATAAATGCTAATATGAAAATAATAATATGAAAATAATTGCTAATATGAAAATAAATGCTAATATGAAAGAAATGAAACTGCGTTTCGAATGTTTTAAAATAATAAATTTCTACGAATTCAAAATAATAATCCAGGGTTCGTACGGGTACCGTTACTTTTCCAGGTGAAATACCAGTATATTTTTCTAAAAAAATACATCAAGTTCCAACGTGCGAAATTTCACTTTATTTAAGAAGAGATTATCTATAAGAAAATACTGGTACCAAGTAATTTCCTGATCTTAAAATTCCAGGACCCGTACGAACCCTGTAATCCGAACTGATGTTAAGTTTTTTGATCTCAAGATTTGATAGTTAAAAATCCAATCGATATTTATAATACTTTTTTATGTACAGAATTACTTTTTTCAGAGATGAATTATCCATAACATTTAAGATAAAAAATAATAGTTTCTGGAACAGCTCACGTAAACTTTAAAAAATTGTATTCAAAATTGTATTAATTTGAATTGGGCTCCGATTTCTTACATACGCCACTGTGTTGGGAAGCGTGTTATAATTTTCAATAAAGCCGAAATCCTTCTCTCCTTTTTCTCTTTTAATGAAAAGTCAAACATTTAACATTTTTTTTTCGTTAAAAAAGTTCAACTAACCTACATTTCAAACGGCTGTAGTACACTATTTTTCATTTTTGTCTTTGTGCGGAAAGAAATTTTGCGGTAGAAAACTTTTCTGTTGCGAAATTCATTTCTTTTATTTCTATAATTTAAATTCATTTTCAAATGTCAGAAAAAATTTAAAATATTTAATTTAAAAACTTTTTTTCAAAAGGTCAAAAAGTTACTTAAATTTATTGTTTTCTCCTGGCCTTTAGTTAAGGTCAGAAGAAAACAATAAATTTATGTGATTTTTATGGTTCACATTTATTTCTGACCTTTAGGTATTTCAGATTAATATTATGCTTCAGTAACCTTTTTTTCTTTTTTTTTTTTTTTTCACCATTCTTGAAACGAATGACATGCAGTTCATGACATTACGTTTAATGCGATTTGAAATGTCGCATTACCTTTTTCCCCCAAATTTTCCTTGGCAATATGAAACAACATGTGTACTTTTCTTTTAACTTTTGCAAAAAAAAAAAAAAAAAAAAAAAAAAAAAAAAAATCTTATAGAGAGTTGAACACCATTAAGAGAAAAGAGCAAAAACAAATCTATTTTCCTGCTATATTAAAAAAATATATATATTGAGAAATCCTTATTTTTATTATGAAATATCATCAAGGTATCATCTTTACAATAACATGTTTTCAAATATGCATAATACATGTTACTGTCAATATGATTAATCCGGTCATTATTAATAATGACCGGAGATAATGGCCAGTTATTATTAATAATAACCGCGGTCATTATTAATAATAACCGGTTATTATTAATAATGACCGGATTAATCATATTGACAGTAACATGTATTATGCATATTTGAAAACATGTTATTGTAAAGATGATACCTTGATGAGATTTCATAATAAAAATATGGATTTCACAATATATATATATTAATTTTTTAATATAGCAAGAATATATATATATATATATATATATATATATATATATATATATATATATACCCCAAAGCAGAATACTTTGCAATGTTTTGCAACGAACTTCAGTTGATAAAAAATGTTCTGCGGGAATAAAAAATAAAGACAGAGGGATATTTTCTTATATATGAAGAAGTGCAACTGCATCTTTTATAGAAATGTAAAAGCCATTTTGTAAAATACTGACATACACACACGAAAGAAACTAATGGCGAATTTTGCGATTTTACCTGATCAAATAATGAATTTCGTGGTTTCTTCCGGCAATCGATTGACAATTTTTGCAATATAGCAGATTTTTCCGTATGTCAACTTGAGAATTTCGTGTTTTTTTTTTCTTGGACCCAATTGTCGAATTTCGTAATATTTTTTCCTGCGACTAATTGAAGAATTTCGAGATACTTTCAACAATTCACTGACGAATTTTGGGTTTTTTTTATCTTCAACCGATAGGCGAATTTTGCAATTTTTTTCTTGGACCGATTCGAAATTCATAGTTTTTTTCATGCAACTGATGCATGAATTTCGTGGTTTTTACCGACGACTGATTGGCAATTATTCCAGCTTTTTCTTGCGAGAGATTGGAAAAAATCGTGGAAATTTTTTCCACGACTGATTTCGTGATTTTCCTGATAGACCGGGAGGTGGCTGCACAGATAATCACCTCATCGAGTTCACGGCCGAAATTCTAGAATTAGTTAAAACTCGATTCGCATATTAAAACGCAATCTGTCTGCCAAGTCATATCTTGGTGGAAAACACGTGAAAACCCGATTTTAGAGGTTGACTCGTAGGTTTACCATTGTGTTTTCCTGCACCCAAAAGTATGAAAACATGAAGAACTGGGTGCAGGAAAACACAATGGTAAATCTACGAGTCAACCGCTAAAATCGTGTTTTCACGTGTTTTCCACCAAGATATGACTTGGCCGACCGATTGCGTTTAAAATGCGAATCGAGTTTTAACTAATTCTGGAATTTCAGCCGTGAACTCGATGAGGTGATTATCTGTGCTGCCGCCTCCCGGTCTATGATGATTTTAGAGTTTTTTTTACATGCAACTGATAGCGAATTTCATTAAATTTTCTTTTTTATCGATGGGGAATTTTTTACTGTTTTACTTGCGAGTGATTGGATCGATGAATTTCCAATTTTTTCCATTTTTTTAAATTTTGTTGAAATGTTCGTAGACAAATTGTAAATTTCGACAAACAGTCGCGAAAAACAAAAATCGCGAATTTTGCAGTGTTTTTTACCTGTGACCGATTGGCGAAAACTGTGGATGTTTTTCCGTGACTGTTCATCAACTTTGCATGTTTTTGCGCAACAGGCTAAAGAATTTCATGATTGACTATCGTACTGCGCAAGATTTTTTTACGACCCATTGATCAATTCTGCAATCTTTTTAAATAAATGATTAATGAATTTTGATATTTTTCCCTCGGCCATTGAGTGACGAATTTCACAATTTTCCTTCGATTGAATGGATATTTTTCTTGAAAATGATAATTTGAAATGTTCTGCAGGGAAAGCCATTGTTCTGCGACGTACGTCGCACTTTTAAGCATATTCTGCTTTGGGGTATATATATATATATTTTTTTTTTTCTTAATTGTGTGGGGGAAAAAAAATATATTGGTATATTTTTTCTCCCATAAAATCATTTTTTTAATTGTCTTTTATATTAATTTTTATGCATAAATGATAGCATTCCGAATTAATTTTTATTTATTTTTATTAAGATGCAAGTTACACAAAAGGGATCTGAGATCGAATGTTTTTGATTTAAAAAAAAAAAAAAAGCTACTACAGTTCATTCAGCATTAACCGATGCAAACATGTGAATGGTATAAAAATAATCCCTTGCGATGAATTAATTGAATTCAATTTATGACAGAAATTAAATAACTTGGCAGTGTTTTGCTAAAAGAAACAACTGTATCATTAATCTGCTCATTAAAGAAATTAGAGTGCAAAAACTTTTTAGGGTACACTATTTTTGGTCCTAGTAGGATAGTTGCGAAAATGTAGAAAATTGACCGGACGCTACAATGAGATTATCTACTTATTAAATAAAATTTTAAATATTGTTAATTTCTCCTGTTCTTTTAGATTCAGTAATGTATATTTTAACTTCTTATTTACTTGTTCTTTATAATAATAATAATGATATTGTAAAATTTATCACATTAATAATTGTTATTGCATAATATTTTTATTAAAGCTTTTTACTCTGAATATTATTTTCTTAATAATGGTATTTATTAAGAAATAAAGTGCTGAAATCTTCCGAAAATGTTCGGAATTTTTTACAAAGTCTCAATAGAAATTTTATTGCTAAAGCCTTATGAATCTCAATCACATTATGTGCTATTTTGCAGAAAATTTATGAACTATTTCTTATTCACTTACGCATAGCTAATCTAGAATTCGATTAAAAAATTTTTTTTTTTCAACTTTTGGATCTTACAGATCAATTTCAAATAAAAACCTTTGTAATATTTATCATGTAGTAAATAATACAAAAGTCGTTTAACTTCATGCTTTAAGAAGCATGAAACCTTCAAAATTTTATTTAATTCTCCTCCTTTATATTGCTTTTCAAAGTAAGAGGTTTCACGAAACCTCATAGTTTGATATCAAACTGCATTTTGAGAAAGTGAGTAAAGATTTCTTTTTAAAGATACATATCTAAAGTCTCAAAGCTTTAGAAAAAAAAAAGTTAACTCATAGACAAGCTTTATAAAAGTGAAATATACATTTAAAGAACGGATAACAATAAACAAGAATGCAAAAAGTTTATTTTCCAAAAACTTATTGAACTGGAAATTTCGCTTGCATTAAGATTTTCATTTTGGTGTAATCTACATTCTAGTTTTTAGCCCACAGACTATCAAAGCCTGAGAGCTAATGTTCCCGCAGTTTCTGTATGTACGTATGTATATAAGTATCGCGATAACTCTTGATAGAAATATCAGATTTGCTTCAAATTTTGTATATAGGTTCATTCTGATAAGGCGCTTCCCTGATTAGTTTTGGGGGTTCACTGTTTAAGTATAAAGAGGGGGACAAGGGCTATCCCCCCTTAATTTAGATAAATGGGTTTTTCATGCAGAATTATCCGATTTGCTTCAAACTTTGTATATAGGCTCATTGTGATAAGGCGCTTCCCTGATTAGTTTTGGGGGTTCATTGGTTAAGTATAAAGAGGGGAACGGGGGCTAATTCCCCCCTTAATTTAGATAAATGGATTTTTCATACAGAATTATCCGATTTGCTTCAAATTTTGTTTTTAGGTTCATTGTGATAAGGTGTTTTGGAGGTTCATTGGTTAAATATAAAGAGGGGGGACGGGGGGGGGCTAATCCCCCTTAATTTATTTTCGATTTATTTATTTTTCTTTGAAATAAAAGTATAATATACAATTAGTGTGAATAGTCTGTGAGCTCAATGCCATCAGTTTAACTGGGCACTATTCTTTTTATTATTATCGTGTAGTAGTAGCGAATTAAAGAAAAGTATTGATATTTTATATTAATCAACCAATTCAATTCCTTTGGGCATAATGTTCCATTATAGGAACGGTAATAACTTGGATTTGGATGCGCTATATTATTCTCTATTAATAGAAGTTCACTGATGTGGTCCGATTTGTTTTAACCCGTTCGCTTATCCAAAATAGATGGTATTACCTTGGTAATATAGAGTCCGTCTGTGTTACCGACACGGTTATACAAATATGTCGTGAAAAATAGGACTTGAATTTTGATGTAAATTGCTAAAGTATCCACTGAAGAAAAAATGGTTTTCAAATTTGAATAAAAAGTACTCAATTTTAAATACGTCACATACTCAAAATATCTCCGATCCATATGTTCTCAAAATTCAGAAACACATGTACTTATTTTTCATTCCATGGATGTGTTCAAATATGATTATAAACCGTTATTTTGATCCTGTGGATGTATTCAAATATTAAACCTGTGTGCTCTCTGTTAAATCTTCAATATATTTTTATCTTATTTTATGTAATCAGCAGTTAATGTTAACACGTTCACTACGGAGGACGCATATACGTAGCGTCGCTTGGTCACTCATTTCGCATTTCACTTTTTACTCCAAAATTACGAATTCACACCGGACATTTTGAAAGAAGAATTTTTATTTTAAGTAATGTCTGTCTTTGAATAAAGCAAATAATGCTCTTAGTATTTTCTGGTGTGAATTCGGAATTTCTGAATAAAATAAAATTCCGTTAATTTTAACCCGGTAGTGAACGTGTTAAACAAATGTAAATATTAAATTATGCATAGTATTTTAAAATAATTTAAAAGTGCTTGAAAACAATAATGCTCTTTGTCATAAAAATATGAAGTAAAACAACAGGGCGTCCAAGATGGACGATTAGTAACACGTGCGAAACCAAAATTTAGGTTAAAACATGGGCTAAAATACATTTAATAAACCACATTCAAAATTAAAAGAAGTTAAATGGGGAAAAAAAAAATTTCTTGCCAAGAGGGCTTTACCCCCAACCCCCCTCCCCGTTTATTACAGATTAAAGTAAAAAGTACTGGCATTTATTTCCGCTCAAAATTATTAACAAGGTACATTTAATTGATTATTTATTTAGGAAAAATAGATATCAAGATACCCAAATTAAATATTTTTATGACAAGATCATTTTTTTAAAGCACCTTTAAATTATTTTAAAATACTGGGCATAATTTAATATTTACAGAAGGTACAGCTGATAACATAAAATGAGGGGGGGGGGGGGAATGTATTGAATGTTTAACAGAGAGCAAGCACTTTACTTTTAAAGCTATCGGCAAAATCTTGAAAATCCCATTCTTGTAATTTTCTTTTCACAAACAAATCCATGTCACTCAGCACACAGACGTGACCGACCGCGTATGCATATACGAAGCACTCATAACAACAACGCAATGTAATCTTACTCCTTATAAAGTAGGAGCAAGATATAGTTCCTTTCGATGAATAAAAATATAATATTATTCCCTGATTTCCAGGGTATATTGCATTGTTTTTCTATTAATGAACCTCTTTTTTATGCCGCCATGAATGAAATAAACCATTACAAAGTACAACAATTATCGTTCGTTTGATAACATGTGATATTTCAAAATTGCGAAAACATACGTATTTAACGTCGGTTATATTAACCTACATTGTACGGAAGTTTAGTGCGATGTTGGCAGGTATGCACTATGTATTCGAAAGTAATATTTTTAGCTCATTATTCCTTGTACTCGTGTTTTTTTTCTCTGATAATTAAGCTAATGTGATGAAACAAGTAAATACAAATGTTACCCTAACAACAACAACAAAAAAAAAAAAAATCTGTTTAATTTCGGCAGACGGTCCGAATTGTTCGCAAAAGGTTAGTAACCACACAGTGAAATTATTATATTACTTAGAGCACCTCTTTCGAAATAGTTCAAGACTCGGATCGGCAGGAAATCACATTAACCGAGGGATTCAACCAGTTTAAATGTGTTCCACAAATAACATCGGACCGAGATCATAGAGCGATGTATACCCTCAGAGGAAAGATAACTAGAAGGTCTATTAGAAGGTCTATGTGTACATCTGACCATTTATTTCTCTCCGTGGTAAACTCGAGTTTAACCTCCTGCAGTGTAGTGTGTGTCACATGACTAAAATCCATACTTGCTGTTTTGTTGATTGAGGATAAATACGTTGAAAATGTAGAATATCAGATGATTTACCGATTAAGATAAATAAATTTAAAATGCACAATATGAGATAATATCTGAAATTTAGACTATTAGAACAACAATCTATTTGCTCTAAATTAAGAATTAGGAGATTCTGAGTTTTTAAAAAGGCAAGTTCTTTGGAATTTAGGTAAATTCGGGTAAAATTTTAAGAATTAAGGAAATACAAAGCTAAAACTGTAAATACATGAAAGATGGCATAAAAAAAAAATTGAAAAGTTTTTGAGATTTTTTTTAAAAATGTTATGATGTAAATTATTTTCTACAGAAGTAGACATCTTCTTTCTCCAGATAGTGAGAAATTTAATTTCATGCCTTTTAAAAGTTAAAAGAAAAAAGAAATGACTGAATAAAGTATTCATTAAAATAAATATTTAGATTTTAAAAGAAAAAAAACGCTATTTAAAAAAAAAATAAATAACCATATGTATAATGAGAAGTTTTAAGAGATAGGATTTTCACAACTAGTAAGCAATGTTAAGTGAGAGTATTTTTCATTCTAAGATGTGAAAACAGCATAATGAATTAAAATGCAAGAAAGTTAGTTTTAATTGAAAAAATAAATATGGTCAAATGAGAATATTTTACATTTTAAGATGAAAAAATATTTATCTATCAAGGGTATAACTAATTAAAACTTATAAAATTTCGTTTTGTTTAAAGTCTAAATATTACTGTTAAATAATTTTACAATGAAAATTACAAATAATTGCAATTGCAATTTGAATAACAGTTAATTTTTCATTGTAAAATGGAAAACTATTTATATATCAACAGTATAAGTAACTAATTAAAAAAACGTAACTTTTAAATTAAAAGGTTATTTAAAGGCTATTAAAAGGCTAATTAAAAGGCTATTTGCATCTTACAATGAAAACATTTATAATTTTAATTTTAGTTGAATTTAATTCTAATTTTTATTGCGAATTCATTTAACACCAATATTTAAACTCAGACGAAATTTCTGACGTTTTAATTAGTTATATAATCGATATGAAATATTTTTGCATCTTATAGTGGAAAATATTGCCATTTAGCAATATTTATTCTTTGAATTAAAACGAACTTTTTTATGTTTTTATTACTTATATTAGTTTTGCATTTTACAAATTTTCCTATATGATATGACTAGCTAATCGGCAAAAATCATATGATAACCCGATGAACTCGGCAACAGATTACCAAGTGATAATAAGATCGAAAACTAATAGGCAAAAGCTTCAAAACTGATTCAACAGTAGTCGGAATGCGATGGTCAAGAGTAGGTTTGTCAAGCGGACAAGAACCCCTTCCTTCAGACCCAGGAGAGTCAGGTCGCCTGGACAAAAAGTAGTTTGGTTAGGAAATTCGACCGAAGTTCGGCGAGACATTAGTTGTGTCGTCTAGTTGCAAAACTGGCCAACTCCTCAAAATTTGAAAATGTGTTTTTTCGGCTTTTTAAGTTCTAAGTATACGTTTCTACCATCTGGATACAATAAACAAGCTTAAGGTGGTGTAATCCCTGTGTTATATGCGTTTGAAAATCCCGATGTGCTGCAAAACCAGCCATATCCATAAATTAGTGATGTTCAAAAGCGGCCATCTCCATATCCGCTAGATGGCACTTCTGCTTCTCCCCACAGTAACCTCTCGCTTGTTGATTAGATTAATGTTATAGTGTTTTCTCTCACCTGTGACTGCTCCTCCTTGGTGCATACAAAGTTTTTAATAATTTAGTTTCGTGTTTTCTCTTACTATGGAAAAGTTTGTGGAGGAAGTATCTCTTAATCAATCAAGGAAGAAGAAAAGTGACCCTACGACGTGGAAAAGGAAAAAAAGCCAAAGTTCACCTAGTGATAACCAAGGGCATATTAACATGTTTTTATGCTCTAGGCAAAATACTTTTCTGCGCCCTCTCCCTTCGCTTTCATAAAACTGTAAGTGAATTTTTTCTGATAAATTTAAGAATTTTTTAACTATTTAATTGTTTAATAAAATATTCTTCCGTTTAATTTTTTTTATAAATTTTAGTATTTTGAGGATTGAAGAAGCGGAATGAAAGGGCTTTTGCTACAGTTAAAATCTGATAGAATACATTTGTGATTAATTTCTGGCATATTTTTTTTCAGGTACTGCCATACAGGTAATCCAAGAAATTCAAGCTGTGGGCACACTTCAAAATCTTACTAATGCTCCTCAACGCTTCCTCAAACATTTTTGTGTGCTTGCTACCCCTAAAAACCCAATGTCACATTAAATCTAGCAAAAATTTATTTCTGGTTTGCTGCAAAACCGGCCAACTCCAAAGTAAGTTGCAAAGGTGGCCAAATCCAAAATAAATACTTAAATAACCCCCTCATTTCATGTGCCCCTGCCACCTTATTTTGTGTTTTCAAATATACTGTCTTAATGACTATAAACCTAAAGAGTTTTGGTTCTAATCTTATTTTGGCTAAGTGTGGCAAAAAATCAGCTTTTTCTCAAAATTTTACTTTTTGGAGATGGCCGGTTTTGCAACTAGACGACACAGTTACTGTTTGGGTACCAGTTTTTTTTATAAATAATTTCTTACATCTCGAAATTATATTGTTTTCTGAAAATGAGCAACGCTTTTCGTAATCGTGGGTAACTCGGAAGAGGTTATTATATACTATTTTCGTCCGTGATTATATTATATTTTCCTAAGATTAAGAAACATTTGTCTTTTTTAACAGTGACATTACAGTTTAATGAATGTTAGAAGTAAGTCTCTTATTACCCCACAGACGGTAATAAGAAACAATATCGGTAAAATTGCAAAAAAGTTAAACACCAAAAATTGACTTTTGATAAAAATTTGTCAAAACTTCATCGGAAATTTAATGTATATTTTGGAAAACACTTCTCGCATTAGAAAGAAAAAAAAAAAGCTTTTGTTTCTTACTACTTCGTTTTCATTTTATTACCCCCACCTTCTCCTATATCAAATTTTAAATATGGCTAAAAATTTAAATTTTACATTAAAAAATACATCTTATAAGAAATGTATAAAAATATATCTATTTCAAGAAAAGAGATGAGAAAAAATATTTAAAAAAAAAATAAAAAAAAAATAAATTTTGTGTCCCGATCAAACTTAACAGACTTGTAAAAAAAAAAAAAAAATAAATAAAATAAAATAAAAATAAAATAATAATAATAATAATAATAATAAAGACGTTTTATGATGCATTTTTGATCAGAAAAAAAAATGTATCGCGATATGAAATATCATAAAAAGGACCCTGAAAATTTAAGAAATTATTCTGTAACCTTGAAAATGCAGTTGAAAAGTTAGAAGTAAAAAGTTGAAAAGTTTTAGAAAATAGAAGCTGCGACATCGTTTCCGCGTGCAAATGATTTTTACATTATATGAGAAAAAAAAGCTAAGATTATTTTTTTTCCGTTCGATTAGTCGATCGAAGGTGAAATGACGGAGATAAATTCAAGTGTTTTTGTAAAAAAAAAAAAAATTGCACATTAGAGAAAGATTTTTATATATTTTTTTGACACCAAGTTTAAACTGTTTTTTCGTTAAATGATTCAGATAAAAACGAAACTAGATTTATCATTTTAAAATTTGCTTTTGTTTTCTTTATGTACGCGGATCAAAACAAGAAAAAACCTGCTGATTCAACTTTTTTATATTTTTTTACTTTTTTAGGAATAGTTATAGTTTTTAACGTGAATGTCTGGGAAAATATCAAATTTATAATAAAAGAGCGAAAGGAATTACAATTCTCTTTATATTTTCTTTTCTTTCTTTTTAGCGACAGAATGTCTGCTATTTTTATTTGCTAGAAAAGCATTTACCAAAAATTACAGGACACTCCGATTATAAAGTACTTCTCAGTTTTTAAATGCATATCTATTAAGTTTTAGTTGAATCAATTTTTTTTAAAAATATTAAAGGTTGTCTACGATACACGCTCGTAAACCCCCGTTCAGACCCCCCCCCTTGCTATAAAAACACGCTAATTTGCTGTTTTAAAAAGGTTACCGGATTAAACGATATTGACACGACCAGTGACGTTCTTCTGTAATCGGGTTGCCATTCATTCCCCTTTGACTTGAGGATTTTCCGGTTCCCAAGGCCGCATCCAGCTAACAGCTAATGGCTGTTTTCGTGATTGGTTGAAAAAGATCAATTATATATTTGAAAATCAGCTATTAATGGTTAAGTAAAAAATTTCGCTGCCTCCCGGACTTTTAAAATGTTTAGAAGAAAAGTTTTCTTCTAAATGCTTTTAGATGCTGTAAGAAAATATGGCATTTTAAATATATCGTTTTATATATGGCGTAATTTTTACCATTAAATGCTTTTCGCCCTTAACAGCTTAATTATTTAAAATTATATATATTTTTTTTATTTAAAATTCACACTATATTATAAAAACACACTAATATATACGTTTATTACGTATTATAGTATACTGAAATATACTATAATATAATATCACGCTATTTAATTTAAATATATTTTTAATTGAAAAATGTTCGTATATATTATACTGTTTGGACTTTTTAAATCGGCAACAGCAGATAAAATGGTCTATTTCAAATTATAAAGACTACTATAATAATCTACTATTATAGTAGTCCATAGAGTGATAGAAACTAGTATAACTCTATTTAGATAATAAAAATAAATAAATAAAAACCCTTAAAAAATTAGACAAATTAAAAAAAATGGAAGCTGCACACCACATCTAATCAAATATGTGCCTGCAAACGATGATTAAATAGCTATGCATAGTTTTGATCCTGAAATAAACTAGTCGGATGTGCCAATCCCAAAACTTTCTTCTATCTCAGTCATGTTAATACTTCAACATTCCCTATCACATCGCCAATAAAATCAATATTTTTCGTCATTCTGTTGTACGTCAGCTGCTTGCAAATCGTCGGGTTACCGGGATGCGATCAACTGATGTATACTAAACTACGAAAAGTCCTTCTGGCCTAAACCGACAGGAACAGATAGCCTCCCTATTCCTTGGTTTTACGATTTTAGCTAATTTTACTAGAAAACTCGAAGGTAAAATGCGTGGAACCTAATTAAAGAAGATTCAATCCCAATTCTCGTCAACATTGAATTTGAATGAGAATATCGCCAAATTAGTCCTCTACAGCCAAGTTGGCTTCATTTATGGTAACCTATTTTGGTCGCCAAATTTGGCGATATTTCGCCAACTGTCGCCAAGTTTGGCGAGAATTTGACGTTGGCGAATATAAATATATAGTGATAAGCATATAATAGGAGCAATGGTTACAACAATGAAAGAAAATTTGCCGAAACCATGTTAACTAAAACTCATAAATTAAACCCGTTTATGGATGAATTCTGCTGTCTTGTTTGAAAATGTTAGCCACCCTAAAATTTCAAACCGCTATATCTCAGCCATTTTTTAAGATAGAGGCAAAACAAAAATTGTTCCGGATTCACCGGATCAAGACCGAACATTTAACGAAAAAAACTTTTAGGATTTCTAATTTTTTTGTACATCTTTTTGAATTTGAAATCTTTAAATGGCTATCACAGCGTCCCCTTTCGTCGAAATATCCCCAAACTCTAATAGAACCTGCTTCCATAGCCAAAAACATAGAAAAAAAATGTGATTCAATTTGAAGCATAACTTCATACACTTTTCGATGATACAATAGTGAAAATGGAACAAAAATATCGATCACAGCACCCCCTTTCGTCGAAATATCCCAAATTCTAATTGAACCTGCTTGCCATAGCCAAAAACATAGAAAAAAAATGTGGTTCAATTTGAAGCATAACTTCATGCACTTTTCGATGATACAATGAGGACGGACAGACAGACATTTTGTAAAAACATGTTTTTCGGAATCTCTGACCCCTAAAACCGTGTAAATCCGTCGAAAACCGGAAGTCGAAAAAAATTTCGATTACAATACTTTCTTCTATTATAGATAGAGAAGAAAGTAAAAAAAAGTAATATTTCTCTATACCTTTACTTAAACTTAATAAATCTCATAAAATTTTCTTAATTCAGATAGTGGTTTCGAAAGAACGCTTTTAAATGGATGATCTCGATGACAAGTATTAATTTAAGGAAAATGCAATCTTAGAAGAAACGAAGCATTTTAATAGACATAAAACGAACACTGGCACAATACAGACACTAAAATATTTACATGAAATTAACTTTTGCACATTTTCAATCTACGTCGTGCATCTCACTCAAAAATACTTAGAACAAAATTCTTTCGTGAACAAAAGTCTCTTCAGTTCATTTAGCAGATTTATCGTCTGCGCGCCAAAGAGTCTGCGACTAGAGTCAGAAGCGCAATCCCCACCAGTGGCTGAGAGGTTGTGCTCTCGAAGCTGGTAGACGGGAGGTGCTGGGTTCGATCCCAATCGCGCCCGTCGGCCTAATCGTTCGGAGTTTTCGTGGTTTTCTTCGAGCCGTGGATTTATCCATGCGTAAATACGGATTAGGTTCCCTTAGAAAGACCCCCACGAAGGGCACTCCTCCCCGGGCCTATATCCCTAGTGTAGATAATTGGCCGTCAATAATCAACCCAACCCAACCCAGAAGCGCAACATCTTCCAGTCCAGAAAGTTAAGCTATTTATCTTTATAATTGTCAAGTTTCAGTGGGTTTAAGTGTTGCACTGCTCGCCGAATAAAAGTTCCAATCGCAAGTCCTAAGGTGAATGCACGGACTTTTCCATCTGTACCAGAATGGATATCTGTAACAATGGGTGTCGCGTCAATTCGTCGCGCATAATTCATCGTGGAACAATTCATCGCGGAACAATTCATCGCGGAACAATTCATCGCGGAACAATTCATCGCGGAACAATTCATCGCGGAACAATTCATCGCAGCATCAATTCGTCGCAGCGAAAATGTCTTTGAAGGCTATAATGATAAAAGATAATTTAGTAAAATTATTTAATTATAATTTGTTTTTTAGATATTGATAATTATAACTCACATTTTACAGGCGATTTTTAGAGGAATATTTTTTATATGTGATTTTTATGAATTTTCCCACTGAGAACATGAAAGTTTAATGAATTAGAGCAAGTCATTTCTTATTTAAATTAGAGACAGAATAATACTTATAATTCTCTATATATAAAAAACAAATTATCATTAAATAATTTTACCAAAATATCTGTACTTTTATCATCATAGCCTTCAAAGGCATTTTCGCTGCGACGAATTGACGCTGCGACGAGTTGTCGCCACGACGAATTGACGCTGCGATGAATTGTGCGTAGAGTTGCAAAAAACCGGTTTATTCCCAGGTTTATTTCCAATAGACCTGGTTTATTGCCAGGTTTATTCCCAAAATACCTGGTTTATTGCAAAAAACCCAAGTTTATTCCCAAAAAACCCGGTTTATTCCCAGGTTTAAACCGGGTTTTTTCTAGCCTTTGCAACTCTAATTGTGCGTGACGAATTGACGCAGAACCGTAACAACGCATAGCTTCTATAAGAGCCTTGGCTGATTATCTTCTTTAATTTGTTCAATTTGTTCTCTTTGTCACTTGCATACTTTTGGAGCTATCATGTATGATGGGCAGATTTTAAAATCTATCAGATAAAGTCGTTTCCACTTTAACCAAAATTGTTACACTAAGTTCAGTCTATATCTATATTTGCGAGTTAATTCACTTTTCGTAGAAGTAGTGACTCATATCCTTTCCGGTGGCAACACATTAAGTCTTTTCCCTACAAGGAAGTGCGCTGAACACAAAGGACTTGGCTCGTTTGCATCACTCGACATACTGGTTAATGGGCGGGAATTCAAAATAGCTTCTACTTCCTGCGAGGTATAGTCTCAAATTCTTTATATTCCAATGAAGATCTTCCAAGGATGTTCTTGTGACATTTCTTCGTCGAACGTACTAGTCGTTCACAGAATCCTCCCCACCATGCTGCTCTCTACGATGAATTTTCATTCAATTCTTTTGCCATTAAAATAATCTTGCACTTCCGAATTCTTTATGAAATTCCATATTTGCTGTAAATCCTTTTTAGCTCTTATGAAAGTCTTAGCATTGTCGGCGTAAATAATCTTGCAGATTTCACGACGTGAAATAAATCTTCGAAGAGCCATACAAAATTCTGTTGTTTTTTAAATTCATAACGATTTCTAGATGTACCGTTCTAACTACTGCACAGGTAAGTAAAAAAAACGTAAATCTTTGTACTATTTTGAAGGTATAGGGGACCAAGAAAATCTGCTCCAGTCACTTCGAACGGTAATGCTTGTTTAACTCTATCTGGAGGAAAGGGTCAAATATCTTGTCTTGGTAATACGGTTTAGTGCTGAATTTTTGATAGACCATCGCCTTATTAGTCGTTTTACTTGTTGCCTATCCTTTATAATCCGTAAACTTTCTCCTAATTGAGCGAGTGTTTTGGCAACTCCAGCATGAGCTACTTCTTCATGTGCTTTTCTGATATGTAGATTTGTAAAATGACTTTTGTTTGGAAGGATAATTGGATGGGTATCTAAATAAATTTGAATTCTGTAGTCTTCTTCTTAATCGTATGATTCTATCTTCATCTAAGAAAGGGTTTAAATTTAGTATTTTTGATTTCCGTGGGACTAATTTTTTCTTTAACAATGCTTTTCTTTTTTCTAGAAAGTATTTTTCTTGCATTTGTTTTATCCAATATTTCTACGCTTTTATCATTTCTTCAGCAGTCAAAGGTCCTGAAAGTCTATTCTTCGTATTATTCACGAATCTAAATATCCAAGAGGTAATGCGAAGCCCTCTTGACAATGTACTGTATTTTTCAATTTCAAAACTTGTATCTTCTTCCTGAATCACACAGCTAGCTTGAATAAGTTTTGTCTTTTTCAATGATCTTTTCTCTACTTCAACACCTTTGATATTAATTTCTTACGTTCCTTGAAGCCAAAGTATTTCATTTTCTTGCAGCCACTTGGGGTCGTTAAACCTTGCTTCATTCTTCAAAAATAATTTTGCCTTTTTACCTCTGGTTAACAGGTGGGCTGTAACTAGCCTTTCTGAATCAGGATAATGTGACCACAAGTTTGGATATGTTTCCTGCTTCATTTCTCGAATCCTATTTTGAACAAATGGTTTCCATTCCTGAACATCGCTTCTAATTCAATGCAGGACAATCATCGAATGTGTCTAAAAGTATAGGCAAAATTTCATTTCTTTAACATAGGCAGTTAGTCTGGTCCCTACTACTGTGCTCATTAATTCTAATATTTGTCGGGATAATGTCTTTATAGGTGCTACTCTCACTTTGGAAATGATAAAACTAGTAAATAGCTGTTCGTTGACACGATATATTACATAAATAACAACTCGATAAGCCTTAGCACTTGTGTCATTGAAGCAGTGTAATTGTAAATCTTGCAGCGCATCTTTTGAATGTTTACCAAAATAATGTCTAGCAATCTTTATAGTTTCAATGAAACTTAGTTGTTTGCACAAATTAATCCATTCATTATACATATCTTCATTATACATATCTTCATTTAATCTATCTTCCCAATTTAGACCTATTTTTCAAATTTCTTGCATAAGAATACTTGCAGCTACTGCGAAAGGGTTTAAAATTCCTATGGGATCATACAATTATCCTATCATCTTTAAAACTTCTCTTTTGGTTACACTATTATTCTTACCGTCGTATTTCAAAATATTCTGCAATTCAACTTTCAAATAATCTGCTTGTGTATTCCATTTATAACCTAGAATTTTGTTATAAGCATATTTTTGATGCATAGTTTCTTCTTTTAACTCCTTCAGGACCGGCGGCTTTTACACAAATTTTATTCGGTTGGCACCACTTTTTTTAAAAAGCTATACCTTTACTTATACTATCACAAAAATGCTGTAATTAGAGAAAGCAAATATTACTTTTATTTTTTGCTGATTCCTAAAACAAATTCTGTATGCTCTTTTTGAGGGTGCATATATGCACCTATGGTCCCGAATGGGTTAAGTTAAACTGAGATTCAAGACTTTGAGAATTCGTAGTCCACGTGCGCATATTGAAATTAGCATCTTTCAAACTGCTCTTAAATTTAGTGTATAATTTTAAACCTTGAGATTCTTCATTCACACCAACGAGTAAATCATTTACATAGAGACAATCATTATAAGTAGGTAAAATGCTTCTGGAAATGTGGATTTATTTTTATCGATGCGATGTTTTATCGTTGCAGATAAGAGGAATGAACTAGGTTTCCCTCCGAATAAAACTGTGGTCAACACTTCTTGCAGTTCCCTAGTTAGACTGACTTGCTTATAGGAAGGCACTGAACGGAGTTTAACGACTGGGAGAGAAATTGGCTTCGCTTCATGTGAGGTCCAGTACAAACGGCGCTTGTCCATCACCATAAAAAAGTAGTGACAAAGCACTCTAAATGCTTTCTCTGATGTAAATTGCAGATGACAGTTTTACGGAAAGCATTGTATGACCAATGTTGTTGATTAGAGTCATAAAACTCTGCTAATATATTTTATGTCCAACAATAGAGATTATTTAGAGTGTAATATGCAACCAGAAAATATTAATTCATTATCTGTCCATAACTGACAATTTGTTCCCATTGTTCATGAAGTGCAGATTCGAATGATATCAAACATGGTGTCTTTACATAGAAATAATAATAATTCATAAATGTTCTTAGCTAATTACTATATACTTTAAAGCAAATATTCAGATTGTTGGAGAGTCAATTCGCTCCATCAATATGCAATAGTTTTTTTTTCTTTATCTTTTTTTTATGAGCCGAGAATGTGAAACAGTCGCAATAACTTTAATTACGGCAGCAACATTAGTTACTTCTTACAAGCTTTTATTTAACTTGATTTGTATATCCGTTTGTCTCAAATCTTGCAATCCAATTTTAACACAGTTCTTGTGCTACAATTTATCTATTTTTTGGTAGTGTGACGTATTTACAGTGACAGTACAATATTCTGTAAAACAATATATTAGAAACTTGCCTTCGCGACCCCCTAGGGAACAAAAACATTCATCCAGTAAGGGTACATAAATGTCATTGATGTACGTGATCACGTAAATGTCACTGATTGCTTCAGAAATAAGCTGATGTTCTTCGATTGAACCGTAGTGTGGTTGGTAAATTCCCCATCTTTCAGTTTCGCGCAGGAACTGAATGGTTGTGGGTTCGATCCCTAGGAAAATGTTGATCGATTTTTTTTCTTGCCAGGAAGCTGAATATAAAATTGTATTTTTTTTCCTTTTCAGTATATCATAATAAAAGCTTGTCTTTTAAATTTCTTTTTACTTGTAATTTATTTTCGAATTGATAGTTAATGAATCAAAATTATGAAAAACATGTGTGACTTCATTTATCATCATACTTCTCTTGTAATTATATCATAGATATTTTTTTAATTGTTATTTAAAAAATATACTTTTCATGTCACTCTATAGGTTATAAAGGGATCAGAAGATGGACAGACAAACCGTTTATGGAAAGAAGACCTGATAAAATTACAGTGTGGTTGTTTATTGAGAAGATAAAAAAATTGTCCCAAGTTAGGATTTAATTGATGTAGTATACCATCGAAGGTGGAGTGTGGATAATACAGATTTTAAAGCAGAAATTTATTAATCATATAGCACAAGGGTTTCCAACAACTCAACTACGGGTCGCAAAGCTCTCAGCAATTTTGACTTCACCTTATTTAATCGCAGAAAGTAAATTCAAATTTTGAGATTAATTAACGTGAAGTTAATTCTATAAAATTACTTACTGGTAGCTTAGCGAACCGCGATTGAATTGTTAGAAACCCCTGATATAGTAGCTCTGGAGCGTCGTTAAAATCTTCTACGATGGCATTTTTTTTTTTAATTTATTAAAAACGTTCTTCAAATTTTACATTAAAAAATTGACGATGTTGTTATAATTTATTTTCAATTAGAAAAAACAACATTTAAATCGCGATATAAGATAATACAAAAATGCCCCTGAAAATGTTAAGATATTTTCCCCCGACTTTTTTAAAAATTGGTTAACGCCTGTCTATAATGTGTTTTGATTATAAAAAAGTAACATTTTTACCACGATATAAAATATAATATATATATATATATATATATATATATATATATATATAATATATATATATATAATTATAATATCTATGAATTTCAAAAAACATATCAAGTTCTTCTTAAATCTCGAAAGAGATAATTAATGATAATGTGAATACGGAATACCACATAGCTGATAGTTTAACTAGTGCAATCATAATATTACCATAGCTTATGCTTCAATGGTAATTGGCCCAAAATACTGAAAACATGAAGAAAATTTAAAAAGAGAGAGAGAAAGATAAAAAAAATAAATAATAATTTGGAGTTGCTATCAATTGAATAAAAATGGATTAAGAAATGAAATATGAACCATACACAATGGAAAATTTTGACAAGAGAACAAAATCAGAATTGGACATGAAAAAAAAACACATGTAGATATACTCTTCAGCCTGGATGTACCCACATGTGTTTTTAAAAAATAATTCAGTATTTCATAATTCTACTGGCATATATATGCTAAGATCAGTAGAATCGCCCAGGTATACTGAACTATTACCAGAAAACAATTAGAAATAATAAAATGGGAAACAGAATCCGCAAAGAACAGACAAAATATTTTACTCACAGCAATTATCCATAAAACCTAATACAACACAATACCAAATTATTATCAGATAACAGTCTAAATTTTAAAATTGGAAATAAATAAACTGTAAAGAGTAGATAAAATATCCTACTCACAATTCCTATCCAAAAAAATCAACTATCACAATGTTTTCATGATCCCAACACGTCCACATGGCGATTATCATGAAATTATAATAGTGAAGTTGAGAGAAATTATTTGAAAGTTAAGTTGAGAGTACTTTTTTTTTTTTTTTTTTTTTTTTTTTTTTTTTTTGAAATAACACCTTAATTATTACACCATAATACAAATTGTTTAAAACACACACAAATTTATTTTTGTGATAATACACTTAAAAACAAATTTATATTTGTGAAATTACAAATTTTCCATTTAATTTTAATCTTTAAAAGTAAAATTAATACACTAGGGTTAAGCGCCCTCTATATATAAATTAAAATTACTATTAACAATATTATTAACATTTATATGACATGTAAAGTGCTTCCCTCTATGGGAATTATAATTATTCAAAATTAAGATTGAGTTATATATTAATTATATTAGATTTAATATGATATGTAAATATTAGAAAATATTATTATCATTGTAGTTTTACATTAAAATCGTACATAATCCTATTATATGAATAAAGTTATACAGAATTAATTTTATCTTACATAGTATTTCATAGATTCTTAACAACAGTATATATATATCTTAACAACAGTATATATTATGTTAAAAGAGATATTTCTTTTAATACAAAGTGCTGGTGCTGCCATCTATATATATAGAAAATTTGAAAAAGATAGAGATTGATTTAAATATCAAATTTAATATATCAAAAACAATTTAAAATATTTCAAACTTATAAAAATTATAATAAATAATAAATAATAATTAGATTACTAATGTGTTTCAAACTTTTTAATGCAATGCAGTATTTAAAAAACTAATTAAAATTAAACATCATGCAAAAAAAAAAAAAAAAAAAAAAAAATATATATATATATATAATAATAATAAATAAATAATAAAAATAAAAATAAACTATATATATATTTATATATTACATATAGTGATGTTTGTGATTTATGGTTAACAATGTCATCCATGTATAATTTTATGTGTTTTGGTATATATATATATATATATATATATATATATATATATATATATATATACGTGTTTATCTATTTACACATCTAATTACTTAAACTTTTGTAATTTAACTGCTATTCTTTATTTTAATTGTATGGCAAGGAAAATTGTCTTTATTTATTTATTATTATTATTATTATTATTATTATTGAAGGGGTAGATTTACGCTATTTTTCTTGCTTTTTCCTTGCCTTGCGGCGATATAGTTGCGTTTCTTAAGGCTGCTCGTCAGTAAACTTCCCGATTCCCCTCGCTAATGTTATTCCTATATACGTAGGATGCATTCGTATTTTTAAAATATCTCCCCAGGGAATTAATATTTTTAACTTCTGTTTTCTGTGTACTGTTCTTAAAGAATGTCTCTTTTTTGTTAGTTATCAAAATATTTCTAAACTATGTGCTTAATTTATATTTTTATGTGTTAAAATCTGAGCGAAACTCAATAAGATTTTAACATTTCATATAAAATTCAGTATATATTTTAGAAAAAAAATGACAACTAAGAAAACAAGAGACATTCTTTAAGAACAATACAAAGAAAACAGAAGTTAAAAATATTAATTTTCCGAGGAGATATTTTAAAAATACGAATGCATCCTACGCCCATAGAAATAACATTAGCGAGGAGAATCGGGAAGTTTAAATTTTTAAATTATTTATGTGCTTAAATTTTAAATTTTAAAGCTTTTTTACTCAAATTTCTCTACTTTCGGACTTCTTGACAAATAACACTGGTTTACACGGTTTATATACTTTCGCCGAAATGTGTATTTTTTCATAGATTATAGTGCACTGATACGGGAAAATTATTGTAAAAAATCTGTCACGTCTAGTTAAAAAAATATTTATTAAATACTTAAAAAAAAATTATAACATGAAATATAAAAAGAAAAACAATTAGAAATGATTGATTTTACTCTTCTTTTTATAGTTTTCTTGATCCGTTTCTCTTAAAATAGACCAGCAGTAGTCTCCTAATAAACTTTCGTCCCAAAAACCTTTGTGTCTATCTTCAAAAAGTTTAAAATCTTAATGAAAACGCTCGCCCTGCTCGTCACTCACGGCGCCCAAGTTTTCAGGAAAAAATCCAGGTGTAAATGGAGAAAATGTATCTTCAGAGACATGTTCAGGTTCACATCCATTGAATGATAGTTTTTTGATAAAACAGCAATATTTTTTTTCATTATTTTCATCTTTAGGATTTCTTAAGAATCCATGGACGATTTAAAGGAATCCCAAGCATTTTTTTCATTAGTAGATAAAAGTTTTCAAAGTCCATATGTTGCATCAGTTTACGTATCTGTGGACCGATAATAATTCCCTCTTTTAATTTTGCGTCTGAAATACTTGGAAAAATTTTGTGTAAATATTTAAAAGCAGCACTGTTTTTATCCATGGCTTTGACGAAAATTTTTATTAGGCCCAATTTAATGTGTAATGGTGGCAAAATTATATTTTGCGAATCCACTAAAGATGTATATTTCACATTCATTTTTTCTGGAGTAAATTAATTTCGGACAGGCCAATATTTTCTTATGTAATGGTGTTCTTTAGATCGATTATTCCGCAGGCACAAAAAAAAAAAAAAAAAAAAAAAAAAAATGAATATTTGGTATACCCGCCTTGTAAGCCAAGTAACATACTAACTATTTTTAAATCGCCACATATTTTCCAGTTGTACTGTTCATATTGTATCATTTTCATTAAAAAAGACATTGTTTGATAGGTTTCTTTACTGTTTACGGCATGGCCAATTGGTAAAAACGCGGTTTTATATTACCGTTATGCAGTAATACAGATTTCAAGCTATATTTAGATAAATTGATAAATAAACGCCATTCATTAGGATCATAATTTTGATTCATCGCATTAAAAAGTCGGGAATATCATGGCGAAAACAAATATCATCCTTTTTGGTGAAATAACTGCTGAAAATTTGACTTCGATTTCGATAATAAGTTACTTTGGTATTTGGTGTCAATAAGTTCCACTAGTGTAGACGAGAGGCAACAATCTCTGCCTTAGATCTAGATAGTTGCAAGTCTTGCGCAAGGTCGTTCAACTCATTTTGGTTTATTAAATGTGGCGTTTTATCATCTTCGATTACGAACTCGTCATCATTTTCATCCTCCATAAACAGATCGTCACTATCTTGGCAACTCGCACTTGACATACCTGGACATACGGGATGTGGTAGAGAGTTTCCGAATGTGATATCGGTTTTGAGACTGATGGTATGTCAGGATATTGAATTTTATGTTTATTTTTTTAATTAAAGCCTGCAGTTTTTATCAAACAAAAATGTTCTCTCCACAGCATTGGTGATCCAAATTGAAGATACCTTTTTTCTCTCGAAGCCCAGCATATAAGAGTAAGCCTACAGCTTTCACAAAAAAAAAAAAATGTGGAACCCACTTTTTATCTTGATTACTCACTGAGAATCCAAAATAATGCAAATATGCTGTTTTAAGACATTCCGATATCGGTCATCCTTTTTTTGCGAATATAAATTGTCCACAAACGTAACAAAAACGATCAGAATTTAATTTACACACTCTAGTAGACATTTTATCAAAAACAAAAACACTTTAATTCACAAAAACACAAGAAAACAGAATATAGAATCCAAGTTGACAATGTGGGTAGTTTGAATGTGACGTGATAGATATATTATAGAATTAAACTCCACCTCCTTATTCTATCCTATAATTTGACTGGTCGTTTAATTCTACCTCCTTATTCCGACTTCTGTCTTGGTGAGATGAAGTCCTCTTCTCACCATTTAATAACCTTTTTTTTTTTTTTTTTTTTTTATTTTTTTATTATAGTACATAGTTTGTGCTACGGCTATAGTACTTAATTTTTTTTCCATGGCTCCTGTAGGATGTGATACACAAATATTACTCATAGACAGGGAGTCAAATTGGAGCGGCAATGGGAGATTCCCCTTGAACCAATAAACTTATTATAATAATAAAAATGACCTTGAAAATTTTAAGAAATCCTTTCCTAACCTTGAAAAGGTTTGAAGTGAAAAGTTGAAAAGTTTATGAAAATAAAAGATGCAACGCATCGTTTCCGTATGCAAAAATGATTTTTCACATTAAATGAGAAAAACCCGATGATTTTTTTTCTTTTCTTTTTTTTTTTGTTTTTTTTTTTTTTTTTTTTAATTCATTAGTCGATTGATGGGAAGATGACGAAGAAGAAATCAAGTGCAGTTTTTTTTCTTTTGTAAGAGGTTTTTTCAACCATTTTTAAACATTAGAGATTTTTTTTTTTTTAAATCCTAGGTATGTTTTCTTAATTAGATTTATCACTGTTTTTTTTTTTTTTTTTTGACAATAAGTGGCAACTTTTTTCGTAAAATAATTTAGATAAAACAAGATTAGATTTATCATTTAAAAATTTGTTCTAGTTTTTTTTTTTTTTGTTGTTGTTATGTACGGACATTCAAACAAGAAAAATGCTAAGAGTGATTAATTTTTTTTTCTTTTTCAGTAATAAAGTTGCTAGAGTTTTTAATCACTGGAAAAATACTGTCAGATTTGTGATAAAAGCAACCCTATCATGAAAAATAATTATGATTTTCTTTCTTTATTTTTCTTTCTTTTCTTTTCTTTTATTTTAGCAACTATATATTATTTTCATTTATTGAAAAAGTATTGTTACTAAAAAATAGAGCACACTCCGATTATGCAATACTCCTCAAATTAAATGCATATTTATTAAGTTTTAGTTAAATCTCTTGTTTTTCTTAAATAAAAACTAGAGGGCTCCGTCCCCTACAAGCTACGTTCACCAAGCCCCGCTCGGACACTGCTACTATGCTCTGTTTTAAAAAAAATGCAAAAGATTGACTTATAATTAAACGACCAGTGGTGATCGTTTGTAAATCGTGTTGCCATTAATTTCCTTTTGACTGAGGGATTTTTGGTTCTTGAGGCCGAATCAACCGCAGTCGCGACAGCTAACGGCTGTTTTCGTGATTGATTAAATAAGATCAATTAAACACTTGAAAATAAGCTTGTATTAAATAGCTAAGTAAACAATGCCTCAGCCTTCCGAAATTTTATACCAACGCTATGAGCAAATTGTTTTAAATAATAGGTTTTAAATGTATAGTTTTAAATATGACGCAATTTTCACCAACGTTTTCTTTCTCTTTTTAATATTCACTTGATGTAAATACATATTTTAATTGGAAGGAAATATTAATATTTGCACTGTTTTAAAATTCGCAACAATAGATAAAAACTTACCTTTTCAGAATATGAAATAAATATCTATTAAAATAAGGGAATTTTGAATAATAATAATAATAATAATTAAAAAAACCCTTCAAAAATTAGCCAAATTAAAAAAGGATTGCACATTACACACTGCAAACAGCTTGTCAAGTATGTGCCTGCGAAAGATGGTTATATTGCTATGCATAGTTTTTGATAGTATGAAACTTTTTCGACGAAATTTTTTTGACCGACTTCAACTTAAAAACTGCCTGTTTCAGCGTGTTTATCGAACATTTCGCTATAAAACTACTAATTTTCATATTTTTATATGCAATATAGTTTTCTTAATATAAGCCGAGAAAGACCTTCGGTCAGAGAAGAAATATTTACGGCAGCGACAGCGGTGGTTACTTTTTTTGGAATAGAGATGAATAAAAATGAATCAAACATTTGTGAATGTGTGATTTCATTTAAAATGCATTACAGATTTCTTGTAATTACACCAAAGATTTTTTAAAATATGATATTCAAGAGTTAATCAGATAGCAAATCTGGTGCGTAGGTAAAATCATCTAGCATGACATTATTTATTTTTTATTTATTAAAATTTTCCTTAAATTTTATATATTTTTAAAAGTTAGTAAATGATGCTAATTATGATGTATTTTTGATTTGAAAAATGCAGAATTTGAATCGCTAGATGAGACAATACAAATATACCCCTAAAAATGTTAAGATATTTTTTCGTAACCTTGAAAATTCCAGTTAAAAAGTTTGAAATGAAAAGTCGAAAAGTTTTAGAAAATAAAAGGTACGACATCTTTTCCGCGCATGCAAATGATTTTTACATTAGCCGTGAAAAACCGATAAAATTCTTTTTTCGCCTCATTAGTCGATCGGAGGAGAAATAGCGGAAAGAAACTGAAGGTTTTTTTTTTTTATTTAACTTTAAATTAAAGTTGCAGTTAGAAAAAAAAAAATCCATTTTTGCACTAAAGAGAAAGATATATATATATTTTAAACCTAGATATGTCTTCGTAATAAAATTTATCTCTTTTTTTGACACCAAATTTAAACTGTTTCCTTAAATGATTTAGATAAAAATATTCTAGGCATTTACTTTTATTAAAAACATTTTTAATTACGAAAATCGAAAATCTGATGTAAAGTTCTCGGATCAATCATTTTTACATGTTCAGTAAGAAATAGATATAAAGTTTTAATGGAAATAATTTTTTTTTTTTTTTTTTTTTTTTTTTTTTTTTTTTTTTAAATAGATTTTTGTTTAGCGCCAAAGTTTTTTTTTCCTTTGTTCCTGACTTCGAAGCCAGGAAGACAGGAAAAAAAATCTTGAAATTGAAACCAGACAAATTTAAAAGGAAAAATGAATAAATTAAACACTTCGAAATGCGGGAAGAATTGGGCTCGAGGCTCTGAAGCTAATCAACGAACCCCCGCGGCTTCGAGCTCTATGTTCGTCTAATGGTAGTAAATACAGAAAATTTTAGCAACACTGCGAGTCCTATATACAGTTTCAATAGATATCTTGTATGTATGAGAAATACAATGTGGTGAATATATTGTGAGATATTTTGAAAAGGAAAAAGGAACAATTAAACACCTCGAAATGCGGGAAGGGTTGTGCTCAATAGATATCTTGTATATATGAGATAGATATCTTGTATTCAATATATATCTTGTATATATATGAGAAATACAATGTGGTGAATATATTGTGAGATATTTTGAAAAAGGAAAAATTAACACATATTTAAAAGGAAAAATGAACAATTAAACACCTTGAAATGCGGGAACGGTTGGGCTCGAGGTTCTGAAGCTATCGACGAACTCCTGCGGCTTCCAGCTCTATGTTCGTCTAATGATAGTAAATGCAGAAAAAATTAGCAACACTGCGAGTCCTAGATACAGTTTCAATAGATATCTTGTATATATGAGAAATACAATGTGGTGAATATATTGTGAGATATTTTGAAAAAGGAAAAATGAACATATATTTAAAAGGAAAACTGAACAAATTAAACACCTCGAAATGCGGGAAGGTTTCCACTCAATAGATATCTTGTATATATGAGATAGATATCTTGTATTCAATAGATATCTTGTATATATGAGAAATACAATGTGGAGAATATATTGTGAGATGTTTTGAAAAAGGAAAAATAAACACATATTTAAAAGGAAAAAGGATCAGTTAAACACCTCGAAATGCGGGAAGGGTTGTGCTCAATAGATATCTTGTATATATGAGATAGATATCTTGTATTCAATATATATATTGTATATATATGAGAAATACAATGTGGAGAATATATTGTGAGATATTTTGAAAAAGGAAAAATTAACACATAGTTAAAAGGAAAAATGAACAATTATACACCTCGAAATGCGGGAAGGGTTGGGCTCGAGGCTCTGAAGCTATCGACGAACCCCTGCGGCTTCCAGCTCTATGTTCGTCTAATGATAGTAAATGTAGAAAAAATTAGCAACACTGCGAGTCCTAGATACAGTTTTAATAGATATCTTGTATATATGAGCAATACAATGTGGTGAATATATTGTGAGATATTTTGAAAAAGGAAAAATGAACATATATTTAAAAGGAAAAATGAACAAATTAAACACCTCGAAATGCGGGAAGGTTTCCACTCAATAGATATCTTGTATATATGAGATAGATATCTTGTATTCAATAGATATCTTGTATATATGAGAAATACAATGTGGAGAATATATTGTGAGATGTTTTGAAAAAGGAAAAATAAACACATATTTAAAAGGAAAAAGGATAAATTAAACACCTCGAAATGCGGGAAGGGTTGTGCTCAATAGATATCTTGTATATATAAGATAGATATCTTGTATTCAATATATATCTTGTATATATATGAGAAATACAATGTGGAGAATATATTGTGAGATATTTTGAAAAGGAAAAATTAACACATATTTAAAAGGAAAAATGAACAATTAAACACCTCGAAATGCGGGAAGGGTTGCGATCGAGGCTCTGAAGCTATCGACGAACCCCTGCGGCTTCCAGCTCTATGTTCGTCTAATGATAGTAAATGAAGAAAAAATTAGCAACACTGCCAGTCCTAGATACAGTTTTAATAGATATCTTGTATATATGAGCAATACAATGTGGTGAATATATTGTGAGATATTTTGAAAAAGGAAAAATGAACATATATTTAAAAGGAAAAATGAACAAATTAAACACCTCGAAATGCGGGAAGGTTTCCACTCAATAGATATCTTGTATATATGAGATAGATATCTTGTATTCAATAGATATCTTGTATATATGAGAAATACAATGTGGAGAATATATTGTGAGATGTTTTGAAAAGGAAAAATAAACACATATTTAAAAGGAAAAAGGATCAATTAAACACCTCGAAATGCGGGAAGGGTCGAGGCTCTGCAGCTATCGACGAACCCCTGCGGCTTCGAGCTCTATGTTCGTCTAATGGTAGTAAATGCAGAAAATTTAGCAATACTGAGAGTTCTAGATACAATTTCAATAGATATCTTGTATATATGAGAAATACAATGTGGTGAATATATTGTGAGATATTTTGAAAAAAAAAAAAGTAAAAATATCTTTATAGAGATCGACCTCAGCTATCCAATAAAAAAAAGAAATAAACAAAACAAAACAACAACAACAACAACAAAAACATTTAAAAATATTGAAATGCAAACGAGGTATTTAAAAATTTTTCTCCCACAGGATTAACATTATAGTCCAGTCATTTGGTAGAAAATAAAGGAAAGTTTTGGTGTAGTTTTTTTTATGGAGGGGGGGGGGGTTCCTTTATGTTTTTGGAGTCGCTGAACACGAATCCGAGGTTTTCCAAAAAGATTTTTTTCCGAGAAATACGTTTTTTTTTTACAAAAAACGTGTAAAAAAACGGACTTTTCTCAGTTTTTTCCAAATAATTCAAAAATTATGCATTTTACGTGAAAGTCGGCAGTATATGAATTAAAGAGAATAAAATTTCCTACATTTCATGTATTAGAAGTTTTTTTCTCTGATCAATAGTTTAGCCGTGAGAGTGCCTCAAAAATGTGTATTAAAAACAAAAAAACTGTAAAAAAAACGGGAATTACGGTACTGTATGTCAATGTAACATAGAAACTAATCATTTTACGCAAATGTTAACTATTAATGTTACTAAAGATTATATGTTTGACTATATTTTATGCATTTGAGGTAGAAGAAAAGTGCGGATCCGACACCAGGGGAAGGTGGGAGCAGTGGGGCAGATCCAGCTACTCTCATGAGTCGAGGGTGCTACTCCTTCGGAGAGCTCGTATTCTAAGAGGCGGTAACATTGAGAGTGGATAAAATATAAAAAACTGTAAAAAACGGGAATTATGGCCCTGTATCGATGTAATATGAAAATTAACCATTTTAAGCAAACGTTGACTATTAATGATACTAAAATGTTCCAATGAATTTCGGTTGCAAAGCATTCGGACGAAGACCTTGAGGAGTTTTTGACGTACGATCTAGGCCCTTATTCCTTATCCCTATTCGACAATGGTTTAAGAAAAGGAACCAAATCTACTCTCTACAAGGCATTCAAACCCCTAACAAACAAGCGGTTCAGCGGCAGAATTCAATTCGTCATTGATGGGGAGGGGGGGGGGGGAGGTTTATTGCATAGGGTTATTTGGCCTAAGAATCAGCCTTTTTCAACATATTTATCTGCGATAAATATGTTGAGTCACGGTACCAACCGCAGGCAGTAGTTGTCTTTGATGGCTACCCTGATGACTTACAAGGTGGTACAAAAACTGCTGAGCGTATGAGACGAGCAAGGAAACATTCTTCAACGGATATATTGTTTGACGGTACAATGATACCTACCATTTGCAAAGAAAAGTTTCTTGCTAACCCAAAAAACAAGGGTCGGTTAATATCTATGATGAGTGATAAGTTCTTATCAGCAGATATTACATGCAAGCAAGCAAAAGAAGACGCAGACACCTTGATTATAAACACTGCTTTGTCCTTGGCTCCATCAAATGAGACGGTAATTATATTTGGGGAGGATGTAGACCTCTTGGTCATTTTGATAGCTCTCTGCAAGGCTGAAAACGTTTTCTTTTTAAAACCTGGAAAGGACACTGTTTCTCCAGTGATATTTTCTCCAATTAATGCTGTGAGTTCAACGGTTGCGGAAAACATCCTTTTCCTACATGCTATGAGCGGGTGTGATACAACGTCAGCACCATTTATGCAAGGAAAAATGAAGTTCCTCAAAACTCTTGTGAAGAATTCAGATGTTGCTGACGCTGTTAAAGTATTTAAAGACTACAACGCTACTAAAGAGATGATTGCTGCAGCTGGGGAATGTTTCCTGGTTTTGCTGTACGGTTATAGTGGGACGAATGTGCCTTCGCTGAACCACCTAAGGTATATTTCGTACAAGAAGTCAGCATTTAAATACAATACAAATATTGCTGCTTTGCCACCATCAGCAGCTGCAGCACGACAGCGCTCTTTAAGAGTATATCACCAGGTGCAGCAATGGCTAGGAGTTGAAAAAAATGAGTGGGGAGGAAAAAAACAAAACAAATATTGGCCTTGAGCCTGTATTTACTTTACTACCCCCTTCAACCCTGCGTTATTGAAGCTTGTATCATGTAAGTGCAAAAAGAACTGCCAACAAATTTGTGGGTGCAAGAAGGCAGGTCTTTGTTGTTCCCAGTGTTGAATCCAGGGGGTGGCCCGGGGGGGAATGTCCCCGCCGGAACATTGAAATGTCCCCCCCGGAATATTTGAAATTTTATGCTTTCACAGGTCAAAAAGTGGCATTTCCCCCCCGGAACTCTATAATGTCCCCCCCGGAGCTGCAGAAATCCCTCCCGGAGAAAAGTGTCTGAATTCAACACTGGTTGTTCCAACATGTGCCTCAACTGCGAAGGGAACTGCAACAACATCTCAGTGGTGAATCAAGATGAGGAAGACGAGTTTTACCCTGAAACCGAGCTGGAGATGGATTGCCCACCCATTGAATCCGTGGACTCAATAGAAGAGGAACAAGGTATGCCACAAGGTATGAAATATTTAGCATTAAGAAAACATTTATTCTATAATATTGGTAGTAAATAAAAAATCCACTAATTCCATACGTCTATTTTCTATGTTGTAGATATCGATGAACAGCAGGGACCTTCAAATAAAAGATTGCGGAAATAAAAATTTTGCTTTTTGACTTCATGTAAATACACTAATGTTTGTTACTAATGTACATAATAATTTATAATTAAATAATGATTCATAATGAGTCGCCGTATTTATTATCAGGAACTTCATTGTAAAATGTAGTCAATCATATAGTTTTTAGTATCATTAACAGTCAACGTTTGTTTAAAATGGTTAATTTACATGTTACATCGACGTACAGGGTCGTAATTCCCGTTTTTTACACTTTTTTGTCTTTTACACCTCCCAATTTTACCGCCTCTTACAGTATGAGCACTCCGGCGGAGGAGCACATTCGACTCATGAGAGAAGGTGGAACTGCTCCACTGCTCCCACCTTCCCCTGGCGCAGGATCCGCACTTTTCCTCTACCTCAAATGCTTAAAATATAGTCAAACGTATAATCTTTAGTATCATTAATGGTTACCGTTTGCGTAAACTGGTTAGTTTCCATGTTACATCGACATACAATACCGTAATTCCCGTTTTTTTACAGTTTTTGTTTTTAACATCCTTTTTTGCGGCACTCTCACGGCTAAACTATTGGAAAACCCTAATAAATAATCACCCAATTTAAGAAAGAAATATGTTAAATCAGTGATCTCCAACCGAGAATCCTAATAGGAGATGTGTATTGCATCATCCTAAAGCGCAACGATGACGACATGACTGTTTTTCTCTACCTGTAATAACCAGAGACAATTGCATCATTCAAAAACTGAACTTTCTCCTCCAAAGGACTAATAAACTCACTTTTCATCTCTCTCTTGATCTGAACGGATCAGAATGTAAAAAACTAAATATTTACGAGGAGCAAAAATGTTAATCTCCTCAATTTTGTATAGATCTAAAACTTATTAAAGTAATTCTTTAACCAGTTAACAAGTTTTAAACTCAATACGAAACCATGCATTTTGCTTATAAAATCTTTACTAATTACAATTTTATCTTAAAGTAATGTAGGAAATAGCAAAGAAATATTTTAGTGCATTTTCGTTATGGATACACCCAGGATTTACGCTATTGGATTAAAACGCTCGATGTGCCTGACCCTGCTCTTACGCCGAAATAGGTAAGCTGAAAAACTTTCCTTACCATTTGTTTGTTTTCGGAAGTATTACAGATTAGTGCGCGCTACTGAGTTTCCTGATGATATTTAGTTTAATGCTTTGTATCTCGCAAATTCGCAACAATTTGATTATGTTAGACTGATATGAAATCTTTTAAAACAAAGCAGGCAGGCAATAAATAAATACATAAATAAAATAAATAAAATAAAAACATCGAGATTTGAAAAAAAATGGCTTCGTTTAGCAATAGCCAATTAATCGAGAAATTAAATTCTCAAAATTATTCGAATTGGCGCTTTAAAATAGAGATGATGCTTATAAAAGAGGAATTGCTTAGAAGTTACAACAGAAAATCCCCCAGAACAACCCAATGCTAATTGGATTAAGAAAGATAAAAAGGCCAGAGCCTTAATAAACCTCAGCATTGAAGATGATCAAATAGTGCACGTCAAGCACTTAAATAGCGCAAAAGAGACGTGGACCGCGCTTAAAGAAATTCATGAGAGATCAAACCTCTCCAGCAAATTGTTCTTATTAAGAAAGCTATATAGCACTAAATTAAATGAGAATGGGAATATGATAGTCCATATAACTAAAATTTTAGAACTAGTGGATAAACTATCAGCCATCGGGGAAAACATAAGCGACTCCCTTATTTCAGCACTATTATTGTGCTCACTGCCCCACTCCTACGATACTTTAATAACCGCCCTTGAGGCAAGACCCGAACAAGAATTAACCCCCGCTTTCATTAGAAGCAAGTTGACCGATGAATATACCCCAAGAATAGAAAATTCAGAAAATTCGGAAAATACATCGAAAGCATTTAAAACTCAAAAAAGATACGGAAATGCAGATAATAAAAAAGACACAAAGTTTTGTTCGCATTGCCGAATGAGAAACCATTCAAATTCCCAATGTTGGTTCCAAAAAGGAAAAAATACCAACACATACGCACAAAATAATAAAAGCTACAAAAATAAAAATCATTCTACTTCACTATGCTTTGCGAAAAATGAAGAAAACTTAAAAATTCACAATCACAAAACTCATAAAAGTGAAATACATGAAGAGATTAAAAGAGAAAATATAGCATTTCTAGTAGAAAATACAGAAAAACATACATGGGTCGTGGACCAGTGGCAGTTCCACACACGTAACAAATTCTAAAGATATGTTAACGAATTTTAAAGAACTGACAGAAACTCAAATAACTGTAGCAAATGGAAGTAAATTAGAATCTTACGGTTCCGGTGAAGTGATTATAGAAAATGGTAAAAGTAACGGCCAAATTATACTGAAAGAGGTACTATATGGCCCTGAAATAGAATCAAACCTTTTATCCGTAAGTAAAGCAACCAAGAATGGTTGTAATGTTATTTTCGAGAAAAATCATTGCTACATAAATTATAAAAATAAAACAATCCTCGAAGGCACATTAAAGAATAACTTATATGAAATTCAACTCGTGTACAACAAAACCACCAATTGCGCGAATCTTACACACACATGTAAAAACTCCAACTGCATAGAAACGTGGCATAGAAGGATGGGTCACCGAAACTATCAAACAATTAAAACAATTACGTCCAAACAATTAGTGAACGGAATTAAATTAGATAACTGTAAGCACGAAAGTATTTGTGAGGTATGCATAGAAGCAAAAACCAGCGAGACCCCATATCCAAAATCGGCCGAATACAGAGCGAAGAGAAAATTGGAATTAATACACTCCGACGTTTGTGGTCCGATTCAGACACCTACAATAGGCGGAAAAACCTATTTCGTAACATTCATAGACGACTATTCAAGATTCTGTATCATATATTTAATGTCTAAAAAGAGCGAAGTGTTTGAAAAATTAAAAGACTATGTCGCGACCGTACACAATAAATTTGGAAGAATGCCGAACGCAATCAGATCCGACAATGGAGGTGAGTATACGAGCTCAGAAATGGAACAATATCTTAAAAATAATGGAATTGAACACCAATTAACAGTTCCACAATCACCGAGCCAAAATGGTGTTGCGGAGCGTAAGAACAGATCTCTGTTAGACATGACAAGAAGCATGTTATTGGAAGCGAATTTACCTCATGAGCTATGGGGAGAGGCTATAAGCACTGCTAACCATCTACAAAACCGGCTTCCCACCAAACCAAATGATAAAACTCCATACGAACTTTGGTTGAATCGAAAACCAAACCTACACTATTTAAAAGTCTTTGGCTGTATAGCTTACGCTCACGCACACAAGACAAAACGCGGAAAATTAGACAGCAGAGCTGAACAAGGAACTTTCGTTGGTTACGACAACCGCTCTAAAGCGTACAGACTTTATATGAAAGACGGAAGAGTAATACTTTCCCGATCGGTCAAATTCGTCGAAAACAAGTTCTTAAATACTAAAAATGATGTAAATTTAAATTCAAACGAAATTACATTAAGCAAAAATGAACAACCAAGAACCAGCGATACAAGTAACATAGAAATAAGCATTGCACCCACTCCTTGTGAACCAACCGCGTCCCAACAACAACAAACACTCGAACCCCGTAGATCACAAAGAACAAACAGAGGCGTACCACCTGATAGATTTGCATACACCGTAAAATATGAACCGATCAACGAACCCAAAAGTTGGAAAGAAATGTTAGAAATAGAAAATCCGGAAGAAAAGAAAAACTGGCTAATCGCTACACAGGACGAAATTAACTCCCTAAAAGAAAATAAAACTTGGATACTAGTAGATCCACCGCAAGGAAAAAGAGTAATTGGTTCCAAATGGACTTATAAAGCTAAATACGACGAAACGGGAAAAATAAAACGGTATAAAGCTCGATTGGTGGCAAAAGGATTTTTACAAAAGTACGGAGAAAATTATGACGAAACCTTTGCCCCAGTTGTGACACACACTACGATCAGAGCATTCTTAACCGCAGCAGCGTATCATAAGTTAGAAGTAAAACATTTAGATATAAAGACAGCTTTTTTACACGGCGATCTAGAAGAAGAGATTTATATGGCTCAACCAGAAGGTTACGTTGTTTATAACGAACGCAATAAAGTGTGCAAATTGACAAAAGCCATCTATGGGCTTAAACAGGCAGCAAGAGCCTGGCACACAAAAATAAGCGAAACACTAAATAAGTTAAACTTTACACAAAGTATTGCAGATAATTGTTTATTCACCCGCGGAATAGAGGAAAACACAGTTTACATAATTGTGTATGTGGATGACATCCTCATAGCTGGAAAAGAGAAACAAATCGAAGAAATAATTCTAAGCCTAAAATCACAATATACATTAAATGATTTAGGACAGGTAAACAATTATTTAGGAATTAAAATCGACAAAATCGAAAACGGATTTACTCTGAACCAAAAATCTAAAATTGAAGAAATCGAGAGAAAATTTAATCTTGAAGAATCCAAACCCTATAGTACACCTATGGATACAGGGTACTTACGTCTTGAAAACGACGACAAACAAATGCCCAACAATACACAATATAGAAAGGCCATTGGAGGATTACTTTGCATAGCAACCATAACAAGACCCGACATTACCACAGCCACTAATATATTAAGCAGAAAATGTGAAAGTCCCACCGAAAGGGATTGGAAGGCTGTAAAACGAATAATAAGATACTTAAACTCAACAAAAGATTTAAACTTAATTTTAAGCACCGAATCAGATCCAATCTTCGAAGCATACTCTGATGCTGACTGGGCAGGCGACGTTAAAACGAGAAAGTCAACTAGCGGCAACATTTTCCTACTAGGGAAAAATCCTATTCAGTGGAATTCAAAAAGACAGACTTGCATAGCCCAATCGTCTGCGGAAGCGGAGTATATTTCTGCCGCAAATGCTACTCAAGAAATTGTATGGATCATTAAACTTCTTGAAGACTTAAATTTACCACAAAAACTCCCTATCAAATTACATGAGGACAATACATCTTGCATCAAAATGATAGAATCAGATAAACATACAAATAGAAGCAAGCATATCGATATAAAGTATCATGTAATAAAACATCTGAAAGAATCAGGAACTATAGAACTAATCTATTGCCCAAGTAAAGAGATGATAGCCGATATCATGACCAAGCCCGCGCCTAAACCTGACTTTCCTGAAATTAAAACTCCAGAACTTTCCACCATTGGGCGATTAAGGGGGAATATTGGAAAACCCTAATAAATAATCACCCAATTTAAGAAAGAAATATGTTAAATCAGTGATCTCCAACCGAGAATCGTAATAGGAGATGTGTATTGCATCATCCTAAAGCGCAACGGATGACGACATGACTGTTTTTCTCTACCTGTAATAACCAGAGACAATTGCATCATTCAAAAACTGAACTTTCTCCTCCAAAGGACTAATAAACTCACTTTTCATCTCTCTCTTGATCTGAACGGATCAGAATGTAAAAACTAAATATTTACGAGGAGCAAAAATGTTAATCTCCTCAATTTTGTATAGATCTAATACTTATTAAAGTAATTCTTTAACCAGTTAACAAGTTTTAAACTCAATACGAAACCATGCATTTTGTTTATAAAATCTTTACTAATTACAATTTTATCTTAAAGTAATGTAGGAAATAGCAAAGAAATATTTTAGTGCATTTTCGTTATGGATACACCCAGGATTTACGCTATTGGATTAAAACGCTCGATGTGCCTGAACCTGCTCTTACGCCGAAATAGGTAAGCTGAAAAACTTTCCTTACCATTTGTTTGTTTTCTGAAGTATTACAGATTAGTGCGCGCTACTGAGTTTCCTGATGATATTTAGTTTAATGCTTTGTATCTCGCAAATTCGCAACATAAACCATTGATCAGAGAAAAAAACTTTCGATACATAAAATATAGGAAATTTTATTCTTTTTAATTCATGTACTGCAGACTTTCACATAAAATGCACAATTTTGGAATTATTTTGAAAAAACGGAGAAAAGTCCGTTTTTTTACACGTTTTTTGTAAAACAAAACGTATTTCCCGGAAAAAATTTGTTGGAAAACCTCGGATTCGTGTTCAGCGACCCCAAAAACATAAAAGGATCCCCCCCAAAAAAACTACACCAAAACTTTCCTTTATTTGCTCTTTTTTATCCCTTAATGCCTGGACTATTAAGCGAGCGGGTGTTTCACGTGAGTGAAGTAGCCTCTTAGTTTATAGTGTTTATTCACACTGGTACAAAGCTTTGGCAAAATTTTTCAAAATCCTAAAATGTGTGTGAATAGAAATACGTCTGTAAAAAGGAAATAAAAAGAAGATAAGGGCTAACTAACAATGAGACGTTTATTAACCTAAATAATAAGGAAAATAATTAATGAGCTCAAATTCACAATCCTCGTGTTCGACAATGGTATAAGTGAAGAACCGGGGAAATATTTTTCGTGTTTTTTTGTACCACAAAAAAATAAATAAATAAATAAATAAATAAATAAAACAAGATTTCATGTCATTTTCAAGTTACTCATTTAAAAGCTATTGATATATTTTTAAAATTTTAAAACTTTTAATTATAGTTAATTAGTGCCATATTTTAATAGTTTTTCGATACATTTTTTGTATCTAATAAATATTGCACATTATTTTGTATAATGTGATGTAAATCGAAAAGAGTGGTAAAGTAAAGTATTAGTATACATAAAACACATAACAGTTTATTAAAAAAAATAAGAAAATTTTATAAATCTTTCAATTTTTGAATTCCAGATATAGTCTTTGTACCTTTTCGGTTTTTTTTTCCATTCACAATCTCTTGGAACTGAAATTTTAAAATGATTTAGATCTGACAATACACTGTTAAAAATTTTGCAGCAAACTGTCCAGTCATTTGACCGTTTTTATAGAAAAGGGTTATATAACCGTAATTTAACTCTAGTCTGTCCATAATATGGGCAATAATATGGTCAGACTAGAGTTAAATTACGGTTATGTAATCATTTTCTATGAAAACGGCCAAATGACTGGACAGTTTGCTGCAAAATTTTGACAGTATACATACTATACTTCCTGATGCTTGTCATCATTAACGGCACGGAAATTTTGACAAATTGTGGTTTTTTTTTTTTTTTTTTTTTTTTTTTTTTTTTTTTTTTTTTTTGTTAAAATGGCTACCAATTTTTTTTACTAGCAACATTTTCTTTATTTAATCACGCAATGCCTATCATTAAATAAAACGAAGATTAGCATTCTAAAATGGTGGTAGATACTTTGAATTTAAAAAAAATCTCCAACTTGGAACACTGCATCTACGGTTAGTGTAAGTGTGTTTGTGAAAAGTGTATTTTCTGCATCAAACATGAACAGAATAAACACAAGGAAAATGCCAAAGGCTTGGCGGGCCTCGGATAAGTTGTCGGCGGGCCAAGTGTGGTTCACGGGCAGCGTGTTTGACAGGCCTATTCTATATACACTGAGATTTCGTGGTAGGTTTTATTTATTAAGACATTTACTATTTATATTCTACTTGCTATAACAATTAATGTAAAATATAATTATATGTTATCATTAAATAACAATTTCAATCACATTTGTTACACAAACCTGTAAGTTGTCTTTTGATTTCAAAGGTATATTACTCTCTCTCTATCTCTCTCATACACATACATACATATATGTTTCCACACATTAGATTCCTTTCTATTATTTTTCTATCAGACGATTTCCACGTGAAAAAGGAAAATGAAATAAAAAGTTTCACCAATTGAAACTAGTCGGATGTGTGAATCCCAAAACTTTCTTCTATCTCACACAGGTTTCGCATACACTAAAAAGAATCAGCACCAATTTATATCAATGTCTAACTGAAGCTCAAGTTTTATTAAATTCCGTACATTATTTCTTGAGATATGACTATCGCTAAAATCGTGTAAATCCTTCAAAATACTGCATAGCAGCGCCACCTGCTGGGTGATTTTTACCAAAAACTAATCAGCACCAAATTATATCAGAGACTAACTGAATCTAAAGTTTTATTAAATTCCGAGCATTAGTTCTTGAGATAGAGCTATTGCGGAAATCGCGAAAAATGCTGCATAGCAGCGCCACCTGCCTGGCGATTTTTACCAAAAACTAATCAGCACCAATTTATATTAGGGACTAACTGAATCTAAAGTTTTATTAAATTCCGAGCATTAGTTCTTGAGATAGAGCGCCCAAAAAGTTTTTGTCACATACAGACAGACAGACAGTCACAGACAGACATTTTCTAAAAATAATCAAATCATGTTCAGGACCTTCTAAAACGTATAAATCCGTCGAAAACCGGAAGTCGAAAATTTTCATGAATCCAATACTTTCTTCTTGTATACAAGACAAACAAAATTTGTCAACAAAATTTAGAAAAGTGCCTCTTGGGGGGGCAAAGTGGGGGGGGAGGGACACTGGCGATACATAGTATGATTAAGCGGTCACAGACCTTTCCAACGATATATGACATGAGGGGTGTCAACAAAATTTAGAAAAGTGCCCCACTTGAGAGAGGAAAAGTGGAGAACGGGACACCGTAGATGCATAATATGATTAAATAAAATTTCTTCAATCAGGCATGTAAAAATCATGTGTTTTGTTCATCAATCACATAAAATTCACAAAATTTGTCAAACGGGCACATAAGAATCAAGGAAATAGTTCATCATGCATGTAAAAATCATTATTTTCAGCTATCGGCACACAAAAATCCTGAATTTCATCTATCAGTTGCACAAAAATCCTTAATTTCATCGGTCAGATGTAGGAAAAAAAATGTTGTCAATCAGGCATGTAAAAATCATGTGTTTCGTTTATCAATCACATAAAATTCACAAAATTTGTCAAACAGGCACATAAGAATCAAGAAAATAGTTCATCATGCATGTAAAAATCATTAATTTCATCTATCGGCATACAAAAATCATGCATTTCATGTATCGGTTGCATAAGAATCCTTAATTTCATCGGTCAGGTGCAATAAAAAAAATGTCGTCAATCAGGCATGTAAAAATCATGTGTTTCGTTTATCAATCACATAAAATTCACAAAATTTGTCAAACGGGCATATAAGAATAAAGAAAATAGTTGATCGTGCACATCATAACACAAACTATGTACATATATGCATGCGAGTTATCGACACCATTGAAAATGAAGGACTTTTTCTAAGATTATTTTTCAAATGTAAAAATTTAAGAGGCATAGTAAGTTCAGATTGCTTGCAACACTTAAAATAAGATCTAATTTATGCAAGAGACACTGCTTTATATAAAATTTAGGTATTTTGAACAATATTTTCAATTTTTACTTTCCGACATTTTTTGCATTTTTACAATTTTTAATATGAAAACAAAGGGGAATTTTTATAAACATATTTAAATTTTGTTTTGGATGACAAATACAATTTTGGGTAAACAATGATGTTTTAGACTTATACTGTGAGTAATAAACAGAAAATCAAGGAGCTTTTCAGAAGTTGCAAGTTGAAACTCGATAAAATCTGAATTTTCCCTTAAAAAAAATTCATGTTTATTACTCATTAATGTAAGAAAAATATAACTTTTTTGCATTAAACTTCACATGATTTACTACACGCAGTTAAAATATGATCTAGAATTTCACAAAACATGTAAACAAACTGTATTTTCATAACACAAACTATGTACATATATGCATGCGAGTTATCGACACCATTGAAAATGAAGGAATTTTTCTAAGATTATTTTTCAAATGTAAAAATTTAAGAAGCATAGTATGTTCAGATTGCTTGCAACACTTAAAATAAGATATAATTTATGCAAGAGACACTGCTTTATATAAAATTTAGGTATTTTGAACAATATTTTCAATTTTTACTTTTCGACATTTTTTGCATTTTTACAATTTTTAATATGAAAACAAAGGGGAATTTTTATAAACATATTTAAATTTTGTTTTGGATGACAAATACAATTTTGGGTAAACAATGATGTTTTAGACTTATACTGTGAGTAATAAACAGAAAATCAAGGAGCTTTTCAGAAGTTGCAAGTTGAAACTCGATAAAATCCGAATTTTCCCTTAAAAAAAATTCATGTTTATTTCTCATTAATGTAAGAAAAATATAACTTTTTTGCATTAAACTTCACCTGATTTACTACAAGCAGTTAAAATATAATCTAGCAACATAAAAATTTCAGAAACATGTAAACAAACTGTAAATACATAAATATGCATGCGAGTGATCAGACACCATTGAAAATGAAAACTGTATAAAATCAAGACTTTTTCTAAGATTGCTTCTTAATTTTTTAAAATTTGAAAAATAAAATATGTTCAGATTGCTTGCAACACTTTAAATAAGATATAATTTATGTTATGCAAGAGACACTGCTTTATATAAAATTAGGTGGGTCACATAATAATAAAGTTTGGGAACCGCTGACCCAGACAACAAAATAAGATAGCTATACTTACATCTTGAAATGTCCACTTCCTGTCAAGATTGCGATAGATATCTGATTCATTTCGGCAGGATTACAAACCCACTTCATAAAATAGAGGAGAAAAAAAAAATTAGATATGATGAAAGTATAATTTTAATTAATAGTGTGTGTATATATATATATATATATATATATATATATATATATATATATATACACAACAAGGGTCGATCCAGACAAAATTTGGGGCCTATTTAGGGCTCCTTCACAAAAATCAATTTAATAAAATGGTTCCCCTTCACAAAATTCAATTTAATAAAATGGGCCCCTTCACAAAAATCAATTTGATAAAATGGTCCCCTTCACAAAATTCTTTATAATAAAACAGGTCCCTTCACAAAATTCATTTTAACAGAAATAGGCCCTTTCACAAAATTCCATTTCATAAAAACTTACTATTTATCATTTATTTATTATTTTATGACTTTTAAAATGTGTAATTTGTAAACAAACAAGTTCATCAGAGAGGAAAACTTCAGCAAAAGTATTTAAAAAAGTTTTTGTTAATAAACGTTTGGTTCGAATTTGAGTAGCTGGATTTCGACTTTCATTACAAAATGTTATTTTTCACAAAATGGGTCCCAAGAAAAAAACCTGTATCGACCCCTGCACAAGTAGACTTACAGTTAGGATGTAGGTGAAAAATTGAAGTTTTTTTTTAAAATTATTATATCATTCCATACACATTTTAATATGTAATTCAGTTTGATATGAATCAATTTATGTTTTCTCTAATTTATGTAGGTAATATTTTTTGGTTATTAGGTATGGTTAAACATGAAAGAAAACTTTGTTATTTTACGACTTTTATGTGAATTATTAGTGTACATTTATAAGGCGTGTTTCACTAAATAATTCAAGAAAAAAATATCTCATCATTACACATATTTAGTTATGCATTATTTATTATTTACTTGACCTTTACTTTTAATATTTTAAAATGTTTTTTAAATTTTCTTAATTTTTTTATTTTACTTTATTATAAACATTCATTATAATAATTTTGAGTGCATTTATAAATTCAAATTATTGTATAGAAAATGTAAACAAAACAGTGACCAGAAATCCGAAAAATTCTAAAATCTGCATAACCTCTGGTTTTAAGCTAGGAAGATTTAAGGGAGTCTATTCAATACTAATTAATAGTAACGTAACTGCAAATCAAGATAAAAAATCTTCTTTCCTTCTTCGTTTAGTTCCTACATAAAACATTAAAAATGGCACACACGTATTCCAACGTAACATCGAAATAAAGACTAGTGATTTGATTGAATAATAAATAATTAATAAAAAATAATAGAAAGATTAACAAAATATAACGAAATTTAGCTAATAAAGAATAAATATTTACTTACTTCGTAACTGGAAGTCAAATCTAAGATGGATACCATATAGACGCTACTTATCTACTTATGCACTCCTTGTCCTTACTGTCTGTGCGACTGCGTCAGAAGCCATTACGTCCCCACAGAAAGCCTTCTCATTGGCTGATACGAGTTACAAAGATATTTCATGTAAGGATTCTAAAGCAATGGCTTACGTTGCACCCTTGTTACAGATAAATTTTTAGTAAACATACAGATTTCTGTAGCATAACAAAAACAATTTTTGTAGACTTACAGATTTTTTTTTACAGTGTAAAGATAGAAGAAAGTAAAAAATATTAATATGAAATAAAATTTATTGATGTCATAGTGGTAATAAAACGGAAAGATTTCTCAATAATACAAGGAGTATGAGTATATCTGTACACAAAGCAGATTAATATCACATCATTAGAGAATTAAAAAGAAAATCTGACGTCATATCGGAAGTTTAACGGATTTTTCAAATGTTTTAGAATAATACAAAGCGAGTATCAATATGAGTAATAGAGAATAGTAAATATATAATATAAATGCTGGACGATTACACCATGAAACATTACTACATTAAAGACGTGAGTATAAAACATCACAAATTTACTGAATGGTATGTATACAAAACGTTTGTATACACCATTCAGTAAATTTGTGATGTTTTATACTCACGTCTTTAATGTAGTAAATATATAAGTTTGAGGAACGTATTGAATCATGATAAAAACCCGATTACGGAAATATTCGCATATTTAAACATTTTGAAGGTGTACAACATGTTTAATTTTGAAATTATTTTTTAAAATATCGCATTTAGTCTACATGACAGATATTATTATGACCGAATATAATAGTGGGCTTAGCCCGCTAACCGGCTGGTTTAGATATTCGAAAAAACGAGAAAAATAGACCGGTAAATTTTTACGTTATAAAAAACATGACTTTTTTTTTGGTTGCTAAATGAAATTTATTTGGATTTATTAAAGAAAGGATAAAGTTTTTTGAAAGGAATATTAAACGAAACCCTTTGAGCGATCTTCGATCACACTTACCCACTTGTTTATACAATGTGTATTATCAGTAGATGTTGTCAGTGTATAAATTTTATTGAGAATTTTTAATAGATGTTTATTGGCTATATTATATGTATATAACCGTAAAGAGACGTTAGAAACACCCTACACAAATGGGGGAATAAAAATCAAAATGAAATATGAACACATACCTGTTTGAATAACATCCAGAAAGAAAAAAAAAGAGGAAGAAGAATAAAAATATCGTATATGAAAAAGAAAAAAAAAGGGAAAGGGGGGGGGGGGGAGTAATGAAATATTTGTGGAACGGTAGCAGAATCAACGGACCCAAATTACTACAGATTCCACAAAAAATGTGCGATTTCATCCTTGTAATAAAAGCTATAATAAGCTAAAATAATACAAGAGTTGGGCTATCGCACATTAATATACCAGAAAAGGAAAGAAATTACGAAATGAAATAGCTAGAAGTGAGGAAATTTCCTCATAAAAAAACAGGAAAACACACACTGCTGGCCATCCAAAATGCAACACCATGAAGGAATGCAAATAACAGAATGATATTTATTGGACAAATACATCATAATGGGAAGGACAAGTGATTACATTTTCAGAAAATTTGGAAAACAAACCCAAAGCAGCTACCTCTGGCCGCAATAACAGCATTTATCTGCATAGCCATGGAGTCGAACAGAGTTTCGATGTCATGTACGGGTACAGCAGTCCATGCAGCTTCAACAATATGCCACAGTTGATCAACCGTAGTGACGGGCGAGTGATGACGGGTCAGTCGCTCAGAAGCCATTGACAGGACATTTTCAATTGGTGAGAAATTACCAATTGAAATTACCAACTCCTGCCCTCACCGGCAGGAGAACGTGCCGATGAGGGCAACAGTCGAAAATGTTCTGTATAAAGGAAGGTCGGGATAGTACGAGCAACATGCGGTCGTGCATTGTAATGCTGCGAAGTAGAGTTCCAGAGGCCTCGAAGCTAGGACAGAACCACGGGCAGTAACACCTCAGAAATGTAACGGCTGATGTTCATATTGTTGGCAATGGAAAAAGAAGTTATCGAGACGTGTATTCAATGGCACCCCTCACCATCACGGCAGGTTATGGGCCTCTATAATGATGTCGAATGCAATATGGCAAAGTGAATTTTCAAGGATGCCACCAAACACGGATGCGGCCTTCATGATGCACACAGAGCCTGGATTCATCTGAAAAGACGACGTGAGACGTCATTTCTGCGTCATATACAGCATCATGATGCCCGCATTCATGTTTGGCAGCATCGTGGAAAATGCACATTGCCAGCTTGCATTCGACATCGTCATACTGGTCGTCATACCTCATTCTTTAGTGACGGTATGAGGTGCGATTGGATACACGTCTCGGTAACCTCTTGTTCGCATTGTCGGCAATTTCAACAGCAGCCGTTGCATTTCTGATGTGTTACGTCCCGTAGTTCTGCCCTATCTTCGATGTCTCCGGAACTCTACGTTTCAACAGAACAATGCACAACCGCATATTGCCAGTACCATCCTGACCTTCATTGATACAAAACATGTTCGACTGTTCCCTGGCCAACACGTTCTCCTGATTTCTCACCAATTGAAAATGTCTGGTCAATGGCTGCGGAGCGACTGGCACGCCACCACTCGCCAGTCACTACAGTTGATGAGCTGTGGCATAGTGTTGAAGGTGTATGGACTGCTGTACCCGTACATGACATCCAATCTCTGTTCGACTCCATGCCTAGGCAGATGAATGCTGTTATTGCGGCCAGGGGTGGCAACTCTGGGTAGTGTTTTCTCAGGAACTATACCTCCAAAATTTTTGAAAATGTAATCACTTGTTCTTCCCATTATAATGTATTTGTTCAATAAATATCATTCTGTTATTTGCATTCCTTCATGGTGTTGCACTTTGGATGGCCAGAAGTGTACATGACTTGACAAATATATATATATATATACATATATATGCATATCATAATTTAGTTCTATTTACGTCAAATGCAATAGACGAAATGATACATTACTCGAATGATAGAATTGGCCAGTTCAAAAATAACACAGTGCAGCATTTAAGAGCATCTGTCCAGTCAAGCAAAGAATGAGACCATTGGAGATTTACCCTTAATAAGCAGACCAGGTTAGATAACATAACTTTATTTAGTCAAAACATGAGAAAATAGCAGATAAAATCTTCGGATAATCACAAGATGTCAACATTCTACAGGTAAACAATAAAGGGTCGCTTTATTAGTAAAAAAAACAAAAAAAACACTTATAGTTCTATCTCAGCTAGCGCGGACATGTTTTATAGCAAGTGCGCAGGATAATAATAATAATAATTATCATTATTATTATAACTTCAATGCGACAGAAGCTAATATCCAATGGCAGGCCTCAAACAGCAGACTGGCGTCGGATGTAGAATGGGTGTAAATCGGCTCTCCGAAAACGGCTCTGCGAACAACGTTCGAAAGAAGTTTTAAACAAACGTCCTTCGAATAAACTAAAAAAGACTTATGATCAAAAAAGATTATTATGAAATCGAATGAATTTGGATTGAAAAAAAAAATATTTCAGCGCATAGCCCAAGGTATTTTGCAAAAGAGAAATGTAGAAAAATAATAAAAAATATGACATGCGTTTAAACAACGAAATAAAATAATTTAAGAGGGAATAAATTAAATAGGATAAAATATTTAGAATAGGTTTAAGACAGGTTAATACTTTTTAATATATTATATGTATATACTAGCTGATCCTCCCGGCGTTGCCCGGGAACGTGATAAAATTAAACAAACCTAAAGTTTGTTTGATTTTATATCTTTACCGCGATTTAGTATGAAATTATTTATTTAAAAGTGCTGCGCACGTGCGGAAAATCCTTTACTTCCGCTTTCAGCCGATAGGGGGTTATTCTGATATAAACAAACCTCCGACACGTGCTGGGGCGCCATTTCGGAACTTTCTTGGGGGGGGGGGCAAAGTTTTTTTAAGGTAGTGGTATAGCCGAGGGTGGAGTTCGGGGGGCTGCCCCCCCCCCTGCCCGTAACCTCTCCGAACTGAAAACGTTTACTGAATCATATATACAGACACAGCAATACTTCTAATACGGAATCTTAAGTAACCTCTGAAAAATTCCGTTTTAGACAGGTTTTCGTCTTAGCAAGTAGAATTTTAAAATATTAAGAAAGTTTTCAGTTATAGACAGGTACTGTTTTTTTTTCAGGTATTCTTTAAGACTGTTGAAACCTCCTTTCTATAAAGCACTTCTGAAGAGCATAGGTGTATTACAGTGAAACGTGTCAAAGCGAAACCTGTCTATAACATAATTCTTTCTCAAACGGCCAAAAAAAAGTCATGTTTCGACGAAAAAAACGTCATACAATTATACTTGCTAAGATGGAGACCTGTCTAAAATGAAACTTTTTTACAGTCCTTTTCAACTCATCTTTGCAGGTTTTACTGCTGGGAGACATTTCATGAGTTTCTTGGGGGGGGGGGGGGGGGCAAAGTTTTTTTAGAGACAGGGGCTGAAATATCGTGCACAAAATAGAAATAGGCCCCTACAATAAAAAATGCAGTGTGAGATTTTGTCTTCTTATCTTAACTTCTTTCACAAACATGTGATTCTTCAGCGAATATATATACTTAATTTTAGTGGTAGTCCACGAATTTTTCTTCTTCTTTTTTACACAAAAGCAATTTGTCAACTGATAGCGGTAAACATCGCGAATTTTACGAATTGGAATTAGAAAAGAATAGTTAAATTGGCAAAATTAGTCGCGGAAAAAATCGGTAATTTTTTTAAACAACCGTGAAAAAATATTGCGAATTTCGCCAAAGATCATTGAAACAAAATAGAGATTTTCGTAAATCCGTCGCGGAAAAGAATCGCGAATTTAGTATAACTATTGCGGGAAAATATCGCGAAATTCATCAAAAGATTGGACAAAAAAAATCACGAATTTAGTGAAACAATCGCGCAAAAAGGGGAATTTCGTCAAAGATCGCGCAAAAAGATATCTACTTTTGTCAGTTGGTTGCAGAAAATGACTTCCGAATTTCAACAAGCGATCGTAGAAAAGAGTCGCGAATTGCATCAAAAGATTGCGAAAACAAATAGCGAATTTCGTCGATCAGTTGCCCAAAAAAAATTGTCGGAAATTTCGACAAATGGTGGAAAAAAATTCGTCAGCAATCGGAATTTCGTCAAAGGTTGTACAAGAAAATAGCAATTTTTGTTAGTCGGTTGCGGAAAAAGACTCCCAAAATTTCAACAAACGATCGCAGAAAAGAGTCGCGAAAACAAATAGCGAATTTCGTCGATCGGGTGAAAAAATATCGCGAATTTAGACAAATGGTCGAAAAAATCAATTCCTTCAATGATTCACAGAAAATAGTGAATTTTGGAAAATTATCACAAAAAAAAAATGAAATAATCGCGAAAAAAAGTCGTGAAATTCAATCGCTCATGAGATAATCAGCACACAAACACCATCAAGAAGTTATGAAATTTGCAAATGTTGTAATCCATAGGTATAAGAAAATTTTCATTAATGATTTTCTTTCAGTAAAAAATTTCCGCAATCATTTTCTGCCTTCCTCTTCAGACTATGATCTAAATTTCATACAATTCAGAAACCTTCAAAACCCTTGGTCTCAGGTCCCTTGCTCCTGCATTGGGTGGGGGAGTCTGTCGGGTTAAAGTCATGATTCGGATCGGTTACAACCAAATCTGGACAAGACTCTGTCAGGCTGTGAAGATTTTTAAGAGCATACTGTATATACAATATCAATTAATAAAGCATATGATTTAACAGCATTATAACGATTGGAGTAAATGTAATATGACACTAATAAAACTAAATTAACAAATCATATAATTAGGAAATTGAATACACATCCGCCATCCCCCCACCCCCGAAAAAAAAATAAAAAAATTCCTCTTAAATTTTTGGGTAAAGAGAGAATTTATCACTAAAATTCTAGCCTTGGGGGTGACGAGTTTTATTTTAATCATGCTGTACACAGCTCAGAAGCAATTCATAGTGTTTTTTCTCACATATATTTCTAAAACTAGCCAACATACTCATTAATGATAAATGTCTCACTTGCAATATGTTGAATGTTGCAATAGCAAGGCTTTAGCAGAGCCCGATTAAGCTTACCTGGGGCCCGAGGCCCAGCAACTTTTTGGGGCCCCTCAAATTAAAATAGTGGCTAGAGATTTTTTCGAGAATATTATTAAATATTATGATACAGTTTCCAAGTTAAGCAAAATCTTTTCGTTTTGTTTTTGAGAAATAATTTCAGTAAACTTCATTTTTAAGAAACTATTTTTAATCATTTTTTTCATTTTTGGGGTCCCATCAGCAGTGGGCCCAAGGCCACGGCCTAGTTGGCCTGTGCGTTAATCAGGCCCTGGGCTTTAGAAAACATTTCAATGTTTAAAGTGTTTATTATTTTCTTCTATCTTTACAAGAAAAAAGTATTGGATTTATGAAAATTTGCCGCTTCCGGTTTTCGACGAATTTATACGTTTTAGAAGTTCCTGAACACAATTCGACTATTTTTAGAAAATGTCTGTCTGCGAGTCTGTCTGTGTGTCTGTATGTGACAAAAATTTTGTGGGCGCTGTATCTCAAGAACTAATGCAGGGAATTTGATAAAACTTTATATTCAGTTAGACATTGATATAAATAGGTGGTGTTTAGTTTTTGATGTAAATCGCTCAACAGATGGCGATGCTATGCTACATATTTCATGATTTTTGCGATAGCTATATCTCAAGAACTAATGCACAGAATTTCACTAAACTTCAGATTCGGTTAGACCTTGACAAAAATAGAAGTTGATTACGATTTGGTATAAATAGCTCAATAGGTGACACTGCTATGCTACATTTTGTACGATTTTTACGATAGCTATATCTTCAGAACTAACGCACATAATTTAATAAAACTTTAGATTCAGTTAGACCTTAATATAAATTGGTGCTGATTTTTGGTGTATGTGAAACCTGTATAAGATAGAAGAAAGTTCTGGGATTGGCACATCAGACTAGTTTTTAGGTAGATTTCGTAAGAAATACTACCTATTACATTCTCACCTAAGTTGGAAATTTTGAAAAATTTTTGCAGATCTACGCCGATCATGACTCCCAGAACCCAAAACCACCCCCAGTTCAAAACTTTATCTATCTATCTATCTATCTATCTATGTCACTTCTTTCTGACCACGATAACTGGAAAAATTCTGCATTAATCTTTTACAAACTGATGCATAAAATCAAGGGGCATAAAATCTCGGTCAAGTTCGTTAATGGGCAAAATCGAACCAAGGGGGGGGGAATAGGGGGGGGGGCTTTTTGTGAAAACAGAACCCCCCCCACAATTTCTTAATTATTATCCGTATCGAATCCGTTTAAAGTTATTATTACTTCTAGGAAAAGGGCCGAAAATTTATGTATGACAGATTTTTGATATAATTAAAAATGGCCCCAAGGGGGGGGGGGAAAGGGGGGTTTTAAAAGAAAAAAATCATAGCTTCGTCAATTCACAAGATATCAAATCCGCGTAAATTTATTATTAATCTCTTAATATTATCTAAAACTTTTATATTGACAAGTTTTTTATAGGACCAACTGTTACAGCAAAAAGAAATTAAAAACAGAAAAATCCCTGCCGGCTCCGCCTGCAAACAAGTTATTTTTCGAAGTAGGCGGTTCCAACTCCCGCATCTTTTCGAAACTGATACATAAAATCAAGGGGCCTAAAATCTCCGTCAAGTTCGTTAATGGACAAAATCGAACCAAGGGGGGGGGGGAAGATGGGGGAGCTTTTTGTGAAAACAGAAAAGAACCCATAATTTCTTAATTATGATACATATCGAATCTGTTTTAAGTTATTATTACTTCTAGGAGAAGGGCCGAAAATTTATGTATGACAGATTTTTGATATACTTAAAAATTGCCTTAAAGGGGGGGGGAAGGGGGGGTTTAGAAGAAAAATATCCATAACTTCGTCAATTCCCAAGATTTCAAATCCGCTTAAACTTATTATAAATCCTCTTAATATTATCTAAAACTTTCATATTGACAAGTTTTTTATAGGACCAACCGTTATAGCAAAAAAAAAAAATACAAACAAAAAAATCCCTGCCGGTTCCGCCTGCAAACAAGTTATTTTTCGAAGTAGGCGGTTCCAACTCCCGAATCTTTTCGAAATTGATACATAAAATCAAGGGGCATAAAATCTCGGTCAAGTTCGTTAATGGGCAAAATTGAACCAGGGGGTGGGGGGGGGCTTTTTGTGAAAACAGAAAAAAAACATAATTTCTTAATTATGATACGTATCGAATCCGTTTGAAGTTATTATTACTTCTAGGAGAAGGGCCGAAAATTTATGTATGACAGATTTTTGATATAATTAAAAATTGCCTTAAGGGGGGGGGGGAAGGGGGTTTAGAAGAAAAAAATTCATAACTTCGCCAATTCTCAAGATTTCAAATCCGCTTAATTTTATTATTAATCCTCTTATTTATTATTAATCCCTAATATTATCTAAAACTTTTATATTGACAAGTTTTTTATAGGACCAACCGTTATAGCGAAAAAAAAAATCCCTGCCGGCTCCGTCTACAAACAAGTTATGTTTCCACGGTCTGCGTCTTCGAAATTTACCTGTGCCTGTAGGCCGAGCCGTCTGGGATTTTTTTTATATTGTTATCAATTCTGTGAAATCTGACGTTATTTTAGCTTTTGATCATATTGGTTTTTTTTTTTTTTTGTCTAACCTGTGATAACTGATAAATTTTCTGAAATTTCAAATTCCTTGGGGGGGGGGGCGGTTGCCCCCCCCAGCACCCCCGAAATGGCGCCACTGGACACGTGTTTCCACTGCCTGCGGCACCGTATAGTAGGCGTGCAGCGCACACGCTGCAAAATTTTTTAGTTCCACCTTCCGCAGACAGTTCCAAACAAACCATCTTCCAAGTAAAACTTTTACACGTGCCCCCGCTACCTTCGACGCCGTATAGCATGCACTGCAAAATCCTTTAGTTCCACTTTCCACCGCCAGGGGGCGCAATTTGTTCTATGCGAACATCCGACATGAGTACCCGTTTTATCAAGGGAATTGAACGAACCAATTCCCGTCGAAATCGGGCTCATAGAACTCGATCACATGATGCCCCTGGCGGTGGAAGGCGGAACTAAAATCTGTAACGCGATCGAAAACCAAGTCGAATCATCCAAACCCCGTTTGATCGAGTCCATAGAACCCGAGATAAGAATGCAAGTGCTCAACAACAAATCATTTACTTTGATTGTTGGTATATATAAAGTAAATATGGGTTGTTTACTTTTGTTAGGAACATAAATTTAAGTTTTAGGAAAATCGTTATTTGAGATTTCCGGTATTCTCTATATATAACATTTATAAAACGCTACGGGAGAAGCTAAACATGTTAAACTTCTTAAATGGAATTTGTTTTGTGTAAATCAGAGCAAAGCGTTAACCCCTTCCGTACCCGCAAATATAACAAATAATTTGTTCAAGAACACCACCTTCTCCTACATTAACGCGATCATTATAAAAATAATTATATTTTTCTGATAATTAGAACATAATGAAGACGCTACACTAAAATATCCGCCAGATGCCCCCCCCCCTCCCCTCCTTCCCATTCTCAATTTCAAATCTATATCTTAATTAGTTATCTTAATTTTTGTTCATTAGTAAAAATTGGCAGTTATTTCCTTTCATTTTCGCAAGCTAAATGGTGGGATCGGCCAGAGAAACAGGGCTCTTTGTAGTTCAGTTTTTAATGAAAACAGATCCCTGTCTGAAACTCGGTCTGAACCTATCTGTCTCGGTTTTTATCTGTCGTCGCCAGATTTATGGCAGTTTTTTGCAAAAATTAAGAAAAAAATACTGGCCGAATTTTACAAAAATGCATTGTCGGATGCAGAACATTGTTCTACATATTTTCAGAAAATTTCAAATCGATATCTTAATTATTTTCTTAATATTTTCTAATTAGTAAAGGAATTTCAAATTCGTTCATTTCTGTTTGCAAATCGAGAACAGGTGTTCTTTTCATTAGCCATTCTGATAAAAAAGATGGCATTTTCGATGCGATGTTTAATGAGATTCTAATTAATATCTTGGGTAATTCAGAGTCTCAGGTGCATCAGATCAGGTATATATTCAGTTTTTCGGATACCTAAATATAAATTTTCAGACTTCTAGGTGAGCTAGGCCATCGCAGACAGACAGACAAACACACACACACGTAGACACACAGAGCGAAACTTTCTTTTATTAGTATAGATTTATATATAAAATTTAGAATTAACTAACATTTCGAATTAAGGAGAGTGAACTATATTTCAAAACACGACAAAGACGATGCGAAGGTTTCTTCAAAATCCCTTACAAGTCTTATTCTTAAATGCATTTATTTCCTTATATCCTTTTCTAACTTAAGGATTTTCCCAGTCCGTTTGATTAATCTTAGCAGAGAGTTATCAATAACAGAAACCGAATAGTAGAATAAATATCTCTTACTTCTCTGCTGTAAGGCGAGCTATATTTAGCACAACGTAAATTTTCAGAACCGAAAAAGGATACATCAAAAGGATATCTTCGAGAGCAGATAAAATGCTAGGTATAAACTATTCAATAATATTGGTTCATATATTTGTTATCCAAACGAAAAAAAATATATACAAATTAAAAATAATGATAAATATTTTCTTTAAATGCCAAATAATAAAAAAATAAGGTAATTATTGACATAAAAAAATATAATTTTAACTGTGTAATTGAAAATTACTCTATGAAGTCCAATAACCAAAATAGTCATTGTAAACACAATATTCTTTGCTCAATATTCAAATACAAGCACAAAAAAGCCTATACACTGTATTTAGGAAAAAATCACCAGTAACAAAAGAAAAATTTCTTTAAAAATGCTAGTGTTATATTCCCAAAGAGCGTAAAGAAATCAGAAAGTACAAAATGAATACAAATCTGAATATGCTACTTCTAAAACGTAATTTAGAAAGCTGAAACCTGGTAAATTTAATATCGTTTTTAAGAATTTAATTAAGAACTTAATTAAGAGCACAATACGATGCTGAAAAAATGAATCATGATTAGGAGAAATAGTCATATGCATAGGACCGTCTGAATGCATTTAAGGTCCCCGGGACAAAATGATTTTTCTTTCGGTCTCTTTACAAATGAACTTTATATTCATTCAACTATTTTTTTTTAATGTTCAACTGTGGAAATGTGTTAGTATTTTTTGGCTTTAAAATTATACATTTTCTATTTTTATTGAATAGAGTGTCATATTATCACACTCAGAGAAAGGAATTGATTAAAACTACAAAACATGTTTTTTTGAGTACATTTTGGTTGTTTTAGCAAAATTCAAGTAAAATTGAACCATTTTACTTGAATTAACAAAATATTTTTTGCTAACGATACAAATTTTTTTTTTTGGAATTGCAAAAAAAAATTTTTTTTTGTTGATTCAAACAAAAGTTCCATTGACCTACATTTAAACAAAAGCTAAAACAACCAAAATGTACTCAACAAAACATGTTTTGTAGTTTTAATCCATTCCTTTTTCTGGGTGCAGCAGGGCATTCCGGGCACTTGCCCAGGTTCACCAGTTTTCAGGGTCCCAAACATTTTCTGGTTTTCAGTAGTAATTTTATTAAAAAACACTTTACTGTAACAAAATTTTAAAGTCTGCTTGATTATGTAAATAAAAAATACATGGCACTTATGATTTTTCAAATTTCGAATTACAATTATTATTATTATTATTATTAAATACGCAATAGTTTTAATAACATTACAAAAAAAAAAAAAAAAAAAAAAAAAAAGAAAGAAAGAAGGCGACAGTGTTCTATCTGTATGCTCGGGCTAATTTCAATAACTACTGGATGGATTTTTTTTTGTTTTTTGTTTTTGTTTACACCATTGAATAGGTCGTTTTTCCAGACTCATTTTTATGCATAATATACAGATATAATCATGATTTTTTTTAATCATAAAATCTGGTATTTTCCTCTTATCAAGGCAAAAATGTTGCCAACGGTCATTTTTTTTTCATTTTAGCAACGACATAGTAGGCTAACCTCGGTTAAATAATTAAAACGGCAATATCAGTTAGGAAAATTGCAAACACACTCGAAACAAACAAACAAACAAACAAAAAAGTTAACAGATTTTAATTTAAAATACGATAAACAAACACTTGTTTTAGTGATAAATAGTACTATAAAACTAAAACTTTAATTTAAGCACTAAAGAAATCATATATTGTAATATGAGCCAATCTTGTGTGTCTGTCTGTCTGTGTGTATGCGAATTTTATCTTAAAAACGGTTCTAACGATTTTAATGAAATTTTGTATCCCACCGTTTTTGGGCACGAGAAGACCAATGGACTAGGTTACAGGCTAAAAAAAATCGATTAATAGGTCATTTTGGGTGACTATAGGTCAAGGTGAAGCTAATCATAACTAAATAATGGCTCAAACGATTTTTATTAAATTTTGTATCCTACCGTTTACGGGCACAAGAAGGCCATTGCGCTAGGTGACAAGTTCGATAAAATTTAATTAGTGGGTTATTTTTGGGTCACAGCGGCTCATGCTAATTTTATCTAAAAAATGGCTCTAACGATTTTGACTAAATTTTGTATTCTACCGCTCTGGATTACGAAAAGACCATTGGGCTGGGTCACATGTTCGAGAAAATTCGATTAGTGGGTCATTTTGGAGTCACTGCGGGTCAAGCTAATTTTATCTAAAAACGGCAGTAACAATTTTGACTAAATTTTGCATCCTATCGTTCCGGATGACGAGAAGACCATTGAGCTGGGTCACATGTTCGAGAAAATTCAATTAGTGGGTCATTTTGGGGTCACTACGGGTCAAGCTAATTTTATCTAAAAACAGACTCTAACGATTTTGACTAAATTTAGTATTCTTCCGTTTAGGATTACGAGAAGACCATTGGCTAGGTCACCTGTTCGAGAAAATTCGATTAGTGGGTCATTTTTGGGTCACTGCAGATCAAGCTAATTTTATCTAAAAAATGGCTCAAACGATTTTGACGAAATTTTATATCCTTCAGTTTAAGATAACGAGAAGACCATTGGGCTGGGTCACATGTTCGAGAAAATTCGATTAGTGGGTCATTTTGGAGTCACTGCGGGTCAAGCTAATTTTATCTAAAAACGGCAGTAACAATTTTGACTAAATTTTGCATCCTATCGTTCCGGATGACGAGAAGACCATTGAGCTGGGTCACATGTTCGAGAAAATTCAATTAGTGGGTCATTTTGGGGTCACTACGGGTCAAGCTAATTTTATCTAAAAACAGACTCTAACGATTTTGACTAAATTTAGTATTCTTCCGTTTAGGATTACGAGAAGACCATTGGCTAGGTCACATGTTCGAGAAAATTTGATTAGTGGGTCATTTTTGGGTCACTGTGGGTCAAGCTAATTTTATCTAAAAAACGGCTCAAACGATTTTGACGAAATTTTGTATCCTTCAGTTTAAGATAACGAGAAGACCATTGGGCTAGGTCACATGTTCGAGAAAATTCGATTAGTGGGTCATGTTTGGGTCACTATGAGTCAAGCTAATTTTATTAAAAAAAAGGGCTCTAACGATTTTGACTAAATTTTGTATCCTTGCGTTTTGTATTACGAGAACTCCAATGGGTTGGATCACATGTTCAAGAAAATTCGATTAGTAAGTTATTTTTGGGTCACTACGGATCAAGCTAATTTTAGGTACAAAACCGCTCAAACGATATTGACGAAATTTTGTATCCTACAGTTTTCGAGCAAGAGAAGACCATTGGGCAAGGTCACATTTTTGAGAAAATTCGATTAGTGAGTCCTTTGGGGTCACTACGAGTCATGGTCAAGCTAATTTTATAAAAAAATGGCTGAAACAATTTTGACTGAATTTTGTATCTTGCCATTTTGGATTACGAGAAGACATTTAGGCTATGTCACATGGTCAAGAAAATTCGATTAGTGGGTCATTGTGGGTGCACTACGGGTCAAGCTAATTTGATCTAAAAAAGGGTTCTAACGATTTTGTATCGTACCGTATGTATCCAATCAATCAGCGTCCGTAGAACGTTCTCGAAAACAGAATTCAACCAATCAGGATACATAAAACTGATTATTATATGCTGTACAGAGAATTTATTGTTATATTGAGTTGAACACAAAGTTAATTTGGTCTTCCCCGCTGGTGTTTGTAATATACAGAGAAAAAGTTTGCAATAGCAATGAAGGCGATTGAAATAATATTTGTCGATTTATCATTTGCGACTAAATAAGAAAAAAATGCCCTTAGAATTTTAATTAGATAAAATATCAATGACGCCATTTTTTTCAATTTTTCAATTTTAGGTTTAATTTTCATTTTTTTTTCAAAATCTTTTAAGTCTGTTTTAAACATGGCTTCATTTTCACTTATTTAATTTAAGCATCAAAGCAATGTTTGTAATACGCAGAAAAAAGTTTGCAATGGTAATGAAGGCGATTTATCGTTTGCACCTGGATAAGAAAAAAATGCACTTGAAATTTTATTTGTTGTTCTCAATTGTAACGAGATAAAATAAAATCATTTGCTTTGGACACCTTAAATGCATTTAGACGATCCTGCATATGAATATTTCTTTTAATTATGAATAATTTTTGTCAGTATCGTATTGTGCTCTAAATTAAGTTCCAAATACTATACTATAGTTAAATATGGACACATACCTGTTTGAATAACATTCAGAAAGAAAAAAACAAGTGTGATTGAAGATCGCACAAAGGGTTTCGTTTAATATTCCTTTCAAAACACTTTATACTTTCTTTAATAAATCAAAAATTATTTCATTTTCAAAAAAAAAAAAAAAAAAAAAAAAAAAATGTATTATTGAGAAATGTTTGAAAATTTCCGTTTTATTACCAATATGACGTCATATTAATCTTTTTTTCAATTGGTGAAATTTTTTATTTCATTTTCATTTTTCACGTGGAAATCTTTCAATTAAAAATTAATTATTGTAGAAAGAATTTTATTGTGAATTTTTAAATGTTGGCAACTGCTATACCGAAATATGTTTAAATTTAATAGGAAAAGACTGTAAGATTTTTTTTTTTATCTCTCTATATTAAAATAATACGATTTTTTAAAAACTTTATGATTTTCAGCGTGACAGTAGGTATTCAGTTGTAAGTAACACAACATTTCAAGTCTGTAAGTTATACAGTTTCTGAGAATCGGCTCTGTGACGGACAGACAGAGAAGCGGGACGAATAAGATTTCCTGAGATTAACGAAACCCTAAAAGTTAACCATTACATATTCATATTTTCAACATTTATATTATTTAATAAACAAGAAGTAACTAATGAATAACCAAAACAGAGGCTATTCGCACATTTTTCAGTCGCATTTGTTTTGGTGTAAAACAAATCTTCTGCATAGAGAAATTATTTTTCCAGCTAATATGTTTTTGAAAGTATAAAATCTCATCTGGCTTCTAAAATTTCTATTTACATGCAAAATGGCGCTTTAAAAAAAAACGATGGATGGAAGGCTATATTTCTGAACTTTCCGATGACAATTATTTGTATTCGGTGATTAAAAAAGCTGTTAAAGGCATGGTTTTTCTATATCTGAAGAGATTATATTTCTGATATTGTCAGATTTATTGTACTTTTGGTACGTATATTTATTGTAAAATAATGTTTTTAGGAAAAAGTAAGTCAATGTGTTCAATTAGATCTATTAGTCTTAGCCCTTTTTTATTGAAAACTTTTAATTTTCTTTTATAAAACAAGTTTATTAATTACTTTTATTTCACTAAGTATGAAATTTACTACTATTATTTATGTAATCACAAATTATAAGAGCGGAAATTCAAAACATCTCTCTTTGTTAAATTTTTCAGCTGGGATACAGTAACAGAGCAGATCTCGTTTGTGACATCACTAATACTAGAATCAGGCCCAGTCAAAAAAAAAAAAAAAAAAAAAAAAAAAAAAAAAAAAAAAAAAACAGCGCCATTTCGGAGGCACCGCTTTGACATTAAAATAGCGCTTAAAATAATTCTCCGATTTAAAAACTGTCTGCTTCAGCGATTATATCATACATATCTATTTTCATGTTTTTATATGCAATAATGTTTTTCAATATATAAGTAGAGTAAGTGATCCGATCACAATAAATTGAATTACTGCAGCGACAGCAGTAGCGTTAGTTGCCCCTTTTTTAGAATAGGCAGATAATGGCTATATATTTGAGAATCAACGTATACAATAACGTCTGGATTTTAACTAATTCCTTGAAGAGCGGTGGCATATATTATTTTTTATATAGAAAAAAAGTGTACAATAACGTCTGGATATTATCCATGAAGGGCGATGGGATATTTTTTATAGCATCAACGTGTATGATTTCGTCTGGATTTTATTTAAATCTTTGAAAGGTAGTGGGATATTTTTATGCCACTCATAATTTTAACTAAGATTTGCACCAGAATTTTTGAGCAAAATTTTACTTTTATAATTTTGGTGAAAAAAAATTTAAAAAGTTGTATTTCCTTATTTTCAAATAAAGTTTTTCAAAAATTCTAGTGTGAATTTTACAGAAATTTTCAAGCCTGAATTTTTATTATTATTTTCTTTTAATAAATCATCTCTATTGCGTGCAGACGATTACGAAAGATTTTGTTTCCGACTAATATTTCATAACAAAATAAAAACTTCGTCAATAAATAAATAAAATAATATAAATAAAACACAAATTTAGCAGACATGTAACGACTGAACACTTAAACCACTGAAATGATCAGAATAAAAAAAGGGCTGTTGTACGTAGAGAAATATTTGGAGATTTCTTCGGCTATTAACCCCTGGCAGGCGGCTAATGCAAAAGTATCTTATTTCAAAACTTTATTTGAATACATTATTGATAGCAGGTAGCTCTCATTACAAAAAGCTACCTATTGCAGCCATTCGGAGGAAAGCAATTCCAAAAAATGTTGGTATATTTTCACCGATCATGACCCCCAGACTCCAAAACCACCCTCCGTTCAAATGTTGATTTATATATATGTAAATATGATAAGTAAATGAAGGCTTCGAATTGGATTAAATATTGTATTGATTACTATTTACAAAAAAGAACTATTTACAGGTTTAAATGCTTAAATTACATCGTTCTACGAAACATCTTCTTCATGTAACTTCCGTTACGATTCATCGGGCAACAGTCACGTCTTGTTCCTTCGAAATCATCTCGTCCTCTGGTTCTGGCGGGAAGTTTTACCGTTGAAGAAATGGTGGCGCTGCTCTCAGTCCGTATCCGCTACCGGGCCGTTGCCATTCCGACACTCGGCCATTCGACTTGCCATGTCCTCATGGCGACGTTGCCAGGAACTGACAATTGAAAAGGAAAAAAGCAACAGCAAGAGAAACAAAGTTTTAAAATATATATATATAGCAACTGATGAATATTGGTGATGAGTTTTTGTTTGTTCGTCTTCGTCTTCGTCGTCATCAGACCGTCTTAAATTTTGTCGTCTTGGATCGTCATAAAAGTTCGTCGTCATCTTATAGTAAGATTCGTCTTAACATCACCAGATCATCTTAATATTATCAGATCATAAAAATATTACAACATATTCGCCGTATGAATTTAATTGAATACATCATTTCGTCTTGCTGTATACATGTTAAAAATTTTCATAAACTTCTCTTCTTAAACCAAATTGGAATGAAACAAAATATTAATACATATACACTTAAGAATAAAAATAATAATAGAATCTTTCTTCACAAAAATATACTTGAATAATAAAATAATAGACGTCGTGCATTGTAAGACATAATATAAGACAAAAATATTGAAAATAAATAGAAAAGAATAAAAAAAAGCGTTGAATCTTTTACGTGGTTGACCACGGTCTCATCATATCAACTGCAGTGGATGTTGTGTTTGGACCCTCATGGTGTCCAACCTTTTCTACCTCATATCTGTCATGACTGTTAACAGCTTTGACTTTATACGGACCAAAATATTAGACTCTATTTCAGGCCTGGTCCGAATTGAGTACGCTTAATTGCGACTAAGTCACCAACCTGATATACTTTTGGCGTTTTTCTACGTTTGTCATAAAATCGTTTGCTTTGTTGTTGGTGTTGAATAATGTTGTTTTTAGCGATTTCTCTTAACTCGTTTTTATTATCTAATGCTACGTTGGCAAGCTCTTCTTCTAGGAGTTGTTTTATGCTAATGTCATCTTTATTTTTCATTTTAATCCCAACCAACAATTCGAATGGGGAAAACTGTGTTGTATCTGACCTTGTACTATTGATAATTCTTTGTACTGAAGAGACATGTTTGTACCATTTGGTGGGATCATCCAAAGATAATTTAGTGAGAACTGGGATTAACGTGGCATGGAATCGTTCGACTTGGCCATTTCCACGTGGTACACCAGTAGCGATTGGGACATACTCTATGTGTTCTTCCTCACAAAATGTTATAAAATCGGTCGACGTAAAAGCAGGGCCTTTGTCGCAAATAATGCGACGTGGATTTCCAAAGACAGTTTGTTGGAGTTTAAGCTTGTCTAAAGCATCACGGGCAGTTGTGGATTTTACAGGATATATCCACATGAATTTAGTAAATGCATCGACTACCGTCAAGAGATGCTTATAATTTTTATTCGTCGATGGTAACGGTCCTAGAAAATCGACATGGTACGTATCAAGAGGAGTGTCACCTTTGGGAATTGGGTGAAGGAAACCTTCGGGCTTTCCAGACTTCCTGGAAGACAAAATGCATGGCACACAGTTCGTAATGACAGTTTGTACTAGCTTATTAAGATTTGGAATGTAATAGTCTCTGTTAAGGATATCCGCAGTTTTTTGAGTTGAAAAGTGACCTTTAGAATGTGCATCTTGTATAATTGGATTTTGCATAGCTTGTGGGACAACTAATAGTTCGCGATCTTGAACAAGTTTATAAAGTACACCGTTTTTTAAGAAAAAATCATTCACGGGTGAATGCTCAACAGCTTGCTTCATACTACTTATAAAATCATCAGTGGCTTGAGATGCAATGATTTTTTGTGTAATTTCGTTATGTGTGACTAACATGACTGGGTATCGAGTTAACGCGTCAACGTGTTGCATTTGTTTTGCAGCTCTGTGAGCAACAACAAAATTAAAATCTTGGAGAAAAAGAGCCCATCTGGCAATCTTTGCACTAATCTCAGCTTTATCCATAGTTTTTTGGAAGGCTTCACAATCTGTGACAATTTTGAATTTAGTTCCATGTAAATATACTCTGAATTTTTTTAACGCTTCAACGACCGCTAAAACCTCTAATTCATAACTGTGCAATTTTTCTTGTGTAGGGGATATCTTTCTATTCATGTATAAAACAGGATGAAATTTGCCATCGGCAGATTTTTGTAAAAGAACTGCGCCGAAACCAAACTTAGATGCATCTGTATGTACTTCTAATTCGGAACCGGGGACAAAAAGATGAAGAACAGGTTCAGTTGTAAGCAGCTTTTTTAGAGTGGAAAATGCAGCTTGTTGCTCTGCGCCAAAAGGAAATGTAGAATTATTTATGAGAAGATCACTTAGGGGCTTTGCTGCATATCCAGAGATATACTTACGAAAATAACCCGTTAAACCTAAAAAGGATTGTAAATGTTGCGCATTCTGGGGTTCTGGAAAATTTTGTACAGCTTTGATTTTCAAGGGCGATGGTGCAATTGTATTATTTTCTATCACATGCCCTAAGAATTCAACTTTACGGACAAGAAATTGACATTTTTTGAAATTAATGTTCAAACCATAGCTTGATGCTACTTGTAGGACGCGTTTCAGTTTAACAAGTCCGTCTTCTTCAGTTTTCGCAGGTATGATAAAGTCATCCATATATAAAATTAATGTGCCGTTTGCTAATAAAGGACGAAAAACACAAGCTAAATATCTGTTGAAAGCAGCAGGGCTAATGCGCAACCCGAAAGGGGCCTTTAAAAATTCCCACTGACCATCATGAGTGATGAAAGCAGTATATTTAGTACTGTTAGGATCTATATCCACATGGAAAAAACCGTTTTTGAGATCAATTGATGTGAACACTTGGGCACTTTGCAATTGATCCAAAACATCATCAATGAGGAGTAAAGGGTAATTATCTATAACAATTTTTTTGTTTAATTTTCTATAGTCAATACATAAACGTGTAGAATTATCTTTCTTTTTAACAAGGACAATTGGACTGGCATAGTCGCTGCAGGATGGTTTAATGATGCCTTCTTTGAGCCATTGCTCAATTTGAGCAGAAACAAGTTGTTTTTCAGGCAATGACATTCGACGATCTCGTTGACAAACGGGAATATCATCTTTTAATATAATGGACATCTTTAGATTGGTGGTGCACGTTTTGATTGGTTTATAACTATGAATTAAATTATACACTTCTTGTTTGCATGCTTTATCACGAATATGACTTAAATCTACGTCAAGGGGATCTTCAACAGCATTTACTAAATGTACAAACAAATTATCATCAGATTCTGGTTTACTAAGAGAAATACCAGTTTTGTCGTAAAGTAATGTGCCTTGAGTAATTATATCTGTACCAATGATAAGTGGGAGATTCATGTGATGCTTTTCAATGACATATATAGCTGTAGAAAAAATAGTATTATCAATATCAATGTTACCAGAAAATGAGCCAACTGGTTTAGAATTACCGCTACCAAACCCTGTTAATGTTAAACCTACGGGTGTTAATGCTGACAAACCCAATTGTGCATAAATATCTTCACGAAGTAAAGTAAAATTGCTTCCTGTATCGATGAGAGCATCAATCGTCACACCAGAAATTTTAACTAATTTATGCATTTCATTACGAGAACAAGTTAGAATATGGACTTGAGACAGGGCTGTAGCTAGAAGCAAACAATAGGGGGTGCTCAAGAAAATGTAAGGGGTACTCATACTATTTCACTCTCTCTGATACATGCACGCACAAACACAGATAATTATGATAAAAAAATATATATAAAAGTAAATTAGTGCATATTAGGTAGATTTTGTAAGAAATACTACCTATTACATTCTCCCCTATGTTGGAATTTCTGGAAAATATTTGAAGATCTATGCCGATCATGACTCCCAGAACCCAAAACCACCCCCAGTTCAAAACTTTTCTCTATCTATCTATCTATATCACTTTTTTATGGACACGATAACTTCAATAATTCGGCACAAATCTCTTCCAAACTGATACATAAAATCAAGGATCATAAAATCTCGGTCAAGTTCGTTAATGGGCAAAATCGAACCATAACTTCTTAATTATGATACATATAGAATCCGAAAATTTATGTATGACAGATTTTGATATCATTAAAAATGGTCTCAAGGGGGGGGGGAGAATAGGAGTTTATGAAGAAAAAAATTCATAACTTTGTCAATACACAAGATATTAGATCTGCTTAAATTTATTATAAATCCTCTTACCATTATCTAAAACTTTTATATTGACAAGTTTTTTATAGGACCAACCCTTATAGCAAAAAAAAAAAAAAAAAAAAATTAAAAAAAAAAAAATCCCTGCTGGCTCCACCTACAGACACAGGTAGTTTTCGAAGTGGGCGGTCCCAACTGCCAAATCATGGCAAAAATGTCATTTCTTTTGCAATTACCAATAAACAGGCGCCCCACGGTCTGTGTCTTCAAAATCTACCTGCGCCTGTAGGCTGAACTGTCTGGAATTTTTTCATATTGTATGCACTGTGTTTCTTATTAATCTGTTTATGATAACTTTATTTCATTCTAAGAAAAGTAAAAGCTGCAGACAGGGATGTAATGGTGGATATACGGTGGGTACGCCGTATATTTTCTGGATTATTTTAAGGAATACAGTATACCCACTTCTCAAAAACTAGCATATACTCTTTAGGACATAAGCTCTTTAGCATATACTCCCTCTGCCTACAGCGTATGCCCTCTGGTTTTTTAACTACATCACTGGCTGTAGAATGAAAATTTTCAGTGTAAAGTTATACTAGTGAAATAATAAGTGATGATGTCAAAAGTAAATAAAAAGCTCACAGTTCAAAAGAGTTACAACCTTTAATTTTTTTCTGAATATTCCCTGCCCTTAAAGATTCTAAAGTTATGCTTTTGTATGATAAAAAATATTGAAAAATCAAGGATGTATTTTGCATTTTAAACTTATTCAAATGCTAAAACCACTTGTATTTAAATTGGCTATTAGCTTTTTTCATTAGTATCATTTATAAATTAAGGATCTTATATATATTTAAACTAGGATGACTCAAATAGGAAACATAATGTTTATCATAAGCATATTATTTACTATCAAACTCATTAGAATAACTTTGTTTTATGCTAATAATGGAAAACTCTGCAAAATGCAAAATTTCAGTATATAACTAACGCAAAAGTCAATGTTTGCATCAGCAAAAGGTTGCTAATTCTGAGTATGTGCAGATAGGATGCGCGCATATTGAAGCACTTATTTGCAGTTTTTAAACAAATACTACAATTTAATTTATGCAACACTGTTAAAAATAAAAAACTAAGTTCAATTTTTGAGCAGAGTTTCATTTGGATTTTTGAAACAGAATTTCATTTGGTGACCTTGGCTTTCCTAGGGGGGCGGGGGGGGGGGGGGCTCAAAATTTTTCAGGGGGTGCTGAGCCCCCCCTGGCACCCCTCTAGCTACGGCCCTGACTTGAGAATGATCATTTGAATTTTTTGCATCCTTTGATTTGTCACATTGAAATGATTTATGCCCGTACCGATTGCAAGCAAAACAGAGGGGACCTTTATCTTTATTTTTACAGTCTATACTCACGTGATTTTTTTGGCCACAATTGTAACAGAACTTAACATTACGATTTTTAGAACTCTGGGAATTAAATGATGACTCAACATTATCAGGTTTAGATTTAAATTTAGGAACAAATTTTTCATTGTGTTTCGGTTTTTCATCTTGAAAATGGCACTTATTCTTGAGAAAATCATGCCGAATTTTGTCGTAAATTTTTAACTTTTGTTTAAATTCCATGATAGTTTTACATTCATAAAGGATTGATTTTTGAAAAACAGAACCAGGAATACCTTTAATTATGTATTGCATAAGAGCAGAATCTTCGATATTACCGCGTGAACCCAACTGCTTCATGATTTAAAAATATTCATCCAATGACTCATTTTCACCTAATTTTCGCGCATTTAAAATTTTATGTAACTCAGCAGAATTATATAATTCACCAAATTCGGCACGAAGCAACTCTTTCAACTTATTCCATGAATTTATGTGACTCTCTGTTTGAACTAATAATAGCGCTTTACCTCTTAAAGATCTTTTGGCGAATAAAAATTTATGCAGTTCAGACAAATTAAAAATATTAGCTACATCCTCGAAATCGGATAACCATTTACGTATACTTTGAAAAGAAATGCCGTCGAACGGCGCAAGAACAGCTTCGATATCATGAAAATTTACAGTACTTGGCAAAACATGTTGAACTGGAAAATGCTTGTTAGGAGAATGAGAAAATTCTTCGTCAGTGCTTAAGACACTCGAACCCGGTACATTACTTTGATTATTTTCAACATTATGAGAACTTAACTCAGAATCAGACTCTACGTCACTTTCGTTTTGTAAGATATTTGCTTGTAGCAATGTTAAGTCTGAAAGATACGTAATTAAACGTGTAGCAATGTAAACTAAATTTCCCGCGCTGTCAACACAAAGTAGATTGCACAAAGTAATTAAATCATTTAAAGGAAAGTCGGCTGTAATTTTATCGACTTTCTTTTTAAACTCATCCGAATCCGTGACAAGATCAAAACCAGTAAATTCCCGTATTCTTTTTCTATTCGAACGATCGCCTTCAGTATCATATAAAAATCGATGGAAAAGTTTTATCTTATTTGTTTTCTGATTCTTTAAAACAGTTTCCAGTTCAGCTATTTCCACTAGTTTCATGATTAATTTTGAAATATACAAAAGAAAGAGAAGAAAAAAAAAAAATGAACTCACCGCAAAAATATATCCTTTAGATAGAATGAAGAAAAAATAATCCTCCGTCGGCACGTAATGCAAGAACAAGGGCTGCTTCAGTCTCTCTTTATTATTTTTTCTTTTCTTTTGCCGTAGAACAACTTCTGCGTGTCGTCATTTTAGCACTGTAAATAATGCGCTGAATAAAATCTTGAAGGTTGGTTTAGGAGTTTTCATCTAGAATTCCAATGGCGAGTGGCGTTGTATTTATCAGAGATTAGTGTCGTCTAGGGGCTTTTGTATTCACTCCGAATTCCACCGGCGAACCCCCATGTAAATATGATAAGTAAATGAAGGCTTCGAATTGGATTAAATATTGTATTGATTACTATTTACAGGTTTAAATGCTTAAATTACATCGTTCTACGAAACATCTTCTTCATGTAACTTCCGTTACGATTCATCGGGCAACAGTCACGTCTTGTTCCTTCGAAATCATCTCGTCCTCTGGTTCTGGCGGGAAGTTTTACCGCTGAAGAAATGGTGGCGCTGCTCTCAGTCCGTATCCGCTACCGGGCCGTTGCCATTCCGACATATATATATATATATATAAATCATATATATATATATATATATATATATCTGACATTTGTCATGCTGTAATTCTCTTATTTAGGAACTGATTTGGATGTGATTGAATATGTATATAGGACAGTGGCGGATCCAGGGGGTGTCAAAGGGTCAGCTGACACCCCCCTGTGATGAGAAACACCCTTATTAGTGGCGCAGCCAGAACTTTTTAGCAAAAGGATTTTTTTTTTTTTAGGAGTACCACAAAATAGCAACAATTAACTTTACTGACTTCATTAGGACATTTAAAAACTTATCGGAATCGATTGACGTGAAAATCAATATTGAAATGAAAAGAAGAATTGAAGAAAATCGTTTACGTTTACTACCCATAATAAAAACGATTATATTATGTGGTAAACAAAATATTCCATCACGAGGTCACCTAGATGATGGGAACCTGACGGAAGGCTCAGGTTCAATAGCAAATGAAGGAAGCTTTCGTTCATTATTGAGGTTTCGCATTGACGCAAGTGTCACTGTTTTGGAAAATCACATAAACAACGCTCCTCGTAACGCTACTTTTATCAGTAAAACAAATCAAAATGAATTAATTGACATTTGCAGGGAGCTCATATTACAGAAAATACTGAACTCTGTGACAGAAAGTCGGTTCTTTAGTATCTTAGCTGAGGAAACCACCGATGCTGGTACTATCAAGATGAGTCTTAGCATTCGATATTAGGATATAACTACGAAGAAAATCAGGAAAGAGTTTGTAGACTTTGTAGAAGCTAGAGGCTTAAATGGTAAGTTCCTTGCAGACCTAATACAAGAAAATCTAAAGAAATTAGGATCGAAAATTGAAAATATGCGAGGACAAGGTTACGACGGTAGTTCAAATATGGCTGGAAAATACAAAGGTGTGCAAGCACTTATAAAAGAAATGCATACACTTGCTATTTACATGCATTGCGCGTCTCACAAACTAAATCTTGCCGCATCTAAATCCTGTTCATTACGCAGTATTAGAAACGCTGTTGGTGTCATGAAAGAAGTCATCAATGCAATTAGGGAATCCGCTAAAAGAATGAAGATGATGCGAGAGGAAATACAAGAGCATCATCCTCAAGAAACGCGATTGAAGCTCTCAAAACTATGTGAAACTCGGTGGATTGAACGCCACGACGCAATTTTACAATTTTTACAAGTTTTCGATGCCATTGTGTTCTTTCTATAATTATTAGATGCAGAAGAATCGTCCTCCAAATCCACATCTTTAATAGCATCAGTTCTGCGATTTGATTTCCTTATTGCAGTGTAAATCATTTCCTTCCTCTTGAGTTTAACTATTTCTTTATCTCGTAATTTGCAAAGCCCTTCGTTAGATTTGAAGAATGCTGTGATATGGTAAAGCATGTTGTCGATAATTTAAATGATTATCGAAATTCATCATCAAGTTACTCGAAACTATACGGCGAAGCATCGAAAGTAGAAGCTAAACACTCCATTGAAATTACTATGCCGAGAATCGTAAAAACACAGTACCACAGATCCAATATTGCAGCGTCAGGCCCTGAAGAATATTACAAATTTAATTTATGTTTGCCGTTTATGGATTTTATCATATCAGAGTTGGTAACAAGATTTTCCACTGCTGAACATTCAAATATCATGGCATTACATGGATTGATGCCGGAATTTGCCAATGAGGATATTGAAACTTTAATGAATGCAGCTGAACCTTACAAGAAAGATATTTCAGGGGCATTTTCTGAAATACGAGGAGCAATAGACTTATGGCAGTGGCGGTGAAAAAACAAATCGGTTAGCGAACTTCCACGCAGTGCAAGTGAAAGCATATTTCACGCTTCAGAATTTTATGCGAACATAAAGACTCACCTCCATGTTTTATGTGTCCCTCCTGTTATAACCTGTACCAGTGTTTCTCAACATTAAGACGGGTAAAAACTTACTTGAGGTCAAATGTCAAATATGAAAGAAGAAAGGCTAGACGGTTTAGCAGTGCTTAACATTCATCGCGATAAGGAAATTCACCCTGAAGACGTGTTAACCCTTTCCGGCGCGGAGTAAGTTTGTTTATAAAATGATGAAATAATGGACTGACACCAGAAATTACAAACGTATTCATTAGAAAATAAAAACTTGCTTATTTTCCGGTACTTAAGAAAAGGAAAATTTTAATTAAATATTCTTGGTGCCGTTTGTCAGTTTTGGAATTAAAATTAGGTGTCCTTTTTTGTGACCACCGCCCGTTAAAGGGTTAAATAAATTCGCAATGAAGCATCGCAGGATATTGCAACTGCAGTATTTTTAAGGAAATACAGCAATGTTTTACCATTATTTTTTTCATTACAATAAAAAGTGTTTTCCAACATCTTAAATATGAAAACGTTTATTTTTATTTAATTGAAGAATTTTAACATTTCTGTATTAACCACATATTATAGAATTAATAAATTGTATATTTATATATTTTATACAAACTGATAACAAATTGGTTACTAAAAGTTAATTTAATAATATTTTGTAATTTATATATTAATTTAATATTAATATAATTTTTAATGGTTAATTTAATATTATTTCATGAAAATGTATGAATTACTGTGTAATACATTATATTTTGAAGCAGGTTTAAATGATACTTCGCTTTACTTCCACTTTACTGATAATTTTATAAGTAGAAGGTATAACGCTCGCAACTGAAACTTTACCCCCCTGTGAAAATTTTCTGGATCCGCCCCTGATATAGGACATACCTAGGTCTCGACCGAGTTTATTGGCCAGCTTCATCAGCCATCTTGTTTCAAAATGGTGAGCAGTTAAAGAATTTTTAAATTTTTAAAAATTCAAAAAAATTTACAAAAATTTACAAATTGAAGAAAAAAATGTTTCCTTTAAATGTTAGAACGTGATACAAAGATTCTGGAACATTTTTTGTTTTGGTTATATCTTAAAAAATGGCTGAGATATAGTAGTTTGAAATTCTAGGATGGCTGAGATTTTGAAGCAATTTGATATTTGTTAGGCTGTAACTCTCGTATTTATGAACCGATATCAATGTGACTGATCATGTGTACAGAAAATACCAAGGTCTTGACCGAGTTCGTTGGCCAGCTTCATGCGCCATCATGTTTCAAAATGGCGGCCAGTTAATTTAAAGAAAAAATTCAAAATTCAAAAAGATGTATAAAAGTTTATAAATTGAAAAAGTTATTTTCGTTAAGTGTTAGATCGTAATACAAGGATTCCGGAACGTTTTTAACACTTTCCAACCTAGTTGAAAAGTGTTTATGACTTCGGTTTGTCTGACCGTCTGCCGTCTGTCCGTGCTCTAACTCCCGTAAATATGCTCGGATTGCCCTGCAATTTTTATATGTCATTGGCGTTATCTATAGCATGTTCCCTATTTCAACTGAAGTGTGTAGCACTTATAGTTTTTTTACAGGGACACTCAAAAGAATTCCGTTACATTACGGTGTATGGGGAAAAATCATTTGCGGTTTATTTGAATGATGTTACACAATTTCAAATACATTGTAATTGATATATATCACTAAGGTGCACTACAAGAAGCTTAATATGGAATAGGGTGTGCATAGCACTTATAGTTACTTTACAGGGACAGTCAAAAGAATTCCGTTACATTACGTCTATGGAGAAAAATCGTTTGCGGTTTAATTAAATAATTTTTCCCTATTTTAAATGCATTGAAATTTATATATATCACTAAAGTGCATTACAAGAGGCTTACTACAGAATATTGTGTGTATAGCAGTCATCGTTCATTTACAGGGACACACAAAAGAATTCTTTACTGTCTGTTAACAATAATTCCTGGAAGTGCGTTTTAAGTTGCTGAACGCGATTTTAAATTGAACTCACTGTTGGTCCATTACTTGGTGTGTATAAATTTTGTAGATCATATACAGGGCAGCACAAAAGTTCGCGAACACATTTCCGTTTATTGACAGAAACTTCAGAAAGAGAATTTTAAATTGTGCTACGCGTTTCCTAACTAAACTAAAATTTAGCATCCTATGTAAGTATATATACAAATCTATAGATCATATACAGGGCTGAATAAAAGTATTCGGATATTTTTCCGAATATTGTTGGTAATTCCTGAAATTGGATTTTTAAATATGTTATGCGTTTTTCAAAATTGTTTAGTTAGATATCATCTTACACCTTACGGAAAAGATTTTCAAAATTATTTTGGAAGTGTTGAAAGTGTTACATAATCTATGCTTGACGCGTGATTTTTCGTTCTTGTTTGTTTTGGCTTTATTTTAAAAAATGGCTGAGATATGGCAGTTTGAAATTCTAGGGTATCTAACATTTTGTAACAATCTGAATTTGTTATGCTGTAACTCTCATGCTGAAATTCGCATTCGAATTCAGTATTAACGAAAACCGGGATTAAATCTTCTATAATCAGGTTCCAAGCATTTTAACTTCGGATGTTTGAATTGAATGTTTGGTGAATTGAATTTTTAAAAACATGGAATATGAAAGCTACCTTTTCCCCCTGGTACAGGCCGGAAGGACTTTTTTTCATATAAAAATTCTTTTTAGTGCTGTTAGAGGATAATCCGAAATAAATATTTATATATTAAATGTAATATATATACACTTTTTACAGTTTTCAATTTAAAAACGAACAAGAACGAAAAATCATGTGTCAAGCATAGATTATGAAACACTTTCCAACACTTCAAGAATACTTTTGGAAAAAGCATAGCATATTTTAAAACCTAATTTCTCAAATTAATATCAATAGTCTGAATTCTTTTGTGCGGTCCTGTATATAAACTATAGATTTGTCTATACACTACATAGTATGCTAAACTTTAGTTCAATTAGGAAACGCATAGCACAGTTAAAAATTTCTATTCAGCAATTTTCGTCAATAACTCGAAATGTATTCGATATATTTTGTGCTGCCTTGTATATGATCTATAGCATTTATACACACCAAGTAATATTTTAAAAATTAGTTAAATTTAAAAACGCGTACCACAACTGAAAAATGCACTTCCAGCAATTGTTATTCAATTATTATTGATAGACAGTACTGCAACCGAATTGTTTTGTGTATCCCTGTAAATGAACGATGAATGCTATGCCCATGATATTCTATAGTATAAGCCTCTTGTAATGCACTTGCAGTGATATATATGTCGTAGGCTAATTAGTCCAGTAAATTTAGACCTTCTGCCTGGAAAGTTTTGGAGAAGTTTTTCTTTCTTTCTTCCTTTATGTTTGTGGGGGTGCTGAACACGAATTTCAACTTTGCCACCTCGTATCTGGTCTGCTTAAAAAATTATAGGCGAAAAACCATGAAAAAATCAGAGTTTTTTGGTTTTTCCCTTGTATTCCGGAAAGGGTTAAATTCTTTTGAAAAAATTATTGCCCCAAATTAAACTAGAGAAAACGTCCTAACATTTTTCATATACAGTTTTTTTGTCTATGGTTAATAGTTTAGGCATACGAGTAAAATGAATTTTAACGATATAAATGAAATTCCATCATCGCAGGGCGAAAACGCTGAATGTAATGTGTTTGTTGAATGCACAACGCGTGGGAGGGTGTTCTTGAAACACCCCCATGGCACCACGCACATGATATCACTCGAGCAGCAAGGCCCTACAGCAAAACTGTGGATCCAATACTATTGTCAAACAATTCATTGGATCTGAAAGAAAGGGTGATTGGGATTTGCATCTTCAAACTATATACAGAATGTTGCCATTATTCCACGCCAGTGGTCACTATTTGTATACCAAGTGCTCTTACCTATATCTTCAAGACATTCATCATTTGAAGGAAAAAATGACTGCTGATGACTTTAAAAAATTCACAACTGATGGGGGATTCGTCATTAGCCGTACGGACAAATTCTGGTCAGGAACATGGACTGACATGACGATAGAGAAATCTTTAATGAAGACCATGAAAACAGCAAGTGGACTCACTCATGGACGCGGGGTCAGTGAAGGAGTTTTGGCAAGTTGACGTCACTTCAACGAATATGCGAAGAAATTGAAGAGTTCAGCGGTACAGATTTTACAACTTCTGAACAACATGTAGAGATGAGAAACTCCAGAGTTGCCCGGGACAACAATTGGAATGGGTTCACCAGCACATTCCTTTCTGAGAAACAAATGATCTCATTTCAATCTCTATCGGGATTGTTGGAGATGAGAGAATAAACTGTCATAAGGCACAGGAAGGTGGCACATCAGGAATCATTAACAGCGATTTTCATTCCATTACATTCAAGCGTAATGAAAGAGTGCAGCCATTAGAAAAAATTCAGATCCAGCCGACAGCACTCTTCCAAAGAATGAGTGTAACAAAGCAATCTGACAAAGAACTTGAGGAATATTGGACTGACGAGCTCTCTCCCTACCCATTGTCTGTTTTTGACGAATCCGGAATGCGAAAACTGCCAAATCCTCTTTGTGCAAGGAATTCACTCCACTCCCACCAGACATCACTTTTGAGAGCAGATGTATATATGTCATACATGGCGGGTATTTACTGCACACAGTTTTATGGCAGGGTGGTCAATCATTTGGATCAATTTGTGACAGCTATGTGGATTTTGTTAAGTTGAAATACGCAGCGAACGCTCTAGTAATCTTCGATGGATACCCAGAAAACATTACTGAAATGAGCACTAAATTTGTTGAGCGTGATAGACGATCTCACAAAACGGTATCTAATGAGGTTGGTTTTAATGAGACTATGATGCCAACGGTTTCTCAGGGGAAATTTCTCGCAAACAACAAGAACCGTTTAATTGTCCTTCTGATGTGTAGATTTGGCTCTGAAAATATGGTTTGCAAGCAGGCAAAAGGAGATTCCGACACACTCATTATCAACACTGCTCTCAAATTGGCACCTAAGCATGAGAACGTGATAGTCATTGGTGAAGATGTATACCTTCTGGTAATCTTAATTGGACTTTTCAATTTTTCCAATGTTTATTTCTTGAAACCAAGAAAAGTGAAAAATTCCCAGAAGATCTATTCACCTTTGGGTGCAGTCGATAAATTAATTGCCAAACACATCCTATTTCTACATGCCATGAGTGGATGCGATATCACTTCTGCAAAGAAAACAAAATATCTTCAAATTTTGAAGAAATTTGCCGACCTACAACATGTGGTCGATATACTTAAAAACCCTACTGCTGTAGCCGACGATGTTATGAAACCTGTACTGTTATTTCTGGTACACCTGTACGGAGTCAAAGGGAAAGCAACACCTTCCCTAAACAGCTGAGGTACAGGTGCTACATAAAATCTGCTTTTAAGACCGCTGCAAATATTGCATCGCTCCCTACAACAGAAGATGCAACTCGATATCACTGTCTGCGAGTTTACCACCAAGTACAGCTATGGCTAGGTAACTGTAAAAATGCTGAGGAATGGGAATGGAATAAAACCAAGAGAGGTATCATACCCATAAAAACTACTAAACCTCCCTCACCAGAAACTATTCTGCGAAAAATATCCTGCAAATGAAAAGCAAACTGTAGTGGAATGTGTGGCTGTAGGAAAGCAGTTTTATTTTGTTCGCTCTATGGTATAGATCCATATATATGCATTTTTATAACAAGCAAAAAAAACATTTTTAATTCTTTTGTTAAAAGTTATCGCTTCTCTTTTCCTTTTATTCTAAAATCAAGTCTCATTTATTAACAGATTAATGCATTATCCTTTTTGCAGGCAGATGCAATTTATTCTATGTTTCTGGCCGTGTGTATGCACTTTGTCCGGTATTATTTTTCTTTATTTTTAATTCTGAACTTTGAGCATCTGCTAGTTATCATAATACATTTACTTTTAACCTTGTAATTATTTCAGTTTAACACAAAATGTATATACGTCCGCAGTTTATGTTGTTACAAATTGTTATTTCTGTCTCGATATTTCGTGATCGCAGATGGTTTTCCCAGCGCATAAAAACCACAAAAGGGTTACTGATGAACTTTGTAATATTACACACCCCTCTTTAATCGCCAAATTTAAATATATCTATTTCTTATCATTAACGGTTATTTTTGCTGGCGTTAATGAATCTTGCCAATTACTTTATTTTTGGTGTAAAATACTCACTGACCGGTGAACATTGTCATGATTTGAGATAATCAGTCTTTGCTGAGATGTAGAGGTGTAAAGACTCTCTTGATACTGCCTTGCTATGGAGCAAGCCGACCACCTGTTTGCTTTTACTTTTATGCAACTTTTCGCTTCAAATAAAGGACTAATTTCGACAGAATGAGTTCTTTTTATATCTCCGAACTATTGTTGTGTCTCTTTACTCAGGAAACGCATCTGAAGTGTTTTTGCGATTCAACGCACTTTATTTTAACAATTATGTACTATTATAGTAAACTATCCACTGTGACGATCAGGCCAACTCTTCGATAATATTATTAGAATGTAAACGTCAACTAATGTATACCGAAAACTATACTACACAAAGTGGTGCCTATTTTTGAAGTAAAGTACGTACGTTAAAATGGGTGGTCTGGCTTCGCTTGCGTGTGTACGCTTTGCTACGTTGGTATAAAAAACTTTTTCATGCGTCTATCAATCTACAAAATGGGACTGTATCTCCTTCATAATTGACGGAATCTGTGTGCGGAAAAGTTTGAAATCAAGATATTTACAGACCTGATACACTGCAATCTCCGAATATCTCCTACTTTATTGTCAAAATAAACGCAAGTATTTGATGACGCACGCTCTTCTAGTGTTTGCGGTATTGGAACAACTTATTACGGAGCGACCGTGATAACAAAAAAAGTAGAGACTAATTAGCAGCTCTGTTCAACATATCGTGTCCGGGAGAATTTTTTTTTTTCCCCCTTTTCATACTGTGCTTGTGAATTGAGTTTCGTTTTTGTGAAATGCGCCCGTTTGCATCTTTCAATATGTGGATTCAACAACAGTGTTTGTGTCTTCGGCGGTTAGAAAAGTTTTCTTTTCTTTTCTTTCCATTTTGTTGCTGAAGGAAGATTTTTGGAGAAATTGTGAAAGTGCTTCTTCCGTGTAGTGAAGTGCTAAAGATTTGATAGTGTGAAATTCTATAAAGATATTTTGTGTAGCGTCGGCAATCGGTTAGGTACAGTGACGAGTGGAATTATAGTTTGCCCGGATGTGTTTTTTCCGCGTCCTCCTTATATGTTGTTTTACTTACAAAAAAAAGGGTGATTTCAAATTAATTTTCGTAATTAATTAAAGTGATATCGAGAATTAATAAAAAAAAAAAGAGAGGAGAAAAAATTTTAAGGTGTCCACTGCCTTGTGTAAAAAGTGGTTTACTAAAAAAAAAAGTGGTACTAAAAGTGGTTTATAGCTTACACTATTTTTAATATATCATATATTTTACTTCAATCAGTCATTTTTGTGGTACACTGCATGCGATATTTTTAATTTATAAGTAAAAGAAAAAGTTTAAAAAAAAAAAAAAAAAATTTTATGTTTTTAAAAGTATTTAAGTGTTGGGAAAAATGATAATAATGATTTAAAAAAAAAGATAAGTTTTTACTGCAGTTTAATTTTTCTCATAGTAAAGTACTGAGTTATGATATTTTGAATTGTTGAAGGTTATTATTTTAATAATAATAATAATAATAATAAATATAGGTTCTCATTTTTTATCTTTCATATAATAATATACTCATGATTTTAAACTAGTTAGATGTTTTGTGTAGATGGAAGAACACCAAGGTAGGTGAAAAATATATTTGTGCAAAATGATGGTAGTAATTTATTATTTTAATATTTTTACTGTGTTATGCATTTAATTTATTATTTATATATTTATTGATATTTTTGTGCTAAAACTTTTGTGTGAGGTCATATATATATATTTTTAAAAGAGAAGGATTTAAAAATTTAAAATGACTAGTAATTTTCAATTCCAAGTTGATGATTTCTGTGGAGATTCCTCCTTTGTGAATTTTTTCTTTGATCAGATTTTAACATACGAAAAACTTAAGGGCTTGTCCCGTGATGAAACTGTGGCTTTTCTAAAATCAAAACTAAAAGGTCCAGCGCGGCAATATATGATAGAAGACCCAGTCTTATACAAAGCTACAGATTTTGAGTTTATTCAGAATAGAATAACAGATTTTTTTGCTAAGACTTCTGCCCCTGCGACTTTAAATGATTTAAATACGCTTACCATTTTGCCGCATGAATCTATTAAAAATTTTGCCCACCGGTTGAATGTTTTGGTGACTAAAGTTTACCCAGAAATTATAGACAAAGATTCCTCGAATCATATAAAATATGTAAAATTTTTGTCTTGCCTACCATCTTCTATCAGGCGTAAATTATTAGAGGAAGATGTAAAAACTTATCCGAAAGCAGTAGAAAGAGCACAGGTTTTGCAAGACATATTTGTACAGGATAATGTGTTCACTACTAGTGATTCTTTTCAGGCAACTGAACAGTTGCAATCGAAAATTGCTGAGCTTACGAAAAAAATAAATAATTTGAATTTTGCTCAACCTGTGTCACAAAAAAAAAATGACTCCTCGCCTGTTAGAGAAAAGAAACACCATGACAGACAAAATTATCAGGAAAATTATAAAACGCGACACAATTTTCAGCCATATCAAAGACGGCGGTTTCCACAAAAACAAACTGAGCGTTGCCAATTATGTTTTCGTTATGGTCATTCTGCTAAGCATTGCTTTAAATGGCAAAGAGCTAATACAAAATTGGACCAACAAGACACTAGATACAAAAGAAATTACTCAGACACTAATTACAAGAATTTAAACTCAAAATGAGTCACACGAAAGCTGACAATGTTGTGCCTCAGGAAAATTTACCTACGTCAGCACCCATTTTTCACATTAATGACGAAAGTTTGCCAAAAATTTCGGCCAAAAGACTTGTTAACTCCATTGCGTCTCAGACAAATACTCAGGTTTGCATTGCAAATGACTGTTCAACACAAACGGAAAACATGTTTAGTGAATTTATTTTTAATGTAAATATCCCAACTCCAGAACTTCCTCTTATAAATACTTTAATTGCTCAAGAAAATGCTTCCCTACTTTTAGACACTGGCAGCAGCACATCTTTGCTTTCGAAGCGTTTATTTGATAAAGTTAAAGACAAATTAAAATACAAACGCTTAGGATCTAATGTAACATTAACGACAGTAAATTCAGAACTTGATTTCACGGCATGTATTCGTTTCACATTTAAAATTCAACAAAAATTCTTTTCTCACCATTTCTATATCGTTGATATTCCTGAATCGCATAATTTTGATGGCATTTTAGGACTTAACTTTCTTGAAAAACATAATATCACACTAGATTTAACGAACAAAATCATGCAGCTCAATGAGTTAAAAGTTCCATTCATTTATACTAAAGAAACAACTGAAACTCTTGAGTGTCACAATATCAATGTCAGTCAGCCTATATCTGAAAATGTTATGCTAAAATCTAAATTGATTCTTACACCAAATCAAACTAAATGTATCTCTGTAAAAGTTAAAAACATGACTCATGACACACCATATTTATTCCAAAGTAACGTTTTTGCTAAAGATATCCTTGCTTTTGACTCTATTGTCCAAATTGATAAACAAAACACCAGTGAATTTTCTATTTATGTCAGAAATAATGCAAACAAAACTATACATGTAAACAAGAACACCAATATAGGCTCTGTTACCCAAATTGAGGAGATAATCCAAAATTCTGAGGACTTGAAAGACAGCGAAAATGTGGTTAATGAACAAACACAATTGTTTGTAAATTTTATCAAAGCTTCCGATGAAATATTGCAAAAAAGAAAAACAGATCTGTCATCCGCGGACTTTAAATTAAATCACCTTCCTAAACAAGAAGCAGATAAAATACAGAAACTTTTGTTGGAAAATTATGCAGTTTTCTCAAAATCAATGAAAACATTGGGACATACCGATAAATTCAAACCTAATATCAAATTTACTAATGATTTCCCTATTAAGACATTGCCATTCCCAATCCCTCAATCTTTACAGCAAGAGGCATTAGATCAGATAAATCAATTAGTCGAAGCTGGAATCATAGAACGCAGTTGTTCTGAATGGGCTTGTCCCATCCTTTTGGTGAAAAAAAAACCGGATGGATCGGGTAAACAAAAATTTAGATTAGCCTTAGACTTGCGCATGTTAAATACAATCATTCAGAGCTCCTCTTACCCTCTTCCTAAAATTCAAACGATAATTTCCAACTTGTCAAAATATAAATATTTTACATCGCTAGACTTCCAACAGGCCTATCATCAAATTGATATGCCAACTAAATTTCAAGATAAAGTAACTTTTTCAAGCATGTTTGGCTCATATAAATTTAAAAGGCTCTGTTTCGGTTTGAAGAACGCAAGCAATTATTTTCAAGCTCTTATGGACATGTTGTTGGATGAGATGAGATTAGAAGGTATCTACGTATACCAAGATGATCTTATATTTGGCTCAAATTCAATACAGGAAACTTATGAAAAATTAGAAAGAATTTTCCAAATTTTGGCTAAATATAATATGACTCTTTCACCAGCAAAATGTACTTTCCACCAATCTGCAATTGATTACCTCGGTTTTCATATTGAAAATCATACAATTTCGCCTATAAACAATAACATATTGAAAATAAAATCCTTTCCAGCACCTAAGACAAAAAAACAAGTTAGAAGTTTTGTTGGCTTGGCCACGTTCTATAAAAATCTAATTCCCTCATTTTCTAAATTAATTCAACCACTCATTGATTTATCTAAACCTAAATCCGCATTTAAATGGACTGATTACCATCAAAGTGTATTCAACGACATACAAAAGATTTTCTTTAAACACCCTATGGTCAGGTTACCCGATTGGGATAAGACGTTTTATGTCAATACAGACGCTTCCGGAACGGCAATTTCAGGTGCTCTTCTCCAAATGTATAATCACAAACTCTTACCTATTTCTTATTTTTCAAAGTCATTAAAACCATCTGAAAAAAAATACCCCGCAATAAAATTAGAATTAATGGCCATTATAAAATCTATAAATGCATTCAATTACTATATTTACAATCGTAATTTTGTCATCTTATCTGATAGTAAACCATTAGAAAAGTATAAAAAACCTCTAACCCAGCTGACATCACAACGCGTTGGCTAATGCATTTGTCCAAATATACTTTCACATTTCAACACATACCTGGCTCTAAAAATATTTTGGCTGATTATTTATCCAGGTGTAGTTTTAACGACAACAACATAGAAACTCTTGACTCGAATCCCCAACTAATGTCTGAAAATTCACAACCGTTACCAATTGTCGAAAATGATATTAATGCTATAGACTCCCAAGAATTCATAAATTGTTTGGTTAACAAAAATGCAAAAAACAAAGATCCTTTACTAGAAATTTCGAACACAACTTTTGTTCAAGAACAACTTAAAGATTCACAGTTATCACCTATATATAATGAAATTTTAAATTCAGGTTCTTGTGTTAAGTATCCTTCTTTCTTCATACATCCAGACTCTAAGGTCCTTATGCAAAAGAAAAACAACAGTGCTCAAAACACTTTTTCATATCTTATAATTGTTCCAGATTCTTTAAAACCTAAAGTATTAACAATTTCTCATCTGTCACATTTTGGTTTTATAAAAACTTATGACTTTCTTTCTTCGCGTTATTTTTGGAAAGGCATATACACAGACACACTTAATTTTGTTGCTTCGTGCACAAAATGCCTCCAAGCAAAACATCACCGAATTCCTAACGCACCTCTTCAACCTACTTACACACCAAAATTCCCAGGCGTCACAATTTCTATTGATCTTGTTGGACCTTTCAAAAATGGTCACTCTATTTTAACTGTGACCGACCACTTTTCCAGACATCTTGAACTGTATCCACTTCAATCAACCACAGCTCCTAAAATTGTAAAGTGCCTATTCTCATATATGACTATTTTTGGACGTCCGGCAACCCTATTGTCAGACCTCGGCCCCCAGTTTAGGGCATATATTTATGATACTTTCAACAATACCCTAGGCATAAAAATTTCCCATTCGTCAGCAGCACACCCGGCTTGTAACTCTATCTCTGAGAGGGTGAACACTTCAATAAAATACTCTATAACTACTCTAATGCAAGAAGGATATACATTTGAAAACGCTATTGCTATACACAAAAACTTATACAACGGTTCCAAACATTCCTCCACTTTATTCTCTCCTAACTTCTTACATTTTGGCCGAGAACTATCACTAATATTCGACACTTATAATTATAATGCAAATCAACCTTTTTTGGATCAAAATGTTGAAACATATAAACTATTTGATGACTTAAATGGCATTTACAGAAAAGCATATAACAACATTAAAAATTCACAATTTAAAAGAAACAATTATCACCAAAAGACAGCTAAATTAAGACCAATTTGTAAAAAAGACATTGTTTATTTGAAATCTGTTGACAAATTTAAACCCAAATATACAGGACCTTATGTTGTAGTCCAAAAACACTCACCTGTATCCTTTTCAATTATGAAACTCAACTCACATCTTGATAATACCATATTTAGAGTTCACTTAGACAGAATCATCCTTGCTCCACCTCGTAATAATCATCTATTCGATACAAGTCATCACAATAATCCTAACAATTTTGTAGACACTAGACAAATTCTAAATCAGCCACATCCCTATAATTTACGCCCTCGTAATTAAAATTTTATATTGTTGTTTTGTCAGTCATTGCTACACAGGAGTTGCAAATCCTCGTGTACCATTTATATTTAGTTTGTAGTATTCTTGTATATGGTTGTTAAGTTTTTGATGCTCATGGCTGGTTCATGGTGTATCGTTTGTTATTTTTATATACAGGGAAACTATTTACTATATTCTTGACAAATTGCAATTCTTCTTAAAAAAAAAAAATAATAATAATATATATATAAATAATTAACGCTGATATTTAAAAAAAAAAACAAATGAATGACAATCGTTCAGGTATGTTTATCATTTAAGTCTTCATTTTTATAATATTTTTAATTCAGATAGTCCATTTCAATGTATCAATGGTGATATTTAAATTTCTATTGTGAATTCTCTAGATTTAATTAAATAATAATAATAATAGTCAAGGAATACAAAATCATGACTGTGACCTTAATTGCTCTCTGCACTCTGGAATATAACTTGAAAATTTTACTATTTTTAACTATGTGTGATGACCAAAAGCAATAACCAATGGTCATATTTCTTGTAATAAATACAAGTTTAGGGTAAAAAGATTTGCATTCAGCAGAATTGAATTGCACTGAATTTGCCCGTGTGTATACACGAAACAATTTTTAATTTTTCAATTTTCATTTCATATATATTCTTTTTAACTTGTAACAATATTTTTGTGTATTTTATAACTGTGTTTAATTTTTGCATTTTGATATATTTATGGTTTGTTAGTAAACAAAGAGAGTAGGTTGAACATGTGTTACAATTTTTTCAAAATAATAAAAAAGAGAAAAGCAAAGAAAACTGTACTATTGCATAGCAAAATGTAAACATAGCTTTAGCTGTATCTCCAGAAAACTTTTCTGAGTTTACAAACTTTCATAAAAAAAAAGTAAACACAGCTAGTTGATATAGTAATGCAACTTGAGATGTTCAACATAATTTAACTTTGTTTATTTTTCACGTGAAAAGGAACATTTAACAAATGTATAAACAAACCAAAGAACTTTTTAAGAATTGCTGATCACAATTCTTTCTTTTTCATATAGCATGGCCACATTTTATACGTTTATCATCATTGCAATGTATGTATTTTTAGCAAGCTATATTTGATAATATAATGGCAGCCAGGAGAAATAGTTTGAATTTTTATTTGTTGCAAAAAAAAAAAAAAAAAAACTTTTTCAATTCGAAAGACAATTTTTAAGAAAAAGGGCAAACCTTGTGAAGACGCACTATTTTTGACTAGCTATGGACATATGTGTGCATATATATACATATTTTTACTTGCCTTATAGCATTTTTCTAATCATATATATAAAAAAATAATAATAATATTTACGTCCTTTATATTGTAGTGCATTATGTCTCATTTTCAATTTATTGTATATATGTTTTGTATTTGAGATGCACAGGTTTTTGGTAAGACTCATTATTATTTTTTTGCCAGCTTTGGGGTGATATATATATGGTATAGATCCATATATATGCATTTTTATAACAAGCAAAAAAAACATTTTTAATTCTTTTGTTAAAAGTTATCGCTTCTCTTTTCCTTTTATTCTAAAATCAAGTCTCATTTATTAACAGATTAATGCATTATCCTTTTTGCAGGCAGATGCAATTTATTCTATGTTTCTGGCCGTGTGTATGCACTTTGTCCGGTATTATTTTTCTTTATTTTTAATTCTGAACTTTGAGCATCTGCTAGTTATCATAATACATTTACTTTTAACCTTGTAATTATTTCAGTTTAACACAAAATGTATATACGTCCGCAGTTTATGTTGTTACAAATTGTTATTTCTGTCTCGATATTTCGTGATCGCAGATGGTTTTCCCAGCGCATAAAAACCACAAAAGGGTTACTGATGAACTTTGTAATATTACACACCCCTCTTTAATCGCCAAATTTAAATATATCTATTTCTTATCATTAACGGTTATTTTTGCTGGCGTTAATGAATCTTGCCAATTACTTTATTTTTGGTGTAAAATACTCACTGACCGGTGAACATTGTCATGATTTGAGATAATCAGTCTTTGCTGAGATGTAGAGGTGTAAAGACTCTCTTGATACTGCCTTGCTATGGAGCAAGCCGACCACCTGTTTGCTTTTACTTTTATGCAACTTTTCGCTTCAAATAAAGGACTAATTTCGACAGAATGAGTTCTTTTTATATCTCCGAACTATTGTTGTGTCTCTTTACTCAGGAAACGCATCTGAAGTGTTTTTGCGATTCAACGCACTTTATTTTAACAATTATGTACTATTATAGTAAACTATCCACTGTGACGATCAGGCCAACTCTTCGATAATATTATTAGAATGTAAACGTCAACTAATGTATACCGAAAACTATACTACACGCTCCTCTACCTGAACTGCAATGGCCATTGTGACAATGTCAGTTCCTTCATCGCAGAAGATGACTTGGAAGAAGAAGTTGACGACTCAATACAGGATATTTTAAGTCAAGTGGAGGCACAACCTGAGCCATCAAGTGATGATGATGAAGAGGAAAACACTGATGAACCTCCTGTTGAAGAACATCAACCAGGCCCTTCAAAGCGACCAAAACGGCATTAATTGGAGAACAACACCGCATTCCTCTTTTTTCTGTTTATAATCGTCCACGTATGTTATTATTATATTAAACTTACAATACTTATAATTGTACTTAAATCAGATTACTTAAAAAAATAAAAATTGGTTCTCTCATCTATGCAGAGTGATTGTGTTTTTATATCTTTCCTAATCACCTGATTTCAATTTATTTTCTTAGTGCTATAAAAGGTTTAAAACTTGGTAAGAAAATGTAAACATATTTGAAATGCAACCAGAAATAACTAAACATCTTCAATTTGGTGTTTGAAATGGATGCATAATGATTGGACCGCATTTTCGCCCTCCGATGATGGAATTTCAATTACATCGCTAAAATTCCTTTTACTCGTATGCCAAAACTATTCGTCTTAGAAAAAAAAATTGTATATGAAAAATATAGGAAATATTCTCTAGTTTAATTTGGTGCAATAATTGTTTCAAAAATATTTAACCCTTTCCGGAATACAAGGGAAAAACCGAAAAAACTCCGATTTTTTCATGGTTTTTCGCTTAAAATTTTTTAAGCAGACCAGATACGAGGTGGCAAAGTTGAAATTCGTGTTCAGAACATCCAAAAACATAAAGAAAGAAAGAGAAAAAAACTTCTCCAAAACTTTCCAGGAAGAAGCCTAGATTGATTGGACTAAATTGGGAAATCCGCCTCTTTGCAAACAGCGTAGGCTCTTTGCAAAGAGCCGGTCTAATTGGAGAATCATTTCCCTTTTCCCAATCAGCCTGATGTTTTTCAGGCTGACTGCAAAGATCCTAGACAGCGTTAGGCTAATTGGAATATGGTCATTTATTTCTCAATCAGCCTGTATTTTTTAGACTCATTGCAAACAGCCTAGATAGCGTTAGGCTATTTGAAAAATGGCCATGCCTATTTAGAAAATGACCAGTTCTTTGTTAAAATAAGGTGTTGTACCCAACTAGAACCTGAAAATTCCATTCGAAGTCGACCCGAACCCGACAGAAAAATTCCATCGAACCGTAACCCGATCCCCAAAGCACAAAATAAATTCCTTCGAGTCGCAACCCAACCCGGACCAGAAAACTCAAGTTAACCCGAAATCCGACACGAACCCGACAAAAAAACCCCCATCGAACCGTAACCCGATCCGAACCCGACAAAATAAATTCCTTCATGTAGCAACGCAACTCGAACCTAAAAATTCGATGTTAACCAGTAACCCAACCCGAACAAGACATAAAAATTCCATCAAACCGTAATCAGATGCGAACCCGACAAAATAAATTCCTTCGTGTCGCAAACCGACCCGAAACTGAAAATAATAGTTAACCTGAAACCCAACCCGAACCAGGAAAAAAATTCCATCAAAACGTAACTCGATCCGAACCCGACAAAATAAATTTCTTCGTCTCGCAACCCGACCCGAAATTGAAAATTGAAGTTAACCCGAAAGCCGACCCGAACCAGAGAAATAAAAATCCATTGATACATAAACCGATCCGAACTCGACAAAATAATTTTCGTTGTCACGCAACCCGATCTGAACCAGAAAATTGAAGTTAACCCGAAACCCGACCCGAACCTGACAAAAAAATTCATCGAACCGTAACCCGATCCGAACTCAACAAAAGAAATTCCTTCGTGTCACAACCCGATCCAAACCAGAAAATTCAAGTTAACTCGATACCCGACCCGAACCCGATAAAAAAATCTATCGAACCGTAACCCGATCCGAACCCGAAAAATTAAATTTCGTAGTCACGCAACCCGATCCGAAACTGAAATTTTAAGTTAACCCAAAAACCGATTTGAACCTGAAAATTTTATTTAACCCGAAACATAACACAAACCTGAAAATTAAAGTTAACTCGAAACACAAAGTTGAAACGAACCTGACCCGAACGTGAAAATTAGAGTTAACCCAAAATCCAAAACCGTCAAAATTTCATCGAACCGTAACCAAATCCGAACCCGACCCGAACCCGATAAAAAAATCCATCGAACCGTAACCCGATCCGAACCCAACAAAATAAATTACTTCGTGTCACAACCCGATCCAAGCCAGAAAATTCAAGTTAACCCGAAACCCGACTTAAACCCGATAAAAAAATCCATCGAACCGTAACCCGATCCGAACCCAACAAAATAAATTTCGTCGTCACGCAACCCGAACCGAAACTGAAAATTTAAGTTAACCCAAAAACCGATTTGAACCTGAAATTTAATTTAACCCGAAACCGAACCCAAACCTGAAAATTAAAGTTAACTCGAAACACAAAGTCAAAACGCAACTCAACCCGAAACTGAAAATCAAAGTTAACCCGAACCCGTAAAAATTTCATCGAACCGAAACCCGATCCGAACCCGACAAAATAAATTCCTTTGTGTCACAACCCGATCCAAGCCAGAAAATTCCAGTTATTCCAAAACCCGACCCGAACCCGGCAAATTAAATTTCGTAGTCACGCAGCCCGATCCGAAACTGAAATTTTAAGTTAATCCAAAAATCGATTTGAACCTGAAAATTTAATTTAACCCGCAACATAACCCAAACTTGAAAATTAAAGTTAACTCGAAACACAAAGTCGAAACGCAACCCGACCCGAAATCCGAACCCGTCAAAAATTTCATCGAACCGTAACCCGATCCGAACCCGACAAAATAAATTCCTTCGTGTCACAACTCGATCCAAGCCAGAAAATTCAAGTTAATCCGAAACACGACCCGAACCCGATAAAAAAATCCATCGAACCGTAACCTGATCCGAACCCGACAAAATAAATCGCTTCGTGTCACAACTCGAACCGAAACTGAAAATTCAAGTTAACCCGAAACCCGATAAAAAAATCCATCGAACCGTAACCCGATCCGAACCCGACAAAATAAATTGCTTCGTGTCACAACCCGAACAGAAACTGAAAATTCAAGTTAACCCGAAACACGACCCGAACCCGATAAAAAAATCCATCGAACCGTAACCCGATCCGAACCCGACAAAATAAATTGCTTCGTGTCACAATCCGAACCGAAACTGAAAATTCAAGTTAACCCGAAATCCGACCCGAACCCGATAAAAAATCCATCGAACCGTAACCCGATCCGAACCCGACAAAATAAATTTCGTCGTCACGCAACCCGAACCGAAACTGAAAATTTAAGTTAACAGTTTTCGTCTTGATTGCAAATTGTGTTTTGTATATTTTTGTGGCAGAGGGCAAATTTTATCTATAAAAAAGAATGTGTTTATTAACCTTAATTATCAACAAGGCGCATAAATGAAATCTATCAATAAAGCAGTTTTCTTTTTTTATCAAATTCATTCAGCAACACATCTTCTCTACATAATGATGGAAAAATATTAAAAATATGCCACATCTGCAGTTTTCATAGACAAAGAACTTTTCTTATTTATTGTTATAATATTTTCATTCAGTAACCCATCTTCTACGTAACGTTGAAAATCAACAAAAGTCTGCCTGATCTGTAAGTGGTCATCATTGAAAAAATTTTCTTACATGTATATTATAATAATGTTCTTTAGATACCGATGTTATCTGAGTAAAACTGGGAAACATAAAAAATCTGCCTCATCTGTAGAAATTACAGATTGGCTTTCATTGGCAACCCATCTTCCCTCATTAAAGATGGGAAAACTTTAAAAATCAACCTCATCTGCAGCTTTCATTAATATAGAAATTTTCATATATATTTTTATAATAATATCATATATTTTTTATTTTTATAACAACCTATCTTTTCTACATAATTCTGAGAAAACATTAACAATCTGCCTCATCTACAGATTTTATTAATATTTCTACACGGGATGGTTATGAAAAATATACCCTTTAAACAAAAATGAAGTATTCACTAATCTTAAATTCTCAGCCGCGTTAATGAAATCTGTCAAAAAGACATACATTTTTTATAAAATTTGAAGTTCCTACTCCTATTTGTTATATTAAAATTATGCATAATCATTTAATACCTTGGACGTTCTGCAATAATCCACGATTAGAGTCCTTCATCGGGTCCGGAAAACCGTTTTCCGCTAAACTGACCCGGTCCGCGGTTGGCGCTTGTGTTCCTGTTTCGGATCGGGCTAACATCCATTGTTTAGAGTTCGGATCGGGTTACGTTTGATGGATTCATTTTGTTGGGTTAACATCAATTTTCAGTTTCGGGTCGGGTTGCGAGACGATGGAATTTATTTTTTCGGGTTCGGATTCGGTTACGGCTCGATGGATTTTTTTCTCGGGTTCGGGTCGGGTTTCGGGTTAACTCAAATTTTCAGGTTCAGATCAGGTTGCATGACAATGGAAATTATTTTAATGTTTTCGGTTTGTGCTGCGGTTCGCTGGAATTTTTTTGTCGGGTTCGGGTTAAGTTTCCGGTTAACTTCCATTTCCAAGTTTGGGTCGGGTTGCGACACGAAAGAATTTGTTTCGTTGAATTCGGATCGGGTTACGCTTTAACTTAAATTTTCAGTTTCTGGTTGGGTTGTGTGTCGACTTTGGGTTTCGAGATAACTTCAATTTTCAGGTTTGGGTTATGTTTCGGGTTAAATTAAATTTTTAGGTTCGGGTCGGTTTTGGGTTAACTTAAATTTTCAGTTTCGGTTCAGGTTGCGTGACGACGAAATTTATTTTTCGGGTTCGGATCGGGTTACGGTTTGATGGAATTTTTTTCCCGGTTCGGGTTGGGTTTCGGGTTAACTCTTAGTTTCGGATTCGGGTCGGTTTGCGACACGAAGGAATTTATTTTATCGGGATCGGATCTGGTTACGGTTCGATGGAATTTTTATGTCTTGTTCGGTTTGGGTTACTGGTTAACTTCAAATTTTTAGGTTCGGGTTGCTTTGCGACATGAAGGAATTTATTTTGTCGTGTTCGGATCGGGTTACGGTTCGATGGAATTTTTGACATGTTTGGGATTCGGGTGATCTTCATTTTTCAGTTTCGGGACGGGTTGCGTGTCGACTTTGGGTTTCGAATTAACTTCTATTTTCAGGTTTGGGTTAGGTTTCGGGTTAAATTAAATTTTTAGGTTCGGGTCGGTTTTGGGTTAACTTAAATTTTCAGTTTCGGTTCGGGTTTCGTGACCACGAAATTTATTTTTCGAGTTCGGGTTTCGTGACCACGAAATTTATTTTTTGGGTTCGGATCGGGTTACGGTTCGATGGAATTTTTTTCCTGGTTCGGGTTGGGTTTCGGGTTAACTATTACTTTCGGGTTTGGGTCGGTTTGTGACACGAAGGAATTTATTTTATCGGGTTCGCATCTGGTTATGGTTCGATGGATTTTTTATGTCTTGTTTGGGTTGGGTTACTGGTTAACATCGAATTTTTAGGTTCGGGTCGCTTTGCAACATGAAGGAATTTATTTTGTCGGGTTCGGATCGGGTTACGGTTCGATGGGTTTTTTTTTTGTCGGGTTCGTGTCGGTTTTCGGTTTAACTTGAGTTTTCTGGTTCGGATCGGGTTACGGTTCGATGGAATTTTTGACGTGTTTGGGATTCGGGTTAACATCGTTTTTCAGTTTCGGGTCGGGTTGCGTGTCGACTTCGGTTTCGAGTTAACTTCTATTTTCAGGTTTGGGTTAAGTTTCGGGTTAAATTAAATTTTTAGGTTCGGGTCAGTTTTGGGTTAACTTAAATTTTCAGTTTCGGTTCGGGTTGCGTGACCACGAAAATTATTTTTCGGGTTCGGATCGGGTTACGGTTCGATGGAATATTTTTCCTGGTTCGGGTTGGGTTTCGGGTTAACTATTACTGTCGGGTTTGGATCGGTTTGTGACACGAAGGAATTTATTTTATCGGGTTCGCATCTGGTTATGGTTCGATGGAATTTTTATGTCTTGTTTGGGTTGGGTTACTGGTTAACATCGAATTTTTAGGTTCGGGTCGCTTTGCAACATGAAGGAATTTATTTTGTCGGGTTCGGATCGGGTTACGGTTCGATGGGGTTTTTTTGTCGGGTTCGTGTCGGATTTCGGGTTAACTTGAGTTTTCTGGTTCGGGTCGGGTTGCGACTCGAAGGAATTTATTTTGTCCTTTTAGGATCGGGTTATGGTCCGATGGAAATTTTCTGTCGGGTTCGGGTCGACTTCGAATGGAATTTTCATTTTCGTGTTAGGTACAGCACCATATTTTGACAAAAGAACTGGTCATTTTCTAAATAGGTGTCGGGAGCAGTAAGAGAGTGGACTGTAGAAAGTTTTTAATTATTTATTTAATTAATTGCCAAGGGGCAAGTGAAGTTTTGTTTAACTTCTGGTTTGAGCGCAAGGGCACTCGTGACATGAGATGCTGCTCGTTTTGAGAACGAAGCTCAACTGACGGTTTTACAATTTATCAGCTAGGTGGCGCTGATCTATTAAGCAAACTTCGGGAGCGCACATACCGGCCCCCATTGAAGTATTCTAATAGTTCAATGAGATACAACAATGAATATACAATAGCATACAATTAATTATTAATTAATGGCTACACATTATGCACTAAATATAATACAATGATAAGAAATAATAAATTCAATAGATAAATGCTAAGATTAATTGATATTATCGTTATCTACAATAGGTAAAATACATATGTTAGAAATACTTCTTTTGTAAAGTCCAGATGGAGTACGAACTACTAAAACTCTGACATTATCATCATTTCCTTTTATTATTTCTGAAATTCGACCTATTATCCATTTACAAACTGGTAGGTCACCATCCTTTACAAGAACCATCATACCTGGTGCAACGTTTTCTTTTTTAAAGAGCCATTTGGACCTCTGCTGTAAATGGCTTAAATAGGAATTGGTCCAATTTTTCCATACGAGTTGCACGATTTTTTGAGTTTTCTGCCATCGGTCGAGCAAGTTTTCCTTTTCATTTATCAAATTTGGCTCAGGTAGAGCATTGATTGGTCTTCCAATAAGGAAATGACCTGGGGTCAAAACTTCATAGTCTTCTAGATCAGAGGACAGTGGGGAAAGAGGGCGAGAATTAAGAATACCTTCAATTTGGGTAGTAATTGTCAAAAATTCTTCTAAAGTTAATTTCATAACACCAATAGATCTTTTTAGGTGATATTTGAACTGTCCGACACCTCTCTCCCAGAGACCTCCAAAATTTGGTGAACGAGGGGGTAGAAATTTCCAGAGAACTTGCTCGGATGACAGGAATTTTGATACATCAGCATTATTCTTATTTATAGAATTTAATAATTTTTTCAATTCTCTAGATGCTCCAACAAAGTTGGATGCATTGTCACATGAGATTGTACTACTTTTGCCTCTGCGAGCAAAGAATCTTTTTAGAGTTGCAATTAATGCATTAGAAGTTAAATCAGAAAGCAACTCTAAATGCACTGCTTTTGTCACCATGCATATGAAAATTGCTACATAAACCTTATTAAACATTCCCTTTCTTTGGTTGCGATATTTAATCAAAAATGGACCACATAGATCAAGTCCTGCATTAGAAAAGGTTTGACTTTGGATTACTCTCTCAGGGGGTAAATTACCCATGATTTGATTGACAATTGTAGGTTTTATTTTGAAACATTGAACACAATCGTGAACAACTTGACGAGCAATGTTTCTTCCGTTAATAGGCCAAAATAATTGTCTTACAGTATTCAATAGTCCTTGAGGACCAACATGTAAGTCTCTTTTATGATAGTAAATAAAGATGATTTCTGTTAATTTATTACCTGGGGGTAAAATAATTTGGTGAGATCGGTCATAGCTTAAATTTGAGTTGGCTAAACGACCACCTACTCTTAATAGATCATCTTGATCTAGAAATGGATTTAAGAACCTTAACTTACTTTTTATAGGGATAGACATGCCCTTTTTCAATGCCGAAATTTCTGTTGAGAAATACTCACCTTGAATCTTTTTCAGCAATACATTTCTGGCAATTTTTATTTCCTCCAACATTAAGTGATTTTTAAGTTTAACATTATTCTTGCAGTTGTTAAAAAACCTGAAAATAAACGCTAATACTCTTATTAATTTCACATAACTGTTTGAAATATTAAGAAAAGAGTTAATAAAGTCATTTTTACTTACCCATCATACGTAGTATAGGGTAAGTCTTGTAATCGTTTTGAAAATCGAAAAATTTTTTTTGACGGATTTACACGTTTCAGACATTGGAGATTCCGAAAAACATATTTTTAGAAAAAAAATTTTGCCGTCCGTCTGTGTGTCTGTAAACGCTCTATCTCCCGAAAAAATTGAGATAGAGACTTGTAATTTGGTATGTACTTAGTATGTAATAATGGGAAGAAGCCTATTTCATTTCAATAACCTCGATTAACCGGAACAATTTTTTTCGGACTCTCGAAATATTCGTTCTGATGAAAGGTATATAAAAATTTTCGAAATTGTTTATTTTAAGAAATGAATATAAAAGACAATAAAAAAACATAAATTTTGAATAAAGCATGAAGTCGATCGGATAATTAGTTGCCGAGATATTTGGAATCCTATTTTCCACACTCTTCGATTTTTCATGACCCTGTATTTCATCCAAATTTCACTTCAAAGATATATTTTAATTGGAAAATTGACGCTTAATCAGATGCAATAAACCGCTAGTTAATAGGATTATTATTTTTGGAGTTATAAGGAAAAACCTCTTTCAAGCAATTCAGTAATCGAGCCTTTAAAGTTTGTGACGTCATCAAGCCACGATTTTATTTGAATTGCAATGCATTTTATAAGTAGTTTACACATTTTTATTTTAATATTTTACTTTATGCATATCCATGATGGGTAAGTATTACGGTGGCCCCCAACGACTAGTTTATAACTGAAGTTAAGACCGGTACTGACTTTAGTTCCTTTAAAAAGAGTTCATCATTTTTGTGAGAGTCATTTTGAGGAAAAAGTTCACTAATGTCCTTTTTCAGGAAATCGGGGCCTTCCCACCACAGTTTGTTGGTTGAAAGGGACGTAGCATCTTGACCTCTGGATAACGCATCAGATGGATTAAGTTTTGAAGGAACGTATCTCCACTCATAGTTTTTTGACAGTTCTTGAATCTGAGAGACTCGATTGCCCACAAAGGTTTTAAGGAGATGAGGTGAAGTTGCTATCCAGGCTAAGGAAATGGTGGAGTCTGACCAAAGTATGACCTTGTCAAATTTAAGCTTTAGTGCTTTTACTACTCTTTGAGTAAGTTGGCACAATAACAAACACGCTGACAGTTTGAGTCGCGGGATGCTGAGAGTTTTAATTGGGGCAACTCTGCTTTTGCTGCAAATGAGATGAGAAGCAGGAGAACAAGAGTTCGATACTGATTGGAGATAAAGAGACGCTCCGTAAGCCCTTTCACTAGCATCAGCAAAGCCGTGCAATATTATAGTTGATACATCTTTAATGAGAATGCATCTAGGTATATTGAATGATTCTATCAAAACAAGTGAATTAAGGAACTTGTCCCATGCTTGAGCAACAGGAAGTGGAATGTTATCATTCCAGTCACACTTTAGTAACCACAGTTTTTGCATAAAGATTTTAGCACGGCAAATTACCGGCCCTAGTAACCCTAAAGGGTCGAAGAGTCTGGCAATTTGACTTAAAACTTCGCGTTTTGTATAGTTAGCATTTCTGTTGACAATCACCGTAAATTTAAAAGTGTCACTACTGCAGTCCCAAAGTATTCCGAGAGTTTTAGATGAAGTATTTTCAGAATTTTGGTTAAACGGAAAAATTTGAGAATCAGGGGTTATTTCTTCAACAACATTAGATTGCCATTTATGTAAAGACATCTGGCCTCTTTTGAAGAGATCTGTCAATTGTTCTTTAATTTCGTTAAATTCCGTAATGTCTGAAGACCCAGAAAGGCAATCATCCATGTACATATCGCTCATTACGACCTTAGCTGCTAATGGAAAATTGGTTGCTTCATCTCTGGCTAACTGCTGGAGAACTCTAGTGGCGAGGAATGGACTACTTGCACAGCCATATGTAACTGTTTTCAGGGTATAGATTCTGTCCGGTTCTTCCCTCCCCTCTCTCCATAATATTTTTTGGTATCTAGTATGCAACGGATTTACTTCTATTTGTCGAAACATTTTATTTACATCAACAGTAAATGCGAAAATATTTTTCCTAAAACGGATCATAATCGCAAAAAGATCATCCTGTATTAACCCTCCTTTAAACAATAAATCGTTTAGAGACTTTCCATTACTAGTTTTACAACTCCCATCAAAAACAACTCTTAATTTAGTTGTGGTACTTGACAGTCGCAAAACACCGTGATGAGGGAAAAAATATTCTGCATCAGGAATTGTGTCATCAGACATTTCCTCCATGTGTCCCAATGAAGCGTATTCGCTTAGAAATTCTATGTATAATTCCCTTAATTTGGGATCTCGCTCTAAACGTTTCCATAACTGATTTAATCTTTTAGTAGCAATTTGTTTGTAATCTCCCAAAGAATTATCTAACATTTGAGATTTAAAGGGTAATTCAACTACGTACCTACCGTCCGGTTTTCGGTAATGAGTTTTTAAAAAATTTTCATTACAGTAATTTAATTCCTCACTAACTAAGGGTTTTACTTCACTTACCTGATCTAATTCCCAAAAGGAGCTTATTTCTTTTTCTAATTTCTTAGATTCTGTTATCAAGAAACAAGAATCAGAAGATTCCTTTAAATTCGAGATCGAATTGTAAACAGCGCCTGATATAACATGTCCAAAAATTGTTTCTACTAACATTAATTGAGAATCATCAATTTTAATTTTATTCGATCCTATTAATTCATAAAATAGCTCGGCTCCAATAATCGCGTGTACACGTTTCGGTTTATTCCAGTTATTATCCGCTAAAATTATATTCGCCGGCAATTTTAATTTCGACGCATTCACATATGAAGGGGGAAGTTCGGCAATTTTCGGGACAACTACCATATCTAACTGATAAGATTTAGTTTTGCTTTCATTCGTTAATTCTGTACTAATAAATGATTTAGCATTTAAGCATAAATCGTTAAGTCCGGAAATCGGAATATGAGTTTTTTGTTTACGCAATCCCAACACGTTTGCAGCATATGCACTTATTAAATGTGAGCTAGAACAACTGTCTAATGCTGCAATTAATGGTTTAAATTCCCCAGAACAATCCTTCAAATATATTACAGCTGTATTTAAAATCACACAAGATTTATCTGTTTTATTTTCCTTCGCGAAAAATGTTTGATTATCAAGAGAGGAGGGGGGGAAGAATTTTGGCGTCCGTCTTCCTCCTCAAAAGGTCGATTTGTTTTGTTATTTTGATTAATTGGATGTAATAGAGTGCTGTGTTGTTTGCTATTACAAGCAAAACAGCTGTACTTTGATACACAGGGATTAGGTAAATGATTATTTAAACATGAAAAACATAAGTTGTTATTTTTTACAATTTCTGTTCTTTTTGTCACATCCATTAGTTTGAATTTCTCGCATCTATATAACGAGTGTTTATCCGCACATCCTAGCACACAGCTTTTTCCATGTTTTGCTTTAGTTAAAAATGATTTTTCATTATTTGGCTTAGCGCCAGTTTTCCAACTGTACGGAATCTTTCTATTTTCTTTAGGCAGAAAAGTATTTTGAAGAATTCTAGCTCTTTCTTCCAAAAAACTTAAAAAGTTATCTAGTTTAGGAATTTCATTTTTAATTAATTTCATTTCGAAACATTTTTTTATTTCAGGATCCAGTTTTTGAAACAGTATATGCATTATTAAAGCATCTGACAGCTCGTTTGATTCAAACTCGAGTAATTTTAATTCACGCAAATTACATTTAGCATTATCAATTAATTGCATTAAGTGGTTAGGAGAGTCTGGTACCTTTGATAAATTTAATAATTTAATAATATGACAATCAATAACTGCCCGTTTATTTTCGTATCTTTCTTCTAAAGAAGACCAAAGAGATTCATAAGTATCTTGTGCTGACTCGAGCCTTTTGGCTTCACCCTTTAGACAGCCCTTTAAATAGCATAGCTGCTGAGTTGAATTTAGATTTTTATTATTGCCTATAATTGACATAAATTGAGTTTTAAAATTTTGAAACTCATCATATTTTCCTGAGACACTAGGTAGAGGTAAGTCAGGTATTTTAAAGTTAGTCGTGACAGTCAAATTATCTTTTTTAACATTAGAACATTCTAATTGAGATATGAATATATTAAGCTTTACCTCTGATTCTTCCAGTTCATCTTCGAGTTGAGACGTTATATCCAAAGAATCCTTTAATTCCACATCTTCTGGAAGCTGTGTATAGGCGTATATGAGTTCACGCAATGATGTTTTGAGTTCTGAGATTGAGATTCGTTTAGCTTCCAATCGTAACTGATGTTCTTTCTTTTGTTGTTGATCTTTTTCTTCTGAGAGTACGTATTCACTAACGAATTTTGTTATTTTGTTAAGCTTTGTTTTTAACACGCCGCGTTGGCGATTTAAAGCTGTTAAATTACTCATTTACACTGTGCTCCGGCTCGACGGACCATATGTCGGGAGCAGTAAGAGAGTGGACTGTAGAAAGTTTTTAATTATTTATTTAATTAATTGCCAAGGGGCAAGTGAAGTTTTGTTTAACTTCTGGTTTGAGCGCAAGGGCACTCGTGACATGAGATGCTGCTCGTTTTGAGAACGAAGCTCAACTGACGGTTTTACAATTTATCAGCTAGGTGGCGCTGATCTATTAAGCAAACTTCGGGAGCGCACAATAGGCATGGTCATTTTTCAATTAGCCTAACGCTCTCTAGGCTCTTTGCAATGAGTCTAAAAAATGTCAGGCTGATTGAAAAATAAATGACCATATTCCAATTAGCCTAACGCTGTCTAGGCTGTTTGCAATAAGCCTGAAAAACATCAGGCTGATTGAGAAAAGGGAAATGATTCTCCAATTAGACCGGCTTTTTGGAAAGAGCCTAGGCTGTTTGCAAAGAGGCGGATTTCCCAATTAGCCTACGACATATATATATTATTTTCAATATGTTTAAAATAGTGTAACATTAACATCATTAAAATACACAGCAAACGATTTTTCCCCATAGACAGTAATCTAGCGGAATTCTTTTGAGTGTCCCTGTAAATGAACTATAAATGCTACACACTTAATTTTCAATGTCAAACATGCCATAGTAAACCTGAATAACACGTATCAATTGCATGGCAAACCGAGTATATTTACGCGAGTTAGAGCATTGACAGACGGCAGACAGACAGACAAACCGAATTCATAAACACTTTTCAACTACTGTAGGAAAGTGTTAAAAATGGTTTTCCCCTGTATTTTGTAACTATTCGATAGATTTCAGTTTTAACTTGTATATGCAATAATAATAATAATAATAATAATAATAAGAATAATAATAAGAATAATAATAGCATCAACAACAATAATAATCGTTTAAGTTTTCCTCGCGCCTGCAATATTACAAAAAATCGTTGCCAAGCGAAGAATAAGCCTTTGTAAAAAACTGAATTATTCTATAAATTATTTTTCAATAATTGCCTTCAATATCTTAATTCAATTCGAATGAGAAACGTTGAATATTTATAACTTTACTTCGCTTTACCTAAAACAAAGTTTAAACTTGACATTGTGTCGAGAGGTCGCAAAATTGCAACGCCGCCTTAGTCCGTGGCGCATTTTTCTAGATAGGTTTTTAATTAACTTATCGTTTAATTTTAATTAATATCTCGGTTAAGGTTTTCAAAAATCCTTATAAACAATTCTTGTATGATTCCGCGTCGATAGGTACCTCGATCACCCCACAAATCCCCCGCTGAGCGCAAGCAAAGTAAAGTTTATATGAAAAAGTGCGATGTTCTCAAAAACTATGTGATCTAAGGATAATCGCTATAGTTTTCTTGCATGATTTAAATAAACTCCTACAACTTCTTTCATAATTTTACTTTCAGTTAAATTCGAAAATAGGTGGGGAGGGGGGGGGGAGAAAGGGAACTTTTGCAGTACATTTTCGACGATATCTCTGAAAATATATTACTTAAAAGTGAAATAAATATATTTTTGAGTTCGGTGTTATAAGATCTTTAGAACGATACCCTCACACGATATACACAGAAAACATTTATTTTTCAAGTAATTTAATTATATTTTCCCTACGAATATTTGTGAATGGTTAATAATCTACAAATATGTGGTCAATAGCCTTTATAACTCTACCAAGTTTGAACTTTCCACGTTCCATAGTATTCCAGAGTTGTCAAGTCTCCGGCTTTTTGGACACCAGTATTTTAGTACAGAAAATGTTGTTTTATGTAATCGGAACATTCTCAGATTTAAAAGAACAACATTTTCTCTATAATAATACTGGTGTGCAAAAAGCCGGAGACTTGGCAAGTCTGGTATTCTAGAAAAACGGCTGTGACAGACGGGACAGTCGGACAGTCGAGTGATTTTATAATGGTTCAGTTTTTACTTTTTAAATACGGACCCCCCCCTTCCCCCCCCCATCCCCCCCACAAAAAAAAAGAGCAAGCAATAGTTTTTTTTTTTAACGCTTTCTAAAAATTAATATTCAAAGTAAAACAGTATGTTTGACATAGTTTTTAGCTCCCAGGCTTAATTTAGATAGATAGGTTTTTCATGCAGAACTATCCGATTTATTTAAAATTTTGTATATAGGTTCATTGTGATAAAGTGCTTCCCTGATTAGTTTTGGGGGTTCATTGGTTAAGTATAAAGGGGGGAACGGGGGTTAATGGGTTTTTCATGCAGAATTATCCGATTTGCTTCAAATTTTGTATGCAGGTCCATGTGATAAGGCGCTTCCCTGTTTAGTTTTGTGCGTTCATTGGTTAAGTTTAAAGGTGGGGGGGGGGACTGGCCTAATCCCCCTTAATTTAGATAAATGGGTTTTTCATGCAAAATTATCCGATTTTCTTCAAATTTTGTATATAGGTTCATTGTGATAAGGCACTTCCCTGATTAGTTTTGGGGGTTCTTTGGTTAAGTATAAAGGGTGGGAGGGAGCGGGGGGTTAATCCTCCCCCTTTATTTACAGTCGATTTCTTTATCTTTCGAGGTCAACATTCTTTGAAATAAGAGAATAATATACAGTTTGTGTGAATAGCCTGTGAGCTCAATGCCATCAGTTTATTTGGGCACTTTTCTTTTTAACACTTTCCAACCTAGTTGAAAAGTGTTTATGACTTCGGTTTGTCTGCCGTCTGTCCGTCTGTCCGTGCCCTAACTCCCGTAAATATGCTCAGATTGCCCTGAAATTTTTGTACGTGATTGTCGTTATCTATAGCATGTTCCCTATTTCAACTGAAGTGTGTAGCACTTATAGTTTTTTTTACAGGGACAGTCAAAAGTATTTCGTTACATTACAGTCAATGGGAAGTAATCATTTCAAGTGCATTTTGATGACGCTACGTCATTTAAAAAATAATGAAATTGATGTATAACTATGAAGCGCATTAAAACATGCTTTTTGTAGAATATGGGGTGTAAAGCATTTATTATTCATATACAGGGTCAAACAAAAGAATTCTGTTACACATCGTTATATGGGGAAAAATCGTCTGCAGTGTAATTCAGTGATATTTCACTATTTCAAACATAATGAAAATTATATGCATTACTGAGGTGCACTATAAATTGCTCTCTTGTGTGCATTGCGTTTATTTACAGGGACACACAAAGTATATTGGTTACAGTACATGTGCGATATTTACAGTCTATGTGTGATAAGTGCGTTTAAACTTTGGTTTGCGTTTTTAAGTTTAACTAAATTTTTTCATGGTACATGTGTGTTTATAAACTCGGTCGATCATATACAGGGCTACACAAGGGAGTTCGTAAATATTACAGACTATGGGAGTGAATTGCTTAAGGGTAGTTTTTAATTGTGTTTACGCAATTTTCCTGCTGAACTATATTTCTAGACTGATAGAAGTTTGTGGAATATAAATAAATTCATGTACGCAAAGAAAATGATACAGTGTCGTTTACGGTTGGTAATTGTTGCGAGTGAGTTTTAAGTTGCATTTTAGCTTAATATGTGGTGTGTACAAAAGTCTTCAGATAGTATACAGGGTTGTACAAAAGATCGTACGAGTGCATTTCCATCGATTGGCGAAAATTGCTAAATGTGAATATTCTAACTGAACTAAATTGTATCATACTATATATCCACATCTATTTATCATATGCAGGGCTGCACAAAATAATTCGACTACTTTTTGACACTTGGAAGGTAATTTCGAAAACTTTATTTTTCAACGTGTTATGTGTTTTCTAAACTGTTTATTATATATCTTCTTTCAAACTTTTTTAAAGGTGAAGTTTCGTTACAGTTCTCTGGCTGTGTTGGAAAGTGTTTTATAATCTATGCTTGACACATGATTTTTCGTTCTTGTTTTTATTTGAAACGACCTTTCATTTCACCATTTATGTTTAGATAACTAAAAGAGCTTATACCTTACCTAAATTAAATATTTGCTATTTGAGGTAATTTATAGGAAAATTGCTATCTCGACTTAAGTTTTATATTAAATAATGTCATCATATGTAACTTCTTAAATGTATTACCCCTTTCCAATTACTCACATTTATATATACTCGCATGCGTGTGTATGTGTGTGTTACTTTTCAGAGATGCGGTTTATTATAGCAATGATGCATAAGCTTGGAAATCATTATGCTTTTATATCTAAATTTAATAATTCATCCTTTGACTCAATTTATGACACCTTTTATTCTAAATATAATTATTTCCCTAAATGCTGGAAGTATATGGAAATTCTCCGAAATATTGTCAAATTGGGACAGCATTTAAAGGTGAATTGCGTAAGTGAGAATACGTTTATACCTAAATTTGATATTTGTTCTTTGAATCAATTTATGAAAACATTATTTTGGCGTAAATTCCATGTTAAATAATAATCTCACATACATCTTAAATGTACAATCTCTTTGAAGCAACCTCTCGCTATAACATTTGTAAGATAAATGCATAAAGCATTATAATTTTATGTCTAAATTGAATAAACTTCGAGTGTTTCTATTTCTATGTCTTGCGAAGTGAGAAATATGATATCATTTTTAGCATAATTTGATACGACATTTTATATTAACACTAGCACAACTAGAAAATTCAGTTAGTTTAGTTTTAGTTTTCTATATTTTCTGTTCTATTCTGTTTTCTATTTTTTTTCTATTCTATTCTTTTTTCTATTTCTCTTCATTTCCTATTCTTTTTTTTTTTTTTTTTTTTTTTTTTTACATTTTCCATCATAGTGGGAAAAGTGTTTATGAATTCGATTTGTCTGTACAGAATTTAGAAAAAAAAGTATATTTCGATTATTCTGCATATTACCATCTTTATTTTCACTTTCCGTGCTCTAACTTGCGTAAATACATTTTATTATACTACTATTGCCATGCATTTGAAATATGTTAATGAATAAATCTATTTTTAATGTTTCAAATTTTCTATGGAAAATTTTTCCATGTATTAAAAATAGATTTATTCAATTATCGATGCTGGATTCTCTTTCGTTTCGTGTTTGCCCCAGGGTTGGTGGCTGTCGGAAAATATTCCATCTTGTGCTGCGTTTGTAGCCTTGCCAACATGTAATAGTGAGAAGTGCCAGGCTGGGTGTCGTTCCAAGTGGTTCAGTTTGTAGAACGTCAGTGCGCTATACTGATGACCCGGGTTCGAGTTCCGGCTTGGATACTTTTTCACTCTGCTGGCTATACGCCTTTTAAGCAATTAAAATTTGAAATATTATGTTAATTAAGTTTACTATAGCGTGCTTGATATTGAAAATGAAGTGTGTACCATTTATAGATCATTTACAGGAACGCTCAAAAGAATTCCGTTATGCATTACGGTCTATGGAGAAATATCATTTGTGGTGAATTTTAATGTTTTTACACTAATTCAAACTTTATGAAATTGATATATATCACTGATGTGCACAACAAAAGGCTTCCTATAAAATATGGTATGCATAGCATTCATCGTTCATTTACAGGGCACTCAAAAGAATTCCGTTGCATTACGCTCTTAAAATTCATTAGCGGTGTATTTTAATGTTGTCACGGTAATTCAAACCTATTAAAATTGAAGTGTAAAAACTTTATAGATCAAGTATAAAGCTGTACAAAAGAATTCGGATATTGTTTTCGACTATTGATGGTAATTGTTGAAATTGAGTTTTCGAATATGTCATGAGTTTTCCAAATTGTTTATTTAGAAAATAAATGAAACACATTTTTGAGTATATTACTTAATAATGCTGTAAATAGGACGAAAAGGGACATGTTGAAAGGGGACTTTAAAAGTGCAAATAGACAGGAAAGTTTGTGTCAGTCAATGCGCTACGCGTGTTATAAATAACAAAACCTATTAAAATGAGAAATGGAATCTTTTATAATTTCTACTGTGTTTAAAAAATCAATTTCAAGGCACGTGCAGTGACCTCAAAGATCATTTTTACGTATTCTTCAAACAATTTTCTTTTCCTGAAATTATTGTTTTTTTTTTGTTTTTTCAATTTCACACAAATGTTGCTTGTGTGTATATTTGCATTTTAATCTTCCGAAACGACCTATTGAATATTTTAAAACCCTTTTTTCTCTTACTTTTATTCAAATTATGATGCTTAGTTGCTTATCTCTACACATTTGTCTCTACATATCTGTCTTCATGTAACTATTCAGACGCAATTTAAACTTAACTTCCCACGCACGAATTTCGCTCCGATCTTCAGAATAAGCTTTTCTCATGGTCTATTTTATGTTTTGATAAAAAAAATGCATCAGATAAATGTTTTTATGCTAGTAGCTACAATGCATAACTACGCAAATAAAACTCAATTAAACTAACGAATTTCAATCCAATCTTCAGAATAAGCTTTTGTCATGGTAAATTTTACGTTTTAATAAAAATTTTCTGGTGAAAGAGTTTTTAATGTTAGTAGCGCTCCTGGTGGAAAATTACATAATCATGCAATTTAAAGCCACTTTTCATGAACGAATTTCGCTCAAATCTTCAGAATAAGATTCTGACAAGGTTAATTTTATGTTTTGATAGAATTTTTTTAAATGATAAGAGTTTTTATGCTAATAAAATTATTTATGTCTAGTGGGAAAATGCATAACTACGAAATGTAAACCGACTTCCCCCAAACCAGTTTCACTCCAATCTTCGGAATAAGCTTCTGCCATGGTAAATTTTATATTTTGATAAAAAAAAAAGAAATAATTTTTTTTTTTTAATGCTAACAGCGTCCAAGTTGGGAAATTGCATTACTATGCAAATTAAACTCATTTCCTACGAACAAATTTCGCACAGATTTCCAGAAAGAGCTTTTGCCGCAATAAAATTTATGTTTTGATAAAAGTTTTACGTGATAAGTGCTTCTATGCTAGTAGCGCCCCAGGTGGGAAATTGTTTAACTACGCCATTTAAACTCGCGTTCTATGAACGAATTTTGCACAGGTATACAGAAAAATCTTTTGTCATAATCAAAGTTATGTTTTCATAAAAGTTTTCCCCATAAGTTATTTTATGTTAGTAGCGCTCCTGGTGGGAAAATGCATAACTATGCAATTTAAACTCACTTCTCAAGAACAAATTTCGCACAGATCTTCAGAAAAATCTTTTGACATAGTCAAATTTATGTTTTGATAAAAGTTTTTCTGTGATAAGTAACTTTTAAGCTAGTAGCGTTCCTGGTGTGAAATTGCATGACTGCAATTTAAACTCACTTCCCAAGAACTAATTTTGCTGTACTCTACAAAATAAGCTTCTGCCATAGTCAAATTTATATTTTTATAAAATTTTTCTCATGATAGTTTTTTTTTTATGCTAGTAGCGCTCCGAAATTGTGTAACTACGCAATTTAAACTGATTTCTCACGAACGAATTTCTTTCAGATCATCAGAAATAGGGTTTCGCCATAGTCAAATTTATGTTTTGGTAAAAAAATCACGTGATATATATTATATATATATATATATATGTGTGTGAAGTTTTTACGAAGATGATTTTTTTATTCCACGAGAAAATGGCCTATTGTTAAAGATGGTGCATTATTGCAGTCGTAATCAATAATCATGGCGAGGAGGTTAGGCAATGATGAGACACCACAAGAGTTTCGTCAATAAGGAGCAGCCAATTTCCGGATAAAGCTTTTATTAATGAACAGAAGCGATGCAAGTAACAGTTCCCACAGTATCCGGTATAAACTTATAGCCCTCAGGCTTGACGATGGCTCACTACATCGTTTAATAGATCGTAAAGAGCTGTTATAAAAATTCTACGTGACTTCAACATCAGATAACCATTTGGTTCGCACTTCCAAACACGACAAAAATCTGCTCTCTAAATGCCTGCTAGCGCATTTTGTTAACCGCGCTTAGGGTTACTGATGACGACGTAACGAGAGCACGATCCAATGAGTGAGAGGCAAATTCAAGCCAAACGAATGAGGCGCAAGGGAGAAGATTTAACACGAAAGAGTCCCCCTCGTAGCTGCGCATTGATTTTGAAGTGAAAAATACCCAGCGCACGAAGCAAAGCATTGAATAAAAATTTAAAAAATGGCTTTTAAAAACATTCGAAATGACAAAAGCGTCTCTCAGAATTTTATAGATTGGGGAGTTGATAAAAGTTACGAATGAACTTAAAGTTTTAGATTAAGATTTGGAATAAGATAATTATTAATATACGGGTTATTACTTTTAAAAGGATATTAAATAGGAATAAATATTATTAAGAATTAAGGAAATACTGACTATGTCAGAAGTTAGATTAATTTAAAGGACTAATGCGAAATAAATGCGACGGAAATGAATTTTTTATAAAACATAATATATATATATATATATATATATATATATATATATATATATTAAGTACATCAGTTCATCTAGTTCTAAACATGTCGTTTTTTCCAGTTTTCACTTCCGTTAGATGAAACAGACTTCAATGCCGTGATTTTAATGTGGTTATTCGACATTAAAAAATGAAAAATGAAGTTGTCTTAATTTCGGGATTTTTTAGATCATTTAGGAATTGTTGTTGGAGCTTGATAATTAACGATGTATACTGCAACAGGAAATTCTGTCTGCACCTGCTGTGTGTGTGTGTGCGTGGGGGGGGGGGGGGGGAAGGGGGAGGGAGGAGGTCGCCATAGCAACATCGCAAAGTGCGCTGCTGTGTAAAATGAACCCGATTACTGAAGACTTCCTCCAAATCGGATAACAAAAGTTGCCATTTATTTCACATTGCAGCGCACTCTGCGATGTTTTATAGCAACACACCCTGTTGGTGTTTATATTAGAAGTCAATGGTTGGTGCGCCAGATGACTTTCAGTTTCGTTATCTGTAACGTCTAACCTATCATATATATCAAAATCATCGGCGCTAAATTTGGTTGCAAAAATGTGACGCTGCCTCACGGACTATAAAAGTTGTCGCAAAAACACCTTGACCTGTCATGCCAAACCACTTTCGCTGAAATACGCCCATTCTTGTGAGAAATTAAATAAATTAATGCTTATCTATAATATTTAAAAGAACTTAATCACAATTTATTACCTCTTTGTTTTATACAACTGTAAGAAAATCGTGGATTAAGAAACAATAACTTTTGTTTAAAAATTACTTATGAATGCCGTACATTTTATAACTACAAGGTACAAGGATCTTACAGTGCAGGGAATGCACGCCTCACAAGGTAGGTCTCCATAAGCGCATACTCAGAAAACTTTTAAAAAAATCACAGATTATTCTTCTCACGAGGATATTTATGTTTATAAAAAAATTGCTGCAGAACCTCGATATAGCGTCTGTAAAACAATAATGAAAACTTCGCGCTTTTGGCAATTTCTCGCTGGTTGGCGGCACAGTGAAAAAAAAAAAAAAAAAAAAAAAAAATACGCTTTTATGATAAATAGAAAAAACTTTTAGTAAAAACTTTTTCTATTCTTCCTACTGAACTAGTTTAAGTAAGTTTAACATAAATAAATACACTTTTATAACTACGGTTTTGCCATATATATTTATATGTAATATATAAAGAGATTTAACGATCGATTTCTACGGTTTAGAGTAAATTTTAAATTGATTAAAAAGGCTTCAAATTAAAAATTAAAGTCCGATTCTGAGCACTGACAATTTGACTTCGATATTGTTAGTGTTGGAGACAACAGAAAAGTGTTGTTGCTATGGAAACAACGACGTATTTAATATAAAAATGTATTGAGAGCTTTCTTAATCGGGCAGTTACTGTTAAAATAACACTTAAAACTTATCCAGTCGGTAAAACCGTGTAAAATTAAATAACTTCAGCAACACACAACTTGTATATACATTATATAAGCTTATAGAAAAATTAACAAACTATTTAATCGTTCAAGTTTAAATTCATAAAGTACTGCACATTTAAACATTCGTTTAACTAAGAATTTTCAAATGCATTAAAATCGTCTGCATTTGGCGAGGAAAAAATGTAGCTCGCCACTACGCGTCTTTTTGCGTATTATTTTTTTTTAAATAGATTTTCTACTTGGATTCCGCAGCGAAATTTGACTGAACCTTTATTACGTTACATGAGTAGCTTCATTATCATTTTTTTTTTTCAAAATATCCTGAGTATGCGCTTTAACCCCTTGGGGACGAGCGGCACGTATACGTGACGCATAAAATGCTCAGAATCCTCGATTATTCCCACCAGTTACTTTTTATTGTAATCTTTGCCTTATTTAATGATAGTATTTCTGCGATTCAATTAGGCGTAAATTTCTGTTTTGAAAAACCGGTGGAAAAAGAATGAAAGCTGTGTAAAGGACGCTCGTGGCGAAGGTGTTAAGGAGACCTTCCTTCTCAGTCAAAGTGCTGCACATGTGTGTCTCTGTATTCCATAAATAACAAAACCTGTTGAAATGAGAAATGGCATCTTTTGTGATACCTATTGTCTTTATACAAAATCAATTTCCAGACACGTGTTGTGACGTCAAAGGTAATTTTTACGCATTCTTCAAACAATTTCCTTCCAGTGGAATTATTATTTTTTTCAATTCTACACAAAATATCGTTTCAGTGTATATATTTACATTTGAATCTTTTAGAAGTTACCTGTTGAATATTTTAAAATACTTTTTTTTTTTTTTTATCTGTCTCGAAAACGAATTAAAACAAAGATAAGATAAATTTAAGATAAATTTAAGTATTAAAAGTAAATGAAAAGCACACACACACTGGAAAAAAAAAAAAGTGTTGTTTTACAATATATTACCGACACCCCAGCTGCCAGTATTATACCGTAAAATTAACAGTAATGAACAGTGAAATAAGCAGTAATAAGCTGCCGCGCATGCGCGGCAGCGTATTACTGCTTATTTTTTTTTCTACACTAAAAGTAACTAAACGTCGGTATTTAGAGACAATATTTTTAGAACACCTCGGCAGACTAAATTTATATCACCTACAAAAATTTCGAAACATTCGGACGGGTAGAAGTATTAAAAAAAAAAATAAATAGAATCTGCTAAATTTTCTATGAAAACGGCAAAACGGGACTGTTTCGTGGCGTCTTCGGTTCATGTTTTCACTACTAAATATACATGTTTTTCCACGAAAAATTAAAGAGAGCTTAGATACAATTATATTTATAACCGATTAAAATTTCAGAGAGTTCGGACGATGATAGGTCTTTTTTTTTTTTTTTTTTTTTTGGTAAGTTAAAGGACCCGAAAAAAAAATCATGAACCAAGCACATATTATGAAACACTTTCCAACACTAGCAGAATACTTTAACAACTCATCGCTGTTTAATAAGGTAAATAAGATACCTAAATAAACATTTCAAAGAAACACAAAACACATTTGAAAACCAGATTTCAGCAATTACCGTCCACAGCCGGAAAAGTACTCCAATTCTTTTCTGCAACCCTGTATGTAATTTATATATTTGTATATACTCTATAGTATGCTACAATTTAGTTTAGTAAAAAAACACATAACACAGTTGAAAATTCATCTTCAGCAGTTTCTACCAATAGAACGGAAACATACTTGAATTATTTTGTACAGCCCTGTATATTACCTTAAGCTTTTTATACACGCCATATATTAAGCTATAGTTTAATTCAGGCAAATACACGCTGAATCACACTTCCAGAAATGATCATACATAGGCAGCCATGTAACTCAGTTCTTTGCGTGGCCCTGTATATATGATTTTATTTATATTCTACAAACACCTTTCTTGGTATACTAAATATATTTCATATTCAAAATGCATAAATCGATTAAAACCCATTTTAATCAATTTACGCTGATGCACCGTAATGCTTACGAACTTTTTTGTGTAGCCCTGTATATGATCTGTAGCATTTATACACACCTCATAGCATTCAAAAATTTAGTTAAACACATACTTTACTAAAATCCAACTTCCAATTATGGCTTATACACAATACTTCGGACACAGTACTGTAACCGAAATATTTTGTGTGTCCCTGTAAGTGAACGATAAATGTTATGCACATAACAAGTAAACCTCAATAATGTATACCAATTTCGTTATATTTGAAATGACGTAGCATAATTACAATACGCTGCAAACAGTTTTTCCCCCGTAGACGATTATGTAAAATAATACTTTTGTGTGGCACTGTAAATGAAAGGAAAAAGCTTTACACTTCACATTCTACCGAAAGCATGTCTTAGCGCATCTCAGAAATTGATATCAATTTCATTATGTTTGTAATAGTGTAACATGTTTAAAATGCGCCGCAAACGATTTTCCACATTAAACCATAATGTAATGGAATTCTTTTCAGTTTCCCTGTAAACTAATTATAAGTGCTTGACGTACCATGTTCGATATTAAGCATCTTGTAGTGTATTTCAGTGATGTATATCAATTTCAATATATTTGAAACAGTGTCACATCATTAAAATGCACTGCAAACGATATTTCCCCGTAGGCCATAATGTAACGGCATTCTTTTGAGTGCCCCTGTAAAAAAAGTATAAATGCTACACACTTCATTTTCAATACCGAACATGCTATAGTAAACCTCAATTACATATATCAATTGCATGACTATCCGGATATATTTATACGAGTTAGAGCACGGACAGACAGACAGACAGACAAACCGAATTCATAAACACTTTTCAACTACGATGGAAAGTGTTAATAAACTAGAAGAAAACATATTTTCTTTTTACAACTAGATAATGATATTTTTTCACGAAATTTTTACACGGGGTGCAAAACCGTTATATTTATAACTGATAAAAATTTGAAAGAAAACAAGAACTTTTATTTATTTATTTTCTGAAACAGGAAAATGTCTTTTTACGAGCGCTTTTAACAGTAAATATCAATCAGAATTTTTTCTCGAATTTTTCATTTAACAATATATATTCATACAAAATCGGGTTAGAAATATAAAATCATACAAATTTGAGGTTTATTTAATGTTATTATCACGGGCCCGGGCAACGCCACGCCGGTCGGGTCAGCTAGTTGAACATAAAACTAATATCAAGTTAAGTTAAATTGTTTAAAAGATATAGATTGCATCAAAGTATGCTCGGAACTGTACTAATTTTATACTCTTATACCCTTTCTACGAAAAAAAAAAATTATAAATACTTCATTTTCTTATATCTATTTTCTTCTTATTATTATTAGTTCTGAGTTTTGAAGTAAAATGATTCAATTTATTTCGAATTTTTCTCCCCAGTAATGTAAGGACTAAGAGAACTTCATATTTATCATCTTTTAATGCATTTTAGAGCATGAACAACCGTAAAAAGAAAAAAAATGGCGTGACGTAATCCATTATTAGTCTCAATAATATCTGTTGCGTAACGTACCAATTGATTATATGAAGTCTATTTTAATACACATACCGTGTAAACTAAATGTGTTATGTAATATGAGACGGTTTCTGGCGAGAAAGCGAATAATTTCATCAAAGATATAAAACTGTTATTTGAAGGGGAACTTTTATGTTTATTAAGGCATTCTTCTGCAAACGATCGCCTGCTCTTTGATCTATTCTAATTTATTTACTGGTCAAAGTCCTTCAAGTATAATGGATAAATAGAAATATGTAAAAATAAGTCAAATAATTATCATGGAAGCAATAAATAGTGCCCCATTTGCCATTTCTTAAAATAAACCATTTTAGAGATCCGTACTTTGACATTTTAAAACTTATCGACGAACTTGAAATTTTCTTATTTATCGGTAGTATCTCAGGAAACGCACTCATTCAATTTTGAATTGTATATTTTCAAGAATAAAAGCATCATTTTTACTCAATAGTTTTTCATCAGCAGCAGCATCAGCATTATCTTATTCTTCATCTTTTCTGTTTATTTAATTTTTTCGTATTTCAATTTATGTATGAAGTAAAATGATCGAGTGTCTTGTATAATTTTTCATTCTCTGTAAAAAACATGCTGTCAAACAAATAAAAACCTAAAATTTAAAATCTTTGAATGTATTTTCGAACATGCATAGGTGCCGCCAGAGAAGAAGCAAAAGAAAAAGAAAAAGAAAATAAGAAAGAAAAAAAAGTCAGGACAAGTGCAAGTAGGATTCGCACCCTGAGGGATCCGTACGGTTTTGGTATAACACCGTTATAAAAAATTCTGTTACAATGCGTTAATTTGGCGTTAGTATCGATTATCTAAATTCACGAGTTTATCACGGAATAAATCGAAAGAAATTTATAAATTAATGATTTTCGGATTTGTTTTCCTAACATGTGCTATAAGACCTTCCTTCGTACCAAATTCAAGGTTCTAGGTGAACCGGAAATACCCTACAGGTTTTACTCTGAAAACCTTATAGGGTACCTCCTATGTTGACCTCAGAACCTTGAAATTTGGCACGAAGAAAAATCTAATATCACATGTAAAGGAAAAAAAAATCCGAGAAACATCTACATAAATAAAAATGTGAATGTTCGTTTGTTCAAAATCTCAAATCTCCGAAAGTTCTTCATGGATTTCTTTGAAATTTTAACACAACGTTGCATTCGAATACGCGCGTGCTTTTATATACCTATTAATCCTCTCCCTTCAATCTGCCCCCTCCCCCCAGGGGACAGTTTTTTAACTTTTCCGACTCCCATCATGTAATATATCATTAGAAAGCTCTGGGACCTCTTTTTTTGACACAACGTTGCATTCGAATACGCGCGTGTATTTATATACCTACTATTCTCCCTCCCCCCAATTTGCCCCATCCCCACGCGGTGCTTTTTTAACTTTTACGACACACATCATGTGATACATTATTAGGAAGCCCTTGGACCACTCTTTTTGACACAACGTTGCATTCGAATACGCGCGTGTTTTTATATACCTACTATTCCCCCTCCCCCAATTTGCCCCCCCCCCCCAGGGGGTACTTTTTTGACTTTTACGACATCCATCATGTGATATATCATTAGAAAGCCCTTGGACCGCTTTTTCATATTATGAACGTCGCTTTCCCCTCCCTCGAAATTGCCTCCTGGGGGGGGGGGGGGCACTTTTTCCGGTACACGTGATATATCATTAACGAGTCGTGATGATCGTGACATATCGTGACGAGTCGTGATATATAATTAACGGGTCGAGTCGGGTTTGGCGTTATATTTTTTCGTAGCGGTTCGGGTTCGAGTCGGGTTGACTTCTACTTTTTTTGTTGCGGGTCGGGTTGCGGGCTGAGGTATTGCGGGTTCGGGTTGACCCGCCTTTCCAAAAGAATGTACACAAATTTTTTGCAGGTTAAAAATATGTATACAATAAGACATTCATAACAGACGCTCTCGAAAATCGACCTTTTACGCTACTTGGAAAGGAGGAAAAATGCCATTCTTCTAATCACTTGATCATAACTCGCTTTTTTTTTTTTTACAAAATGTGTTCTGTGCAACAATTTGCGAATGTCTGCGATTAATCTCAGTTTCAGTGTGATAGATTTTTCCATTGACTCTTGCTGATAAAACAAAACAAACTGCTAAACTCACGAAAATAATAAATTTTCTTGCGGTTAACCCTTTATCTACTAACGCATTATTATATCTAATGTTTTAATTCCGGGTATCTTCTTCGTGGACTACTTTTTCATAATTGTATTGAAATATGGATTCATTTCTGTTCCTTCGGTTTTGGGTCGGATTCCGTATAAATATTTTGGGGTTCGGGTCGGTTTCGTGTTCACTTTAAGCAGAATTTTTAAGTTCGGGTCGGATATACAACCCGACCCGTGCAGAATTTTAATTCCTTGCCCTCAATTTCGAGTGTAGATTGAATCTTTCGACAAAATCTAAAATTAGCGAAGTAGTGACTACTTTTGAAAAGTAGTTTGTAGTCGCTATTTTTTAAAACAAGTAGTTGTAGTTAACTACATTTTTGATAAAGTAGTTGTAGTTATAGTTCGCTACCAAAAAAAAAGTAGTTTTTCAGACTCCTGGCTTATTCACATTCAAATACGTATTTATTTTCATTGTTCTGTTCAAACTTTGTGAAAATCCCAACAATCGGACATGCTAAAACCAAAATATGAGTAGGAAGATTTATTCAAGGTTGAACCTCACACGTAGAAAGAAAACTAGTCATCCCGACCCGAAGAAATAAATAGAAGCAACCCGACCCGCTGCAGGACTCTATTCAACGATCTCGTGGTGTCAGATATTCCGAGTTTTCACTATATTTGAATATTAAAGAACATAGATTTGTCCATTTTTCTATATAAAATATAAAATTGGTATTAGAGATATAATTGGACATTACTTTTCATTATAGCATTAAAACATGATTTATTGTCCTTTCATTGCGGGTTCGGGTCGGGTTGAAGATCGCTGAAAATTATTTTTGCGGGTTCGGGTTGGGTTGCGGGTCCAAAAAATTTTTTTTGTCGTGTTCGGGTCGGGTTGCGGGTTAACTTCAAATGGAATTTGCTGGTTAGGGTCGGGTACAACCAGACCCACTGAGGACTCTAATTTCGACCCAATTGTTATAAAACGTTCCAATTTCATGAATGAAAATAATTCACAGATAAAGACATCTTTTACATAATTGCTTTTTTTATCATTTCAACCGAAAAATAATAAAAGGGGCTTCTAAAAATCAGAAAAGTTGCGTCAATTTACATCAAACGTAGCAACTTTCTTAGTTTTTTGGCCCAAATTTCAGTAACAGTAGAATGAAACATAAAAAAAAAGACGTCATTTTGTCGTCATTGTAGTAAAATATTTCATAGAATACGGATTTCCTATGGAATGTGGCATCATTTTCATCATTAGAAGCATTTAGCTCTTCTGAGATCGGAGCTCATGAATGAATAAAATATTATTTATTAAATATGACATCTTTTTCATAGAAGAAAAATTTTTCGCAATTACGCGTTTAAATACTGGTCATTGAAATAAGTTTTCAAAACTTATTATAAAACATTATTTCATATAAAAGGATACAATCGATAAATTTTAAAGTTGAATTTTCAAACAAACTCTTTATTTTATTTAAAAATCTTTTATTATTAGTATTTTTATTATTATCAGCATCATAATATTAGCGTCATGTTATTGGGCACACAAATATTACACGGAACATTTCAACAACCACGCAGAAAATACCAGTCATAATAGAAATATTCATCGAGGTATTTTCCTTTGCTCCATGCGTTTTAATGTAAAAGTGCCACAGCAAGATGAAATAAGAAATGACGTCACTTTTCCGGGGAGCACTTTTCTGAAATATTTTGTTAGTATTTTTTATTTATTTTTGTTTTTTCTTTCTTTTTAGTTCGTGTTTTTTCCTTCTTTAATGTTTTAAAATTGTATATTGCGCCGTGAACAAAATTACAACACGGGTGATCTTATGTCGTATGTGCAATCAAATATTCCTAAGCTAACGCTTGAGCAAAAAGGCATTTACGATCAAAGAATGCAAACTGTCAATAACGGGTTAGGGAAATGTTCTTCTTAGGTGCGCCAGGAGGAACTGGTAAAATGTTCCTAATTATATTGATTCTGGCAGCAATTCGATCCCAAAATGACATAGTCTTAACTCTTTCGTCGTCCGGAATAGCTGCGACATTGCTTCCAGGTGGAAGAACTGTTCGTGTTCATTCCGTTTTGAAAGTGCCATTGAACATGCAATTCATTGAAACTACCACGTGCAACATTTCTAAAGCATCCGGCATGGGAAAAGTATTCCAGAAATGTAAACTTACTGTATCGCTCGAGGCTCTTGATTGGTCATTGCAAGATTTGCGTGGAAACTTCAGACCATTTTGGAACGCATTAATATTGCTTGCAGAATATTTCAGGCAAACATTACCTGTAATTCCTGGATCAACACCAGCGGACGAAATAAATTGCTTGCTTGAAATACTCTACTTTGTGGCGACACGTAAAAATGTTAAAATTAACTACAAATATATTTCCAGCTGCAAAACGATCAATCAGCTGAGATATTCTTACTGAGATATTGCTGGAAATTGGGAACGGAAAGGTGCCGGTTGATCTGATCTCAGGACGAATTTCATTGCCTCGTAACTTCTGCAATTTAGTGAAGTCAAAAGAAGAATTGTCTGAAAAAATATTTCCCAATAATCAAACCAATTATAAGAATCACTATTGACTGAGTGAACGAGCTATTCTTGCTGCCAAGAACAAAGACGTCTACGAACTTAAGGCTGCTCGTCAGTAAACTTCCCGATTCCTCTCGCTAATGTTAATCCTATGGGCGTAGAATGCATTCATATTTTAAAAATATCTCCTCAGGAAATTAATATTTTAACTCCTGTTTTCTTTGTACTTGTTCTTAAAGAATGTCTCTTTTTTTTCTAGTTGTCAAATGTTTTCTAATATATATATATATTATGATCAGTTTCTTATGTTTCAATGGTTAAATTTTACAATAAGTTTATATATATATATATATATATATATATAAACTTATTGTAAAAATTAACCATTGAAACAGAAGAAACTGACCATATACAATGAAATACTATACCACATAGCAGTGTCAAATTACAAATTATAATATATAGTCCTAATATATGAAGTATTATTTATTCAAATTGAAAAAAAAAGGGAAACAAGAGTATAAACACATATGGAGGCTTATAATGTAATTCACTTTTTCAAGGGCAGGGAAACCACATTATAAGCAAAGAATGATTGTTTTCTGTAAATGACACCAGCTTAATGCCAAAAATTGTGCCAAATCCGTGCCTGAACAATCATTGGAACAAGATTGAAAAACAAGGATACCTTTGAAAAGAGAATATTATAAATCATACTATCAATTTGAATAAGAGGGGAGAAAATAAATAAATAAATAATTAAAAAGGAAGATAAAGAAAATTTATATATTACTACATTAATTACTACATTAATTAATTTACCCATATTCCGAAGCATAATTTGAAAAGCACATGATTATTAAATTGTATCTAACAGAATAGGTGAAATTAACAGTTAGGGAATATCTTTCATATCATCAACTGTTACCAACAGTTGCAGTTATTATTTTTAACTACAGAGAGTACAACATTTTCTAAGTTAAAAATGTAAAAAATATAAATAAATAATATAAAATCTATTAATTTAATTACTATAATTTTAACTTTAATAAATTAAAAATATATATTATATTACTGGAAAATTTAAAATTATATAATAAAGAAATTTCACCTGTATTCCAAATCCCATCTAGTAAAAATTTTTAGATCATTTAGATAATTTATTTGGTGCTGCCATCTATTGTAAAAAATATTAAACTATATCTAGTACAATATTTAACTAATACATTCTTATTTGCTTCATCCATGCAGTGTAAATATATTAATTTTACAAATCAATATTAATTATTTAGATAAAGAATAAGTGTTTCCAGTATAAGATAATTTTATTACACACATACACACACACACACACACACACACACACACACACACACACACACACACACACACACACACATATATATATATATATATATATATATATATATATATATATATATATATATATCACATATGTTTTTTCATATCCAATTCTTGATTGGTTCTCTTGTGGTCCAGTTTTTCCACTGAATAATGTTCATAATTAATTTATTAATCCATTTGTGTTTACATAATAGCAACTCAATTTATAATTTTTTTCCCCTTTCTCTCTCTTTCTTTTTAAATGTTCTTCAGGTATGAATAAATTTGGCTAATTACCATTGAAGCACATGCTATGGTAATTTTATGATTGCACAAGTTAATTATTAGCTATGTGGTATTCTGATTACACAATATCATTAATTATCTCTTAGTAGATTTTAGTAGAATGATATTAGAACTTGATATGTTTTTGAAATTCATAGATATTATATATATATATATATATATATATATAAAACTTTAAGTAAAATTTAACCATTGAAACATAAGAAACTGACCACATACACTGAAATCCCGATACCAAAGAGCCCTGTCAATTTACAAATTAAAATTGTAGTCCTAATAAAAGTAACATTATTAATTCAAATTAAGAAGAAGAAAAAAAAAAAAAAATTAAATAAATAGAAAATAAGGAATGAAATATAAACCACACGAGTATATACACAAATAAAAGCTTATAAAGTAATTTACTTTTTCAAGGGCAAGAAAATCACATTTATAAGCAAAGAACGATTGTTTTCTGTATATGACACCAGCTTTTGCTAAATATAGTGCCATATCTTGCCCGAACAATCGCTGAAACAATATTGAATAACAAGACCTTTACAATGGAATATTATAAATTATACATACAATTTGAAAAGGAGTGTGAAAAAGAATTAAAAAAATTAAAAAATATATATATTACTTATATTGATAATATCCCAAGATATTAAGTATATTGTGAGCACATGTACAAAGTTGTATTCACAAAAGAAGAGGTTAAATTTACAGTTAAATAGAGAATCCTTCAGATCATAAATTGTAACCTACAGTTACAGTTATTTTTATTTAACTAAATAGATTACAACATTTAAAAAAATGTAGAAAAAAAAATTATGATATACATATAAATAAAAACCATTAATTATTTTATTTTAATTTTAATTTAATAAATTAAAATATATAATATTACTTGATAATTTGAAAGTATTTCATAGATATTATTACCTCCATACTAAATTTCCAAGTTTTAATATTTTAAATAAGCTATACTACTGCTATCTATTGTAAAAATATTAGACTATTTTAGCATACTATCAAATACATTGCTGCTGACATCTGGTGTACAGATATTCTACTAAAACTTTAATATTGTATGTATAATTACTTATATGCAGCTGTAATGTAGTGTAAATATATTAATTTTACTAGTTAATATTAATGATATATATAGAGAATAAGAGTTACTAGTATAATATAATTTATATTTTAACTAACCCATTTAAAATATATCTTAATTTAACCCAAACATTAATGTAGAATCCATATGATGCTTTCATTTTATAAATTAGTATTATACTTAGAAATAACATAGATTATTCAATATGGTAATGCACTTATTATAATTTAAATCCAGCTATTTAAATAATATCTACCATGAAAAAAAAATATATAAAAAACATAAATATTAATTAAATTAAATGATCTAATAATAAAATAAAATAAATAATATAAAACTAAGAGATATGTTTATTAGTGTACTATATTTAATAAATATTTAATATTTACTAAAATTAAATATGTTTAACATATTAATATTATATTGTATTGATTAACCCATTGTAACATCCTTGATAATTTTAACTTTTGTTACAACCCCAATAATATTAACTCCATATAATCATAACAACAATTATAGAATTTGCCCGCATGTAAATTTTAATTTATGAATGACTTTTAACTAAGATGATCCTATGCAGCACATGCTCTTAATATGAGTTATAATTTAGCGAAATATATCAACAGTCAAAAGTTGAAAATTAACGTTATATATATATATATATATATATATATATATATACTTAATTTTATGGGAAGTGTTAAAATCTCATTCAGTTTCGCTAAGATTTTAACACATAAAATATTAAATTAAGATTAAATTTTAGAAATATTTTGATAACTAAGAAAAAAGAGACATTCTTTAAGAAGTGTACACAGAAAACAGAAGTTAAAAATATTAATTTTTTGAGGAGATATTTAAAAAATACGAATGCATCCTAGGCCCGTAGGATTAACATTAGCAAGGGCAATCGGGAAGTTTACTTTCGAGCAGCCTTAACAATATTATTCAGTCTAACATTCAAAGAGAGGCAGTCACATACAACTCCGTCGACACTGTTGTGGAAGCAGATGAAGCGGTTAATTATCCAACAGAATATTTGAATTCACTCGATCTGCTACTGGTGCCACCACACGTACTGCAACTGAAAATTGGCGTGCCAATTATCATTTTGCCAAATATCAACCAGCCAAAGCTTTGCAACGGCACGCCGCATGCAGTAAAAAAATTAATGAGCAACGTCGTATAAGCAACAATCTTCACAGGACCTTTCAAAGGTGAAGATGTCCTCTTTTGGCACATTTCTATGATTATAACGGATATGTCATTTCAATTTAAGAGATTGCAATTCCCAATTCGATTGGCGTTTGCAATAATCACCATCAACAAAGCTCAGGGCCAATCTTTAGAATTGTGCGGTTTAGATGTAGACACGGATTGCTTCTCACATGGACAATTATATGTTGAGTGTTCTAGAGTCGGCAAACCAGACAATCTCTATATCTGCACAGACAAAATGGAACAACAAAAAATTTTGTATAACCCACAAGCATTGTGAAATTAAACATATTAGAAACGTGCGCTTTCTCTTTTCTTTCTTTTCCATTTAACCAGACTGATCCACAACAACGCGTGTGTATGGGTACAGCTACACTCTAAAATTGGGAGGAGTGAGAAGTTGACTCTTTGGAAGAGTGAGAGGCATTTTCACTCTCTTTGGAGTGAATTTTATAAAAATGCACTCTTTAAAGAGTGGAATTTTCCACTCCCTAGAAAAGAGTGAAATATGTCACTCCGTTGCCGAGAGTGACTGTCTCACTCCTTTGACAAGAGTGAAATCCTTCACTCCGTTGAAGAGTGAAAGCCTGGCATTATGTAATTTTGTCCCTATATATTTATTGAGAGAAACGAAATTATCATTTTTTTTTTTTAGGTAGATTTCGTAAGAAATGCTACCTATTACATTCTCCCCTATGTTGGAATTTCTGAAAAATTTTGCAGATATACGCCGATCGTGATCCCTAGAACCCCAACCCCCCTCCTCCCCAGTTCAAAACTTTATCTATCTATCTATCAAGTTTGATTTTTTATTGAATTTAACACGGCAGCGCAAGCTTGGCAATTCAAGAGCGATTGAAACTTACTTCAAACTTGCGAAATGTCACATGATAAACCACGCAAGATGTTCCTTGAATCGGAAAAGATAAAAGCTGCGCGCGCAGATGTAGATGTTGCCGGTTGCCGCCTTTGCTGTATTTTGTTTTGACGAAGATGTATGTCGTGAATCGTGAACCTTGTCGTGATCTCAGATGATTTTCAAGGTAAGTTAAAAAAAATATTTTAATAATATTTTGTACTATTGCTTGCAGTAATAATCTATACCTCAATAAAAGTCGTACTCATATTTATTTTATGCATACTAGTTTAGTTTTCATTCGTGGCGAGTAAAATGAAAGTTCTAACGTTCTAAGCCTAAGTTGAACTCGTAAAAGTCGTATCATCGTAGGCTACGTAAAAGCTTATAAATGTACCACTTTTATGTATTTATATTTCGATAACGTTTGGCGAAATCTGATAATGGATAATTCATTTCTTTCTAGTTGCTACTCCTAAATTAACGCATGTATTTATAACATATTTTAGTAAGCAAATGAAAAATAATCTTAAAGATAGAAAAAAAAAATATATTATATGGTTACATACTTAAAAGGTAAACAAACATTTTGCCTTTTAAGTTTCAGTGTAGGCTGAGATCTTTCATTTTAATCTCAACGAATGAAAAATGAATGTGCTTAAGCTTAAACCAAAATGTATATACAATTTTTAGCGCCGATTGAATCAGAGTTTCCAAGTTTGTTTGTTTTTGTATTTTACTACTTTTAAAATTTGTATTATGCTTGATGATAGTGATTATTATTATTGTACTGATTTTAAATGTGTTAGAGAAACAATCTGTGTATGTTAACGTCTGTTTATATATTGTTTTATTACTTTTTGTATTCAGAGAGGGGGGGGGGGGGGGTTGAGCAAAGAGCAACCAGAACCAGACTTGATAGTAGGTTATATGTAATAATTCGAAACAATGCCCTTAAGTAGCAAAACTGCAGGGAATAGTTCTTACTTAATAAAATAAAAAATCTCTTTAGACAATAACTAAACTGTTGATTAGTTGGAGGAAGCTTATTTAAATTATTAAAAGAAATTTTATGTTAAAACTGATGACTGGGTGTAAAATTGTATTTGTCAAAATGAAATTTATTAATATGTTGTTAATTTATTATGTTGTTAAATTTATTAATATGGTTGTTATCAACTTTTCCTCACCTTTTTTATAATTACTCTTAATTTTGTGCATTCTTGAATCGGTGATTCTTGGGTGGGATTACAAAAAAAGTTATCTAAAATTTTAAAATGCTATGCCAGCAGCTTTTATTTTTTTATGTTTATTGGTTTTTGTATAATGAAGTATTTTTAGTTTAAAAAAAAAAAAAAATTAAGTAATAAATTGTGTAATTTAACTAACTTTTAAAAAATTTAATTTTATAATTTTAATAAACAGGGGTGGGGAAATACATGTTTTTACTCATTACTGGTGAGTGGATTTTCTGACAGGGCGAGTGAATTTTTAGGAAGTCTTTGAAAAATTGCAGACTATAGAAGATATGCCAAAAACTTTATTTTTTTTACTAGTTCACTATATTTTGTAACTTTCCAATTGACTGTTTAATTTTATAGAAAAAAAATATGAAAATGCATTGTAGCAGCAGCAATTGACTATTTTTGAAGACGTGCATTTTGTCATAACAATTTTCAATTCTATGCTGACTGGTAAGATTACTGAAAATTCCCCAGCCCTGTTAATAAAGTAACATACATATCAAAACAGTGATTTGTAGTCAGAGTTGAAAAATAGTCATTAGATTTAAACAACATACAAGTCTTATTTAAATTGACTTTTGACATTCATTTTTTAACTTAAATAGTGAAATATTTTTAATTTGAAAAGCACTCACTTAATGAAATAATATATTTATTATAACTGATTTAAAGAACTTTATTGGATGTGTAACAGTCTTGTTTACTTCCTTAAAAATTAGTCATTTAATAAAAACACCATTTTTTACTATTGAAAACAGCTTTAGGAATAATAGATGAAGAATATTATTTATTTTTACTCTTATTTTTTTAATGATATTTTTATGTAGGGGAGACTAGTACACAGTGGACTACTTTTTCAGTTAAAATTTTTTTTCTCTTAACAGACAAACCGATCTGCATGAAAATATTTTTGAATATTCCTTAAACCTTTATACATTCATCATAATTTTCTCAGAACACAGTTTTTAATACATTTTTCAAGAAAATATTTTTTATATGCACCCGTAAAGTGGACCAGTGTGCCCCAGAAGTGGGGCACACTGGTCCACCCACCGGGACACAGTGGACCGCTATTAGGTATTATCTGAAATACAATATAAATCTATTTTTTATTAATCTAATTCTTTTTTATTTCCCCTTTATCCACAAAATAATATAGTAATATAAATTTACAAGTAACATTTTGAAACAAAAACAAAACAAAAAAATTAATTATATTTTGGAAAATAATAACAGATTAATACAGGAACAATTACAATTTAATTGAAGTTATTACTTAAGTACAAAAAATCAGCGCACATTAAAATTTGCAAATGAAATTCCAAAATACTTATGAGTAAGATTGAGCCTGGAATTTTCCTGAAATACTTTTGGGTCTGGGAGCAACATTATGAAATCATTGACATCAACAACAGATTCATCTACAGTTTCAGGAAATATAAACTGATTTCCATTCAATTTGCATCTCATGAATCTTACTTGAATAGAATCATCGCCAATTAGACTACAGTTATATTTATCAATGGCAGTAAATACAAAACAAAATATTTCTTACTATGTTAAATAAATTGTTATTTTTCTTTGTTTACTTTATTTTACAGTTAAATAATTACTTTAAAACAATATTTCTTTATAGAAAATAAGCAATTAAATATTTTGAACATTCTGCATTACAGGATCAGAGTGGATTGTGGACCACTGTGCCCCATGTTGAAGTTCAATAAATAATCATATTAATATTGTTTATTATAGCTTTCTTTTAAACATATTAACTTTAAAGTTAAATAAAAACAAGTTATCTCAGCTTTGCAAAAAAGCTGTTTTATCTTATTTATCTACAACCTTTAATTACTAAAAAAATAAAAATATGATGATGAAAAATTTTACTTTTTGAAGCTCAAAACAACCAATCAGGATAAAATAGTTCAATCTGAGCTAAACATATTTTCTGAAGGCTATAAATAATCTGTGCAGTGCTGTTGACTATTAGGATAGAAGAGAAGCTTTAAAAAAAAGTAAATAAATAAAATATTAGGGGGTGGTCCACTGTGCTCATAGGTCCAGTGTATACCGGTTTCCCCTAGATGTAATATTGTGTAAATATATTTTTTTGAGAATTTTTTATAGATATTTTCCTTTTTGCGTTTATTTTTAAATATAATTCCAGTTGTGAATGCTTAAAAAAGGAAATTCTAAAACTACTTGGTATTGGCTGAGTACTCGGCTAAAATTTGAATAAGTACCAAGTACTCGGCAAATTGGCTGAGTACTCTGTACGGCTATAGTATTTTCATTATCTGTTAAAACATTGAAAATGCTGATAAATATTTTTGTTTTAACATTGTACTAACTTTTTACGATTGTGCAAAAACACGGTTTAATGAACGTATGTTTATAAATATTTAGTTTTTCCGCCATCTTAACAAATTTGATACAATACTAAAATGCCAATCCAAAGATAGTTTATTTTAAGAAAGAGTTGATTCAAAAAGAAAAAAAAAAGGGTGGCTATTAAAAATTATACTACAAGATATGCATTCATATGGTGTTCCTGTGTACTAGCTATAAAATAGCAGTTTGTATGAGATGACCTTGCTGCTAATTTAAATATTTATGGATTACATATCATCAGTGCAGTAGTACTTAAAATTAAGATTTTTATGTGCATTAAGAGGTTTTTTTTATCATATTTCAGTATTGAAATATAACAATAAGAAATAATTCTTTGTTCAAAATTGAAATGTACTAAAACCTCTCCAATTCAAACAAATTGGGACCAAAGTCTATTTGAATTTGCGGATTTTTTGGATTATCTGAATGATAAATTATTACAGTAACATATATTAAAAATTATTATTATTATTAAACTACATAATGCATAATAATTTAATTAAAATTACATATCAGGACTCTAATTTCAGGATGGATTCACATCGAAATTTTTGAAATCCCTTTTGGGCAAGAGACTCCTGACCAAAATATTTTATCACTTTCAGGAGAATTTTTCTTTTTTAAACGACGATCAACTTCTGTGACCGACTGAGGAATTTTGCTATATTTTCCCGCTACCAAACAACGCATTTAGTTTTTTTTTTTTTTTTTACCACAACAAAACGACAAATTTTGTGATTATTATATTTTTTCTACCACAACAGAACGACAAATTTCGTAATTTTTTTTCAAGCAACTGATTGCAGAATTTCACAGCTTCTTGTGACAGATTGACAAGATTCATGATTTTTTTTTTTCCTTCATCAGACTAAAAAAATTTTTTTTTTTTTTTTTTCTACAACTGACAGACAAATTTTGAAATATTTTCCATGACTGATTGATGAATTTCTTGATATTTTTCACCGACTTATTAACAAATTTTGCAATATTTTCCTGTGACCAATAGATGATTTTCTTCCTTGAAACTGACACATTTCTCTATTTTTTTCTGCAGCTGATTGACGAATTTCTTCTTACGATAGTTTGACAAAATTCACGATTTTTTTCCTCTGGTCCAACTGAAAAAATTTTCCCAATTTCTCTTTAGCCTTGACTGACTGACAAAATTCACAATATTTTTTCTATCACCGATGGACGTACATCATGATTTTTTTCCCATTGACTGCAGAAAAGATAAAAAAGGGCAGTAAGGGCCACCGGTCGCTGCATCCTCCCAAATTGTTTTAAAGTCTGCAGTAAACAAAAATAAGATTAGAAGAACTGGAAAGATCTTGTAGTGCACTTGAAAAGAATAAAATAAAATCCGAATTACAAGGAAACACATATAGAAACACAAAATTAGTTGATCTGTTCAATTCACAGAAATTAGGACTTGACAATTACTATTTATAGTTAAACTACAAATCCCATGTGATATAGGTGAAAATTAGCAGTCGCCACTTGCCATGTGGTGATTAAAGTTGTAAAAGTGGCAATTAAAAAATTGTCATTGATCGCCACGCCTGCACAGACACTTTCCAGTTACACATTCCATTGTAATCCTTGAACGACTGGCGAATTTTGTGATTTTTTTCCTAAGAACGTGTTAAGAATTTTGCGACCCCCCCCCCCCCGTGATCGATTGACAAATAGTGCAGTTTTTTTTCGGCCCTGACTAGCAAATTTCGTGATAATTTCATGTGACCGACTGGCGAATTTCACAGGTTTGTTCCATGATCGATTGACGAATTGCACGATTTTTTTCCATAATGAACTCACAAGTTTCAGCTCGTGAACGACTGAAGAATTTTGTGATTTTTTTTCTTACGATCGACTGACAAATTTCTCAAATTTTCCCTGCTAGCCAATTCAAGAATATCGCAATTTTTTTCCTGCTACCAATTGGCTAATTGTGCAGTTTTTTCTTGCGACCAATCGGCAAATTTACATATTTTTTCCCTGCAGCTTACTAGCGAAATTCGCGGGGGTTTTTTCATGTGACCGACTAAAGAATTTCCCGATTTTTTTCACGCGATTAACAAATTTAGTCATGAAAATAAATTTAGGAACTTCAGTGTGGAATATCACACTCTCATTATGTTTTGTAGTTTTGTATATATATTATATAACATTTATTTACTACATAAATTAGTTGAAAGTTTTTAAAGAGTATACAAACTGAAAATATTCTTTCATTTTACATTACTAGGAACGTGGATTAAAAAAAGACTTGCTAGAACAACATTCTCCAGTATGAAGCCCAACTGAAAGAAAAAAAATAAAGAAAAAGTTTCATTCCTTACTTGTAAGTTGCAATTTTCCCCCTTCTTCCCTTATCTCATTTTCATTATACTGATAGAAAGAGTTATATATATATATCAATTTTATAGAAATTCTAAAAATTACACATACACATATATACAGTGACCTCTCACTTATACGCGATGTTCATTAATTACTTTCTTGTAGCACTATTTTAAAATAGTAAAATTCGATTTATAATTTCTGCAATTTAATAAGGCTAAAATTCGATTTAAAAAAAAAATAAAAATACTGAAAAGTAATTTTTGTGTACCACATATAAGTGAGAGATCACTATATATATATATATATATATATATATATATATATATATATATATATAGGCATGCAACGGATAGAATTTTTGCCGGATACCAGGTATCAAATATCTGGCACAAAATTTTACCCAATATTTGGTATCCGGCCGAATACTTTCTTGTTTTTAATTTCAATAGTAATATTTCTATTTTATGCTTGCTTAAAGAAGAAAAACTTTAATTTATTATAATTTTATTTATGTCATTCAAATGTTAAATAATAGATTTAAATTCATTTTTTAAGTTAAGTTACTTAAAAACAAATGCATTGTAGTAATTAAATATTGATATTTAATCATGTTTTGCCTTTGCCTATTCTAATACACATATTAGTAGTTTTTTCATTTATTCAGTGTCATTGAACATAAAAAGATAAACAATTAAGTAATTTCTCTGTTTTTCATACTTATAAATCTTTGTTATTTATAAATATTAAACATCCTATTGAAGTGGCTTTTTCTTTTCCAACATACTCGTACATATTAGTACTTACCTTACTCATGACAAATGTTTTCTAACAGAATTTAAATAGAGAAACTCCTCATTGTAAGTATCTTGTTTTGTAGTACAAAAGGGACAGTTAACTATTGAAGAAAATGACACAATTCTTTTCATGTCAGTATTACTTTACCACAGCTAGTTTTTCATCCATAGAAAAAAAAAAAAAAAAGAATAAAATCATTTTTATTTTAGGATTGTTGAAAACACAAGAAAAGGAGACCATCTGAGATTGAACACTTATTCTCAGATACAGGAAATATTTGTGATAAAAAAATATAACAGATTACAGACTGAAAATGCTAAGCACTTAATGTTCCTACATAATATATATATATTTTTTTGTCATTGTTTATTTATAAATATTATATTTTCATGTTCAAAATATTATAGTTTCATATATAAATCCTATAATTTCATTTTTGTGACAATGAGAATTTCTTTCTATTAACATTGTTTTAATAGGATAGCACATTAATTTCGCACTAGCTTTTTCTGACAATGTTAAAAATATAATTAAAAAATTTTTGCTATTCGGCAACCAGATATTGAAGTATTCGTCCGGACAGAATATCTGTTTTGAGTGCTGAGTAAGCAGGATATCCGACAGGAGCTTGATATCCGGTGCATTCCTAATATATATATATATAAATATATATTCCTAAATGCCACAATAGCACCAAAATTTTGGTTTAAAATTTTACATTCATTATATATGTGCTTTTTCTTATTTCAAAATTAATTTGCTTGTAATTCCAGTTTCATTCACTCATTTCACATTTTAGCAGTAGAAGTGGTTTGCTCCTGAAAGGGTTAAACATTCAACATTAACAATACTTTTATTTATATAACATCATTAATTGTATAGTGGAACCTTGCTAACTGGGACCCTTTTAACTCTGATCTCTGGATAACCCGGACTAAGTCTGCTTGAGTTTTGAATTTCCAAAACAGTATTTTTTTGCTCATTCACATTACATTTTGAAAATATATTTTCTATCCTAAAACTTTCTAATGGCTATGATTGCGAGTAAAAAGAAGGCGTTTCAGGTAGTGGGGCTTTGCCTAAAGGCTGGAACAGTGCATAGATCAGGGGTCGATGCAGGTTTTTTTCCTTGGGGCCCATTTTGTAAATAGTAAGTTATTTTGTGAAATTTATTTTTTATGAAAAATAACATTTTGCAACGAAAGATGAAATCCAACTACTGAAACTTAAACAGAGCATTTAATAATAACTTCTTTAAGTCCTGCTAAAGTTTTTCTTTCTGGTGAACTTGTTTTATTTACAAATTACACATTTTAAAACTTAACAAAATTAAAATAATTAATGAATGCAGGGTTCGCACAGACTCCTTAGACTCCTTGGAAACTCCTTAGAAATGAAAACATTCCCAAGTAGTACTTAGAACTACTTAGATAAGCAAACGACTCCTTAGAAACTCCTTAAATTGTATTGCGGCTTCGTACACAAGCGATGTTGCTGCCGAGGGGAAAAAATCGTACTTGTAAAATGCACGGTAAATCCTTTATGCACGTCATTTATCTGAAGCACAGCATCATGCAAAAATGCGAATTTCCCCCCAGAAGATCACAAAAAAACATGAATTTCCTCCAGAAGATCACGAAAAAAATACGGTTTCCATCAAAAGAAGGCAAAAAAACGTCAGTTTCGTCAAACGATCGAAATAAAACGCGATTTCCATTAAAAGATCACGAAAAAACGCGAATGTCTCCCAGAAGATTGCGAAAAAACGTGAATTTACCCATAGAAGATCGTGAAAAAAAAAAACGCGAACTTATCCCCAGAAGATCGTTTAAAAAAAAAAAAAAAAAACGCGAATTTCTCCCAGAATATAGCGAAAAACACGCGAATTTCCTCAAAATATCACAAAAAATGCAAACTTCCTCAAAAGATCGCGAAATACACGCAAAAAACACGCGAATTTTCTAGAAAGATCGCAAAAAACGTGTGAATTTCCTCAAATGATCGCAAAAAACACGACAATTTCGTCAAAGGATCGCGAAAAACACTCAATTTCCATCAAAAGATTGTGAAAAAACGTCAGTTTCGTTAAACGATCAAAATAAAGCGTGAATTTCATTAAAAGATCACGAAAAAACGCGAATTTCCCCCCAGAAGATCGTGAAAAAAGACTCAAATTTCCCCCAGAAGATCGCGAATTTCCTGAAAACATCGCGAAAAACATGCGAATTTTCTCAAAAGATCGCGAAAAATATGCGAATTTTCTCAAAAGATCACAAAAAACGTGCGAATTTCGTCAAAAGATCACTAAAAACACGCAGTTTCCATCAAAAGATCGCGAAAAAAACATCAGTTTCGTCAAACGATTGAAATAAAACGTGAATTTTATTAAAAGATTGCAAAAAAACATGAATTTCTCCCAGAAGATTGCGAATTTCCCCCAGAAGGTCACAAAAAACACGTGAATTTCGTCAAAGTTTCACCATCAAAGAAATCTATTACAGCTGTTCTAAAAGTATAAATTCAAAACTTGTTATATTTTTTCTTGTATGTTGCGTTTAGCATTTTTTTAAAAATTTTCTTTAAAATGTATCATGTATGTGATATACATAATAAGTGTTTAGGGTTTGACTAATCTCTGTTTATATGACCATTGGTCGCTGCATAAAAAAGTTGATTGTCTATTTTGTATTTAAACTTACGAAATCAGTAAACAATATTTTGTGAATACTTTGCAATTCCAGCACTAACAATTAGATTCTAATAGAGTAAAATTTGTTTTTGTCTCCAAATTGGGCATTAAAAATTGGAGTGTGCATACCACATAACGATGCAGCACATAAAAGCAACAACAACAAAAAATAGCAAATCCTTAACCATTTTTTGGACTCCTTGGATTTTTTCTTCCCAACTCTGTATGAACCCTGAATGTTTTTATGGCATGGGATTTTGTGAAGGGGCTTGTTTTATTAAATGGATTTTTGTGAAGGGGTCCCTAATTTTTCCTGGATCAACCCCTGTAAACTTAACTAGCATGTTTTCGTTTGCAATTTTCAGAATCTTTGATGTTTTATGACTTTCACAGAATGTCTAAAATTCAGAGGTCAAAGCAATAGCAGTTAATAGGAGGGGACAGCTGTTTACACCACCCCTTTCTTTTGTACATGACCACAAATTGATTCGAGAAGAATGGGAAGGGAAAGGATTTATGCCAACTGAGGACAGCTTGCAAGTTTGCACACTAAACACAACCTTAGGGCTTTCCAAGTTTTATTCCTCGAAACAGCCACAGACTATTGTTACGTTTCTTATCACCAGTGACAATTGGTATTCAAAGCTTCTTAACAGGAAATGCTGCTTAACGAAGCTGCCCTGATCAGCAGAAATACCCACAGTGTTCAGAGAATAAATATAGATGATATGATTATGTTTGGTGTGACGCTGAAAATGCAACCCTACAGTCGGCCCAAACAGCTGGTGGCTTTCTTTGAAAACCTCTCCCCATCCAATGAATCCAGTCCTTGTTTCACGTGCAGCCTCTCTCCGACCAATGAAGTCAGCCCTTGGGCCACATAGAACATAGAGCTCGAAAGCCGCAAGGATCTTTTGATAGCTTCAGAGCCCCGAGCCCAACCCTTCCCGCAATTCGGTGTCTTTAATTTAATAAATTTCCCTTTTAAATTTGTCCGGTTTCAATTTTCACATTTTTTTCCCTTTCTACCTGGCTTCTGCAAGAGTCCCGGTATAAAAGGGACGTAGCAAAGGACCAACATGCTAAACATCGTGCTCCGTGAATTCTGCGGCGGATTTGAGCGATAACAGACTTCATATTGCAAGTCAATTTTACGATTCACTGCCTCTCTATTCTTTCTCTGAATTTTGTGAAAGATACCACACACAATCACTTTTCTCTCTAGACAAGGTCAAGCAACATCATAATTCTTTTTCTCTCCTTATCCATCTCAATTTGTGAAAGAGCCGAATTCTGTATGTGCATGCATGTGCCAAGATTTCGGTAGAGTTCTGCATGCGCATTAGAGATGTGTCATTTGTCAAGGAACGATTCCAAAGGAACGACTCCGGCAGTGAAATTGAAGGAACGATTCCAGTCTTTAAAAAGGAATCTGTCCTTTTTGGAACGATTCCTCAGATTTGGTCCAAAACATATCGAATCCAGAAAGGACTGATTCCTCGGAATTGGTCCAGAATGTACCGACTCCAAAAAGGACCAAGTCCTCGGAATCGACTCCGAAAATGACCGATTCCTCGGAATTAGTCCAAAATGTAGCGATTCCAAAAAGGAACGATTCTTAGGAATTGGTCCAAAATATACCGACTCTGAAAAGGACAGAGTCCTCGGAATCGACTCCGAAAAGGACCGATTCCTCGGAATTAATCAAAAATGTAGCGATTCCGAAAAGGAACGATTCCTAGGAATCAGTCGAAATTTTCTGATTCCAAAAAGGATAGATTCCTCGGAATCGGTCCTGAATGTAGACTCCGAAAAGATCGAGTCCTCGGAATCTGTCCTTGTTCTTGTAGACTGGCCAGTTTTAATAAATTAAAATACGCTATTTTATTTTAAAATAGCAGATTTTGATTCTATTAAAGCTGAGTTTCTGGCCAAAAAATCCTTCTAATGTGTATGTGATAAAAAAATAATAAAAGAGAGAGAGAAGTGCGGGAGGGGGGGGGGGATTGATTAATAAACTACAACTGTGTATTACTTTCTCTTAAACTTATCTTAAGATAAATAGAAGTATATTATTGTACTTCAGTTAAAATATTGTCTATTATTTAGCTATGTACTTATCACCTGCGTTTGCTGGGAATTGCGGAAGAAATGACCTTTTTGCCATGATGCGGCTGTTGGAAGTGCCCACTTCGAAACCTAACTTGTTTGCTGGCGGAGCCGGCAGGGATTTTTTTTTTGTTATTATTATTTGTTTTTTGCTATAAGTGTTGGTCCTATAAAAAACTTGTCAATATAAAAGTTTTAGTTAATATTAAGAGGATTTATAATAAATTTAAGCAGATTTGATATCTTGTGAATTGACGAAGTTAATTTTTTTTCTTCTGAAACCTCCCTTTTTTCCCCCTTTGGGGCCTTTTTTAATGATATCAAAAATCTGTCATACATAAATTTTTGGCCCTTTACCTAGAATTAATAATAACTTTAAATGGATTCGATACGTATCATAATTAAGAAGTTATGGGTTTTTTTTCTGTTTTCACAAAAAGCCTTCCCATCCCCCCCCCCCCCCCCCCCCCCCCCCCCCCGCACGATGTCTCAGCGAAGTCATTTGACAGATTCAGAAGCTTGGAGAATTGTTGGTAGGTTAGAAGGAGGCCAAACTCAAGACGAAGTAGCGCAAGTCATTGGAGTGTCACAAAGTGTCATTTCCAGGATCTGGAACCGTTTTTTTGGAGAGTGGATGTGCAGGCCAAAGACCAGGGAAAGGTCGTAGACGGGCAACAACGCCCAATGAAGATCGGTATTTAGCGTTAACAGCTCGGAGACACCGAAACATGAACGCTACTCTTCTCCAACAACACCTTCGCTCGGTTACAGGCACCACGATTTCAACTCAGACTGTCCGAAACCGGCTCTATGCTGTAGGTCTGTATGCTCGCCGACCGATGGTATGTGTTAGATTAACATCAAGGCATTGTCGCGACCGCAGGGAGTGGGCAACCAAGCATGTCAACTGGAGGAGAAATGAATGGAGCAATATTCTGTTTTCTGACGAGTCCCGTTTTTCTGTGCATCCGGATAATAGGCGTATTTTCATCTGGAGGGACCGTGGCAGTAGGAATAATCCTGCGTTCGTGCACAAAAGTGTCAGATTTGGCGGTGGAGGAGTGTTGGTGTATGGTGGCATCTCCATTGATGGGCGCACTGACCTCTACATCATTCGAGATGGAGCTCTGACTGGTCGCCGATATAGGGATGAGATCCTCAGACCTATTGTAGTCCCTTACGCTGCAGCAATCGGAGATAACTTCATTTTAATGGACGATAACTGCAGGCCACATCGTGCAAACCTGGTGGAGGATTTCCTTTTCGAGGAAGGAACCGTTCGAATGGAATGGCCAGCGTGTTCTCCAGACATGAATCCAATCGAGCACGTTTGGGACGCTCTAGGAAGACGAGTTTCTGGCCGTCAACAACCCCCACAAACTCTCCAAGAACTGGAAAGAGCTCTTCTGGAAGAGTGGGGCAGAATACCCCAACTCGTCATTAATAGCGTCATTGAGTCCATGCCTCAAAGGTGTTCAACGTTGCTGGCCGCCCGTGGAAACCATACCCCCTACTGAAAATGATTTTCTTTGAAGAAAACACCTTTTCTGATTCTTTTTTTCTCATATGCACAAATTGTGTTTTTTTCCTTTTGTACACAAATGCGCAATAAAATGCATTTTTTTCTGCCAAACATGTGTAATTTATTCTCATATAACCTACTATGTCTGTCGACCATGTATCAATCAGCTAAAAAGTTTCCCAGATACAAAATCCACCTAAAACTGCAATATCCTTTAATTGTTTTGAGCAGTGTATTATGGATTTCATGTTCGTTCTAATACTTCCGGATTTGTTCCTTTTTTCTCAAAATTATCCCTTTTATCTTGAAATTGTTATTTTTATCTAAAAAATGTTTCTTTTTCTCGAAAACCTTTTTTTTTTTTTTTGAATTGTTCCTTTTTCTCGGAATCGTTCCTTTTATTTCGGAATCGTTCTTTTTTTTTCGAAACGATTCCAAAGGAATCACTCCAAAGAATTCGTTCCTTTCGGTGAACGATTCCGGCTGGAACGATTCCCTAAAAGGAAAGACGTTGCCAATCTCTAATGCGCATGCATGTGTTGAGACTTTGGTAGAAAGAGCTCTCTTATTGCAAAATATCAGTGAACTGAGTTAGTAATGGTGACTAAATGAAAAAATATTGTTGTGACTATGCAAAAGAAATTGGAAGCGTTTGATAGAATTGATAAAGGTGAACCATTAAAAAAAATTGCCTTTGATCTTGTAATAGGAACATGAACAGTGTCTGACTGAGAAAAAATAGTGAGGATTTTTGCTTTAAGTTGAATTTGAGTGACAGTTTGGATGATCAAAAAAAGCTAAAACGGGTAAACTTGAAATGCTGGACAAAGCTTTATTTCTTTGGTTTTGCGTTGAAAGAGAATATGGCCTACCATTTTCAGGACCAGTCATTCAATGAAAAGCCCTAAATTTAAACAAACAGTTACCTAAAGGCGATCCCAATTTTACTGCAAGCGAAGGATGGTTAAACAGATGAAAAAAAAAGGACATGGTGTGCATCAACTAACGGTAGCTGGAGAAAGCTTGTTTAATAAGCTTGGCAACAGACTAGGTAGCTAAGATGGGCAACATCATGAAAGTCTAAAATTTATCAGAATAATGGGTTCTGATACAGGTTCAGTATCTTAAATTTCAGTTTTTAAATATTTATTACATATCTTAATTCAAAGAGGATGATTATTCCAAAACACAGCTATTGTACAATCTATGAAAAATAACATTATTGCAAAAGATTTTCTGCATTTATGGCTATTCTCAAAGAAAATATTTTTAACCGCTCAACAATTCGAAGCATTCTGACATATTTGCAGACTTTTTTAGACGTAAAAGTATTTGGTAAGGCATAACTACTGAAGTAATTTGGAAATGAACAGTATTTTTCCTTTTTTGATAAATTTATCTCACCTTGAGTTATAAGTGATTTTTGAATCATAAAAACCTTTCCAGGTCTGTAGCATTCCAAAATTAAGTTAAAAATGTCACCTCTGGTAATATTTTCTAAAATAACCTTTGTTTTTATGGAAAAATGGAAAACTCTATTTGATAAGTTTGTCCTGCTACAAAACTGTTAAACTGAGCTACAGAACTGCAATTTATCCTGCTACAAAAACAGATTTCTGGGGTTTCTTTGTTGTAATAGTATGTAAATATCTTTACAATTTCGACCCCCTTCCATGAGCCCACAAAGTTTGACATTTGTAGCACTCAAAATTTAATCTTCACTTTATATTTTTGTAGTAAAGAAAAATTCTGCCTCATTTTTTGCTTTGTAGTAACAATAAATAATTGTATAAATTTCATTCATGAGATTTCTGCATCTCCTTTCCCAGCAGCAAAAGGATATTCATTAGGGAAGGGAAGGATAGGAAAAGCAAAAGAAATATTTTCTTCTTTTAAGCATTTTACCTATTCTCATGCCTGTTTTAAAAGACAGAGATGAGGCAGGCCTCAACCCCGTGTTGCATCAATTTGTCATGGATAAATATTTCTAGGCCCCAAAAACTGCATATAAAAAAAAAATCCTCTCTATTTTAATGATTGGTATTTTAGTATAAAGCTGCTAAAGGACAAATATATCTAAAATGTTATTTAAAATTCTATATTTGAGAAAAAAAAAAATCCTTAAATAATTTAACTAAATTAACTTTACTTTTATCATCATCGCCTTCAAAAACATTTTAGCTATGATGAATTGACGCCAAGAAAAATTGTCCCAGAGCTGCTCAACCCGAGTTCAGGACTCATGTTCTCTTTCAAGGGGGAAGGGGGGGGGGATATGTTTGAAAACAAGAGTTTTGTTTAATTGCATTTCAGTTTTGTTTAATTGCAATTTAATTTTGTTTAATTATTTAATTTTATTTTTTCTAGGGGCTGCAACAAAGAAAAGTATAGTATTGACTTGCAAGAAAAAGACTTCTGTAATTTTTGTTATATAATATTAAAAATTGATTGTAAAATAAACTTTATTTACATGTTATTTGTGTCATTTCACTTGTGTTTGAATTTTATTTTCAGGTGATCCTTAAAAGAAATTTAAATACAAGAGAAAAAAAAATTCTATTTTTAAATTTGATTTAATATGCAATATGTTAATTTTTTTTTTTTTTTCACTTAGCTGAAATAATTCTCATAGTATTTAATTTATATCTTAATTTAGAATCCATTATAAATTTACCTTTAAAAAATCCATTTTCTGATAATCAGTGGTTAATAAATTTTTCTGATTTTTTTTTCCCTTCTTAAAAGGAGTTTCTATTTTAAATTAAGATTGTAAATCCTGTTTTGATTTATAAGTTCACAGAGGAAAAGAAAAGAAAAACTTTAAAATATGCTACTTCTTATTTTATTTTTTGGAAAAAGGATTGAAATCCTCAAAAAAAAAAAAAAAAAAAAAAAAAAATATTTTCTAAATGGAAAAAAAAAAAAAATTAGAATGTCAAAAACAAATAGTATAAATTACATGAAAAAAAGATCGGTAAAGAACATGAAAATATATATATATATATATTGGCTTCCATGTACGAGTAAAATCGGCAAGTTTTCAACATTGTTGATTACAATTTGTAGTCAACCTATTTCATAGTGAAAATTTTCTCTTTAGAAAACCTAGTGTTTGTTAAATCATTTTAAGTTACCTCCCATATTTATTCATAATGGTTATATCACCTTGCAACTGTTATTTTTCCTATATTCAAAATATTTTAGACAAAAGTAACTTGTTTGTCAAATATTGAGATCAATATTATTAACTAATATTTTTTTTCTTTTTTTTTTTTTTAATCCTTGTCTTCGCCAAGAAAAATGAAAGAAAGAAACATGTCCTTGAAATATGAATAGGGTGTACTGTACATATGCTTGTTTGTAAAGTTGTCTTTGAAAATGTATTTATAAAGTCTATAATTGGATATTTTTAATTCTATATTTTTATATTCTTAGAAAATTGGAGAAATTCATTTTTATTTTAGAAATTGTAGCTGAACTTTCAAGTGAAAACCAAGCATTGTTGAATACACGTATCTCCCTCTATCTCACTTTATGCATTTTTGTTATAACATGATTTAGGTTTTAAAAAAATGCCAAGAATAACTTTCAGTACAAAACGTTGCAAAATTAATAATATTAAAAAATAATTATAAATTCGCCTTATATTTAGAGAGCAATTGCCCTCTTTTTTGGCAAATATCTTTCATGTGTGCTCATTTAATACATTAAAAATTGTGTGGTAAGTATCACAAATGTGTACAAATATGAGTAAGAATTTTTATAATGCAAGAAGATTTATGGTTGGGCTACATCACTGTTCTAAATTCCACCTTAATACTTTCTCTTTCTTTAATGTACTATAATATTTGCACACAGAAATATTTTATTAAAAGAAAATGCCTGCTAAATATATTTTTTATTTAAAAAATATATAATTCAATTTTTTTGTAATGAGATATTTAGAAATATTTCTTATTTTTATTACATTTTAATACAAGTTTGTTGACTTGATACCTCATTTGTTGTGGGTGTGTTTTGTAAATTCATAGAAAAAGGGATGTTGACAACAGAAATAATATGTATGATTTTAGAATAATAGGACTTTGCAAAATAGTGCTAATTTACTGAAAAGTATGGTCAAAAGATAAGAGTTTATATTTAAAACAAAAATTAAAGTGAAATCACACATTGTTAGTCATAGAATATCCATCTATTAAATAGTTATAAATAAAACTTTTAAAAAAAACTAAAATGCAGTAAACAATAATGTTTGATTAGATTTAAATTCATTAGCAATTAATACAGAGATCTAAAGATTTAAAATTTGAATTACATATGAAAAAAAAAAACCATAACGTACATCACAGGAATTATTACAATACTAAATACAACTTAATGGGTATTTGAAAAAAAAAAAAATAGTATTAACTGATTAAGATTTTGGTTAATTACTTGCCCTTATGGGCATTTTAAAACTATCATATCTTTATAAGGCATGCAATGAAAGCAAACACAATAGTGATAAGCTTGGAATAAAATATTTTAGTTTATTTCTGTCAGTAATCTAATTTAATTCATTATGTAACTCTAATTGAATTTTTCCTTAAGAGTTCAATTACTGTTACAAACTATGAATTAAATAAATATTGCCAATAAAGTATTTTATTCCAATCTTTACCACGTCTATTTTCATTGCATGCTCTAAAATATATGATTCTTTTAAAATGCCCATAAAAGAAACATAAAAAATAATTCACTCCATAAAAAGTGAACATTCACTCCTATGAAAGAGTGGCTATTCACTCCTATGAAAGAGTGGCTATTCACTCCTGTCAGGAGTGAGAAATCCACTCCTTTTGCAAGAGTGAATAGTCACTCCTATGAAAGAGTGGATAGCCACTCCTGTGAAAGAGTGACTATTCACTCCTATCAGGGTGAAAAAACCCACTCTTTTTGCAAGAGTGGATAGTCACTCCTCTGAAAGAGCGAGTATCCACCCCTGTTTAGAGTGAATATTCACTTCTCCGGAGTGAGTATTCACTCTTTCAGAGAGTGAACAATTTCACTTTTGCCTAGAGTGAATAGTCACTCTAAAGAGGTTGGGCAAATTTTGACTCTGCGATAGAGTGAATATCCACTCCTCCGGAGTGAATAGTCACTCTTTCTTATTTAGAGTGTAGTTAATTTATAATATTATGTTTATATCTATATCTATCTACCTATATATATGTATTATCAGTATTCCCGATTATTGGAATTCAAGAGTTCATCATGTAATAAATTGACATAGATTTATAAATTAATGATTTTCGGATTTTTTTCATTACATGTGCTATAAGACATTCTTTCGTGCCAAATTTCAAGGTTCTAAGTCAACCGTAAGGTTTTACTCTGTGGTTGATCTAGAACCTGGAAATTTGGCACGAAGGAAGATTTTATAGCTGAACCTTGAAATTTGGCACGAAGGAAGATTTTATAGCTGATGTAAAGGGAGAAAAATCCGAAAATCATTAATTTATAATTCTATATCGATTTATTACGTGATTTCCATAATCGGGATTTTCAAAAAGACTTTATAAGGTTCCGTTTTTTTCCTTTTGAGATACATAGCTCTAAAAAAAGAAAATAGTAATCGTAATCTATTTTTACACTGAATAGAACCTATTTCATAACTCAAGAATTGTTTAAATGAAATCTCTTTAAATGCCTTTGTCGTGTAAACTAAATGTGTAACATGAGGCTATTTCTTGAAAGAAAACGCATAATTTGATTTAAAAAAAAATACCCTTTTTTTTGGACAAAACTTTTATATTAAAAAAAAAATGCTTCAGTAAAGGATTGCCTCATCTTTCATCTATTCTGATTTATTTACTGGTAAAAACCCTTCAAGTAATACGGGTGAAAAAACATATTTAAAAATAAATCAAATAATTTTTAAAGAAGGAATAAATAACGCTCTTACAATAAACCGTTTTATATAGATGTGTACTTTGACATTTTAAAATCTATCGACTAACTTGAAACTTTGTTTACATACAATGGATATTTATCGATAGAATCTTGGAAAACGCACGCATTCAATTTTAAATTGTTCACTTTCATGATTAAAAGCATCATTCTTACTAATCGTTTTATCATCATCATCATATATTTTTTTTTCATTTTAGGTTTTGAAGTGAAATGATCCAGTGTCTTTGAAATTTTTATCGTCTGTATTTGTAGGTCACGTAAAATTGCATCCTTGAATGTATTTTTGAACATGCACAGCCATAAAAAAAAATGGCGAGACGTAATCCATTCTTAGAATGAATGAAATCTGTTGAATAACGCACAAATTGTTTAAATGTTTAATACATATATCGTAATAAATTAAACATGTTATGTAATATGAGACCCTTTTCGGAGAGAAAACGCCATAATTTGATCAAAGAAATAAAACTTTATTTGGGTAGAAACTTTTATGTTTAGTAAGGGATGTTTAGGTAATCGATTGACTCATCTTTGATCTATTCTACTTTATTTACTGGTAAAATCCCTTCAAGTATAACGGATGAAAAACACATTTAAAAATAAGAGAAATAATTATTATGGAAGAATAAATATTGCCCCATTTGTCATTTCTTAAAGTAAACATTTTAGAGATCCGTGCTTTGAGACTTTGACATATTAAAACCTACCGACAAACTCAAAATTTTGTTGCTCAAAATGCATATTTATCCACAGAATCTTAGAAAACGCACACATTCAATTTTAAATTGTTCATCTTCATGAACAAAAGCCTTATTCTTACTAATCGTTTTTATCATCATCATCATCGTTTTTTTTTTTTTTTTGTCATTTTACATTTTGGATTGAAATGATCCAGTGTCTTGAAAATTTGTATTGTCTGTATTTGTACACTCTCAGAAAAAACTGTAAATTTATGAGCGTCGCCCTTCAATTTTCACGGGCAACAGCCTTATTTGATGAAAAACGGTCTGATCCACTAAATAAGCGGCCTTATCCCTTAGATACTTAGAAAATTAAGAGCAATCCACATATTCTTACAGTTCTAGCCCATGTTAGTAAAAATACGGTACGACCCCATACATTGTCCTCCGCTAGGGTGTAACCCTTCATTTTACTCTTGTTTCGAAAATTTTAACCCGCCAAAACAGCGATTCTGTGATGATTATCTAACGTGCTACGTGCTACGGAACAGTAATCAAAGTGTTACTGTGTTTTAAAGTGCATTATATCCTGTGCATTATAATGCTATATTACTTTGCCCCGTAAAATTACGGGCTGCACAAAATGATGGGCATGGATTTTTTTTTTTTTTTTTTTTTTTTTTTTCTAATACGGGGTATGACTGGAATTTCTGCTGCCGGCCTCTGCCCGTAATTTTACTGCAATTTTTTTTACAGTGTAGGTCAAGTAGAATAACATCCTTGAATGTATTTTCGTATATGCATAGCCATAAAAAAAATGACGAGAGACGTAATCCATTCATAGACTGAATGAAATCTCTTGAATAACACACAAATTGTTTAAATGTTTAATGTATATATCGTGTAAACTAAATGTGTTATGTAATATGAGGAGCTTTATGGAGAGAAAATACAGCATAATTTGATCCAAAACTAAAAATTTATTTGGGCGGAAATTTTTATGTTTAATAAGGGATTTTTTGACAATGGAATGCCTCATGTTTGATCTATTCTGGTTTATTTACTGGTAAAAGCCCTTCAAGTATAATGGATGGAAAAACATATTTAAAAATAAGCCATATAATTATCTTGGAAGCAATAAATAGTGCCCCATTTGCCATTTCTTAAAATATACCATTTTAGAGATCCGTACTTTTACATTTTAAAACCTATCAACAGACTCAAATTTTTGTTTATAATAAAATGGATATTTATCCATAGAATCTTATAAAAGGCACGCATTCAATTTTAAAATGTTAATTTTCACGAATAAAATCCTCATTTTTACTAATCGCTTTAATCATCATCATCATCATCATCATCCTCATCATCTTTTTTTTGTGTGTTTTTCATTTTACATTTTGAAGTGAAATGATCCAATGTCTTGGAAATTTTTATCGTCTGTATTGTTGGTAAGTAAAATAGCATCCTCGAATGTATTTTTGAACATGCACAGCCATAAAAAATTTTTAATGCATGTATTGCGTAAATTAAATGTGTTATGTATTATGAGACGCTTTTCTTGAGAAAAAAAGCATCATTTGATAAAAACAAATAAAACTTTATTTGGGCGGAAAGTTTTATGTTTAATAAGGGATTCTTACCCTGTTAAAAATTTGCAGCAAACTGTACAGTCATTCGACCGTTCTTATAAAAAACGGTTACATAACCGTTATTTAGCGTTATTTTGACTATATTATTACCCATATTATGGTCAGAAAAGAGTTAAATTACGGTTATGTAATCGTTTTTTACAAAAACGGTCAAATGACTGTACAGTTTGCTGCAAATTTTTAACAGTGTAGAGAATGTTTGATCTATTTTGATTTATTTATTGGTAAAAACACTTCAAGTATAACGGATGAAAAACACATTTAAAAATAAGTCAAATAATTATTAAGGAAGCAATGAGTAGTGCCCCTTTGCCATTTCTTAAAATAAACCATTTTAGAGATCTTTACTTTGATATTTTAAAACCTATGGACAAACTCGAAATTTTGTTACATACAATGAATATCTATCAATAGAATCGTAGAAAACACACGCACTCAATTGTAACTTGTTCATTTTCATGAATGAATTTTCAAATGAATGATTTTTCCTGAATGAATTTTCATCTTTTTCATCACCTTATTCTTAATCTTTTCTTTTTCTTTTTTTAGTTTTAAATTTTTAAGTAAAATGACCCACTGTCGGGCTAATTTTTACTTACCCATCATACGTATAGGGTAAGTCTTGTAATCATTTTGAAAATCAAAAAAATTTTGTGACGGATTTACACGTTTCAGACATTGGAGATTCCGAAAAACATATGAAAATTTTTTTTTGCCGTCCGTCTGTGTGTCTGTAAACGCTCTATCTCCCGAAAAAATTGAGATAGAGACTTGAAATTTGGTATGTACTTAGTATGTAATAATGGGAAGAAGTTTATTGAATTTCAGTAACCTCGATTATCCGGAACTATTTTTTTCGGACTCTCGAAATATTCGTTCTGATAAAAGGTACATAAAATTTTTCGAAATTGTTTATTTTAAGGAGTGAATATAAAAGACAATAAAAAAACATAAATTTTGCATAAAGCATGAAGTCGATCGGATAATGAGTTACCGAGATATTTGTAATCCTATTTCCCACACTCTTCGATTTTTCATGACCCTGTATTTCAACCAAATTTCAATTCAAAGATATATTTTAATTGAAAATGAGACGCTTAATCAGATGCAATAAACCGCTAGTTAATAGGATTATTGTTTTTGGATTTATAAGGATGTTTCTTTTAAGCAATTCAGTAATCGAGCCTTTAAAGCGAGGCTAACGAAAAAGAAAGGCTACCGCGGTGCTTTACGCATATCTTTTTTTACAGACCGCAACAGTCACGTGATGCCCGAATCCACCAAGTGTACGAAAAGAACAACACGTCACTCTAGCGGTCTGTAAAAAAATATAAGTGGAATGCACCGCGGTAGCCTGTCTTTTTCGTTAGCCTCGCTTTAAAGTTTATGACGACATCAAGCCACGATTTTATTCGAATTGCAATGCATTTTATAAGTAGTTTACACATTTTTTATTTTAATGTTTTATATTATGCATATCCATGATGGGTAAGTATTACGGTGGCCTCCAACGACTAGTTATCGTCTGTAATCGTAGACCATATAAACCAAAATTTAGCTTCCTTGAATGCATTTTTCGATATTGTAGAAACATAGGCGCCAAAGTTAAGAAGAAAGAAAAGAAAGCAGCCTCGTAATTCGTTTGACTAAATAAAATCTATTGCATAACACAAATATTGTTAAAAGGAAATCTGTTTTAATGCACTTATCGTGTAAACTGAATGCGTTATGTAATACGAGACACTTTCCGGAGAAAAAACGCATAATTTGATTAAAGATATCAAACTTTATTTGGGCGGAAACTTTTATGTTTAATAAGAGAATCTTAGTAAAGAATTGCCTTATCTTTTATCTATTCTGATTTATTTACTGGTAAAAGCCCCTCAAGCATAACGGGTAAAAAAACCAACAACATATTTTTTAAAAAGTCAATCAAGGAAGTCCTAAATAACGCACTGTTTGGCATTTCTTAAAATAAACCGTTTATAAATGTGTCCTTTGACATTTTAAAACCTATCGACGAACTTGAAATTTTGTTTACATACAATGGATCTTTTTTGATAAAAATTTATAAAACGCACGTATTTAATTTTATATTGTTGATTTTCATAAATGAAAAGCACAATTCTTACTAATCGCTTTTTATCATCATCTTCATCCCCTTATTCTTAATTTCTTTTTATTAACACTTTCCAACATTGTTGAACAGTGTTTGACTTTTATTCTTCTGTCTAATATCCGCTTTCTTTCTTTATAAATATTCATCAATTGACACGACAGTGATATATATTATTGAGGTTTACTATAGGACATCCCCTACTGAAAATGGAGTTTGTACTGTGTAGCATTTGTAGTTCATTTACAGGGACGTACAAAAATATTCCGTTACGTTATGGTCTGTGAGGAAGAAATGTTTGTAGGATATTTTAATCAAGTTACATTACTGTAAACATAATGGAATTGATATGCACTGCATAGATGCTCAATAAAATGCTTTTTACTGAATATGGAATTTTTGGCATCTACTACACTATATTGCCAAAGGTGACCGGTCACTTGTGATTTTAGACGTTTTGTTAACTATCTAGAAAAATACATGAGGAATTAACCTGAAACTGCAGGTGTGTAAACAGTATAGTATAGGTTATATATTTCCGCGAAGATTTTTTCACGAAACCCCATAGGGGACAGTCAACAAATTGAAAAAGAACGAATATCTTTTGGATAACCCTGTAAAAACTAATGTAACGAAGGCGTTCAAACTCGAAATAATTAATAAGTGGCTTATTGTAATACACCGTGTTCATTTTATGAGGATAGCATGTATACTCGTAGAGAAATTAAGGTTTTTATAAAAACAGTTCCAAATTTTGCCTAGTTTTTTGCTTATAATTTGCAGAGTTCATAATATAAAAAAAAGTTCTTTCCATAAAATATGTCAAATAACATTGTACATAATACTCTGGAATCAGAATTAAATAATAATAATAAAAATTGGATGAAAAATGAGCAGGTTTACTAAAAAATGTTTCACTGCGCATGCGCAAATGCAATCAAAATATAATATGCATAATGTATTAGCTAAGTATATAGAGCAACTTTTGGGGAAGGCTCAAAATCATAGCTTGAAAATTCTGAAAATTATCGTCGATAGAATAAGCTCGAAATGCGTTGTTCCCAAAAAGAAGCAAAAAGATGAGAGGTTGTATCAAATATCTGTTGATTAGTGCCAAGAGCGTACACAATATTGCACGTACAACGTTGGAAACAACCCTTCCTATTTTTGCTTCCTTTTGGGAACAACGGATTTCGAGCTTATTCTATCGACGATAATTTTCAGAATTTTCAAGCTATGATTTTGAGACTTTCACAAAAGTCTCATAAAACTTTAGCGTGATAAGGGTTTTAATTTTTCGTTTTTCGTTTCTTTACCAAGTGCGTATATTTTGAAGTTTTGAATGTTCAAAATTATACACGAAGATTAGGCCAAGATTATGACCATTCTAAAGATTTATATATCAATTAGAATTCAGCAATTTTTTATTGAATCTCTTTTTGAAGCTGAAAAACTCAAATGCCCCCATAATGTATTTTCGAAATTGCATAAAGGCTCAAAGTGTAGTGTGACGTCATCCCGTCTTAGGCCACCGCCCCTCTAAATGCTAGGCCTGAGCGCTGGCACAAAAATGACGGCTGTCGTAGGCGAATTTTTTTAAGCGTTTGTACGGTCCCCTGAATTTATACACCAGTATTTTTTAAAGATTTCTTTGACTTATTGAATCTCAGAAAAATACGGAGAAGAAAACTTTAAAAAATTATTGGTATGCAATTTCAAGGTACCGTACGAACGCTGAAAAAAAATTGTCTACGACAGCTGTCATTTTTGTGTCAGCGCTCAGGCTTAATTTTCAGCAAGCGATGCTTAGGCTAAAAAATATATATTGCATGGCGTCTTCGAATGTGCGTTCGACATGGCGTCGAATTCTTTTTTGCTATCACTTTTCCGAATAGAAATCTTTGCTTTGATTAATCGCTAAATTTCTTAGATAAAATAAGGTGACGATTTCTATTCGAAAAAAGTGGAAACAAAAAAGCGTAAAAGTTTGTATCTATTGCTATTGCGTTACGCACAAATTGTTCAAATGAAATCTATTTTAAAGTTTATGTCGTTTAAATCAAATGCATTACACAAGTTGAGATACTTCTAATGTTGATATTAAGGAAATTATAGTCGGTCAAAATAAAAGCGATTAAATGATACATACATTTTAAGCCCCGATTTCTCACAGAAAAAAAACCAAAAATGGCCATTCGATTGAAAATCATGTCTTTTTCAATTTATATTGTCGTACCTTACGGACACCAAACGAGAAGTCATTTGGTCAAGTCGTTTAGGAATTATGAAGGTTTAAAAGTTTGGAACTCCTAATGTTCAATTCATTTGTAATCATTGCATAATAGATTGAAATACTGGTAGTTGTTTAAGCATAACTGAGACATTACTTTGCGGAATGAGCTGTAATTTTGGATTAGCTTATTTGAAGCATCTAGAAATCAATTTATGTTACAAAGTTCATAGGTTACAATTCATTTTTTTTTCGAAAATTAATTAAAAATATATATTTTTAATAATTAATTTAAAAAATATATTTTCGAAATAATAATAATAAAAAAAAAAGTTGTGAAATGTAGCCAATGAGCTTTTTAACAGAAATCGATTTCTAGAATCATCAAATATGAGATTATTCCGCCAAGTTCTTGAGTTAGGCTTAAAAACTACCCGAAGTGCAATCTGTTTTGCAACGATTACAAATGAATTTATTCAACATTAGGAGTTTTAAGCTCTAAACCTTCATAATGCCTAAACTAATGTTTTATGACTTCCCGTTTGGTATCTTGTCAAGGTAAAATTTACCGAAAAATCCAAATATGATGTAAAAACTAGGTGTTCGTATTGAAAATTTCAGAATTTGGTACAATTTCAGTGTGAACAGGAACCCCTAAGCTTATTTTTTTAACATAAATTGAAAAAAAGACATAACTTCCAGTCGAATGGCCATTTTCGTTTTTGCCTGTTACAATTTGGTGAATAAAATGTATGGGGAAATCTTTCTCTTTTTTTTTTTCTTTCGACTGTACAAGATAAAAAAAATCTTGAGGATTAAAAATAAATAAATAAATAAATAAATATTTCTAAGAAATTTTGTGAAGTAAAAATTTTAAATGCGTTTTTTGAAAAACTTGATTTTTAGGAACAATCAGATACGAAAAACGTTCTACATCCAAAAATTATGGTATTTATATAAAACCGATAGTCTACAGTTTTTGTGATGTTGTATGTAATGAATTGTCGGTTAAATAACTGAAAATTTTCGGCTGTTATGTTTAGAGTTTCGTTCATCTCACGAAACCCCATTACTCCCGCTTCGTTGTCTTTCCGTCACAGAGTCGGTTCTCTGAAATTATAGAACTTGCAGGCATGAAAATTTGTATAAGCTGAATATCTACTATCAAGCTAAAAATCATAAAATTTGAAAAAATCGTATTATTTTAATAAATAGAGATAAAAAACCAAAAACCTAACAGCCTTTTCCTATTAAATTTAAACATTTTTCGTTGTAGCAGTTGCCAACAATTAAAAATCCACAATAAATTCTTTCTACAGTAATTAATTTTCTATTGAAAGATTTCCACGTGAAAAAGGAAAATGAAATAAAAAGTTTCACCAATTGAAAAAAAGATTAACATGACGTCTATTGGTAATGAAACGGATGAGTATGTGTAAGTACAGAAAGCAGCTGCATATGATGACGTCATTAGAGAATTAAAAAGAATATTAATCTGACGTCATATTGAAAGTTTAACGAATTTTTCAAATGTTTGAGAATAATACAAAGAGAGTATAAGTAATAGAGAATGGTAAATATATGAGTTTGAGGAACGTATTGAATCATGATAAAAACCCGATTATGGAAATATTGGCATATTTTAACATTTTGGAGATCTCTATACAATATGTTTAATTTTGAAATTGATTTTTTTAATATCGCATTTAGTCCACATCACAGATATTATTATGACAGAGTATAATAGTGGGCTTCGCCCGCTATCGGGCCGGTTCAGATATTCGAAAAAATATGAAAAATAGACCGGTAATTTTTTATTTTATAAAAAATATGATTTTTTTAAAAATAATTTTTTAAACACATAAAAATAATCATAAAAATAATTTTTTAAACACATGAAATCGTGGTTTTTATCCTCTAATTTATTTAAAACAATTAGAATTATACTCATTTTTGCGTTATTTAAAAAGAAAAAAAATGATATCAAAAACATAGTGTGACAAAGAATATGTCGTATAAATTAAATGTGGCATGTAAATTTAGATGATTTTCTTACATAAAATGCATAAATTGATCCCTGGTAAAGCGGTTTTATGAAATAAGGAACATAAGTTAAAAATAAGTTAATTATTTTTTAAGGATGTAATAAATAGCTCGTCGTTTTTTTTCTTTCTGATAATCTTTTTATAGTTGTGCAACTTTGACATTTCGAAATCTATCGACGAACTCCAAACTTTGTTTACATACAGTAAACCTTTATCGATAAAAACTCAGAAAACGCATGCATTCAGTTGTAAATTATTCATTTTCATGAATAAAAAAAACATTCTTACTGATTCATTTTTTTTTAAATTGTGCTTTGGGTTCCAAAACTTAATTTAGAAATTATATTTTATTTTTAAGAATGCGATTTATTTTTCTATTTATTTTTAAATATACATTTTGAAAGATATAATGTAATTCAGATAAAAGCTAATATTTATGGCCATTCATGTATTTTCCAACATGTTTAGCTGCAAAAATTAGACATGATCAAGGCTTTACAAATTTGATCAAATCTGGTAGCCAGCAAAAAATTTCTAACCGCCAGTAAAAAAATATTAATACAACCCCCCCCCTCCCCCAACCTAAAAAAAAAAAACAAAAAACAAAAAACAGAAAAAAAAAAACAGTATTGATTTTTAAAAACTACAAAAGTTTTTTATGAATTAAGTGAGAAAAAATAATAACAGGTATAGATTGGAATTATTAGTTACATAGTTAAAAATAGTACATAATTTGAAAAGATAATATAAACTATATTTTCTACGTAAAAAAATACTCTAAAGACTGAATTAACCAGGATGTTCGAGAAATATCGATTGCCGAATGCACAAAATGACCGTACAGTTGAGTGCTGCAAAATTTATATACGATGAGGATGGGAGGTGGGGGGTCGATGAAATAGTAAGGCAGGAAAACAATTTTTTGTCTATTTGCCTGTCGAAGTCAGTAAAAGAAGTCTGGTTTTATTATTTTAAAATTTGCATTTGATGATTTTTTTTTTGACAAATTAAAAATAAAAGTTGAAAATATTTTTGTTGTTTAAACATATTTTCTAAGTTTATTTTTTAATATTTTGTAACTTTGAAACATCTATAATGAAACATCTTATGAGAATTTTTATTTAACATTCTGACTAAGATGACTAATAGATGCTGCTCTTGAAAGAAATTGTAGCTAAGTGACAAACTGATAGTAAAAAATAAGCTTATTTATATGCATAGGCCGGCTCGAATAATAAAAATTCTTACATGCTTGCAAAATAAATCCTAATGGGAGAAATATCAAAGCTAATCTCGTTTGTAAAGTAAGTCAAGAGTTATTATGTAATATACATTGCTGAAATAAACCATTCTCCCGTACTCGTATTACGTAATCAAAATCATAAGGAGGAGAAAAAAATTGCCGTTTGTGCTAGTTGTATTGCGTTCTTTTCTTAGATTAATTTTTGTACAAAAAAAAACGCCAAATCAAATAACTTGGTCACCAGATAAAAAAAGTCGGTCGCCAGTGGCGACCTAGCGACCGCATTTGCCAAGCCTTGGTCATGGCACATTCCAATCATGGAGTGATAAAAACTGTTGCATAACACACAGACTGTTTAAATGAAATCGCTTAATTGATTCGTTGCAGAATGCACAAAATGACCGTACAGTTGAGTGCTGCAAAATTTATATACGATGAGGATGGGAGGTGGGGGGGGGGGGGGGGGGGTCGATGAAATAGTAAGGCAGGAAAACAATTTTTTGTCTATTTGCCTAACACACAAACTGTTTAAATGAAATCGCTTAATTGATTCGTTGATTGATTCTTAATTGAATCAATTCTTAATTGATTCATAGTTGATCTCTAAATTGATTGTTAGTAATTAGAGACGACTTCAGTCTCATTTCTCAGAGCACGAGGAGGAGAAGGACAAGTTGGGAGCTGGGGATAGAGAAACATACTTCATCACTCAAAATACATTATGATTTGGAATGAAGCTGATTGGTTGAAGAAAGAAACAAAAATCTAGCCTGATGACAAAATGCCAACCTTATTTATACTTGCAGCAACTGATTTAAAAAATATATATTTCAGCACTTCTTGAACATACCGATAAATGAATGAATATAATAGTCCGACACAGCTCTTTTAAAAACTGTCTTGTTCGATAAAGAAATCCAAGTTAAGAAACTTCAAATAAAATATAGTTTATACCAAGAAAGAAGAAAGTGTATATCAACAAGAAAAAGAAAAAAAATGCAAGTGATTTCTTGAGCAATAGAAATAGTTATGACTATGATGATGAAGTTTCACACGAATACTGTTGAAATAAAATGTGGGAGACAGCATAAATATGTGCAGCAACTATGTTGATATTTTTCTGCTATGTAGGCTAATCAAATCTTTGTAACAAAACATAATTAAAAATACCAAAGGTCCTTAATGCATCTTTTTTTACCTAAGCTTTTGTCACGTGAAATTTCTCTTTTTCAAACACTGGTTTCGAATATATATATCTCATCAAAAACGTCACCTGTAAAAAATGCAGCCAAGTCTCGTGAATCTTTTTCCGTAAAAAGTTCTGAGATCGTGTAAAGCCAAATTTAGCTATCTTATTAACTCTGAAATTTTCATTCACAAATCACTCCTAGTCTCTACATCTTTAGTTAAATATTACTTTGTGACTTGGCAATTACGCAGCACAGGGAAGTTATTACACCTTACTATGTTATGGGATGGGATGAGATAATATGATTAAGGCTAATTATATACGCACCAGGGAAGTTATTACACCTTAATATGTTATGGGATGGCATGGTATTATTTGATTAAGACTAATTATATAAATCACATTCTCGTGCTACGTAATTGCCAAGTCACAAAATAATATTTAACTAAAGATGTAGAGACTAGGAGTGATTTGTGAATGAAAATTTCAGAGTTAATAAGATAGCTAAACTTGGCTTTACACGATCTCAGAACTTTTTACGGAAAAAGAGTCACGAGACTTGGCTGCATTTTTTACAGGTGACGTTTTTGATGAGATTTCACTTCTTTTTGTAAGTCATCCTCCTTTTCTTGATTTTGGGTTCTTTTTGGAGATCATCCACTGATTTTCACTAAGCCCACATTCTGTCCCTATTATTTACAGGTATAAAAAATTTGAAGCTTTAGTTTCGTTTGCAAACTACTATAGATAAAAAGAGATTTCAGGTACCTAGGCAACCACTAAGTTATGGGAGGGGGAGTGTCAAAAGTACTCTCAATTGCTTCGAGGATAGGTGCTATCCATCTTAGATATTACTCGCAGTCCTAGATACTTGATATTTAGCATAAAAGAACTTTTTAGTATAAAAAGAAAGCCAAAATTAAAATTTCCGGAAATTTTCAATAAATCAAACTAATTCATTTTTTGTATGTTTTTTTTTTTCATTTACGGATTTTTTAATTTTTTCTTACTTTGTATACTAAACCCTACCTTTCTGCCAAATGTCAAGCTTCTAGGACTACAAAATCGAATTATTTTCAAATTTTCGACTTTTTATAAATTTATTGATTTTTCGAATTTAATTCTAAGTTACCTGATTGCCATGCCAATATAGTAATTCTTTGATCCGTCTTCTTAGGATCATTTAGGTTCAATTTAGAGATAAATCAAGTGAATCTTAGAGTCACCATGATTTTATTTAGAAAGGACTATCAAGCCATAACCAGCCGGTAATGTCGGGAGGGAAGAGGGAGCTGTGAAAATTTTTGTGAACATCAATTAACAATCCATATTTCATATGCAAGGTAAATAGAGTATAAACTGTGAAAGAAAACAAACCTGTCTATAAAGAAATAGCCTACAACGTAGCCAGCCTAAAGCGGAACTTTTCTATAACAAAATTCGTAAACGAAAGAAAAGAAAACCATAATCCGGGGGAAATAACATAAAACAATTAGGGGCGTTGTACTAGCTAATAGGACAATTATCTTAAAACTAATGTTTCTAGCAGTACAAAATCAAATTGTTTTCGAATTTTCGATTTTTTAAATATATTTCAATTTTTCGATTTTATTTTCGAAGTTAACAAATTTTTTAATTGTTCCTTTTATTGAATAGTAAATACTACCTTTACACCAAGTTTTAAATTTCTAAGACTACAAGATAAAATTATTTTCAATTTTTTATTTTTTCGAATTTGTTTTATAAATTTCTGGATTTTTTAATTTTTTTTCATTTTGTATCTTTATTACAAATTTTAAGTTTCTAGCGCTACAAAATCGAATTATTTTGAAATTTCCGATCTTTTTTGAGTTTTTTATTCTATTTTCGAATTTATAGTGTTTTAATTTTTCCTTTTTCTTATCCTAAACAATAAGTTTACGCCGAATTTTCAGTTTCTAAGACTACGAGATCATAATATTTTCAATTTCTCACTTTATCTTTATCTTTTTCTTTCTATCTTTTTTTTTTTTTTTTTTTTTTTTTTTTTTTGAAATTTTCGATTTTTTTTCGAATTATCCATATTTTTTAATGTTCCCTTATTTAGTATCTTAAATATTACCTTTATTCCAAATTTCAAGTGTCTAACGCTATGAAATTGAATTATTTTCAAATTTTCCTTATTTTTCGATTTTTCCAATTTTCTTCGATTTTTTTTATTTTATTTTCGAATTTTATTGCGTTTTTATTTTAACTTATTCTGAATCCTAAACACTATCTTTACAGTGAATTTTAAGTTTCTTAGGCTAAAAGATCAAATTATTTTAATTATTTTAATTTTTTTGGAAATTTTTGAATTTATTTTTCGAATTTTCCGGATTTTTTAATTTTTTCTTATTTTGCATCCTAAATACTACCTTTATTCCGAATTCCAAGTGTCTAGCACAACAAAATCGGATTATTTGAAAAATTTCGATTTTTTTCGATTTTTCGATTTTATTTTCAAATTTTTTTGGTGTTTTTGATGTTTTCTTTTTCTGAATTCTAAACACTACCTTCACACCAAATTTTAAGTTTTTAAGACTACAAGATCGTGTTATTTTCAATTTTCAATTTTGTTCGAATTTGTGGAATTTTCGAATGTTTTTTTGGGGAATTTTCCGGATTTTATAATTTTTTCTTTCTTTGTATTCAAAACACTAGCTTTATTCCAAATTTTAAGTTTCTATGGCTGCGGGATCCACCCAATCTTTATGATGACGCGAGAGTGAGTGAGTGTGTGAGTGACAAAAAATCGAAACTTTGAGTTCATATATCGTCTGCACTAATTTATGGGTATTTTTCGAATTATCCATATTTTTTAATTTTTCCTTATTTAGTATCTTAAATATTACCTTTATTTCAAATTTCAAGTTTCTAGCGCTATGAAATCGAATGATTTTCAAATTTTCCTTATTTTTCGATTTTTCCGTTTTTTTTTTTTTTTTTTTTTTTCGAATTTTATTGCGATTTTTATTTTAACTTATTTTGAATCCTAAACACTATCTTTACCGCGAATTTTAAGTTTCTAAGGCTAAAAGATCAAATTATTTTAACTTTTTCAATTTTTTTCGAATTTTTCGAATTTTGTTTTTCGAATTTTCCGGATTTTTTAATTTTTTTCTTATTTTGCATCCTAAATACTACCTTTATTCCGAATTCCAAGTTTCTAGCGCAATTTTTTCGATTTTTTCAATTTTGCTTTCGATTTTTTTGGTGTTTTTGATGTTTTTTTTTTTCTGGATGCTAAACAATACCTTCACACTAAATCTTAAGTTTCTAAGACTACAACATCGTATTATTTTCAATTTTCAATTTTGATGGTATTTGTTGAATTTTCGAATGTTTTTTTTCGAATTTTCCGGATTTTATAATTTTTCCTTTCTTTGTATCCTAAACAATACCTTTTTCCCCAAATCTTAAGTTTCTAGGGCTACGGGATCTACCTAATATTTTTGATGACGCGTGAACGAGTGAGTGAGTGAGTGACAAAAAATCGAATGTTTGAGTTCATATATTGTCTGAACTAGAAAAGATAGAAAGTTGTAATTTTAAATTTTGGTCCTGTGTGCCAAATACTCTAGAAAAACGAAGTTTGAAATTTTTGGGATACTCCAGCGCGGAGATATGGGGGGGGGGGGGTTAAAAGTGCCCTGAGTTGCTTCCAGAAAAGTATGCTTACGGCCGTGCTTTCTCGACTTGGCGGAGGTATTGCCGTGCCTCCAGATGTATATAATATAGAGATAATATTATTCTAGTGCTCGTTGTTCTGAATATACAATATTATGAGCGCTGTACACTTTATAACCGAAGCAGAGTTGTACAGTATCGAAAATATACGTACAGTAGAACCTCCATAAGTTGACCACCCAAGGGACTGTAACTAAGTGGTCAACATATGGAGGTGGTCAACTTAGGGAATTTTTAGAAAATATTTAGTACAATATTAGAAAAACTTCAGAACTTTTTTCGTACTTTTTTAGGAAAAATTTAGCCCTTACTCAATTACTAATATTAGCCCTTACTCATTTTTATTTTTTCTGAAGGTACAGCACATTTTTACAATTTTTGAAAGAATAATTCAATTCTTGTTTGACTCCTCTTTTTGTTCATTAAGTAAGTGCAAAAAGCACTTTCACAGTTTACAAGTCCATTAAGCATGCTTGGGCATTTTTCTGCAGCAAAATCTTTAAGTTGCTCCATCATGCGCTTTACATAATCTTCCTTCAGAGTTGGGTACTTTGCAGTTTCGTCGTCACTTGGATCATCATCCTCTTCGCCGTCCATTTCTTGTACCTCAGAGTCCTCGCTGTGCTTAGTTGCAGAGAGTATCTCATTGAAGATTGTCTCTGGGTCTGGTTCAACACATGTTACTAACTCATCGTCCATGGTAACAAAATCTTCAAAATCAACTCCATCAAAAACTTTCAAGGGAGATAGAGGAAGCTCATCCTCTTGCACCGATGTTGTAGCCGTAACAAATCCAGACTTCTTGAAGCAGGTCTTAATCGTGGTTTGTGTAACTTTATTCCAAGCAGAATTAATCCAATGAACAGCATTCAAAGCATTTACTGACGCAGCTGTTGACGATGCTAATGCAAAAGGACCACATGTTTGTGCTTTCATGATCGCCCATTCCAGAAGTTGAGATCTGTAATGCACTTTGAAGGCCTGAATAATGCCTTGATCTAAAGGTTGGGTTTTCGAAGTTGTGTTTGGAGGCAAAAATTTTAGCTTCACATTTGTGAGATTATTCACTTTCGGGTTGCTCAGGCAGTTGTCCACGGTACTTTTATGGAATAGGCCGCTTCTTTTGCCTCATATCTGCGTCAGTTCCTCTAACCCACCTTTGAACAAAGCACTGATCATCCAAGCGGATCTATTCGCTCTCCAAAAAACAGGAAGGTCTTTAGGTTTTACATTTTTTAATTCATGAGGTTTTGCGGATTTGCCGATCACCGTAGGCTTCAAATTTTCCTCAATCATACTAGCATATAGAAGAACAGTAAAACGCTGTTTTGAAAGTTTTCCTCTTTTGAAAGTGTCACCCTAGACTTCTATCAGGCATTGCGTTAAAGAAGAGACCGCACTCATCAGCATTAAAGATGTCCTCATCTTTAAAACCTTTAGCAAACTCTGGGAATTTTTCAATAAACTTCTCCACCACTTCAGCTGAAACCTCATTCGATTACCCACTCAAAATTTTTTGAGAAATTTCGTATCGTAGTTTGAATTTTTCAAGCCAACCTGCTGACGCTTGGAAGTCCTCTATTTCGAATTATTTTGCAATTTTTTTTGCTACTTCTTGAAGCATAACTCCCGATATTCTAGCATTAATTGATCTCATCTCTTTAAACCAATGAAACGTGGCTTCGTTTACAGCGTCGAGACACGTTTTTCTGCGTTTTCTTTGGAGTCTCCCGTTTTCGGAAGAATACCTTTTCAGATATTCTTCCTTGCGTTTTAAAATGTTGCTCACAGTTGTCTTGCTCACACCAAATTTTTCCGCTGTCTTTCTTTGGCTGCTGCTTTCCAGAAAATCAAGAAGATCCTCTTTCTTTAATTTAAGTTCTTTTAGAGCTTTTCTTTGCGTCATTTTTAATGAAAATTCGCAAATAAACAACCAGTCCCGTCACGACGTGACATTCAGAAAAAAAAACGGAATAGGTTTCACATGTGAGCAATACACGTAGTTTTTCAATTTTGCGTATAGCTACACCGCTACGCACATCCCCCACTCCCCTGACATTTTTCGACAGATTTCAGGAATTCTGGAATTTTCCTCCCATTGTATTATACTGGAAGTGAATAATGAATGGAGCATCACAAGGGGGGCGAGTGTTGCTCAGATAAGCCGAATGACTGATAAAGAAATTCCTGGAAACCAGATGGAGAACAAACAGAGGAAAAAGCAAATTCAAGAAAACATCAGTGGTCAAGTTACAGAGAGTAAAACATACTAAAAAGTGGTCAATATACAACTTACGGAGGTGGTCAACATAGAGAGGTAAATCTCCATTGAAAATGCGTTGTGACCATTCAAACTAATAAATTTCGGTCAACAAAGAGAGGTGGTCAATATAGAGAGGTGGTCAACTTTGGAGGTTTTACTGTATTTGAAATATATTTTCAAACTACCTATGGAATTTGCATTTTAAACTTCTAAAACTAAAGTATTTTGATAATGTATTTTGTCATTATTTTCCAAGAATTTTCTATTTTGAAAATGATCAAAATACATTTCTTAAGATGTTTAAACGACAGCTGAACGAATCGCTCAGGGAATATACTTGTCTGTCTAGCTTTTCCAGTCATTGAAATCGTTTTTGAAAGTTTATGTAATCATTCCTTGTCAGCTACTGGTATAATAAAAAGAATGGTAATAAATAGGATGTTTAGATTCCGCAGAAGCATTTTTGCTGAATATTATAACAATAGATTTTAACACTTTCCAACATAGTTGAAAAGTGTTCATGAATGCGGCTTGCCTGTCTTTCCGTGCTCTAACTTTCGTAAATATACTCGGATTGTCATGAAATTTTTATACAATATCGAATTTTACTATCAGAATGTTCGTTATTGAAAATGAGATGTATAGCATTAATAGTTCATTCACAGGGACACACAAAATAACTTCTTTACATTATGATCTATGGAGAAAAATCGTTTGCTGTGCATTTTGAACATGCTATGATACTTGAAGTATAATGAAATTTAAAATTGATCACTAAAGTTCAATATAACTTATTTTCTATAGATTTATCTATAGAAAATAAGTTAGGATTTATCGTTCATGTACAGAGACGCAGGAGAGAATTCGATTAAAGGACTGACTATGATCGGTACTTGCTAGAAGTTCTTTTTTCGCTGTGATGTGCAATTTTATCTAATTTTTAGTGTACTACGTGTTTGTTCACAAATTTTGTAGATAAAATACAGGGCTGCACGAAAGACTTCGAATATAAACAGCAATTGCTGAAAATGAATTTTTACTGAGTTATGTATCTTTTAAATTACTTATTTAGATATCTCATTCCATCATATGAAAAAATTAAATTTCGTAATAATATTCTGTTAGTGTTAGAAAATGTTTCGTCATCTGTGCCGGATGCATGATTGTTCGTTGGTGTTAAGATTGTTATCGTTATTATGGGAGCTACAAAATATTGTAGTATGATAGACTAAAAGGTTCATTCATAGCTTTGATCGTGTATTCCGTTTTTGAAGTACAGCTGCTCCAAGAAAAGAAAAAAAGATGAACTTCCAATACAATTGTATCACCAAACAAACACAGAGAAAACGAAAATAGCCGTTCACTAGGAAACTATGTGTTCTTTGACATTATGTTTTAAAAAATATATAGATTTAGAGGGGGGGGGGGAAGGACGTCTGTATATATTAAAATTGGGTACTTTTATGTAAACAGAGCGCCAGTGATACATACATATAAATATATATGTATATATACATACATACATACATATGTATGTATATATATGTATGTGTGTATATATCACTGTTGCCCGGCTAACATAAAAGTACCTAAAACTGTCATCGAAATTGTTATACAGAAATACCTCATTTTCTCATCAAATTTGGATTTATTTAAATTTTAAGATACTAGACAGGAAGTCATTCGATGAAGAAGTTTAAGGATTATGCAGATTTATAAAATTTTGAACTCATAATGTTAAATTCATTTTTCCACACTTTTCTTTAACTTGGTTCGTGTAAGAATCTTGTAATGGATTTTTCATCCATCTCCTAGTGTTCTAGAGTTGTATATATTACATGTAGAGTTGTATGACTCTGATGATAATGCAATATTTTCATATTTTCAAAACTTAATTATCCATTGATAGAAAAATTTCAATGAAATTTTGACTATACCTTGAGAAAACAATCTAGAAATCTTATTTTTCAAACATCTGTTTCTGTTTTAATACAAACTCAACAGTAAATATTTATTTGTTAGAATAATATAAAGAAGCATTTGCAACATATAAAAAAACTTTTTTTTCATTCCTGTTACCATATCTTAACAAGAAAAAATTGCGGAAAAATTAATATTTCTTGATAACAATTATTTAATTTTGATCACTACAGTATGTTTTTTACATGGGAAAGCAACATTATATGGTTGTAAATTTTCATTTATAAAACATGAATTTTAATTTCGGCTAAGAGCTAACTTCGATAAGTGTTTTTACTTTCTCTGTGTACATAAAAAGAAAGTGTTGGAATTGTGAAAATTTTCGCCTTCGGTTTTTAGATGGATTCCCGCATTTTTGGTATGACCTGAACACGATTTGGCTATTTTTGAAAAATGTCTGTTAGTCTGTGCGTAATACAATTTTTGTTGCTGCTTTATCTCAAGAAATAATGCACGGAATATCATCAAACTTCAAATTCAGTTAGACCTTGACATAAATTGATGCTGATTCTATTTGGGTGTTTATCACCCAACCGGGCGCTACTATATTGCATTGTTCACAAATAACTACGGTAACAGCTTATAAATCTTCCAAAACCAATGTATGGATTTTCATCAAACTGTATATTGTGCTGGACCTTAACATAAGTATGCGTAGATTAAGATTTAGTGCTTATGGACTTTACCCCCAAATGGCAACAGCCACGGCTCTGTGGGTATACTCAGGGCTTAATTTCTAACAAAAAAAGTACCGGAGTCATAATATTCTGCAGTACTAACACTCGTATAGTGTCCCCCCCCCCCTCAGCCGTCACTCCAATCAGCATACTTATATTTCATACTTTTTTTTTAATTTAAAGCATTGTTTTTTTTTATTTAGTAAAACTAATCGGATGTGTCAATCCCAAAACTTTCTTCTATCTCACACAGGTTTCGCATACACTAAAAAGAATCAGCACCAATTTATATCAAGGTCTAACTGAAACTCAAGTTTTATTAAATTCCGTGCATTATTTCTTGAGATATGACTATTGCTAAAATCGCGTAAATCCTGCAAAATGCTGCATAGCAGCGCCACCTGCTGGGCGATTTTTACCAAAAACTAATCAGCACCAATTTATGTCAGAGACTAACTGAGTATAAAGTTTTATTAAATTCTGAGCATTAGTTCTTGAGATAGAACTATTTCGCAAATCGCGAAAAATGCTGCATAGCAGCGCCACCTGCTGGGCGATATTTGCCAAAAACTAATCAGCACCAATTTATATCAGACACTAACTGAATATAAAGTTTTATTAAATTCCGAGCATTAGTTCCGGAGATAGAGCTCTTGCGGAAATCGCAAAAAATGCTGCATAGCAGCGCCACCTTCTGGGCGACTTTTATCAAAACTAATCAGCACCAATTTATATCAGGGACTAACTGAATATAAAGTTTTATTAAATTCCGATAATATTTATTTAATTAGATTTATTTAATTCTTGAGACAGAGCACCCACAAAATTTTTGTCGCATACATACAGACAGACAGAGTCACAGACAGACATTTTCTAAAATTGGTCAAATCGTGCTCAGGACCTTCTAAAACGTATAAATCCGTCGAAAACCGGAAGTCGAAAATTTTCTTGAATCCAATACTTACTTCTTGTAAAGATAGAAGAAAGTAATAAAAAATTTAAATATATCTATCTTCGTATACTTAGTTATCAACTATTCCACTTTTTAGTTATTACTACTTCTAAATGGAAACCTTTGCCTGATCTTAATGTTAATGAATCACAGAATTCTGTGATTAAATAAGCTCAGGATTATGATTAGGAAATAGTGTTAACATAAAAAAAAGAATGAATAGTTCGCAGCTATGCAGAATAGAAAAATACTATTTCTGTTTGCTCTTTATTCTTATCAAAATGGCATTAAAATGATTTGAAATGGAAATAAATACAATTTTGAATTTAAGACAGATTGAGCTCGAGCCTGCCCAAACCTGAAGACTGATATAAAAATCGAGCCCGTTTCATCTCCATCTCTAACGTGAGCGACACATTACTTCATTTATAAGTGTTTTGATACAAAAGATTGGAGATGGGAGGGAAAGGAAAGGGTAATTTAGGATTCGTTTTTTTGGAAGCGTTATTGCACTGGGCTCCGGAGCGCAGTGTTTATGAGCTCTGGTGAATTCTGGCCAATATTTAAATTTTTACTGTAAATAGAGAAGTACCGGAGCTGGACTCCCGTGGGCCCCGGTGCAAATTAAACCCTGGGTATATATCCTCCAAAAAAGGCTGTTTATTGAACGACGAGAAAACAGTATTAAAATATGCTTCACGCCTATTGGTGTTGACTTCTATATACCCACAGCTGACGTAACATGGGTAAAGTCCATTGCTTAAAAAGTGTTGCTACTTTGCTGTTTGTGTCACGATATGGAGGTTAAAGATTGAAACCGGATTTTTTTTTACTAATGTGAAAAAATCGCCGGGGAATGGATAGAAAATGCTCGAAATCGCATAAAAAAAATTAAAAATATATACTAATAAAAAAAAAAAAAACTGCTTTCGAAATGCATAACTTCAGACACACAGGTACCATAAATCGTGTAGCTCTGCGTGCAGCGGTCTCCTTAGAAAACAGCACACACACACACAGGCGTGCGCGCGCGCAGAAATCTGTCTTTATAATTATAGATGAAGAAGTTATTTTTGTTTTTTCATCAGAGAACTCCGATCACGTAAACTTTTCGGTTAATATATTTTTTTAACACATGAACTCAAAAAGAAAACTTACCTATAAATTATCTTCCACGAAGGGTACAAGAGTTCAAAACTCCCTTGATGAAAAAATCCCTCCTGCCTTTCCTTGCGGGCGGCTATGATGTTACAGTTTCCCAGTGTTGCTTGGCTACTACGGACCTTTCTGACATTATGCACAAATTATGTGTAAGTTAGAAAGAACAAAGTAAGATCAAAGCAAATTGTTAAAATAGGAATACTATAAATAACATAATAATTCATAATTTGTCATAATCTAATATAATCTAATTGCTTTTTTTCAATAACTGTTCTTTCTAAATTTGATGCATATAAAAATGCTATGCATAAATTGTAAATGCATATATCTGAAAGTTAATTAGCTATAATTTAAGTAAAATAATTAACGCTACTTCCGCAGGTTTGAAAACATCAAACATTATTAAATTAAATTTCTTTATCCTTCTTCAATAAGTCCATATAACATTTAGCATATTTCTTTTTGATAAATACAAAACGCACGAGATATAAAAAATCTATAATGTAGACCCTCCAACTTTCTAAATGAAGACCATCATAATAATAATCACGAAAAATACGTTTCAAAAACAAAATCATCTCTTTCTAAAGAACAAGTTGGGTTTTGTGGTATAGAAACATAAACATGCACCATTCAATAAAAACTTAAAAGAATTTCTTTTCCTTCCTATTATATTTAAATTTAGCATCACCTACGCTTTTGAGCTTCTTCTAATGGGAAAAAAGTTGAAATAAGTTCCACAGAGCTTTACTTTATTTTCACCAAAATGTCTTAAGATGCCAGGTTTTTAAAAAGTTTTCACAGAAAATATTTTGTACGAATTTCTTTATGGTTGTAAAATTGTGGTCATAAACGAGTTTGTGAATATTTACTTTACCCAGAACATATTTTCGAATATTCTAAATTTGTCTAAATAATTTAAATTCGCTACTAAAAGAAGAAAAAAAGAAGATATACGAACAGTCTAAAGATCTCCTCTTACAAACCTTCAGTAATAATTTGTTAAAACAAAGTGTTTTAAAATGATTAATAATATGAGAAACTGGATATGAAAATTTAAAAGCAAAAAACAGTATCTGAATTTATGATTATATTGAATATTGCAGTGTTGTATCAGTATTCACGTATAATCAAACTAACACTAACTAAAGGAACAAATAACACTTTATTCCTTTTTTGGATGGAAGAAAGTGAAAAATGAGTTATATTTTGGAAAGAAATAGATGTGTTCACGCAATGTATTTTTCATGATTTTCCTGTTTGCCATAAATTGATGTTGATTAAGCTTAGGTGTATATCACACAACAGATGGTGCTGATATGCTGCATTTTTTAGCGATTTCCATGATAGATATATCAGAACTATATACGGAACTTCGTCAAACTTAATATTCTGTTATAACAGAATATTCCTGGTTCAATCTGGTATGACTTTTCCCCATAAAATAAGTTTAGAGAAAAACCTGGAACAATTCATCATAAAATGGATTAGAAAAAAAATCCTGAATGATGGTTCAACCTTTTACCATTAGATTAGATTAGATAAAATCCTGAATCATGGATCAACTTCTTGGCCATAAAATTGGATTAGAAAAAACCCTGAATTATGGTTCAACCTTTCACCATTAAATTAGATTAGATAAAACTCTGAATTGTGGTTCAACCTTTCACCATAAAATTGGTTTAGAAAAAAAAACCTTAATCATGGTTCAACCTTTCACCATAAAATTAGTTCAACATATCACCAATATAGTGGTATTTTCAAAAAGCACCATCAAAATGGTGAAACTTATCACCAATATCTTAGTTGCAGCTAAATCTCAGCTACTTTTCACCAGTTTTTTGGTGAAACGTCGAACTTTATGTTTAACAGTGTAGACTTGACATAAATAAATGCTGGTTGGGTTTGAGTGTATACCGTCTAACATGTGGCGCTGCTATGCTACACTTTTCACAATTCCCGTGATTGCTATATCAGAAATTTCATATTCTATATTTCATAGCTAGCAGAAATTTCATATTCTGTTAGATCTGGACATAAACAGTTGCTGATTCAATTTTGACTTTAATTACTCAACAGGGGCGCTTATATCCTATGCTCTTAATTCGGTTTACAATCAATTGATGCAATTTAGCAAGCGCGGTTCGCGGTCTCATTAATGCCATTCTTTTAACTCTCATACACTTTTAAACTAGTCGTTGGGGGCCACCGTAATAATTACCCATCATGGATATGCATAATGTAAAATATTAAAACAAAAATGTGTAAACTACTTATAAAATGCATAGCAATTCAAATAAAATCGTGGCTTGATGACGTCATAACTTTATAGGCTCGATTACTGAATTGCTTGAAAGAGGTTTTTCCTTATAACTCCAAAAATAATAATCCTATTAACTAGCGGTTTATTGCATCTGATTAAGCGTCAAATTTCCAATTAAAATATATCTTTGAAGTGAAATTTGGATGAAATACAGGGTCATGAAAAATCGAAGAGTGTGGGAAATAGGATTACAAATATCTCAGCAACTAATTATCCGATCGACTTCATGCTTTATGCAAAATTTATGTTTTTTTATTGTCTTTTATATTCATTTTTTAAAATAAACAATTTCGAAAAATTTTATATACCTTTTATCAGAACGAATATTTCGAGAGTCCGAAAAAAGTAGATCCGGTTAATCGAGGTTATTGAAATGAAATAGGCTTCTTCCCATTATTACATACTATACATACCAAATTGCAAGTGTCTATCTCAATTTTTTCGGGAGATAGAGCGTTTACAGACACACAGACACACACAGAGACACACACACACACAGAGACACACAGACGGACGGCAAAATTTTTTTTCTAAAAATATGTTTTTTGGAATCTCCAGTGTCTGAAACGTGTAAATCCGTCAAAAAAAAATTTTCGATTTTCAAAACGATTACAAAACTTACCCTATACTACGTATGATGGGTAAGTAAAACATTGTTGCCAGGATCGCTCATTTTTGACGCCACCTGTTGGCTGTGGATAAGATTACGGAATATTAGCTCTATGCTTTTTGCTATGAACATTATAGCTGTATCTCATTTTTTATTGTCTAGAAAAATTTTAATTTCATATTTCAGTGTATTGATTAAAAATGTATATGTTGATTTAATTCTAAATTTTAATACCCAATAGGGGGCGCTGTTGCCCTGTTCTTCTTTTAATTCATTGATCATTGCAACTGACTGTTAAATTTGAAGAAATGCACTATGCTTTATATTCATAATTGTTGATGCTATTTTAAATTAAAATATTAGAATGGTATAAAAGAAAGTTTTGTGATGTCCACAACATACTAGTTTGGTATAGAAACATAAACACCCATCCTTCAATAAAAATTTTCTCGACGTAAAATTTCTATTACAGAATGCCTTTTTTAGGTGCGTTCGTAATTATATAAATACGTAGAACCTGTAGTCGTCGCTTGGTCCGTCCGTCTGTCCGTCCGTCTGTCCGTCCGTCTGTCTGTCTGTCTGTCTGTCTGTCCGTCTGTCCGTCCGTCCGCATATAACAACGCAAAAACTACCCAACCGAATGGTTTGCAATTTAAAATATATTATCTTTGCAGAATTTTGTCGAGACATTTCAAATTTTATTAAAATCGAATCAAAACTTTAGGAGATATTAATAAAAATATTTATTAAGAAATTTGAAATTTTTTTTTAAATCGGTGCTTTCTTGTTATAGGAGCTTCCGAAGTTGAATCGTCAAGCGACCGAGATACTTATTTTATGACAGAAATGAATCTGCAGACGATATAATTCATTTCACAGAATTAAAAATCAGAAAAGATCTGAATATTTATGTAACTAGCTATTGTACGAACACACCTCATTTGTCACGTTTGACGTACAATTTCCAACTTGTTTTTATTGATTTTATATTTATATTTAGCATAATCTACGCTTTTTAGCAGGAAGTTGAAATAATTTCCTAAAAGGTTTATTTTCTTTAAAATGTCTGAAGATGTCAGATTTTTTCAATGTTTCGTAGAAAATATTTTATATGAATTTGGTCACATCTGCAAAATTGTGGTTATATTTATTTTTCAAGAATACTTTTTCGAAAATTTTAGAAAAAATCATAACTGAGAATAATAATAATAATAATAAAAAGCAACAACATAAAAACATTCCATGAAACCCTTATTAAAAATCATTCAGTAGTAATTTTCGAAAACAAAAGTATTTAAAAAAATAATTTTAAAAAGTGGGGATGAAAACTTAAAAAACTGAACGCAGAAAACAGCGTTGGAATTTATGACTATATTGAATATTGCAGTATATCAATATTTATTTATAATGAAACTAAATGCCTTGCTTGCATATGAAAGAAATTTCCTAAAGAATAATCAAACCCTATAATCTTATTTTCGATAGAACTAAAAATAATTGGGAGAAAAAGAAATAGGTGTCGAAAAAAAAAGATCACACATTTTGTACAATTTAAGGCATATTCATCTCCAACTTTATGTATACATTGCGTAAAGATTTGAAATATCAAAGTGCAATGGAGATGTATTAAAAATAAAAACACAAATTAAATTGTTTCAAATTAGTCTTTAAAAATCTACATGCATAACACACAGATTATATATATATGGTATTTTTCCGTTATACGGACACCATGCCAAAATGTATGCTGATGCGTAATGTATGTAAATGTATGTAAATATATGTAAATATGTGTATTAAATGTATGTAAATGTATGTAAATATGTGTATTAAATATATGTAAATATATGTATTAAATGTATGTAAATGTATGCTTGGCGACAATGGTGTCCTTAAAGTACGGAAAAGTACCAAATATATATATAAAAAATTTATCGTTGTAAAATAAACACATGAAAACGCTATCCGTAATCTCTAAATCTATACATTTCTCAGTTAGTTAGCTATACATTAATTAAAATAATTAACACAAGTTCCGTGGGCATAAAAAAAAACCCCAAATACTAACATAAATTTCCTCATCCTCTTTTAATATTCCCATACAACCTTTAGCCTTTTTCTTTTCAACAAATACGAGACACACAAAATAAATAAATGTATCACGCAGACCCTCCCGCCTTCTAAATGAACCGGAAAATCATGAAAATTTTTGTTGTGTAAACACAATCATATCTTTCCAAAATACAGCTCGGTGTTTTGGTATAAAAACATAAACATGCACCATTCAATAAAAATTTCTTCAGCGTAAACATTCTTTTACAGAATGTTTTTTCTTCTTCCCATTATATTTAAATTTACCATCATCTGCGCTTTTGAACTTCTCGTAACAGGAGAAAGTTGAAATAACTTCATGTAAAGCTTTACTTTATTTCCTGTAAGACGTCTGAAGATGTCAGATTTTTAAAACGCTAAGCAGAAAATATTGTATGCGAATATGTTTATGGTTATAAAATTGTGATCATAAACAAGTTTTTGGAACATTTATTTTTCAAGAACACTTTAAAAATTGGTCTATGTCAATCATTATCTTCACCGAAAGAATACAACATAAATTTTCTAAAGATTTCTATTTGTATAGTTTAGCTTTCGAATAAAAAATTAATAATGTGAAACATTGGTAATGAGAATAAGCACGAATGTAAGTATTAAAAAAATATATGCATGTATCCCTATATATGTAAGTAAAGGACATGTATAAATATAAAGATAATGTATTACTTATGGTATATTCAACACGAAAGCAATTAAAAACTAAAAAGTATTTATTAGTCTCTATAACGCAAACAATCTTTGTCAATAAGCGTAGCTGCTAACTTTTATTTTTTTTTCTTACCACTAAATTTTAATAGTAAATAGTGACTTACTTAACCACCGAAATCTGCGATTAAATAAGAAAACAAATTCTATTAAATTTTAGTGGTATTAGAAAAAACGTAAATGAAACACTACTGCGCATGCGCGGTAGCGTATTATTGCTTATTTTACTGTTTATTACTGTTAATTTTATGGTATAATACTGGCAGCTGGGGTGTCAGTATTATACTGTAAAATCAACATTTTTTTTTTTTTTTTTTTTTTTTTTTTTTGCAGTGAATAAGGCAATTTTTTTTAAAGAATATTTTCTTCACAATTAAATAAAGCGGACTTTTATAAACAGGTATTTTTAAATACCTGCAAGTTCCGACATGGTTTGGTAAAACTCTGAAATGAAAGGACTTTTCGCGTTTTTGTCAAATTATTCAGACTTTTAGCAGCTTTATTTCGCAAATGCTAGGACTTACCATCTCGCTTCCGGAAATGTTAAGATTTACCAACTTTCGAGCTTTTACGGTAACACCGAAAATGATTTACTCGCCTGTAAAACTTGTTTTCCCATCGTGGTAGTAGTAGCGCCTGGGAACAAACATTGCGTGAACTGCGACGGTTGAGGTCCGCGTTTAATGTGTCGTGTCAGTCATTGTCAGTTATTGATATACAGTGGAACCCGGTTAAGTAGCTTTTCAAAGACTATACAAAAGTGGCGTATTAAACGTGAGTCACATAATGTTGCAGGAATTGAGCTTATATACACATCTAATCGTTTAAATGAGCTTTGGAGCTTTCATTTATATGTTTACGGTCGAAAATTGTGTATTTTATGCAGATTTAGATTAAGAGATAACTGTATTCAAATTTATCGCTTTGTTTGTTTTTATAGGACCGACTGGAATAATAACTGGAAATCAATAAATATGGATTCAAGTATGACTTTATTGTCGATAATACGTTGCAAAAAAAAAAATTGTCCTGCTACTTTTTTTTTTTTTTTTTTTTTTTTTTTTAAACACAAACAAAAAATATTAAATCTGTGCAGCATAGCCCAGTTATTAAAATCATCTTTAGTACTTATAATCAGTCCTTATTTTGCAATATAATTAGAAAAAAACTATTCTTATTAATTTTTCTGTAAAACTTATTCTTAGCAGTTTAAAAAGGACTGCTACAATACTGAAGACAAGAACGAAAAATCATGCGTCAAGCATAGATTATGTAACACTTTCCAACGTTTCCAAAATAATTTTACAAATCATACCGTTTAATAAGCTGAAAGATAACATCTAAGTAAACAGTTTGAAAAACGCATAACATAGTTAAAAACATAATTTCAGGAATTTCCAACCTATACAATATTCGGAAAAATATCCGAATACTTTTATTCAGCCCTGTATAGGATCTATAGATTTGTATATATACTACATAGGATGCTAAATTTTAGTTCAATTAGGATACGCGTAGCACAATTTAAAATTCTCCTTCTGGAGTTTCTGTCAATAAACATAAATGTGTTCGCGAACTTTTGTGTTTCCCTGTATATGATCTACAGAATTATAAAAAGCGAGTTAAATTTAAAATCGCGTCCAGTAACTTCCAAGAATTATTGTTAACAGACAGTAGGGAATTGTGTGTGTCCCTGTAAATGAACGATGACTGCTATAAATTTCAATGCGTTTAAAATAGTGAAACATTATTTAAATAAACCGCAGACGATTTTTCTCCATAGACGTAATGTAACGGAATTCTTTTGATTGTCCCTGTAAAGTAACTATATGTGCTATGCACACCCTATTCCATATTAAGCCTCTTGTAATGCACCTTCGTGATATATATAAATTTCAATGCGTTTGAAATAGTGAAACATTATTTAAATAAACCGCAAATGATTTTTCCCCATGGACTGCAATGTAACGGAATTCTTTTGAGTGTCTCTGTAAAAAAACTATAAGTGCTACGCACTTCCGTTGAAATAGGGAACATGCTATTGATAGCGACAATAACATATAAAAATTGCAGAGCAATCCGAGCATATTTACGGGTGTTAGAGCACGGACAGACGGCAGACGGCAGACAAACCGAAGTCATAAACACTTTTCAACTAGGTTGGAAAGTGTTAAAAAGAGAAGAAATTTGCGCCCTGGTCTATGAATTCGCGTCTTAAACGAGATTTTTTGCCTCAAGGGAGTGAAACTATTGCGTATTAAGTGGGATATCGTAATAACTGTTCGTGTATTAAATAGGATATTTTTACATTAGTCTAATGGCGAGGTTCAAAGGACCGGAATAAATCCACGTATTAAGTGGGATTGCGTATTCATTAACCGTGAGCGTCTTAACCGGGTCGTGAGCGTCTTAACCACTTTTTAAGAATTGTTGATGAAAAAAAAACTTCTAAGGGCTTTTATAAATGAAAAGTAAAAATAAGGACTGTCCGAACCATGATAAATAAATAATTTTTATATGGCCGAAATTTGAAAAAAATAATTTTAAGTAAAAATTTAAAATATAATCCACATTTCGATTATTTTAAATATATTTCTCTTTTTTTAGGAGTATGTCAATTTTTATATTAAAAAACCCACAATTTCTTAGTTAAAATCCGATTTTTTTTTTTTTTTAAACAAAAAATGGCAGTTTTCAAAATGTTAAAAATGTAGTTTGTTACTCAGAAAAAAGGTTATAATAGGATGGTATGTATCAAAATAAAGATAAAATATATTTGGCTTGTAATAGAGTGTTTCGAAAATGAGTGAGAAATGTCAGATGCGCACATTAAATTTTTCGTGCCCTATAGTTAAAATGACGAATATCTTCAAATTTGGATAGAATAAAATGAAATATATTTTTATACCTTTATATCAGGATTAAATTAATGCATGTCTTCCTATTCAATCCAATTCCTTTATAAAGATTTCGGTTTCAACAAGCACGCGGTTTTAACGAGCAAAAAACGAGGTGATGGTTGATACAATACAAAAATATATCACGTAAAACTTGGTTGTAACAAAGAAGACTCGGATATAACGAGCAAAAATTCTGTAGTTTCACAAAAAATATCCGATTTTATTTTTATTTTTTTCTCCGTAAATAAAACGTGTCATTTCATGTGTTTTGTACACTTTCGCTAAAACTAGGTGAAACATCTCATAAAGATTATTTTTTCTATCAACATTCGTATCAATCGACTTTCCAGCTTTTTTGAAAAATGAAATAAATAAGTGGAATTTTCTTCCTATCCGTTTTTTTTTCTAAATCATGGAATTTAAGCTAGAAGAATATGTCATATGAATAATAATAAAAAATGCAAAGAAAAATAATTTATTTTTCAAACTTGCTCAAATTAATCAATAAATGATAAGTGGAATTCCATCGATTTATTTCGTAACACTTTTTTCCTGTTCATAAATTCAGAATTTAAAATTTATGGAAAATGAATTACATTGACAAATAATTTGTTGGTTATGTTTAGTAATTTAATATTACTGTGCTAATTTCAAAATGTAAAATTTCTCCTAAAAAGTGGTCATTCGGTGATTTTAAACAGTGAATTTTTTAAATATTTACCCATATTCTAAATACCAGATAATAAAACTTGGTTATTACGATATCTATGTTACAACGAGCAAATTTTGTGGTCCCTTCATCCTCCTTCTAACAGAATCTATTAAATTACCTGTGAAGATGAAGTGAGGAACGAGCTAATCACAAGGGTTACAAATTTACCACAGGGAGTTCCAGTTTTGCGCTCTTTTTGCTGATTTGGTGTGGTTATAGCGAACCATTTTGTTGAATAACTCTTCAGCGGGTGAAGCTAGTGACATGAAATTGTGCACACATACATGGACCCAAGGGAAACTTGTTTATGGACTCTGGCTACTGCCGATGAATATTTTTTTCGCCAAAATGTACTGATATTCAATCGAAAGCGTGTTTTTTTTTTAGTCAAAACATTTTATCTTTGTGACTAGAGACATGTCGAAACACTCAGGAAGTGGTCTAGTGCCTTTAAAAATAGACCATAGCAACATTAATTGCCAAGTTTGAACGAACAGGTTCAGTGGTTGATACCTGCCACGAACACTGGATCCAAGACACAGTGTCCAGGATCATTTTCGAAAGCGTGTTTTTTTAGTTAAAACGTTTTATCTTTGTGACCAGAGACATGTCGAAACACTCAGGAAGTGGTCTAGTGCCTTTAAAAATAGACTACAGCAACATTAATTCCCAAGTTTGAACGAACAGGTTCGGTGGCTGATACCTGCCACGAACACTGGATCCAAGACATAGTGTCCAGGATTTTTGATTTCAGCAGGATGGACCTCCTCCACATTCAACAGGAGACGTCTTGAACTTGCTTGAGTTAAAAACTTTGACCGATTCGGCTCTTTCGGTCTATTTTGATTAGGTTGGATTTTGATAAATTTTTCAGTTGAACTGCTCTATCAGTTTTCTCTATATTTGGTTGAAAATGTTTAAATCTTTTTGAATTAAATATGAAAAAAACATCGAGTTCTTCAAGGACACTAAACAAATTTTGAATTAATATGCTAACGTTGCAAGCATGTTGCAAGCATTTCCCAACTCTAAGCAGTATTAGTACGGTGATTTTGACAAGATATGTAAGGAACATGGTGACCGATGATCGCAGTATGTTTTTGTAACCCCATTGAACTTCCCAGACATATTCTTAGCAAAATTTCAAGACTGGAATGCCAGCTTGGAATAATCAATTTATATTTCATTTAGGAACTGTAAAATTAAATCTGTCATTCGGTAGAAGTATGCTTTTTTCGTAGAACCGAGAAACCCAATAACAGATTGAGTCCGGCTACTTTGTTGTTTACTGATTTTGCACTCAGAAACGTAGTGATCAAAACAATAAAAATTTCAGATATTTTTACTAATATTTTTAAAAAGAAAAGTCTTTCAGAAATCTAGAATTTCCCAACTCTAAGTTCAAATTTCCCAAGTTCATACATATTGGGAGGGGGGTTCCCCATACATGGAGGGGGTCCCCCCCCCCCCACTATGGCGACGCCTCTGGCGTCATTAATTGCATGCAGAATGTATGAGGCATCGCTGCCAATGGGAGTCGCATTGAACATACTTATCTTAATTTTCTTATTAAAATAAAGTGCACCTTGCTTACATATTTTGTTTTAATAGTAAATGTGCAGTGCATCTGCTTTATAAGGCCACACATCTGCGTGCAATCAATAACGTATTAATAAGCTGGTGATCAGATATAAAAAAAGTAACATTTTAGGTCTTCCAATAAAGTTATTTATGCATGTAAGACATAATTTCTTACCAAATTGAGGACGTCCTACAACTTTGTAATTGATTTTTTTTACCTTATATCGTATTGATGTTGAAATAGGAACGCTAACGCGGCTAGGTGACGCTATAAGTGGCATACGAAGGGCAGTCAAAAAGTTCTCAGAATTTCGTTGTAATTCTTTATTATCCTAATATAGGTACACATTTACTTAATCTTCTTCAAAGTAGGCTCCGTCAGAAAACACACACTTGCTCCACCGCTCCTGCCATTGCTGGAAACAACGATGAAAGTCCTGTTTTGGTATCTTCCCAAGTTCAGCCGTCATGTTGGTTTTGATGTCTTCTACGGTGTCAAAACGGTTACATTTGAAGCCCATTTTGATCTTGGGGAAGAGCCAGAATTCCGATGGTACTAAATCCAGTGAGTAGTTAGGCTGGTGGAGCAGTGGAATGTTCTTTACTGCGAGCCATGTCTGCACAACAATCGATGTGTGGGAGGGAGCATTGTGGTGATGCAGTGACCATCCTCCTTGCCATTAGGCAGGACGTTCTCTTGGGATTGCCTCCCTCAGTCTTTCCAAAACTTGCACGTACAAATGGCCGTTAACAGTTTGTCCAGCTGGTACAAGTTCATGGTACAAATTCATTCCGACAACGACGCAATGAGCATCACTTTTGTTTTGGATTTGACATGACGTGATTTCTTTGGTCGAGGAGAGGACGTTGTGTGTAAACAAATAAATTGATTATATTGTGTTATTAAAAAGCTCCAACGAAATTCCTTGAACTTTTTGACTTCCCCTTGTAGTTCATATAACCACACTTTACCTTGGCTGAGACACCCCTGTTATGACTGTAGCTGTCACCGTTCTGAAATTAACGAGGAAAAATAGGAATTTAGTGAGCACGCTGTATATATACTCAATTTGCCTACTTAACATACATTGCATCTTTCGACCTAACTTATATGGATTTGTACAAAATCTAACATTCAAACATCCGGCATATATAGGTTAATGCATTCGTGAATGCAAATAGAGCGCAAATTAAAATAAAATTTCCGATTTTCGAGAGATTACCGATAATCACGATTTTTTTTTTTCAAAATCAGAAACCACTAGTATCCTGATTTTACTAGCGTAGTAAGAATGTTTTTTGAGAACATTCTTTTTTTAAACCACCCTTTAACATTTGCCTAAAAAGGGAAACAATAACAGTTTCGACAGATCTTTTCACATTGTCATCATTCAATAGAAATAGGAAATAGAAACTGTCACCGAACTTATGAAATGGCTTATGAAAATGTAAAGAATCGATCCGTTCTTTGTAAACGCGAGAAAATCATTATTACCTGTTCCAATTCCAATTCACCGCTAAGAGACATGATAATAATACAAGTTATAAACTCAACAGTGTGTTAAAAGTACAGTTGGCCTTAAGGCGCTTATGTTCAGAGCGCTTTAAAAAAAAAGTACAATATTGAATAAATACACATAGTTTCAGTTTAATTGAAAAAACAGAATGATGAAAAAACATAAAATCTTAGCAATATCTTCATAACATTTATTATTATTATTATTATTATTATTGCAATTTTGTTAGTAGAATTTCATGTTTACGCCAGACAGCGTATACTCAATTCAGCTAAATATATTTAAATTTTCTGTGTACTACATATTACTATTACACTTACCTGTGTTACCGAAAAGGAGTTTTACAATATTTTCAAAATTAAATGTAATATGTCAAAATATGTTGAAAAATTCACATTTTTTTTTTATTAAAAATTGCCATTTTTTATATTCGAGTACCTCTATAAAATAATTACAGTATCACAAAGAGCTTAGATTCTAGTTCAGAACATAGTGAATAATATGGAAAGCATTCTGAAAAAAAAATGTCAATAAAATATGTTTAAAACATTTATCGAACAGGAAAATAACGAAAAAAATCGATTTTCCAGAAATTGAATTTAAAGATTTCTTTCAATTTAGAATTAATTTTGATTAAATAAATCTAGAAGTGTCAATTAAGGTTTATTGGTGCTTTTACGTAAAAAAAAAGTAAGAAAATCTTGCATAATGACATTGTTTACATTTCTCTTCGTCTTAACTACACTCACTTACGGTATTTGACACGTTACTTCCTGTTTATTAAATTGGCCATCGTAAGAATAAAATTACAACAGATTTGGAATCCTAAAAGCTTTTCAAATAAAATTTAAAAAAAAAAATCGGAAAATTTTGCCAAAACGGCCTTTTTAATGTAGTCTCCCAGGATCTGCTCCCAGGAACATGTACTTTGGAGAATACATTTCAATCATTAAATACAATTTAAAATCTATACTATTATATAAAGAGAGAACGTCTGACTGGCTGAATCATCAAGGCCCTGCTGAAACGACTAAAGTCGGGATCACGAAATTTGGACAGTAGATTGCTGTTATGACCTCGGCAAGCAATAAGAAATAAATTTTGAAAATCCCCCCCCCCCCCTCCCCGAAGGGATTTAAAAGAGGTGTTGAAAGTTTTAAGTCATTTCGCCATGCCTCAGCAGCAGTTTTAGGTAGGAGCGCGAAATTCAGGAAAACAAATTTACTAAAAAAAAAAAATGCTTAAACACGTATTTTAGCTATTTTTGAAATTCACCACCTAAGGGTGTTAAATGGGGTTTTTTTAGGTAAAAAAAAATGAATATTGCAACAATACAGTTACAAAAACAAAGTCGCAACAATAGTTACAACAATAGAATTATAATAATCAAATTATAGCAATGAAATACTTAAAATACAGCTAAACCAATCTGCTAAAAATAGTTCAACGCACATATTTCAGCTATTTTAGTGATTGCGTCACCAACATCGGCAACGAACCGGATTATGGAAGATGATTTTTTATTACATATTTTGCGTAAGACACTTTTCCAAGAAAGTCGACAATGTACAAAGTCCATCCGAGTGAGGCCGAGACCTAGCTTTAAAATAAATATGTAAAATAATATTTTGAGTACTATTAAATATTTGCATCATTTCATATTCATCTTTAAAAGCAATTTTGTCAAATAAAACTGCAAAGAGATGTACTAAAAAATCTGCTTTGGGTAGGTGTGCAGGTTACGTCACTGCCTCCACAACCATGTTCAGATCATTAAATACGATATGCTTTTCTATCACCCCTTCGCCTTCAAGTTTCGACTAGTGGATACACGCTACATAAAATTAATTCCATCTGGGAGCATATTTAATACAACTGCAGCAACAATAATTCCTGCACAGAAAGGGTGCGTGAAGGGTTCTTTTGTGCTGAGATTTATATAGTTATTAAGTACAACTATACAGAACAACACTGAACTCTTTCATTTCATAAACATATAAATATAAACAAACAAGACTAAGATATATTTCCGCACACAAATTGAAGGAACCAACGACTTTTGTATTCACATTTCCTCATGTAACGCTTTTTTCTTGTCAGTACATGGCTACAAATTTTTTTCTGGCGAACTTGTCAGATCTTGTTACCCAGCTGTATTTCAAAGCAGGTGGCTATTAGAAATGAGACGGACTCGGTCTCATTCTTTCTGAAACTGAAAATTTTATTCATTCACACAAAGAAATAATAAAAAATAACTTTTTTTTCTTTTTCTAAAAAATTACTTATTCCATTTCAAGTTATTTTAATGCTATTTGAGATCAGAATGAAGTGGAAACAGAAATCGTGTTTTTCTTTTCTAGTATTAGAATAGAATGCTATTTTAAAAGAAAATTTGTAATATGTGCAGATTAATGTCTGGCATTGACGGCGACGACCTGTTGATATGACGCCAATCGGAAGATATACGAATAATTTGTGGCTCAATTTTCGTTTCTGAGAGTTGGATATTTTTTAATTGGAACATTTATTTATTTATTTTTAGAGATCTAACGCGAAAGGAATATTTTCCTTTGTTTTTAGTCAACCAGCATTAGTTTAAGATTTGCAAATTCTTTGTCTGTTATTGTGTACAAGTCATAATTACCCTTCATATGAAAATAACATCAATGATTCTTAATAAGAATCACTCAAGTTATTTTCAAATTTTTCAGAAAGGACCAAAGTTTTGGAGGAAATGAAGGAGGTGGATTAGAGTTAGTTGTGGATGGAAAGGAGTAGAGAAATTCAGGTATGGTAGATGTACGATATTTTTGTAGAACCGAGAAACACAATAACAGATTGAGTCTGGCTGCTTTCTTGTTTACTGTTTTGCACTTAGAAACGTAATGATCAAAACAATTAAAATTTAATATTTTTGTTTCATTATTTAAAAAAAGGTCTTTCAAAATTCTAAAATTTCCCAACTCTAAGCTCAAATTTCCCAAGCTCACATATATTGGAGGGGGGGGGGGGGCTCCACCCATATCCCCCATGCCGACACCTCTATTCACAAATTACTGCTGTTATAACGATTTAGTTATAGTATGAGATATCCATAACAAATTCTATATGAAATAACAGTTCGGCTACCATTGGATTTAATTATCAAACATGTTATTGTCATCCACATCATTTAACCCTAGAATGCTACCCTTTCGACTCCTGGACGAAGCTCATAACAAATAATTCTTCAGAAATTCTTAGGTACCAGTATTTTATTACAGAAAATCTCTTCTTAAAAAAAAAAAAAAAAGACGTTTTTTTTAAGCAGAGATTTTCTGTAATAAAATACTGTTACCGAAGAATTTCTGAAGAATTATTTGTTATGAGCTTCGTCCAGGAGACGAATGGGTAGCTTTCTAGGGTTAAAAAATATATTTATAAATATTACCCGTTCTGTTTTTTTTTTTCTTTTTTTAATACTAAATTATGATTTGTAATATCGATGTAAGATGCAGTATAAAAGTAAGTACACAAAGAAGCTACAATTTTACTTTGACACTGTTATATAAAAAAAATAAATTTGTTATAGTTCATTTTAAAACTTTTTAGAAATAATTAAATATCTTCATATTTCGTATGATTTCGCATATTAACGTAGGGCTCCATATATAGTGATTTTGTTTTAACGATTTATAGGATGCAATGAAATACTGATAGCCGTTTTAACTAAGGACCCCGTTATGGTGATTATAATTTAAAGATTTATCGGCACAGGGCCCTGATATAATGTTGTTTTAACGATTTATGGAAAGCGAAGTGCACAGAATCCTGTTATAGTGATCGTCATATTAACGATTTATGGGCGCAGAGTTCACAGTGTCGCAAACTTATCACTGTCTAACCCCCTAACTCACCGTCAACCTCAACTGGCGAGTTACGCTGTAACTCTGGGTTGACCCTGAAATCAAATTCTCCGCTAACTCAACTAGCCGAAAATGGAGGAGAAAACGAAACATAAGTTCAGTAACTGAACTAACCTATTCGTCTACAGTTATTCGACACGCGCATGTGCAATTGAAGCAAAGATGGCGGTTGCGTTGACAAGTGTTTTGACGTTTATTTCGTTTTCAATGCTATTTGTGATGCAGAAAGCAAACGAAATGTTAATTTAAAAAATTATAATAATGTGAAAGAATGTGTTACTTTTAATTATTAGCCCTTTTAGGATATTTTAACTCTGTAAAGTCAAGATTATAGTGATTATTAAGAAAGTTTTCAAGACGTAAAATATCTACTGAGAATATTTGGTAGCGCCATCTAACGAATATAAAATCAAATGTTCTTACACTCAAATATTATATATAAGATTCAAATCTTTTTTTTTTTTTTTTTAAGAATAAAAAACAGCAGTTTTTCTTAAATTTCAGATTTATTCCTACACTTCATGTTTGTTTAAAGAATAAAATTATAGAAGATGGAATTTTGCGTTAAAATATCGTTATAATATATAAAAATGTTTATCCGTTTGTAATAGATAAATAATTTAAACTAATATGTAGTTGTTAGTTAAAAATAATTATTTTTGTTTGAAAGAAACATTTTTAAGAGGATTATTTGAAAATTTTCGCAGTTCACGAGAATTTTTTCAAACAGCTTTTTAAATTATTATATATGAAATTTTAAAATATATATATATATATTAATTATAATAATTTACACATAAAAAAAACCCCCACCTTTTTGGGTCTCGTATAAGGGATAAATGCTACCAAGCATGCAATTTCACCCAAGATAATTTAATTGAATCTGTAATCAATTATTTTAGTTAAATAAAACACATACATTAGAAATAAATATATGAAAATATCTTTTTATATAATATTCTTGCAAAATAAATAAATCTAGCTCGCTATTTGCTTTTATTCCACTTATTAGTGTTAGCATGGTCATAAAATTGTTTATTAAACGTAGATAATATATATATATATATATATATTCTTTAATCAAAAAACTTTAAAAAAAAATCCTATAAAATTTTGTAAAAATGAGCATTTTATGACTGTGACAATATTTTTAAACCACCAAATCAAAATGTTAATTCAAAATTTATTTGTAAATTTATTTGTCAAAAAGTAAACACTCCAATTTCCCTTTAATCAAATAACTAAAAAAAAAAAAAAAAAAAAAAACCTTGTTAGTTAAAAATAATTATTTTTGTTTGAAAGAAACATTTTTAAGAGGCTTATTTGAAAAAATTCGCAGTTCACAAGAATTTTTTCAAACAGCTTCTAAAATTATTATATATGAAATGAAATATATATATATATATATATATATATATATTAATTATAATAATTTACACATAAAAAAACACTTTTTTGAGTCTCGTATAAGGGATAAATGCTACCAAGCATGCAATTTCATCCAAGATAATTTAATTGAATCTGTAATCAATTATTTTAGTTAAATAAAAAACATACATTAGAAATATATGAAAATATCTTTTTATATAATATTTTTGCAAAATAAATAAATCTAGCTCCCTATTTGCTTTTATTCCACTTATTAGTGTTAGCCTGGTCATAAAATTGTTTATTAAACGTAGATAATATATATATATATATTCTTTAATCAAAAAACTTTAAAAAAAATAAATAAATAATAAAAAAAAAAAAATAACTATAAAATTTTGTAAAAATGAGCATTTTATGACTGTGACAATATTTTTAAACCACCAAATCAAAATGTTAATTCAAAATTTATTTATCAAAAAGTAAACACTCCAATTATGCTCTTTCAATATTCTGTTTTGTTCCGTTATTGAAAACTGAATCAAGGGAGGACAGAACCCATAAAGACTATTGCTACGTCATGTGATCCCTTTGGCCAATGAGATATACACATTTCAACCTGCCGTCGAGTAACCCAGAGTCGAATAACCATGTCCCTGAAGTTAACGAAGAATTCGGAAATATCAACCGGCAGTTACATTCGCGAACCTCGGGTTACTCAACTGAGAGTTGATCGGGAAGTTGAAGGTTGGTGGTGAATTGACCGGTTAACAATTTATGACCGCTTAAGAGGGTGGAAAACTCTTTATTTTTGTTCTTTAGTTTAATTTTTTTCACACTAAAACAAATTAAGTCTATTACAGTTAAAATTATAAAACTTCAGGCTAATCCCGGTAATTTCTATTATCTTCTGAAACCTTTAGTAGAAGAAGCAATTAAAAACCTCAAAAACCAATAGATTTCTAAAAATTAACAGAAAAGCCTTTTATAAAATTACGGGTATCAGACAGGAGTTTTTATTTTAGAAACGGTTTTCGTAAACCTAAGCTTTTTTTGAGATAGGGAATTGCGCTCATATGACAGAGAAAATGCTCATATAGACAGAAGTCATGATTTCTTTTTTGTTACATTAAAAAATGGTTATCTGTACTAAATTTGTGCCTTTAATAAGAATTACCGTGTAAAATAAAATCACAATGTATTTAACACATACACTGAAAAAAAAAAAAAAAAATTGTTGATTTTACAGTATAATACCGTAAAATTAACAGTAATAAACAGTAAAATAAGAGCATGCGCGGCTGCTTATTTTACTGCTTATTACTGTTACATTGCGGTACACGCCCCACCAGTGGCTGAGAGGTTGTGCTCTCGAAGCTGGTAGACGGGAGGTGCTGGGTTCGATCCCAATCGCGCCCGTCGGCCTAATCGTTTGGAGTTTTCGTGGTTTTCTTCGAGCCGTGGATTTATCCATGCGTAAATACGGATTAGGTTCCCTTAGAAAGACCCCCGGGCCTATATCCCTAGTGTAGATAATTGGCCGTCAATAATCAACCCAACCCATTGCGGTACACTGCTTATTTTACTGCTTATTGTTGTTAATTTTTTTACGGTATAATACTAGCAGCTGGGATGCCAGTATTATACCGCAAAATCATTTTTTTTTCAGTATACATGACGCACAAAACACAATCCAAACCAATTTGATGGAGAGCTCAATACAACAAAATATTTCCGTCCTATAATAAAACATCATATAATCAAAAATTTATATGGCAGAAAGTTAAAAAAAAAAAAAAGTGAATTTTTTAGTCTGGAATTATAAATTTTGTAGAGGCAACTTCAATAGAAGAAGAAATGGGTATTAACGTAAATATAAGTTTAGTTTGGAATACACTCTAAAACACACTTTTAAAGTACACTTTTGAAAAGATTGATTTTTTTCTGTCTGGAATTACAAATCTGGAATTATTTTTTCCTCTGTAAGGCATAAATGTTATGCTGATCATTTATTCTCTATCTCGGATATTAAATTTCTTATACGTGTAAGAAATGCAATACCGAAATAATGCACAAAAAATATTAAGCATAAATAATTGAGCTTGCATCAAAATGAGTCATAAATATATGAAATATTTAGTATCTATTTTATTTTTCTATTATTTTTTAAACATGTTTTATACCATTAAAAAAATGAAATAAAAGAAAATAGTAAGAAAATGCCTCGTGCATTTTACCAATGTACTCGTTTTAAATTATTCCACACGCGAAAATATACTTTTAAATACGATTTTGAAGTATGTTGAAGAAAAAAGTTTGATTCATAAAAAAAGAACTAATAGTTCACTGAACTATAAATCTGGACAGTTTTCTAACTGTAATTGACTTAACTAGAACTCTGACACATTTTCTCACAGTGCAAAAGGGCAATGTAATAATAATAATAAAAAATAATCCTACTTTTGACATTTTCAATCGCTAGATTGCAATCGTCAGAACTGTCAAATAATTCTTTTTTTTTTTTTTTTTCTCTCGTTTCGCCCTTTTCTAGTTTCATGTCAAAAAAGATGACAAATATCACACCATAACAAAACAGTCCGCGAAATGTCCGATTTTTCGGCAAATGCATGGGTGTCTGGTGAATAACTTTATAGTTTCGTTCTCCGTTTGCCTTTCCATTTTATTGCGCTGAAAAGAAAGTTTTTTTTTATGTATACCGCGTTATACCGAAAATAAGAACTGGCCTTGTGTTAATTTTTAATCCAAAAGGTGCATTATAAGGGTTTATTTCAACGGCGCATAGAGCCCGGGAATAAAGTTTCCTCGAAATTTTTACACGGGATGTAAAACCGTTTTATTTATAACCAATAAAGATTTCAAAGAGTTCGGACAAAAATAACTTTTTATTTTAAAACTATGAAACGACCCTACGTGAAAAAAAACAACAAGAAAATGAGTGCTTTTATCACTAAATATCAATATTTTTTCGCGAATTTTTCATTTTAAAATATAATTTCATACAAAATCTTGTTAAAGATATAAAATAATAAAAACTTAATGTTTTTTTTTAAATTTATTATCACGGGCCCGGGCAACTCCGGATGGGTCACCTAGTATATATATATATACATATATATATAACCATAAATGAAACATTATCATAACACCAACTGATACAATGAAATAATAATTAAGTATGTAATAATTAGATGACAATGAAAGATTCCCCAGCACACTGAATATGGAAACATAAACATATTAAAAGAATAAGAAATTAAATTAAAAATTAAATAAATGGAATTAAATGAAATTTGTGGAATTTAGACAGAATTATCAAGTCCCAAATGCCTAAATACCACAAATAAAATGAAATGAGATGTTTCATGATCATATTAGCCATACATTGCTAAATAATATTATTTTGAGACTACATATCATAAACAATGAAGCAAACCTGTGATAAAATTAAAATTAAAATACAATATTAAAAAGGAAAGAAGCCAAACTGAAATTATACAGAGAAATCATTAAATAGAGTCAGAAAGTATAAAATCCATAATGATTAAAAAAGATACCTGTGCTCCACAAGAACCAGCATGAAACACAACATAACTAGGGAATGAATTGCAAAAAAAAAAAAAAATCATTACATGTTGCCAATTTTAGAAATATAAAATGCTTTACAATGTTGCCATAAATAATATTAGAATAATATGAAAATTGCAAAGCAAACAGGAACATTAGCGCTGCCATCTATTGGTAAAAGTGAATATAATCTGAATAGAAAGTATTGGATGGAAATTAATGTTTAATAATTAAACCAAATTACTATCTTAAATGATAGCAATTAGTTAAATAATAAATAGATGAAATTAACTAATAAATAGAATATCGAATTACAATAAAGTAATGGATGTATTAATGAATAATTCTATGTTAAAAATAAATAGTAAGATGGAAAAATTAATAATTAAAGCAACATAAAAATATGTACCATTAAATGACAAAAACGATTAAATAATAGTGCAAAAATGCAACAACACATAAATTAAATTAAAATAAAATACTAAATATTTGAATTAAGATACAAAGAATTTAAATTAATATTAATTAAATATTGAAATGAATTAGTCACATACAATGTTTCTTCATACAAAGTTAAAAAAAATTATAAACACTTAATATAAGTTGTAAGGGTAGAACGTTTAATAAAAATTAAAACTTATTATATTAACACTGTAGAAAAGTAAACATTATATTAGAAGTTAACATGATATTGTCCGCCGTAGGTATTAATCCAAATCATTAGAACAAAAACATTCTTAATATTAATGAATATAAATTTATTTAAATAAATTAAATAATGAATATGTAAATTTAACTAAATTAATATACATAAAAAAAAATCACATCGCAGTCCATTATAAAATGTGTAATATCAAACAATTGTGTAAATCAAAATGCCCCCATTATTGTTATTTTTTTAAATTAATAATATAAATTAACCATGCGTATTTTCCATACAACTCCGCCACACACCTCCTCAATCCAACGTCTACCCACCCAACCGTCCTGTTATAATATATATATATATATATATTTTATAAGATTATATGATTTTTTTATACATTTTTAACGCATGTGTTAATTTGGTTGTAATGATCATATAAGAACTAACTATATATTAAGGAATATATGAATTTTTTTGGAAAACCATGTTGTAATGCATCATAGATAAGTTTTTTAATATTGTTGTTCATTAGTTGAGAAGAACATAAACTTTTTATTCTATAAATATGATTAAGGAGTATATTACGATATACAGAATTATGTAGACATGATTTAAAATTAGTAAATGAATTAACTTTAAATTTAAATTCTTTACGTTGGTCAAATAGATCAATTATTGTTTTGTTTTCTTTAAGTGTAATTTTAAGATCTAAAAAGTTAATAGTATTGTTGGAAAGGAGGTTTTCCGTTAATTCTAAATTAGTAGGATAATCAACTGGAAATATAGAAATATTAGTGTGATCAGTGGCAATTAAAATTATGTCATCAATATAACGATATAAATGTATATTACTGTTAATAAAAGTACGTTCATAATGATACAAGTATAAGTCTGAAAGTATACTAGATGTACATCCCTCTTGTGGTATACCGACTTTCTGTAAATACAACGTGTTATCATGCATTATATAATTATTATATAAAATGAAATTTGTTAAAGTTTTAAAATAAGCTGTATCTATATGAATTGGTAAATTAAGTGAATGATGATACTTATTAAATAATGCATTTATAATATTATGTAGATCTAATAAATCTATATTATTAAATAGATCTTTGAAATCATATGTCATTAAATTGTTAATACATTTAAGATTTTTCAAAATATTGACTAGTTGATAGCTATTTTTTATACAATGTGTATTATCAGTGGATATTGTCAGTGTATAAATTTGATTGAGAATTTTTAATATATGTTTATTGGCTATATTATTATATGTATTGCATCCTATAGTTACAGTCCTAAATTTAACTGGATTTTTATGAAATTTGGGTATAAGAACTAAATAAGGATAGTTAAAGTTAGTAGAAGTGATATTTAATAATTTATAATAACTGGGAATTTTACGGTTGTTTACAATTACATTTTCATTAGTTTTTTTAAAAGAATTGTTAGTAGAAATACAGGATGTAAGTAGTTTGTGATAATAAGCTTTACATATGATTGCATAATTATTAGGAGATTTGTCAATATATGTTATTACATAGTTTTTTTGTAATTTAGTAATTTGCTGGAACATATGTTTTGTGTTAATTTTAACCATATGCGATAAATTATGTTTTAAAGACGAACTTAATTTTTCAATAACAAGTATTTTCCATTGATTAAAATATTCAATAGGTTTACTATATGAGATTGAAATTTTATAAATAAAAATGTCTATATCGTATGTAAACTGTTTTATAATAGAATTTACATTAAATTTAGAAGGAAGTCTATATTTAGTACCATAACCCATTTTTTTTGTAGTTTATAATCATTCACAATATTAAGATTACCAGTGACTATATGTCCATGATCATTATTAATGAATTTTTTTAGAGTGGAGTCATTGCATTTACACTGAAAAGTACTAGCATCAGATGTATTTTTTGAAAATGCATTATAGTTAAAAATCTTTCTTCCGATTGTATTAGGATATTTAAATTATTTTGAAATTTGAAGATTATTTATAGGAAAATAACAGTTTTTATCATTAATTATAGAATTAATATTAATTTTATTAAAGATTTGATTTGAAAAAGTTATAATCATTTGAGTATTAGTGTTTTGAATTTTTTGTTTTTTATGTAAATTAATGTTGAAAAGATTATATATATATATATATATATATATATATATAATTATAATATCTATGAATTTCAAAAACATATCAAGTTCTAATATCATTCTACTATATATATAGTGGAGAAGCTATTTGGAATGTTAGGTTTATTGACCAATAGAATTGCAGGAAATTTTAGTGGACAAGCAATAGGAGAAGAGGAAACTGGTAATACGAAAAGATAGTAATTAGAAATTAAGAAAAGGACGACTTTATCCAACGACCTGAAAGTTGAAGGGAGTGGGGGCTGCGAAATCACAACTCACAACAACATTTTTATAACTTTTATAGATCTGAAATGCTTCAAGTACATGTACAGAAGTGGGTATTTCTATGCTTGAACTTTACTTTCTTGAAGTATTTCACTCTGAAGAACATTTTGCACATTCATGATCGACGTCGTCTGGTGCAGTTTGCAGAGTTTTATCCAAAATACTGCCTGAAGGTTATTTCATGGTAATCAAAGGGTGCAAAAGAAATCATAGTGTTTTAGTTTTTGAATGGACAACTAAGTAAAAATTTTGAAAAATGCTTTTAAAATAAATAAATAAACAGGTTCCCCAAAAATCTAAGCCTGATTACCGCAGGGTCAAACTAAATGAATTTTTCATCCTATTTATGACAGAAATTCTAAGTTTAAATACTTAAAAAATTACTGGTAGGAGTTTGCTACAGCGATAATCGGACTCTGAGAGAAAAAAAAAATACTAAATAGTAACATTTCTTATAGAGATCGTGGAACTTAACACTTTAATTTCTCCTAAACTTCACCGACCAGTTTTCAACACTTTTCAACATAGTTGAAAAGTGTTTATGGATTCAGTCTGTCTGTCTGTCCGTGCTCTAACTCGTGTAAATACACAGAAAAAAATAAAAACCAATTTGAATCGAAAGATTCTTAGGTATGTGCCCAAATTGGGCCATGCCTGTTTTGGTTACCACTGTGTATCTATTTTGGACACTGTTAAATACCCATTTAAATATATATATATATATATGTTATATATGATATATGATATATGTTATATATGTTATTGATGTTCACTATGGCATGTTCGGTATTGAAAATGAAGTGTGGAGCGCTTATAGTTATTTTACAGGACACTCAAAAGAATTCCGTTAGATTACCGTCTGTGGAAGAAAATCATTTGCGATTTATTTTAATGATGTTCTACAATTCCAAACACATTGAAATTGATACATTGCACTGAGGTGCACTACAAAAGGCTTACAATAGAATATGCTGTGCACTTATAGTTTCTTTACAGGGACACTCAAAATAATTCCGTTACATTACGGTGTATGGGACGTTTGCGATTTATTTTAAATTTTTAACTTTGAAACATATTGTAATTGATATATATCACTGAGGTGCATTACTATAGGCTTACTATACAGGGTGATTCAAAATTTATCGTTCAAATTTCGTGGGGAGATAGGGAATACGTCAGGAAACCGATTTCACATAGGAAAGTATGTCCGCAAATGTACGCATGCATATGTAGAGGGCGCTGTGTGTACCCAACTTTCCATTGCGTCCCAATCATTGTTTTGACTTTCCAGAAGCTAGTATTATTTCTTCTCCTATTTCCACTTCTCATTTGGACTTCCATGAAGCCTTTTACATCTTTAAAAACTTTCAAAAATCTCGTTAATGACCTTTATTCAGCTCCTTCATTATCTGACGTCTGGAAACTTCTCGTTTAATTTTGTTCTTTCCGGTTCTTTTAACCTTTATTTATTTTTTTTTTTAATTGGTTTGTTTTGTACTTTTTGTTTTAATTTTAATTTTATTTATTCTTTGTTTTTATCTTTCTTCGTTCATGAATTTTTTAATTTTGGCTTCACATCAGAATGCTTTAAAAATCTTTTTAATTGGTATTTCTGCTGCAATTACCAATGATTTTGTACGTTTTGTAACATTTTCTGCACTCGTGCTTGCAAGTTTTGTTCGTTATTTCGACCCGAAACAATTGTTGCGAGTTTCTACATTTGATGGTGTTTGTTGCATTGAATAAGGGTCATTAACCAGATTTTTGTTTTTAAAGATGTAAAAGGCTTCATGGAAGTCCAAATGAGAAAAGAAATAATTTTAGAAAAGTCAAAACAATGATTGGGATGCAATGGAAGGTTGGGTACACACAGCGCCCTCTACATACGCATACGTACATTTGCGGACATACTTTCCTGTGTGAAATCGGCTTCCTGACGTATTCCCTACCTCCCCACGAAATTTGAACGATAAGTTTTGAATCACCTTGTAGAATACTGTGTGCGTAGCATTCATCGTTCATTTGCAGGGACCGAGGCTAACGAAAAAGACAGGCTACCGCGGTGCGTTCCACTTATCTTTTTTTACAGACCGCTAGAGTGACGTGATGCTCTTTTCGTACACCTGCATTGGTGGATTCGAGCCTCACGTGATTCCCGCGGTCTGTAAAAAAAGATACGCGTAAAGCACCGCGGTAGCCTTTCTTTTTCGCTAGCCTCGGCAGGGACACCCCAAAAATTTCGGTTAAAGTGCTGTCTGTTAACAATAATTGCTGGGAAGTGAGTTTTCAATTGCGTTACGCGTTTTTAAATTTAACTATTTTCTTTTTTCTATTACTTGATGTGTATAAATTCTATACATCATATACAGGGCAGCACAAAAAAACTCGACCACATTTCCGTTTATTGATGGAAATTCTAAAAGGGGAATTTTAAACTGCGCTATGCTATTCCTAACTGAACTAAATTTTAGCATTCTATGTAGTATATATACAAATCCATTTATTATATACAAGGCCACACAAAAGAATTCGGATATTTTCCCGAATATTGTGGGTAATTTCTAAAATTGGGTTTTTAAATATGTTATGCCTTTTCCAAAAGAATGGGCTTGGCTAGTTGAGATTAAGCCAAAAGGTAGGCCACTCAGCCTGGTTTGACTTTGACCTTGTTTACTTAGAATAAACTTTCACATTATTAAACGGTAAAGATTTGTAAAAGAATATTAGGAGTTTTGGAAAGTGTTACATTATCAATGCTTGATGCATTATTTTTCTCTCTTGTATTAAAATCAAACGAGTTATGTGTGAAAAAGACTCTTTTTAAAGAGAGGATTCTACAGCATTGTGGAATCGAAATTTTTTGTAGTGAGTACGTGGAACAGTATATCCCATTTCCTTTTGGAGTCTTTTTTTAACGCACCCCAACATAGTTGAAACGCGTTGATATCAATTCGGTTTGTCTGGCCGTCTGTCTGTCCGTGCTCTAACTCGCATAAATATACTTGGATTACCATGTAATTTACATATGTTATTGAGGTTTACTATGGCATGTCCGGTATTGAAAAGGAAATTCGTACCATGTATAGGTAATTTACAGGGACACTCAAAAGTATTCCATTACATTACGGCCAATGAAGAAAAATCGATTTCAGTGCATTTTAATTATATTTCCCTATTTCAAAGTTGTTAATTAAGAAGTTGAAGTGGATGGCAAGATACTTTTTATATAGAATATAGACTAAGTAGTAACTATAGTTTGTTTACAGGGACGCACAAAAGTACTCCATAGCATTAATATATATGGGAAAAAAATCGTTTGCAGTGAATTTCAGGGGTCGTACACAAATTACGAAAGAAAACAATGATTGCATAAATAAATAATAATTGTGCTATTTACTGCTACAAAACTATCTAAACTGTGTAGAAATAATAACTTTACGCAAATATTTAGCCGCCGGTAGGGTTAGGGGCACCTTTGTATGTGTCTCGTCTGCACCGGAGGTAAAGCAATTTCCATGGGAGATGGCCCTGACTAGTTAAGGGTCTCTGGTTGCTCTTGTGGGCTCCAGAGGTAGCCCAAAACGAGAATGTCACGGCTTAGATCTCAGGGACCGAACCTGCCCCAGACGCCTCGACGCACCAAACTGGTGCGCCGTGCTGTGCTGGATCTATCGTAGCGGCTGGTTCATTCAGGAAAAACCCCTGCGATGATCTGCATAGATTGAAACAGTGCCAGTTAGTTTTTTTACGCAAATATTGGCTGGGTGTCTCCCCGGGTGGTTCCGAATCAACTCGGCCCCAGGACGCGAGAGGACGCTGTGGCGAGGAAGCCCGGCCGAGGACGCTGTGGCGGCCGGTTTCATTTTTGAGATTTGGTCAAAGCAAGGTCCTAGAGTGGGACAGACGTCGATCTAGTACCACTTCCGAGGCCCTGTGTGCGGTCGGCTTTTGCCGGTCGTATCTAGCGGTCTCAAGTACCAGCCGGGGATTCCGATCCAAATCAATATCGTGCGGCCTGTGTCTCTGAGACATGGAAAGCAGGTGATCGTTTTGGAGAGGATGAGCGAACGGACCAAGTTTTGCTTTCATTATCTTAACAGCCTCACGGCGTTTCCGGACTTGTCACCCAGATTCGTGGCGGAGGCCTTCCTAGTTTTTTTTGTCCATCTTTAATTTACTAACAAATCCCCTGGAAGGAAGTCCAAAGATAACCTACATAGGAGCTTCTCGTTTCCGACCGGGGGTAAAGCAAGTCCCGGGTGGAGGCCCCTGGCTAGTTCATGGGTCTCTGATTGCTCTTGTGGGTTTCCAGAGGTGTCCGGGAGCGAGGATGTCACGGACCGTCCTCCGGGAACCGAACCTGTCCGACCACTCGAATAGCCATGTTGGTACTGCCATGGCCTGGGTTACTGTCGTAGCGACTGATTCATTCAGGAAAAAACCCTTGCAATGATCTGCATAGATTGAAAGCAATACTTATTAGTTTTTTACGCAAATATTACAAAGCTTGTTCAAAATGTTTTTCATCAATATCAATACAAAGCTGTTTTAATGTTCATTGACTGAGCCATTTCCAAGTTTTATTCTGTAATTCGTCATGTAAAGTTTTAAAGTATTTTTCAGGAATGGTTTTGTAAATTTGTTAATAAAGCTAAAGATAAGAGCCATATTTTATTTGCTTATGATGCATTTCTGAGTCGCGTCATTTGCGCTCTGTAAACATTTACATTTTAATTTACGATTAACCCCTCACCAACTTTGTTTAAACGTATCTCTGCGACTTTTTATGATAAAATGCTGAAATTTTTTACATGAGCTTATTAGTGTATGGGGCACATTTTACATACTGGGAAATTTTTTGTACGGGGAGGCCGTATAAAAATTATTATTATTATTATTATTTTTCAAATTTAATGCCCTGAAAATTTTAATCGATTTCATGAAATTCTGTACATTTTTTTAAAGTAACTTTGTAATTTATAATATATGTCTATGATCAATATTAAAGGAATAAAAGCCGATGTCAATGTTTTTGGGACACCCTGTATACGCAACCTAAAAAAAGAAAAAGCTGAAAACGCTTGAATAAATATGGATAAATTAATTATTTTCGTTTTTGCTTTCACTCTTGTTTGACGTCGAAAGAGATGAGACACAAAACGAATCAGAAATATTGGTTTTTACGAAAATGCGTGGGTGTCGCAGGATATAAGCCTTGCTCCTACTTCCAATCCTTTTTTTCATTTATAGGTTGGAGAATAAAAAGGTTTTGTTTGAGAAATTGCAGGTACGTTGTTTTCTCGTAGAATTCTAATCAGACGCTTTCGTTTATTATTTTCGTTTGCTCTCAGTTTCGTAGCAATAGTTCCAAGAAGTGATGCAAAAGGTAAACAATAAATCGTCTCTTTGGTTTGATTTCGATTTAATTCTGGAGTGACATTCTTTTCATAGGCTGAATACAAGGAAATAAAGTTATACGATTCGACAATATATGGACCAATCAACTGGTGTTTGCATCTATTCCTGCACCTCAATAATAACTTTTAACTCTATTTTAGATAGGGGAAAGGGGGGCACAGTGGGACAACAGGCATTTTTCCTACCATTCAAATACTCAACAATTAGAAAAGTATGCATCATTTAGTTAACCTATATGGCAACACTGTATAAATTAGTCTCAGTCACATTTCATTTTGTAGGGAAGTTACAGCCATTTTTGTTTTTACTATCATTGTTGGAAAAATCAGGTAAATTTTACTTTCTTGGATTTGAGCAATAAAATATCATCCAATAAGGAATATCATTGCATTAATTTAAAGCTTAAACTTTCTTCATTACATGTGTGCAATGTTCTTAATTCTATATTAATAAATTTTGTGAAACTTTTGACTTTGGATTTAAAAATACACCTTGGGAGGTACCGTGGGACATGTTGATAGGGGCACAGTGGGACACGTCCAGAAGACCATTCACAGAAGAGCCACAACCAGCGTGCTCCAATTTAAATTTATTTCTGGTGGAAAACCAGAAAGTTTATGAACCTGTTTTGTCACCAGAACTAATAAGGCCTCTACTACCAAAATGCCATGCACCTGATAATTCTAAGAGGAACTGAAGGAAGAGGAAATCAGAAGTATTGACTGATACACCTGTAAAAAGTAGAATAGAGCAGAAAACATTTGAAAGAATTGAAACGCAAAATAAAGGTAAAAAGAAGTATTCTTCTAATGTTTCGAAATTGGTAACCAAAAAAAAAAAAAAAAAAAAAAAAAAAAAGATTGTAAATAAAAATTTATGGGAAAGACGAAGATTGGAAGCTTTCTTCAAGTGATAGTGTTTCTGACGATGAGGTGGAACAAAGAGAAAGTATTTTTGAGGATGATATGGAAGAAAGAGAAAGCGTTTCTATTAATACAGAGGGTGGTCGCACATTTTTTAGACGATTTCGGGGTTGTTATTTTAACGTTTAAAATATGAGTATTGCTTTCTGAAATAATCTATATGATAATCTCATTTCTTGATTCTAATTCTGCGTAATGCTTTCGATGGTAGAAGGTTTTTTGTAAAATTTACAGGGTTATTGCTTCCCATGCCTCTTTAAAAACTTTCAGATTCATTCCGTGGTGGTTTTGCGCTTTGAAAGAGCTCTTTTCAGCAGACCAAATGCACAATAAACCATAAGAGAAACGTCAGGTGACTTCTTAGGAATATGTTGAAAGGTATAAATGCAATACCTGTGTGAGTTTTTAATGTTTTCAACGAATACAGCGGTAGTTTTTGAAGTATGAGCGGTAGTTTTGCTTTGATGCATTTTCACCCTTTAAAAGTCGTTGAAATAAAGAAAATAGCATTTTTTCTGTAAATATAGGATGTAACACATTCTCTTAATAATAAAATTAATTGATTTTAACATTTTTGTCCAATATTCTTATTTTTATTTTTCCATTGTAAGATAAATTTGCGACAGTCATAAATCCTTACCTGAAACTTCGTTTTCAGCCTTGAAATTGGCTCTTTTTATCCCTGTTTTTTTTCCATCTGGTATCTTTTTACTATGTATACGTACTGATTTTTGGGATAGCACTTTCCAATCAATAGTTATGTTTATTTCGCACTAAAAAGTTTTTATATTATGTGCTCTGCAATCATTTTAGACTGTCGAATTAGCATACTTCTGTTCGAAAAAAAACGCATCTTCCCATTCACAGTTTTTTTGCATGCGCAATCTTGAAATAAGAATAAATTTGAAAGTATCAGACGATAATATAAATTACACATAATAAGTTGTTGCCAGAATTTTTTCCTCTAAAATAATTCCATTTTTTAAAATCATTTATCAAATTTGTCTAAAAAATGTGCGAACAGCCTCTGTATTAGAGATTTTCTATAACTCAAAGTGTGTGGGAAAAAGAAAGGAGCCATATGCTATTATGTTGCTGAAATCATAAATAAAAGTGAAATTGACTTTGAAGTGAAGTATATGAAAAGACTTTTGCCAGCATACAATTTTGTCTTTAATGATGAGACAACATATTCAGCTGTTCTTGCTGACATTGAAATGAAATTACCAAAACCAACGGCTTGCGGAGGGACAGAAAGAACAACGACACAATTATCATTTCCTGTAGACTTCCAAGGTTATTCCATGATAAAAAGAACTTTTGAGAACTTTTTTTTAGCCTTTAATGTTTAATTTGATGTTGCTTTATTATTTTTAATTCATCATACATTATTTTGCAAAGAATTTTTCAACTCTTCAATGTGTTTCATTATTATAACTATTTTTAAGTCTTATCATTTGAAAATGGCTGTCATATCTTCTATGTTCAATATCTAAACCTGTATTTAATAATAATAAATGTGCTGTGATAATATAACTAATTTTGTATGTGCCTTACTCACCGTCCCACTGTACCCCATTCCCTGTCCCACTGTGACATCTTGAGTACCTTTTAAAAATTATATATTTTTTAAAGAATAAAATAAGTATAAATTATGAAAAAAAATTACAATGAAAGCTAAATGTTGCCAAAATATTTCTCTGTATTTGTTTTATTTTTCTAATTAAAAGGAAAAAAATTATCATAAAACAAGTGAAAATTGTCCCACTGTGCCCCCCTCTCCCCTATATTTATTGTACGCTGTTAAAAATAAAGTTTGATGTTTCACCAAGAAATTTGTTAAATCTAGCTGAAATTTAACTGTAACTATGATATCCGTGCTAAGTTTCACCAGTTTAGTGGTGTCTAGTTAGTCTTCATTTCTAGTGCCAAAACGAAGTTCGTCCCAAATTTTCGGGAATAGCCATCATTTGTATTTTACTCAATTTTTGATCAATTTTACCTGACACAGTAAACATGACAAATAAAATTTTGAGATAACCATTAATACATTTTTAAAAGAAAATATCTGCATCTTTGACGCAAATAATAGCTGATTGTCAGGGTGTTTCAGATCTTTCAAACTCACGGCTACAAACTTTACTAGGTGTATAATAGGTTTGATGGGATGAAAACTTTAATAGGTTGATAATGAGGTTTATTATGGCATGTTTGGTATTGAAAATGAAGTGTGTAGCGTTTATAGTTCATTTACAGGGATACTCAAAAGAATTCCGTTGCATTACGGTCGTTGGGGAAAAATCGATTGCAGTGTATTTTAATGATGTTAAATTCAAGCATATTGAAATTGATATACATCACTCAGGTGCACTACAAGAGCCTTACAATAGAATAGGGTGTGCATAGCATTCATCGTTCTTTTACAGGGACTCACAAAAGAATTTGGTTAGAGTACTGTCTAAGAACAATAATTGCTGGAAGTGCGTTTTAAGTCGTAGTGCGTTTTTTATAAATTAAACTAATTTTTTACTTGGTGTGTATAAATTCTATAGATGATATACAGGGCAGCCTAAAAGATCTCGAGTACATTTCCGTTTATTGACGAAAATTGCTGAAGGGGAATTTACAAACTGTACTATGCGCTTCCAAACGGGACTCATTTTTAACATACTATATGCAGTATATATATACAAATCTATAGATCATATACAGGGCTGCACAAAAGAATTCAGAAAATTTTACGACTATTGATGATATTTCCTGAAATTGGGTTCTCTAATGTGTTATTTGTTTTCCATATAATTATTGCTTAGTATCACAAAGTATTATTTAGTATTGCTCAGTATAATTAGTAAATTGCTTTCTCAGTTATTATATCTTAAAAGTTTAATTTTTGAAATTTGTGTTTCAGTACTACTTCTCTAATCTCCTGATAGTATTTGATATGTGTTTATTGTTTTCACTATATGTACATATTCCTATACAATCACTTATGTTATTCCCTAATATTCTTAGTACTAGTATATTGCCGTACTTAAATTGTGTTAGCTGTTTACTGTGAATACCCCTATCTAATTATTCAAGTTTTTCCCCAAATAAGTCTTTTTATACAGTCGATGCTACTATGCAAACTGTAATTTTTTCATTTGACATTATCGGATTTATTAATTGTTTATCGTTCAATAAGTGAGCTATTAGTATTGTTTTGTATTTATTGTTTTCTCTCAACTTTAATAATTATCTTGTAAGGTTTTGACGCATACTAAATAAACCTGCTAGGCGTGGCTAGTTGAGCTTAAGCCGAAAGGTAGGCTTCCCCGCCCAGTTTGATTTTGACTATGTAAGCCAACAGATAGGCCTCCCCGTTCGGTTTGACCTTGTTTTCTTAGACACTGCCCACCCGATTTTATCTTGACCTTGTTTTCTTAGACACCATCTTTCACTTTATTAAACCGCGAAGTTTTTTTAAAGTATTCTGGAAATGTTGGAAAGTATTTCATAATCTATGCTTGACGCATGATTTTTCGTTCTTGTTTCACAGTGTGACCGATTTACTATGCAACATCAGCACTTTTCGTGAGCCATCACATTTCACACAAAACAAAATATATGTAATCCCTGAAAAGTATTCTTCATTATTCTATTTATGTATATTCTTGAATGTTATTAAAAATTAGAAAGCTTCTTATAAGTGAATGAAAATAAGTATGTACGTTGGTAAATATTTCGCAAAAATTTTGAAAACATGTTTATCTATATGCTTTCAAAATAAAATTTTTGCTCAAAATTTTTCAAAAGCAAATTTTTGTTCCTCTTTTCCACAAAAACAGCTGTCTGAACATTCTAATAATTTCCAAATATATACGATTACAGAACAAAATAATATATACGACGGTTCATTTTATTTATTACTAAAGATTCACTTTTATTATAAAAGTTCGTTTACATCATTTTTTACTACTTTTTAGTATTCTATTTTATTCTATTTTAGCTTAATCATTCTAAATACCGAGAAATAATAGTAATAATAAGGCAGGTTTCATAAAATGTTTTAAACAATGTAACAAATTTCGGCGAATTTTGCGCTATTACTTTCCAGTTAATAGAAAATTAATTTTATTAATTGTTTTGAATTCTGGTGAACATTTTCGAGAAATCTGACAACATAAAAATGGAAGCATTATATTACAACATAGATCACACAGCATGTAAACGTGTTGAAAATTTTAATTAAGTGGAATTACTTAAGCGTAATTTAATTAAGCGGAATTTGATGAAAACGTTGACCTGTACAATTATTCCTGGTAATTTTAAAAATCGATATGCATTGAAATTCAAAAAGAAGTCCTAGAAACCACGCGTTTCAACGCAATTATTTTCTCAAATGACACTGCCGAATTTTTCAGATTAATTTCTTTGTTTGTTGAGAATTTCAAAATATGTTTAACCGTATATACTTTGTACAAGAATACGTATAGGTCATCTATACTAATGCAGAGCTGGCCAAGTCTCCGGCTTTTTGGATACCAGTATTTTAGTACAGAAAATGTTGTTTTATGTAATCGAGACATTCTTCGATTTAAAAGAACAACATTTCTCTAAAATAATACTGGTATGCAAAAATCCGGAGACTTGGCAAGTCTGCTTATGAAAGGAAGTTTCGCTCTGTGTGTGTCTTTCTGGCTATGTGTGTGTCTGTCTGCGATGGTCGCGGTTTGGAAATTAAGGTGAGGATAGTCCAAGGCCTCTCCTGATGCAATTGATGCTTAGATTTTTATATATATTAATTTTATAGAGGGATATTTTGAAAATTAGCCGAAATATTAATTAAAACACATTAATCACCGCTACCAATATGCCATATTTTTCTGAAAATGGTGCAAAAGAAATATCAAAACAGCAAAATGAAGTTTGTGTTGAGTGGGTGAAGAAAGATTTTCGGTTTACACAAAAAAGGCCGGGCTACCAGGAATCACCATTAACTAACGCCTTTTCACAACACGTTGACATAACAAAAACTATTAGGTCTATCGACACGAAAATTTGCAGATCTACATTGAAAAAAAAAATTGCAATTTCAAAAAATCAAACAGAAAATTCCATCCACAACTTTCCGAAATATTAATTAGAAATTTTTAATTTTTGGAGAAATTTAATCTTGCAAAAAATTCTTGCGTTTGATAAAAATTTGAGACGCGACAGGTGTCTGCGATAATGAATCCGCATAGAAATAGGGTACTAAGACGGGGACTCGAATTTTTTTAAGGGGACTTGAATTAACAGTTCTAATTAAGCTGCGATTTTAAAATTAACACTGTTCAAATCCTCTCTGCTTCTACATTACGAGTTTGTAAAAATTGAGATTATCCGACAATTATAACAGCCCCATATCGTGAACAGCCCCATTATTTTTTTACGCGTGAAGGTTTCGCTATGGTACTTCATTGTGAAGTTTGGTAATTTTTGAAATTCAATATTTTTGAAAAACGGCATAATCATTAGATTTAAATTTATATGAAGAAAAATACAATTTTTTACCTTTCTAACGCAGTTTGTCTAACAATTTTGTGAGAAATACTTTTCAAGCTATTAATTTTTAGTATTTTAGCTATTTATTTTTTATTTAACTTTTAATACATTTCAAAAATTTCTCTTATATAAGATATTTAGCAGGATATAAATTTAGGAATAAATACCGTCAGTGGCGAAGCGTGTAGATCGCTGGAAAAAAATTTCTTTTTGACCTAAGTAGGAATTGACTTTAATTTTTTTTTCTTATATTACTTGTTTTTTATGTGCAGGCATAGCAGACAAGATGTGTCTTATCTCTTGCATAAAGAAAGGTACAAAAAAAGTAATGAAAAGTTGGAGTGGTGTTATTAATGACTGTATAAAATTATTTAAAATATTGGATTTTTCGATTGGAAAGTTATGCATTCTTACTTAAAATAAGAAGAGTATTAACATTTTCTAAAAATCGAAAAAATCCACCAATAAGTTTTTATTTTATAAAGATCCGGATTTTTATGAAAAAGAAATAAAAGCTGATTTGAGAGTGGGTGTGATAATTAAAGAAACTTTTGCATCGGGGAACAAATTATTCGTTATATTTGCGGATATGTGGAGGGGGAGAGCACTGTTAAAAATTTGCAGCAAACTGTCCAGTCATTTGACCGTTTTTATAAAAAACGGCTACATAACAGTAATTTAACCCTGATCATCATATGGGCAATAATATCGTCAAGATAGAGTTAAATTACGGTTGTATAACCGTTTCTCTAAAAACGGTCAAATGACTGGACAGTTTGCAGCAAATTTTTAACAATGAGGTTAATGCTTTTTTATTTAATATCGCATTTATTGTGCTTCACCGCACCTCCTGGCAGCGAGTTTTTCACTAATTGGGAACTCTTATTAATAAAAATATATATATAAATAATAATTATATTGCTCTGATTTAGACAAAACATTTTCAGCGTCGCCCGTAGCGTTTTATTAATGTTATACATAAAGGATACAGAAAATTTCAAATAACGATTTTTGTAAAAATTAAACTTATGTTCCTAATAAAAGTAAACAACCCTTATTATTCAGTTGATGCATACCAATAATCAAAATACGTGATTTGTTGTTGTGCACTGGACCAAACGCCCTCTGCAATCCTAAAAGGTTTGATCTCTAATTGTGCATTCTTATCTCGGGCTCTATGGGCCCGATCACAACGGGGTTTGGAGGATTCAACTTGGTTTTCGATCGCGTTACAGACTTTAGTGCCACCTTCCACCGCCGCCAGGGGCGCATTATTTTCTCGATTTCTATGGGCCCGATTTCGACGAAATTGGTTCTTTCAACTCGCTTGATAAAACGGGGGCCCTCTTGTTGGATATTCATATAGAACAAATTCCGCCCCCTGGAGGTGGGACGTGGAACTAAATGATTTTGCAGCACGCCAGCTATATACTGTGCCGGAGGCAGCGGGGACACGTGTCGGAGTTTTGTTCGGATTTCCGTCGCGTGCACAGCAATTTTAAATAAATAACTCATACAAAATCGGGTTAAAGTTATAAAATCATACAAACTTTAGGTTTGTTTAATTTTTTTTCACGGTCCCGGACAGCGCCGGGCGCTCAGCTAATAAAATATAAAATATTATAGGCAGCAAATTGCTGGAACACCCCCTGTGATTTGAAGAAAATATAGCGTTATATTCGAGGATTTCGGATAATTTTTACGTTAGATTGGAAATTTTTTTATATTTTTTTGAGGAAATAAATCAAAAGGAAAATATTCATATTTACAAAATTTAATAAACCGAAAAATTTCCGCAATTCACGGATTTTTTGAGAGAGTGCATGATAAATTAAAATTTTGATTTGATACACTGTAAAAAAGACAAATGTTTCTTAATCTACGAAAATATTAAAACCACGAATGAAACTACACAATAACCTCTTCTGAGTTACCCATGATTCTGAAAAGCATTCTTTATCTGTAGATACCTCAGAAATCAATATATTTTCGAGATTTAAAAAAGCATTTATAAAAACAAATTTTCTTTTCCAGCCACTGTTTTTCGGAAACGTTTCCAAGTAGTTTTTAAAGTGTTCTGTAGTTTTTGTAGTGTTGATATATCAATTTTCTGAAACAGGAATATCGATTTTTCGTATGTTATCAATTCTCAAATAAACATTTTCAGTTTCAACAAACATATTTTAAAGGCAAATATAATAAATTAACAGCATTAACATTAACAATAAAATTAATATTATTTTGTTACTTTTGCATGTATAAATACAATACAGTTCAAAATGTTTAATTGAGAATTATTAAAAATACGAAAGCTTTTTATAAATGAATGAAATTAAGTATATACGCTGATAAATATTTCACAGTAATTTTGAAAACATGTTTATTTATGTCTATATGCTTTCAAAATAAATATACAGTATTTATTTAATTCAAGGAATGATTGTTTAGCAAATTTTTCTTGCTCTTTTTCACAAAAACAGCTGTCATAGCTTTTTAATATTTTCTAAATACATACTGTTACACAACAAAATAATAAATACGACAGTTCATTTTATTTATTTCTAAAGATTCACTTTTATTATTCAAGTTCGTTTACATCATTTTTTACTACTTCTTAGTATTAGTGAATTCTATCTTAATTTAATCATTCTAAATCCCGAAAAAAAAAATAATAACGCAGGTTTTACAAAATGTTTTAAACAATGAAACGCAAATTATTGCGAAATTTACACTATTACTTTTCAGTTAAAAGCGAATTTATTTTATTAATTATTTTGAATTCTGGTAAACATTTTCGAGAAATTTGACAACATAAAAATAGAATTGTTATATTACAACAAAGACCATTACAGCATGTAAACATGTTATTGAAAATTTTAATTAAGCGGAATTTTTGATGAAAACGTTGACCTGTAGATTACATTCCTGGTAATTTTAAAAATCGATATGCATTGAAATTCAAAAAGAAGTCCTAGAAACGACGCGGTTTGACGCAGTTATTTTCTCAAATGGTTTACTTCCGAATCTTTCATATTAATTCCTTTGTTTGTTGAGAATTTGAAAACATGTTTGTCCGTATACTTTGTAAAAGAATACGTTGGATTTGCATACTTTCAAAACAAATTTCGTCATAAAATGTGAAATGTTACAGGCAGCAAGTTGCTGGAACACCCTCTGTGATTTGAAGAAAATACAGCTTTATATTAGAGGAATTTTAGGTACTTTTTACGTTATATTAGGGAATTCTTTGTATTTTGGGAGAAAATGGTAAATTAAAGTGAAAATTTTCATGTTTTAGCGAAATATAATCAGCGAAAAAATCCTTTCAATTCGCGAAGTTTTTGAGAGAGTGCATGATAAATTAAAATTTTGTTTTGATACACTGTAAAAGAGACAAATGAGGGAGTTAGAATGACAGTGGTGTAAGTCAATATTTAGTAATTTGAGAAATAAAGGGTTTTGTGAAACTTGTATTGCCGTTGCATTAAGTGGTCCAACTTGTTTTACCCTCTAGCGACTCCCTAAGTGAACTATGACTTATTTGACTGTCGCACTGAACAGAAATTAATATAAGTTCAGTGGAAATATATGGTTATCTAGATTTTTCAAATCTTTGACTCACTCCACTGTCATTCTCACCCCCTCAATCTTACTTAATCGAAAATAAAAAGCCACTAACGAAAGTGTAGAATACCGACTTACCTACGATTCCTTAAAGCGTTCTTTATCTATGTAGAAACCTCAGAAATCAATATATTTTTCAGATTAAAAGAAACATTTATAAAAACAAAGTTTCTTTTACAGCCATTGATTTTCGGAAACGTAGTTTTTATAGTGTTCCGTATAGTTTTTGTAGTGTAGATATATCAGTTTTCTCAAACAGGAATATCAATTTTTCGGATGTTACTAATTCTCAAGAAAACATTTTCATGTTCAACAAATAAATTTTAGAGAAAAACATAATAAATCAACAGCATTAACATTAACATTAAAATTAATATTATTTTGCATGTATAAATGTATAAATTCACCCCAATTTGAAATGTTTAATTGAGAACGTATAGCATCCTAAAAACCGATATTCCGATTTGAAAATCTGATTAATACACTATAAAAACGACTCGGAAATGTTTCCGAAAATCAGTGGCAGCAAAAGAAACTTTATATATCTTTCTTTAAATCTCGAAAGTACATCGATTTCTGTGGTTTCTAAAGATAAAGGACAATTTTCGGAATTATGGATAGCTCGGAAGGGGGTTATTGTATATTTTCGTTCGTGGTCATTTCATATTTCGGTAGATTATGAAACCGGGCTGATACCTAAAATTGGGCAAATGTACTTTCGTGTACTATGAAATTTTGTTTTTATTTTTTTAAGAATACTCTAGGATGAGGGAGTAGAAATGCTTTAAATTTTCTGAATGTACACTGTTTAAAATATCCCTGTAAAATTACGGCCAGAAGCCGACAGCAGTGATTCCAGTCATACCCCGTTAATTTGAGAAACTATTTTAATTAGAGCTGATGTTGCAACGTAACAGGCATCACAAAAGGAAATGAATAAATAGTAATTTTTGTATAGCTCTGGTGCCAGCCTCAGTCACAGTATATAAATATACATGTATATATATTTTACAAACCGTAATAACTTAAAAAGAAAATTTATAATTCTATGCAATTAAATATTTGAAGCTAACTATTATTTTTACAAATATATTATAAATATGGGGGTGCTCAATACTTTTGCCCAAGGCCGTATTGAGTGCGTTAGCGTTTACCGTTCATTTACAAATCAAATAATTCAATAAATAATTCAAATACGAGGTAATTTCGAAAAGTAAAGATAACACCTCAGACAGAAGGAAAGAAAAAGTTTTAATGAGCGCGTTGGCAACACATATTGTAACATTTGACCTTTCCATCACAGCCATTCATTATTTGTACGGTGAGTCTGTTTCGTGTAGCACGGGTTTATAATGGCTGAATCAATTCGGAATCCCGACAAATGTGAAATACGTTCCGTCATACGTTTTCTCCATGCAAAAGGTGAGCGTTCAGCGGATATTCACAAAGAAATTGTTTCCGTGTATGGAAACATTATGAATCGACAAAATATAACGAAATGGTGTTGTGTTTTCTCTGGAGGTAGGACCAATGTTCATGGAGAGCCCAGTACAGGCAAGCCATCTGAGCTTGCGGACCATCCCGGACCTTGTATCCAGAGACAATCACTTATTCCTTTACCTGCAGAAACATCTTAAAAACTTCCACGACGATGATAAAATCAAAATCGATGTTGAATTGTGGTTTCGATAACAGGCGGTAAACGTCTATGACTGTGGGATACAAAAACTTGTACCCAGACTTAACAAATGCTTGGACAATGACGGCAACTATGTCAAAATATAAGGCATATACCTGTAAGTAATTTGTAATGGACATTTTATTAGTTAAAAGTTTTTTGAATGAGTATGCGGCATTGTAGCTTTACTTTTCGAAAAACCCTCGTACATTATACTATAGTCTTTGGAGGGGAAATGCTAAAAATGAATTCTCAAACGTGTTATGCATTATCCTGCTGAACTAAGTTTTAGAATACTGTGTGATGCGTTTAAAAAGTCTATAAATCATGTATAAAAGTGAATAAAGGAGTTCGAATACCTTATCGACTGTAGGCGATAATTGTTGAAACTAGGTTTCAAATATATGTTATTTATTTTCGTCTTTCACAGTATCAAAGGATGAAGTTGAGTTAAAATTGTCAGGAAGTGTTGGAAAGTGTTTCATAATCTGTGCGTGATTTTTTCTTTCTTGTTTTTTTCCCCAAATAATTACATAAAAAATAATTTACAAACTTTTCCATCATAAAACAATGGCGTATTTTGTTTGATTTAGCGAATGAAATACAATAAAATTTCATACGTGTTTTAAATTTTGATAACGATATAATTCAAGGTTTTTTTAATCTCAAATATAATATTTCCTTCTCTTAAAACATTTTCCTAGTAATAAAAATTATTATTATTATAAAATGAATAGAAAATCCATTTTAAGTGAGTCAAAACACGCAGTTATGTGATAGTGATTAAACCAACATATTTTATTAGATTCACTTGACGAAAAAAATAATCCAATTCTTGTTTAAAGTTTTTAGAATGCTTTAAAGAGAAAATAAATTGCTTTCAAAATTTTACTTCTCCAGAATCCCTGCGCCGTATTTTATCTCTAATCAATACTTTCTTCAGTAATCTATGGCAAAATACCTTTCTTTTTCTTAATAAAAACTTAAAAGTATTCGCAGCTTTATTTTGGAATTATTATTTCGAAGAATATCTTAATCAAATAATCTTTCGTAGAAATGTGTAAGTAATAGAATCCCTAATATATATATATATATATATATATATATATATATATATTTCACTGTTAAACCATCTTGCGCAAGAAAGACATTTTTCTTTTCAATTTTGAGTACTTGGAGTTCAATTTTCTTGTTAAAGTCTAAATATTACTACATAATACTTGGAAATATGACGATTTATATACTTACACTTTTTCTTTAATATATAAATGCAGGGAGTACATAACTAAAACTAATCTATTCAAAGCTGCCTGTAGCGGTATTTATTCAACAGAAAATTATGAAATTTTAGAATACATCTTATTGAGGGAATAAAAAAGACATTTACATATATATATATAAAAATACACTACAGAGCGTATTACCAAATAATTTTTTTTAATTGGTAATACGTTCTGGTAATAATTTTTTTTAATTGGCTTCCCGTGAAAAATTACACTTTTATTAACGCGATAGCGCAAAAAATATTACCCGCAGTAACACCAAAATTGGAATGGAAGTCGGTAGTGTCAAAATCTCACCGGGGATAGAAAATCAGAAATATTCGTCAACTCTAACGCCTCGAAATGTCTGCCTTAAAATTTTCCATTTTCCCCATAGAGATAACATTGCGATTGTTTGAATTATTAAAGCTCCATTGTTGTAACTTATGCATTTTTACCTCATTATGTTCACATCGTTATGACGTCAACATTACTGACGCACACATTTCTGATTTATGAAATACTATATTGACTTTTGGAAATTTTACATTATACAGTACGTAACGACACCTCACCGCCCCCCCCTTTTTCTTTTTTTTTTGCGAACTGATAGGTACCCAGATTAGATACCACATTCTTTGTAATTTCCAAACGATGTAATTCGGTTTGAATTTTACATTTAAATAAAAGAAAAGAAATCTAATACGAATTTGGGTACTTCTGTATTTGCCACATGCCAACATATAATAACCAAAGAAATCGAGAAAATATAATCTCATGTATGTTTGTTTTCATTATATGTACGTATGTATGTTTTTTGTATTCGCATGTATGAAAGTTTGTATAGGGAAATTTCCATTTCCATAATCGGATTTGCAGACAATTGGTATATTTTAGTGATCGTTGTTTGGCGTGAGCGTGGCGCAAATTTAAATTCATTATATTAACCTGTTTTTCTTTTTCTTTCTGTACACATACAGTGTAAAGAACGTACTGTAATCATGATAAAAACCTGATTATGGACATATTGGCATATTTTAACATTTTGAGGTTATCTGTATTTGTTTTCGCTATTTTTAAATTATTCCGCATGATATGTGTATGTATGCGTGTGTAATAGAAAATCCACGCATTTTTCGGTCTCCAGAGCTCATTCTTACTGAAAAATTGAAATAAAGACTTCAAAAAATTTTTAAAGAAAATTCATAGAAATGTTTTAGTTGCCATTTTTTTTATCACGAAAAACTTTTTTAATAACAAAATACTCGGGAACAACTTTTCAGCAAAAGGTTTTAATCTCGGACGCAATCCGGACCATTATTTATTAAGTAAGATCTGTCGTCTGGATTAAATGAAAAAGTAGTGAAAATTGCGTAAATTAAATTGCGCGATCGTTGTAAAATTGTGCAGATTTATGAATGAAAATGCAAGTTAATGACGTCATTTTCACTAGCAGATGTACATTGTTAAAAATAAATCCGTAAATGCACGGTAAAACTACTGGCAGCAAAGTTGCCTTACTTTTTCCGTTCCGTTAGTAGATTTTCCGTTTTGAAAGATAAAAGAATGAAAACCTCCGTTTGCAGAAGCGGAAACTTTCCGTTCACACTCTCAGAAATCACGGAAATATTCCTGGAATATGCACTGACAGCAAGGGAAAATTTCCGTTATGAATAAAATAAACTCGGCTTAAAAAATTACATTTCTCTTTGTGCTGTCATCTGTGGACTATTGCGGAAGTATTTACTAGCTGATATACTTCAAAAACATTTTCTGGCCGACATCGGGTTTGAACTAGGGATGTCAGTGCCTCGAGTCAAGTGTCTTGCCGGTTAGACCAATGGGCGCTTGTTTGAATAGCAGTTTGAAGCGATGATATGGGATTTCTCAAAATAGAGGCTTAGAAATTAAATAATTTGGGGTTTAGAAGCCTGGTAATTTTGAAGTTAATTGCAGGGAGGTTTCGTTATGAGATGATGTTGATGTTTTAAAATTGTAATATTAATAGAGGATAAAAACATGAATTATATGTATTCTTAATTTGATTGTCAGATGTAAAATATGAATATTATATTTTGAATTAAATTCGATAAAAAATGTTTGCTTTTTAGAGAAAATCGATTTTTTTTTCAACTATTATATATTTTTAAAATGTGTTCGCTTAGAATATATTTTCAGTGCGAGTGCTTTTCATTACTTTAAAAAATAAATTGCGAATAATTTTAAAGGAATGAGAAAATTATTATTATTATTATTTTTTAATTCGAAAGCATTATTTTTGTTTGTAGCTTTTTTGAGTAAAATCGATTTTTTTTCACTTAATTTAACTATTATATATATATATTTTAATCTGTTTGTTTAGAATATATTTTAAGTGCGAATATTTTCTTATAACTTTGAAAAATAAATTGCAAATAATTTTAAAAGAATGGGAAATTGTTACTTTTTTTAATTCGAAAGCACTATTTTGTTGTTGTTGTTGTTGTTTTAAATAAATTCGAAATTTTAATTTATTAAATTTTTAGTTTTTCTGTGCAGCAACATGTCAGTTTTTTAAACATTGAAAATAAATATGCAGCAGATAACGGAATATCTCAGCTGGCCCCTTTCGTCTCCGTCCGTTCCGTTGTTTTCAGGAAATATGAGGAAATTTTCTGTTTTTTAACGGTTTTCCCTTTTGTCGCGAAAAGGGACTTTTTCTGTGAAATTCAGGAAAAAAAAAAAATACCCGTGAATTTCAGATTATTTTTAACAGAGTATTTCACATTTCTGAAATAAGGACACCATAAATTTTAATATATAAACACGTGCAATAAAGCTTAAATCCTACTAAGTACACGAGTTTAGTTTTTTTTATTAGAACTCAGCCATCGGTGCAATTCAATTCTTTGTTTTGCATACGAACATAATTTCTTCTTTTGAATTTTATTTTGAATAAGTCTGAACCGAATCTGTGTTTTGGAGGCCTATTTGTTTACCTCATTGGAGATATTAAGCAGCTACAGTCTGTAAAAGGCCCCTTTATATAAGAGACATTCTTTAAAAGATATTTTGGCTTTTCAAGGGCAAACAGTGCTTAGGAATTTTGAAAATTTTTTTACCATAACAAAGTCAATAAGACAACGCGACGATCAATAAAGACAGTTTCGAGAGATTCTTGATTCGCTTTCCGCGGGCCAAGTTACAAGCGACCGATACCCATCCCTTATGCAACGCCACAAATGTACACTGACTTCGGTGGAACGTGACAGATTTCAAAGTGCCATATGAATTTTTTCCACAAACAAGCAGCTGAAGAACATAATCAAGAAATATTTCAAAAATCAAAATGGCCAGTGGCAAGAATATTAGCAGATCCCAATAATCAAATAACATTTATGGTGTGAAGATTAACACACATCTAGACTTCTGGCTGAACTTTTCTTATCAATTGGATGCAGAGTTATGTTACGTTCAGATCTGTGGACAAAAGAAGGTTTGGTAAACGGTGCACTTGGTCCGGTAAAAGTTATTGTCTACGGCCCAGGACTTCGGTCTCCAGGCTTGCCACAAGCTGTAATGGTTGATTTAGATGATTATCATGAGCCATTTCTAATCGAAATACTTTTCATTGTAGCACCGATTTCTAAATCTTGAAATTGAAAAAGTGTCCCATGCTCACGAACTCAGTTGCCTTTAACAGGTGCATACGCTGTCACCAGGGTTTAACTTTGACAAAAATTGCTGTGGACATCGTTCCAAAGGTGTCGTCACCTGGAGCAACTTATGTCGCTTTTAGTGGAGTTTGTCGTTTAGAGTATGATCTCATTGAAGTGTCTTTCGCAAAGGATAAGCTTAGCAAATAAGAAAATGGAGTCATATGCTGATAGATTAGCTTTTGAACGTTATCTTAAGCAGATGACGACTCAATAATTAGGAAAGGACGACGGGCAAAGTGGTCACCCTAACGTTTTGTGATTTTTTGTTACCCCTTAAAATACATATACATAACTGACAATTTGCATTGAACTAGAGTGACTGCTTAGAAGTGTAAGGGTATTTATAATTTTTACGAAATAATAAAGTGGAAGTGAGAATTTGGTTTTTTGCAAAAAAGGTCAAAATGGCCACTTTGCCCGTCTAGGTCGGGCAAAGTGGTCACTCCATGGCCACTTTGAACTACAGATGTAAAAAGATTGAAAATACTATTTACATTTACATGATTAGAACATTTTTATTGCCATAACAAATCGTATGGAACATAATGAAAGATTGAAAATGGTATGAAAATCCAATAAAAGTTTGACAAACCCATATAAAAATTATAAATCAGAATAAAACACTGCATTTTTCGCAAATGAACTCCACGTCATCTTCTTTGAAAAGTGAACAGGCCTCATAAGCCCAGAGATGACAAACATTGCACCTGATCCAACCTTCATCAATTGATCCAATCAACGGCCACTACCCTGACCACTTTGCCCGTTTTAGAGCCATGACAGAAAATACATTCTACAGTGGAAACTAATGAACAGTCAGCGACCACTCACCCACCAATGTAAAGCTGAAAACATGCTCTTTCTTTTCACATTTAATAAATAAATGCAAGTGCAACAGGTTATTGTTAATTGTATGTAATATAAGTCAATTACCTTAGATCACAAACTTCAAAAACTGGAAAACCCGCTCTAAAATTATAAAGCATGGAACCACATTGTTCAACAATTGTCTGGTTACTCATTGCCATCAATCGAAATAGTTTGACCACAAACCACTCAATGCCAGCGCTCTGGTGACGCCATTATATTGGATGACCACTTTGCCCACCCTTAGCCAATTTGCCCGGCCTTCCCCTATTTGAAAATGAAGATTCAACAGCTGTTATTGCAAACATACTTTTATACTATTAAACAGTAAACCTAAATATAAAATATTTTTCTTAAATGTTATCTTTTAAATTTATGTGACTGAATACTCCGACATTTCGGCCTGACGGATTCTAGTATAATTGATTCATCAAGACAAATCTTGTTCAGTTCATCATTGTCAGCTACCCTTTGAAATCTTAAAATGGTATGTTCAGTAAGTTAATAGAAATGCTGAGGGTATGATGCGAAATGCAATTCTTGAATTCTAGGAAAGTTGTTGCGTTGTGACGATTCACCATATCTTTTAGTTTTCCACAAGATTAAAAAAAATCACTGGCATTCACATTTTGACAAACCAGACATACAGAGAGTGAGGAAAGTTTTCTTATGAAAAAAATGTCTCCTGAGCGTCTTCTTAACACAAGTGGTAATTTGTGGAGAAGCTTTATCTTGAGATGACATTGTTCTGTCAAGGTACTGTCAAAAGTTTTGAGCCAGGAAACTGTTTTTGTCTAAAATTTCCATCACAGGTAATTTCATAGTCATCCTTAATTTGTAATGAGCAATGAACATTTTTGGCTCAAGGCATAGGCATGGTTGCCTGCGATCTTGGAAACTAAGCTAAAATCCTTTCTTAGGAAGACAGGATGTTCCGGTCTATTTATCAATTATTTGACTGCTTTTAGTTATTTTAATAGGTAGTTTCCTATAACTCTATTTGCTGGAAACCTTCTAAAATACACTTCTAGGAAATGCTTTTCAGCTTGTAATGGAAAAAGTATGAGCAAGTTCAGATATTTGGAACATTATAAAGTTTTCTATTGTTTCATCCGTACTAGACACCCTTTGCCCCGGGTCCCTGGGCAGCTGCTCCAGGTCTGCCTCACTATAAGTGTATTTTAATGATATTACTCTATTTCAAAAATATTGAAATTCATATACATTACTGAGGTGCACTCAAGATGCTTACTATAGAATATGATGTGAATAGCATTTATCGTTCATTTGCAGAGACACAGCAAAGAATTCGGTTACAGTACTGTATATGAGCGATAATTGTTGGAAGTGCGTTTTCAATTGTGGTATGCCTTTTTAAAAGTAACTAATTGTTTTCCTGTCAACCGATGTGTATAAATTTTGTAGATCATATACAGAGTTGCACAAAAGAATTCGAGTACATTTCTATGCTTATTGATGAAAATTGTTGAAATTAATTTTCAACTGTGTTATGCGTTTCCTAACTGAATTAATTTTTTGCATACTATTATATATATATACAAATCTGTGAATCATATACACGACTACACAAAATAGTTTTGATATTTTTCCGACTGTAGACGGTAATTGCAGAAATTGGGTTTCCAAATGTGTTATGCGTTTTCCAAATTGTTTACTTAGACATAATCTTTCACCTTATTAAACGATTTAATAAGTTAGTTTTGTTACAGTGTTCTGAATGTGTTGTAAAATGTTTCAGAATCTTTGCTTGTCGCATGATTTTCTTTCTTTTTATTTACTATAACTTGGGGAGTTACTACCCCCCCCCCAAAAAAAAAAAAAAAAAAAATGTTGTTTTCAAATTTAAACTGATTTAAACTGATTGCTTTCTGACATATTCCTGAATTTATTTTTGTTCGTAAAGGCATGAGATTGGCAAGTGCTCTTATCCAGAAACTATGAAACTATGATTTTGTTTTTCTTTTTTTTCTGATAAAGGCAAAGGATTTTTCAAAAATGCTGTCAAGTTGGCGTTCTGAACTGAATTTCTGACACGACAGCTCGATAAAAGTTTTGAAGAGACAACAATCGCTTATAAATCAAAATATAATTCATTTAACGAAAAAAAAAAAAAAAGAAAAGAAAGAAAAAAAAAGAAAGAAAGAAAGAAAAAAAAACCCCAACAACATTTGATTTAAATTCACTTCAAATGTCAGGTCTAGTGTTATACTTTTACGCTGAAAATTGAGTCCGTGAATGTGTCAGGAATTTTTGCGGGGAATTATATCTTTTTGGATCATTAAATCTTCATTAAATTGATCCTGGTTTAGTGTATTGGGGATATTGATTCATTCATCCATATACCCTAACAAATAAAAGCTCCAGCAAGTAACACAGGACTGATTTAAAACTGTTTAAGTTTGTGTCCAAGTAACCACCAGATACAAGTAACCCCAAGTCACGGTATTTAGTTATTGACTTGGGATTCAAAGATTTTCCCAGATTTGATTAAAAATTGAGCCATATTTTATAGGAATAAAAATTATGTTTAAAACATTTTATGTTATTTCACAATGGACGATTTTTTTTTTATCAGTTATTTTTTATTATCTATGCTTTATGTTTTTAACCCGTAAATACGTATTTTACTGTATTAATAAAACATTAAGAATAATTGATGTTCATAATTCCATTTTATATTTAAAATATTGAACGAGTATTTTTCATTTTTTAAACAACAACTGAAACATTGTGATCACCTCATATAATGTTGTTGTTTTTTTTAGATTTTTTTATTCAGTACATTTGTTTGTCGCCCAAAAGTGTTGAATATTCTTTCTTATATCTTTTACGTGCTTAAAAAAAAAAAAAAAAAAACATAAAAAGAAAAATGTTTCTTACGATTGAGAAAACGCGAACCTATAAATGTTTACCTATATAATCAGATGATATATTTTTTAAAGTCTGCACTATTTGTTGCTTTATCGTTCACTTTTTCTTTAAAAATCGTCAAAGATTTCTACAAAAAGTAGCGTTTTGTACCCTCGAGTAATTTTTCTTTTAGAATTGTTATTTTCGTATGTACTTCCCCCTTTTGATTCTTTCTGTTTTCGACAAGTTCAACGTACAATCCCAATTGATTGTGATTTTATTTTTTACACCCAACTTATATCAATTCAAAATTTTATTTGTTCAAGGGAAGGTGAAAGGTTCTTTGGCCTAAAATTCACTTAATTTTTATGATTTTTTTTTTCAGTTTCAAAGAAAAGGGATATAACCTTCGGACTTTTTGAATCATATTTATTGAGATAGTACCTGCGGGTGCGCGCCGATCGGGTGACCGTTTTTCTGCGACCACAAGCACCCCAAACAAATTTCGTCGCCAAATTATGAAAAGGCATTAAATTCTATGGAGCTTATACAAACATTTAGTTTAAAAAAGCTGATTTTTGACAAAACGGTGATCATTTGAAGAAAAAAATGTCATTGTTTCACCTTTTTTTTTTTTTTTTTTTTTTTTTTTTTTTTTTTTTTGCGAACTTGAAAAAATAATTAATCAATGAAAATTATACTTTTCGATAGTATAAGCTCCAGTAAAAACGATTAGCTTTCTTTTAAATAAAAAGTGAAGGAAATCGGTCGAATTGTTCTCGAGAAAAATGATCACCCAGTTTGCAAAACGTGGTTGTGAGAAAACAAGTTTAAAGTTTCACAATAGCGTTACGTTCAATGAGCAAAAGATATTGTAAGGAAGTGTAATATCATGAAACTGCTTTAGGGCAACAATCTGCACACTTGAAGGATGTAAATAATGTAAAATTAAAAGAATCGAAAATTTTGATCCAAAAGAAGCAGAACCGCTTGACACAATTGCAAAGTCTCATTTATCCCTTAAGGGTCCTCTGCCCCTCACGCGAAAGCACCCGCTCGCTAATGTTAAGAAGTTATTTTCTAATATCTCGTTTGAATTTCAAAAATTTTAATTTTTTTTTTCGCATTGGATAGTTAAGATCGATCGTTATATCCGCCGTTGATTACTTTTTCGATTTTCTTTACGAAGATACTTGAGCTGGTTTTCGCTCCCCAAACGCTTATCGCCAACCTCATCGCATCCATGGAAAACAGATATGCAGCAGTCTTAATTGTTCGAGGGTACCACACACTATATAAAACATCCTTCATCCTCATATTTTTTTTACATTTATAGGTACTCAAACTGGTGCGGACCAAGTCTTCATGTTCTTGACATGATTTCAAACAATTAAAATTTCGATATACACTGCAAAAAATAATTGTTGATTTTACAGTATAAAACTGGCACCCCAGCTGTCAGTATTATACCGTAAAATTCACAGTATTAAACAGTAAAATAGGCAGAAATACGCTGCCGTGCAAGCAGTAATACGCTACCGCGCATACTACCAAACTGATTTCAAAAATGATGGTGGCAAATTGATGGTGACAGCCTAGGCTCCAATATAGGCTATATTTTATTCCGGTGCCACTACACCCAAGGGGTGACGGAGTAAAAAACGTTGGTTCAACTTTTCAGCATCATGTTACAATATGTAAGATCTATAAACAGAATAAATTATTATATGCACAGTGTATGCGCAGTGTATCCGATTCTATTTTAAGGAAACTTGGTACTCTTTGAACTATTTTTTTTAAAGATAAATTGGATTATTAAGATTATTTGAGTATTTTATAATATCTTTTAGACATATTATTTAATAGTTTTATGAATGAAAATGCTTTAATCAAGCAAAATGGAATTCTCGTGGTAAAAATTATATATATATATTTCTTTTTTTTTTTTTTTTTGACAAATTAAAAAATTAAAAATAAATAAATGAAACTCTCCTACAATTTTGAACTTTTTGAAGTATTTTTTTTTCTTTAGAGGCCGACGGAAAGTTCGGTTTCGTTTTTGTTTTCGGAAAGTTTTGGGCCCAAAATCTGAGTTTCGGCAAACATTTTGTTACGATAAAAAAAAAAAAAAAAAAAAAAAAAAAAAAAAAAAAAAAAAAGCCGCACTTTCGGTGCATACCGAAACCGTATTCGGATCTCATATAAGAGCGTGCTTATAGAAGAACCCATGCACAAGCACAGGCTAGCGACTTTGGATATTTTTCTTTCATCTATCATTGTTTGATGATTCGAACAATATTGATGGCAATAAAAAACTTCGTAATGACACTAACCAATCATTATTAGTAATAATAAAAAGTAAAATAAAATGTGTATGACGTTTGTGTGACACGTTTTGATGATGATGGAGTTTGTCGTTGTAATGGAACTAAATGCCAAACAACTAACGCGGAGCAATTTTGGTAGACAGAAAGTTTTCGTAATCGATTGTTCATAAAAATCATGTTTTTTTGAAAACTCATTTAAAGTTTTTATTTCTGAAAAAATATTAGAAATATTCACCTCAAGTTCTTAAAACTGTCCCTATGTTTTACCTTGACCCATAAACAGCAACATCCGATTACTTACACACTTCTGATTTGAGAGCTAAAAACAGTCATATTTACATTTCCAATGATCGAAAAGAAAACAAAAACTGTTTTAGTTAGCTAATTGTACAAACTTTCACATAAATTAATAAATTGTGATACTTGCCCAAAAAGGCCTATTTAAACGTAATTGAGTATCTTAAGGTTGTACGAAATATTTTTCTCTTTAAGAGAAAAATCCTGGCTTATTTTACTCTCAAGTATCTTTTTCCTATGTTTAAACATTAATAGAAAGATTATTTGCCAGAATTAATCTCATTGTGATCTCATCTCTTCGTTTGTTGATATCAAACATTAATGTTGATCAATATTGGTATAAGAATTAAACCGTTTCTTTTTCTTATATATATATATATATATATATAAAACTTTAAGTAAAATTTAACCATTGAAACATAAGAAACTGACCACATACACTGAAATCCCGATACCAAAGAGCCCTGTCAATTTACAAATTAAAATTGTAGTCCTAATAAAAGTAACATTATTAATTCAAATTAAGAAGAAGAAAAAAAAAATTAAATAAATAGAAAATAAGGAATGAAATATAAACCACACGAGTATATACACAAATAAAAGCTTATAAAGTAATTTACTTTTTCAAGGGCAAGAAAATCACATTTATAAGCAAAGAACGATTGTTTTCTGTATATGACACCAGCTTTTGCTAAATATAGTGCCATATCTTGCCCGAACAATCGCTGAAACAATATTGAATAACAAGACCTTTACAATGGAATATTATAAATTATACATACAATTTGAAAAGGAGTGTGAAAAAGAATTAAAAAAATTAAAAAAAATATATATTACTTATATTGATAATATCCCAAGATATTTAGTATATTGTGAGCACATGTACAAAGTTGTATCCAAAAGAACAGGTTAAATTCACAGTTAAATAGAGAATCCTTCAGATCATAAATTGTAACCTACAGTTACAGTTATTTTTATTTAACTAAATAGATTACAACATTTAAAAAAATGTAGAAAAAAAATTATGATATACATATAAATAAAAACCATTAATTATTTTATTTTAATTTTAATTTAATAAATTAAAATATATAATATTACTTGATAATTTGAAAGTATTTCATAGATATTATTACCTCCATACTAAATTTCCAAGTTTTAATATTTTAAATAAGCTATACTACTGCTATCTATTGTAAAAATATTAGACTATTTTAGCATACTATCAAATACATTGCTGCTGACATCTGGTGTACAGATATTCTACTAAAACTTTAATATTGTATGTATAATTACTTATATGCAGCTGTAATGTAGTGTAAATATATTAATTTTACTAGTTAATATTAATGATATATATAGAGAATAAGAGTTACTAGTATAATATAATTTATATTTTAACTAACCCATTTAAAATATATCTTAATTTAACCCAAACATTAATGTAGAATCCATATGATGCTTTCATTTTATAAATTAGTATTATACTTAGAAATAACATAGATTATTCAATATGGTAATGCACTTATTATAATTTAAATCCAGCTATTTAAATAATATCTACCATGAAAAAAAAAAATATATATATAAAAAACATAAATATTAATTAAATTAAATGATCTAATAATAAAATAAAATAAATAATATAAAACTAAGAGATATGTTTATTAGTGTACTATATTTAATAAATATTTAATATTTACTAAAATTAAATATGTTTAACATATTAATATTATATTGTATTGATTAACCCATTGTAACATCCTTGATAATTTTAACTTTTGTTACAACCCTAATAATATTAACTCCATATAATCATAACAACAATTATAGAATTTGCCCGCATGTAAATTTTAATTTATGAAAGACTTTTAACTAAGATGATCCTATGCAGCACATGCTCTTAATATGAGTTATAATTTAGCGAAATATATCAACAGTCAAAAGTTGAAAATTAACGTTAAATTTTAAAATATGAATGACATTAAACTAGGATAATCCTATGCAGCAACGCACACAATAGGATTCATAGTTAAGCCAAATATATCAACAATCAAAAGTTGATTATCATTTTTATAAAGGAGATTTTAACAAAAAAAAAAAAAAAAAAAAAAAAAAAAAATACAGACATTTAACCCAAATTAAATCTATATTTATATGTGTAAAATTGATTTAACTAAATAGTAAGGATATCCATAAACTTGTGCAATTTGAAGGATATGTTTTAAATTTTGATTTTTAAAGTTATTTGAACAAAGATTATTAATTCTATGTGCAAAATTTAGTAAAATATTTACAAATACTGATTTATGTATACATGACAAATAGTTAGTAAATAAGTTAACCTTAAAAGTAAAATCATTTCGCTTGTCATAAATGTCAAACAAAAGTTTATTATCTTTAAGAATTATCTTAAGATCAAGAAAATTAATTTCATTATTTGCCATAACATTGAAACTATAAGTTAAATTTTTATGATATTTTATAGGTAATAAATAATTTGAATTACTATTAAAATAGAAGACAATAATGTCATCTATATAACGGTATATTTTACAATTAGCAATATTAGAGTTACGTTCATAATAATATAAATACAATTCTGCAAGAATTGAAGAAACAATGCCACCTTGAGGGAGTCCACAGCTATGTATATATATAGTATCATTAAAAACAATATAATTATAATGGAGAATAAATTTAGTTAATGTTTTAAAGTAATTTAACGAAATTTTATTTTTTAATTTAATAGAATCCTTGTATTCCTTATATAATAAATTTACTATCTTGAACATATCGTTAATATCAATGTTATTAAATAAGTCATTAAAATCAAACGTCTTCATGTATTTTATGTTATTTAAATTTTTAATATTATTGACAAGTTGAAAACTATTTTTTATGCTATACAAATTATCTTTTTGTTTTGTAAGTTCAAACAATTTAGTGAGAATACTTAATAAAAATTTGCTTGCATTATTGTTATAAGTATTACAACCGATTGTTACAGTTCTAAATTTTAAAGGAGTTTTGTGGAATTTAGGTATAACAACTATGTATGGATAATTAAAGTTATAGTTTTTAATTTTTAGTAATTTATAAAATTGAAATATATGTCGATTATTAATGATTTTATCTAGATTAGTTATTTTAAAGTTTAAATTTGTATTTATAGCTTTAGTTATTAACTGCGAATAATAATATTTGCAGATGAAAGCATAATTGTTTGGTGATTTATCAACATATGTAATAATAAATTTGTTTTGTAAATTCGTTATTTCACTATTTAGTTGTTTAAAATTAAAATTATATATGTCCAAATTCCTATGAAGTTCAGCATTTAAATTACTTAAAACATTTAATTTCCATTCATTAAAAAATTATATATTGGAATCTATATTGAGAGTGTTGGGGGAACACTACTGGTGTCAATTAATTATTACATTCTAATTCATAATTTCATAGTTTTTGTTGGTTTTTCGGTAATGTTTCATTAATTGTTATATATATATATATATATTACTTTCAGGAACTTATTATCATTATTTTTTACAGTTTCAGAAATGCTATTTTTCCATATTTTACACAATAATTCTTTCCAACTTTCTTTGTTTTGCACAGAAATAATAAATTAATTGCAAACCATTTAACTATATTTTATTTATAATATAATTAATATTAATATTAATATTAATTATAATAGATTAATGTTATTATTTTTTTTGTATATAAGCAAATAGATAAGAATAATTTCTTAAATTATATTACGATTATTGAAAAATTTTAATGACTCTAAAACTCTCCAATCACTTTCTTTAAATAATATTCTTTAAATAATAATAATAATAATAAAGTGGTTACATATTTTTGAAATACGCATATGATTCGGGCGATGCACACCGGCGAAAATTTCTCAAATGCTGTCCAAACCCCGAAGTAAAATTTGCATTATTTCCATGCTAGAATCTTTGCATAATTATCCATAGAATATGTTTAACCCATTTGCATCATAAACGCATATATGCGCGGATTTTTTCTGATCTGCATCAACAAAAGTACATATATACGCACAATTTTTATGTAAGACTAGTATATAACCCCCGTCAAAAATGACAGATAGTTGATCTGCGCTGCATTTTCATAAGACAAACAAACAGCGTGAAGATTTTATTATTGAAAGGTATGTATTGTAGAAAAGTACATTTTAAAAATGACAAATGATTTCTACGAATACAAATGATAAGGATTTTTTTTTAATTAAATTTTTGAAATAGTTCAGCGATTGGACAAAACATTCAAATTAAATATTAAAAAAAAATCCATGTGCAAAAGTTTTTGTAAAAAAGTGTTATCAATGAATTTCTAAAGAGCTTGACTCACCACATAGCTCATTTTTTGATTATATAAGCAAAATTAAATGGAAATTACTCGGTACTATTTGTTCCTTATATTTTAATTTCGTTTCATAAGAAAAAATCATTTTATTTACTATGGGAACAAAATTTCAAAATTTGTTTTTATTATTTGCCGGTAGATGGCGCCAAAATATTTAAAAAAGAAGCGTAATATAATACTGGATCGATCACCGCAAAGCTTCCCTACGAAAGCTATCACCGCTATTTCTGAAAAAAGTTTTAACAGAAAAAATTGATTACAGAAATGTTGATATAGATGTTTTATATGAAAATATGCTGAACAGACGTGATTTGAGGCAGAAGAAATTATCGTTTCGTTGTCATATGTTAGCATACATTTTGCATTAAGCCTAACATGGCGTTTTACTACGCTCGGGTTCGCCATGAAAGTAGGTTCGCATCTCCGACTGGGTTCGCTCTGGAATGATTACCTACAATATACTTTCCTACACTTGGATTTGTCGATAGATGACTGCTAAAACAGTTTTTGAAGGTTTTAAACAAAATTAAAATATTTAAAAGCTTTAATATGCTTTTACAAATATTTTAAGAGCGGAATCGGATGTGAAGCTTTCAAATAGTCGTTCCTTTGTGATTCATTTGAATTTGTGATGCTGAATGACAACAGTGTTCATTTGTTTATATCTGGGATTCCGATGGTTAATCTGGATTTTTAATTAAGAACTTAAAACATTATTATAGGATATGATATACAAGTTTTATCGGAAAATATGCTGAACAGACATGATTTCAAGTAGAATATATTATCATTTAGCTGTCATATGTTAGCATAGGTTTTTCATTAAGCCTAACAGGGCGTTTAACTACGGTCGATTCGCAGACCAGAGTGGTCGCGCTAGGAATGGTTACCGACACTTTCTTGCCTTCGGATATTATTATAAGTAGATTCTAACCAGAAATCATTATGTGTTAGCAGTTAGTATAAATACCAAATCCATGGGTGCCTACCGGCCAGTTTTAAGTTTTACACATGTATTAGCATTTACACTGCTTAAAGTGCAATCTTTTAAATTAACTATTTTTATGCTTACCCAACATTTATCTATCGTAATGTAGCAGCATCGATTTTCTGAAACAACAGCTTTATGTCTAAGAAAAGAATTTTCATGTGTCACAACCAGGGCTTGACAACAAATGCGGTCGCCAGGTCGCCACCGGCGACCAAGTTTTTTTTTTTTTATCTGGCGACAAGCTTTTTTATCTGCAAATTTTAAAATATTAAAATCAGAATTATTTGACTGACTTTGACAGGGAAATAGACAAAAAATTGTTTTCCTGCTTCACTATTTTAGCGATCCCTTATTTGGACACTGAAGCATTTGTCAGTCGCCATTTTCCGAACATGCCGGTTAATTCAAGCCTTTACGGTATTTTTATTGATATGATATGTAATTTTGATAAGTTTAATTAGAAAACTTAGTTTATATTATTATATAAATTATATACTATTCTAAACTATGTAACTAATTCTAATCAATGGTTGTTATTATTATTATTTTTCAATTAATTCATAAAAAACTTTTGTGCTTTTTGAAAATTAATGACGGGGGAGGGGGCGGGAATGGAATATTTTTTGCTGGCGACTTAGAATTTTTTGCTCGCTACCAGATTTTATAAATTTGTAAAGCCCTGGTCACAATATAATTTTTTTTTTTAAGTATTAAAATGATGATTTAGAAAATCAATGCTGCTATAATACGATAGTTAAATGTTGAGAAAACATAAAAATATTTAATTTAAAAGTTTGGGCTTTAAACAGTTTAAGTACAAAGCTAATTAATTAATCCTATATATTATTTCTGTTGTCAACATCCCTTTTTCCAAGCAAATAAAAAACGCAGAACGAAAAATGAGATACTATATAAAAGGATTTTGAAGCGGCGGCTTCTGACATAGTACACTCACATTTCGTTAAAACATATATTTTGGTTAAACATTGCAATTAATTGAAAAATAAATCGGCAATGTTTTCACAAATGAAATGAAAGGTTTTCCTCAAATTAGTGTTGTCATAAAAATAAAATACTGCATTAGTGATTCTAAAAAAAAAAGTTCAATAAACATTAAGTGGGACATAGTTGCTGAACGGGTTTATTTTATATTTATGATTAAAAAACAAAATTTAAATTCAAATGCTCAATTTATTTTTCTTTGTCCCATGTTTTTTTTCCCAAACAGATGACGACCCCTTCTAATGCAATTAAAATACGATTGATGCTTTTATTTATTTATTTATTTATTTTATTATTATTATTATTTCGCGTTTGCTATCTTCGGTCAGTTTTTACTGTAACTTTACCAGCTTATCAGAATAAATCTCAGGTAATGGAACTCCAGTAAATGCTGGATACGTAATTGCACTAGATTAATTTTAACACAATTATTCAAATTGCTAAAGAAATCATATGATTTGTAATTTCCCGCAACTGGGCGAAAAATGTCCGGGCCAAAATTCGAACCAGAGATCTTTTGGCTGAAGATGTCAATGCTCTGCCAACGGAGCCATCCCGGACGAATCTGGAGAACCTAATTCACCCAGTTAACCTTATTGTTCAAAACATCTGGTCTCATATCTGAATCAGCTTAATAGAATAAATTTCAGGCAATGGAACTCTAGGGCTCCTATAATACAGGCTGAATCATCAAGCATTTTGATGCCCACTTACCGTTTGTTGCCTATGAGGCGAGAAATATTTAAACGATTATCTAGTTACAAAATCTCTTAAAATGGACGGTTGTTTCGCATAAAATTGTTCTAATCTGTCAAGGAGTGGATTTAGAATATTTAAAATCCATATAAATAAAGAAAGACGGAATAATTTGTCCATAAATGCTAGAAGAATAGATCAGGATTGAAGAATTTCGCCAAATGCCATGCCAACCAGATCACTTGTATACAATAAACCGGTTCTTCGAGTCCGATATGGTATATTGCAGGACGGGTGAGAAAAGCTTAATTGTTAAAGAGAGAAAAAAATCTTATTCACCCCGCATGTCTAGAAACTCCACCTTATTTAATTTTTGCATGGGTGGAGGGATGGGGAGGTATTTAAATAGTTGAATTCATTTACTGTTGTTAAAAAGTGTAGAAAAGGGACTTTCTTTAATCGAAATTTAAAGATTTTACACTTTACACTTTGAATTTTGCGCGGAGGAGGGGGGGGGGCATCAAAAGGAAAAAACTGAAAGTTGAGAGTAGGGGGGGGGGGGGGCGTGATTGAAATGATTATATATTTCTTGCTTGAAAAAAGTAACACATAAGAAAAAAAAATAGAGATTTTTAATTTCATCAGCTGCAGAAAGGAGGGGGGGGGGGCATCAAAAGGAAAAAACTGAAAGTTGAGAGTAGGGGGGGGGGGCGTGATTGAAATGATTATATATTTCTTGCTTGAAAAAAGTAACACATAAGAAAAAAAAATAGAGATTTTTAATTTCATGAGCTGCAGAAAGGAGGGGGGGGGGGCAGATTTTTTATTATTATTTTGGCGGGAAGGGGAAATTTTGACGATTCATTATTTATTTACTGTTATTGTAAAATTACAAATAGGGCAGAAAAATTGTAAAATTAAAGAGTAAAAAACACAATGCAAACACACTGATAAACATTTATTTGTTACTAATAATAGGTGCAAATGCTAAAAACACAGTTTTAAAGCATTAAAACAATTTATGATGTAAAATCAGATGTCAAAATACCTAAGCGCTTTTAGCTAAACATTAGCCATCATCAGAGGATAAAAAATAGTCGAGAAACTATACCTTGTTTTTATATAGTAACAAATAAATTTTTATCAATGTGTTTGCATTGTGTTTTTTCAAGTTTAAGAAGGTGAATTTGACGTTTTTACTATATGGAATTTTCTATATATTTTTAATTGAAAGAGTTTTGTTTAATGTGGTTTTCAAATTCCCTGCTCAAGAACGCAAAACTTTTTGACATATTTTCTGACTCATTTTTAAACGAAAAGTAATAAAATTGGCAGAACTGACTATTGAAGCGATTTGGAATCGAATAGCGTTTTCTAGTTTTTGTCAAATAAATTACTTATCGAGTAATAAGCGATCATTGACATGTGAGGACAAGCCTGTCCTTTTCTCGCGCTGCCGCGTCGGGAATTCGATTCAAACCTTCCACTTTGACTGTATTTTCTGAAACATCTTAAGAAGACCTGCTAATTTTATGTGTTTTTGAACAAAAATGAATTCAGAAACATGTCAGAAAGTAGTTTCTTTGGATTTGAGAACAGAGGGGAGGAGGCGAGATCGGTAATTTCGAAAAGGGGGAATTTAAATAATTGGTTATTTATTGTTGCAATAAAATAATAAATGAGTAGACAAAAAAATAAATAAGTTTTACAAATTTTTAACTTTTACGTACTGGGTTGGTTGAAATTTTTGGAATGTAGGGATGTGGGGGGGGGGGGGGAGACTGAGATAACATTAAAAGAAAACAGAAATTATTCGAAACGCGGAAGGTTCTCATTCTTCATCATTATTATTTTTTTTAATAAGGATTATTTTACATGCGATTAAATTGTAAAAACTGAATATCTAACATACGAAATTTATTCCCTAGAATATCAGCATTTTAAGACTCTTTTATTAATAACAAATTATATCACAACTTAACTTCATACTGAAAGTAATAAAAATATAAGAGTCCAATACGTGTGAATATATATTTGCACATTAAATCAAATTTAGAATTAGTTACATTTATATTGTCATTCTTAATTATTCATGTAAAGCAAAGCAATAAATATTAATTGATGAAAATGAAATTTTAATTTTAATATATTATTACTTTTTAATGTATGGCGCTATTAAATATCTTAGCTATTTATTCTTATATTTTTGCATGTGATTAAGTAACTAAATTCACTCGCCAGCTACGCGATAAGATGCCAAGTCAGGCGTCCGCTTGAGCAATTAAATGGAGGCGTGAGTCAGCCCGGTATATAGGAGCCTTATGGAACTCCAGTAAATGGTGAATACGTAATTGCACTAGATTAATTTTAACACAATTATTCAAATTGGTAAATAAATCATATGAGTTGTAATTTCCCAACTGAGCGAAAACTGTCCGGGGCAGGATTCGAACCAACTCAGGGATGGCTCAGTTGGTAGAGCATTGGCAGCTTCAGCCAAAATATCCCTGTTTCGTTTCCTGACCCGGGCATTTTTCGCCCAGTTGGGAAATTACAGTTGACATGATCTACTTTCTTTTAAACGTGTTTTTCGGTAAACATCCATGAGGTTTTAAACCAAATGATTTGATAACTACTATAGAAAAATAAACATTTCAAATATTTACTTTTGATCATATTTATTATTTTTTGCTTTTACTTTGGAATTTATTTTTTACAGTCTTTTATTTTTGTATTATATATTTTTTTTATTATTGGCATTTATTTTTTACAGTCTTATATTTTTGTATTAACAGTCTTTTATTAAACTTGTTTTTGTAGGTAAAATTGGAATTGTATAATAGATATTTCACTCACTTCCTAATATGCTAGAATTAAAAAAAAAAAGAAAAAAAAAAAAAAAAAGTGTGTTTCCGATGACAATTTAACATTTTAATACTTTTAGAACTTAATAATAAATTAATAAAAGAATTTTAAGGCATTTTTGCGTTAGCCGGGAACATGTGATAAATCGCCAAATAGCCTCTTGATGGTCACAACTGTAAACGAGTACAAGTTACAACTGTATTATACGAGTTATAAAAACAATAGAGCTATAATTATGCGTTCAACCGTTCTCGACAAAATAGGTGAACTGGCAGTGGAACTGCAACAACGGAATATTTTAAACACTAAAAAATATAAAATATAAATAAAAAATAAAGAATATAATAATTTTAAAATAAACTCTTTTATCAATTAATCGCTTAATGTTAAAAAAATATATTATTATACGTTGAGAAAATAATTTAGAAACCCTGAATAGATAGTTTCAATAAAATTTTCGTTTCTCTCTTGTTGCTATACCTTTAAAAAATAAATAAATAAATAAATAAATAAATAAATAAAAATAAAAAATTTAAATTGTTTTAATAAATTCACTAGTTCGCGCATTCTATCAAGCGTAAATCAAAACAGCGAATTTTCAATATTCGGGGTCAAAACCAAATTAACGTATTGTAACTTTTTTTTTTTTTTTTTTTTTTTTAAACAACAGTGTACTCTTGTCGATACGTCTCCTCTTAAGACGTATCTCCGGTTAAAGAGAACCATTTCATTTCTCCCAATATTTCCTATTTGCAATTAATATTACAGACAAATATTAAAGCGTACTAACTGCTTAACTGCTTTTGTACATTATTACTTACCCATTACAGGGTAAGTCTAGTAATCGTTAAAAAAAAAAAAAAAAAAAAAAAAATTGGACGGATTTACACGTTTTAGACACTGAAGATTCCGAAAAACATATTTTTGTGAAAAAAAATTTGCCGTCCGACTGTCTGTGTGTCTGTGTGTGTGTCTGTAAACGCTCTATCTCCCGAACAAATTGAGATAGATACTTGAAATTTGGTATGTACTTAGTATGTAATAATGGGAAGAAGCTTACTGAATTTCAGAAACCTCGATTATCCGGAACTATTTTTTTCGGACTCTCGAAACATTCGTTCTGATAAAAGGTATATAAAAATTTTCGAAATTGTTTATTTTAAGGAGTGAATATACAAGACAATAAAAAAAACATAAATTTTGCATAAAGAATGAAATCGATCGGATAATGAGTTGCCGAGATATTTGTAATCATATTTTCTACACTCTTCGATTTCTGTATTACATTCACATTTCAATTCAAAGATATATTTTTATTGGAAATGAGACGCTTAATCCGACCCAGTAAACCGTTAGTTAATAGGATTATCAATTTTGGAGTTATAAGGATGTTTCTTTTACGCAATTCAATAATAGAGCATTTAAAGTTTATGACGTCATCACGTCACGATTTTATTCGAATTGCAATACATTTTATAAATAGTTTACACATGATTTATTTTCATATTTTATATTATTCATATCCATGATGGGTACACTGAAAAAAAATGAAATACTCAAAAATGAGTAAGTCCATGTACTCATTTCGAAATGAGTATTTTTGGATCAAAAATGAACATGTGCATTCTCAAAAATGAGTAAGTTCATGTACTCATATCAAAATCAGTATTTTTGGATAAAAAATGAACATGTGCATTCTCAAAAATGAGTAAGTTCATGTACTCATATCGAAATGAGTATTTCTGGATCAAAAATGAACATGTGCATTCTCAAAAATGAGTAAGTTCATGTACTCATATTGAAATGAGTATTTTTGGATCAAAAATGAACATATGTATTCTCTAAAATGAGTAAGTTCATGTACTCATTTCGAAATGAGTATTTTTGGATCAAAAATGAACATATGATCAAACCCAACATACTTGTATATTTCAGAATGTGTAATGACGAAATTTCGGAGCCTAAAAAGCTATTATTTGAAGGAAAAACGAAGAATAAGAGAAATGAAAAGTGGATCTGGTTGTTCGGAATTTTCATCAAAGTGGATCCACTACAACACATTTACTACTTTTTTTTTTTCCTTTCACATTTTACACATCTATTTTTTTTTCTTCTTGATAGTACTTCAAAATTATGATTTTTTTCCCCACTAATTTTTTTAAAATTTATTTTAACTTTTTTAACGTGAGGCAATATTGTGTTATTTAAAAGTTTCATAACATAATATCTGTGCAAATTATAGTTATGCAAATTGGTATTAAACTAAACTGATTTTGCTTAAAATTTATGAATTACGCTAAAATTTATTGTATAAATTATAATTTTACAAAGTTTATAATTTTTTCCTTAAATTTATAAAATTAGTTAATATTTGTTTTTTACTTTTATAACGTTTTTAATTTATTTCTTTAGCTTATATTTTTATAAATTAAACTAATTTAATTTAAATTAAATCATTAAGTCTAGATTTAAACCTACCTATCCCAAGTTCATTAATTTCAAATTTGTCTCTAAAAATCATTTTTTTAAAACTATTTAGTTTAACAGAACCGTACGCGAAAGCTCTCAGCATAGCTGAAATATAATAATTTAATTTATTATAAAAAATTTTATTTACATAATTTTTTTTAAATAAGACATTAAAAAAAATATTTTAATAGCAAGTAATAAACACGTCTGATTAAGATAATTGTTGTTTTTATTAGAATTGATAAATAGATAATCAGGCAAATAATTTTTAAAAAGTATATGTTCGAATAAAGAAAATGTTGGTACTGTTGCAAAAAGAAGCAAAAGTATTCTTAATGCAATGTTTTACGCATATAATACATAATAAATTGAAATTTATCTGTTATAAGGCACCAAATCATACAGCAAAATATTGAAAATTATGAAAAGAAAATATTAAAAACATTGGAACTGAAAAAATCCATCTACAGATGAAACCTCAAGTTTTTGCATCATAAAATAACTAACAACATTTGAGAAGGAAGCGTGACCACTCATGGCGCGTTGGTCTGAGTCGTCAGGTTAGTACACAGGACATCATGGGTTCGATTCCTCTCATGGCAAGGGTTGGTTAATTACTATAAACTCACACAGGAATGAAAGAAATGAGCTATGTATGTATCCATTATAAGGTTGTCCTCGCGAAGTAACTTTTTTTTAATCTTATAAATTTTATTTTAACGACATAAAAATTTCTAAATTTGAATACATCCATGGGATCAATAATGAGTACATAGCAGTTCATATTTGAATACATCCATGGGATCAAAAATGAGTACATGTGTTTCTCAATTTTGAGTACATTTGGATCGGAGCTATTTTGAGTATGTGACGTATTCAAAATTGAGTACTTTTTACTCAATTTTGAGTACCCATTTTTTCCGTGTAAGTATTACGGTGGCCCCCAACGACTAGTTTTTTCAACATTAACTTTTATGTAACTTTGGTTACTCGAGAGATCAAAAAGTTGTGAGTGAAAATAATAAAGAGAAAGAGAAAATGTCTACACTGCGCGGCAGCGTATTACTGCTTATCTTACTGTTTATTATTGTTACTGTTAATTTTACCGTATAACACTGGCAGCTGGGATGGCAGTGCTATTGCCAGACCAGATGCTATTGCCAATAAGGTTATCTGGGTAAAATATGTTCGCCAATAAGGAGTCCCGTTACCTCCGGTATATTCTGTTGAGCTGTCTACATGGCAGACCAGATGATATTGCCACTAAGGTTAACTAGGCGAAATATGCCCGCTGGAATGGAGTCCCGTTAACTGCGGTATATTCTGTTGAGCTGTCTACATGGCAGACCAGATGATATTGCCACTAAGGTTAACTAGGCGAAATATGCCCGCCGGTATATGGAGTACCGTTACCTGCGGTATATATTCTGTTGAACTGTCTACGTGGCAGACCAGATGCTATTGCCAATAAGGTTATCTGAGCGAAATATGCCCGCCGGAATGGAGTCCCGTTACCTCCGGTATATTCTGTTGAGCTGTCTACATGGCAGACCAGATGATATTGCCACTAAGGTTAACTAGGCGAAATATGCCCGCCGGAATGGAGTCTCGTTAACTGCGGTATATTCTGTTGAGCTGTCTACATGGCAGACCAGATGATATTGCCACTAAGGTTAACTAGGCGAAGTATGCCCGCCGGTATATGGAGTATCGTTACCTGCGGTATATATTCTGTTGAGCTGTCTACGTGGCAGACCAGATGCTATTGCCAATAAGGTTATCTGAGCGAAATATGCCCGCCGGAATGGAGTCCTGTTACATCCGGTATATTCTGTTGAGCTGTCTACATGGCAGACCAGATGATATTGCCACTAAGGTTAACTAGGCGAAATATGCCCGCCGGTATATGGAGTACCGTTACCTGCGGTATATATTCTGTTGAGCTGTCTACGTGGCAGACCAGATGATATTGCCACTAAGGTTAACTAGGCGAAATATGCCCGCCGGTATGGAGTCCCGTTACCTGCGATATATTCTGTTGAGCTGTCTAGGTGGCAGACCAGATGCTGTTGCCAATAAGGATATCTGAGCGAAATGTGCCCGCCGGCTGTCGACCCCGATAGCTCAATCGGTAGAACATTTCTATTTAAGTCAAAGATTGTGTGTTCGAATCCGGGCTTGAGCATTTTTTCGCTCAGTTGGAAAGATTCAATTCGTGTGTAGGTACGGTAATTTTTTGCCTTATTTTCTTAGTCCTCAGTAATTTATTCTTATTAAAAATTGTCACTAACTTGCTTTTTAACTAAAATTACTAAATTAAAGAAAAGGTGGTCTATTTTAGCATTAATTTGGTAACATTTAATTTGTCAAAAACCGAATTCAATTTATTCAACGAAAATGATTATTTTACACCATTTAAATGTGTACATCGTTTTAATGCGGACAAGAAAAAAAAAAAAAAAAAAAAAAAAAAAAAAAAAAAAAAAAAAAGGTCTCCCTTGGAAATCCGCATTAACGGGAGTTCACTGCGCATGAATTGCAGTCATGAAATTAGGTGTGCAACATTAAATCCTTTGTAAAAGAGTGTTTTTAAAGAAAACCTGTTTTTACTTTTATTACACCCTTTTATTACTTTTTGCTTTTACTTTGGCAGACATTTATTTTTTTTTCTATTTTAAAACTAATAACTTTTTTTTTTTGAGTGAATGTAAATACAGGAGTGAAAACTAAATCTTATGAAAACATATATTAAAGAAAATGCATAGAAATTTTGACCTTTAAAAGAAAATCAAACGCATGCATCACACACACAAAAAAAAAAAAAAGGAAGAAAGAAAAAATTAATAATAATAAAAAAGCTTATTAAACATGTATTCAAGCTATTATCACTGACATGAGACGTGAAACAAGAAGATATGTGAAAATGAATTCAGCTCCGATGCTCCGAGAAACCAAAGCAGTATGCAGGGGTAAACCGTTTGTTGCGTGGGAGTACGTAAGAGACGCAAAATCCTCCAGGGATCAATCCAAGGATTATGTCGCGCGAAAATGTAGGTAAGGTAGGGGTAGGGGGAAGGGGATATCAAGAAAGAAAAAGAAATAAATGGATGATATGTATGCGCAGAGGGATTGATAGGTTCACATCTCGATGGTAGCGCATCTTCATTTTAGGTGGTGATGGTGCAGTTTCGATTTTTTCCCCCCTTCAAAACGAGCATATTAAAAGAAAAAAGGTAAATAAGATTTTCTTTTATACTAGCCACGTTTCTTAAAAAGAAAATCATAGCTTTTACGAGCATATATAGTACTTTTTTTTTTATTCGCATTTGAAAAGAAAACTGCTTTAGCTAGTGGAGAAAGGGTTCGATATTTAGGAAATTGAGAAATGAATCAAGAATCAGCGAACAGCACTTGAAAAATGATATTCGTGAGTTATTATATTTTTAATTTTGAAAAAGTCACAAGGTAAACGGATTGCATTTATTACAAGGCTTTTATTTAACTTTCCTTTTATGTCCGTTTCGGCTCAAATCTTGCAATCCAATTTTAACACACTTTCTGTGCTACAATTGACCTAATTTTTGGTAGTGTGATATATTTTACGGTAACACTACAATATTCTATAAAATAATATTTGAAATTTGCTCCCGCCACCTCTTTGGGGAAAAAAAAACATTTCTCCAATAAGGATACGTAAATGTCATGCCGTATGTGATCACGTAAATCCATTGATTGCTTCAGAAATAAGCTAATGTTATTCGAAACGTGTCTTGGTTCGTAAATGCACCATCTTTCACTTCCGCGCAAAGGTGAATGGATATGGGTTCGATCCTCAAGCGACGTTGATCATTTTCACTTACCCAGTATAGGGTAAGTCTTGTAATCGTTTTGAAAATCGAAAAAAAAAAAAAAATGACGGATTTACACGTTTCAGACACTGAAAATTCCGAAAAACATATTTTTAGAAAAAAAAAATTGCCGTCCGTCTGTCTGTCTGTATGTGTGTCTGTAAACGTTCTACCTCCCGAACAAACTGCGATAGAGACTTGAAATTTGGTATGTACTTAGTATGTAATAATGGGAAGAAGCTTATTGAATTTCAGTAACCTCGATTATCCGGAACTATTTTTTTTTGGACTCTCGAAATATTCGTTCTGATAAAAGGTATATAAAAATTTTCGAAATTGTTTATTCTAAGGAATGAATATAAAAAACAATATAAAAACATAAATTTTGCATACAGAATGAAGTCGATCGGATAATGAGTTGCCGAGATATCTGTAATCCTATTTTACACACTTTTCGATTTTTCATGACCCTGTATTTCATTTAAATTTCAATTCAAAGATATATTTTAATTGGAAATGAGACGCTTAATCCGACGCAGTAAACCGTTAGTTAATATAATTATGAATTTAGGAGTTATAAGGATGTTTCAGTAACAGAGCATTTAAAGTTTATGACGTCATGAAGCCAGAATTTTATTCGAATTGCAATGCATTTTATAAATAGTTTACACATGTTTTATTCTCATGATTTATATTATGCATATCCATGATGGGTAAGTATTACGGTGGCCCCCAACGACTAGTTTTTTCTTTCTAGGAAGCTGGATTTAAAATTTTATATTCATTTTATATATATATTTTAAACAAACTGATAAAAAATCACTCCCATTTTAATTTATTTCTTTTAAAAAAAGGTATTTATTTCAATCAATTGTTCTTCAATTTTTTTATTATTATTATTATTTAGTACATTATAATAAAAGCTTTATATTAACATTTTTTTTTACTAATAATTTGTTTCACTGATATCTATTGTTATTATGTTACGTATATTCTCTTATTAGGGTGTTATTTTCTAGTTTATTTCCGTGTCATTTGCATAAACTGTCAAGTATATGAATTTTACTGAAACCTTTCTTTGTAGTATATTTTTAAAAACTGACTAAGTAATCATGTCTACAAATTAATGGTGTGTTTAAACTATGCTTCGGGAGTCATACTGAAATTAGAAGAAACTTTAAATTTTCCAATACTAACATCTAATTTTGACACCATATTTGGATTTTTCGGTAATTTTTACCTTTGGATACCATTTGGTGAAGCAGTTTAGGAATTATGTAGATCAATGAACCAATGTAGATTTCACGAATCGCCTACGTAAGTCGCAATGCTTACGTTTCCTTTACTTCGAAGTTGATGGTATCGAACGTTCTTGGTTGCGTAGAGGGATTTAGCAGTTTTTTTTTTTGTTTTTTTTATTTCGCGAGCAAATTCCGGAGCGCTGGAAATTGGTCTTTGGTGAGAAGAAAACACTGAGGGAAGGAGTGTAAAAAGTCATCATGACCATACATTTTTTTAAATCTAAAATAGTTACAGTTAAATGAGCTATGAAATGAATAAAAATAGTAATAAATCAATAATAAAATTTAAGAGAAGGTGAACTATACCCGAGTATCAAACGCCTGGGCAGGAAGACATCAAAACTATAAGTTGGGTTAAAAAACATAAAGCCAGAGGGAAAATGTAATATAAAGCAATTTTGAATTTAGAAAAACCGCAACGATGCGTTTAAGGTGGTTCTTTCCTCTACCTTTTGAAGGGCCATCATCTCTACTGAAGATGTCAAGCGGTTTTTTTTCTTTTTTTGGTCAAAGGTTATTGCTTATATTGTACTGTCTGATTGACTGCAACGCTTCGTTGGGTATAAAAATGCGATCTCTGTGAAATTTTTGTGCAAGTTGTTTGATTACTTGCGAGATAAGCCTAATGTTGAGATCGAGATGAATAATGTCATTCCGGACAAAGGTGGCATTAACAATCTGACGTAAAATTTTATTTTGGTCAATTTGAAGTTTCTGCATTTGAGTTTCGCAGATAGATCCTTATAAAACTGACCCGTAGGTCCATGGTAGATCTGACGAAGGATTTATAAAGCAGTAACTGGTTAGGAATGACGAGCTAATAAAGATTTGAGGGATGCACGGGCAACAGCAGTCTTGGCGATGACGTCGGTGATCTGCCGGCCTCAGATTAATTTGGAGCCTAGGTAAATTTTTAGATGCGTATAATCGGTAACTCAGGGTATATCATCACCGTTTAGAGAGAGATTAATGTCGGGGAAGATAGGGTTTTTGGAGAAAATCATGGCGGCACTTTTTGCTGCGTTAATTTTTATGCGCCATTTTCTAAGCCAGATGAAAAGGGTTTGAATATAGGATTGGAGTTTTTCTGTCTCTTGGTGTGGTGATCTGTTACTGTGCATGATGGCCGTATCATCCCCATATAATGCTAAGTGGATGCGGGGTATCTCAGAGACGTCGTTGATGTATACGTTGAAGAGCGAGGAGCTTAACCTCTTCGGGATCGGCGGCTTTTACACAAATTTTATTCGGTTGGCACCACTTTTTTAAAAAAAAGCTACCTTTACTTAAACTATCACAAAAATGCTCTAATTAGAGAAAGCAAATATTACTTTTATTTTTTACTGGTGCCTAAAACAAATTCTGTATGCTCTTTTTGAGGGTGCATATATGCACCCATGGTCCCGAATGGATTAATAATCCGCCTTGGGGGACACCAGCTCGATACTACTTGAAGAAGAAATAGAAGTGTGAATTCGAAAAGAAAAGGTCCTACCAAGAAAATAATTCCAGAGATGATAATTAGCTGGAGAATGCATTGTGCATTATAAGCTTATACATAAGAGCGTTATGCCTGACTCTGCCGAATGTTTTGGTAATGTCCCAGAATACGATCCCGCTCTTTTGTTTTTCGAGGAAGCCCTCGTTAATAAGTTCTGTCACTCGTCAAAGTTGGTGTTGCGTCGAGAATTTGGGGACTGATTTGGGTTGCTCGGGAATGATTATCAAATTGGCGGCTATGAACTTCTTCAGACGGCCTGCCAAGGATGTATTCATAGACTTTCGACAGACAGGATAGAAGTGAAATGAATCTGAAGCTGGAGGGAGCGTGTCAGTCCTGCCCCGGTTTTGTGATTGGTACAATCAACGCCCTCATCCAGCAGTCAGGAAACATGCGGAGGTTAAGCATAGTATTAATAAGAAAAGTTAGAAAAAATATAAAGTTTAGAAGAAGGTGCACTAGCATATTGGTAGAGATGCAATCGAGGCCAGGGGCTTTTGTTCTTTATGAGATTCTCAATATAGGTCACAACCTCTAAGGGGGTTGCCGGGTTCAGAGTACTGTTATGTTTAGTGTGTAGATTATGGAAACTCTTCAAATTTGGAATCGACAATAATTGTGTAGATGTAAAGTTTTGAACTCGTGATGTTAAATTCATTTTCAGGTGATTTTGAACAAACAAACAACAACAAAAAAAAAGCTTCGGATTTCGGTCGTTAGGTATTCTGTGAATGTATGTATGTATATCCTCAATTTTCTCAACAACCACTGAACGGATTTGAATGTAACTTTTACACTACAATTTTAGTACACTAGGGAAGGTTTTAAGCTAAAAGGATTCACTGTATCCTAACCCGCGTAAATATATTCGGATTAACATATAATTGATATATGTTATTGGGTTTTACCATGGTATGTTGAAATGTGCAGCATTTATAGTTCACTTACAGGGATACTTAAAAGAATTCCGTTACATTACGGTCTATGAGGAAAAGACCGCCTGCAAGTATTTTAATGATTATACATATTTTATATACAGTATGCCCACTAAAGTCCCTTACCACCCTATTAACTACGGTACGGCTGCTGCTATATTCATAAAAGTAGTGTCTAGGTATAGTAAAGTAACCATGTGCTACTCAATGAAACCGCCTACAGCGCCACCTGGTGGAATGCTGCGGAGTTAGCATTCCTATCTCGAAAACGGGAAGAGATAAGAGAAAAAAAGTGATATACAAAGTTGTCGAGCATCATCGATTTAGCACGAAAAGACAGCTTGTGGACATTAATCTGAAGAATAGAATGGTTAAAACGCGCATTTTTTTGTTTTTCGTGATTTCCTACACTGTGACGTAGCAAAATAATCTTAGAAAGAAAAAAAACAACTAGTTATAATAATATACCTTTATTTTTTATGTTCAAACTTCTCACCGTCAGCTGCAATGCATATTTGGATCCTTGTTTGAATTTCACGTTGCACACGTTGGAGCATAGATGGTGACACGTTGGTTACAAGCGTCCGTAATGCGTCGTTTAAGGTCGTGCAATGTTTGTGGAGGGGTCGCATTCACCTGCTGTTTCATAACTGGTTGTTTCTTTCTTTCTAAGATCGTTTTGTCAGGTCACAGTGTAGGAAATCACGAAAAAACAAATGCGCGTTTTAACCTTTCTATTCTTTGCATTAATGTCCACAGTGTGTTTTTTGTACTAAATCGATGATTACAACTTTGTAAATCACTTGTTTTCCCTATCTCTTTCCGTTTTCGAAATAGGAATGCTAACTCCGCAGTTTCCCACCAGGTGGCGTCGTAGGTGGTTTCATTCAGCAGAGCAGGGCTACTATACTATACCTGGACACCACTTTTATGAATATAGCAGCAGCCGTTCCGAATTTAAGAGGGTGTCAGGGGACTTTAGTGGACATATTGCATACTTATAATAATTATAACTATTTCAAATATATTGAAATTGATATACATATTTTTCCCTCGGTCCTTTATTTCCCTGATTAATCTCTCATTGAAATTTAAAAATAAAATTAATTTCAATATATTGGGCTTAAGAACATCAAGGGACTCAAGTGTGCTTAAAATAAGAAAATAATAAGTGCTTAAAATTTTTCATTCTACTGGCTCTGAAATTTCCAGCCAAATTTCCAAAAGAAGAAATGCTTTCACTCGTGAAAATACTTCATTTTTAAAAGGCATGCAACTGAAAATGTGCATTTTCATTCAGAAAAACGCAGAATTTTACAACGATTGTGTGTGAATGATGTAATTTACGTTGACCTCTCAGACCTCCTGTATCGAGACTACATCCAAAAGGAACTTTGATTACCCCCCCCCCCCCTCTACAGGGCTCTACAAATTTGAAGAAATCTGGTAGCCAGCAAAAAATTCTCATCGCCAGTAAAAAATACGTACCGTCCCGCGATATCAGTCTTTTTTCATATTTTTAATTTAGACGTAGGAGTGGTAAACCACTCCTGAAAAAGAGAGAAAACAGATTAAAATGTAAAAAAAAAAAAAAAAAAAACATTAAAATTTCAAAATAAATAAATAAATAAATAAGGTAAGAGACAGAAAAAAAGACAGTTTTTTCGTATTACATGGCTGTGTAATTAATTGATACTATTGATACCATATAGCGTCTTGAATCTCGGTCGGGTAACCCGATTTTACACGATCCGACCCGATCAGTGGTTTTACTTCGGGTTAAAGTCCTGTATTGAGTTGGGTAACCCTATTTTACTCGCGGTTCGGATCGTGTCGAATGCCAACTAATTTTTTTCGTTGTGGGTTGGGTTGGAGTTAATCTGATTTTTCAAAAGTAAGTCCGGAATGCTGTTTTAGATAAAAAATTACACATTTGAATAAGAATGATTTTTTTACACGCTCGTTTTTTGAGATTAAAGATAAATTGGATATTAGAGATATCATTATAGACTATTTTTTCTACATTAAATTGTGGTTTGATTTTCTTTGATTGCGGTATTCAGGTCGTGTTTGGGTTGAAGTATTTCGGGTAGCGAAATTATGTTATGTCAGCGTCACCCGTCATAATATATATGTCTCATATATCACCCACTAGGTTTATCATCTACTATAATAGCTAATAAAGAGATTTATATTAGAAATTTTTGGAAAAGAATTTGCATTTTCAAAAGATATCATTAAATTTACTAGAGTTTCAATTCTGGCTTTTTTTTAAAAAAGTCCTTGCGGTCTGTACCTGGAAGAAAAGGTAGCTTCCATATTCCATGTTTTTAAAAATTCAACTAATTTTACTCAAACACCCGAAGCTAAAATGCTTGGAACCCGACTATAGAAGTTTCAATCTCGGTTTTCGTTAATACTGAATTGGAATGCGAATTTCAGCAAGACAGTTACAGTTAAAAAAAAAAAAAAATCAGATTGTTTCAAAATATCGGCCAACCTAGGCCAACCTTTCAAAACAGTTATATCTCAGCCATTTTTTAAGATAAAGACAAAACAAAAAATTCTCCAAAATAAATTCATCACGATCTAACACTTAATGGATACAACTTTTTTAATTTATAATTTTTTATACATCTCTTTGAATTTTTAAAATATTTTAAAAAATTTAACAGGCCGCCATTTTTAAACAAGATGTCGCATGAAGCTGGCCGACGAACTCGGTCCAGACCTTGGTATGTCCTATGCACATGATAAGTTACATTTCTATCGGTTCATAAATACGAGAGTTACAGCATAACAAAAATCAGATTGTTTCAAAATGTCCGCCACCCTAGAATTTCAAACTGCCATATCTCAGCCATTCTTTAAGAAAAAGCCAAAATAAAAAAGGCTCCCGAATCCTTGTGTCACGATCTAACACTTACCTTTTTTCCAATTTATAAATTTTTCGTACATCTTTTTAAATTTTTTAAAATTAATTTTTTTTCAACTATGGCCGTCATTTTGAAACAAGATGGCGGATGAAGCTGGCCAACGAACCCTGTCGAGACCTTGGTATATCCTATACACCAAAATTTTCTGGAATTGATTTCCTACGAACGGCTGCAATGAGTAGCTTTTTACTTTTTGTAATGAAAGCTACCTAATAATATTGCAATGAAATTAATTGAATCGGTCATTTAAAAAAAACACATAAGTCAAGTTTTTTCCAAATGTACTTTTTTTTTGTCACAAGTGCTTCCTAACCCTTCAGCGGGCGGTGTCTACAAAAAAGGACCCCGAATTTTAATTCCAAAATTGAAAAACGGCACCAAGAATATTAATTAAAATTTTCCTGTTACAAAGTACGGGAAAATCAGCAATTTTTTCTTTTCTATCTGTTTAATCTGTTTTTAAAATAATGAAATAATGGACTGACACCAGATTTTACAAACGATTTCCTTAGAAAAGAAAAAATTGCTGATTTTCCCGTACTTTGTAACAGGAAAATTTTAATTAATATTCTTGGTGCCGTTTGTCAGTTTTTTAAAGGTAGAGCCATGATCTGGGTAATAACCACATAAAGTCAGTGTATTCCATCCTCTTCAAAGAATGCCTTCTAATTTTCGTTCATTACTTAAACGACATATAAAGCCAGTGACTTAAGTGGTTTTTGCATGCAGTGCCAGATTACATGCGGATAGCATTATTACATTACCATATTACCATTTGAATGCAATACCATATTAAAACATAAAAATGTTCCCGTATAAGTGCAATTTTCATTAATTTTGATTAAAAATATGTTTAATATGACTGTTTTGTTCAAATTAAATACAACCTAACCTTGTTTCTTGCTAAAACAACATAAGTCAAGTTTTTTCAAAATGTACTTTTTTTTTGTCACAAGTGCTTCCTTAAAGGTAGAGCCATAATCTGGGCAATAACCACATAAAGTCAATGTATTCCATCCTCTTCAAAGAATACCTTCTAATTTTCGTTCATTACTTAAACGACATATAAAGCCAGTGACTTAAGTGGTTTTTGCATGCAGTACCAGATTACATGCGGATAGCATTATTACATTACCATATTACCATTTGAATGCAATACCATATTAAAACATAAAAATGTTCCCGTATAAGTGCAATTTTCATTAATTTTGATTAAAAATATGTTTAATATGACTGTTTTGTTCAAATTAAATACAACCTAACCTTGTTTCTTGCTAAAACAACATAAGTCAAGTTTTTTCCAAATGTACTTTTTTTTTGTCACAAGTGCTTCCTTAAAGGTAGAGCCATGATCTGGGTAATAACCACATAAAGTCAGTGTATTCTATCCTCTTCAAAGAATACCTTCTAATTTTTGTTCATTACTTAAACGACATATAAAGCCAGTGACTTAAGTGGTTTTTGCATGCAGTACCAGATTACATGCAGATAGCATATTACATGACCATATTACCATTTGTATGCAATACCATATTAAAACATAAAAATGTTCCCGTGTAAGTGCAATCTTCATTAATTTTGATTAAAAATGTCTTTAACATGACTGTTTTGTTCAAATTAAATACAACCCTAACCTTGTTTCTTGCTAAAACAACATAAAGTCAGGAACAGTTTTTCTGTTATTCTTCTTTTTATTATTCATAAATTATAAAAATTATTTCATTTTTTATAAATTTTAAAGTCAAAACTCTATAATCAGCCCCAAAAATTTCATAAAAATTAGTTTACTTGTGAATAATACAGTTTTTTTTTTTTTTTTAAATTTCTGAATAGTTCTGAATCTGTAACTTATGTGATTTTTGAAATTACCGAATCAATTCTAAAGTTATAAACGTTATGCCCAGCACGTCGAAAAAATATATTAATGTAAACAATTTAATAATAAAAAAGAAAATGAAATCCCTGAATTTCCAATGAAATTTTTAAATAGCTGTGTGTACAAGTTGAAAATTTTCCAACTGAGTGAAAAAGCGTCCTGGCTGGTGGTTGAACCAGGACCTTTGGCTTAAGCTGCCAGTGCTCTACCACCAAAGCAATCTTGGACATCTCTAGACCAAACAATTCATTAAGACAACACACAGTTTAGTTGGTAGAGCGTTTCTGCTTAAGTCAAAGGTCCCGAGTTCGACTCCCGGCCAGAACGCATACTCAGTTGGGAAAATATTAACTTGAATGATTTCAAATTCAACCCTTTTGATTTATTTAAAATAAGAAGTAAGTAGAAGTAAGTAGTTTTCTTCCACAAATTCTTACTTTAAAAATTGCAGCCATCGTAATTCTATTAAGAAATTTAAATGCTTCTCAAGAGTTTTTTTTTTTTTTCTTTAATGGAATTATATTTATTGTACGAAATATGTATAATGATTGTTTAAACTTGGGAAACAATACTCACAATAACATTTAAAATCTATCTATCTATCTATATATCTATCTATCTATAATTCGCATCCTAATTGTAATTTCAGGTAATTGAAAAAAAATTGTAAAAAAATTGTAAAATATAATTGTCATATACTTTCTGAAATATTCTCTTCCTTCGAATACTAATCGACGGGTGTGCATAGGTAAAATTAAAATATTATTCTTATTTTGTATATAGTCATTTGTTTTCTTTTGTAACTGCTAGTCTACTCAGGGGAAAAAAATGAATGAATACTTACAAAAAACGATAGCACTTCATATTTTTGACGCCGAAGAAATGACAAAAAAGTGCAAAAAATATGCGAGTAAATACGGTCATTCAGTTAAAAAAAATATTTGCTTTCATATTTGAAAAGTTTTTTTGCTCTTTCTGTAATGTTTTTTCCCCCTTGAATTGTGTCCTTTTTGAAATGACTGTGCGGTGTATTTATTGAGAGATATCAAAAGGCATACTTTTTCTTCCTTTTTTTGAAAGATAAATAGAAATGGCTTTATTGGGCTACTTCAAGTGAAAAAGAAATAAGAAAAAGGTAATTAAAAAAATAAATGAAATCGATTTCAAGTGATTATTTCTTAACCCATGACTTTCTTTCATTGTGAAAAAAAGTTAACGTAAAAAATTGTGGAGAAGTTCTTTTTAAGAATGCTCTTTTAACAAAAGCGTATTTTTGAATATCTAAGATAAAACTGCATTGTTTTCCTCCATTTTTTCAATTCTGCAACATGGAATTGTATTATGTACTTAAGATTTTGTACTATCGCCTATACTAGAAATGTACTATTCAAATTTCGTAGACTTTTGAGCAAATTTTCACATGTTGGATATTAATATATATTATAATAATTTGTAGGATAATGTGTATTCAAATTTTGAGATGACCCTGTAAAAATGACAAAATGAATCGGATATAAGCAAATACAAAATTGTTTATCTAGGTGACTTCTTTTTTTTCTTTAATTTGTATATGTTAGAACTGATTTTATAAATAAATAAACGGTATTTTTACATAAAACGAACTTGATATTAATTTTATGCTCACATAAAATAAAAATTTGTTTTCTCGTTGGAAGATTTCAGTTTAGCGCCAAAACGCTGTATTTTTATGACTAATCGTCCGTGATCAGATCCATAGTTAAAAATTAAAATGGCGTATTTGAGCGAATGTGATTTGGCGCAAAAGTATCTTTTAAAACTTTTAATGACATTAACATTGACTTTAAAGGACATTTTAGCCACGATAACAACGCTTGGAAGTGAACCCAATTTCTAAAGATTAATCAAATGTAAAAAACAAAAATAAAATAGATGCATTAGAGATTTGGACGTGTATATTTCGCAACGTCAGATTTCCTCACAAAGCAGCTTTTTTTTTTTTTTTTTTTTGGAGGGGGGGGGGGGGCAGGGAGGGTTAAAATAGGTTTTCTAAAATAAATTACAATGGGTAAAAAAATTGTAAAAAATATATCAGCTAAGATTTACGATATAATTGCAAGCAGTCAATTTTATTTAATCTATAATTTAGTGTTAATTAAAAATGGAAAACAAAAAGGATTAAAATAAGTCGAAAAAAAAAACTCATAAAACATAAAAACATGAAATAAACACTGCAAGTAGAGACATCTTAAATTCAGACACATATGTATCTGAAAAAGTAATTCAGGCAACTGAGTGTCCGAATGTGAAACTTCAGGCATCATGCATGTCTGAAAGTAAGACACACAAGTGTCATATGATCATGGTATAAACGATCTGAGAAAAATGTTTGAATAATGATATATCTTAAATTAAGACATTGAAATATTTTGTGTCCATATATATGCCAGCCAAATCAGGGAATGTTTTCGAAGGAATTTTTTTTCTTTTCCATCCACTAAATTTGCTGTTGCTTTTTAAAAGAAGCGACATGAAATGAATAGGCCCTATGACGAGTGTCAAAATTGTATAAGTCCGTTTATCACGTCCTGTGGAACTAAGTTTGGGGCATTTATTAATTAAATAATCGCTTGTCACAAAAATGTAAAATTCTCCAAAAATTATTTGCATACATAACGGCCGCAGGAGGGCGCTCTTCCTAAACCTTTGAAGATATAGCTTGAAATATTAAGAGACATGGGCGCTGACAAAAAGAAAGAAGGACGAGATTTTGGAACAGATGTGCCTATAATCCACAGCTTAGATTTTTTTTTTTTTTTTTTTTTTTTTTTTTTTTTAACGTAGAATATAAACTTGATATAAAGTAAACTAAGAACTTTTGTCAGAACTCCTCGTGTAATACAATTGTTAATCATATTAACACAAAAAGCAATATAAAAATTTAACAGTTAAGAAATATTAAATACTCAAAAATAAGTTTTGAATAACAATTTTCGAAATGGAAAACCAAAAAAGTTCATCGTTTAGTTGTAGTTGCCAGAAGTTCTAGCTTGATGAACCCTCCGTTTAAGATAAATTTGAAACACATGAATCTTAAGAAGAAAATAGAATTAAAAATTGTCTGGGGGATCAAGGGGCAGAGCCCCCCTCACTAAAGAAGTCTTAGTTTATTTTTCTTTTAGCAGTTAATTATTCTATAGCCACTTAGGAAGAATAAATTTTATAATATTTTTAATAATCATAGTAAAAAAAATTAGTTAATTAAATTTCAAAATCCATGGAGGGGCCCTCCACTGCTCCCTGCCGTCGCGTATACTAAGAGAATGTACCAACTAGGCTGTGAACACCCGTACTTGCACATTATTTTATAATTATAGGCATAGGTTCCAAGATATACGTATTTTGAATACCATTGTATTTCAATAATTTTATGTGTCTTTTTTTTATCGTAGGAATTTAAATAAGGCATAGTTTTCTTTTAAATAATAGTGATATTCAATATACCAGGACTTTACAAATTTGATAAAATCTGGTAGACAGCAAAAAATTCTGGCCGCCAGGAAAAAAAAATACCTTCTTTCTTTTCACCTATTATTGATTTTAAAAAAGCACAAAAGTTTTTTTAAGAACTGATTGAGAAAAAATAATAACAAGCACAGTTTAGAATTATTAATTACATAATTTAGAATAGTGCCGGATTTTTTAAATAGGTAATTTAATTTTTTATGCGATTTTTAGCGTTTTTCCGCGTTCCGTGGTGATTTTGTTACATCCTTTAAATAATCCTATTCTGATAGTTTAGCCCAATATAGTAAATTTTGTCCTCTTTAACATTTTTTTTCTTTTTACGCTTCAGGGATTTTTTACATTAGTAAAAGGAATCCGGTTTTAGTCTTTTAGCCCAGTATATTGAATTTTGCCTTCTGCGATTTTTGAATTTTTAGCGATTTCTTATACGATTTGTAGCTTTTTTTTCGCGTTCTGCGGCAGTTTTTTGACGTTCGTAAAAGGAATCCGGTTTAAATTTTTTAACCCAGTATAGTAAATTTTGTCTTCTGCGATTATTTGAATTTTTAACGATTTTTTGCGTTTTTCCACGTTTTGCAGCGATTTTTGGACATTTGTAAAAGGAATCTTGTTTCTATCCTTAGCCCAATAAAGTAAATTTTGTTCTCTGAAATTTTTAAATTTGCTGGGATATTTAGAGTTTTTTCGCGTTTTGCGGTGATTTTTGGACAGTTTATTTCTGAAGCGGTAAGAATTATCCGCTAAATGTTCTAACTGACATTTGTTCTCATTTCTTAGGTCAATTTTTGTACAGATAATAAAAAAAAGAAATCACCAGATCAAAAAACTTGGTCGCCATATCAAAAAAATTAGTCGCTAGTGGCTACCTGGTGACCCCATTTGTCAAGAACAGTCCATAACACTTTGCACCTATGCAAAAAACTATTTCCACACTTGATGGTGTTATTATTGGATATTACATTGGAAAAGTTCAAAACTTTGTTGGAATTATAAATCTATAATTTTTCTCTTATTTAAAGATAAAATTTAAATAAGATAATTCAATACAAAAGTCGTTGTAATGACATTGTTGCAGGTACCGCATCAGTATCGCCCAATATTGCCCAAGCATGGCGTGCATCAGTCGAACATTTTTTACCGATATTGCTAATATTGACCAATATTGGATATTTAGTTTTTTTTAATTTACACTTTTTTTTCGAAAGCTAGAGGACATAAAACATTTTTAATTCTGTATGGGGAAAAACTCGTATTGGTCAATATCGGGCAATTTTGACAAACAAGTGAAGAACTACAATCAGAGAAACTATACTACATGTAATTTCAATTGGCTTCTCAAGGTCAGTTTCCTGGTCCTTATCTTAGATCAGTAATTATGGTAACACCGCATTTGGTTGATTAACTCACTGAGCTCCATAATAGAACGGAGGGCTAACTCACCAGTCCACTTTCTACCGCAACCGCATCACACTTTCAATGCACACAAGCAATAAATCCTGCAATTTTTTTTTTTTATATTACAGGCATTTTTTCAAACTTTTCAGCATACTTTATATCGCTTTTGCTTATTTATACACCCTTTTCATATTTTTATGAGTAATACTTAACAATTTTTTTTTGAGCTTACATAAAATTTAATTTTTAAATGATATCAATTTAAATATTTGCTATAAATTTAAATGAAATCTCTAGTTTTTTCAATAAAAAATATATATCAGTGAAAATTGTAGCAACTTCGTCATAATCTTGAAAGATAATCCAATTTGAAAATATTTACCACTTGCTTCTCTGTGAGGTGGAAATCTGTGTTTTTCAAAAAATTTTCCTCGGAAATTCTTTGACATTGTATTCATGGGCGGACCGCTGAATTCAATGTATCATAATAGGAAGATAGCCCTTCGTATATACTATTGTGAAGCTCAGTAGATCTTTTTTTTTCGACCCTACTTGAGATCAGAAGAAGGCTTCGTCCTCTGTTCGATTATAGCAGTGGGAAACGAGACCAGGGGCTCGCGCCTTCTAGTGTTATGACAACGAAGGGATGAAGTAGGATGGACGCATGTCCTTGACAAGTCAATTGAAATTACATAGAGTCTAACTGCGCATCCTTTCTTTTCTTATCTGGCGCGAATCATGGATGTTTCGTTTAGTGTTTTTTATAGTCAAAGACTTTGAAGATAAATGTGAACTTTCTCCATCACTCACACGTGGTGAAATACTGGTAAGTCTGTTTACAATTTATGCTTATTAATTTTGCTTTATTAAATCTAAAATAGTCTAGAATAAGTTCATTATATTTGTATCGATTTGATGTCTAAAAAATTTATCTTCCTTAAAGGGTTAATACATATATATTTTTGTTGTAGATCTGGAATGAAATTAGAAAAATATTTTTCTGTAATTTTCATTTATGTTTTTTATTATTTAAGTTTTATGATATGCAGCATGATATATCAGCTACAATCCAAAGATGGGCATTGAAATATCTGGTGCCGCAGAATTAAAGCTGATTTATAAATCAATCCATTCGCCTAATTATCATAATCATGCGTTATCTTTTGGTTCACATACTTAAATGGGGATATATCTTTTGTTTCAATTGATTCAGTCATATTTAAATCTAGAAAAACTGCAGCTGCTTTATTAGAAATATAGCTGTTCAAAACTAACCCAGAAAGAAGAATTTCGTTGTTTTTGTTTGATGAATACGAGCTGGGGGTAGTCGTGTTGCATTTCAATTGTCTGTTGATCACATCATCAATCATATTTGAAAACTATTTTTCAAAATGAACTCCTTCAAAAGTTTGGATAATTTGTTCATTTGAAGTATCCCTGAGTAATTTTGTTAGTCAGGTTTCAATAACAGCTGCACAAAATAATTTACGAGCATCCTTGTGTGATGAATTTGAATCGTCCTCTTCATTGACATGTTTTAGAAATTTAGTATATCTGAGATAACAACTTTTGTAAAATTTTGTTTGCTTTGAAATTAAATATTCTTCAACTTATTAATCATCTTTAAAATCGAGGCCCCACCAGTGGCTGAGAGGTTGTGCTCTCGAAGCTGGTAGACGGGAGGTGCTGGGTTCGATCCCAATCGCGCCCGTCGGCCTAATCGTTCGGAGTTTTCGTGGTTTTCTTCGAACCGTGGATTTATCCATGCGTAAATACGGGTTAGGTTCCCTTAGAAAGACCCCCACGAAGGGCACTCCTCCCGGGCCTATATCCCTAGCGTAGATAATTGGCCGTCAACAATCAACCCAACCCAACCCATCTTTAAAATCATCTTATTATTTATATTTTATATTTTATTTTGGGGCGGTTTCAAGCAATGTTTTATTGGCATTAAAAGCCAGACATTGGAGAAGTTTTTCTTTATTTCACTTTCCAGAAACATTAGCATATAATTTTTTTTTCTTTTTTACACCGTAAACAATTATTTGTAAAATATCCGATTTTTCTTTTTCACACCGTAAGCAATTATTTGTAAAATATCCGAGTCACTAGAACTTTGAGTAATAAAACGGAAGTTTTCTGTTTTTAAATATTTTAATTTTGCAGAGATAATTTTGAAATGGATTCAAACATAGTTAGTGATAGTTATAAAAATATCGATGATTTTTGTTAGGGGGACATGGGGATGGTTAAAAACACTAAAATATGCATTTGCTCTAAGTAGTTAACTATTTCAAATAAATTGTGAAGAATAAAATTTATTATATTTTTTTGAAACATCAGAGAAAAAGAAATGTTTTATTAATTAAATTTGAAATTCCAGGCAGGGTCAATGGTCCTTCCCTGCCTTCCTTTGACGATACCTGTGTAAGGTTGGCCCACTCTCACTCTAAGCGATTCATTTTTAATTCCGGAAAGGTCGAACTTAAACAAGTTCGTTTGAACAACAACAAACCGCGTGTTCAAACGTCTCTTTACTTAAATCCAAAATTCCCTCCATTACTCCTTTCATTCATTTTTCCGGGATCATTCCTGGATTCTCAACACACCTGACCTTTCCCGAATCCAGCCAATCAGTTCCCAGTATCGACCAGACAACCTGCGTGCGCGACCGGTCACACTCCCACCTACCCGTTCTTACTCCTCTCTGCTCTTGCAAAACTCTCACACTGGGACTCTCACGTAAACAGTGCGGGTCGTTCTGTCCTGGAGATTCACTTTATCGGATTTAATTGGCAACACAAAAGTATCTAGAGAAGGAATTCGGGAGACAGCTCCCGCACGTTTTTTTCCCTAGACAAAATAAAAGGAATGTTACGTATTCTTAGGTGCTAAAAACGGTACAAATTGATTTTATATAATTTAAATTAAAATTTTCTGTAATAAAAAATTTTTGATAGCAGATTAATTAAACAAAGAATCTGTGTTTATGAAATTACACATATGGAAAAATTTTTGAAGGATAACTCAACAGTAAGGTTTTGCAAAACTGGAAATAAATAGTTTTTTTAAATGACTGAATATTAGCAGTACTGGTATAAATACTAGTTAAATTTAAACTCTCTGTTGTTTAGCAAAATTTTCAAACAGTACGAATAAACAGTAAAAATATTAAATTTCCCGCGAAGTAGTTACCTGCAAAATAAATTTCTGTGGAACAGAAGTACAAAACCAATTTCATTGAAAAGAATAGAAAGACCTCAACTGTTATTTTAGAAAGAATTTTCTGAATTTTATGACTCAAAAGAAGATAGGTTTTGTTACAAATCATCTTCTGGAATCTCAAAACGCTAAAAAATTCTTGATGCCCTGGGAAAACTTCACTTTTATACTTCTATTATTTCTCGTCGCAATTCAAAGCAACTGTTGAATAAAGAAACACTTCTTTGGATGTCCACCAGAAAATACTTTAGCACAGCAAGAAAGCTGTCTAACAACCATTTGTTCAAAATTGAATGAAAAAACTTCTAGAAATACATATCATCTAGTTTAACATGAGGCTGCAACTAGCACTTCTGGCTGTAGCCATCATACTCGTAGATTGGTGCTCAGCTTTTGTAATCCAGAACAATACTCTCAGCAAGGTTAACGATGATTCGGCGAACAAAGTCAATAGCAAACTTCCAGATGACAAGCCTGAAGTGGAACTCCTCAACCACAACAAATTACAAGTGTTTTCCCCAGTTTTCCGTTCTGTATCGAACAGTTATTCAGGTGCGATGCAGCCACAGTTTGATCCTAGCAGCCTTAAGAGGTTCTCAATTGTTCCACTCAGGGGGTTTTTTGCCTTCAGAAATCCACAGTCAGGGTCTGGGCCGGTACAATACCGCAGTGAACTAATGAATGCTACAACGCTGAACTGTAGCGAAGACTCAACGAACTGTCGAGATAGACATACTCCAAGACAGATATCAAAAAGGATGACCATGGCTTCGGGAATTCCTAACAGAAGAACAAGAAGGCCATACGATGTGCCACAAATAGGTAAGTCATTTATTTTTTCTCTGATTATCAGGGATGAAAATCTTCCGTGGAACAGCGATTTTCCTATTTTAATTATCTTTACAAAATCCACTTTTAAAAAATATTTTTTGTCGTTATATCTGCAGGAATTTTTCTAAAAGCTTTTACCTGTAAAATAAAATAGTTGGAACAGTTGCCAACTTTACCATGTTAGAAGACTCCTTATATTTGACCTAATTCCGCCTACATGCTTTATAACATATTTCTTCCGATTTTTATTTATTCTCAAAGAAATTTAATCTCTCTCTACTATCTGTCGCCGAAAGCCGTATCATTGGCTTGCTATGTTTAGTTCTTTTCCGTCATTTGCATCAATGTTATCATACGTATCATGCTTCCTTCCGAAAGTTTTAAGACCAAAAATAAATAAAACAATACAATGTTTCGGATTTATCTTCTTTGTTTTATCAATTTTAATGACACTGATTTTTAATTTTTATGTATTTTATTTATTACTGTGCAATGGGTGGTAAAATTCGTTGCTGAACCTTTCATTTTCCTCTGTATCGACCAGATAAAAAACACAGAATATTCCGCAAATTGTAGTGAAGAAAGTTATAGTGTCAGGTGTTTATTTTCATCTCAATGAAAAATTTGTAAATAAAAATGCATAAATATAGTTTACTTTTTTTTCTCTCTTTTTTTCCTCCTTTTTATCACTTTCTTAAACCTTTACGTATTTTCTTCATTTTTGAATGAAGATCCATCCCATTTCCATCCCAGAAAACGGCAGATATAAAAATTCAGATGAAGTTTTAGCATTTTTCAATTTATGATTTTAATCCTTCATATCTGTCGCATCGCATCTATGCTAGTCGGCCTATTAATTTCAAAATCAAGAACCATTCTATTCATTGTCGCACTTCCAAAACATCCCAGTTAATCGAAATTAATGGTAGAGTTCTAGGAAATGATGCTACAACAATATTTGTTTTTTCAAACCAATTATTTTACAAGGAATTTTTTTTTCAGCAAATGAAAATAAATTAATATCTATACAATACATACATTAATGCATACATATAAAAAATGTAATGGAAAAATTTTCATTTGATGATGATGAGATTATATACATTGCATAAATTACCACTTTAATGAAAAACATTCTCAATTACTAACATAAGAGGATTTTCATCGCTTTACTTTTTTTTTATGTCAATTGCAATATGAAGGACACTGAACCCCTTAAAAGTTTCGTTTTTTTTTTTTTTTTTTTTTTTTTTTTTTTTTTGACACAATAAACTAAAAATAGGGACAAACCACCACTTTTTCCGTACTAAAAAATGTGCCTTATATAACAGAAAAATGTCTGCTAATTAATAAAAAGCAGATTACAATTAAAAATTAGTGGTATCCAAAAGCTTTTAGTAACGAAGTAAGCATACTCTTCTTGCACGAGCGGCGCGGCGTTCGGGCAAAACTGTTAAATGGTTAATAGCCATGGACGGACATATTAATATTTTGATTACGGTGTTGGGACGCCGTACGTCCCAGCGATTATTCTTTTATTCTATTTGTACCATTTAAAAATAGTGATAATCTCTGCCATATAGTTATACTAGGACATTTTCAAATATATATCACAAAGAATTGTTTTTGTAAATTGTGGTACGATTGAATATAAAAATAGTCCTGGCTTGTAATTAAAAGGTTAATACGGCTCAAATTTGTTAATAAAAATGTCAGCTAGTCTAATAAACTTTGAAATTGACAATAACAATGTATTGTTGTTAACTGGAGTACACTGTTGAGAAAAGAAAGAGTGGGAATTGGAGGGAAGGGAAATGGTAAATTTTAGGGACTTCGTTTTTTCGAATGCGCTGTCAACGTGGGCTTTTGGTGCGCTGCACAGTATTTATGAGTTCCGATGGGTTCCAGAAAGTATTTAAATGGTGACTAAAAAGAAAAACAAGTTGGAAATTGTACGCCAGACATGACAAATGAGGTGCGTTCGTACCATAGCTAGTTATATAAATATTCAGATCTTGATTTTTAATTCTGTGAAATGAATTATATCGGCTACAGATTAATTTCTCCAATAAATTAAGTATCTCTGCCGCTTGACGATTAAACCTCGGAAGCTCCTATAACAAGAAAGCAACGATTTAAAAAAAAGAATTCAAATTTCTTAATAAATGTTTTTATTAATATCTCCTAAATTTTTGATTCGATTTTCATAAAATTTGAAATGTCTCGACAAAATTCTGCGAAGATAATGTATCTTAAATTTCAAACCATTCGGTTGGGTAAATTTTGCGTTGTTATATGCGGACGGATGGACAGACAGACGGACGGACCAGACGACGACAATAAGTGCTACGCATTTATATAATTACGAACGCACATAAAAATAAAATAGAAGAAGTACCGGAACTGAACTGCCGCGCAAATTAAACACTGGTTTTCCAGTCCTGTGTCCCTTTAAAATCCATATTAAAGCGTTTTAAAACTTATTTGTAAACCTAATATATTTTTTAAATAAATAAAAAATCCAGTGGCATTCAAACATAAATACAGTGATACATACCCCAGCTAACGAATGTCTCGGCTAAAGATAATTGTTTTTCCTGTTTTTTCTGACTCGGAAAATGAACCTGGATTTGGCTTACGAAAGTTTTGTTGGATTATATGCATGCATTAACATAATGCAGGAGCGTTGCATTTTAATTGGTCGAGAAATCGTTTCGGTTGACAAACATTTCGGCTAACAAACGTAATTTCGGAACGAATTGGGTTTGTTAGCTGAGGTATCACTGTATATAGCATATCTAAGTATTAATTCCATAATTTTAAAGATTTTTTTTTTTTTGGCATTAAAGTATTTTTTTATATAATAATTGTAGTCATACATTGGTAGAATTACAAAGGCTGGAGAAACCCCGATCTAAACCTGGAAATAACACAGCTTTATTTAATTTAATTAATTAATTTATTTATTTTGAATGGGAATTTTGTATATTGTTAAAACAGGGGTTCATTGTTTTAAAATGCACAAAATAATTGTAACTTTAACAGAAAACACACCATTTCATTATATTCATCATTACTTTTATATTATGATACAGAAAAGTATATATTTTTTTCATGTTTAAAAAAATATATGTGATTGTAATTAGACTGCAATTAAATTTTTTAAATGTCATACATTTTTCTGTAAAGTCATTAGTTTTAAGTCGAGGTCTGAGCCATGGGAAAAATGGCGGCGACGCACAGCGGGCTCAAGAAACAACGAATTTCCACGACATTGGTGAAAATTGTATGTATTTTCTTAAGGTTTGTCAACTATGTATAGTTGTTCTATAAGTCCCACAAAACGAAAAATGATATGTGTTTCTTCCCTTACATATCCTTTAGCTTCGTTTTTAGAAGGAAATGTATTGAAAAAGTAGAAAAAACAGATGAAAACCAGAAATGAATTACTGGTGAAAAAATAAACACGTTTTGTAAGTTCAATTTTTAACACTTGCCAACATAGTTGAAAAGTGTTTATGAATTCGGTTTGTCTGCCTGTCCGTCCGTCTGCCCGTGCTCTAACTCTCGTAAATATACTCGGGTTGTCATGAAATTTATATACATTATTCAATTTTACTATTGAATGTCGGGTATTGAAAATGAAGTGTGTAGCACTAATTGCTCATTTACAGGGACACACAAAATAATTCCATTGCATTATGGTTTATGGGGAAAAATCGTTTGTGGCGCATTTTATTGATGTTACGATGTCTCAAACATGACGAAAGTATCGTGCATTACTGAGATGGACTACAGCATGCTTAAACTTTTACCGGAGTATATAATTAGTAGCATTTATAGTTCAATTACAGGGACGTACAAAATCATTCCTTTACATTATGATCTACGGGGGAAAATCGTTTGCTGTGCATTTTGAACATGTTATGATACTTGAAACATAATGAAATTTAAAAGGACCACCAAGATTAAATACAGCTTATTTTCTATAGATTATGGGCTGGGTAGGATTTATCGTTTGCGTACAGGGACGCGCAAGAGAATTCGGTTAAATGTCTGACTATGATTGGTAATTGCTAGAAGTGCTCTTTCCGCTGTGATATCCGATTTTATGTCATTTTTAGTGTACTAAGTGTTGTTTACAAATTTTGTAGATTATATACAGGGCTGCACGAAAGACTTCGAATATGGACAGCAATGGCTGAAAATGGATTTTTACTGAGTCATGTATTTTTTCAATTGCTTATTTAGATATTTCATTTCATCGTATGAAAAAAATAAATTTCTTAATAATATTTTGTTAGTGCTAGAAAGTGTTTCATAATCTATGCCGAATGTATGACTTTTTGTTCTTGTTTATATTGTAATTGTAATTGTTTTTATTTTTGTTTTGTGAGCAATATTCTGGGGCTATTTGTTTTTTTAAATTAATTGTTTTTTGATACCTATGAATGTTTTTCGATATTTTTATAATTCTTAATATTTCTGTTCCGTAAAGTTAAGATCCCGCTATATCTTACAAAACCCTTTTGCGCACTCCTCTTCTGTTGGCATTAGAGGAATGTACCCGATGCGCCTGTGCAACTTTGGCAGTTAGCGGTGTTTGATTAAATCCACGTAAAAAACATGCTTCTGCACCAACCTCATTAAAAAGAAAATATTACTTTTTTGTTTAAAAATAACTAAAATTCGAGGTTTTTGAATTAAAAATGTATAAAATTAACACCATGTATACAATTCACAAAAATTGCCGCGATTGATATTTTGTACCGACTGGATAAACACCGAAAACCACTTTATCAATGTCTGCAAAAAAAGTCACTTCGTCCAGAACGCGGCGTGGTGCGGCCGATTTAGACTTAAAATTTTTGGTTAGCGGAATACTATAACTGAAATGAAGTTTTCATTTTATTTTTCGAGGCTTGGTTTAAGAATTGGAAATACCAAATAAAGTATTTTTTTTTTTTATATATATAAATACTAATTTTTAATGTTGACCCATGATTACTACAAATTTCTAGAATTACGTCGTCACTAATTTGTTGTAAATTTGACGACGTGTCAGATTTTTTTAATGTAGCTTCATAAATATAGTTTATTTTATGCTTATATTGATTTTTAATTTCTGCCCTGATCATTTAAATAATTTTTATTGTTATTATTGTTTTCAAGAATTACGTTTAAGAACTTTTGGGTCATGATAAAAACTAAATTATATATATATATAAAGAAATATTTTAATACTAAATTTTTAACTATACTAAAACTATTTTTTAAGGCTAGAAAAGATTTTGAATTTTGTATATTGTCAAAACAGGGGTTCATTGTTCTGAAATGTCCAAAATTATTTTAACTTTAACAGAAAGCACACATTTTCATTATATCCCAACAGTACTTATTATATATATTGTGATAAAGAAAAGTAAACATTTTTTTTTTCATTCTTTAAGAATACCAAACAAATAGCTGTAAATCAAGGAAATGTACATCAGGTGTTAAGTTCACAATTCAATGAAAAGCACAAATAAAAAGGCGGAACTTCCTACCTAGAAGTTGTGCTATGGCATGATGCGGTATTTTGATGCAAATATATTAAATTATGCCCTTTTATGGAACGGAATTTAAGGGGTGATAAAATGATACTTGTAAACAGAAAAATAAAGCGAAAAAAAAAACTTTACATTGACGTGTAACAGTGTGAAATTTTCTCCTCTGTCTAAATCAAATACGTTTATTCCATATCCCACAAGCATTTCCATTAAATGATTGAATACAGTTTGATTAATCCTAAAAGTGTTTCCCGTATCAGTGTCCTAGTTTAATTAATATAGATCTTTCTTGCTATTACACCATTTCTACAATGATATTTTATTCAATTACGTCTTCTCCTTTAGTAATCTTAACCGCAAATTGATAATTTTCTTCTAATAACAACAATCGCTTATCCTTTCACGGTACATAGGATTTCGTTCTGTTTTTACTTTTAGAAACTGCATTCTTCGGAAACTAAATTCTCATGTCGAAAAAAAAAATCATGCAAACGCATGATTATTTAATATAACCTGCTACTATGCAATCCTGCGAGTACTGCGAGGCTACTGAAAATTCTATTTGATATAAACCCACAACCCGACCCGAACACGACAAAAAAAATTTCGTCAATCAGAAACCCGACTCGAACCCGAAATGAAACAAAGAAAAGTAACCCATATTTTAAATTAGTCATGGAAAATTAATCTACAGTTATATCTATAATGACAATTTTATATTTTATGAAGAAAAATGAACATATATATACCCATTATTATTATTATTATTATTATTATTATTATTATTATTATTAACCAGAAAAAAATATTCTAGACCGTCTTTTGAAAAATAGGGTCAGCACGATCGCGGCCCGCAAGAGTCAACTCGCAAGTCCATCCGAAACCCAAGCTTAAAGAAAAAAAAAATAGAGTAAACCCGCGGAGTCGTGTAAAATCGGGTTACCCGACCCGATGCAGGACTCTAGACGCAATAGCTCGGAGTAAAAAACAATTCACTTTTAAATAGGTTTCTGTCATAGCAAATACAATTTTATGGTATTTCTTTTGCCGAAATCAGTAAATTATCCCTCTTAAGGCAGCATTCCGTTATACAGGAATCGGGTTTACTGTATAATAAAAAGTATTTGATTGAAAATAAGACAGTATAATTTCATATTATACAAACTAGTCGGATGTGCCAATCCCAAAACTTACTTCTATCTCACACAGATTTCGCATACTAAAAACGAATCAGCACCAATTTATATCAAAGTCTAACTGAATCTGAAGTTTTATTGAGTTCCGTGCATTAATCCTTGAGATATGACTATCGCTAAAATGTGTAAATCCTGAAAAATGCAGCATAGCAGCGCAACCTGTTGGGAGATTTACACCAAAACCTAATCAACAACACACTTAAAAATTTGCAGCAAACTATCCAGTCATTCCACCGATTTTATAGGAAACGGATACATAACCTTAATTTAACTTATATTCTGACAATATTATTGCCCTTATTATTGTCAGAATAGAGTTAAATTATGGTTATGTAACCATTTTCTATATAAACGGTCGAATGACTGGACAGTTTGCTGCAAATTTTTAACAGTGCATCATATATGTCAACGTCTAACTGGAACTGAAGTTTGATGAAAATCCGTGCATTAGTTCTTGAGATATAACTATCGTAAAAATCATGAAAAGAGTAGTATAGCAGTGCCACCTGTTGGGATATCTACACCAAAACATAATCAGCGTCTACTTATGTCAATGTCTAACTGAATCTGAAGTTTGATGAAAATCAGTGCATTAATTCTGGAGATATAGAGCTATTGCGGAAATCGCAAAATATGCAGCATAGTAGCGCTATGTGTTGCGCAATTTACACCTAAAACTAATCAGCAGCAATTTGTATCAGGTATTAACTGAATATAAAGTTTTATTAAATTTCGTGCATTAGTTCTTGAGATAGAGCGCCCACAAAATTTTTGTCACATACAGACAGACAGAGTCACAGACTCACAAACATTTTCCAAAAACAGTCGAATCATGTTCAGGACCGTCTAAAACGTATAAATCCTTCCAAAACCGGAAGTCGAAAATTTTCATGAATTCAACTCTTTCTTCTTGTAAAGATAGAAGAAAGTAAAAAGATAGGATTTGAGTTTAATTCCTTCCATTTCTGAATATGTTTATATTGAAAGAGAAATAACTGTCCAATCAATAGTAAATACTGTGTAATTAGTCAAAATTAATGTGGAAATAATATAGAACGATGCAACGTAAAAATAATTGCGCAATTCATAAATATTACAAATTTATAGCTCGTAGAAACATGATTTGAAACTCCTACTTATAAAGAATCCGTTATGTCCGTTATTCCGTATCCGTTATTCCGTTATTCCGTTATTCTGTAGATACATATAAAAACAATTAAATGAAAATAAAACGGAAAAAGAAAATAAATTAAGTACGTATATGATGTTCGTTAAATAGTAACCTAAACTTATTTCGAATACATTATTCCCTTGTAAAAACATTCGAAATTACCGCATTATTTTTTTTCTTTAACGTTTTGATTATAGGGTTGGGACATATGTCGTCCCAGCGACAATTTTTTTGTATTTATTTTTTATTAATTTAAAAAAAAATAATAATAACAGCTGCCATACACTTATGCTAGGATATTTTCAAGAGAAATCTTCTACAAACATTTTTTTAAAATAAATTGTGGTACTGCAGAATATAAAAATAGTCGCCATTCCTGACCCGTTATCAAAACGTTAAGCACTAACCCATCCTAATTTTGACAATGCGGTTAGAATGGGTCGGATTCGGAACAAATTCGTTCTCCGGATCTGTCCGATGAACTGCTGTTAGGGCTGTTCTCAAATCCACCTGTCTACTTTAGGACATATTTTTTTAATACATTTTTGTTCGGAAACGCGTGAAATTGTCAGGTCTTCTTATTCAGAAACTTTGTAATCGAAACACGTTTTCCATTTTTTTTGGTAAATGTAGAAGATCTTTCTGAAAATATTGTCAAAGTCGGCGTTTTGAACTGAATTACCGACGCGGCAGCCTGAGAAGCGAGAAAAATTGCTCGTCACGTGATCCGAATCGCTTTATAACTCAATAACTAATATATTTGTCTAAAAATGGAAAATTTTGATTCTAAATCGCTTTCATAGTTTGGACTGCCAATTTTATATGCCTTTGCGTTTAAAAATGAGTCATAAAGTTTCGCGTTGTTGAGCAGGTCATTTGAGAACCACCTTAATGTGAAACCTGTAAGATACAGTCAAGGAACGATGTAGTCTGCACACTTGTATTTAGCACAAAACAGCTGTTTATCTACATTTATCCATAAAAATCATGAGGGTTTAGTGATCGGGGGTTAATTTTTAATATTAAGGCTAGAAAGATGGTAAAGTGGGTGAAGTGACCAAATAAGTATCGTGGGCTAAACGGATACATTTTTACCAACAGTTATAATAATTTGTTTTATACTTTTATTAATGATTTCGCTGGAAACTGAATTTCACAAATTGGCGAATTATACGTTAAATTTGATAATGCTGCTGCCACTAATTTTATTTTATTTTATTCATTTTTGTCTTTTGTGTACATTAAGCTCAAAAAGATCCAATTTATAATGATCACTAAAAGTAACAAATTACCTTGCAATTCGAAATTGATGTTTTTTGTGCATGATATTTAGTGATTAAAGCCAGACTCAGTTTTTTTTTCCTTTTATGCGAAGTTCAATAGGGATCCTTTTCGAATGATCTTCGAAATAACGAAATACACTCGCAGGCCCATTTCTAATATTACAGCGATTATACAGTTCTTCTTCTTTTTTTTTTACACAGATATATTTTTATCAAAAGTTGTAATAATAGTAGTACAAAAATGACAGTTCTGTTTCGAGTGGTAGCGGGCAGCGGGAAATTCTTCTCTTAGAGTACGATGTTAAAAATAGGAACTTTAAATCTAGAGTGGGGCGAAAAGGTGTGTTATAGGAGAGGGGTTTTTAAGGGGGGAGTATGTTATAGGAGGGGATATTTTAGGGGGGTTTAATGTTAAAATTTTGAGAACTGTCTTAGAGTAGGCATGTAAATTAGGTTACGCTAGAGTATGAACACTACCCCTCTACTCCCCATGCTCCCCCTACCCCCTTCCAATTTTTTTCTAATACTCTATGTACTGCATCTGTAAAAAAAATTAGTTATAAAATAGCAGAAAATTAAAAAAAAATTAAAGTTTCTTACAAAACTACTCGCAAAGGAATCTGTATAAGAATTTTTAGTTATAACATAACAGTACATTTAATGAAAAGGAAATTGTAACTTACCAAACTGCTCGCAACTGAATATGAAACATAAATAATCCAATTTGTGGTCCTAGCTAAGAATTTTGATTTTAGTCACTTTAAGAGAAAGTAACTAAAATTAATGTCCTTATTGCCCAGGGTTCACCGCGCGGAGGTTAACCACCACACCCCACACATTCACACACACACTTTTTTTTTTTTTTTAAACTTACCGTACTGCATTTGAAGGAAACTGAAATAGGATTTTAAATTATATTGTATAATAAAGAAAAGTGTTTCTTACCATTCGGGATTTAAGGATACTATAACAGAATAATGTAGTGAGAAAGTAACTTGCCATGTACGATTTATGGTAATCAGTAAGGTAAATTTTCTATTATAACATATAATGTATACTTTTAAAAGGGAAAGTTAATCTTACCATATTGTATTCGAAGGAAACTGAAATAGAATTTTAATTATATTGTATAATAAAGCAAAGTTAATCTTACCAAACTGCTCACAAAGGAATCTGTAATAGAATTTTTAATTAAAACATATAATGTATACTTTAATAAAGTAAATTTTAACTTCCCAGCTGGATTCAAGAGTACTGTAAAAGAATAGTATAGTGAGAAAGTAACTTACGAAGCTCGATTCATGCGAATCTGTAACATATAATATATACTTCAAAAAGAAAAGTTAAACTTACCGTTGTGCTCTTTTTGGAAATCTTAACGAACCATTCTTTTAACCTGTACATACTAAATAGAAAAAGAACAGATCGCCTTCGGTTGGATTCGAACCGAAAACCTTATAGTTAATACAGTAAAATCCCGTTACAACGAACTTCACGGGACCGCAAATTTTATTCGTTGTAACGGGAATTTCGTTGTAACGGAATTCAATAGAAAATTAAACATTTCAATTCAGATCCTCATATCATAGTTAATTATAAAAATATAGTAGTATAATACAAATTAGTAGATAATTAATTATTAAAAATAGTAATAAAAATTAGTAGTACCTTCTAATAACGTAAAGTTAGTATAATACAATGTATAATATTTTTTATAGAACTGAAAAATTGACTTACCACCATTTCAATGATCTTCAAATTGTACAAGAAAAAATTTAATGCAGAAAATCAGTGATTTTTTTTTGTACAAGGGAGTTTGAAGCTGCGGACAATACAAAATTATGTACATGATTAATATTAGAAAAAATGTTATCTGGTACACTGCTCTGTAAAGAAATAAAATTGCGCACTCTTTCTAAGCTTTCTAAGGCTTCAGCAGATGTAACTTTTGAAACCTCATTTTCTTCATCTTCAGAACTTTCTTCATCATTTTCTAAAATGCGATCATCAACAATAGACTGCACAATATCTGTCTCTGTTAATGAATAACAAGTTGCAGCATTGTCATCTGCAGTTAAAAAATCTTTAAAGCTTATGCTTTGAGACACACCAGATTTTTCTTTTACTAAGTTCCAAGTGGATTCGATCTCATATTCGACTGTCTGCTCCTCATCATGTACTACATCGCTAGATCCTTGAGCCGTCGATTCTTTATTTAAATCCCGGTCAATCTGCGCGTGTTTCCAACAGTGGGCTATTGTTTTCTGGCTTATATCATCCCACGATCCACAGATCATATCAATTGCCTCTTTCATGTTGCACTTTCTGTTTACGTTATTTTGCAGATCACAGAGAATGCGTTTTAATAACATAGTTTTGTATCGTGATTTTACGGCTCTGATAATGCCTTGGTCAAGAGGCTGAAGTATTGCAGTACAGTTAGGCGGGAAATACTCTACACGAATGTGATTCAATATAGGAGGATCATTGTGTGCTGTGCAGTTGTCTATGAGTAGAAGAATTTTACGTTTTTGTTTTTGCATATCTTTATCAAAATTTATCAGCCATTCATTAAAGAATCCTTGCGTCATCCATGATTTTTTGTTGGCTTTGTAGATGCATGGTAAGGACTTAAAATGTTTGAAACAACGGGGTTTTTCAGATTTGCCGATTATGAGTACTTTTCGTTTTTCTGTTCCTGATTTGTTGCAGCAAAATAGGGCTGTAATCCTTTGTTTGGAAAGCTTTCCTCCAATACACTTGTCTCCTTTTAACGCTAAAGTCTTCCTTGGTTCTAACTGAAAAAATATTCCGGCTTCATCGGCATTAAAAACATCGTTAGGACTATACGTCTTGATTATTTTTTGTATTTCACCTTTACGCCATTCGTTTACAAATTCAACTGGGACGTCTTTTGCTTCTCCTGAAATGCATTTTGCCACTATACCGTATCTTTCTCGGAATCGATTCAACCATCCGACACTGGCTTGAAAATTTTCAATGTTTAGCATTCTTGCAAATTCCAAACCTTTTTCTCTAATTAAAGGGCCACTTAGAGGGATGTTTCTAGAACGAACATCCATAAACCATTTGTAAACAGCACTATCCACATCTTGAAACTGGGCATTTCGAATTCGTTTTTTGCTTGGATCAAAGACTTTAACTTGAATTTTTTTCAAAATGCTTTCTTTATCTTTTAGAAAAGTGGATAAAGTAGACGGCGAAATTCCATATTTGCTAGCAACATCAGATTTTTTCATTCCTTTCTCAACTTCAGAAATTATGGCTTTTTTTTCTTCCAAACTAAACTGTTTTCGCTTAACAGCCGCCATTTTATGACCTACTGGTAAGATGAAAATTTTCAAACTGATTTCGAGCTTTGGAAATTCCTTTGCGAAAGTTATTCAGGTAGGGAGGAGAGGGAAGGGGGAATGTGCAATACTCATTTCACGTTTTGTTAAGTTTGCCTACATTGGTTACAGCTTACTTGGACTTCCAAGAAAAAGGGGTGGAGAAAAGGGGAGAGCGAACAAAGGAAACATTCCTTCTGCAGTGAAATGCCTATGCACACCGATTTTACAACAAAGCTCGGAGAAAAGCGATTGCTTTAGAGATAAGCTTGATTGTCCCTAAGACTAGGCATCGAAAACAAAAATTGTCAAGCGATAAAAATGTACAACTGAAAGTATTTGCCGTGTCATATTATTTCGTTCTAACGAGATTATAAAAAATTGAATATTTCGTTATACTGAGATTATGTTAACATTATTTGAATACATTTCAAAACGGGACTCGCTTGCATTTCGTTATAACGGGATTTTTCGTTGTAATGGAATTCGTTGTAACGGGATTTTACTGTAGTTATATACGCTTCTAATTACGGCTTTAAAATATATAATTTATTATAATAAAACCTATCAGAGTATTACTTCAGTTAAAGAATTTTCTGCGAAATTGTGAAGTTTCATCATTTCACGCGATGCGAATGTGCTTGTGGTCATTTAACTCCCCCACTTGAAAGCGAATTTAGATTTCGACTTACCATACTACTACAACTTTTACTTCGAAATAACGTATTTACTTTTTAAAAAATGGATATTAATTAAAACTCATTAATTTTTTTATAAGAACTGTGATCCTCTTTTATATTAAAAATTAGTAGTTTTTCTCACATTTAACTAATATTTTAATGAAGAGGGGTTTGAATCGAAGCCGTGGAATTTGGTTTAAACTTTTCATTTTATAACTGTTCACCAGAAAAGTGTGAGATCATATTAATAACCTTATTCAATACTTTGGAAAGTATGTAATTATAAATATAATTTTTTTTAATTTAAAATATGACAATTTTTCTTCGGAAAATGTAGATAACTTGTTTTATTTTAATACAAAAATTAAGAATTCGAGACAATATTATACTATTTCGATAAAAAATTTAGAATTTATACAGTTATTATAATATAACTAATTTATTACCCAAATATGCATTTTCTTATATTGTAAGTAAAATACTACACCCCCCCCCCTTTTTTACTTAAATTTGACTTTATAACTTATTTGACTTTTAAACAATCCACATCATTATTATTTTACATTTTAAACTAACATTGAGAGAATAATAGATATACATATTCTCTAAGATTATGAATTTCATATACAATTTTTAAAAGAATTATACATCGACTTATGTTCGAAAATAAGCGTTTTGTTTACCAAAGTTAAACAGGAAACTGTTTACAGATAAGATTCCTATATTTACTTTATGATAAAAATACTTCTTATACATAGTTTAAGTTGCCAAAATTCTTTCACTAAATTGAACATTATATTTTAATTAACGCTTTTATTTATATATTTCTCATGATATATAATTTATTTAGCAATACCATGTAATGAACGGATTTTTTACCCATTCAAATTTGCATTTAAAACCACAATGAATACATATATAATAAAGGATAAAACATTACTTCTACACTTTTAACATGAAAATATGAATTATGAGAAATAAATTTACACATATTTATACATTATATTTACGAAACCGGACTTCGTACTTTATGAAATCACTCATTGTATAGTGAAAGACACTTTGCTTAATTTTATATCAAAACACGTGATTACTTAAGGTTTTATACGGACCAATTACTGTACGAGATATATAACACATGACGCTATTTAAAATTTGTTTAATCTTGTGTGCCCGCTATGATTAAATAAATATTTATGAAAAGTTTTATTTGCAATAAACTGCATACTGTTTCAGCATTGTAAAGACGTTTTGTATTTTTCTCCGTTAAAGTGTGTTCAACGATTTTAATTGATTTAGTTTAAATAAGTACAATGCCGGATATAGATTCTACTGTAATAGACGAGCCCACCAAGATGAGTAAAGCCTTGACATCAGAGTTTAAAGAACAAGACAACTCTATTAATTTAATGAAACCTGTTTTCAATATGGAACCGACGCCCTCTTTATCAGATCAACTCGATCAAAAGTTACCTTTTACTTGTGGTACATGTAAAAAAATATTTACGAAAAACTATATGTTATTAAGGCATATGAACTTACATTTAAGGCGTACAAACTCCCGTTTAGAAAAAAAAATCCTTTAAATGTGATTTTTGTGAAAATCTATTTACTTCAAAGAGTGCTTTACAGGAAGATATGCTAATTCATCCCAAGACATCTGTCATATATAAATTTGAAAAATGCAATAAGACTTTCTCGCAAAAAAGTGCATTAGTTAGACAAATGGAATTTCATTTAGAAAATAAACCTTTTTTGTAAAATGTGTTCGAAATCCTTTGTGCAGAAAAGCGATTTGCAAAAGCTTAACTTAGTACATTCTAAACAAGGAGTTATGCATAAGTGTGATCAATGTGATAAAAAGTTGCCAATGTTGATCAATGTGATAAAAAGACATTATAAACGTGTTGATTGTTCTGAAATATTTAATCACAGATTTGACTAAGTGAAACATAGAAAAATTCATGTATCACAACAAAGAACATAAATCTGAACAATGTACTGAACTTTTAAACCATTTACAGGATTTATTACATATTGTACGTACGCACTTTACAGGAGGCTTTAGAAAATGAAACTATAGCTTCTTGAAATATTGACTTTATCAATAGAGTTTAAACTATACATATTTCTACATATTCTAATGTACCTGTTTAAAAGGTTAAATAAATAATAGTTAAGTAAAAAACCTTATGTGTTTTATTTTTTTCTATGTATCAATCTGATTATATTATAACACTATTATGTGCGTGAATGGACTTGTAAATTTATACACTATCTATAAAAATAAATTTCTTAAAATTGAATTGTACAAGAAGTAAAATTTAATACAAGCTACTAAAATTATATACTTTAATATTTTTTAGCATATTATTTCGACTATAAATTATTTAATGTATTTCACATATGTTAGTTTATTTAATATGTGATTGAACATAGAATTTTGTATAATCTATATTGTTATTTTTTTCATGTTTAGATTTTTTATTATCACACATTTCTTAAACCTTTTATCGTTTATTTGTAAAACATAAATTTAACTAATTATACATTTTTTAAATTAAACCAACTTACATTAATGTTTTTTATATAAACATTAGATTTTACTAATTATACATATTCGTAATTAAACAAACTTATATTAATGATTGTTATATAAACAATACATTTTATTAATTATATATACACATGATTAAACTTATTATTTTAAGTGAATAATTAATTATACTTTTGTTAAGTAACTTGCGTTGCCATACCAGCTGTTCTTGGACTTATTAAATTATTAGACATTATAAAGCTTGCTGATAGTATATGAAACAAGCAATATATTACATACTTTTTCGAAAAATAAAAAATTTGAATCTTTAACATATGAGGTCATGTTTATTTTAAAATAACATATTTCTACATATTCTATTAAAATAACATAACTGTAACCGTCACTCTTTAATAACCTATGATAGTAATTGTTTGGATACGACATAATCAGTTTACTGCTGACTTTTGCCGTAACAACACCTCTTATTGTTTTTTATATTTACAATATATAAAAAATGGCTTGTGAATTATATATGATGAAAAGATCTTCTGAAGAAATGGCTTCTTCATCAAAGTTTCCACATTTAGATAAACCTATGGAAAATTCAGATTCTTATACAAATGAGTTTATACCGAGAACTAATATAAAGAAGGACTATGAAACACTATCCCCTGACATGGACTTGTATGCTGCAGAACCTAAGACTGCTAAGGATTCTACAACGCCAATATTTACTAACTGTGGTGATGACGAAATATCTTTTCCTGATTTCTGCTGTGAGTCAACTTCTGCTATGGGCTTTTTGGATTCATACTTTAAAGACTTAGATTTTAAACATTTGGATTCATTCTTTAAAGACCCAGATTTAAAAAATTTGGATTCATTCATTAAAGACCCAGATTTTAAAAATTCGGAAACATACCTTATCTCGCCCCCTACAAGTGGCTTAATTTCGTCGAGTGAACAATTAGAAGAACCACGAAGTATTATTTCACATAGTAGTAAACAATTACAAAGCATAACCCCTCCCATCACATGTGTGAATGACATATCCAAAACTAAATATGGTAGATCTCGTATTTTAACTGTTTTTCGCATTAAACTCGGTGATTTTACATTTTTAACTTTAAAAGTCATAGTAGACAATATGTGCATATTAAAAGATCAAATGCAATGAATTTACAAATGAGGAAATTTCAGCAACAAATAAAATTTTTATGGATTATTCAACATGATATTAATTTCAGTATAAAATTTTTGGATTTAATTTAAAATATAAAAGTTCTTCGTTTATTGCTAACAATACAGTTTTAGTGTTAAATTATAATAATTCTATTATGAAAATTAAAAATTTAAAGAATTATTCGTATTTTGTCTTAAATGATTATCAATTAGAAAATTAAAAAAAAAAGCTTTTGATTTTAATAACAGACTTATTAACCACTTGTATACAGTTTATCTGCCGCACTTAATTAAGCAAAAATTCACGCTTGTTAATATACCTTCTGAAATCGATTCTGTTTTATTAACGAAACTTGTCTCTTCTATCGAGGATAATGTATTGACTATATTAAACCAAATTTATGAATAAGTATAAATCTGCACACATGTTTTATGTTTAATAACCGCGAAAAGTTTAATCAGTTAGGAGATATAATATTATCGCTTGTAAATTTTGATTCTATACTTTTGTTGTTTTTTAAAGGAATTGAATGTATCAGTGAAAACTTTTTATGTAACATTAATGTGGAATTTATTCGAAATGTACTGTTTAAATCACAAAAGTAAAATGTATTACATTAAATACTGTGTGTTTATTATTATAGTTTAATTTACAATTTAAGATTAATAATTTCTCTTGTATGCTTTTAACAAAAACATGGTAACATAGTATGTGTACTATACACATGTTAGTAAAAATATTTTTGAACTATTATAAAAGTTTTTAAAAATGTACAAGATAATAAAAATATTTTTTAATTAAAAAAAGTTTTTATAAATTTACAATTTAATAAATGTATTTCATCTTATATTTTTGTATGTTAGTAATATAAAATGCTAACATACTATATAGTTACTATATATGTTAATAAAAATAATTTAATAATGATTAGTAAAAATATTTTACAATTATTATAATAGTTTTTAAAATTTTATAAAGTAATTTAAATATTTTCTTTCGAGTTAAAAAAAAAATTATAAGTAAACAAAATAATTAAAAAAAAATTTTTTTAATCATAAATTATCAAAACTGAAAAGTTATCAAAATTATTTTATAAATGTTCGAAAAAATTATAATTTATTAAAATTAAGTTTTTATATATCTATGTCTATATATGTGCGTATATCTGTTTGTTTTGTATATATATATATATATATATATATATATATATATATATATATATATATATATATGAATGCGTATGTATATGCATGCATATAGATATGTGTGTGTGTAAATGTGTGTATGCATGTATGTCTGTATAGGTGAGTGTATATCTATGTATATATGTATGTATATACATGTGGAACTTTAGTTATGTCATAGAAATTGTCCATCCTTCTTCATTAGAAACCCTATATTCTGATATTTAATAACAATAAAATTCACATTACAGAAATAGATTAATTTATACTTACAAACATAGCCCGCTTGAGAAATCTAACCATCTTAGTCAGCTACTTCATATAATACGCCTGTTACTATGATTGTAACAGAATGTTATGATACTAACACGTGATTTTCTCAAAAGCCACATGATCATACCGATAAGAGTTAAACACAACATGTTTGATATTTTCACTTCGGCCATCGCACAGGCTAGTTTGGCGAGTTTTAATGTCTTCTATTCTTTATTTTACAAATAAACGACATATTTACATTTTATTAAGAAGATCTAATTTAATTTTTTTAAGTAACTTTTATATCCATGTACATTACAAATGTATGGTAAAAACACTAAGTTATTGTTTTAAAAGCCTTTTATTTTGTAATACTATCGACAATAAGATGACGCAATATATTTAAAATCTTGCTAATGGCTTTTATATCGTTGTAGTATAAACAGTGTTTATTTAACAGACTATTGCTTTTAGAAGTAACTTAATTTTCTTACACAAGCGGAAATTAATATTTCTGCTTTAATATAGCATGGTTGCAAAATTCTTAAATTCTATATAATATAACGTGTAAATACATAGTAATATTTATATACTCTATAAATATATGTATACTTACATGTAATTTAAGTATATAAGTATATATACTTATAGATGTAGTATATAAATATTTGGGTTGAATTTCCAAAATCGCTGAAATACGTGTTTAACCATTTTTAATAGATTTCTTATCCTGAATTTTATGCTCGTACCTAAAATTGCTGCTAAAATGTGGCAAAATGACTTAAAACGTAGAGCCTCCATTTAACACCCTTAGGGGGCGAATTTCTAAAATCGCTGAAATAGGTGTTTAACCACTTTTGTAGTAGATTTGTTATCCTCAATTTCATGCTCCTACCTAAAACTGCTGTTGAGATATGGCGAAATGACTTAAAACGTCGACCCCCCCCCCCCATTTAACCCCCTTAGTGGGAGCATTTCTAAAATCGCTGAAATATGTGTTTAACTATTTTTTAGTAGATTTGTTGTTCTGAATTTCATGCTCCTGCCTAAAACTGCTGTTGAGGTACGGCGAAATGACGTTCGAACCCTATTTCACCCCTTTAGTGGATGAATTTCTAAAATGACTGAAATACATGTTTAACCATTTTTTAGTAGATTTGTTATCCTGAATTTCATGATCTTACCTAAAACTGCCGCTGCGATATGGCAAAATGACCCAAAATGTTCGATTCCCTCCCCCTATTTAACCCCCTTAAGGGGTGAATTTCTAAAATCACTGAAATAGGTGTTTAACCATTTTTGTAGTAGGTTTGTTACCCTGAATTTCATTCTCCTACCTAAAACTATTGCTAAGATATGGCTAAATGACCTAAAACGTCCAATCCCCCCCCCCTAATTAACACTCTTAGTGGGTGAATTTCTAAAATGACTGAAATACGTGTTTAAACATCTTTTAGTAGATTTGTTATCCTGAATTTCATGCTTCTTCCTAAAAGTGCTACTGAGATATTGCGAAATGACCTAAAATGTTCGATCTTTAACCCCCTTCGGAGGATTTTTCAAAAATCCTTTCTTATTGCTTGCCTGGGTCATAACAGCAATCTACTCTCCAAATTTCGTGATCCTGGCTTTAGTTGTTTCAGCTGGGCGTTGATGAGTCAGTCAGTCAGTCAGTCAGTCAGGAGTTCTCTCTTTATATAACAGTATAGATAAAGATTTTAAAAGCTCATTAAAAAAAAAAATTAATAGTCCTACCATAGAAAAAAAAATCATACTCAATTTTTTGTTACCTTTAATTCAATTTCTAGCTTCTTCTCCAGTCTAATAAACCTATTTTTTTTCTGCGGTTTATATGTTCGAAGTAATCTTTCTTATAAATGCATATGTGTTGTGTATTTGCTGAAAAAGTTTTAAAAATATGCCATTAGCAATCAAGTTAAGGTTTATATTCAGACTGAAAAGCAATTTGTCTGGATTTTTTCTACATCATTTCCTTATACTGATTCATACTATTTGATGGTGAGAAATACCACCATCTATATCTAAACTAGCACACACTATAAAAAAAAAGTATTTGGTTTTTTTTCTGCATATTAGCAGAGTATTTGGTACCATTTTAATCAGTGAACAGTGAACAATACAAATTAATGATCCATTTTAGGATCAGCGCTTACAGATAGATAATTGTGGAACAAAGTGAACCACGGCAGTCAAGGAAATATTTGGTTTTCCGTTCCCACGAATGATTTAACTACACCTAATAAAAATGTCATGGAGAAAATTGTCAGAACAATAATATGACACATTTATTTATGAGAGCTTAAATAGGCACGAAGACCTCACAAGTAAAAGCATCTTTACCTCCCAGACACAGCACGGCGTCAAGAGGAATCACTATTGTACCGACGGGCCTATGAAACACTCAAGGGGAGTACCAAAATTCTCCCGCCTGCCAATGGTCATCTCTCTAAAATCAGAGGTATGGCCGAAACATGCAAATTTTCAAGAAGTTATATGTATAAGGCCTTAATTTTATGTGAAAAGGGAAGAATGATTCCATCCTTTTTTTTTTTTTTTTTTTGCTCCACGAAAAGAATGTGATTTTTTTTTGAGAGTTCAGATTCAAAAAAGATGGAAAAGTAGAAGGTTGACTGCTCTCTAACTAAAAAAACAGATTTTGAGTGTGTGTGCCAATAGATGGAAATGTACGCGCTAAGAAAAAGCGAAAACGCGTCAGCCATTACCTCCTGCTGTCAACGTTATCTAGTAATATAAGGTAACAAACAATCTTCCTTCACCATTGTTCCATTTTATTTAATTAAGCTATATTCTTTTAATAATACGAATTTAAGTGTGTATGAAGATCCTACCCCGATCTAAACATAAAAAGGCTAATCAAATAAATACTTCTAGGGTATGGAACTCTGCCTTTCAAAATCGAATTTTTTAATTCAGTAAGATAAACTGTAATTCTCAGAAAATAAATGTTGAGAATACAGTTCTCAACTAGGATTGAATATTTTATTTTTTTTAAACATTTATGTTTGTTTTTAATCATATGCTTATAATTACCTTGTAAATAAACTCAATTTTATATTCAATTAATTTTAGTCAGTTTTCCTTTTGTTTACTTAATTTATTGAATTAATATTAAGTCTTTTATTTTAGGAAATGTTTTCTTTAATATTACAATCTAGGTTTTAAAATAAGCCATTATATATTTAATGTTACATAACTCTCTGCAGGTAACCTTTGATGATTGTAATTGGCTCAAAGAGGATCCGAACTTCAAAAATAATTCACAACGCAATTTTTTCTTTTCTATAATTAATTGATAATTTGTCTAATAAAATTTTCTAAGTATAAATTATCATATCAGATCATTAGAGTCATAGGTGCAAAATAAATACTATACGTCTCGGATAATTTAAAATAATCATATTAATCAATAAACAGCAATATAGTGGTAAATCCTATGCAGTCAGACTTAAATTCAAATAATTTAATTGATCACTCTGTAGCATTCCATCATAGGGTTTACCGAATAAGAAGTGGTACCGTTACCTCTTTCTAAATTATTTTAATATATTAATTTAATTTTAGAAATAGAACTTTAGGTTATTGTATAATTTTTTAAATATAAAAATATATATGCAATATTAAGACTAAAAAAAAAAAAAAAAAAAATTTTAAGCATTCATTGGGGAATCTTCATACACTCTGTAACATGCATATACCTGGCAATTCTTTTTGGGTACCTCACTAAATATATAATGATATATTAAATAATAATAAGTGTTATTGGATTGATTTGTATTAACAAAGAATTGAAAATATGACTTGTGTTACATATACTGCAACAGCAGCAAATATAAAATAAATACATAATAATGCTCAAATATTGAAATGATATATATTATATATAATTAATTTCTCGAACAGTGCATAACAATTCACCATTGGGTATCTTTTATTTTATGTTAAACAATTTTTTTTTTTGCTCTCTCTCTATTTTATGATTTTTGTACTTTAATTGGATGAATAAGCGTAAAAGTCAAAGAATTAGTAGAATAGATACTGGTGTCAAAACTAGACAACAATTACGCGAATTAAATAATCAAACTGTAGACACTAATATTATTTGTAATAATAGTAATAATAATAATAAGAAAAAAAAGAAAGAGAAGAAAATTATAAATTCTGAAAAAGCTACTCCTAAAATTACTTACAATGGACACCCCAAATGCAGATAGCCTAATTAATCTGATTCCATACTATGATGGAAAAAAGGAAGCAAATATTAACCATTTTTTCTTACAATTTGACAATCTCATCAATAAAACTGAATTGAATAATGATTCTAAATTAACTATATTAAAGGCGAAAATTGTAGGACCTGCTAAAGATAAATTGATGAGGGATCAAAATTTGTTCGTGGAACAGAACTTAGAAACCTTTAAAACAAAGTTAAAACAATTATTCGAACCCAAAACCACATTTCTAGAAGCGCAAAAGAAATTTTGCAATCTCAAACAAAAACCGGAACAAAATATGAACGAATTTATATTAGAATTTAATGCGGCAGCAGACCTTTATCTAAAAAAAAGTGGGCAAGATATAGGAGCTAACAACAGCTCTACATTCATGGAAATGATCAAATTATCTCAGTTTTTGGAATCAATTCGTAGTGATTTAAGTCTGGAAGTAAGAAAAAACTCTCCGCCGGACTTTAAAACAGCGTGCAACATAGCCTTAAAATTAGAGGAGGCTTATTCACATGTCAATTTAAAGGACATCAACAACATTTCCAAAACTAAAGATTCTGATTTGTTAAATGAACTGCTTAAACTCAATGTAGAAAGTGCAGAGAATATAAAATTATTAACCGCGGAATTAAATAACATAAAATTAAAGGTAAATGCCACTAACAATGATACAACTAGGTTTTGCAAGTACTGTAAATCCACATCCCATACGAACCCACATTGTTGGTTTTACAAGGGCAACGAACAAAACAGCAGTAATTACGTGGACGAAAATAAAAAAATTCCTGAGAATATTCAAATCGAAAAACCAAATTTTTATCAAGGGGGAAACCAACAAGCTCAGGGAAACTTTCAGCAAACCCCAAATTACACGCACCAAAACTTCAACCCTATGCAATATTCTGCTCCTCAGTACATGTACTATGCACCACCCCCACCCCACCAACAATTTATGCCGATATCATATCCCAGTTTCGGAAATTATGGAGGCAATTTCAACGAACAGAGATCATATGACCAGCGAAGAAATTATAGAGGGCATAGAGGGGGCTACAAGCAAAATAATTATAAAAAACATGATTATACAAAAAAAAATAATTCACAGCAGACATTTGAAAACAATAAACAAGATAAAGATCATGATCAGAATTCTAGTAACAATAAGGGAAACTAAAGTCGGGACTTACATTCTCAAATACAAGGCACCCGCGTAAGTCTCACTGCGGGTCTAAAAAAAATAACAAAATTATTGCTAGTGTCAAAAGTAATGACAATTCTCAACTTCCGATTATTACTTTTGAAATTAATGGTGTTAAGATTAATGCTTTGACAGACAGTGGGGCGGCAGTAACTTTGGCATCACCTATATTGTTCGAACAATTAAAGAATGCACACGTAAAATATAAAAATCTCTGTAACCAGGTAAAAATTCAAACATTAACAAATTCGACAATCTCTTTTAAGCAATGCATTAAATTAACTTTCAAATTGGAAAACGTTTTTGTATCGGGGGCATTCTATGTTACAACTCAAGATTTTGGTCGGAACTACAATATGCTATTGGGATTCGATTTCCTCAAAACAAATAATATTATCCTAGATTTTGAAGATAAAACCATGAAATTAAAAAACAAAAACATTGCACTTCAATTTCTAGAAAATGAACCTCAAAGTCTGATAAGTAACTTAACTGCTAACTCTAATGAGAATCAAAATAAAGAAACAATACACAAAAAGAAAAAAAAACGTATCTCGCACAAAAATTTTGTTACAGCAAAACTAACACAGACAACGGAGTTACTACCAGGCGAAAAAAAAATTGTTGCATTACTATTAGATCCAGATAAATTCGCAACTACAAATACAATACTCTTGGAACCGATTAAACATAATATGAAAATTTATTATAAAACATCAATTCACGAAATTGCCAAGGATAATAAAATTCATATAATAATCACTAACAAATCACAACAAAAATTAATCTTAACAGAGGGAATGAACATTGGCAAAATTTCTAAACATTTTGAAATAAAATCAGTTGACACTGAGGGTCAAGAAGTAACGAAGCAGGTAGTGCACATTAATAATCTGAATTTAGAGCAAGTTCGTGAACGGAGAAAAGCAGAACTTAGATCAGACGACTTTAATTTACAACATTTAGACTCGGACACAGCAGAAAAATTAAAAAAAATACTTCTAAATAATGCACATGCCTTTTCTAAGAATTACGATACACTCGGACAATCTTCATTAGTCGTCCCAAGATTTAATTTAATACATAATTATCCTCTGCAGACTAAACCATACAAAACTGCACACAATGTTAAGGAGTATGCTAAAAAAGAAATTGAAAAACTTTTGAGAGCAAATATCATTCGTAAATCCAACTCTGATTACGCTTTCCCTGTTATTTTCGTTAAAAAAAAATCTTTGCAGAAAAACGAACAGGCTAATGAAGTTAAATATCGTATGGCGGTCGATTATAGACTTTTAAATGAAATACTTCAAAATTATGCGTACCCCATACCCGAAATTAAAGAGATTCTGCGGAGAATGAGTGGAAAAAAATATTATACAGTACTGGATCTACACAGTGCGTTTTTCCAAGTAAATTTACGTGAAGAAGACACTGAAAAATTAGCTTTCATAACGGAGCACGGTAAATTCTCCTTTTTAAGATTGCCTTTCGGAACGCGACTCAGTACTGCGGTGTTTGCAGAATTAATTGATAAAGTGTTGGGCCACTTTAATGAAGATCAAGTCGCTTATTTTATTGACGATGTGATCCTAGCAGCCGACTCACTCGAAGAAATGTTAGATCTGTTAGACAAAGTCCTTAAAGCTTTTATTGAAAATAATTTAACTATTGAGCCTACTAAAATACAAGTCTGTATGTCAGAAATCGAATTTCTCGGTTTCACCCTAAACAGCGAAGGATACTCTCCTTCAAAAAGAAACATAGATAAAATTCAAAATTTAGTTAAACCTAAAAATAAGAAGGGAGTTAAATCTCTACTTGGTCTTTCGAATTATTTTAGATCGCTTATTAAAGACTATTCTAAAATAGTTGACCCATTAATTAATCTTACTAAAGACAAAGTGAAATTTAAATGGTCTGACATAGAAGAAAATGCTTTCAAAGAAATCCAAGCAGCGATAGTTAAAAATCCCACATTAAAACCCCCGGATTTCTCAAAAGATTTCATTTTAATCACAGACGCTTCTAAAACAGCTATTTCTGGAATTTTAGCACAAGAATACGACGGAGAACAGCTGCCAATTGAACATTTTGGGCGAAAATTAAGGGATCCCGAAAAGAACTACCCCAGTTTCAAACTCGAACTACTGGCGGTTCATGAAGCGGTGATGTATTTCAAGCATATTCTCGCAGGGAGAAAATTTAATATTTATACAGACTCCAAAGCGCTAACGTATTTTTTAAATTTGGAAAAGCAACCAGACATTGTAGCAAGGTGGTTGGACAATTTGTCCCCTTTTAACTACTCTTTTCAGCATATCGAGGGATCTAAAAATCCTGCTGATTATGTTTCGCGGAACATTAATAATATAATTTCAAGAGAAAAATTGCAAAATTCATTGTTTACGGTAAACAAAGCTCTATCAGATGAAAACATTAAACTACAACAATTAGAAGACGAAAAATTAAATAAAATAATAAACAAAATTAAAACTGACAAACAAAACAAAACCACAAAAAAATTCACTCTCAATCAAAAAGAAATATTAATATTAAAGCCAGGCTCTGATACAAATGAACTGTTAATTGCTCCGGATAAACTTAAAGCTGAAATAATACAGGAAGCTCATAAACCACATTTCGGATTTTTTAAAACTTATCAAATAATAAAAGCTAGATTCTACTGGTACGGGATGTACAGGGATGTAAAGAATTATTGTACTAAATGTATACCATGTAACACGACTAAACAACATCAAACTATTAAAGTTCCCACACAAAAAATAATCAAAGATAAAGAAATCGGATCAGTTTTGCATATAGATTTAATTGGTTTGCTTCCAATGACGCTACGCAAAAATAAATTTGTATTTATGATTATTGATTCCACATCAAGATTCTTGGAGGCTGTACCGGTTCGCAATTGTGAATCACAAACACTTCTAAATGTATTGAATCGCTATTTTAGTAATTTCGGATTGGCGCGATCCATAAAATTGGATAATGGCCGGTATTTTCACTCTGATTTATTCAAAGAATACATGGATTCTCTTAACATAGACCTAGATTTTACGTCCGTGAATAATCCACGCAGTAATGGGCTCTGTGAAATCAGTAATAAAATATTAAAAAATTCAATTGTGGCTATGTGTAAAAACTCTTTAGAATGGGATACCAGGATTGATTTTTTTAAAATTAATTATAACAGTACGCCGCACAGAGCTACGGGATTTTCTCCGGCACTTCTATTTTTCGGTAGAGAAATAAGAACTCCTTTTTCCATACACTTGCCCGACCAAGACATAATTGTCAAAACCTACGTTAAAAATAGAGTCCAACATATTGAGGAAATAAAGAAATTAGCCTTACAAAACCAAAAAAAAATGATGGCGGAGTACATCGACAGTACTCCAGTCCAAAAAGTAAAATTTCTACAAACGGGACAAGAATGCTACTTAAAAGTCGTGGGTAAACCAGGTGTACTTCAGCCAAAATTCTTGGGACCATTCGAGGTGGTAAGGAAGCTTAGGAATAACAATTACCTATTAAAGGAAATTGCATTCCCAGATAAAGCGACTATTAAACGCCACATAAATAAATTATTCTCACCAACGAAAGTGGAATCACAGACTATACACATAAATTCCTAGATAGGGAAGCGAGAAATTTTTTTTCTCTTTTATTGCCGTCGAGGCAATATGTATATATTTATTTTAAATTTTTATCGTTTATAGATGTCTTATTTTTCTTTAGTTTAGTACACATTTTATAATTTTCCATTATTGTTTATTTACAGTACATTGAGGACAGGTTACTATTTAAAAAAAAAAAAAAAAAAAAAAAAAAAAAAAAAAAAAAAGATCATTTAGGGAGGATACTGCAAGTTTTTTTTCTTTGCTACACAGTGTACTACTGAGGGATTTGGCTCGTCAGAGGGAGTTATGAACAAACATGCACGTTAAATAAAAAATAATAATAATTACGGTAAAAATAAAAACAGAGGCAGCCTTGCCAGGGTATCACCCTTTCAAACCCATTTTATACTAATTTATATAACAAAACAAAAAAAATTTTTAATATATAACCTTACCCCCTCTACTAAAAGTGAAAATAAAAGTCTTTATATGTAGCACAAAACATATAACTAATCGATTTAAAATTACAAGTCAACATCTATTCACTCGGCGACACAAATATAAATAATAATAATACAACATTTTATATTGACCAATATTTATAATAATTCATCCTTTGCTTAAAGCCACGGATTGACGAATCCACTTGAATTATTATAACAAAAAAAAAAATCGGTCAGATTTTACAAATTTATTTTAGTTTAATATTTGATATAATCTATAACTTGGTTAGAACAACGCGTTTCAATTTTAATTTTAGAATAATCGTACGATTTCATATTATAAAACAAACAAGTAAAAAAAAAAAAAATTTATTAGTTGTCCCTAAGGATTAACATTTCAGATGATTTAAAAAAAAAAATAATAATAATAATAATAAATAAAAAAAAATACCATTGAACGTTTCAATTATTACAAAACATAAATTGGATGTTTAATTTATACCTTAAATATTTAGGTAAATTATTTCATACTTAAAAAATAATAATAATAAAAAGGTGTTGGATACATGTCAATGATCATTTCAGCAATTTATTGGATGTTAAAGTCTCGTTTTTGCAGGCGAAATTGAGACTATCTGCGCAGAGCATCTAATAATGCATTTAGCTGAGATATTTCTAATTAACTAAATTTCCAAACTTTACAAAAAAAAAGAATTTGTTTAATTTTTTTTTTCTAACTATATGTAATATTTTATAAAACAAAAAATAATAAGAGAAAAGAAAAGCGAACGCTCGCTTTCGATTCCTTAAATATGTATATTTACACGTTAATATATTTTAAAATAATAATAAGAAGAAGAATAAATAATTAAATAAATATTTTACAATTGCATGCACATTTTCGTTTGTGCAAAGCAACGCTCGCTTGTTCTCGCTAACTTAAATTGTAACTAGAAAATCAATATTATATTAAAAATATATATATATTATAATACATTACGTTTTTATACACAATATAAATAAATAAGTAAATATATAAATTGACGAGAAGATAGTGCGATGCAAACGGATTTGACCACGTTACACGTGTACCGATTTTTTTTTTTTTATAGAAAATATTAAGTAGATATACAGATTTAAACATACCTCATTTTTTTTTTTTAAATCCAAGCCGGGTATACACGACTTTTTTTTATTTTAATCACACCTGTAATCTTATTTCAACAATAAAATACAGATAGCTGAATTTTGGCGAGTAATCCAAAATCTGCACAGACACACGTGCAATCAAATCGTTTCACTGATTTTTTTTTTTTTCCCCACTGTCAGTAATACAGGAGTTTAGTAAACGTCAACCACAGGTGAGGAAAGATACCTAATACACGGCTTATCATTTCGCAAATCGTCCCCTGGATACAACTGAATCCGAAGGTAGGGAGATGAGTCATTGTCCACAGGTACGGTCATCTAGCTGTCATTCTCTATCCTTCCGCTTAGCGGTGATGGATTAGAGGGAGAAAAGATTACTGTTTTTTTCTTTTTCTTCTTCTGCCTTGTTTTTTTTTTTTTTTTTTTTTCCCAACCCCGTCCATTCCAAGGCAGGCAGTTTAAAAGGGTATTGTGTTTGACTTTATAGATGGATATTTAAATTTTTGGTATCGAAAGAAGAAAACAAATTTTCATTTTTTCGATCTGTTTCTTTTATGAAAATATATTATTATTGAGAATATCTTTCATTCAGAAAAGTAGCCTTTTCACATATTCCAAAACAATTGTTTTAGTAAGAATGATAAGATTTTTTTTTTTTAACATAACATTTTCTTTATATATATATAAAAAAAAATAAAGAAGTTTTCCTTTCTGCTCAAGAGAAAATAATTCATGTGAGAATTAGATTATAATGTTTATAATACAGATTGTAGTACAACAGACATGTGATTATATAGATGTGTTTTCTCTCAATGTTTTTCATATATTATATAATTTTTTTTTAATTGTATGGTATTCATTATCAATGCATACAGCTTACTGATTATATTGAGTATTTGTTTTAAATGATTCTGTATATTGTGTTTCAACGTATGGGTACCTAATTAGCCTGTAATAATTAAAATAAAAGATTTGCCAATTTATATGTATGTAATAACTAAAAATATAAGAGTGGAAAAGAAAATTAATTTTTTTTTTTCTTTCTTCTCTCGGGCATTTTATTTTATTATTTGGCTTATTCAAATTTTCCTGCTTTATTTGGATTTGGACCTATTAAAACTCAAAATTTTAATAAATGTTTTTGGAACAATGGAAATTGAAACCAACTACACATGATAACTTGCTGAAGAAGTCATGTCTTTCATCAGATTTTTCAACAGTGAACTTTTGATTACGCTTTATTTCACCAATGTGTAAAACTTTTTTCTGGTGTTGCAAACCTACTTACACTCCAAACCTAGTGACACCCCAGCTTATCCCAAGTTCCTAGACTTTTCCATGTGAACATTTTCAGTTTTGATCTTCAATATAATACGACGATGGACTTTCATCGAGTACTTTGTGGCTATATATATATAAAAAAAAAAAGATACTGTGGACCTTTTTTTTTCCTAATGTCGGGGGAAGAGATGATGGTGAGAAATACCACCATCTATATCTAAACTAGCACACACTATAAAAAAAAAGTATTTGGTTTTTTTTCTGCATATTAGCAGAGTATTTGGTATCATTTTAATCAGTGAACAGTGAACAATACAAATTAATGATCCATTTTAGGATCAACGCTTACAGATAGATAATTGTGGAACAAAGTGAACCACGGCAGTCAAGGAAATATTTGGTTTTCCGTTCCCACGAATGATTTAACTACACCTAATAAAAATGTCATGGAGAAAATTGTCAGAACAATAATATGACACATTTATTTATGAGAGCTTAAATAGGCACGAAGACCTCACAAGTAAAAGCATCTTTACCTCCCAGACACAGCACGGCGTCAAGAGGAATCACTATTGTACCGACGGGCCTATGAAACACTCAAGGGGAGTACCAAAATTCTCCCGCCTGCGAATGGTCATCTCTCTAAAATCAGAGGTATGGCCGAAACATGCAAATTTTCAAGAAGTTATATGTATAAGGCCTTAATTTTATGTGAAAAGGGAAGAATGATTCCATCCTTTTTTTTTTTTTTTTTTTGCTCCACGAAAAGAATGTGATTTTTTTTTGAGAGTTCAGATTCAAAAAAGATGGAAAAGTAGAAGGTTGACTGCTCTCTAACTAAAAAAACAGATTTTGAGTGTGTGTGCCAATAGATGGAAATGTACGCGCTAAGAAAAAGCGAAAACGCGTCAGCCATTACCTCCTGCTGTCAACGTTATCTAGTAATATAAGGTAACAAACAATCTTCCTTCACCATTGTTCCATTTTATTTAATTAAGCTATATTCTTTTAATAATACGAATTTAAGTGTGTATGAAGATCCTACCCCGATCTAAACATAAAAAGGCTAATCAAATAAATACTTCTAGGGTATGGAACTCTGCCTTTCAAAATCGAATTTTTTAATTCAGTAAGATAAACTGTAATTCTCAGAAAATAAATGTTGAGAATACAGTTCTCAACTAGGATTGAATATTTTATTTTTTTTAAACATTTATGTTTGTTTTTAATCATATGCTTATAATTACCTTGTAAATAAACTCAATTTTATATTCAATTAATTTTAGTCAGTTTTCCTTTTGTTTACTTAATTTATTGAATTAATATTAAGTCTTTTATTTTAGGAAATGTTTTCTTTAATATTACAATCTAGGTTTTAAAATAAGCCATTATATATTTAATGTTACATAACTCTCTGCAGGTAACCTTTGATGATTGTAATTGGCTCAAAGAGGATCCGAACTTCAAAAATAATTCACAACGCAATTTTTTCTTTTCTATAATTAATTGATAATTTGTCTAATAAAATTTTCTAAGTATAAATTATCATATCAGATCCTTAGAGTCATAGGTGCAAAATAAATACTATACGTCTCGGATAATTTAAAATAATCATATTAATCAATAAACAGCAATATAGTGGTAAATCCTATGCAGTCAGACTTAAATTCAAATAATTTAATTGATCACTCTGTAGCATTCCATCACTATTTTTTATTCTAAATTTTGTATTTGCCGATATTCTTCACATATAAATTTAGAAAAGAGCAAGTAAAATAAATTCAAAATCTGAGTAAAAGTACCATAAAAACACCTATAAAATTCCAATCACATTCATATATTCGAAAATTATTTTAGTCACATATAACCTTATTTACTTTTTAATCGGATAATTCAACTTTTCTAAACATTATAAAATGAATATTGAAAATGATTTTACCGTATATAACAATAACCGAAACGTTTTAAGTGTGTAAAATGGCCATATTGGCAAGAAATAATGCATTAACATACATTAACTTAGTCATTCTGTAGCATTTCAACAATCGAATACCGAACTTCAACTTGGATACAGCTCTCAAATATGCTCATTTTAAGATAATTAATCTCTCCAAAACTAATCGTAGGAATTTCATGAAATTTGGTATCTAGGCTTAGTTTTAACTCAAAATATAAAATATTTTGTCAAAATTGGGCCTTGCTATTGAAAAAATTCAAAGTTTGGGTTTGTTTTGATATCTAGATGCTCCCTTAAGAAAATTTTATATACATCATTTAAAAGTAGACTTTATTTCCAATCGTTTGATACCAGTAACTTTCTTCTACAATAATTTGTTCCAGAGTGAGTGCGGGGGGGGGGGCGGGTCACTTTTTTTTACATGTGTATTTTCTACTGTACATGTATGTAAAGTAGTACAATATTAGAAGTATACAACATTGGCGTTTTATTTTATTTATTTATTTATTTTACATCAATTAATAAACATTTATATGTGCACCATTAGTTGCCAGAAGGCGATAATCGTCGACGTTTTCCCCTGCTACTCTTTTTCGTCCTCTTCTTCCTTTATCCAATACTGATCCAGTGTCCATTAATTTCTTGTGCCATTCACGAATTGCTAGTCATGGGCAAAATAAATTCATGGAGACCATGCACTTGCACTCCTTTTCGCAGATACCTGATATATTCAACAAAACATTTAGTTATTTTTATTTATTTAAAAACTACGCATGTGAGTTGAATAGTAAATTAAAACAACTTTATTTCAGATTACACGTCTGTTTTTTTCTTCATTAAAGGTGAAATAATTTGCTTTTCATATTAAATTCAAACGAAGACTAGAATAACATTACATTTATTTTTTTATATTTTACTGTATTTAACTAATTTATTGAAAGACAATTTTCATGGAACAAATGGGACAAAATGTCATAAAATTAATTTTTTCCGCATAATATCACTGATTTCTATCACCCCCTGCCCCGAAATAATAATAATAATCCTCTTTAATAAAAAGGTACGTGTTGCTGACGACTGGGATTTTCGATAATCGTTGCCACAGATTAATCTCGGAAAATGAAACGTTTGAAGTTACTGAAAAAATTAATTGCTCGAAAAGTATTTGTCAGAAAATTGTTAGACAAACTGCGTTAGAAAGGTAAAAAATTGTATTTTTCTTGATATAAATTTCAAATCCACTGATTATGCACTTTTTCAAATATCGAATTTCAAAAATTACCAAATTTCACAATGGAGTACTATAGCGAAAACTTCACGCGTAAAAAATAATAATAACAGCAATGTGTCAGCACGAGTCACAAATTATAGTAGCCGTAATTATTCTGTTAAAATGTTAAAATATAAAAGTGAATTATGATGTCATGAGTGCATGATTTTTATTTAATTTTTCGACAAATACTAGATGCGCCATTTCTTTTTAGTTGTGATTAATATAGGTTAATTCACGTTATTAAAAAATGTAGCTATAAAACATATAAATCAATGGAAAACAGTAAGTAATAAATTGTAAACGTAACAGTAAACCGTATTAAAAAAACACAACTTAGTGAAATAAGTTATCCGTTTTTATGTTATTTTAAGATATTCCGGGTAAAGGTACAGATTACTTTAAAATACAAGATATATTTCGTTTGATTCAAGGTTCTTTTGGAGAAACCGACCAGCGCAGCGGGCGTAGTCTGCAAGTAATAATAATAATAATAAACCAAGCTGTATTATCACATAAACAGACTGATTCTACATCGTAGACGCTTCACCTTCCTAAATTTTCTTAAGTTTGTTAGGCTGCAATTGGTGCGAATAAATGAGGGTTACGTGCGCGCAGAAATAAGTAACAAGACTCCTATATTATAGTAGCCTTAGATAAGTAGGCAGGCTCGTTCTTCATTTCGGACTTTTACCAAAGAGTGTCATCTTAGTATTTAGGTAAATCTTAGTATTTACCAAAACGGTTTGGTAAAAGCCCGAAATGGAGACGTTTAAAAGTATATTTCGGGCTTTTACCGATTCACTATGGGAAATGCTACGATTTACCACATTTCGGGTTTGTAAGAGTAACATATATAACTATTTAGTTCTTGACCGATGGTTTTCTGAAATTTTGAATTTTTAATACAGAGGCTAACAAAACTTAATATATCAGATTATAATTTTTTTTAAAAAAAGAAAGAAAGAAAAAAAAAGAAAGAAAAGAAAAAAATCTGATATTGTTTTGTTTAAAAAACTAACTAATTAAAAAATTTAAAGACGAGGGTAACATATAATTTTATTTAAAAAAGAAAAGATAGGAAATTGGTTCATCCGTTGCCGAGATATTTTTGGTACTCCCTCAGAAATTGTTATTTTGAGAAAATCTCATTTAAAGGTTTGCAACAAGTATTGCTTACTTGCGCACTGTGCGGCAAATATCGCTATGTCTTGCATATGTGTTTATTTATTTTTATTTATTTTTAAGCTTCGAGAGAACATTTATAAAATGTCAGACATCAGTAATGCAAAATTTATTTTACAACGAAAAATTCCCATGCCTTCTTAAATTAAGTGGATACGACTGTAATTTGAATCCCAAATTCGCAGAAGTTTTTTTTTTTTTTTTAAGTTATAGTTTTAATATCACGAGGAAGTTCGGTCATTCCATTTAAGTGAAACAAAGTATAAAAAATCTGGAGACATTATTATACAATACCTCTTGCAAGAATTGTTTCCCCGAAACCTTTGAGAAAGATAGCAATGTGACAAAATTGACTTTACGTTTTACATTTCAAAGAATATTCCTTTATTCCGCAACCCTATGCTACTCGAAAATGTTTGTTCTGTTTTTTTATGTTATTTGTGATTTACTTTATCTTTCATTATCAGGAGTGGAGAAATACATGATTTTACGCGCCACTAACGAGTGGTGTAAACATGGTACTAAGTTCAATCCTATAGTAAACTTTCCTCTGTTGTATATATTTCTTAATTTTATATAGAAAAAAAGGCATTGTAGCATTAGTAATTGACTATTTTTACAGTTGCGTATATTTTGTCTTAACAATTTTCAATTGTACGTTGCATCAAACTGGTTGGTAAAATAAATATTTGGCTGGTAAGATTTTCTGAAATCCCCCCCCCCCCCTTTGTTCATTATGATAAACGTGAAAACTATCTTAAATGTTCTGTAACTCTTATCTTCGAAAATCCCATTCTAAGAAAAGACCGTTCTGTTCCTTCATTTTTATCATTTTTATCTTTATTTTTTAAATGAATTTCAAACCCTTTTTATTTTAGTTTTTTTTTTTTTTTTTTTTTTTTTTCCAGTTTTATCCTCCAAAATCCTTTTCTTAAAAATGTCTGTTGTTTGTCCAAAAATTTATTGTTAAAAACTCGCGCTTTATTTATTTTGATATATCTATGAACTATTTTATTTCAACTTTCCTGGAAGCTCAGGCTTTGAAAATCCAATTTTCTCATTTATTTTTAGAACTTGGGCTTTATTTTTCTCCTGATTTTAAAGGAATGTCAAAACTATCTTATTTTAGTTTTCTTTTTTTCAATTTTCTCCTCAAAAATACTTTTCTCGGAAGTGTCTATTTGTACTTTATTTTTGAAACTTGCACTTTATTTTACCTTTGATTTCATAAATGCGAAAACTATTTCATTTTCCCTCTGTTTCTTAACACTTTCCAACCTAAATTAATGGAGTTTATAAATTCAGTTTGTCTGTCCGTCTGTCTGTCCGTGCTCTAACTCGCGTAAATATATTCAGATTTTCATGTATTTTATATATGTTATTGAGGAGGTGTACCATGGCCTGTTTGAAATTGAAAATGAAGTGTGTACTATTTATGGTTACAGGGACACCAAAAGCATTAGCACCCAAAAGTCCAGGGACACCCAAAAGTCCGTAGCATTACGGTCAATGGAACGCAGTGCATTTTAATGATCGTACTCTATTTCAAACATAATTTAATTGGCACGCATCATTGAAGTGAATGGCAAGATGCTTTATATAGAGTATAGAGAAATTATAATTCGTTTCCAGGAACACACAAAAGTATTCGGTTGCATTGGGGAAAAATCGTTTGCAGTGTTCTCGTTCGCTAATTACTTTTTATTATTATTATTATTAAAAATTAATTTTAAAATATGTCAAGCACTTTGAGTCAAACCTATGTTTTTGCACAAAACTAAACAAGAACGAAAAATCATGCATCACGGTATAGATTATGAACACTTTCCAACACTGACGGAATACCGTTAAGAAATTTAATTTTTGTTCATACATTGAAATGAGATATATAAATAAACATTAAAAAAACAATAGCCGGTAATGTGGGCGAACTCTTTCGTTCAACACTGCATATGATCTACACACCTCGTACTACACAAAAAATTAGTTAAGCTTTTAAATGCATATCACAGCTGAAAATGTACATCCAGAAATTATCGCTCATATTCAGTCCTCTAACAGAATTCTTTTGAGTGTCTCTGTAAATAATCGATAAATTCTGTGTACTCTATAATCTATAGAAAACATGCTATAGTGTACCTCAATAACGTATATCAATTTCATTGAAATAGTGTAATATTATAAAATACACATAGTGGGGGTGGGGTGGATGGATTTCGTCTCATGATCGAAAGTTTTATTTAACCTAATTAAAAAATTAATTCTAAAAATTTCGAATAGATGGCGTTATACCTTCAAACCTGCAACAAAACATAAAAAACTAGAGATAATCAGTTACAACACATTTTCTCTACTATCTTTTACCATATTTGAACGCATGCATCAAAACTGACTACCGTTTGGATGCGATTCGAGCTACAAAAAAGTCACACATGAAATATTGTAGTAGATTGTACAGTCCTGGAAAAATAAAAGTGATCACCCTCTACTAACTTTGCCGCAAATCCTCGTAAAGAAAAAAAATGACTGGTATTAATCGATTCGTAATAACGTCAAACTAATTAATGCCATACATAAATTTTGCTTAGGTAGTCGTCTACATATAAAAATTGTACCAAACATTAAAATTTTAACGCCTATTTTTGGCATCACATTTGAATTTTTCTGTAAATTTTACCTAACAATACCATATGGGAAGACATTCGGTCAAGTAGTTTCGGAAATATGCAGATTTAAAGTTTGAAACTCCTAGTGTTAAATTCTTTTATAATCGTCGCAAAACAGATCGCAATGCGCGTAGTTTCTTAAACATAGCTGAAAAACAAATTTGCGGAGTAAGCTGTAATTTTGGGTTCGCATTTTTAATATAGAAATCTTATAGAAATGAATTTCTTATAAAATTCATAAGTTACAATCTTTTTTTTTTCCCCCGAATAGTGATTTCAAATAATAATAATTTTAAAATTCAGAAACAAAAATTTTGAAACTATATATAATAAAAAAAATATCTGCCAATTAATAAAGCGAAGAATACAGTTAAAACTTATTGGTATCCAAAATCTTTTAATAACGAAGCAAGCAAACTCTTCTTGCCCAAACGCCGTTCGGGTAAAACTGTTAAGGGGTTAATTATCAGTGGAGGAAGATTTTTCTGCTTATTTATTAGCATCTGTTCTTCCTCGAATCTGCCGCGAATAAGGTCGCAAGTAACAGTTAGTATATTTAATAATATATCCAGATAAATACTATAATTTCCTAGTTTTAGTGAAACAGAGAACAGTGGTCTAAGTTTTCTTTTTGAAGTTGTTTTGATTTAATTGATAATAAGAATCGAAGCCATATTAACCTGAAACGAAATCATTTTATTATTAAGAAAATGTTTGTTTTGACCTTTATTATTATTACCAACAATAAGGCAACACTGTAAACATAAGTGTTAATTTTTCTTTCGTTGTTTAATCGAAAGTACACGACACAGTCCTGTTCATTCTTTTGCTTATAATTCTGTAAATAAAGCTTATTGATCTTATCAAATCTTTCATTCCAGACAAATCTCAAACGAGCTAACAAATCCTTTCGTATGTAGGATAAGAGCGAAAACGTGTCGATATGAAAGAATCAAATATGAAAATTTTATTCGAAAAATGCGCGAATAAATTAATTATCGATTAGTAAAAATCACTTCTTGAAAAAGCATATATTTATACTAATGTTCCATAGCTTTTTTTTTTTAATGCATTTTTCTAAGTGCAGCAGAGAAGCAAATTAACCCATTTGTTCCGAGAATTATTTCTTGAGATTCTTAGCATTTTAAACATATAACTTTTTCCCTTGTCATCCATTATTAACGCCTGAAGACATATTTGGCATTTATTATTGGATTATTGGTTGTTTTTTTGCCTGGCACGAAAACTTGTCTGTATCTAAACAGCACATTCAAATGAAATGAAAGTTCATGGGGGCGTCACCAAACCTATAGTAATTAGATTTTAAGCAGAAAACACAAAAAAGTGCCAAAATGAATTTCTCTCAGGGCTTGAATAATGCAGGGACTTGCAGTTCCACTTTCCCGGGACCGCCCATTTAAGGGGATGCCCATAGGCGTAGTCAGAATTATCGTTAAAAGGTGCCAAATGTTTAAAATTGACCAAAATTCTTATATTTTCAAAAATTTAGGGATGGAGTGCGGCCCTTCCCTTCCCCTCTCTGCTTCCCGTACCAAAGAGTGACTGAAACACCTGTATTTAAACTTCAAAGGCTCACGCAAGCCCTTATATTCCTACACAAAAAGAGTAATGCATCCTATCATCTCTTAAAGTTGTGATAATCTTTCTTGTGATGCCCTGTATTCCTGTGTACAAATGTAAATAGTACCTGGTACGAAATTTATGTGTACATACAATAGGTATGAAATTTAGTACTAGTCACGTCACCATAATTCACGAATAATTTCTAAAGATAGATAGAAGCCCCCCCCCCCCTTTCTCACAGAATGATGATCGCCACGCGGCCCTAGATAGTCTAAGTAGGACCCTGATTTATATTGCTTACATTCTGTGTATCTGACACACAGGTGCAGCAAATGGGACTCATGCAGTTTTAATGGGTATCGATATTTTCAAACAGTAATCTTTGCCTTATTTAATCACAAATTTCTGTCACTAAATACTGCAAATATTCCTTTTCAAAAATAGACTACGAATCCTGAAAATATATCATATGTAAGTAGCAAATCCTGCCAAGTGTATTAAATGGGTTAAACATCTTTTGGTTAATGTACCATAGTTTGATTTATCACATAGTTACATTTTCAATGAAAACACTAAGAGGCAAAATATTGATGAAACTTATATCAACATATTTGCGTTAACAAAAAAGTCATTCAAACTTGGCTTAATAAGGAAAATCTAATTTGCAATATCTTAGAATTAGGATTTAACATTTGCCATGCTTCGGTTTATGAAGAGTTTAGGAAACAAACAAACAAACAAAACAGAAATACTTAAATAGTTCCTAAAAGGTGTATGAAAACTGAAATGTACAAAAGTCGAGGACCGCCTGCGAATAACCATTAGAAGAAAAATTTGATTCATTAAAAATTAATTTTTATTTTTGGCTACAGAACTCCTACATGTCTGCGGTAAAGCAACTAATACAGATTATAGATATTAAGAAAATTATGAAATCAATATAATATTTTTAAAAACTATAACACGCTATATCTTTTTCTACACTGCAAAAAAAAAGTGTTGATTTTACGGTACAATACTGGCATTCCAGCTGTCATTATTATACCAAAAAATTAACAGTAATAAACAGTAAAATAAGTAGCGTATTACTGCTTATTTTACTGTTTATTACTGTTAATTTTACGGTATAATACTGGCAGCTGGGATGCCAGTATTATACTGTAAAATCAACACTTTTTTTTGCAGTGTATTGTCTTTCACAAATGAGATACATGCTCTCCTTTGGGATTGCATTCTTCCATGAAGATACAAAAAATTGTGCAATTATGCATGAAGGCCTCATTTATATTAGCAAATGTAAAGCATCCACCCACCCTACACCCCCCCCCCCCCCCCCCCGCCACACACACACACCTCCCGAACAATGTTTCGTAGAATATTAAAAGCATATTTCTTTATTTTAAACTTGTATATTATAAAATAATCTAAATTCGAAAAACATATACGCGGCCGAATTTCTAGCCCCGAATAGAAATATTCAAAAGTTTTTCCCAACTTCGCTGTCTGAAAACTTTTCTGAAAATAAACGTAATGGTACTTACATTATAGGACACGCGTTCACTACATTTTCGCTATCAGAAAGGATAAAAAAAAAAAAAAAAAAAAAAAAAAAAAAGTGCCGTAATAATCAAAACAGCGCTTTAAGCTGTCTGCAGTTTTCATCTTCCCCTGTAGCAAAATGCATATTACGTAGTCATTACACTTGCATATCTTCTTCTGGGGAATTACCGAGAAAAATTCAGAAATTCCTGCATATCAAGACTTCAGAGGAATTTTAGAAAAAGATTGTTTAATATCGCAGGGCGCAGGAATTCGACATAAATGTCAGTGGCATTTGGAGAGAATAAAATGGATGAAGTCAAAAAAAAGAAGTACTGAAAATAGTAGCGAAAAGAAATAAAGTAAAAAGTAAAGTAAAACGAGATTGAAAATAAAACCCTGTCTTATTGGCAAAAGAGTGATTAAGATAAATATATGTATTTTAATTTTTTTAATTTACCTTTGCTTTAAATATTTTCAAAAATCCTTTCAAGGGTCCTCTCCCTTCACACAAAAACACCCGCTCGCTAATGTTGTGTTTTTAATATCTCGTTTGCATTTCAATATTTTTACACGATTTTTTTTTTTTTTTTTGATAGAAGAGATAAATCTCTATTTCCGCCTTTGATTACTTTTTTTTTTTCCTGATTTTTTTTTTTTTTTTTTTTTTTTTTACGAAAATACTACCGGTTTCGAAAGTGAAAGTATCTGGGTAGTATGCGAGTTTAAGTTTAGCACAATTTTTGATAACTGCGTGGTTTGGGTAAATTCTATAAAATATATACAGGGCAAACAAAAGAATTCGTAAGCATTACTGAATATGAGTGTGAATTGCTTAAAGGTGCTTTTTAATGAGTTATGCGTTTTCAAGCTGAACTATATTTAGTATACAAAGATATGTTTGTAGAATATAAATAAAATCATATACAGGGCCACTCAAAGAACTAGATACATGACCCCTATGAATGCTAATTTCTGGAAGTTTGATTTCGGTAGTTGTAAGCGTGTTTTAGCTTGAATTAAATTTTAGCTTAATATGTAGCGTGTATTAAAATCTGTAGGTAATATCTGTACAAAAGAATTCAAGTATATTTTCGTCTATTAGTAGAAATTACTGAAGGTGAATTTTCAACTTTTTTAAGAGTGTTCTTATTAAACTACATTTTAGCATTATATGTAGAATAAATACAAATCTATGGATCATATACAGGGCTGCACAAAAAAAAATTGAAGTACTTTTCCAACTACGGACGGTATTTGCTGCGGTAATTGCAACTGTGCTATGCGTTTTCCAACTGAACTAAATTTTAGCATACTATGTAGTAGATATATACTTCTTTAAGTCATATACAGGGCTGCACAAATGTATTTGGATATTTTTCCTGCTATTGATGGTAATTCCTGAAATTGGGTTTTCGAATGTGTTATGCGTTTTCTAAAATGTTTATTTAGGTATATTATTTACCTTATTAAACAGTGAATTTTGTTAAAGTATTCTGGAAGTGTTGGAAAGTGTTTCCTAATCTATGCTTGATGCATGATTTCTTTTTTGTTTAATTTAATCGTGGATTTTCAGAAAGCATTAATTTTTTTTATGAATTGAATGAAAAATAATAAGCATGATCATCGTTATAACATATCTTGAATGTTGCCTTTACTCTTCAATTCAGTTTAATAAATTAGTTTATAAGGTAATATAAATTAAGTTTCTCAACGAAACTTTCACAAAATCATTATAACTCTAACAAAATTAAATATGCATTACAAAGTTTGAATAAATAAAGTATGCAATATCATGAAAAATAATTGTTCTTTACTAACATCATTATTAATTTAACAAAAATAAATTATTTTCCAAGAAATTACTTAGACAAAAAATTTACTTAGTATCTTTAAAGTATCATCTTAATGCCACTGTTTCTGACACAATTCTACAAATTCTGCATTTTCTATTTTTTTTTTTTAGTTTCTTGCATATGTTATTGTTTATATGTTTGGATATATATTTTTTTATTATTCAAAGGGACACCTTTCTATCAATTTTGAGTTTTTCAGTCGCCAGTTAAAATATTTTCGTCGCCATTGGCAACCTGGTGACTGCTTATGTCGAGCCTTGGTTATTTGATTGTTTCTTGACTTTATTTTGCACCTTGTATATAATGGAACTATAAAAAGAGGAATGGACATATTCTGAAAATAGTGAAACTTCAGCTGTTACCGGTTCCGCAGGGTTCGATTATTTACGGGACAAATTTCCACCAGTAAATTGAAATAGAAATTTTGTCCTTATTTAAACGCTCTTCTCATAAGGAATTTCTGTCATAATTAAGACCATAAAATATCTATTCGTTTTTACTAGTGGAAGTTTGTCCCTGCGGTAGTCAAGTTATGCGGTTTCGCCATATTGTGACTGCATAAACAATCCTCCTGTCAATGTCAGTGAAAGAGATTATAATACCGTTCCGCCCGTAAAAACGAATAGAAATATTTTTCTTATATAAGACAAAAATTTTGCATGAATAAAGCGTTTAAATAAGGGAAAATTTCTATTCAAATTTGCTGGTGGAAGTTATCTCGGCAGCAGTCAGATCTGGTTGATCCGATGTAAACAAACAACAGCCACCATCTTGTGACTACATCCTCGGTTACTTCATTCACAACTAGTAGATACTATATGCCTCCTCCTCTTTATTCATAGCTTTATTCTGTATATAAGATGTATGCAGTTAAAAATGTAAATGATTTCACGAATATGTCAGAAAGCAGCTAGTTTAGATTTGAGAATAATCTTAAGCCAAAATCCCACGTGATTTAATTCTAATTACACTTATGTCTAGTGACTACAGTTTTTAAGCATTTACGAGTTCGATTTCATGTGATTACAGGACATTTAACACGTTCACTATCGGGTTTAAATTAACAGAATTTTATTTTATTCAGAAATTTCGAATTCAAACCTGAAAATACTAACAGCAATATTTGATTTAGTTAATGACATTTCGTGATTACTCAAAATAAAAAAATTTCTTTCAAAATTTGCGGTATGATTTCGTAATTTTGGATTAAAAATGGAATGTCAAATGAGTGACCAAGCTACGCAACGTATGCGACTTCGGTACCGAACGTGTTAAGCGCACAAAATACATGCGTACGAATGTGTCTACGCGTATGCGTACGAATATCAATGGCGTAACCAGAATCTTCATATGGGAAGGATTTTGAATCATAATTATTCATAAAATTAACAATGTTATTGTTTTACATAATTATAAAGTTGTTTTATTGAATATGTGACGTATAAAAAAACGACGCAATGAAAAACACTAGCAACGAAAATATATTTAGCATTCAAATATTCTAAAGCTTCATAACAGGATATCCTTCTTCGGTCTTCATATCAGAATAAAAGTTTAGGAAGTGAGAAACAGCAGAAGCAGTAACACATGATCCTTGAAGCTATTTTTCCTATCTCTCTTTTTCAATTACCTTGCACTGAAGGACTGGAGAAGAAGTTCCTATTATAAGGCCTTGGAACAGTTGCACCTGTATATTAAAAGTTTGTCATTGTTTATGCTTTTCCTTTCATTTATTTCTACATATCATGTTACCATAACAAACTGTGTTTTTTATGCATTTTGACAGTTTTTAAGACCTCTGGGTGGTGTTTTAATTCCTAGTGCTTCGACCTCTTCGCTGTGCCAGTTTGTATATGAATGCGTGTATACTTCGGTGCCTTTTCTAAAACAATTTTTTATTTCTTACTAGCTGACCCGCCCGGCGTTGCCCGGGACCGTGATAATAAACTTAGTTTTTATGATTTTACAACCCAATTTTGTATGAAATCATGCTTTGAAATGAAAAATTCCCGAAAAAATATTGATATTTAGTGGTAAAAGTGCTTGTAACAAGACATTACCTTGTTTTTTCCCGTAGGGTCGTTTAATAGTTTTAAAAAAAAGTTATCGCTGCCCGAACTCTTTGAAATTTTTATCTGTTATAAATATAATGTTTTTACAGGCCGTGTAAAAATTTCATAAAAAAATATTGTTATCTCGTTGTAAATATTTAGTAGTGAAAACATGAGTCAAAGCCGAGCGACTCCACGTCAAAACACCTAGTTTTTTTTTTTTTGTTTTTTTTTCAAAAGTTTTTCAGAATTTTTTCTTTTTAAAAGTTTCTCAGATTTTTTTTTTAAATATTTTTACACGTCCAAATGTTTCGAAATTTTGTAAGAAATGTAAATCTTGTCTACCGAGAGGCTTTAAAAAGGTTGTATCGAAATACGTATGTTTAGTTACTTTTAGCGTAGAAAAAAGATCGTTTCCATGAGTTGCGAAGTGACCTGCATTCGCCGGCATTTCTGAAAGGGTTAAAATTCATATTTTTCAAAACCAATTACTCCGCCAATTAGAAGAAGGTTTCTGCATTAAGAGCATATTTTTGGTTTGTCGGTACCTCTAAAATTGCGCCACGGAGGGACGTTGCCATTAGAGGAAAATCGTCCTTTGGGAACACGACCCTTTTTGAATTTTTTTATCAAAGGGTTAACAACGATATATTTTCTAATTGATTGCGGCATTTGAGACGTAAGAGTACGATCTTTCTGAATATGTCTTCCAATTTTAGTTTGGTTTGGTTGATTTAAGCCGATTTAAAACTACGAAATAACACCAAAATAAACTCCTGTTCGGTTTCCATTTCCGCTTCCCGTTTCCATTCTGGGAATGCGCTAATGATTTTGCCGGCTTACAAAGAAAGAGATGAGTTTTTCATGAATTTTTAATTAATATCTCGGATAACTATCGAAATATTAAAAATATGAGCCTCAGGTGCATCAGGACATACCTTCGACTATTCTCACGAGAAATTTTCAGACTTCTAGGTGCGCTAGTTTTCGCTAGCCATCACCGATACACAGACAGACACGGACACACACACAGACACACAGAGCGAAAAATTTTCTAACAATAGTATAGATAAAAGTTTTCCGTTTTCCTTAAAGTGCAGTGTTGAGAAAGTCATTACAAAAAGGTCTCGGATGCAGTTGTATGTTGCTAATTTCTATGAAAATTTATTGTAAGTACGAAATATCAAAATTGTTTTTCCTGAATTTTCTTAATGATTTGCATACTTCCAAATTTCTAGTTATTTTGCAACTTTCGATAACATTAAAACAATTTTTTTTGGCTTACCCAAATAGCATGCAAGCTTAACACTACAATGAAAGATTTTTTATTTCCATGCGTAAATAAAAATGTGTGTTTTCATTGCATGGGTTTGCTGCTGTGTATAACAAGCACCCAAAGTTTCAGACTTAATTTTATATTTATAGGTATATTTGCCGTATTCTTTGGAAAGAAACCTTCATCAAATACACAGCAAAAAAATAGCATGAAATTGCTACAAAGTATAATAATTGTAACTTTTCATGTAATTTGATAACGAAAATTGTTACCTCTCTTGATAAATAAATAACAAGTTTATTAAATTAAAAATCGTAATTTTCTTATTATCATTTTTTTTTCATTTTTTTTTTCACTTTTATAATTGGCACGCAGCTGTAAATTTCGATCAATTTTCTTGTACCAAAAAGGGGCACTATACGCCGGAATACACATGGTATCAAAAGTTGCTATTTTTTCGCTGTCGAATTAGTGGCAAAATAAGGCAAACTGTTATCAGAAAGCTTTCGAAATCAGACTTCAAAAATACCACAAAAAGAGTCTTTTAATCTGTATGTTTTGCACAGGATTTTTTTTTTTCAGACACTCATATTTTAGATTTCTAGAGAATTATCTAACGAAAACATGTTTACAAGAAAGCACTTCAAGCTAGAGAAAGAGAAAAAAAATAATAATAACTGAATTATAAGACGTCAGTGAGTATCTTTTCTTTTAAGAGATATTTTCTCATTTGTTTAAACGTTTTTTTTTTAATTTCTTAAAGTCTTTAATGATTTTTAATTACATTTGACCAACCTCTTTCCCACCATTAAAATTTAAAAAAAAATACATATGGTTCATAAAAAAATGATTAATGGAAAACGAGTTTATCGATGAGATTGAGTAATAAATAATTAGTACTTTACTCAAGAGCGAGAAGTGCACACATAGATGTCTGTATATTTTTCTTCATATAAATCCCTCATTAATTTCTTTCTTTCTGTTTTTTTTTACATATAAAATGTGTCATTCATTTTTATCTACTTAACGAATGACTTTTTATGTGAATGTGATTATTATATCATTTATCAGAAAGCTGTTGTTTAGTTTAACTTCTGTATTACTATAAGCTGACCAGTGGACCCGTGCGAAGATTTTACACTGCAGTCTAATAATTTTTAGCAATATCTAATATTTTTTAGATGCAGGTTTAATCTTCAAAAGAAAAATTAAGGATAAAAAATATCTGCAAACAACATTAGTCAAGCCAGAATATCGTCTCATTTATCCCATCAAAGTTACAGTAAAAACTGATCGAAGATAGCAAAAGGCACGCGCGAGAAAAAAAAAATAACAATCGTATTTTAACTGCATTAGAGAATGACGTCATTCTCTTATACATAAAACACGAAAGAAAGAAAAATAAATTGAATACATTTAAAATACAATTTATTCTAATATAACAAAGCAACCCAGCTAGAAAAAGTTTGCAAAAAAAAAAAAAAAAAATCCGAACGTATTTGGCACTTTTGTTTATGCATAAAAAGTGCAAACTGAATTGTGCACAAAAAGTGTATAAACTATATTCCTAAATTGTACACTTTTTATGCTTAATCAGAGGTGCCAAATACGTTCAGATTTTGTGCACTTTTTTGCATACCAAATAATCCTTAAATTGTACGCTTTTTATGCATAATCAGTGGTGCCAAATACGCTCAGATTTTGATCTTTTTTGTACTGTTAGGCTGTATCAAAAGTATTTTCGTTTTTTTTAATGTTTTTATACCAAAGACTGTAGCTGGCACTTTATCACGCCTATTGTTGAACTTAAAATGATATTTAAGATAATACATGTCCCTCTATATTCTATAATCATACAGGCTTCTACGTAAAGAGTAATACAAATGTTGAGATTTTATGCATCTTAAGGCATGATTTTAAACTAGCCCTTAAAACCAATGAAGCTGTCCTCAAAGCTCGTGCAGTTGGAGGCTAGGACAAGAGTAGTGTCCGGACAGTTCAAAACAAATCCAAACGTTTTAAGGAGGGGGATCTTAGTCTTGAAATCAAACCCAAAAGTGACAGGTGAATTTTGACAAGTTTAAGAGAAAAAAGTGGAGAATCCATTCTTCACAATAAATTTTGATGCTAAAAATTAACAAAACTACATATTCAAACATTAATAATTGTTGAATATGTAGTTTTGTTAATTTTTAGCATCAAAATTTACTACGAAGAATGGATTCTCCTCTTTTCTCTCTTAACTGGTCCAAATTCACCTGTTACCATTGCAAATGGGAAATGATGGTGAATACAAAATAGTCCTCATTAACCGGATACGTCTTAAGTGGAGACGAATTAACGTGAGTCCACTGTATATAAATGAGTGTAAAATACACCAACTCTCATGTTTTACGCTACTCTCCAACATCAACTGAGACAATTCAAACTGAAAATCCACTCATTTCCAATATGCTCCCGTTTCATTGATCCGATATTTTCCTTCTGATTCAAACCTCAAGCAAAGAAGTTAGAAAAAAAAATCGTAAAACAAATTGAAATAATTAAGTACATTTATAATGATTTTTAATCCATTTTTATAATTGTCTGATAGAAATACTTGCAGGCTACGCCCGCTTCGCTGGTCAATTTTTCGAAACGAACCTCGAATGACTAAAACATCTCTTAGTTCCACCTTACACCACCGGAAGGCTCGTTCTGTTCTAATCAAACCTCTTTCCGAACGAACCTTCGGAACGGATACCCGCTGCCTACGGCACCGTAAAGCAAGCGTGTCAAATTCTTTTAGTTCCACCTTCCACCGGCAGGAGACGCCAAATCTATAAACCTTTAACATTAACGCAATTACGAGCGAACCCCCGCCTCAAATTTTAACCAATGACCTTTAACATTAACAAATGTCGGTAACTTTTAAAACAGAAACAAAATAGCGCGGTTTTTTTTTTTTAATTTTTTTTTTTTTTTTCGCACTTTATTTTCCTTTCTTTTCAGAAAGTCTGGGTCATTTCTTTAAAAAAATTAAGAAAAATTACCGGTCGATTTTTACAAAAATAGGGTTTTCAGATGCAGAAAAATTTTCTACATATGTGTGGTGAGTTTTAAATTGATACCTCAAATACTTTCTTTATATTCACAAATTAGAGAAGACAAACAACTCGTTGCCATCGCAAAAAAGAAGTAACCGTTTTTTCACCGCTACGTACCTTAACATTTTATATACATAAATACACATTATTATAATCACTGTTAGATTAAAACCAAAATCCATATTAAAAAGATCAAATATGCGTCTAACGCTGATGTCGTTACGACAGTGCCAACGACTTGCACTATCGCTGGCGCTTTTACCTCACATATATTCTGTTCTAAATATCATATAATTTCAATTTTTACACTATCATATAAAAAAATATTTTGAAAAAAAAACTTATGGATTTTTAAATAGTTTTCAATCCTGATTTTTTTAAAAATCTATCTCAATAATGAACATGTTTTTGTTACTATAATGTAAAGTAACATTTTCAATAAAATAAACAAATATGAAAAAATTTGGGGAGAGTGGTAGCATTGCTACAAATGGCAATGGATTGTTCAAATTTGGTGTTACCTATTTTTAAACATTCCTCACATTACCCCTCCCCCTACCCCCCCCCCCCCAAAAAAAAAAAAAATACATAAAAAAAGGTATGTTCTTACATAAAATGGGAAAATGGCTGAACTCCTTTGAAACTTTGTATATAGATAAATTATGAGCAAGATTAGGCCATAGGTTGATTTTTAATAAATTTCAAAAATTTATTATTTGGATACATATTTGATATATTTCATACTAGCTAACCCGCCCGGCGTTGCCCGGGACCGAGATAATTACAATCTCAGAGAAAGGCGTTAACCCCCTCCCTCCCCATACCCGCAAATATAATCAATAATTTGTTCAAGAAAACCACCGTCACGTACATTAACGCGATTATTAAAAAAAGAATTACAATTTTCTGATAATTAGAACATAACGAAGACGCTACGCTAAAATAGCCGGCAGATGACATCCCTTCCTGACCTCAATTTCAAATCTATATCTTAATTAGTTACCAAAATTTTTGTTCATTAGTAAAAATTGGCAATTATTTCATTATTTCCTTTCATTTTCGCAAAATAAATGGAGGGATCGGCCAGAGAAACAGATCTCTTTGTGGTTCAGTTTTTAATGAAAGCAGATCCCTGTCTGAAACTTTCTCGGATTGCTTTCATTGGCGGCGGCAGATTTTTGGCAGTTTTTTACATAAATTAAGAAAAATTACCGACCGAATTTTTCAAAAATCACATAGTCACATGCAGATTTTTTTTTTACATATGCTCAGAAATTTTCAAATTGATATCTCAATTAGTTTTCTTAAAATTCGCTAATTAGTAAAATAATTTCGAATTCGTTCATTTCCGCTTGCAAATTCAATGCGCCTGTTCGTTTCTTTCGCCATTTTGATTTACAAGATGTCATTTTAGAAGCGATGGTTAGTGAGAATCTAATTAATATCTTGGGTAATTATGAAAATATTAAAATTCTGAGACTCAGGTGCACATAGCCAGACCTTGGACTATCCACACCTGAATTTACAGACTTTAGATTTTACTAGCCATATCGCAGACAGACAAACACACACACACACACACACACACACACACACACACAGAGAGAGAGAGAAGAGAGAGAGAGAGAGAGAGAGAGAGAGAGAGAGAGAGAGAGAGAGAGAGAGAGAGAGAGAGAGAGAGAGAGAGAGAGAGAGAGAGAGAGAGAGACTTTCTTTTATTAATATAGATAAAAAAATTTTTGGTCCATTTGGTGGACTAAAAAAAATACAGTCGAACCCGGTTAAGACGCGTTCCAGGGAATTGGACAAAAGTCGCATATTATGCGGGAACGCGTATTAAACGTGATTTCTATAAGGTTGCAGGAACTGAGTTTATTTACATAAGATAATCGTCTAAATGAACTTTGGGGTTTTCGTTTATATGTTTACGGTCGGAAATAGTGCGTTTATGCATATTTAGATTAAAATTTAACTGTATTCAAGTTTAATTCATTGTGTTTTTCTAGGACCGACTAAAAAAAAATAACTGAAAGAAAATACAGACTCAAATTATGACTTTAACAACCAAAAATAAAACAACAAAAATAATTTTTCTGCTAGCCTATTTCTAACACGACGAAAAACTAGTCGTTGGGGGCCACTGTAATACTAACCCATTATCGATATGCATAATATAAAATACGAAAATAAAACATGTGTAAACTATTTATGCATTGCAATCCCAAAATAAAATTTAAACGTATTTTTAAATATTTTTAAAAGATTTATTCATTTAAATAATTATACAAATCTGTACACTTAAAAACCACCGAACATTCGATTTCTAAACAAATTTTTAAACAACTGAAGAATAATAATACACAATATATAACATATAATCTTATATATAATATACAATATAATAAACGAATATGAATAGTTTCATAGAGGTTGATAGAGTGTTTAAAATCGTGGCTTGGTGACGCCATAAACTTTAAATGCTCTATTACTAAATTTCGTAAAAGAAACATCCTTATATCTCCAAAAATGATAATCATATTAACTAACAGTTTACTGCGTCGGATTAAGCGTCTCATTTGCAATTAAAATATATCTTTGAATTGAAATTTGAATGAAATACAGTGTCATGAAAAATCGAAGAATGTGGAAAATATTATTGCAAATATCTTGACAACTCATTATCCGATTGACTTCATTCTTCATGCAAAATTTATGTTTTCTGTTGTCTTTTATATTCACTCCTTAAAATAAAGAATTTCGAAAAAATTTATATACCTTTTATCAGAACGAATATTTCGAGAGTCCGAAAAAAAATAGTTCCGGATAATCGAGATAACTGAAATTCAATAGGCTTCTTCTCATTTTTACATACTAAGTACATACCAAATTTCAAGTCTCTATCTCAATTTGTTCTGGAGATAGAGCGTTTACAGACACACACACAGACAGACGGACAGCTATTTTTTTCCCCTAAAAATATGTTTTTCGGAATCTTCAGTGTCTGAAACGTGTAAATCCGCCAATTTTTTTGTTCGATTTTTAAAACGATTACAAGACTTACCGTACTACGTATGATGTGTAAGTAATATTAAATATGATGTGTAAGTAATAGTAAATACCCAGTTATTAAAATCACATTTATTACTTGTGATAATGAGTAACGCCTTTCTTTTCATTTTATGACTGTTCTCCATATTAACAGAAAATTTTATAAAACTCGAAACATACAATCAGAGACGACTTGACTCCTTGAAACTCGTGGTGCAAGTAACTCGCCGGACATGAATAAAACAGGAGAATGTAGGAATCAGAAGAAAGAAACGAAGAAATAGAATTGAAAACGAATAAAAAAAAGTTTCCATTTCTCTTCAAACACATTTAAAATACACAGTAGTACTAGGGAGGCTTTATTTACTACAATGTACGAGAGGAAAACAAAAATTGACAATATACACCGCACACACACACACGCACACACACACACACACACACCAAAAAAAAAAAAAAAAAAAAAAAAAAAAAACTAAATAACAAAAAGCGACAAAAATTCGTTTATCTTTCTCTACTTCAGTAGAAACATTACACGAAGCTAGAGACAAATATATTAGGACGCGGAATCAAACACGAGTTACAGTATTGCTAATTTAGGGAGATTTTTTTAATTCAAATAGCTACCACTATTTCCGATTCGTAATATTCGCTCTAATTAGTCTGTCATTCAATAAGCCGAATATTCGGAAATAGTGGTAGCTAGCTATCTGAATTAAAAAAAATCCCATTAAATTTTCAACACTAGAGAAGAGAGACAAAATTCGAATCTTGATCTATAAATTCGTGTATTAAGCGAGATTTTTTGCCTCAAGAGACCAAAACTTTATCGCGTATTAAGCAGGATTGTGTAATAACTGTTCACATATTAAACGTGATATTTTTTAATTGTATATACACTGCAAAAAAAAAAAAAAGTGTTAATATTACAGTATAATACTAGCATCCTAGCTGCCTCTATTATACCGTAATAAGCAGTAATAGGCTGCCACACATGCGCGGCAGCGTATTACTGATTGTTTTACTGTTTATTACTGTTATTTTTACGGTATAATACTAGCAGCTGGGAGGCCAGTCTTATGGGCAATGTTTAGGGAACCGGAAAAATCCGCGTATTAAACGGGATCGCGTATTAACTGTGAGCATCTTAACCGAATCCGAGTGTATATTAATTGCGAACAATCTATTACAGTTTTCAATTAAAAACGATTATCATCCGTGGTTCTGTAAGCCAGGTAGCCCGGTTTGAATCCCTTGGTAACTTTAATACGTATCACAGAGTTTTAAAAAAAAAGTATTTTCTACAGAAAAATTGTAGAGCTTTCTTTGTTTTTACTAACTTTTTTATTTGATCTCACTTTCCACTCCAACTCATATTTACCTTCTTTGGAAAATTCCTAGAGAAAAAAGAATTAAATATTTACCGAAGGAAAATGAATTTAAAGAGAAAAAAATAGAAAGGGGTGAAGAACCTACGATGTGTATTTTATTTCACTTTACTTTATTTTTTCAATTTTCACTATTTTAGGGAACGTTTTAAATATTTCGGGGGAAATGTTTTATATGATATTACAGCAGGTTTCTGCAAGCTACGGCCCGTTACAAGAAAATGTTTGGCCCGCAGTCCCCTAGAGACTTGAGCCATTTTATACGAATTCGGCCCGCAGGTCCTTTTTAATTTTTATGTGTTTATGATTTCGGTTTGTCTGGCAGTATGGCCATACTCAAACTCTGGTAAATATACTCGGATTGCTTTGTAATTTTAATATGTTATTGACATATACTATAGCACTAACTGTATTGAAAATGAAGCATATTAGTATTTATAATTCATTTACAGGGACAGGCAAAAATATTCCGTTACATTACAGTCAATGGAAAAAAATCGTTTCAAATGAATTTTAATGATGTTAACACCATTTTAAAGATAATGAAATTGATATGCATTTATGAAGTGCACTAAAACATGCATTATGTGCAATATATGGGATGCAAAGCAATTATTATTCATTTACAGGTCCACATAAAATAATTCCGTTACACAATGGTCTACCGAGAAAAACTGTTTGCAGCAGTATTTTAATTGTGTTACACTATTTCAAATATGATAAAATTGATATACATTACTGAGGTTTACTACAAGATACTTGCTGTAAAATATGATGCGCATAGCATTTATGTTGCATTTACAGAAAAAAGATATCGGATGTAGTATTTAACGATAATTGTTGGAAGTGCATTTTCAGTTATTATATATGCGTTTTTAAGTTTAACTAAATTTTTGCATATTACGCGGTATGTGTAATTGGTATAGATCATATACAGGGCTACACAAAAGAAATCGTAAACATTACTGTGCATGAGCGTGAATTGCTTAAAGGCTGAGTTAAATTGAGTTAGGCATTTTCAAGCTGAACTATATTTAGTATACTAAGAGATGTTTGTAGAATATAAATAAAATCACATACAGGGACACACAAAGAACTGGATAAATGGCCGCTTATGAATGACAATTTCTAAAAGTGTTATTTAGGCAGTTTTAAACGTGTTTTTTGCCTGCATTAAATTTATATATGTGATGTGTATAAAAATCAGTAGATAATATACAGGTCTATACAAAATAATTCACGTATGTTTCCGCCTATTGATAGAACATTGCTAACGGTGAGTTTTCACCATATTATGCGTTTTCTTACTAAACTAAATTTTAACATACTATGTAGAATATATATAAAGCTAGATCAAATACAGGGCCACACAAAAGAGTTAAAGTACTTTCCCGGCTATGGACGGTAATTGCTGAATCCTGTTTTTCAAATATGTTATGCGTTTTCTAAAATCATTACTTGCGTATCTTATTTACCTTATTAAACAGCGAAGTACTGTTAAAATATTCTGGAACAGATGGACAGTGTTTTATAATCTATGCTTGACGCACGATTTTTCTCTCTTGTTTTTAATTGTTCAGTGATCCAGAACTGTAGTTCGAAATTCTACAGAAAGGGCTGTAACTGCTGTTTTGAACTACCTGCCTAAATACTAAAGCTAGTGTCGAATAGTTAAAACGAGTGTTAGATCTCTTATTGACTTATTTATAAAACATACTCACAGAATCCAGATTCACCTTATAATACAAACAAATAACTAAAAACTACATAAATATTCTAAAAATACTATATCATTTTATAAAAACTTTACTGAAGGTGTTTAAAAGATTATACTTTATATACAAAACTGGTATTCTCATATAAAACCGAGCGCTTTCGAGCAAACGTTTGCTCATCATCAGGATTACAAACGAGCACAAATACACAAAGATAAAATCTAGTGAAATACATCGTTTAAATGCTGGAGAATGGAACAAACCATTAAAACAAACAAACGGGGGGGGAGGGGGGTGGGGTGGGGGAGGAATGTGATAACCATATTTCATCTTGATCAATTCTTAAGAGTCTATACCATAATTTGGGATTATTGTAGGATAATGAATCATTGCACGTTTTACCTTTTTTTCATAATATTTCTATGGATTGATTAATTATTGATTCATAATAGGTTTACGTATGTTTAATTATTTTAGCTTGATCGAGATATTTTTGATTGATTCCTCTTGTTTTAGTCTTGAAAGTGCAGTTTTAGCTCCTATTGAAATATCTGAAATATGTTCTTTCAAACGAGTTTTGAACTTCCTTAATGTAATACCTATATAGTCTTTTACTTTATAACATTTCTTACAATTTTCATTTATTTCCTTAGTGACTAGAATTCTATAGATTCCCCGACACACAAGATCCGAGACACATACACACACACACAAAAATTATGATCAGCAAATGTTTGCCCGAAAGCGCTCGGATTTATATGTTAATACAGTTTTGTACATAAAGCATAATCTTTTAAACACCTTCAGTAAAGTTTTTATAAAATGAATATATATATTTTTTTAAACATTTATGTAATTTTTAGTTATTTGTTCTTATTGACTATACTCTATGTAATTTCGATCGGCTTCCCAAGGTCAGTTTCCTGATCCTTAACTTAGATCAGTAACTATGGTGATACCACATTTGGCTGACAGACCACTCTTTTTTTACACCCTACTTGAGATCAATAGAAAGCTTCATTTTTATAGGAGGTGGGATAACGGGACCAGGGACTCGCATCTTCTAGTGACATGACAACAAAGGGATGAAGTGAGATGTCCTTGAGAAGTCAATTGAAATTACATAGAGTATAGTTAAGTGTTTCTCAAACTTTTTTAAAGTGAGAAGTGACTTTATAAGTCAGAATTTTCTGTACACCACCTTACAGTTGTTCCATTCAAAAGCAATTTTTTCTTTATTAATTTATCACATGCTAACACCAGTATACTTATATTTTTAAAATATAATTAATTAAAATTAATTTCATGAATTTAATTTCACGTTGGTCTTATTAAGTAATTACATTAATCGAAGAAAATTTATATTAGTTTTTATTAAACATATTAAAAAAAAATTCGCGAATATTATTAAGTAGTAATTAGAATGAGCGAAAATGGGGCAGAAAAGTTTTCTTTGACTAACAAAATCTACGATAAGCATCTGAGAGGAAAAAAAAAATTTTTTTAAAGGCCAAGTATATACTTTGCCAGCTATATTGTGTGATACGCAATTTATTTTTTTGGTCTCCTTTTATTTTATTCTAAGAGGATTTCGAGAACCACAAGGACCCTAGTTTGAGAACTAGTAGATAAGTGCAAAAACTAACCCCAATACTTAGTCAATATACAATACAACTGCCATGAAGTTACATTTGGAAAGTGCCAAAAATCTAGGTGAACGATAACAAAAAAACCAAGTTACTTAAAGTTTCCAAACTAAAACTTTTTATTAACAGCGGAAGCGGATGCGTCGTATCTTACACCTTCTGTTTCCAGCAAAGCTCTGACTCTCTCAAAACAAATCAGAGAGAGATAGTGAAGAAATGAACACCTGTCCACTCTCGGGGCGAATACATCCTCCCCACTTGAAACCCAAAGGTTTCAATTAAGCATCATTAACAACATTAAAAAAAATTAATAACGATGTAGAACTCTGAAATTTTGCTGATATATGTTTTAAAATATATACTTTTTTAGTGTAAAAATATCAAAATGGCGTTTTTTATTTAAATTTTCGAAATTTGCAAGTACTAAACTTCTTAAAAGGGGGCGAGAAACACGCATATAATTTTTAATAACATTGTTAAAGAAAATTTAACGAACTTTTTTGTTTGTCTATTTACATTGCATGTTCCCTGTAGATTTTAGAATGCTAAAATAGAAAATCTTGTTAACAATTTTATGTAACTTTCCCAATTTATTTATTTTTTTACTTCGAATTTTTGTACTACTTGAGCATTTATATTGTATTCATATTAAAATTAAATTACCGTTTTAATTGCGTTTAATCTACAAACTCATATTTTGACTTGTTACTTTAGTATAAAATTTAACAAGAGAGTAAACAAATTTTACTTTGCTAGTTCTGTTAAAAATACCATGAATTTTCACACTAAATTTCATCTACGTTTATAAAAAAAAATTCTCTCTAATTTTTCTAAAAAAATAATTAAAGCTGTAACTTTCAATATTGGCATCGTACTTTTCATCTAAGTGTTAAATTAATCATTTATTTTATTTCTAAATTCAAATGACAAAATTCTTCTTGATAAAGATACATCGTTGAATAGTGTAATTAATTAATTATTTAATAAAACACATCCATTCATCTAAATGATTAAAGAAACATTTATTTGAATATACATCTGTTGGAATTTAATTAATTTCTTGTTAAATTTTGACTGATTGTCAAATATACCTAAACCTATCAGAAAATAAAATATTGTGTTCGCATTTGAATAAATAATGAATGATGACGTTAACAGTTCTTACGTTTAAAAACAATATTTTCAGCAAAATAAGCTTACTCCAGTTCAATTAATAATAACTCTGTATTATACAAAAGCAATGTCTATTATCTTTTTCCCTTCTTGCCTTCAAACACTGAAATCGAATTTATAAACGAAACAATTATTTTAATTCCGACTCCGAAGCTAGGGAGAATTTTACGCGCCTTAATAAATCGATTTTACTGGTTTTCCTTTCATTAAGATTCGGTCCGTTTTATTTATCTCTGAATTTTTCTGTTTATTGAAAAGAATAAACAAACTTGATAAAGTTACTCCTTTAAGTACTTTTTTAAACAAAAATATATAGCTTGCTACAAGTAAACATGTGGTGTTGGTTGGGAGATTAATATTTCATAAATGCTTTCAAAATAAATTTAAAAAAAAAAAAAAGAAAGAAAAGGGAAAATTAAGAATTTTTACATTTAATTAATAACTTATTAAACTTTTCGGACATAAAATAAGTATTTTAATGTGCGTAATGTATGGAAATTTCATATATGAAAACGAGACCCTCTTAAAAAAAATAATACATAATAAATGCATATTTCAAAGTTCTAAATGTTTTATTATATATATATATATATATATATATATATATATATAATAAATCCACATTTCAAAGTTCTAAATGATTTATTATATATATATATATATATATATATGCTCTGCAAAAAGCTGTCAGTATTATACCGTAAAATTAACAGTAATAAACGGTAAAATAAGCAGTAATAGGCTGCCGCGCAACCGTAAAATCAGCATTTTTTTTTTTTTTTTTTTTTTTTTTTTTTTTTTTTTTTTTGCAGTATATATATATATATATATATATAATGATATTTGTTCAATATCTTATATTTCAATGGTTTAATTGTACAGAAAGTTTATATATATATATATATATATATATATATATATATATATATATATATATATATATATATATATATATATATATAGTTATAATGACTTTGAATTTCAAAATACATTAATCAACACAAATTGCACAAGTTGTGCCTGCTAGTTGCTAAAATCAGTGTAAAAATTGGTTTAAAACTCATAAAAAGTTAAAATCCTACATGTTTCGGCTTTAAACCCCAAAAAAGCCGAAACATTTAGGATTTTAACTTTTTATGAGTTTTAAACCAATTTTTACACTGATTTTAGCAACTAACAGGCGCAACTTGTGCAATTTGTGTTTTTTAAAATAACTAATCAACAGTGTAGTGTCCAAATAGATTTATATTTTTACATTAATCAAGTTCTTTCAACATTACTAACCTAATCTCCAATTGAGATAGTTAATGACAAAGTGTAGACAGAATACCACAAAGTTAATTAAAAAAAAATATATATATATATATATATATATATATATATATATAGTGAGGTTTCTCTATTATTTATCTATTCGTGTATAATCTGTTCAGTACAATAGTATGTGCTTTTTTAATGTTTCCTTGTAATTGATATTGCATCTCTCATGTTTTGATTTTCAGAATTTGTCTATTCTTATTTCAAATTCTTTAACCTGTGGTATTGTGGTTGAATGGGCAATTTGAGTAAAGTAAATTATGCTTAATGGATTATTTTACCCAAACAGAAACAAATTACGATTTACTTACATTGTGGAATATTACCATTTATAACGTGTTTCGCAATGTAAGTTTCCATTTTCTTCTTGTAATCTTTTCACATTCTACTTGTGGATTTTTCCCTCCACATACTTTCATTTATGTTTCCTTTTTTTTCCATTTGGGCATTTTACATTATTGTAAAAACACTTTTACATTGTACTATAATTATTGGTTCATTTATATATTGTCGATTTTCCTGTAATTTATTAGTTATTATTAGCAAAAAATTATATTATATATGCAGGGAATCCCAAAATGGTTACCCTGATTTAAATTGCGTATAATTTTATCGCTTATTTTATTTACAAGCATCATATTTGGCATAGACACACAAAAGTTGATCAAGTTTTATTTAAGACACTCTATACACATATTCCGCGAGTCACATGCAAAATGAACACCCTGTAGTCTATCTCCTGCTACACATTTAGTAGCATGTTGGGAGTCACACTCTGAATAGCTAGATTGATTCATTCTCGCAAATTGATTCTTTCTCGCAAATTCAGCATGTTTATAACAGGTGTCGTACATACTTGATCTTGCTTATAACAGGTGTCGTATATACTTGATTTTTAACGTATCCTAAAGAAAGAAGTCCAATGGTGTAATGTCTGAGGATCGCGGTGGTCAAGGGATTGGACCTTTGTGACCAATACACTGGTTTGGAAAGTGACGGTTTAACAGCTCTCGTACAAACGTTGCTTAATGAGGAGATGCTCCATCCTGTTGAAAAAAAATCCCTGACTGCTCGGCCTACAGGCACAGGTAGATTTCGAAGACGCAGACCGTGGGGCACCTGTTTGTCGGGAATTGTGGAAGAAATGACCTTTTTGCGATGATGCTGCAGTTGGAACCACATACTTCGAAACCAAACTTGTTTGCAGGTGGAGCCAGCAAGGACTTTTTTTTTTTTGGTATAAGAGTTGGTCCTATAAAAAACATGTCAATGTAAAAGTTTTAGATAATATTAATAGGATTTATAATAAATTTAAGCGGATTTGAAATTTTGGGAATTGACGATGTTATGAATTTTTTTCTTCTAAAACCCCCCTTTCCTCACCCCCTTAAGGCAATTTTTAATTATATCAAAAATCTGTCATACATAAGCTTTTGGCCCTGTTCCTAGAAGTAATAATAACTTTAAACGGATTCGATATGTATCATAATTAAGAAATTATGGGTTTTTTTCTGTTTTCACAATATGTCCCCCCCATCCCCCCCCCTTGGTTCGATTTGGCCCATTAACGAACTTGACCGAGATTTTATGCCCCTTGATTTTATGTATCAGTTTCGAAAAGATGCGGGAGTTGGAACCGCCTACTTCGAAAAATAACTTGTTTGCAGGCGGAGCCGGCAGGGATTTTTTTTTTTTTTAATTTTTTTTTTTTTTTTTTTTTTTTTTGCTATAACGGTTGGTGCTATAAAAAACTTGTCAATATAAAAGTTTTAGATAATATTAAGAGGATTTATAATAAATTTAAGCGGATTTGAAATCTTGGGAATTGACGAAATTATGAATTTTTTTCTTCTAAAACCCCCCTTTCCTCACCCCCTTAAGGCAATTTTTAATTATATCAAAAATCTGTCAAACATAAGTTTTTGGCCCTGTTCCTAGAAGTAATAATAACTTTAAACGGATTCGATACGTATAATAATAAAGAAATTATGAGGGTTTTTCTGTTTTCACAAAAAGCCTCCCCATTTCCCCCCCTTGGTTCGATTTTGCCCATTAACGAACTTGACCGAGATTTTATGACCCGAGATTTTATGTATCAGTTTGGAAGAGATTTATGCAGAATTTTTCCAGTTATCGTGGTCAGAAAAAAGTGACATAGATAGATAGATAGATAGATAGATAGATAGATAAAGTTTTGAACTGGGGGTGGTTTTGGGTTCTGGGAGTCATGATCGGCGTAGATCTGCAAAAATTTTTCAAAATTTCCAACTTAGGTGAGAATGTAATAGGTAGTATTTCTTACGAAATCTACCTAAAACACGTGGTGCTGCATATTCTGCAACTGGGATATTGTATAATTTCAAACATATATGCATACACATTAGCATTCACACTTTTTTCATGAAAAAGAAAGGCCCAATAACGGTGTTATGGCGTAATGCACACCACACATTCACCTTGGAACTATCCCGAATGTGCTCTCTCGTGGTTTGTGGCTTTTCGGAGCCCCGTATTCGCGCGTTATGTCGATTGACATAACCACTAATGTGAAATGTCTCTTCGTCGGAAAACACTTTCCTCTGCAGGAAATCAACACTAGCATCTAACTTCTCAAGCATGCCGATAGCAAACTGCTCGCGTGCATCGTAGTCCTGTGGTTTTAGTTCCTGAGCAATCTGCACTTTGTACGCATGTAATTTTAATCTCTTTCGTAAGTACCCTTGGAACTGTGTTCTCCGGTACCTGAGAGTTGACGTTTAGCTTGTCCTAGTGATTTCGTTGGTTACAGCGCCTAGAATACATAGTGTGGAAATCTGCTACAAAATAATACTAAAAAATTGAATCCAATAAATGTACAACGGTGCTGAAAAGATAACGATGGGATCGCAGCGCCATATGCTAGCTCTTGACATTGTATTAGAATGTTTCGGCTGGTGGTAAGTATTTTAAATACTTAAATTATATCCTTTTCTCCTCTGACTTAGTGATTTTTATAAGCTTTTTTAAAATTATGAAAGCATGGCTAAAAAACGTGATACGCATTTTTTTGTCTCTGGTTGCAAGATTATCGTAGGAGCACCGTTGCACATTTATAGGCTACAACTTTTTAGCACTTTTTAAAGCATTACAAGGATAGCCGGTTTCCACACTATTTATTCTAGGCGCTGTACGTTGGTGATGCACGGATGGCTACGCGAATGTTTTCAACAGACTCTACAGATGTCGACGGTCGCTCAGCACTTCAACCCTTTTTGACTGTACCTGTTACTAAAAACTTTTGCATCCAAGATTTTATCAACTTCACATCTGGTGGTTGTTTTCCATAGCGAGTTTGAAACTTCGGCTGCACTGTTTTGGTGATATGGTCTCAGCCAGCCAAACAACAATCGTTTCTTGTATAGAATCCCTGTTTTCAGATTAAGCAACAGCAGTGCCCCTAGTGACGAACCTGCATAGTAATATCGCACAACCAGAAAAACTTGACGATTATCCCATCGCATCTGCAAAAGAAAAATCGAAATCAATGCAATCATTAAAGAGTAGGAACATTATGAAATCAGGGTAAACATTTTGGAACACACTGTATCTATATAAGGCAATGCATATTAAATCAATTAACTTTGACTATATTCTTATTGAATTTTTCTTTCGTATTTTTAAACGGCATATCTTATGTATAAATTCATTACGTATTCCAAACAATTAGCTCATTTTTGATTTTTTTTAAAATCTCTCTAGTATTATATACTATGTTAATTGCTGCATTTGCGCATTATCAGCATGTATAATTCCTGCAATTTCTTCTGTTTTGTAGATTTCTGATACAAAGTTTAAGAATGCCTACGGCAAATTCCTTAACAGATGGATTCATTATCTCTGTCACACCTAAATTCCTTATTTAAAATCTTCATATTAGATATTGAAACTTTTCTTTATTCTTCGAATTCTTGTAGCATTGTTCTATTTTAATTATGATTAATCTGAGGATATGTGCTAAGTAACATGCCCCACTCTAAACTTTATTGTCCAGCTGAAATAGGTTTCACTGACCGAACATATTAACTCTGCGACAAATTTCAAGTTGGAATCCCTAATGAATGAGAACTATTTTTTTTTTCATTCCGATCTGGCGAATTTAGATACTGTGGTATTTTAATATAGTTGTCCCTTAACATTCGTAAGGGTTACGTTCATGGAAAACCTCACCAATGGTAAATCCGCGAATGTTGGGTGCACTAAAAAGAGAGTTACATTCTGTAAAATTTTAATTAGAGTGGCACAGCATTTCAACAAACAAAAGGATATACTATGTATTATTAACATTACGTTATACATAACATACCTGTAGAAGGCGAATGTACATACATATTCATAAAAATGAAACTTATTTATGGAAGATAATTCAAATTAATTGACTGGAGAAATAATTACAGCTAAAAAAGCATAGGTTTTTGTATAAAGTAATTTCGGATCTTTCTAGTCACAAAGAGATGATAATGTATTAGAGGTTCAGTATATCCGATACAATATTAAAATACGATATTTAAATACAGCTAAATGTTTTAGAAATGCTTTTATTTTCTATGTAAGTGCAACTTCAGCTCCATCTCTACGAGAACCTGCACATTTTAAATTTATAGATTGAAGATGTCGTTAATTCAAATTAATTGACTGGAGAAATAATTACAGCTAAAAAAGCATAGGTTTTTGTATAAAGTAATTTCGGATCTTTCTAGTCACAAAGAGATGATAATGTATTAGAGGGTCAGTATATCCGATACAATATTAAAATACGATATTTAAATACAGCTAAATGTTTTAGAAATGCTTTTATTTTCTATGTAAGTGCAACTTCAGCTCCATCTCTACGAGAACCTGCACATTTTAAAATTATAGATTGAAGATGTCGTTACCTTACCATTTCTAATATTCCCATTGCATTGAGTATTCTTCTGTTATTATTTTGCTTACTTATAACACTCGCTCCTTTTTCAGTTGACAGCTGAAAATTTATTTGTAAATAGATACTAAGAAAACACAGAAAAATAATCTTTAATGACTATAAATTCTGAAAAAGAATGAGATAATAAAACAAATTGAGAATAATCAAGTCTGATTCTCGCGAATGTGAAGTTTTTCCGCATGTTCATATTCGTGGATAATCAAAACTCGCGAATGTTGAGGGATTACGGTAAATATTTTGGATAGAAAAATTAAAAAGATAAAAGTTATTATGTAAAAGTTACTTATAGCGAGTTGAATGGAGTATTCAACGCGATCTAGCTAATATTTAATACACAAGGATAAGCATGGTGCCAAGATAAAACAACAGGGGGAGCTGCAATCACCTCTAGCTATTTTGTGCTTTAAGGAAAAACTTATGAATGAGGTGAGGTATTAATCGATTTTTTCATTTCGGGTTGACGAATTTAGATAATGTTTTAGTTTATTAAACAAATGTAAATTTCAGTATTCTCTTCATATTAGCATGCCTTTTTAACCGAATTCCAACAAAAGAAGTTATATAATTAGTTTGCACATTATTATTATTATTTATTTATTTTTTACTGTATGCCCACGCATAACTTTTGAATGAACGCTTTGATTTTATTTTTATTTATTTATTTATTTTTAAAGGGATGATATTGTTGATGGTCTCGAATCAATTTCGTTAAAATCCAAATGCTGTATGTTTGTCTTTCTGCCTCTTTTCTTGGAGTTTTTTTTTTCTTTTTTTACTTCATAGGCTCAAATTTTCATAAAAATTGTCCAACTATCACGAAAATTGAATATGTTGTTGCAATAGACAGTAATTTTTTATAGTTTCCAAAAATTTGTCGTTTCGTCTATAATTTTTGATTTACAGGGACACGTTAAAAACTTCAATATATCATTAATTTAGTTAGTTATGTTAATGTGGGGGGGGGGGGAGCTTTCAACTGCGGTTCAGGCACTTATCGCATTTACCCCGTGGGAAACTAATCCTGCCCAAAAATATGGGATAACCATTATGTTTAATTTTTAAGACATCTTAAAAGAAAATCAATTAAGATTTTTTTTTTTTTTTTTTTTCAAAACAACTGCTCGTTATTCCACATATACACAAGTTGAAACTATCATTCACATCTTAAAAAGTTTATTTTAACATTTTCACCTTTCCATTCCAATTACCATCATAGTTTTTTCAATAAAGAATCTGCTATAAATAAACATTTTAAAGAGCACCTTACTTTTTTAAATAACATAATTCAAGGAAGAAGGGAAAAAAATCGTCAGATGCACTTGAATTAGAAAGGCGATAAATGTTGTCTCCAAAATAAGTTATCGAATCATTAAAGTATAAAATGTAGCACCTCATTACAGTTTTAATCAAATCGTAAGAGAATATTTACCTGTGCTGAGGTTTTTCTAAAGTAGTAATTCGAAAATCGAGATAAGAAGAAGAAAACGTTTATTTTTAATGATTTTAAAACAGGAAGTTGTTCAAGATAGGTAACCATGCGTTCAGTTCTAAGAAATATTTCAAAAACTTTCGATGCAGACGACTTTCTTTAATGAACTGCTTTGATAGCTGGATATTTTTGATAATAAGTAATTGATTTCGTTTTAATGGGTTCGAGGATGATTTTTCAGAGCAGATTTAACTTTGTGAGGTGTTCATAATTGACTTCCAGTGAAGGATGTTATACAATTCGTTTGTAGTATGTTGTTTTTTTATTATTATTAAATCTATATCCACGAATAACCATTGTTTCAATGGATATAGCCGAATGTATACCCATTTGTTCATAACTCTTGAAAAACTCCGATTAAAACTCTGATTTTAATTTTTTTTTTCCTTTTGCTTGAAAGGTATAGTTTTCTGGTGTTGCCGTTTCAATTTCATTAAGATCTAAAAATAATATATTTATCTGTCTATTTGTTTTCTTGTCCTTTTATTTGATTATTTTTCTTTTTACTTTATAGGTTATAAACTTTCGTAAAAACTGGCCAATCATCACGAATTTCGGGTATCGTGTTGAGGTACACAGCACACAGCGAATTAAAATATTCGTCGTTTGGTATACATACATATATATATACTTTTTTACAGAGACAAGTCAAAATCTTTAATATATCATCGTCTACTGAGCGTCAAAATAAGCGGTATTGTCAACAATGGGATATAAAATGAACGCAGATTTGAATCTTACATCGGGTCGGGTGATAACCGGACTTTAGACAAACCCGACTTGGCCGGCGGTTTGTTTGGTCGCGTTTCCGTTTGACTTCAAATCTAGTTTTCAGGTTCGGGTAGAGTATAATTCGAACTGTGCAGGACTCTCATATGCATATTAACATAGGGTTGCTACACAACACAAAAGTAAGAAACAATCCCTTGAAATCGGTTTTATTTTTTTTTCTTAAAAATTCTAGTTCGTGAACAAGAGAAAAAAAATCGATCTTCGAAATGATTCTTGATTTGGAATATGTCTTTAAGGTAATGTAGGGGGAATGTCTGCCCGGAGGTAACGGTGTCTTCAGCAGTTTCTAATCGAAGTCTTTATCAGTACCGGACTGGTCGGATTTCATTGTCTATCATATCATCAGCAATTAAGAATCGCTGAAACGTTTCTTGATATTTAAAGCAGAGGATCTCAAACGGTCAGGGGTTATTCGAAAAGAAAATTTAATCTGCACAAGTGTTAGTATATATAAATCTTTTTTTTTTTAATTATTGATTGTATGTTTAGTTTGCTTATTGTTTTAAGAGTCGATTGGCGGCAAGAAAGCGCGGGGGAGGGAGGAGAGGCGGAGTGCAGGAAAGGGCCATTGCCCCTCCCGGGATTTTGAAATTTAACTAAATAGATTTTCTTTTCCTCTGATAATTAAATAAATAGCACACAATTTATTCTTAATAAATGAGTGAAAATAATTAAACACTAAAAAAAAAGAGGAACAAAGAATTTTTCATCATGGGGCAAGGATGGGGTGGGAGGGGGCCTGCTCTCGCTCCCTCCCTCAAACCCCTGTGAAAGTCTTTTTTTTTTTTTTTTTTTTTTTTTTTACGTACATGTGTTTAATGTCTGTCTATCCAAATACAGATGTGAGTCTGTCTGTGATCTGAGAGTTTGTCTGTTTGTCCGTCTGTCTGCCTGTCTGTCCTCTTTGCATCATCGAAAAGTGTATGAAGTTATACTTAAAATTGAACCAAATTTCATTTATAGGTTTTTGGTTATGGCCAGCAGGTCCCACTTGAATTTGGGGATATGCCGGCGAAAGGGGGCGCTGTGATAGCGATTTTTGTTCCATTTTCACTATTGTATCATCGAAAAGTGTATAAAGCTTTGCAGATAATTTAACCAAACTGTTTGTATATGATTTTGACTATGGCCTGCAGGTAAAAAGGACAAAAATACCTTGCCATATATGAAGCCAATTTGACTATGCCTGTGTAATTTGGCGATATTCTCATTCAAATTCCATATTGACGAGAACTGGGAATGACTCTTCTGTAATCAGGTTCCACACATTTTAGCTTCATGTTTTTCAGTAAAATAAGGTGAAAACTTAAAACCAAGCAATAGGGAGGCTATCTTTTCCTGCCGGTAACAGGCCAGAAGAACTTTTCGTAGTTTAGTATAGTACATCCGCTGCTCGCATCCAGGTAACCCGACGATTTGCAAGCAGCTGACGTACAACAGAAGGACGAAATATATTTTTTCTTTGGCGGTGTGAAAGCGAATTTTGAACTGTTAAGTATGACACTTGTCATACCGTGGGTTCAACTTTGTATTCTTGCGTCATAGAAGTTTGCCGCTTGGTATAGGGATAGGAATAGGAAACAGTGTATGCAGGGCAGCCACTGGCGACTATTGCTTTATTATTTTGTCTACCACTGTTTCGAAACTATAATCTTCGTAGTAGATTTTTACTAATATTCTAGGTAGATTATTATTGCATAGAAAAAGTGGTAGGAAAAATAATTAAAAAATAGTTGCCAGTAGCAACCCCGGTGATCCGTCTGCACCTTTTCTTAACTTTGAAACAGCTCATCAGACAGCAATTTCTTGATTTGTAAGAAAAGGTGGTAATCACCAATAGTGGGATCAGGACTATCAGATGTATAGCCAAATACTTTCCACCGAAACACCTGCTGAATTTGCGTTGTATGATGAACCGCAAATAGGCGAGCTTTATCGTGGACAGGAGTAGAGACAGGGTTTTTTTTTCTTGGGGCCCATTTTGTAAAAAATAAAGGTTATTTTTGTGAAATTTATTATATTTTTTTGAAAAATAACATTTTGTAACGAAAGTTGAAATTCAGTTACTCAAATTCGAACCAAGCATTTATTAACAAAAACTTTTTCAAATCCTTTTGCTGAAGTTTTCCTCGCTGGTGAACTTGTTTGTTTACAAATTACACATTTTAAAATGTCACAAAATAGTAAATAATTAATAAATATTAAGCTTTTATGAAATGGAATTTTGTGAAAGTGCCTATTTTATTAAAAGGAAATTTGTGAAAGGGCCTATTTTGTTATACAGAATTTTGTGAAGGACAACATTTAGGCAATTGATTTTTGAGAAGGACAACATTTTAGGCAATTGATTTGTTGTGAAGGGGCCCATTTTATTAAATTGATTTTTGTGAAGGGGTTTGTTTTATTAAATAGATTTTTGTGAAGGGGTTCTAAATAGACCCCAAATTTTACCTGGAACGACCCCTGGTGGATCAACACAACACCAACACTGAGAATTTCGTGCGTCTTTTTTCTGAATTGCACATAAAAATTTCTTCTGTAACCATTTTATCACAGACTCAACCTAGAAATCGGTGTAAAAAGTAATGAAAATTGGCATTTCTAGCAGCTAGAATCGCGATACTGCGGACGAGTGGGAAGTGTCAACTGCTGCATATCATAGTCAGTCATGTCTTAAATTTCTCAGATGTATGCATTCACCTTCGCAATGTATTGCATGCAGCGGCTTATCCAGAGGGGGCGGGGGGATGATGGAGACTTACAGCCCCTCATCCTCGAAATCAGCGTTTTTTTACCTAATCATGGGTACAATTTAGCTCATTTCCATAATCCCACTTAAGGTCGATCTGTCCAGCCCTCCTGAAACAAAATCTTAAATGCTCTTCTCAATGCATAGCATGAGTCCAATGCCATCTATTATTTCTGATATTATACTCGTATTATTTCTGATATCAAACATCCCTTTTTCTATGCACATACCAAATGCACAACGATGAATTGGGTATTATATGAAAAATTTGTGAACAGGCTTTTGAGCTAGTATACTCGCATTTCGTTAAAACACGTTGTTTGATTTTAAAAATTAATGAAAAATCGTATCAGCAAATAATTTCAAAGATCGTAGTGCGAAAGCTGCGCACGGGATGTACTAGTTTATTGTTATTTTATTTTCATATTGTACCGATGCCCAATCACACGTTTTTGAACAAAATTACGTCATTTTACGATAAAAAGCACCTCTTGGTGCTCTGTCCTCTTTTCTTTTCCCCCAATGATGTCTTCACATATTTAAGATTGGTATACTTGATTGATTACTTTTAGTATAATTCATTTCTAAATGCATGTAATACTCCATGTATTAATTATGAGCTGAAATTAGTTTCTAAGTAGAATGTTTTAACTATTTTTCTTTCATGCTGGTTAAATTTCAGCTACTATTTTTGAATAACTTTTAATAAAAATGGTAATACTAAAAGAACGATTAGGATAATTAGGTTAGAAGAGTTCTTACACTTTTTTCAAAGATGACTGATAATGTTACAAAAATGAATGATTAATCATCCATTGTTTCCGAAAACTGTCGTTACAGCTTCGATATGAAAGAAGGATGTTGGATTCAATGATAAAAATAGAATTTTTTCGGTATTTATCGGTTATCTCCGGTCCCACTTTCTTGTCGAGTTCTTTGTCGAGTTCTTTCTTTCTTTGGTACTTTTTTTTTTCGCATTTATAAAACTACTTTCAGTTTTTATGAAGTAAATATTTAATTGTGAACATTAGGCATTGTTACTGATTTTATTGTCAAACATTACTGAAAATCAATAAAAATACGAATACTTAATCATATGTGTAAAAAAAAAAAAGAAGAGATTCCAGTGAATTTTTAAGTAGAAAGAACATAGAACTTCATTTGTTAAAGTACTTATAATAGATAAATAAATAAAGTAAATAAAAATAAATGTACATAAGTAAGTACATTTTTTCTGTTTAGATCAAAGATTCGTAACCAAGTGCGATCCGGATAGAGATTTTGTGTGGTCTGTGAAATTTAATTAGAAAAAATCTGCTCATTATGTCTATTCTAAATAAGATTTGGTTAATTTGTATATCTTTTTCGTTTGTAAATGTAGGGAAAAGTGTTGTACCTTGAACAAATATGATGTACATTGGACGTACACAGTTTTTAGCTCTATCTATTGGATTTGTATAAAACAAATCAATGTAGTTTTGAGATATGCCACTAGATGTAACTTAGCAGTTGGTCTCTTCAATATAGTCAACACATGTTTCAGGAAATTGTAAAAAAAAAAAAAGATTTTATCATTAAAAAGTAAATTTTTTAAAGCTGCAAGTTTTCATAATATCTCGTTATCAACAGTTATTTATTTTACATTCAAAGTTATGCATGTAAGAGTATTTATTGTGCAATTTGAACATGCGTTTCAAATCATGTTAAGCCTAACTAGAAAATGGTGAGAAGTCACCAAGTGTTGTACCTTGAACTTTTCAATAGTGTTGAACCTTAAACAGGTTATTCTGTTAAAAAGACAACTGAAAATGTTATTCCAGTAAAGTTTGTCCTCGTATCAATAATGGGAGGAATTCAAAATTTAACTTGATACATGTACGCTATTTGTGTACAGGAAATATACATAGATGATGACAATGGTGAAAAGGGGATTATTGTTATGTTTGTGAAACGTTTTAATAGCATTGAAATAGATTTCATACTTCAGGAAAATGAGGTGTTTTTCAGCTACATCTGTATCAAAATGCCATATAGTGTTGCTATAATGTAGGGGTCTTTAACCTTTCATGCTTGATGACCACTTCAATAAATTCTTATGATTTCGTGGGCCACACTTATAAGACAATTAAATAGCGTAGTCTATAAATGTATATATATTATGTTCTCTTATAATCTGCAAGAACAGGCAACGGATTGTAAATAAGAACTGAGGGATTACAGATTATAAATCTGCATGGGACGAAATTTCAAGAATTTTCACCCACACACATCATACATCATATAAGCGATGTCATCGAAAATCTGCCAAAAACGAACTCTAACACCTAAAAACGTGCGAAAATTATAATATACACGCATGCATGTACACATACATATAGAAAAGATTTTAAAAAAGAGAAAATAGATTCAGAAAACCACAAAACGTAAAAATATACCAATATTTTCATAATCGGGATTTTATCATGATTACAATTACTTTCCTTACACCATACGTGTACAGAAAGTAACAAGAAAGAAAAATCATGCGTCAAGCATAGATTATGTAACACTTTCCAACGCTTCCAAAATAATTTTACGAATCATACTCTTTAATAAGCTAAAAGATAACATCTAAGTAATCCGAATACTTTTATTCAGCCCTGTATAGGATCTATAGATTTGTATATATACTACATAGGATGCTAAATTTTAGTTCAGTTAGGAAACGCGTAGCACAGTTTAAAATTCTCCGTCTGGAGTTAAATAATACGGAATTGTTTCGCGAACTTTTGTGCTTCCCTGTATAGGATCTACAGAATTTATACACACCACGTAATATACAAAAAGCGATTTAAAATTATAATCGCATTCAGTAACTTAAAACGCACTTCCAGGAATTATTGTTAACATACAGTAGAGAATTCTTTTGTGTGTCCCTGTAAATGAACGATGACTGCTATACACACAATATTCTGTAGTAAGTCTCTTGTAATGTACCTTATATAAATTTCAATGCGTTTAAAATAGGGAAACATTATTTAAATAAACCGCAGACGATTTTTCTCCATAGACGTAATGTAACGGAATTCTTTTGACTGTCCCTGTAAAGTAACTATAAGTGCTATGCACACCCTATTCCATATTAAGCTTCTTCTAATGCACCTTAGTGATATATATAAATTTCAATGCGTTTAAAATAGTGAAACATTATTTAAATAAACCGCAAATGATTTTTCCCCATAGACCGCAATGTAACGGAATTCTTTTGAGTGTCCCTGTAAAAAAACTATACGTGCTACACACTTCCGTTGAAATAGGGAACATGCTATAGATAACGACTATAACATATAAAAATTGCAGAGCAATCCGAGCATATTTACGGGAGTTAGAGCACGGATAGACGGCCAGACGGCAGACGGCCAGACAAACCGAAGTCATAAACACTTTTCAACTAGGTTGGAAAGTGTTAAAAAGGGGAGGAAAACTTATTTGTAAACTCCCCTTTCATATTTACTTCACAACGCACTTGCTGTCCATTTAAAAAGCATTTTTGATTATTGTATATAGATTGAAAACAGAATAAAGCTTTTAACCCTTTCAAAGTCTGTGATATGTTTATATCACTTTACTTTTTAATTCCTAACTGTCAAATGGCTCCCCAGAATGTTTTAATAAAAGCATAAAAAACTTCTTAATAACACCATAAAATAAGGAATGCGTTTTAATAAAATTTTGCTTGGTACTTCTCCATTATCCCGTCGACCATTTTTCATAACTAAAAATTATCGCCAAACTGTAACGCCAAGTAAACAAATGGAAGAATGTTGCCATTAAAATCTGAAACAACAACAAGAAAATTAAATAAATAAATACAAAAAATTTGGAAATGCACCACTCACGAATGTGTCAACTTAATAAGCTTAAACAATAAAATTTACAATATATTAATGAAAACAGAACAAAAAATCTTGGATATTTATTTATTTATACTAGGGGGGCTCTGTCCCCTGCTCGCTACGCTCACCAACCCCCGCTCTGATTTCACAGCCTCTTAAAACCTGGTAATATATCCTTTAAAAAAGATGATGATGATGATATCACGAACGGCGACTTTCTTCTTTAATCAGGTTATAATGCTTTTTCATTTAACTGGTTATAATGCTTTTTCTTTTAATTCATCTTTTTCTTTTTAATATTCATGTGTAAACACAATTTTTATGACGTAATTTTCTTTATTTCCTGCTTTCAACACGTGATCATTTAATTATTATTTTAAACTTTCATTATTGTTTTTAATATTCTCGCGCAAATACATTTTTTATTTGAGATAAAACATAATCCTTTGCACTTAATTAGAAATTGGCAACAATGTAAAAACATGACTTTTTCAATAAAAGATTTTTTACTCGATTTATAAGGATTTTTTGAGTTTTTATTGTCCGACCGTGATAATTTTTTTTATTTCTGAAAGCTTGTTATATTTCGCGTCTGGTGGTATGATTTTCGAATCAGTAGGATGGCTAGAAAAAAAGTAATAGCTCCTCAAAAAAGTCCGTAGTAAAAAATCGATGAGAATAACCCGGAATATCTACGCAGAATTTGATTGGTCCATTTTGTTTTTGGCTCAGTTCCAGATTACTTTTTTTTAATATAGAAGGAAAGGATTATTTTTCTCAATTATCCCTCTCGGCTGGTGAATAAATGCTTGTGACGTCAGTTGAAACTGATCACTACGTAACTATATATCGCAACATTTTTACAATGCTTTTTCTCTTTTTAATATCACGACACCGCTATTTAAGGGAAAAATTGTTATTCTAATTAACGAAATTACTAATAAATCAGTAAAACATAATGAAAAATACAGGTAAATGTCGAATTAATAACCACTTGACGATATAGCAAATGCGTGTAACGCTTCTGACGTTAAGTGAATGTGACGCCACGGGAATGCATTTTTGGCCTTAAATCCTATAGTTTGGCAATATTTTTTTGTTATGGAAAATGGTCGACGGGATAATTGAGAAGTACCTTTTTCAAATCCATTCAAAATTTCAAAATTTCAATCATTTTAACATTTTATCAGGGAAGAGTTCCGTATCCTGTGTCGGTTGGCGTGATTGGCGAAAAAACCCAAAATGGCGCCAAAAGATAGTCACGTAGATAAAGTACATTCCAGTAGTTAAAAAAGCAACCCCAAAGGCTGAAGATCCCAAAAACCACATCAAACATTTATCGCCAAAAACAACTCGCCAAATGTATCGGCCCAGGATATGGAATTTTTCCCACATAAACATTCATTTCTAGATGCTAATATCATAAAATAATAAGCTGGAGGTTTTTGAATACGTCTTTTGAATAATAAGTGTACCAACTAGATTGTTGCCATCGACTTTTCATAAACATTGATATTGCCAGAGATCTAGCAAACTTGATCAAATAAATTTTTAAAAGAAATGTTGAAAGAGTGTGGGGGAAAAAAATCTATGTATGCACGTCTGTAAAAAAAAAGAAAATCCAATAGAATAGATCTTAACATAATAAGCGGGGAAAAAAGAAAATTCAGTTACCTTCGCCGATCCCCAGCTGCAGAAAGAAAATTTTATATCACGAAAATGTATGAACTGCCTCGCATTATCATGGAATGGAAATACTCCGTTTATTTTAGGCTCAAAAACGAAAATAAATTTTAAGTTGAAGGTAAGACTGTTAGTTAAGAAAGCAGTTAACAGATGGTACTGCCGTTTTTTCCCCCATATTTTTCTCGTGAGATATAAATATATTTTACGAAATTCACGCAGAATGTTTTATGTAAAATATTTAATCAATATCAAAGTTTGCTTGGATGATCGTTTGTATACGTAAAAATTCTAAATTTAACTTTACTATGTTTTCTTTGAATGTGATATCTGTTTATTGTAAGTAATATAAATATTAGATCCGGAAGACAAAATATGTTTGAATTTTACGCATATAAATGCAAAAACTTTTTATCTTAATGTAAAAATATTAGAGTATGTACATATTTTAGGTTTTGTTTAAAATATTACGACCATGAAATTTTAAGTGTTATACATTGGACCGATTTCTTTCTTGTTTAACTATATAGATTAGTAGTTGAGTTCATAGAATGTGTTTTTTCCTCCCTTAAGATGTAAAAGTATAGAGGTGGTTAAATTTAATGAACAATGTTATCGGTACAGAGGGATCCTGGAACTATATCATTATAATTCTGCCTATGCAACAAGTCATAGTGCAACAAAATGTTAAATTCAAGGCCCCCTTATCATATATTATGATAAAAGGAGGAGGGGGGGGAGTCTTGGTTCTATCATATAACAGAGAAGATTCCGTAATCGAATCCACAGCAAGGGTGATTTAGCTCAAAACTATATATGTTGTAAACATTTTTTTTTTTTACTTCTTTTGGTACTTACTAATTTACCAGGCCAGGAGAACCATTTATTATATTTCATTTATTCATTTATTTTACCATTATTATTCTATTTACCATTTATAACAATGTTATGTATTTAATAATGTTAAATTACTGTTTTGAACATGATTGGCAACGATAAACAAGATTGGTAATTGGCAATCATTTTTGGCGATCTATCTCCTGGCCCAGATAATTCGTAAGTACCAAAAAGAAAAACACATTGATAAAAATAATCTATTTGCAATACAAATATTATTATTTATAGGCATTATTAATACTTAAAATATTCCTCATTTTATTAATGAGTTCCTGAGAAACACATTGTGGCCGTTATCAGTAATAAGTACTACAGTCGGTCAAAGGAAATGAAAATTAACCACCACCCTCCATCGCATCTATTATTCTCAAATAAACACTGGATATCATCAAACAGGTAGTCGTTTTGTCAAGTAGTTTTGGAATTACACCCATGTAAATCTTTGAACTCTTAATGTTAAATAAAATTATTATTATTATTATTATTATTATTACTATTTAACTTGGAAAAAAAGCTGCAATGCGGGTAGTTTTACTTACCCATCATATGTAGTATAGGATAAGTCTTGTAATCGTTTTGAAAATCGAAAAAAAAATTTTTGACGGATTTACACGTTTCAGACACTGGAGATTCCGAAAAACATATTTTTAGAAAAAAAAAAATTGCCGTCCGTCTGTGTGTGTGTCTGTGTGTCTGTAAACGCTCTATCTCCCGAAAAAAATTGAGATAGAAACTTGCAATTTGGTATGTACTTAGTATGTAATAATGGGAAGAAGCCTATTTAATTTCAATAACCTCGATTAACCGGAACTATTTTTTTTCGGACTCTCGAAATATTCGTTCAGGTAAAAGGTATATAAAAATTTTCGAAATTGTTTATTTTAAGAAATGAATATAAAAGACAATAAAAAAACATAAACTTTGCATAAAGCATGAAGTCGATCGGATAATTAGTTGCCGAGATATTTGGAATCCTATTTTCGACACGCTTCAATTTTTCATGACCCTGTATTTCATCCAAATTTCACTTCAAAGATATATTTTAATTAGAAATTTGACGCTTAATCAGATGCAATAAACCGCTAGTTAATAGGATTATTATTTTTGGAGTTATAAGAATGTTTCTTTCAAGCAATTCCGTAATCGAGCTTTTAAAGTTTGTGACGTCATCAAGCCACGATTTTTTTTAATTGCAATGCATTTTATAAGTAGTTTACACATTTTTATTTTAATATTTTACATTATGCATATCCATGTTGGGTAAGTATTACGGTGGCCCCAACGACTAGTTTTAATAATGAATGAGGTGTAAATTTGGATTCACACATTTCAAGCTTCTATAAATCGATTTCTGTTTCTAAAAAATTCGAATTCGCAATTTCATTCCATTCCATTAAGTAGGTTTTGAGTTATACTTAAAAAACTCCCCGCATTGCAACCCCTTTTGCAACAAAACAATTGAATTTTAACATGAAGAGTTCAAAATTTTACATCTGCATATTTTTTAAACTACTTGACAGAACGACGTTTGGTATAATTTCGAAACGGCGACCCCCCCCCCCCCCCATAAGCTTATTTTTTAACACACTTTTAAAGAGGACATATTCAAAATCGAATGTCTATATTTAATTTTCTTTGTCTTTATTTGTCAATAAAATAGATGTGTGAGAGAAGGGAGAGGGAGGGGATGATGATGTTTCTTTTTTTCCCCTTACCTTTTGATCTTTACGAATCAGAGTTATATTGTAAAAGTGTTGCATATACAGTAGTGTATTTTAGTATGTGCATCACAGTATGGTGTATTACATTGTTGTAACTTTTATTTTTTGTAAGGATAAAACCAAAAATTAATATTCATTGAGAAAACAAAAACCCATTTATTCTACAAAAAAAAAAAAAAAAAAAAAAAAAAAAAAAAAAACTAATACTACTGCTGCCATAATTGAATATATTGTGTCCGTTTCACTTTATCGGCTTATTCTGCAAAAACTATTGCATATAAAAACATGAAACTTAGTAGCGGTAGTTTTATAAAGAAATGCAAGATAAACACGATGAAGCATAGTTTTTAAATCGAACTTTTTTTTTTTAACCGCTATTTAACGCTGAAATCAATCTAGATTCACAAGTTTTATAGGATCAAAGACTATGCATAGCAATTTAACCATATTTTGCAGGCACATGCTTGACTAGATTGTGGTGTGCAGTGTTAAATCATTTTTTAAAAATTTGTCTAATTTTTTTCCCAAACTTTCTAGTCAAAATTTCCTTATCTGAATAGAGGTTTACTTCACAATTTGAAATAGCCTGTTTACTGTTGCAGATTTTTTTTTTTTTTTTTTTTTTAAACCCAAATAATAACATTTACAAACACTTTTCAATTCAAAAGTACATTTACACGTGAATATTAAAAAAGAAAGAAACTTTAAAATAATTAAATTATTACATGCGAAAAGCATTTAATGATGAAAATTACCTCATATTTAAAACGATACATTTTAAACGTCGTATTTAAACGATTTTCTTATAATATCATTATAAAAATTCGAGAGGCAGAGAAATTTTCTACTAAACCATTTCATGCAAGCAGATTTTCAAATGTGTAATTGATCTTAGTTAGTCAATCACGAAAAGAACCGTTAACTATCGCAACAGTGTGGCCTTGGAAACCAAAAAATCTCCCAATAAGAGGGAAATACAAAATATTTCCACTAGTTGTGATAATATCATTCAAACTTTCGTAATCGGGTAATCTTTTTTAAACTGAGTAAATTAGTGTGTTTCTAGAGCCTGCGGGGTCTGGACAGAGGTTGGCGAAAGTAGCTCGTGAGGGCCACAGCCCCAAGATTACATTAAAAAAGAAATTAAAAATTCACTTTTTATTATTTTTTATTGAAAAATGCACTTTTTGTACATAATTAACCTCGATGACGCACGGTGTGTAGTATTACGTTGTATCAAAGATTTCGTTCTGAAAACAATAAATCAAAAAGCACGTTAAAATATACGTACTAATTGTATAGTCATCGACCGATGATTCCTTGAAATTTTGCATTTTATTTGGCGGATTATCATATTTAATGTATCCGTTTTCAACAAAAAGTCTGATATTGTTTTGTTTATAAAAACCTGCAAATGAAACATTTAAAAAAAGCATCAGTCAAGGCCTAGAGACATATACTAAATTCAATTTAAAAAAAAATAATAATAACCAATGTAATCGGTTTATTTGTTGTCTAGATCTAGATATTTCTGGTAACAATTTAAAAAATATTGTTTTGGGATAATCGCGTTTGAAGTATTTTGTTTATCATTCAGGACATTTTTAGTCATAACTAGGTAGTTACAGAAATTTCTTTTACTTGTTTGTTTGTTTTAAATTGTCTAGAAAATATTGCAAAAGCAATATATGAAAAATCTTATACGTTGTTTTTTTTTTTTTTTTCTTTTTTTCGAAAAATCTAATTTGTTGAAGATTTAACAGCACCGTGATCTCTGAAATATCTCTTTATTATCTCAATTTATAATTTCAATTAACGATTTGTTTCTAGGAAAAACGAAATGCAGGCATTTTCAGACGAAATAGATCTACCCAATGATGATGATGATGATGAATGCTTTAACTTGAATAACAGACCAGGATACGTTGTCGATCCCGACTCCCTCACGCCTTTTGAATTGAGTTATAAATATTACAACAGGTTGTGGGCTGAAGCAATCACAGAGCTGGATTACATGTTGAAGAAAGAAACTCCTGTAAGTGATGAGCCTCCGGAAATTTTCCCTGATAGGATGCCTCTCGTTCGCAGGTATAGAATAAATAAATCGCAATCACATTATGGAAACAGGGGCGCCCGCAGAGCAAAAACCAGGGAGAGGGAAGATTTTGGAACACATGTGTCTGTTTTCGGCTGCCAATTCTGTGTTTTATTTTTATTTTTATTTTTAATGGAACATATATAAACATAAAAAAAAAAAAAAATGGCATTACACCCCGTGCAGAACAATTTTTAAATGTGTTAAAATAACAAGAACGAAAAATCATACGTCAAGCATAGATTATGAAACACTTTCCAACACATTCAGAATACTGTAACAAAGCTTCACAGTTTAATAAACAAGTTAGTTTTAATAAACAAGTTAGAAAACTCATAACGAATTTAAAAACCCAATTTCAGCAGTTACTACACTGAAAAAAAAATGCGCGGCAGTGTATTACTGCTTATTTTACTGTTTATTACTGTTGATTTTACGGTATAATACTGGCAGCTAGGGTGCAAGTATTGTACTGTAAAATCAACACTTTTTTTTTTTTTTTTTTTTTTTTTTGCAGTGTACCAATAGTTAAACAAAATATCCGATGTGTGATTTCTTTTGTGCAGTCCTGTATAAGATCTATAGATTTGTATGTATACTACACAATATGCTAAAATTTACTTCAGTTAGAAAATACATAGCATAATTGAAAATTCCCCTTCAGCAATTTCCGTCACTAAATGGAAATGTATGTGAGATCTTTTGAGCAGCCCTGTATAGGATCCATAGAATTTATATGCACCCATTAAAATGCAAAAAATTAGTTACATTTTAAAAAAACGCGTACCACAACTGAAAACGAGCTACCAGCAATTATTGTTCATAGACAGTACTGTAACCAAATTCTTTTGAGTGTCCCTGTACATGAACGGTACATTTTATGCATACCCTATTCTACAGTAAGCACCTTGTAGTACACCTCAGTGATATATATCAATTTGGATAAGTTTAAAATAGTGTCACATCATTTAAAAACGCCGCAAACGATATTTCCCCTTAGATCGTAATGTAACAGATTTTTTTGAGTGTCCCTGTAAAAGAACCATAAATGCTACACACTTCATTTTCAATACCAAACATGCCATACTAAACCCCAATAACATATATCAATTGCATGGCAATTCGAGTCTATTTACGCCAGTCAGAGCACGAACAGGAGACAGACAGACAAACCGAATTCATAAACACTTTTCAACTCTGTTGGAAAGTGTTAAAAATTAATAGAGAAATCTAACAAAAAAAAAAAAAAAAAAAATACAAAATACAAAAATTAAATTTCGTTTTTTTTTTCCCCCACAAATAAAGAAAGATAGAAACAGTTACATTTTCATCAGGGTAACTGTTCGCCCTGGAAGATCCCAGTTTAAGATAGTTTTGAGCAACATGATTGGTTTTTCGAAATTGTACGTCAAGCGTGACAAATGAGGTGCGTTCGTACTATAACTAGTTTTATAAATATTCAGATCTTGGTGCAATAGCTGTTGCACTTTTATGCAAAAATGTATAAATACAAAATTTATTTTGTGTGCAGATTTTCATATTATAGATAGTAATTTTATTTTATGAAATTAAGTTTCAATACACTTTTACAAACAATTAATAACAATTAATAACAATTCTGTTACATTAAAATTATACTATGCTCAAATATCCAATACGAGACAATGTAAAAAAAAAAAATCATCGTTATTATTTCAGTGAAAGGGACTATATCGTCTGTTATTATGATATGATTAATTTCCGTAATAAAATAAGTACTTTTTAAGTTGGCAGCAGTTTATCTTTTGTTGACATTTACTGAAAATTTCAATGTGAAACTTAAGCCTAGCTTTGAAAATTTTAGAACTTGAAATCCATATTTAGACTCTTTTCCATTTAATATCTATCTCTCCGGAAACATTTATCTAAAAAACTGTCGATAAATTATATGATAGCTATACTTAAACAATGTTGGTATACAAATTCGGTTTTTAAATGTAGTAAAACGGAAATAGCATGACTCCATCTTAAATACGACGTAATCACCATGGTAACATAGAATCATTAATTATCATGCGATATCGTTGAACTAATTACGTATGATAGGAGTTAATAGAAGGAAGAAAACTTTTATTAAATATCTTTTTAAGTTTTGATTCGATTTTCATAAAATTTGAAATGACTCGACAAAATTCTGCAACGATTATATAGATTAATTTTCAAACCATTCAGTTGGGTGTTATTTGCGCTGTTAGATATGTGGACAGACGGACGGACCAGACGACAACTATAGGTGCTACGTATTTATTTAATTAATGAAGGCACCTAAAAATGAATTTAACATTAGAACTAAGATTAATTTTAACATAATTATTCTAATTGGCAGGGTTTTACAAATTTGATAAAATCTGGTAGCCAGGGAAAAATCCTAGTCGCTAGTAAAGATATGTAACCTCCCCCCCCCCCCCACTTCTCCGTCATTGATTTTCAAAATAAAAAAAAAGAATTATGAATTAATTGAGAAAAATAATAACAAACATAGTTTAGAATTATTAGTTACTTAGTTTGGAATAGTACATAATTTAGAAAGATAAAACAAACTAAGTTTTCTAATGAAACTTATCAAAATTATATACCCTGAAGAAAAAGATAGGCTGAATTAGCCGGCATGTTCGGAAAATGCTTATTGCCGAATGTTTCAAGTGTCCGGATAGTTATGTGCTACAAAATCTATATATGATGAGGGGGCCATTTAGGAAATATTGAAGCAGGGAAACAATATTTTGCTTATTTTCCTACCGAAATCAATCAAATTAATCTGATTTTTTATTTATTTATTTTTATTCATTTTTTTTTTTTATTTTATTTTTTTTTTTTTTTTGCAGTTCATGAACTTATTTTTGTAAATTAAAAATTAAAATTAAAAATTAAAAGTAAAAATTAAAAATTAAAAATTAAAATTGAAAATTAAAATTAAAATTATTTTTGTTTGAATGTAATTTCCAAGTTTATTTCTTAATATTTCGTAACTTTGCAATATCTATGAAAAAGTGGCGTTTGCAATTATTTTTAAGGTAAATTTTTGTACAAAAAAAGGCGCCACTAGATAAATAACTAAATCGCCGGATTTAAAAAAAAAAACTTGGTCGCCAGCGGCCACTTGGCGATCGCATTTGTCAAGCCCTGCTAATTGGTAAATAAAATTGCAACTCGTGTTAACATTAAAAGTTCAAAATTTTACATCTGCCCAATTCCTAAACTTCTTCGCTGAATGACTATACCTATTGGATACTCTCAGGTAAAATTTATCGAAGAGAATCCAATAAGATACTTTCCAGAAGGTTTTACAAATAAGATTTATAAAACAGAATCTTTTCGAAAATTACACTCATTATGTTTCGATACTGTATGAAGAAATTTGAAACAGAAAAAAACTGTTGCTAATAGTACTATTGTAAGTAGGAAAGAAGAAGGCACATGTGAACATTTTTCACTTTTTTTATTGTTGCTAGGTGAGATTTTTGATTAAACAAGAAACCAATTCACTCTATTATTTATACTTTTTACAGTATTTTATTTAACTTAACTTGGTTTTCGTATGTAAAAACGGAATTTTGTAATCGATTTTTCACTCCTTTCCTGATAAGCTAGAATTATAAAAATTACGTACACAGGTGTATTTCCGATGACAATACAACATTTATATATTTTTAGAACATAATTATATATTAAAAAACAAATTTTAAGACATTTTCCGTTAGCCGGCCGCAGGTGATAAATTGCCAAATAATATAGCCATATAAATTGCCAAATAATGAGAAATAAGCAGTAAAATAAGCAGTAATACGCTGCCGCGCATTACTCCTTATTTTAATGTTTATTACTGTTAATTTTACGGTATAATACTAGCAGCTGGGGTACCAGTATTACACTGTAAAATCAATTTTTTTTTTTTTTTTTTGCAGTGTAAGTGCAACTTTAGCTCCATCTCTTCGAGAACCTCAACATGTTAAATTAATAGATTAAAGATGCCATTACCTTAGCACTTCTAATCTCACCATTGCAATGAATATTCTGCTGTTCTTGTTATTTTACTTTTCTGCAATACTCGCTCCTTTTTCAATTGACAACTGAAAATTGATTTGTAAATTCATATTGGGAAAACATGGAGGAAATAATCTTTAACCACTCTAAATTCTGAAAAAGAAAGAGAGAATAAAATAATTGCGAATAATCAAATCAGATTCTTGCGAATGTTAAGTTTTTCCACATTTTCATGTTCGCGAATAATCAAAACGCGCGAATGTTAAAACCGCGAATGTTAAAACGGCGAATATTAGGAGATTACTGTATAAGATGGCTCTGTTCGAATTGTATTTTTGAGTTTTCTTAATGACATTTTTGGTTTTTCCACGAAGCATTTTATGCATTCCGTTCCAGCAGATTATCCTTTCCCATGACGCTGAGAATGGTCCTTTGAGGTACTTAGCATAAGTTATTTGTTTTGAGTTTTAAAGCTTATGTTAAATTTTAGAAATCTTATTGAGATATTTTTTCTACTCTGTATTATATTTACTATTGAATGTATTCTCGAATGGAATTGAGGCAATGACATCATTGGGATCAATGTCCATCCTATGAAGCCTTGTCACCAATTTTAAAGGATATACTGAGTTTCAATCCAAACGTTTCTGCTGTAATTCGAACACTTGTCAAGTATTCCACATCTCTCCCAAATGTTTTCTTAACAAACGCCCCATTCATCAACTTAAGCTTAACTTACCACAATAAAATATTTTCAACTTCAATAATAATAAGACATAGCCTATCAAAATCTTACATTATTAATGCCTCCACAGTTTGCAATAGCACTAGAGCAGTGAAGGAGGAAGGGGTATTTCGGGGTTAAAACCCCTCCTAGAGCATTTAAAAACTGATAAGATGTAAACAAAACCTCCTGTGTTAATATAAAAATATGATGTGTAAAAGCCAAAATAAAAAAAGTAAACAGTTTAAAATTTTTACCATTAAATTGTTTCATTGCTTCATAATAGGAGCCTCTATTTCAACACATTTAATGAAAGAAAGGGTTAGGAGCAACAGCAGCAAAATAGTACACGTATGTTACTGCTACTGTTCTTTCTGTCTCTTTTTGTTAATTTTCCTCTGAAGATTGAAGAAGATGATTTTTTAAGATATATTTAACCTCTTCACTACTGAGTATTAATATTAATACTGTTAATTATAACTGAATTATTTCTTCTCAAATTTGACTCCAGAGTAAGAGTTTTAATTTATTTGCATAATTTCGAATCTTGGGCATCGAAGCATTCCGCAGAACTGCTATTTTACAGTATCAATTTTAAAACGGAAAAGAATTGAGGTCCTCATATGTGGACCTACGTAGTGAAGAGGTTAAATAAATGCTAAATTTTAAATGGTCGTTTGTACTTTTCATTACACTGGTTTTTATGTGTCACGTATTTACTAAACACTAACCTTTTGGACGTGTAACAGAACGAAATTGTTTATTTTATGAGTGGTTCAAAACCCCTCCTAGATAAGGATCCTGACTGCGCCACTGCAATAGTCATTTTTAACAAATAAACAATTTTGAGCCTGTTTTTACTTTAGTAACTTGGGAAGTTTTAGTTACAACACCCCTTCTAAAACGGATAAATTGCTGAGATTGAAAAACAGAATGGTTCATTGCTATTTTTTAAACATTTTAATCTGAAGTTAATTTGAAGAAATGTTCGTTTTTCACATGTGTCTTCTTTTCCTCTGCACACACCTGCGAATTCCTTTAATGATGAATAGCAATTCCACAAATATCAATAAGCCGGTTGACGACCTGTAGAGCACTGTAAACAAAAAAAATTGGACATCACAAATTTTTCTAAGTTTCTTGTTGGTATACACCAGCCAAAGACGAAATCTGTTGACACGTCAATAATTTATTTTAATAAAAGTGACAATTATGAGCACAATTTCTTCGTCAACCAAAGCCCATGCTGAGATCGAATTTCAATTGAGACTCTCTCGTCTCTACGCTAATCAATAGTTTTAAAACTAAAGGTAAAAACTTCTTAAAAACACCATAAAAATAAGTAATACGCAACGATTTCGAACGAACGGTGTCTTTCTTTTCATCACGCGCAAACAAGGCGTGTTACCACTTTGAAAGCAGGAGCAAGATTGATCAAAGACATAATGTAATGCCGTTATGTCTCTAATCAAGAAATTTTGAAACCTTCCATCGCTATGCATTCTTGGGATTTCGTGCATAGTCTTAATTTTCAAAATGCTAAAATTATCTTTCATGCCAATTGCATCTCTCAGGTAGACTTTCTTGAAAATTTAGCTACATATCTTAATCGTGATGTTATTGTCAATAAAAAATCTGATTCCACTGTGCTCTCTGCAGTTTGGGAAACTTGGTCAGTTTAATTAAATAACCTTTTTATTTATTTATTTTCTATTTGTTTTAATATTATTTTTATTTATTATCGTAATATTTGTTTTCCTTTTCTCCTTTGTCTCTGTCTTTTTATTCCATTTTTATTAATCTCCTTCCGCTTTGTTGCGTTATCGTCTGATTGGCTGATGCCTCCTGCTCTCCTATTGGATGTTTGCTCTCACCTCCCTCCTTTCTCTTCGATTTTATTCCAGTCTTGCTCCTGCTTTTAAAGTGGTAATCCGTCTTGTTTGCTCCTGATGAAGAAACACGCCGTCCTTTCGAATCTCGTTGTGCATGTTTTATTTTTTTATGGTGTTTTTAAGCAGTTTCTATTTTTTACTGTGAATTACACCAATTTTTATAACACCTTACAATACTTTTTAAGTTTAAGCTGTTAAATTTTATTTACTTTGTGTCTACTGAATATTAAAACTACATTTTTCCCCCTTTCATATTTATGTAGGGTGTCTAAAATGTACCTTCAATACATTAGAATTTCAAACATGATAATAAAATGTCATGACCATATTGCACAACCACAAAAGAGAATTCTACTGCGAAAAATGGCTGACGCCTGCATCGGCAGAACTTTGGAACTCAAGCATGAGCTGGTTGCTTTGGAGAATTCTGATTTTCATTTCTTAGACCACATGCTTTTGAGTTTAAAGATGGTCCCTAAAGACATGGATATCAAGATTCCGGAATACTTCAAGGATAGGACTGATGAGGAAATTGAACGAAGAATGATTGTAGAGTATCATCTCGATATAGTGAAGAAAAAAGAAAACGCGAAGTATATCGTGACTGAGAAGGAAAAACGGGAGAGAACTAATATGGTTTTTATACGGCTGTTACAATCTCACGAGCGAACTCGTCAGTCTAGAGAGTTTTTTCGCGAACATCAAAAGAGATACATCATAAAAGAACTTAATAAAATACCAGAAACGAGAAAAGACGAAGAACTCGTAGAAAGGTCTCCTGAAGATGCTGCCATTATTATACAAAGAGCATGGCGAACTTTTACATATCGAAAGTCTTTGAAACTGAGATATACGGAAGAAATGAATCTTTTTAGAATGTTACCTAGACCAAAAAGAGATTTAATGGCTGATTTAGAGAAAGACAGATTGTTTGTCATTAAGAGAAACGAGGAAGAATATCGAAAAACTAAGGACGCCCTCAAGACAGAAATGACAATCTATAAAGTTCCCGAAATGATGGAAACATTAGAAGACAAAATACGTTTTTATTTGAATGGATATTTTCTCTTGTTTGGCAATTATCCTGTATTTCCAAGTGAAAAAGATGGAGGATCAACCAAAATGTTTGAAGTAAGTATAGATATAGATACTGAAGAAGACAATGAAGATAAATCAGAAGCTGAAAAAGACAACCAGTCTCAGATTAGCAAAGGCAGTAAAAGCTCTAAGGATACCAAAAGCTCGAAAGATACCAAGAGCACGGAGGGTACCAAAAGCACAAAGGATAGCAAAAGCGCGAAAGATACTAAAAGTACTAAGAATACCAAAGGCAAAGGAGAATCCGATAAACCAGAAGGATATTCATTAAAACCCTCTAAATATTTAGCAGACTTATTCAGATTACAAGAAGAATATATAACTGTCTGGCGTGGTAAAGAGCCTGTTAATTTTGACAGGTTTGAGGATGATATGTTAAAAGAAGAAGTAAAAAGAGAAGTCGAATTAGAAGTGCGCTTAGTAGTCGATGAAAAGATGCGTCTTGAACTTGAGAAGTTAAAAGATGCATTGCAGAAAGATTCTAGAAAGAAACCTAAAAAAAAGGGTAAAGGGAAAAAGAAAGAGAAAAAGGGAAAAACAAAGAAAGTTAAAAAGGAAACAGATTTGACTCCACACCGCTCATTAGAATCTTTAGTGGAAGAACTTGTATCCCAGAATATTATTGTATCCTACCCCAAATATAATCTGTCTGACTTCGTAGGCGAGTATAATTACACCGGATATGTTCAGCATTTGGCAGGGGGAGATCCCAACCCTTGCCTAGGCGATGTCAGAAGAGTCGTAAATGAATACTGCATTTTACCGATGGGTTCTCACGAAGTACACTCTAAAGGAGCTTTTGTGAAGTCTTTGCTCATTGCAGGACCAAAAGGCGTAGGAAAGAAGTCCTTGATTTATGCGGTGTGCAATGAAATAGGTGCTACATTGTTCGATCTTTCAGCGGAAAACATTCAAGGAAAATATCCTGGAGATGAAGGAAAAGAAATGCTACTGCATTTAATTTTGAAAGTGGGCCGTTTACTGCAACCAACAATAATATTCATACGCGATGCAGAAAATTATTTTTACAAAAAGAAGCCAGCTTCGTGTACATTGTCAGAACCAGGAAGACTGAGGAAAGATCTTCCCAAATTTGTAAAAGGCATTAAGAGTGAAGATAGATTAATGATTTGTGGAACTGCAGTTCAGCCATTTGATGTCGATCTTAAAGGTTTAGGAAGTAGTTACAATAAAACTATTTGCATCTTCAAGCCAGATTATAACTGCAGAAGAAGTTTATGGAGAAACATGATTCTTAGAAATAGAGGGGCTTTAACCCGGGAATTGGATATGACAGCTCTATGCAACGCATCTGATGGTTTTACTGCAGGATCCATTGAGAGTTCTGTGAAGCAAACTTTAACAGTTCGAAGGCTGGCTTATCAGAAGAAAATACCTTTGAGTGTTGCTGATTTCTTGCCAGGACTGGCCGCTCACGCTCCAGTGTATGAGGAAGAAAATGAAGCCTATAAGCAATGGCTGGGGAAAATGCCGATCAAGAGAAAAAGAAAGGCTCTCCTAGAAATGGAAATGGAAGGTGAAGTAGAGGAGGAAGATCAATCTGAAGAGGAAGATTAATTCGGTCTATAGAATAGATAAAGTCAGCTACGTTCAGTTGCAGCTGCAGAAAAATTATTTTTAACGAGCCATAGCATGAAACATTACAGCCAAATTAACGTAAAAAATACTTAATGTAAAATTACTTTTTAAAAGGAAAATTTTAATTATTTATTTACAAAAATGTCTTGACTTACAAATTGCTGTATTTTTGAAATATTAACCACAAATGAAAATTTTTAATCCTTGAAAATGTATTAAATTATTTTAGCTCCTTTATGTTCTTATGTCTGTTTAATGTTCAAATTCATTCCACTGTATCTTTATTCATTGAACACTATATGCTTACTAGCATATGCTCTCGTCAAAAATGACGGAAACGTGTTATTAGGTAGCTTTCGATACAAAAAAGTATAAAGCTACCTATTGCAGCCGTTCGGAGGAAAGCAATTCCGGAAAATTTCGATATATTTTCACCGATCATGACCCCCAGACCTCAAAACCACCCTCCGTTCAAATGTTGATTTATATATATATATATATATATAAACTTATTGCAAAAATTAACCATTGAAACAGAAATAACTGACCAAATGCAATGAAATTATTATCCCAAATAGCTATGTCAAATTACACATTATAAAACATAGTCCTAACAAATGAAGTATTTATTCAAAAAGTGAAACATAAGTAAAAAAAAAAAAAACCCAAATGCAAGCTTATAATGTAATTTACTTTTTCAAGGGCTGGGAAACCACATTATAAGCAAAGAATGATTGTTTTCTGTAACTGTCACAAGCTTAAAGCCAAAATTTTGTGACAATTCCAAGCCCTAACAATCATTGGAAAGAAATTGGAAAAAAAAAAAAAAAAAAAAAAAAAAAAAAGGATACCTTTGAAAATAGAACACTACAAATCAAACGGAAGAAAATAAATCCATTTATAAGCAAATAAATACAAAGGAAGACAAAGAAAATCTATACATTACAACATAAATTTGTCCAGAATCCGAAGCCAAAAATGTTTTGTGCTAAGCACATGGTAAAGTGAATAAGTGAATTCAAACGTACAAGTTAAAATTACAGTTAATTTTCTAAAAGTAGCAGTTATTAATTTAACCATTGTGATTTTAACTATTTCTAATTTAAAATATAAAAATACAAATAAATAATATAAAAACTATAAATTCATTTACTAAAAATATTTTTTAACTTAAATAATTTTAATATATATATTATATTATTGGAATATTTAAAAATTTCACTTGTATTCCAAGTTTTCAGTTAAAAGAGAAAAAAAAATTGTGAAAATTTATATGGTGCTGCCATCTGGTTTTATAATAAATAATAACTAAAAAATAATACTAAAGAATAATAGTAATAGTTTTTTTAAAATCATTATATGGTGCTGCCATCTAGTTAAAGATTAAAACAATATCTAAATAACTATTAATTATTTTGATTAAGTAAATTTTCAGTATAAAATTATTTTATCTATTTATTTTTACATATGTCAACATTTAAATAATTTCAAAACATAAATAAACCCATAAAATCTAAAATATTATTGTAGAAGTCAAATTAAATTTTCATTTTATAAATAATTATATGCAAGCTTAAAAGATTTACCAATATGACTACATGCACTTATTGGAACTAACATCTTGCAAAATTTTATTAACCCTGAAAAATAAAATTAGATTTTCATTTTATAAATAACAATGCAAGTTTAAAAGAAATACCAAAATGGCTACACACACTTAATGGAACTAACATCTTGCTAAATATTATTTATTCTGAAAAATAAAATTAGATTTCACACACTGATAGCTAAAAATAACCAAACATTTCCAATATGTTAACCTCACGTATTGAATCTAATATCTTGCAAAAAATAAAAAATAAAAAAGCATTTAACTAAATTGTTAAATGTTCTCTACCTGGCAAGGGAAAAAAAAAAATAATAAACCATTAAATCTCCAATATGGCAACGCACTTATTGGAACAATATTATATTTAAAGTTCTCTCCCTAGAAAAGAAAAAAAAATTAGAATTTACTATTTAAATTTTTTAATTAATAAAAGATATTTAACCAAAATATTCCCACTCAGCTCTCACATAAAGGAATTCATTCTTTAGCCAAATATATCAGTAATCAAAATGTAAGTGTTTTAATAGATAGAATGTGCAAACATATAAACCCCAATGAAAGCAAAATTTATATTCGTAAAATTGACTTAACTAAATAAAAGGGACAGCCATATTCTACTGCATGTTGAAGAATAAGTTTTAAATTTTGAGTTTTAAAATTATTAGAACAAAGATTGTTTATCCTATGTGCAAAATTTAGTAAAATATTTACAAATACTGATTTATGTATACAAGACTTATAATTGTTAAATAAGTTAACTTTAAATGTAAAATCATTTCTTTTGTCATAAATGTCAAACAAAATTTTATTATCTTTAAGAATTATCTTAAGATCAAGAAAATTAATTTCATTATTTACCATAAGGTTGAAACTATAATTTAAATTTTTATGATATTTTATTGGTAGTAAATAATTTGAATTATTATTAAAATAGAAGACAATTATATCATCTATATAACGGTACATTTTACAATTAGCAATATGTGAATTACGTTCATAATAATATAAATATAATTCTGCAAGAATTGAAGAAACAATACCACCTGTGGTAATCCACAGCATTGAATATATATATTCTCATTAAAAACAATATAATTATGATGTAGAATAAATCTAGTTAAAGTTTTAAAGTAATTTAAAGAAATGTTATTTTTTAATTTTATGGAATCCTTGTATTCTTTGTATAATAAATTGACAACCCTGAACATATCCTTGATATCAATATTATTAAATAAGTCATTAAAGTCAAACGTCTTCATGTAAGTTATGTTATTTAAATTTTTTATATTATTGACAAGTTGAAAACTATTTTTTATGCTAAACAAATTATCTTTTAGTTTTGTAAGTTCAAACAATTTAGTGAGAATAGTTAATAGAAATTTACTTGCATTATTATTATACGTATTACAGCCTATAGTTGCAGTTCTAAATTTTATAGGAGTTTTATGAAATTTAGGTATAACAACAATGTATGGATAATTAAAGTTGTAATTTTTAATTTTTAGCAATTTATAATATTGAAATATATGTCGATTATATATATATATATATATATATATATATATATATATATATATATATATATATATATATATATATATATATATATATATATATATGATCTATGTCATACGATAACGCGCTCGTATTTATAAATTAATTTTGATGAAACTGTGTGTATTAAGCTCCCCAATGCCTCGACCGAGTTCGTTGGTCAGCTTGGTCCGCCATCTTGTTTCAAGATGGTGGCTGCTCAAAATTTTAAAACTAAAATAAATATACAAAAAAGTTAAAAATTCAAATTTATTTTTGAATTAAGTGATAGGCCGTGATACAAGGATTCCAGAGCATTTTTTGTTTTACCTGTATCTTTAAAAATGGCTGAGATAGAGCAGTTTGAAATTCTAGGGTGGCTGACATTTTGAAACAAGACAGCACATTACAAAAAAACAACGATTAATTTATGAGTTTTAGTGAACGCGATTTCTCGCAAATTATTTTCTTTTATTGTTGTAATCATTTTCCCAATCATACGCATAAAACTATATATTCATATCCGTTATCGCCAAATTCTCGCCAAACTTGGTGACATTTGGCGAAATATCGCCAAATTTGGTGACCAAATTAAGTCTTCATAAATGAAGCCAACTTGGCTATAGTTCAATAATTTAGCGAATTTCTTATTCAAATTCAGTATTAACGAATCTTTTGTAAACGGTTTCTTTATATTTTAGCTTGAAATTTCGAGTAACATTAGCTGAAATTTTAAAACGAAGATATAGGAAAGCTACCTTTTCCTCCCGGTACAGGCCGGAAGGACTTTTTTAAGTTTAGAACGTTAAGCCAGATTATTGACACATTATTTCATTTAAACAGTTGATATAAATTGAAATATTGTGCGTGTTTTAATTGGAGATCCAATATGGGGATTTCTGTAATGTTGTCTCACTGTCATCTTGTGTTACCCACGATCATTATTCCAATAGTGGTAAGCCATCAAAATCATCCCAAAAACAGTGTTTGGAAAAGTCAACCTCCAGAGGAAGAAAATACGGTACTTTCTACGCTTTTAACTGTACTTTAAACATCAATTTTTACTTAAAAGTGTAGACTGCGTAAAATTTTTAGAATGGTTAATTTTAGGAATTAAAAAATCCATATTTTTTCTCTATTAATGCTATTTTTCACTTCTAAAATGTGAAAAAAGTGTTACTTTGAATAAAGGCTTTTATTTTTAAAGCAGCTTAATGAACGGATTTTTTCAGAAATCTACTGAATTTTCTTTTGAGTATGTTGGCAGATATGTGTTGGTAAAGTAACCATAAAAAATATGTATAGGTTAAAAATAAAGCAAGTTTAAATATGCATAGGTTAAATAAGAAAATTAAAAATAAAACAAAAAAAACTGTTGCAAATTTCCTTATAACTATTTTATTAATAATTAGAACTATTACCAATAAAAGCAGGAAAATACAATTTAATTACCTATAATGATTAACACAGCTCATATCTGAGTTTGATCCATACAAAAATTGGGATCACCCTTCAAAAAATTTTATTTAATAAAAATAGCTTTTTTTTAAAAAATTAATTTAATAAATAGCGACCATTCTCAAAATTCTATTTCATGAAAAGGATCCTCAATGCAAAATTCAATGTTAGGAATGGGCTTTTAAAGAAAGCTAATAATAAATTCTTAATTTGCAGCATTCGATCTTTCAGTGTCAAATTTTATTTGTCACAAAATTAAAAAAAATAAATAAATGTATCAATCTTTGCATATAAAGTATGTCCTTTTCATTTCTTTCTAAAAAATTAACGTTACTTACGTGTTATCCGGTCCAGGAGATAGATCGCCAAAAATGGTTGTCAATTGCCACTTTTGTTTGAAACAGTAATTTAACACTATTAAATACATAACACTGTTGAAAATGGTAAATAATATAACATAAATAAATAAATATAATATAGTAAATGAACATTAATTAAAAAAAAATGAAAAAAAAAACTATAAACTATAATAAAAAAAATTAAACTATAAATTATAATTTAAAAAAAACTGTAATAAATAAGTAAACTATATAGAAATATTAAATGGAAACACATTAAATGGGAACACAATGAAATATTAAATGGGAGGCAATCCTTTCCCCACTAGCATGCCCCAAATGGCAGCATGGGACCACTACAGTGCCAACAGTCGGTAATAAATGTAATTATTGTCGACACTATTATTAGTTAACAGTTAATAAGTAAACTATAATTAGTTAACTTATCTTACTATAAACATAAGTATTAGAAGTTAACACAAGTGCCAACACATATCATTGCTTATTTTGGAATAGAAGATAAATGCTCTGGTTTCGAATACGACGACCTGGGTCCACTTCTCACTTGTCCACTTCTCACTTGGTGACAAATTAGGAGTGATTTTGAAAATAAAACACCATAAAATGTAAAAGTGACATTTTTTGCAGAACACTTTTGCTGATTTTAATAGAATAGGAGTCCCGCTTTATATAGTTGCGGCAAAATTTGCTCTATATACTACGATATAATACGTAAACATCTTGAATATCAATAAGACATAACTTACCCTATTACATACACAAATTTTGGAAGCAACTACAGGTACCGACACATAACATTGCTATTCATGTAACGGTAACTGGCAAAACTACTCATATAATAAGTTAATCTTTAACTGCTGTTAGTGATCTCACACACCACTGCTTTTTTTCAATTTTCACAGTTTAACCATAGATACTTGTGAAATTTTGTTTCGTTTGGAACCTTAATACTATCGCTAGAGACATTTGAATAGGTGAATTATCAAGCAGGGCGGTCGCTCTGCCAAGCCAAGCTTAAAAAAAAAGCGCCACACAAACAACGCCAAGAACTGGAATAAAGACCGCTAATGCTTATATACAGAAAGCAACTTCGCAATGTTAAATCGACAAAACATGCCAGATTAAAATATCAGATATCAAACAAACCAAGCGTCGTAGAAAAAAAAAAAAACGAAAACTAGAAGAATCTAACGAAGACTTTCTTCAATTTAAGACCACACTCATCTTCATAAGTGATTTATAAACAGAGATATAGCTTTTTTTAAAAAACGTCGAGTTACTTAAAATGATCACTATTTTCTTCGTCAAACTTTTTTTTTTCAAACAAGCTACAGGCCTTAATATTGGGCAGAATAAAAAAAGGATTGCATTTTTGGACAAGTAATTACGTAATCTATGTGCTTTTATAAAATTCAGTGTAAAAAAAAATTATTTTCTATCCTTAATTAGCAAAAAACTGTTAATTAACTTGGCGATTAAAAAATTATGCCAAAACAGAGATAAAACCCGCCAACGACCATGTACCATCTGTATTAAAATAGCACAAATCAGTTACAGGTTATAATATAACCACATCAAATTTCATCTGCAAATCAGCCATTTTCTTCTGAAGATATTTTTTTAAATAAAACTTCATAATTATAAGAACACATATTTTATCAGACAATTAAATATGACTGCAAACTGTGGCAGAAGACAGTTTCCAACATGAATAAGTATGAGAAATTGCCGCTCAGGGATATCGGTCTGGGTGGTTCAGTCGCAGCGCGTCAGCACGGCATGCACAAGGTCCCAGGTTCGAGTCCTGTACCAGGTCAACTTTTCACTCATGTTTGTTTAGTATATTTAACTGTCTGATAAAATGCGTGTTCCTATAATATTGTAAAATAAAGTAATCAGACGTAGTGTTTATGCTTTAAAAATAATTTAAATATATAATTTGCGTTTTTAGAAAGATCTTTAAAAATAAATTAGTTTTTGAGGGAAGATGTACCTTCTAAAATGTATACATTAAGACTTATCGGCATTTAAAATTTCTTTCCGAACGTTTCGCAGGAATACCTTTCACGTCATTTTCCTATAAATTACCGAAATCCAGTTGTTAAATTATTTTTGTTTTAGAAGTGAAGTTTCATTTAAATTTATTGTATCTACAAACAGTACAATTTTTAATTGAATAAAATATTGTAAATCTAAGAAATTGCTAAGAAATTCTAAACATGCACAGGGCAACGCAAAAAAAAAAAAAAAAAATAAAAATAAATAAACAAAAAATAAATAAATAGGTAAATAAATAAATAAAAATCAGCTTTCAGAAATTCTAAAAATTGTTCGTATATCTTAATTACAAGCTAAAGGAGGGTTTATTTCTATATTATTCTATATATATAATCAAGCAGGGCGGTCGCTCTGCCAAGCCAAGCTTTAAAAAAACGCCACACAAACAACGCCATGAACTGAACTTGACCGCTACTGCTTACTTACAGTAATCAACTTCGCAATGTTAAATCGACAAAAACATGCCAGATTAAAATATCAGATATCAAATAAACCAAGCGTCGCAGAAAAAAAAAACGAAAACTAGAAGAATCTAATGAAGAATTTCTTCAATTTAAGACGAAACTCATCTTCATAAGTGATTTATAAACAGAGATATAGATTTTAAAAAAAAAACCGTCGAGTTACTTAAAATGATCACTTTTTTCTTCGTCAAACTTTTTTTTTTTCAAACAACCTAAAGACCTTAATATTCGGCAGAATAAAAAAAGGATTACATTTTTGGACGAGTAATTACGTAATCTATGTGCTTTTATAAAATCCAGTGTAATATTATTTTCTATCCTTAATTAGCAAAAAACTGTTAATTAACATGGCGATTAAAAAATTATGCCAAAACAGAGATAAAACATGCCAACGACCATGTACCATCTGTATTATAATAGCACAAATCAGTTACAAGTTATAACAACATCAAATTTCATCTGCAAGTCAGCCATTTTCTTTTGAAGATATTTTTTAAAAAATAAAACTTCATAATTATAAGAACACACATTTTATCAAACAATTAAATATGACTGCAAACTGTGGCAGATGACTGTTTCCAGCAAGAATAAGTATGAGAAATTCCCGTCAAGCGTATCGATCTGGGTGGCTCGGTCGCAGAGCGTCGGAACGTTATGCGTAAGGTCCCAGGTTCGAGTCCTGGTCCAGGTCAATTTTTCACTCGTGTTTGTTTAGTGCATTTAATTGTCTGATAAAATGCGTGTTCTTATAATATTGTAAAATAAAGTAATCAGACGTAGTGTTTATGCTTTAAAAAATATTTTAAATATATAATTTACGTTTTTAGAAAGATCTTTAAAAATACATTAGTTTTTGAGGGAAGGTGTACCTTCTAAAATGTATACATTAAGAGTTATCGGCATTTAAAATTTCTTTCCAAATGTAAACAAAAAATTTTTAATTAATTAAAAGTGATCCATTTATTTTAAAAAAAGAAAAAAGAAAGAAAGAAAACACAGTAAAGGACAGGCATTTCGTTCGCAGGAATACCTTTTACGTCATTTTTCTATAAATTAATGAAATCCAGTTGTTAAATTATTTTTGTTTTAGAAGTGAAGTTTCCATTTTAATTTATTGTAACAGTACAATGTTTAATTGAATAAAATAATGTAAATCTAAGAAATTGCAAACATGCACAGGGCAATGCAAAATAAATAAATAAATAAATAAATAAACAATAAATAAATAAATAAATAAATAAATAAACAAAAAATAAATAAATAGATAAATAAATAAATAAATAAATAAAAATCAGCTTTCAGAAATTATAAAAATTGTTCATATACAGGGTGATTTTTTTTAAGGTTGTGAAAGTAAAACCCTATAACAAAAGAACCACTGATCCAAATGACCTGATATTTTACCACTATGCTCCCAAAGAAATGGGGATTTATTTGGCGTGGTTAAAAAAACTGAAAATCGCACCGACAGATGGCGCTGTAAGTTAACAGAAACAACGAATATCGTCAGTGGGAGGAAAACAATGGACTGTACTTTGAGAAAAATAAAACTTTATTACACATATCAAAAACATACAGAACGCAGTAATTGGGAAAAGGAATTGCGAACACCTTCGGAGAAACAGAACGAAAAAAAAAATATGGAGTAAAGCATTCGTACGGAACTGCGTAACTAGAGCAACATATTTTAAATGTGCTGTCCACCGTTTTCAGCTACAAGTTGGAAACTTGAAACCGCATGTTCCAGAACAGAGTGACGAGTATACAATGTGCCTGTGCCGTTCGCAAGCTCGTCTCCCGACTTTACTGCATATACAGTGCCATCTGTCGGTGCGATTTTAAGTGTTTTTTAACCACTCCTAAAAAATCCCCATTGCTTTGGAAGCTTACTGGTGAAATTTCAGGTGATTTAGATCAGTGGTTTTTTTGTTATAGGGTTTTACTTTCACAACTTTAAAAAAAATCACCCTGTATCTTAATTACAATCTAAAGGAGGGTTTATTTCTATATTACTCTACATATAATAGTAATTTCAGCAAATATATTAAATTCCAATGCGATCTGTTTTAAACTTTAAGATAGTTTATAACACATGTTAAAAAATTTATAAAAAAGAATGGCGCATCACAGTTCGGGGAGGGGCGTGAACAAAATTTGGAAGTATAATAAGGCTATCTGTTTGAAACTTTACGATATTTTATAACACATAACATAAATTTTAAAAATAAAGCTGCGTCAAAAATTACAGGGAGGGGCGGAGCGCGTTTTGCCTACACAAGGGGGGGGGGGCACTTTTCTAAATTTTAACGATATCCGACATGTCAGATATCGTTACAAAGGGCTGTGACCACTTATTCATGTTATGCACCACAGGTGAAACCCCCACATTTTGTGCCCCCCCGACACTACTCATGTGATATATTGTTCGAAAGGCCTGTGACCGCTTATTCATATTATGCATCTTCGGGGTGCATCCTCCCACTTTCACTCCCCCCAAAGGGGCACTTTTCTAAATTTTGCCGACACCTCTCATGTGATATATCGTTGGAAAGGTCTGCGAACGCTTAATCAAATTATGCAGGGGGGGGGGGGGGGGGGAGTATTTTATGAATTTTGCACATATCCCTCATGTGATACATCGTTGGAAAAGTCTGCGACCGCCTAATCTTATTATGCATCTCCGGTGTTCATCCCCCCAATTTGCCCCCAAACGCGATTAGCTTTCACCACCTGTGGGCGCTTTCCTATCTCTGGTTCTATGGGCTAGATCACGACGGGGTATAGCTCATTCGACTCGACATCTATAGCCTTAACGATTTCAGTGCCCGAGGTTCATATAGAACAGATTACGCTACCTGGTGGTGGAAGATAGAACTTGAGCGTGCGCACCACGACTGCTATACGGTGCCGAAAGCAGCGGGGACCCGTGTCGGAAGTTCGTTTGTTTAGAGGTTTATACAATTCGATGTACAAATTAAGGGATTATCCAGTGCCGAAGGCAGCGAGGAACCAGGTCGGAGGTTCGTGGTTTATCTTATTCGAGGTTTTACAAGATTTGAGGCTCCGGTGTAAATTAGGGGCCCGGTAGCAGGCGAAGCCAGCTAGTGCTAATAATAAAAGAGCGTGATATCACGTTTGATTTCTAATGCAGCGCTGACACGCTATGTACGTATTCCATTTTTATTCATTTAATGGATTAGTCAGTGATATTTTTTAACGGAGGATAACAAGTATTATAATAAGCCACATTTAGTATGTTGTTTTAAGAGTGTAATTAGTTTAATTGAAAAATCTACTGGTATTTCTAGTTAACCCTTTAAACAATGACAGAAAGTAAAATGTAATTTTAAATTATTTCTCATATTTAGATTATTTAATTTATGTTCAATATATTTAAAAAAAAAGAAATGATATCTACAAAAACAACTTTTCAAAAGTAAAAAAAGCCAAGCGTAAAAAAAAAAAAAGTTGTGGCTAAAAAATGATGTGATATCAAATTTCCAAGCTATTGTATTGCTTATTTAACTTTTTTCCATTAAATAAGTTATATATATAAGTCGAGTGCCTACGTATATGTTAATAGAAATCGTTTTCTCCTGTACTAAATACATCCTAACGAGTTTCTGAAAATTCAATTTTTTTCAAATTATGCATGATGGGCTTGGCGGCCATCTTTCCATATTTCTAAGCACCCAAATTTCTAAAGTAAAAGCGTAATATGTTTGCAATGTAATATGTTTATAAAAATTTCGAACTTCAGATTCTAACTACGGACAGATAAATTAGATAAGACTGATATTTTGATAAATTGATTTTTACTAGTTTGAAATTAATAATTACTCAAAAAAGTAAATCATAAGATGAATCTTTAATATAAGTCATCATTATCTTAAGTCACAATTTTCAGAGCATACAAGTCTATAAATGAAACTCTTAAATATTTGCTTAAATAACAATTTTGAACTTCGGATTTTAACTACGGATTTGGTTGGTTAGAATTTTGTGAATAATAAGCAAAGATGGCCGCTAAGCCCATCATGCATAATTTGAAAAAAATTGAATTTTCAGAAACTCGTTAGGATGTATTTAGTACAGGAGAAAACGATTTCTATTAACATATACGTAGGCACTCGACTTATATATATAACTTATTTAATGGAAAAAAGTTAAATAAGCAATACAATAGCTTGGAAATTTGATATCACATCATTTTTTAGCCACAACTTTTTTTTTTTTTACGCTTGGCTTTTTTTACTTTTGAAAAGTTGTTTTTGTAGATAGTTGTATACTGTAGATAAGGTTTAGTACAGACACAGTATCCCACGAATTAATTGAGCCTTTTATTCATTTTTCGATCAAGCGGTCTCAGGCACCGCTCATAGTAACTGTGCAACAATTTCTGCCCTTTAAAACACTTTTAGAAACCTGCCTGAATGCAATTCGATAAAGCTTAGAAAAAGAAGTTCGTGAGAAGTTTGTTCCCGGGCAGGAGAACTGTTATGATGGGAAAACAAGTTTTACAGGCATGGAACATACATGCATTGTACATATTGATGTTGACATATTGATGTTGTTGTAAAAGCCCGAAGTTTGGTAAATCTTAGCATTTACCATAGTTATATGATAAAAATCCGAAAAACATTTATTAACGCTTTAATATCGGATAATTGGCATTATTGGATGGAAATAATTGAATTTTGTAATGAGAAGTGGGTCATATTCCAGGAAAAACGTTACTTTTTGAGCGTAAAAATTTAAATGAAAGCATTTAAACCAAAAAAAAATTTATTTATATCCATAGTTCATTTTTCATCTCTTTTGAAATTTCTGTATAGATGATCGTACAATTTTTTTATTATTTGGTTCTTAATTTATTTTATAATGATTTAAGAGGTAATTTCTTCAATAATATTGTAACGGATGATACATTTACGGATGATACAAATGTACAATGCTTTGTTTCATAATACCATGATTATTTATCATAGGACCTGAAACTTGAAGTAAATATCTAAAGAAAAGTAAAAAAAATAAACTCTATATATATACATATGAATTAAAAATTTATTTTTATTAAATAAATTATGCTTACTTTTAAATAAAGAACGAGGAATATATAAAATTCAAGGACTTGCTCAGTTACTTTTAAAAATACTGTAACAACAACAACAAATAAATGTTTCAAATAATCTTAAAAATCAAAACTGGATTTTAAAAAAGTGTTTGTTGTTAACCATGACGGCTAAAATTCTCCTTTATATACTGTGTTTGTTATCCATGTATAATTTTGAAATCAAGCTCCATTCATATAAAAATATATATATACGTCAACTCTTGAAAAAGCACAATTTGCTTTAAGTAATTTCCACCAGTAAATATTTTTCGCGCGTAATTGTCTGAGTACAACGAAGACTCATACACAGCGCAGTATTACTTTGCCCCATATATAGCTACGATGGATATTAAAACCTTTCGTCAAGCATAACTCAAAAAATATTTAACGGATTTCGTTCAAATTTTTACAGCAGGTACCTATAAAGGTGACAACGACGTCTATTTATTACCAAGAATAAATGTCAAACCGTTTGGAAATTATGTTTAAAAAATAGATAAAAAAGCACAATTAAAGTACATACGTCACTAAAATTTTGTGTGTACGTCATTTTCACCGGCGGGAGATTTTCGTAGACAATCGGAATTGAAAAGTTCATGGAGTACACGGAGCAAAAAAATACGCACGCACTAATATTCAGCACAATAAAATATATTTCAATTTAGTAGAAATCGAAAATTAATATGGATTTTTTTTCTGTTTGAAAGAAAAACCCCGCAATAATTTGGTAGACTTGGTATTAGAGATTTGGCGCAAATCTCAGCAATAGCAGCTTTTTTTATTTCGCGTGTGTAAAAAAAAAAAAAAAAAAAAAAAAAAAAAAAAAAAAAAAAATTCTTTGGTGTTTAAATAAAAGGTTTCGATTTATGGCATTATTTCTTTTTTTTTTTTCCTTTTAGCACTTTAAATCGGATTAATGAAAGGCATGTATTTTAAATTAAATGAGTGAAAGGTTTATATTTAAATGAAATGAATTCAATATGAAAATGTTATAGGAACAATATTTGGCGATTTATCAACTGCGCCAGGATAACATAAAAGTACCAATATATCAAACGGTATGTATTATGTGAAATGAAACAATTATAATTATAATCACCCATCGTACAAGAAAAAAAACTAATATTCTGCATTCAGAGGGAAAAATCCATCTCCTGTGCCGTAAGATTTGGCGAGTTCTTTTTTGGTGATAAGTTTTTCGATGTGATTGTTGGGATCTGCAGGACTTGGCTTTCTTTTTCTAAATCTTATTTTTTTCAGATGTAGTATTATGTAAATATATTTTTTTGCAGATATTTTTCTATTTTGTATATTTGGCATTCTATTTTGTATATTTTGTATTTGGAATTTGGAAAAGAGATTTTTACCTTTTTATCTGTGCCTTCGGAAATATTAAAAAATAAAAAAAAGATTTACATATTTCAAGCGTATGTTTGCATTATTTTGCAAGCGTATATGTCTTGCATTTTTATACGGACCACTTCTCCATTTTTAGATTTTAAATGCTATTTATTATTTACTAGCCGTTTATTAGCCGTTTATTACGTTTCTGCGTTTTGTATTTGCTTAGAAAAAGTGATGTTGACAGCAGAAATAATATATAGGATATTTGAAACCCTTCCCCCCCCTACCCCCCCCCCCCCAAAAAAAAAAAGAAAAGAAAAGTTACAGTAATGAATTTACAATGGCGTTAAGCCACGCTTTCTGACATAAGCAATTGGCTGCAAACGCGATAACGAAACTTTCACTTAATTTAATAACATGTAGCTGATATAGCCCTCAGGGTACTTTGCAGTTATACAGACCTTGTGGTTTTTTTAAAAAGCTTGAGACAATTCAGGTTTAAGAAGTTGAGATTTACTGTCAAAGGATATAAACAACTATGAACACAAAACTGATGAATTATTATTCAGGTTTATGTATGTATTTAAAAAATATTGCATCTGATTACACTTATTAGATAAATTACTTTTGTTTGCATTTAATAACTGGTAAACGGCTTCCGTAAATTAAATGAATTGTTTAAATATTGGGAAGAGGTGGCGAGAGGTAGAAAGACGAGTAAACAAAGGGGTAGAGAGACGAGTAGCGACATAGGTAGGCTGACGGGTAGCGAAACGAATAGACAGACGGCTAGAGAGAAAGGTAAAAAGAGGGTTGACAGAGGGGTAGTGAGATGGGTCACGAGACGGGTAGCGACACCGGTAGACAGGAATGTAGCGAGAAAGCTTGCGAGACGCGTAGCGTGGTAGATTATGAGACGAGTAGAGATATGAATACAGAGACGAGTTGACTGACGGGTAATGAGATTGGTAGCGAATCGGGTAAAAAAACAGACGGATAGTGAGACGGCTATACAGACGAGTAGAGAGACAGTAGAAGGGTACGGAGATGGGTAAGAAGATGGGTAGAGAGGCGTATAGCCAGACGGGTAGAGAGACAGATAGACAAGTTGTGAAACAGATAGACAAATGGATAGCGAAGTGGATAGAGACACGGCTAGACATACAAGTAGTTAGACGGATAGACAGACGGTTAAAGAAATAGATTGGCGGGTAGCGAGACCGGTAGAGAAATATAGAGACAGGTAGGGAGACGTGAAGAGAGATAGACAATCGGTTAGAGAGACGGGCAGAAGAACGGATAGGGAAACAGACATATTGTGGAGAGACAGACAGACAGGCAAAAGAAAAGTCTGCGGATTGGCGCAGTAAAGGCGCAGGGGGCAGAGCCTCCTAGAGAATAATCAAGAAGTATCTGTTAAGCTTAACTTTGAAATATATATAATTTTTCAATTGTGCCGATATGGAGATTTAATGTAAAAGTTATTTTACAGAAGTCATCGAAAGATTTTTTGTACACTTTAATAGTAATTTAGACTATAGTTTTGCAATCTGGTTTGTAGCAAAGCATGCTATCAATGTGGTTTGAAGTGTAAGAGTTTCTATAAACAGTTATACAAATAATAGATATATATAATCAAGGAAGAAAAATTTTAAATTCACACACAAAAAAAGGTGCAACAATGAAATTAAATTTGTGTTAAGCCACGCTTGATAGAATAATCTATTGGCTGCAAATCCAATTACGTAACTTTAAAAAGCTTGGCGTTTTAAAAGAGCCGGCGTTTTTTTTTTTTTTTTTTTTTTCAAGTTTTGCGCAATACGCGCTTAAGAAAATGAGATTCTTTGCCACATGTTAAAAAAAATTATGACAACACATCTGATGAACGGTACTTCTTTTCTATTTTTAACAGTGTATATGAATTTATATATGATATTTTGTAACTCTATCATTTAATTTGCTCTTTTTCTTTATATTGTAATTGTTAACCCTATGTTCTCAGCAATATCACTCAGACTAATCCCTTTGAGGGAAGTCCTAGTAATACATTTTAATGTTTTCTTTCATTTTCAATATTCACGTGTAAATATGCAGAATTGAAAATACATTGTTTGGTGTTGAGGAGAATCCTTCTTTTCCTAATTCACCTACATCATTCTTATGAACGACAACATTTCAGCGAAATCGAACTTCCATTTAAGCATGTCTTCGCAGAAAATGTAGACGATGAATTATTAAAAATATAAATGTGCAACGTTAAATTAGCACAAATTAAAATCATTTCTAATGGCAAACAGCTGTTTCAGAGCCCTTAAGCTCCATCTTCAGTGCCAACTCAAAAGGTAAAAACGAATTAAAAACTCCTAGGCCATGACCGCTTGCCTGCCATCTCTCGCCCCGCGGCCAGATGAAATGGCGTTGAATTTTTCAAAACAACAGCGGAGACGAGGAAACACACGTGACAGAGAGACCAATAGGAACACTCCGCCGACCGGGAAAGTTTAAGTGTGGAGGCGAATAAAGGAGGGGGGACGAAGAGAATGAACTAAGCGAAACGCAGCCAGACGTTTAACGTTGCACATTTATTTTTAATATAACGGCACAAAGTTTTAATCCACCTTTTAGATGAATTATTGATTAAATGATAAATTATTTTTATGTACAATTATTAAAACGCATGTGTATTATATATGTACTAATTTTTATAATAATTGATTAAGTATGTAATTATGTTTAATTTTTTTATTGTTTTTTATATATCCCTCTTATTAAAAAAAAATGATTTTTCTTTTAAAGTACGATAGGTCTGATAGCTTTACAGCCCTACATTTTTCAGGTCCAACTCTGATCCAGGTTTACAACCTGGATCAAATCAGAGACTATGCGTACGGAGATTCCATCACCCATGTCGTACGGCATGTATACTGGATCACCAATGAGCGAAGGGGATGTTTTCTCTCGTCCCAAAATGAAGTTTTAAAATGATAGACATCTCTATCACCTTTTTATTCCAGACTTTGTTATGGCAGCTTTCTGTCAGTGTTTGTTATGAGAGTTTTTCTTATTCAGAGTTTGTTCATTATTTTTTTCCGTGATGCACGACTATAAGTTCTTTACAGAGTGGTTTCTGCGTAATTATTGATCATTTTGTGAATAATAGTTTTAATTTTAAATTTTAAATGAAGCCTTGGCGCATCGGCTCAATAATAAATTCAACTCGGAATTTACGAATAACAAGTGTAGGGAACAACCGACTCCACCTGATAATACAGTGTGTTTCTAAATGAATATCGGGGCTTTAACGCTTTGTAGTATCTATTATAGAAAACTTAAAATTATACTTAATACATAAAATGAAAGAGCAACTCAAACAGTTTTACCTACAAGCTTACAAGTGTTCAATGTGAAACACCTTTCGTCACACGGCTCACATCAAGTCGATAGCTCAGTTCTTCCCAAACGCCACTCTACGCTCATCCGATCTGACGCCATGTGATTTCTACCTGTTGGGGTTCATAAAGGATCGAGTGTATGTGCCTCCACTACCAGCTGACCTACCCAACCTAAGAAACAGGATTGAGGCAGCTGTTGCAACAATTACCCCACAAACATTAATTAACGTTTGGGAAGAACTGAGCTATCGACTTCATGTGTGCTGTGTGACGAAAGGTGTTCAAGCTTGTAGGTAAAACTGTTTGAGTTGCTCTTTCATTTTATGTATTAATTATAATTTTAAGTTGTATGTAATAAATACTACCAAGCGTTAAAACCCCGATATTCATTTAGAAACACCCTGTATCTGGTGCTGATAAATCTAGTGTAGTCAATGAATTATAATGTGTATTTTTGTATGTATAAAATCTCTAGATAAACGCTGTTAATTAATAATTAAAAATTGCCCTCCTTATTTTTCTTGCATAATGCGTATTTTCTTTTTTTTTTAATGACTTAGTAAAGTGCTTAAAATATTTTTACTGTTAATTGCAGTAGAAAAAGCAAGTCGTCAAGTATTTACCTTCATAAGTTAGTGTTTCATCAAAATCACACAGAGGCATTGTCCTTTCTTAAATTTTATGGCTTGGTTAACTTAGCTTTATAAAAGCTAACCGGAGGGAAGCAATAAAACAGTATTTTATGTGTACTCAGATGTGTGGGGAAAATGTAATATTTAGTAGTTGAGAAGGTGTCTACAGTAGTAGGAAGTGTCTACAGATATTTCCAGCATCCGGAAATTTTATTATTCAAGCTTTTTAAATTTTGACAACGGTAAATAAAAACGCTTTTTTTTTTAATATGAATTAATTCTTTATTTGGACAATGGACTTATACAAAAATTTCGAAACCCCCCCCCCCCCCCCCAAAAAAAAAAAGTCAAATTTAAAAAAAATGATTGGACACTACACACCACAGTTTAGTCCATTATGTGCCTGCAACAGATGGTTAAATTGCTATGTTTAGTTTTTGATCCTATAAAACTTATGTAACTGGACTATCTTAATCGATTTCAACATCGTATAGCGCTTAAAATAATTCTTCTATTTAAAACCGTCTGCTTCAGCATGTTTGCCATGCATTTCTCTATAAAACTCTAAATTTTCATGTTTTTATATGCAATCAATTTTGCAATATAAGCTGAGAAAGTGAAAAGGACGCGGTGGATTCAGAAACGACAGCAGCAATGTCAGTGTTATAACTTTTTTTTTTTTTTTTAATATAATAGAGAGATTATACAAGAAAGGGTTTCGCATAACGTTTCTGATTGAGCAAAAATAAACTTTATATCAACCCCCCCTCCCCCTCAACTAAAGCACAAGTAAATCATGGGCGGCAGCAGAAGGGGGAAGGGGGGGGGGGTCGCTGCCCATCCTGAATTTCGAAATTTAACTAACTAAATTTTCCTTTTGTCTAATGATTTTGTAAAAAAAAATACTCAATTAAATTTATTATTTTCAAGTGGCGTAAATAATTACATACTAGGAGAAAAGCGAACCGAGGATTTTTCTTCATGGAAGGGGGAGGGGCAAAGACCCCTCCCCCTATATTCACCATAAACGACGATATTTATTTCTGTTTTCCTTTTCCGTTCATGGGTTTAAAAATTATTTTAAACGGTGGCGATTTGGGGAGCAGACCTATGCCTACTGACGAGAAAAATAATAAAAGGATTCAAATCTAAATTTTGAAAAATGCTGATAGAAATTCAATTTTGAATACTTGGTATTCTGTCCTATATTGCTTTTTATGTTGATATATTTAAAAAAATATTTTCTAGCACGTGGAATTTTGACAAAAAATTCTTAGTTTACAACAGACTTTACAACAACTACTACTTTGGCACATCCGTTCAAAAATTTTGCCACTTCCTAGATTTCTTTCTACCGCTCCCGTGGTGATAAGGCTATGGCTATGCAAAAAAATATATATTACAAAAATTTCCTTCCCATACGTCTTATAAAAAGTTGCAAAAGTAAGAATGAAAAATTAGCTTTTATTGAATTTATGACATTAATAATTTTCTTTTCTTCCTCCATAATTATGCAGGAAAGGGTTTCACAAAACTGTTTTGACCAAACAAATAAAAAAAAATGCATACCGAAACCATCTTTAAAAATAAAATAAAATACGTGAATAGCAACGTCGTAAATTCCTATGCATTTTCATTTAGCAACCGGAATATATAAATACCCGCATTTTATACACATTAAATGAACACCATCACGCTCGCGCCATAATTTCTCTCCGAAACAGAATAAATTAACTCTCAAAACTCAAGTATTTCCATATTGACACTAAAAACGGATTTTCACACTCAACTTATTCATTAGCCAGCTACACGTTTCGGAAGCTTTTCGATGTGGGGGGGGGGGGGCGAAATAAATTCTGCGGCCACCGATAAACGGCGGGCTTCCGTGACCACCCCGTTGTGTCTATTTATAGCCCTCCGTGTAAACTGGAAACGACTTTATTGTCTTAATTGCGGCTCGGGAAAGGGTTCTCGTGCAGTTTATAGAGGCCAGCAGAAATCGGGAGTAGCTATTTCGGGATCGTATAATTCGCTCTATTCAAGGTCAGCGGCATAGTTGGAGTTCTTTGTATTTAGGATCCGGAAAAGGTATTTCTCGGCTTTCAGATTACATGAAATTAAAACACGTGAAATCCGGCAACACAGGAAATTTTTAGCTACATCAAAAGATTTCTTTAATGGTGTATTTGTGCGGCTAATTGGCTTAATTCGTCAACTTTTTTTTTTTTTCCCCGAGGTTGCTGGAACTTGTCAAATTTAAGATTACTGATGACTGTTATTTTTATTTTGTTCGGAAATGGATAATTTATTTTAACGTTACTATGCCGGATTTCGTAATATTTTCATTTGTATATTTTTATAATTATGCGTGTTTATTAAGTCCCTTTTTATTTTCCGAACACATAGTTTAAGGAAAGTATTGTTTATCATGATCTGTATGTGTGAGTGTGTAAGTACACACGATAATTCCTAAACGGTATTTCCGATTGAGCTCTCATTTGGAGAATATGTTGCCATGTCCAGTATCATAAAAAGCGGGATAGGGGGACAAGAAATGCGGGACAACGTCTACTAAATCGGAACATAAAAAATACCTTAAACACTATTAAAACGGAAACTGTTTATAATGGAATCCTGCTTTAAACGTAAAGAATATTCTAATACTTCGTACCTGACATTCGTATCGGCGACGAAAAATGCGGTTTTCTGTTCTCATTAAAATCTGTGAAAACAAAATCGCTGGGACAATGAAATTTTAACTTTTAAAACAGAATTCGGTTATTAAAAAAAGTCCATTTTTACAGTGTTTACTGAACAGGGTACAGTAAAACCTATGAAAGCAGAATCGCTATAACCGCAAAATTTTCCGTTTTAGACAATCTTTAGTATATGCAGCTAGATTTGTAAGGTATCCCTACCGAATGGTCTATAAAAAAATTTTCGTTATAGACAGGTTTTGTCTTTACAGGTTTTATTGTATTAAGTTCGATGCAAGCTACTCGAATGCAAGCGAACGAAGGTACGAAAAGAAATTTAAAAGAATTTGTGCATCACGAAACACGAACGAAAAAGCATGCATCACGGCATAGATTATGAAACACTTTCCAACACTATCGGAATATTGTTTAAAAAATTCCTTTTTTCATACAATGAAATAAGATATGTAAATAAACATTAAATAACAACACAAAATACAACGCAGTGAAAAAAAAAATTCAGCAATGACTGTCTATAGCCTGTAATATGCGAAATTCTTTCTTGTAGCTCTGTATATGATCTACACACCTCGCAATGCACAATATATAAGTTAGTTTTAAAATGCATATTACAGCTGAAAAATGCACATCCAGCAGTTATGGCTCATAGTTAGTCCTTTTAACTGAATTATTTTCATTATCAATTTTTTTTTATTTCCGAATTCTTTAACCGAATTTCTTCCGATTAATTTAGTGTCTCTTTAAATGAACGATAATTTCTACGTACTCAATAATCGATAGAAAACATGTTGTAACTTTTTTCTTCAGTAATGTATACCAATTTCATTATATTTGAAATAGTTTAACACCAATAAAATACACTGCAAACAATTTTTCCCCATATAGATAAAAATATAATGGAATTCTTTTGTGCATTTCTGTAAACGAACTATAATTGCTACTTACTCCATACTCCATAGAAAACATATTGCCTACGACAGCATAACAATTTCATTATGTTTGAAACAGTGTAACATTATTAAAATGCACTAAAATCCATTTTTCCCCATTGACTCTAATGTAAGGGAATATTTCTAAGGTCACTGTAAGCGAACTATAATTGCTACTTATTCTATACTCTGTAGATAACACGTTGTTATCCAACCTACCTCAATGTTGCATATAAATTTTATTATATTTGAAATAGTGTAACGACATCAAAATGGACCAAATAAATATTTTTTTCCACTAACAGTAATGTAACGGAATACTTTTGAGTGTCCCTGTAAACTAACCATAAATGCTACACACTTTATTTTCAATACCGAACATACCGTGGTGAACCTCAATAACTTATATCAATTACATAGCTAGTATATTTACTGGAGTAAGAGCACGGACAGACGGCCAGACAAACAGAATTCATAAACACTTTTCAACTGTGTTTTAGAAGGTGTTAAAAACTGGACTTTTGGCGTCCCGCACAGTGGTTACGCGGGACAGGTCTTGGAGCCCCTAAAAATCGGGACAACTGGTATTGCTAGTTATAGACCACTGTCGCAAGAACTGTACAAATTCCATATTTACATACATAAACCAAGTTCAATTGAATAAAACAGCGTAAAAAATGCTTTCCATCTGTGATAAAAATGACTGTAGCTGTTCCTTACAGCAAAACTGCCCAAACTAACTGTCAGTTTGTTTCAGCTGTCCCAGATCTCACGTGATTCCATCTCAAAATCTTTAATTTATCTCATATTTACATAAAATATTTCAAATGTGTCCGTGACCTTGTTAATTCGCGGATATGCTATTAAGAAAATATATATGTATATCGATAGATTTCCTTTCTGATTTCTATCAGCTTCAATGAATGCACGCAACATGGCTTTCCGAGCCATAATTAGAACTATGAAATCATTCTCATTTTACAAGGAAAAGTACATGGATATCCAGCAAATTGGTCACGGCACAGTACAATTTATTTTAGGGATCAAAAGTGTTTTTATCCTACGAAAGTGAATGCTGTTCCATATGTCATAAAGATAAAATATACAAATAAATAAAAATTGCATGAAAGGCTTTATCTTCAATTAGTTTAAAGGTTAATTTATTCCATTCGGATAAAAAAGAATGATGGTTTTAACGAATATTAATTTATTATAATTGCTGATCATGGGCGCCGTCAAAGGGAGGGGCGAAGCAGGTCCATTGCCACCACCTGAATTTTAAAATTTAATTAACTAAATTTTCTTTTCCTCTGATGATTTTTGAAAAAAATAGTAAAATTTACTCTTCACAAGTGACTTAAAATATTTAAACACTAAGCGAAGGATAAAGTGATAATTACTCTTTTGTGTGCTTAAATTTTTATTTAATGCTAATGGAATCCAATCTGACAAGTTATTTTAGCTTTTATGCAATTTCTGATTTTTTTTTCCAGTTCTGATCTGTGATGTCTGATACACTCTGAAATATCAAATTCTTTGAGGGGAAATTGCCCTTTTTAATCTCTGACAAATGACGCCCCTGCGTTGAGCGGAAACCTGATCCCAAACGAATAAAATAATTTTCGTTGACCCGCAACGCGACTACAAGCCGACATACTTCAAACCAAAACGATCCGAAACCCAAAATTATAGAAAACGAATCCGTATTTTAATGCAATTTTGGGAAGAAAAAAAACCCCGCTATAATTATGTCTCTAACATCAATTTTATCTTTTATGTAGAAATTTTGTAAGAATCTTTATATTCAAATATCTAGTTTTTTCAGCTGAAACAATATTCTGGACTTTCTTCTGAAAAATCGGGTTAACCCAAATCCAACACCGAAGAGTCAATACCCAACCCAAACCAGAAACAATTAGAGCCAACCAAACCCGAAACGAAAATACAAGAATCGAACCGCGGGTCCAGCCGGATTCCGGTAAAATCGGTTTACCCGACCTGATGTAGAACTCGTAATTCAAACTCCGTATAAACACTGCATTTCGTGAAATTGTTTAATTAATGTTTAAATAATTTTTATGCTGTTCAAGTTTCTAATGCGACTTTCAAGCATATTTGTGTAAATTTATATATATATATATATATAACAGAGAGAGAAAGAGAAAGCGAGAAAACGCTCCCTCTCTTTTTGCCATCTGATAGCAGTGTCAGTCGACACGTTTTCTTTTCGCAACCTTTTTAAAAGTGCCTCGTAAAATTTATGAGTGAATATTCTCCTCTATTGATTTTTATCAATGAAGTACTTTATTCATCCGTACGCGCACACGAGTATACTTTAAACTTTAGCATTTACACAAAGGTGCGATAACTAAGTCAACAATATATGCAGTCACTGAAATTTTCTAATCAAATTAATTATTAGGAAAGGCGCTTAGCAAATAAAAACGATTCGAAATGTCATCTCTTTTACACAATTCTGTAACGGTTTCAAAGAGAAAAACATCTCTTATCGGACTATTGATTTGATAATATAAAATTTCTACTATAAGAAAAATGTTGTTGTTGTTATATTCTTTTCGGCAAGTGACGCTTTAATTGATAAAGGTAGTCAAAAAATTGGAGATATATAAAATAAATAAATAAATATAATCATTCTAAATATATATTTAAAAATATAAAAAGTACGCTAAAATATAGTTTTTATCTTTAAATTACTATTACCTCTCGAATTAACCCTTTAACGGGCGGTGGTCACAAAAAAGGACACCTAATTTTAATTCTAAAACTGACAAACGGCACCAAGAATGTTTAATTAAAATTTTCCTTTTGTTAAGTACCGGAAAATAAGCAAGTTTTTATTTTCTAATAAATTCGTTTGTAATTTCTGGTGTCAGTCCAATATTTTATCATTTTACAAACAAACTTACTCCGCGCCGGAAAGGGTTAAAAGATTATCATGATATATACATATGTGTGTAATGTTAATCTAATCATGATATTCCTAATAACTCAAGACTTTTTAGCAGTAAAATTTTATAGCATAAAATGAGTTCAAATTCTAGGTATATGTTAATTCATATTCTACATTTTAATTGGGAAAAGTTTCGTTTAAGTGCGTATTTTTAGCATTATTTCTTATTACACTATTTGTTCATTTTGTCTGGGTAATAGGAGATGGTCTCTCTAAATCTCTCTGTGTAACGTTTCTGATTTAGACTCTTATTTCAGTCTACGGCAAATAAAGAAAAACAATTTCTGTAATTCAAGAAATCCATTTTTTCAGACTTACGTAACTCAGAAATGAAAATGTATTTTTTTTTTTTTTTTTTAAATCTGACAGACTGTGTTGAAAGAAATTATTATTATTAATAATATTATTATTATGTTGTCTTCTATAATCGCATTTAGTTTAACATAGTCTTTGTATGAATGTTGAAGAACCAGTCTCTTAAGACGCAACAAAAGATAATGGTTGTGGAGTGTAACGTAATGTTTTGCAAGACTCTTTACTAATTTCATTTTTTTTTGTCTCTTGTTAGCTCAATTTTTTGTTCTTTTTAGGTGCGTTCGTAATTATATAAATACGTAGCACCTATAGTCGTCGTTTGGTCCGTCCGTCTGTCCGTCCGTCTGTCTGTCTGTCTGTCCGTCTGTCTGTCCGTCCGTCTGTCTGTCTGTCCGCATATAACAACGCAAAAACTACCCAACCAAATGGTTTGCAATTTAAAATATATTATCTTTGCAGAATTTTGTCGAGACATTTCAAATTTTATTAAAATCGAATCAAAACTTTAGGAGATATTAATAAAAATATTTATTAAGAAATTTGAATTTTTTTTAAAAAAATCGGTGCTTTCTTGTTAGAGGAGCTTCCGATGGATGTTAAATCGTCAAGCGACCGAGATACTTATTTTATGACAGAAATTAATCTGCAGACGATATAATTCATTTCACAGAATTAAAAATCATCAAGATCTGAATATTTATATAACTAGCTGATACATATATATCTGAATATTTATATAACTAGTTAAGATATTTGTATGAACAGTGTCATAAAATATATACTTAACTAGCTGTTTAACCTGTTCTACGCACGGGATATCATGAATTTAATTCTAAAACGTGCGTACGAACGCACCTCGTTTGTAACGTTTGACGTACAATTTCCAACTTGTTTTTTTTGTTCTTTTCTTTCTAAAGTTCATGTTAGAAAATCATCTTAAACGAGGACTGTTTAAAAAACTGTTTAAATTCTTCATTTCGAAAAAAGCCAATAGAAGCTTAATTTTGGATTTTTGATATTTTTTATTTTTTATATATCTGTATTGCTTTTTATGTTGCTATGTTTAACACTCTGAGTGTATGAGGGCTTTCCTGAATTTTCACAGAAATGTTCATAAAACAAATATTAATTTAAATTTTCATTCGCTGTTTGTTTCTAAAATACACTTCACATACATCTTAAAATACAATTCTATTACAAATATATTTGTTTACATCATATTTAAATTGTTTTGGGGAAACGGAAAAATACGGGTAAACCGCTTAGAGGGTTTTAAAATTGCCTTGCCAGGCGAGTTCTAACGAAACAATTCTTTATGTTTAGTTTATTTCAAGTTTTAAATTCTTCCTTTTAAAATACGCGTCCTTGGAATCGGAGGGCGCTTCTTCTTAAAAGGGCTGGCGTGGGATCTTTGGGGGCGCTCGGCGCGGGCTTCTCTTTGGGAGGTGGAAGTCTACTAGTAGTCCAGTCAATCTAGGCTTCTACCTGGAAAGTTTTGGAGAAGTTTTTTTTTCTTTCTTCTTTTATGTTTTTGGGGGTGCTGAACACGAATTTCAACATTGCCACCTCGTACCTGGTCTGCTTAAAAAAATATAAGCGAAAAACCATGAAAAAATCGGAGTTTTTTCGGTTTTTCCCTTGTATTCCGGAAAGAGTTAAATTTTTTTGAAAAACTTATCGCACCAAATTAAACTAGAGAACATTTCCTACATTTTTCATGTACAATGTTTGTTTCTAAGATGAATAGTTTTGGCATACGAGTAAAAGGAATTTTAGCGATATAATTGAAATTCCATCATCGGAGGGCGAAAACGCGATCCAGTCGCTATGCATCCATTTTAATCACCAATTTGAAGCTGTTTAGTTATTTCTGGTTGCATTTCGAATATGTTTACATTTTCTTACCAAGTTTTAAACCTTTTATAGCACTAAGAAAATAAATTGAAATCAGATGATTAGGAAAGATATAAAAACACAATCACTCTGCATAGATGAGAGAACCAATTTTTATTTTTCTGGTAATCTGATTTAAGTACAATTATAAATATTGTAAGTTTAATATAATAATAACATATGTGGAAGATTATAAACAGGAAAAAAGAGGAATGTAGTGTTGTTTTCCAATTAATGTCGTTTTGGTCACTTTGAAGGACCTGGTTGATATTCTTCAACAAGAGGTTCATCGGTATCTTCTTCTTCATTATCATCACTTGATGGCTCAGGTTGTATCTACACTTGATTTAAAATATCCTGTATTGGGTCGTCAACTTCTGTTTCCAAGTCATCTTCGGCGATGAAGGAGCTGACATTGTCACAATGACCATCGCAGTTCAGGCAGAGGAGCGAACAAAACAAACTTGCTTTCTTACAGCCACACATTCCACTACAGTTTGTTTTGCATTTGCAGGATATTTTCACAGAACAGTTTCTGGTGCGGGAGATTTGACAGTTTTTATGGGTATGACGCCTCTTTTGGTTTTATTCCAGCCCCATTCCTCAGCATTTTTACAGTTACCTAGCCATAACTGTACTTGGTGGTAAATTCACAGACAGTGACATCGAGCTGCATCTTCTGTTGCAGGGAGCGATACTATATTTGCATATTTTAAAGCAGATTTTATGCAGAACCTGTACCCCAGGCTGTTTAGGGAAGGTGTTGCTTTCCCTCTGAATCCGTATAGGTGTACCAGAAACAACAGCCCAGCTTTAATAACATCATAGGCTACACCACTAGGGTTTTAAAATATATCTACCCCATGTTGCAGGTCGGAAGATTTTTTCAAAATTTGAAGGTATTTTGTTTTTCCTTGACTCTACAATGCAGAAGTGGTATCGCATCCACTCATGGCATGTAGAAATAGGATGTGTTTGGCAATTAATTTGTCTACTGCACAAAAAGGTGACTAGATCTTCTGGGGACTTTTCCCTTTTCCTGGTTTCAAGAATTAAACATTGGGAAAATTGCAAAGTCCAATTAAAATTACCAGAAGGTCTACATCTTCACCAATGATTATCACGTTCTCATGGTTAGGTGCCAACTTGAGAGCAGTGTTGATAATGAGGCTGTCGCGTCAATTCGTCGCGCACAATTCATCGTGGAGAAATTAATCGCGGCGACAACTCATCGCAGCGTCAATTCGTCGTGGTGTCAATTCGTCGCAACGAAAATGTTTTTGAAGGCTATGATGATAAAATTAAAGATAATGTAGTGAAATTATTTAATGATAATTTGTTTTTTATATATTGAGAACTATAACTAACAATTTACATCATTAAATAATTTTACTAAATTAGTTTTACTTTTATCATCATAGCCTTCAAATATATTTTCGTTGCGACGAATTGAAACCACGACGAATTGACGCGATGAATTGTGACGCGACGCGATGAATTGTGTGCGACAAATTGACGCAGAACCGATAATGAGTGGGTCGGCATCTTCTTTTGCCTGCTTACAAGCCATATTTACAGAGCTAAATCTACACAGCAGCAGGGCTATTAAACGGTTTTTTTTCTAGTAGTTTGCGAGCAATTTTCCCTGAGAAACCGTTGGTACCATAGTCTCATTAAAAACAACCTCATTAGATACCGTTTTGCGAGATCGTCTATCACGCTCAACAAATTTAGTGCTCATTTCAGTAATGTTTTCTGGGGTTTCAAGGACACCCTCCCACCCGTTTTGTATTCACAAAACCATTACATTCAGCGTTTTCATCTACAACACTACATTCCTCTTTTTTCCTATTATAATCTTCCACATATGTTATTATTATATTAAACTTACAATACTTATAATTGTACTTAAATCAGATTACCAGAAAAATAAAAATTGGTTCTCTCATCTATGCAGAGTGATTGTGTTTTTATATCTTTCCTAATCATCTGATTTCAATTTATTTTCTTAGTGCTATAAAAGGTTTAAAACTTGGTAAGAAAATGTAAACATATTCGAAATGCAACCAGAAATAACTAAACAGCTTCAAATTGTTGATTAAAATGGATGCATAGCGACTGGATCGCGTTTCCGCCCTCCGATGATGGAATTTCAATTATATCGCTAAAATTCCTTTTACTCGTATGCCAAAACTATTCATCTTAGAAACAAACATTGTATATGAAAAATGTAGGAAATGTTCTCTAGTTAAATTTGGTGCGATAAGCTTTTTTTAAAAAAATAACCCTTTCCGGAATACAGGGGAAAAACCGAAAAAACTCCAATTTTTTCATAGTTTTTCGCTTATAATTTTTAAGCAGACCAGATACGAGGTGGCAAAGTTGAAATTCGTGTTCAGCACCCCCAAAAACATAAAGGAAGAAAGAAAAAAAAACTTCTCCAAAACTTTCCAGGCAGAAGCTTTTTTAGGTCTAAATTTACTGGACTATAGCGGCGGACTCCTGCGTGTCGGGGATCTCCAGGATATAAAGAATTGACTTGTAAGCTCTGAGCCGCCTTCCTTAGGCTTTCGGCAAAATTTGTTCGACAATCTTGCTCACAGTGTTCTATTATCGTCTGGATTCACAAATTTCAAGAGCCCAAAAATTTACTGTCTTTCAATAGTAATTTTGCTAAAAAATATCTTTATTTAATATAAATTTTATATCTGTTTGAATATTATACAAATTATATATATATGAAAGTGCGGACAAATGGGATACTTTTTCTAAAATTTGGATATATTTTACTCAAAAAATAAAATAAAATAAATTATTTTACAATACAATTCCTAGTACATTAGGCTTCGAAAAATACTTACTGGGTCTTTTGAAAAAATGTACCAACTTTAACAAAAGTCAATATTTCCGGTATCAATAGTGATTAAATAAAGATGTAGCTTTGAATAGATACATTTCCTAGTCAGTTTCTTACTTACTGGTAAATTCTTGGTTAGGAATTGTCCCATTAGGCTCCACAACCTTTGTCCCATTAGGTACCCATAGAGTTTAAAAGTTGGAATTTCTAAAATAGAAAACTACGCGTTCCGAAAAATTCTTTTTAAGTTGCATTTATTTAATATATTCTAAATATACTATCCAGAACAAATTATCATTTATTTATACGTATTTTTTTTAAATGTTGGTTTGGAAAAAATAAATACAAAAATCGCTCCTTAATTTTCAGTTTTTGAAACAAACATGATGTTCTTGACATATATGCAAATGGAGTTTCTATTATCTGTTCGCTCAAAATTGTAAGATAAATTTTGCTACTCTGCAAAAAAAATAGTTTATTTTTTATTTTTTCTAAAATCAATTGTCCATTAGCCCCCACTTCCCTAAACTAAAAATGCATTAAATGTTTTATGCCGACAATACTCCTCAGCCATGTCAAAACTCATATAAAAACAAAAAATATTCCAAACTTCAATTAAAAATGCGATGTTAAATATCAATATCACTTCAATTGCTAATCCTTTAAGGTTAAACAACTGTTCAGTTCAAAAAATGGCTTCAGTTCTTTTATATACCTTTTTTATTTTTGATGAAACCATGGAGTAAATTGTTTAAAAAGCACATTGGATAATCTTGTTGTAAAACATGATTTTACATATGAAATATGCCAATTATTTTATCCGATATATCGCAACTGGCTTTTTTAACGTTTAACAGTTAATTGATATCCTCAAACAACTTACGTTATTGCTGTTGATGTATAATCTTTGAGGTCACATGACGTAATTTCCATATTTATACACTTTATACAACGATATTTAGGGTAAAGGTAGTCTGCCAAAAAGTTTTTTTATATTCACGAAAAAAAACATGTTCTTTTGTCCTTAATCACAAAAGCAAAAAATATACACCAACTTGGCGTCTCTAAAGACGCCTTTTCAGCCAAAAAAAAATCATTGTTTCTTGCAGATACAAGGATAGTAATCGAATGTTAATACCATTCAAAAATATATTTCTAAAAGCTAAAACTTGTATTAGAACTAAAATGCAATATTTTTATATTTTCAAAATTGATATTCTTATATATAGATCTGAATATACAAACACACACACACGCACACGCACACACACACACACACACACACACATATATATATATATATATATATATATATCATTAAACACATTCTTTAAAAATTAAAATTCCACTTTCAATAACTAATTTATGTTATAGTTTTTTACACTGACGCCAACTGGCATAGCCATAAATGAATCTAAATTTTTTACCTGACTTAAATACTCTTTCTTGAACAGCCAATAGGTAGCAGCATTGTTCCATAATGTTACTTAACTCTAGTATAATGCTTGTATGAAATTCATTTTGCACCTCTCTTGTTATTCATGTAATGAATTAGTAACTATTATATGGCAACAGGTGAAGTTTTGTTGAATCACCAATCACAGCGGTTTTCGTTTAACCATGTCTCTTGAAGTTTAAATATGGGGAAATTATCTTCACTTATATTTTTATATTTTTCATTCCTGATATCTTATTTCTGTTTTTTTTTTTTTTTTTTTTTTTTTAATGTAGGGTCGCCCAAATTTTGTAAAATGTTAACTTAATAGTTCGTACAAAGATGAAATCATACATTTTTTGAGGAATTTATGGTAATTTGGGCTTGATAATTCTGCCATTGTTCCATAATAATTTTTTTAAAAAAATCACCTACTTCAAAATTTCACATTTTTCTTAAATTGTTAATTTTGGATACATTTCATTACAGATTTGTGTTTCATCTTTCAGGTTTTTAATTTCATTTTCATTTTTCCTTCCAATTTATATTATATTATCCTTGTGTTAAATTATATTCATTGTTTTTTCTCTACATATTTATGGATACTGTTCAAACAGATTCATTTTTCATATTTAATTATTTAATATCCCCCCCTCATGTTTTAATGGTTATATATTTGCATTCAAATTATTCTGCTGCAATAGCGCATATAATTATGAATGTATTGGTTTATTATTATTACAATTTACACTTTCACTTTGAATATAAATATTCTTTTTGAAATCACATTTCTTATTTTAAATGGTATCTTATATATTTTTTTCAATATTTAAATGGTTTTCTAAATTTTTCTTTAGCATTAAACAAATTTTAATGGTTATATATATATATATATATATATATATATAAACTTATTGCAAAAATTAACCATTGAAACAGAAATAACTGACCAAATGCAATGAAATTATTACCCCAAATAGCTATGTCAAATTACACATTATAAAACATAGTCCTAACAAATGAAGTATTTATTCAAAAAGTGAAACATAAATAAAAAAAAAAAAAAAAAAAAAACCCACAAATGTAAGCTTATAATGTAATTTACTTTTTCAAGGGCTGGGAAACCACATTATAAGCAAAGAATGATTGTTTTCTGTAATTGTCACAAGCTTAAAGCCAAAATTTTGTGACAATTCCAAGCCCTAACAATCATTGGAAAGAAATTGAAAAAAAAAAGAAAAGGATACCTTTGAAAATAGAACACTACAAATCAAACAGAAGAAAATAAATCCATTTATAAACAAACAAAATCCGAAGCCAAAAATGTTTTGTGCTAAGCACATGGTAAAGTGAATAAGTGAATTCAAACGTACAAGTTAAAATTACAGTTAATTTTCTAAAAGTTGCAGTTATTAATTTAACCATTGTGATTTTAACTACTTCTAATTTAAAATATAAAAATACAAATAAATAATATAAAAACTATAAATTCATTTACTAAAAATATTTTTAACTTAAATAATTTTAATATATATATTATATTATTGGAATATTTAAAAATTTCTCTTGTATTCCAAGTTTTCAGGTAAAAGAGAAAAAAAAATTGTGAAAATTTATATGGTGCTGCCATCTGGTTTTATAATAATGAACAATAACTAAAAAATAATACTAAAGAATAATAGTAATAGTTTTTTTTAAAATCATTATATGGTGCTGCCATCTAGTTAAAGATTAAAACAATGTCTAAATAACTATCAATTATTTAGATTAAGTAAATTTTCCAGTATAAAATTATTTTATCTATTTATTTTTACATATGTCAACATTTAAATAATTTATATTTATTGTGTAATATCATTTTAACAAAACATAAATAAACCCATAAAATCTCAAATATTATTGTAGAAGTCAAATTGAATTTTCATTTTATAAATAATTATATGCAAGCTTAAAAGATTTACCAATATGACTACACGCACTTATTGGAACTAACATCTTGCAAAATATTATTAACCCTGAAAAATAAAATTAGATTTTCATTTTATAAATAACTATGCAAGTTTAAAAGAAATACCAAAATGGCTACACGCACTTAATGGAACTAACATCTTGCTTATATGGAGATGTCCTTGGTAACGTGTTTCACAATGATGTTAGGTTTCCTTGTTCTTATTTCATTGTTTTTAGGGTTTCGTTCATCTCACGAAACCCTATTACTTCCGCTCCGTTGTCTGTCCGTCACAGAGCCATTCTCAAAAACTATATAACTTATAGAGTTGAAACTTTGTGTATATAGATGAATACCAGCTGTGAAGCGTTCAAAATATTAAAATTTGAAAAATTCGTATTATTTTAATAAATAGAGATAAAAAATCCAAAATTCTAACAGCCTTTTCCTATTAAATTTAAACATTTTTCGTTATAGCAGATGCCAAAAATTTTAAATCCACAATGAAATTCTTTGTACAATAATTAATTTTCTATCAGACGATTTCCACGTGAAAAATGAAAATGAAATAAAAAGTTTCCCCAATTGAAAAAAAGATAAATATGAAATAAAATTGATTGACGTCATAGTGGTAATAAAACGGAAAATGTCTAAGATTTCTCAATAATACAAGGAGTTTGAGTATGTGTATGTACACAAAGCAGATTAATATCCCGCCATTAGAGAATGAAAAAGAAAATCTGACGTCCTATTGGAAGTTTAACGAATTTTTCAAATGTTTGAGAACAATACAAAGCGAGTATCAATAGGAGTAATAGAGAATAGTAAACATATAAGTTTGAGAAACATATTGAATCGTGATAAAAATCCGATTATGGAAATATTCGCATATTTTAACATTTTGAAGGTGTACAATTTGTTTAATTTTGAAATTATTTTTTTTAATATTGCATTTAGTCCGTATGACGGATATTATTATGACAGAATATAATAGTGGGCTTCGCCCTCTATCCGGCTGGTTTAGATATTCGAAAAAACAAAAAAAAAATAGACCGGTAAATTTTTATTTTATAAAAAACATGACTTTTTTGTTGTTGTTGTTGCTAAATGATATTTATTTGAATTTATTAAAGAAAAGATAAAGTGTTTTGAAAGGAATGTTAAACGAAACCCTTTGAGCGATCTTCGATCACACTTACCCACTTGTTTTTTTTTTTTTTCTCCTTCTGTTTTAGGTTTTTATTGATACAGTGCATTTAGCACTTGTGATTGAAGTTATTTCTTAAAAAAATAGCTATTATACTCAGTCATTTTTCTTTCTACAGTCAATTTTATCTCATGATTGAATAATTATTTTATTTAAAAAAAGTTTTATTATATATATACAGGGTGTCCGAAAAGTCTGGAAACGGTCAAATAACTCGAGAAATATACATCGGATTGAAAAACGGCAAAATGCATGTTCAATATTTTTGAAAAATCTATTTAGGTATATGAAAGTTGCCCCCCAACTTTGCCACCCCGGGGGGGGGGGGTTGCAACTTTGAAATCTTAAATGATTACCCTCATTTTTTATTGCAAATTCGGATTCTACAGGAAAAAATACGTAACTTTTGATTTGAACATTTTCTTTGAAACATTGTAGATGGCCCTGTAATCGAGTGCAATGCTGTGAAAATCGTTACCATTGTAATGTCTGGAAACGCTCGAATAACTCGAGAAATATACATCGTATTGAAAAACGAGAAAATGCATGTTCAATAGTTTTGAAAATCTATTTAGGGATATCAAAGTTGCCATTTTTCTAAAATATTAAATACGTATTTTTCCGTTTTTCAATCTGATGTATATTTCTCGAGTTATTCGAGCGTTTCCAGACGTTGCAATGGTAACGATTCTCACAGCATTGCACTCAATTACAGCGCCATCTACAATGTTTCGACGAAAATGTTCAAAACAAAAATTACGTATTTTTTCCAGTAGAATCCGAATCCGCAATAAAAAAATGGGGGTCATCATTTAAAATTTCAAAGTTGCCCCCCTTTCCCCTTCGGGGGGGGGGGCAACTTTCATATCTCTAAATAGATTTTTCAAAAATATTGAACATGCATTTTGCCGTTTTTCAATCCGATGTATATTTCTCGAGTTATTTGACCGTTTGCAGACTTTTCGGACACCCTGTATAATTCCTTTTATCTTATTTGATTATTTATTTTAAGAAAATGTTTTCTAGATGATTTTCTGAAACTTTGCCTTTTAATACATTTTCTAACGAATTAATATATATATAAGGTTTCAACTTGTCATCTTACTTTGACCACCCGCCCCAAAAAAATCTTGAATTATGATGAAAATTTAATGCTTAGTTGAAATTAATCATGCTAGATTTCTTATAAAATGATAACAAAAATCAGTATATAATCAAGCCATTTATTATTATTAGTAGTAGTAGTAGTAGTATACAAAAATAGATTAGAAATTTAAACATGATATAGCATCCCATTTCCGCTCCGTTGTGAAGTTTCTTATTTTCTCAGACATATTTTTTGCTACTTAGTGTGTCACTTTTTTTAAGAATCATTACAAGTAGCGTACCAAAATTCAATTTCCCGAGCTTTTTTGTTGTTTTTGTTGTTATTTTTATGTGATGTCTTTGTTGGCATTATTTAAAATAACTAAATATCCTGCATCTAACATGTTAAAATGTTTAGCATAAGCTTTTGTTTGCACTAAACTTTGCTGTTATTTAGACTAAACACAATCGTTAAACTTAAGAGTATATATATATATATATATATATATATTTCATTTTTAGCTGCAGAATGTTTTTCAAAAATACAGTGAGAGAGTCAATAGTATATACGGAAATTTGCCCCTGCTAAATATAATAAATCGATGTCTTTTATTTCTAAACATAACATTGTCTTAAAAGGAAATTGCCGCAGGTGAATTTTTCATAAAATTATCGATGTCGCTTACTCTATGTTTCATGTCATCGATTAATTTCATTTATTTATAAATCAATAAATGAACATGTTGCTACCTACCGAAAAAAATATATATATAAAGTATTTCTTTGTAAAAATTCAAATTATAGATTTATACGACGCATTTTATTTTGACCGATGCTCGTATTTCGTGACGATTATTGGACTAAATTTGAAAGGTACTGTTATTATTTTCGTTTTAATACAATAGAAACATATATCTATATTTTAAACAAATTAGGAAAATGATATTTCATACGATTCACAATATTGAAATCTTTCATATTTTTAATAACAAGAAGGTAAAATCATGCGTCAAGCATATATTATGAAACACTTTCCAAAACAGTCAGAAAACTGTAACGAAACTTCACCGTTAAATAATGTGAAAGAAGATATGTAAATAAACAGTTTAGAAAACATATAACACAGTGAAAAGTACAGTTTTCGAAATTACCTTCTAGTGTCAAAAAAGCAGTCGAATTATTTTGTGCAGCCCTGTATATGATCAATAGATGTGGATATATAGTATGATAAAATTTAGTTCAGTTATAATAGTCACATTTAGCAAGTGTTGCCAATCGATGGAAATGCACTCGAAATCTTTTATACAGCCCTGTATACTATCTGAAGACTTTTGTACACACCCCATATGAAGCTAAAAGGCAACTTAAAACTCACTCGCAGCAATTACCAACCGTAAACGACAATGTATCTTTTCCTTTGCGTAGCCCTGTATATGAATTTATTTATATTTCACAAACTTATATTTGTCTGCTAAATATAGTTCAGCAGGAAAATGCGTAAACACAATTAAAAACTACCCTTAAGCAATTCATTCCCATAGTCTGTAATACTTACGGATTTCCTTGTGTAGCCCTGTATATGATCGACCGAGTTTATAAATACACACGTACTATGAAAGAATTTAGTTAAACCTAAAAACGCAAACCAAGGTTGAAAACGCACTTATCACACACAGACTGTAAATATCACACAAGTACTGTAACCAATATATTTTGTGTGTCCCTGTAAATAAACGCAATGCACACAAGAGAGCAATTTATAGTGCCCCTCAGTAATGCATGTAATTTTCATTATGTTTAAAATAGTAAAATATCACTAAATTACACTGCAAACGATTTTTTCCCATAGAACGATGTGTAACAAAATTCGGTACTTTTCGGTTAGCCGGGCGCCAGTGATATATATAAATATATAAATACATATGTATATACATATATTTGTATATATATACATACATTTATGCATATATATGTATATGTATACATATGTATATGTAGATATGTGTATATATATGTGTGTGTATATATATACATGTATATATATATCACTGGCGCCCGGCTAACCGAAAAGTACCCAAAATTCTTTTGTTTGACCCTGTAAATGAATAATAAATGCTTTGCACCGCATATTCTACAAAAAGCATGTTCTAATGCGTTTCATAATTATATATCAATTCCATCATGTTTCAAATGGCGTAACATCGTCAAAATGCACTTGAAACGATTATTCCACCACTGCGACTGTAATGTAACGGAATACTTTTGACTGTCCCTGTAAAAAACTATAAGTGGTACACACGTCAGTTGAAATAGTTAACATGCTATAGTAAACGACAATAACATACAGAAATTTCAGGGCAATCCGAGCATATTTAAGGAAGTTAGAGCACGGACAGACGCCAGACGCCAGACGGCGAGACAAACCGAAGTCATAAACACTTTTCAACTAGGTTGGAAAGTGTTAAAAGTTATAGTAAAATGTGGGAATATTCGTTACACTATTTTTTTTTTTATAGAATGTAAGCTAAAAATCACTAAATCGATTTATACAAACAAAACAAAAGCAAATATGTTCACCCGTTCAGATAAGTAGACCATCTTCCATTATTTCCCTTTCCTTCCTTTTTTTATTCACAACACTGCAGTAATTTAGTTACCACCACTACAGAAATTTCATTGAAAGTTGCAAAATAATAATAATAATAATAATAATAATAATATAATAATGATGATGATGATAACTAGAAAACTAATTTAAGTTTCAAAATTTCAAGAGTTTACTATTATGATATTTTCCCATCCATGCGAATAACTGACGTTAGTTTCAACGCGGGACTTTCCATATTCTCAGAGAAGTAGCTGTGAAATAGAAGCACACAGCCAGATTTTAATATAATAGATCGATGGTATTTTGGCATTTGGGTCTAAACCCGAAATTTAATTTGTCATGTGTGGAAGCATATTACTGCTGATTACTGTTAATTTTACGGTATTATACTGGCAGCTGGGATGCTAGTATTATAATGTAAAGTCAACATTTTTTTTTTTCAGTGTAGGCTTTTTAACCATTCACTGAAAGAAAACTTATACCGCCTTCATCTAGAGTGAATAGGTAGTCATTTTCTAAATCTCTAAACTAGAAATATAGATTTCCGAGTTATGCGAATTAGGTAAACAAATAAACTGAATAGACGAAAAGATTGAGATAGGTGATGAAAGGATACATTATATTATGAATCATTTGAATTGCGAGAAATTATCACTTGATTTCTAGAATAAATTCATAAACTAGAATCATAGTTACGAAAGCTAACTTCCTGTGTTCACATTAAGTTGCAGAGATTTTTAAATAAGTGTGACCACGATAATATAGGAAAAGGCTCTTGAATTTTTTTTAGGGGAGACTAGAACTCTCCAGCAAAGTAAACTAGAATTTATAAGGATGACATGGAACTATTTTTTCTAGAGCCACAATTTAGTTTCTAGATGCCAGTGGCAGAATTTTTTCTCAGCGTTGGAGAATTCAAATGCCCAATCGGGAAGATTTGAGATTTAGTATTTGTTAATGATTTAAAAGAGCAACACTCCCCCCCCCTCCTCCCCTCTTTGCATCCTTCCGTGGAACTCCGCAATATCTCCTCGAGCTTCTAAAATCCCACTCAGAGAAAATTGTCGGAATTCCACACTGGAGACAGAAATCAGAAAAAGACAGTTTCATGTTATTAATTTTCAGTTAATGACGTGTTTTAGGATATCCCACTACGTTTGACAGCCACTTTCTTAAGGTGGTTCTCAACTATCCTGCTCAACAACGCGAAACTTTCTGACTCATTTTTAAACGCAAAGGCGTGAAACTGACAGGCATGACTATTGAAGTGATTTGGAATCACAAAGAGTTTTCCATTTTTTTTTGATAAATAAATTACTTATCGATTTATAAGCAATTCGTAAAACGCGTTTTTCCCCTTTTTATTCATCCTGTAGTGCCGGAAATCTGATTCAAATCGCCGACTTTGAAAGTTATTTTCTAAAAAATCTCCTGCTTTTACCAAAAAAATGGAAAACGCCTTCCTACTACAAAGTTTCTGAGTAACAACACCTGCCAGTTTCATGTGTTTCCGAACAAAAACAAATTTAGAAATATGTCATAAAGTAGCCAGTTTGCATTTGAGAACAATAAATAAATCTTAACCAATAACCTTAAATAAAATAAAAATGAATAATAATACTGATTGTTTAAAAAGCTCTCTCTATATATACAGGGTGGTTATAATTAAAGTTCCACTTTGAAATGATCATAAAAGGAAAACTACTGGACCAAATGTTATCAAACTTGGTAATAGTTTAAAGGAAGTCATGGGAATTTATTTACCGCGAAAAAAAGAAGTTCAAATACTCACCACCAGGGGGAAAATGGCACTGTATGCAATATTGTTAAACGAAATAAGACATCAAGACATCGGTTTAAAATGTGTTTAATCGTTTCTGAAATGTGTTACAAAGCATGTTCAATGCGGTATCCACCATTTTCCGAAAGCAAGTGGAAATTGTATTACTGCACTCTTAACAGTAGCTCTTAGCATATCAGGAGGAATGTTACTGACATGTCGGTGTATCGCATCTTTCATTTCCGCCAAATTGTTTAGATTATCACCATAAACGGTGCTTTTGAGATAGCCAAAAGTCACATAGCCCCATAGCCAAAAGTCACAGGAGTTGAGGTCTGGTGACCGGGGTAGCCAAGAAGTGGGAAAGTTTCGGCCTATAATACGCTCATTCGTGAAATGTTGCTTAAGTAACTGTGTGAGACATGTGCGGTGGGGCCCCGTCCTGCATAAAAATCGTGGAGTCTAAAATGTCACGTTGCTGAAGTTCAGGTATGACGAAACGTTTTAACCTTGACGCTAAGTGAGCTGCAGTCACGATCCATGTAACAGGTCCAGTAACAGGTCCATGTAACAATCCATGTAACTGCTCTTCAAAGAAAAATGGCCCAATTATGAAACTTGCAGTCTTGCCACACCAAAAGGTGACTTTAGGAGAATGCAATGAAACTGGGTACACAACATGAAGGATTTGTTTGGCCCAAATCCTGCAATTATGGGTGTTGACATCGCCATTTAGGTAAAAATGAGCCTCATCTGTCCACAAAATGTTCCATGGGTAATTTTCGTCCACTTCCATCCGTGCAAGGAATTCCAAAGCGAAATATTCTGTTGCAGCAGGATCGTTACGTTGAAGTTCTTGAACATGTTTGATTTCGTATGGGTAGAACTGCAGCACTTTACGGACAATTTTGGACACCGTACTCCATGGTACGTCCATTCGACGTCAAGCACGTACCTTGTGTGATTGCCATTGTTGCTTCCTCCAGTGCTAATGCAACAACCTCCTCGGTTTCCACAGAAGCAGGTTTCCTTCACCTCCCAGATGCAACAGATAACAAACCCGTGACTTCAAACTTTGCCATCATTTTCCTCAAACCCTGCGGTGTCATTGGCCCTTGGCGTATTCCTCTTACTGAACGATACCTTTGCAAAAGCACGCCGTTCATTGCTATCGCATTCATAATAACATTTAACGAGAAAAGCACGGTCTCGAATGGTTAGAGACATTGTCGATTCGTAACAATGAGAACTCTGAAAAACAGGCTCACTTTTATCTGACAAATCAAATGATGTGTAAAGCACATTTGCATAAATCTAATTTTCTTTTTCCTGCCGTAAGCCAATTACAAGCCATTGCGGTTTTGCATAATCCCACAAACAGTTTCGTTTTATAAACGAATAAAAACATATTAAACCGATATCTTCGTGTCTTAAGGCCGAATTCAGGCTTCAAAAATCACAAATTAGCGATCTGTAAGAAAACGATTTCCGGAATACGCACAAATTTGCGAGTGATTTGCGATCTCAAATTTTGTGATCGCTAATTTGTGGTTTAAACTTTTAAGAACACGAACGGATTTTATTACACGGATGGCGCACTCGACTTTTGTCGTCTTTAACGCTTTTAAATGGTAATTTTGTTTAGGTCAATGTTTCTTAAGGGAACAAAAAAAGTTAAACTCGTGTAACAAAAGGTTAAGTTAGATTCCGACCCTTATTTCGTTTAACAATATTGCATACAGTGCACTTTCCCCCTAGTGGTAAGTATTTAAACTTTTTTTTGCGGGAAATAAATTTCTATGACCTCCTTTAAACTATTACCAAGTTTGATAACATTTGGTCCAGTAGTTTTCCCTTTTTAACCATTTCAAAGTGGAACTTTAATTATAACCACCCTGTATGTTAAAATTTTAGCTAAATTTAAATAATTGCAGAAACATTTCAGGGCACTTCATTCACTTAAATAAATAAACTTTTATAACTACAGTTTTGTTATATATATTTATATGTATATATTATATGATAAAATTTAACAATCGTATGTTTAGAACAAATTTAAATTGATTAAATTTTTTCCAAGCTCAAAATTTAAGTCCGATTCAGAACACTTGTTGCCATGGAAACAATGATTTATTCAATATTGAATTAAAATTTATAGTGACAACGTTCTTAATCAGACAGTTAGTTTTAAGATTCACTTAAAATTTATACAGCCGGTGAAACCGCATAAATTTAAATAACTGCAGAAACATGCAACTTATGTATAATTTATGATGACAGCGTTCTTAATCAGGCAGTTACTTTTAAATTCACTTAAAATTTTTACAGCCGGCGAAACCGTGTAAATTTAAATAACTGCAGCAACATGCAACTTATATATATATATATATATATATATGTTATAAAAGATTATAGAAATAATAATAAACTGTTTCATCGTTTAAGTTTAAATTCGTCAAGTACTGCGCATTTAAACACTCATTTAACGAGCAATTTGCAAATGCATTAAAATCGCTTGCATTTGACGAAGAAAAAATGTTGCTCGCCAAAACGCGTCTTTTTGCGCCAGATACCCGAAAGTTTTTTTTTTTTTTTTTTTTTTTTTTTTTACAGATTTTCTACTGAAATTCCGCAGATAAATTTCACTGATCCTTTTTTAAGATACCTGAGCAGTTTCATTGACATTTTTTTTTTTTCAAAATATTTTGAGTATGTGCTTTAAGGAGACCTTCCTTGTGGGTTGGATCCCCTAGTATTTATAAAAAATAAATAACAGATTGTCGTAATCCACAGCGGCTTGCACTATAAAGTATGTCAAATATTTGGAATTATTGTGGCAAAAGAAAAAAAAATAGTTCAAAGAGTTCCGTTGACATTTTAAAAATTCATAAAATTTAACAAATTCTCTCATCATTGTCAATTTTTGCGGCTTTCACCGTAAGGTTTGTAAAATAGTCTGAATTTTTGTGGAAAAAATAGTTCAAATAAAATTCGAATTAATTTTAACGCATTCCAACATAGTTGAAAAGTGTTTATGAATTCGGTTTGTCTGTCTGTCTGGACGTGCTCTAAATCGCTTAAATATACTCGGATTGCCATGTAATTAATATAAGCTATTGAGGTTTACTGTGGCATGTTCTGTGTTTAAAATGAAATGTGTGCCATTTATGATTAGGGTACAGGGACACTCAAAAATATTCCGTTACGTTACGGTCAATGGGAAAATATTGCTTTCAGTGCATTTTAACGATGTCTAATTCAAACACAATGAAATTGATATGTGTCACTGAGGGGGGCGATGAACTATTTTCAATAGAGTATAGAGTAAATTACAATTATAGTTCGTTTACAGGGACACTCAAAAGTATTCAGTTACATTACGGTAAATGGGGGAAAAACGTCTTCAGGACGTTTTAATGATGTCACATTGTTTCAAGCATAATGGAGTATATATAATTTAACGGCATTGCAAATGCGTAGTTTCATTTCCAGTAGAAATATACGTGGAAATTTAAATTGTAACAATAACTCGTACTTTTTTCTCTTAAGAACATAAGAACTCTGAACAGGTCAATGTGGTTTACTGAAAACTCTGTACGAAGCTATTGCGCCATCGCCGACCAACAAAATTCAGTCTGATGTAGTCATTTTCTCGTCTATGAAATCATCATTCTGATACAGAATTTAAGTCTTGGAAAATCTGTCTGGGCTAACTCCAGACGCTAAATCCAGAAAAGAGACTAAAAATGGGGAGGAGAGGAGGGGAGGATAGAAAAATAAAACTGGGAGGGGGGTAAACAAGCTTCAGGGAGACGTGGTGAGAGGGGCAATTCAGGCGTTTTGTCGCACCCCGCAAAAAACAATGAGGGAGCACCGCAGCCAAATGTCAAGGGTTGTGACGTGGAAAGAGAGCCCGCAAACGGGACCTTCTGAACGAGGCGTCTTCAAAACGCCCCCGCAAATTTTCGCCTGCGCAACGCCCGTGCCAGGCCTGAGCCCCTTCTGCGCAGAGAAGCACAAGCTCGATATGAGTGGAGGGGATATCTTACCTCCCCCCCTTCACATTACGATTTTTATTTTGTTTTTTCATCCTTTACTTTACCTGTATAGGAAATATCTGAGGGAGATTATTTTGGGCGTGAGAAATCAACATTGAGCTCGAGATAAAAAATACTTGACTCTGACTTAATCTGTATACTGATGTATGCCGGTGTGAAATTATAGGTTAATGATTTTATTTTTCTTTTAGGCTGAAAATGCATTCAATTATATGTAAATGAAAATGATATCTAATTCATTACTCAAAGATAACTGCGTGTAGTTTTCTGTTAAATTGGCAGAAAATAGAAAAGCGAACTTAAAAAAAAAATCTTATATACTTTCTAAATACTATTGTGAACCGTGCGAGGCTTTCACATTGCAATCTTTGAGATTATTTGTTGATACGTTTTTTCATTATTTTTTATTAACTGCAATTTTTAGACAAACAACGTGTTTTAACAAAATATGAATGCACTATGTCAAAAGCCTGTTAAAAAACCTTTATAATGATACCTCATTTATCGTTGTGCGTTTTGTATGTGCATCGGTAAAGGCATATTCACATCAGAAATAATATTCAGTTGAATTCGTTTAACGCGAGCACTGCTAAAACGAGAACGCGGATAAAATGAGAAATTGGCATATTGGAAATGGTTCATCATTAAAAGTATATTAAGATTTTCACGCTTTTTACGAACTACAAAAGCAATATCACGTCTAATACGAGCAAAATATCTGTCCATTTCAATGTGATTTTTGGCGATAGGTACGGTAGAATTAGTAATGAATCCCTTTTCAATCGTTAACTGTTCTCTTTCAGCGATAATATTATTTTTACATTACAACCGTGATTCAAAATGTAGTAATTTATCAGTTTTACTTGATAGAATTTCAACTTTCAAAGAGCTCCCACCCCACACCCTCCAAAAAATGGGAAGGAATGTCTTGAGGTCTTGAAGTAATGAAAGAAAGAAGGAAGAGATACAAACATTTCAAATACTGCCCCTTTGTAAGATTTTCAACTAAGTCATGTAAAGGAAGGAGCATAGAAGAAAATCTTTATATGTTTCTTTCTATGAATCCGGACTCTGGTCTATATAAACCAGTTTTTTCGTGTCTCTTTATTGCACTGCTAAAATGAAAAGGATATGTGAAATCAATAGCTCGAAAACTGCAGTGACTATTGCAATGTTAACCGAATTTATCCGAGAAACTTTATGCTATTATGCTAATTTCAGCATTCGTATAAGAAAAGCAATTAATAGATGAAAATAGTTTATTTATGTGTGGGTTTTAAAGATTTATCTTCACGGTTATTTAGACTAACGGTTAATACGGGATTTTTGTTATTTCATTGCTTCACGTATTAACCGCAAGTTCGACTGTATAATGATAAGGTTTGAATAAGAAGTAGGGTTACTAAAGTTTTAACTGTATTATTACCAAATTAATTATATCTAATACTTATTACTGTTTTTTTTTTATAGGTAATTCATATATTTGTTATTCGTAATACGTTGTTCTTGTGTTTGCTCTTTATTTTAAAACATCAGCTGTGAGAAAAGAATGAAGCATGTTGTGTTATCCCATTCTGGGGAACATTCTGAAAGAGATAAAACAATGGCATTAACCATTTTAAAAATGAAGGAGGGCGGGGTGTAGCCATTTATCGAATATTTAACAGATGTAAAAAAATAAAACAGTGAAATTCAAAAATTCTGAAGGTTGTACACTATTTAAATCTACACTCAGAAATCATTCGCAAAGTAGAGAATCTATTCAAGGAAAATCCCTTTATTCCCACCCGTGCAGCTGCAAAGAAATTTAAATTAATGTATATGAATAAGATTATAGATTTAACGTATAAACTGGAAATTAGACGTTTTGTTTAAAACAAAATTGCTCTAAAATTCCCGAAGAACCGAATACTCGAATGATTATTTGAAAAAAAATTTGAAAAGGAAATTAAATTTTAAAATAAACATATATATAAGGGAACTTCGAGTATTATAGAATACCATTTACATTTGAGGCAATATCACAGCTCAATATTGTTTAAACCCCGAAAACCGAATACAATCACAAACTTCAACTATCTGTGATTAGTTAGTTGTCGACAAAAATCCTTTTACGAAATGTCATCACATTCAAACAAATAATAATATTGAAAAACTTTTTTGAGGGTAGTATGAGATTGTCGAGTAATATGTAATAGGTGATAAAAATGGAGAAAAAGAACACAATTTGGCAAAAAACACATGTAATGGTATCAAGAGAGAACATGATCAAAATATAGTGTCTATGTGTATAGTCAGCCTATATACTTCAGTTCATACTTCAGATTTGCACAAATCACAAATATGAGGTTCTGCGTCTTTGCGCCACTACAATCATGGAGTTTTATGAGATTTTGGTATTCCATATAACTCGACACCTCCGGTTTGGAAAAAATTACTCTATATATATTGGTGTGAATTACGGGTTAAAAAACGAGTTTTACATCATAAACTGTTAGCATTTTGGTGTACATTATGCTTAGTTGAAATGTAAAAATATTACTTCTGATGATGAATAAAAAATATTGAAAAATTATCTCCTGAAACTTTCCAAAAACGAAAAATAAATATTTATTCACAGAAAGCGCCCTGACACCAACCGACGAACTGCACGTTCTGGGGAGCATTCTGGAAACGTTCTTAAGTAGTTTATGATATTGCTTCTTGGTGGCAGCACTTCACCAAACATAAATCTTGGTATTCCATATTACCCTACTATACCATAATACCCGATGTTCCTGTATATAATACTATAACTTTCTTCAATTCATATTTCGTTACAGTTAATTATGGCTGCTCAAGTGCGCAATTTATTCCTGACATACATGTCCTGGCATATATTAATAAAATAATTTGCATTAATACTGACATTCATGAATAGCATTAATGGTGTGTATGAGTATGTCTGTCTTTGAAAACTAGGGAAATCTACCGCACTTAGAGGTCTGAAAATTTGGATGAGAATAGATGAAGGCACATCCGAATGCACATGGGGCTCATATTTTTCTTTTGATAAAAGAAAGATGTTTGTGTGTGTGTGTCTGCGATCGCTAGAGACATCTACCGCACGTAGAGGTCTGAAAATTTGGATGAGGATAGACGAAGGCAAGCCCGAATGCACATGAAGCTCACGTTTTTCATATTTTGATAATTAGCGGTGATATTAATTAAAGTAATGAACATTGCAAAATGGCGAGCTTCCTTCGATTTGTCGATTGTGCTTGAGCATCTCCGAACGTTCCGCGGTTTTTCACGCAGACTACAGAGCCCCTGTCGAAAAATTTTTAGTACCTTTTTCTGTTAGTGTTTAATTATTTTAAATCATTTGTGAAACATAAATTATATATCTTTTCCGAAATCACAAAAGAAAAAAGAGAATTTAATTAATTAAATTTCAAAATCCAGAGATGAGAAACAGACCCTTTCTGGATTAGGGAGGTGCGGAGTAAAAGAAAGTGAATTTCTTTTACTAAACTAAACTTTGTCCAATTGCATGCTGACAGATTTTCTAAAATGTAAGTCGAATTTTACAAGGGGCATTTCAGGGCAAAGTTTTCTTAAGTTTTCTCCGAGCAAGAAATATTTTAAAACATATCCAGGTTTTTCATATCCAGCAATACAGAAATTTAATGATTAAAAATTCTTAATTTTTTCGAAAATAAATTTCTGCCAGTGTTTTTCTAAAAGGTAAAATGGAAAGAAAAATTTATTTTATTTTATACCCTTTGCGGAGAGCGTCGCATATACGTGACGCTTAAGGGTGCTCAGAATCCTTGTTTTTTCCTACCAGTAAATTTGAATAGTAAACTTCACCTAATAATTATATCACAGAATTTCTGTGATTAAAATAGGGAAAGAACTCTGACTGGAAATACCAGTGATAAAATATTTAGAAATCCTGTACAGGGCGCTCGTCACGAAGAGTTTGAATTGTCTTCGAAAGATCCTCAAATTGAAAATAATTCTAAAATAAATAAATAGAACATGTTTTCAAAGTATTTTTATCTTCTTAATATTGTATATTTATTTCATTACCCATTATTCACATGTTTGTCATTTAACATATTCTATTCTTTTAAGTTTCTTTCGAAAGATGCACGGGTAAAAATAATGACAGAATAAATTATTAAATCATGCATTCAAAATATTTTGTCTTCTTATGCTGTCATATGTTTTATTTATTCATTATATTCAAAGGTTTTCAGTAGTCGACCCTTAACCCAACCTCCAGGTCGAATAAAATAGGGTTGTCCGACCGGGCGTAAGATTTTTTTTTTTTTTTTTTTTTTTTTTTTAGGTGATACTCCAAAGTAGAAGTTGCGATGTCTCAACTAAAACATTTCAACGAACATTGTATAGATCTGTATCTGTCATAAGAATGTTCTTTCTTTCAAATGTTTGAAGAATAATCGTTTAAATATTTGAGATTTTGTCATAAATACAAATCATTTCTTTTTAACACTTTCCAACATAGTTGAAAAGTGTTTATGAATTCGGTTTGTCTGTCCGTCCGTCCGCACTCTAACTGGCGTAAATACAGTCGGATTAAAATGTAATTCATATATGTTATTGAGGTTGGCCATAGCATGTACTTTTATACATAAATCTGAATTTCTATTATTAAAAATAGTCCTGTTTATTGCATTAAAATATTTAATTATGATTATATTTCAAACTATATAAGAGGACATGAATGAAAATTATTTCACCTTACTACACCTACGTAGCCTCATGGAAGGCTCCTGGTCAAGTCTGTGTCCAGAACCCCTGGTCATAGGCTCTGCGGGTTAGACCTTGTGGATATTGACATTCCTGAAAGAGAAAAACAGAAATTTTATCCGCATTCCGTTAGAAAGTCCTTCTTTCAAGTATTACACTTTAAAAAATAAAATGCGAAACGTTTTCCTGATATATTTTTTGCCTTTCTATAACGTTTGTTCTTTGTTGTGTTGAAGTTGCCTTCGCCTTAGAATCATATTTTCTTTAAGAAATTGATTTAAGTATATACTCTTTAATATTACGGCCACACGAATAAATATGAGAAAAATTTAGCCATTGAAAAAGAAAAAAAAGAAGTTTTAACATCTTTTAAATCAATCTAATAAATATTATATGATTTTAATTGTGAATTTTATACCAGCAATTAATCGTTTTAATAAAATACTTATCATAATAGGGATTATTCCTACTATTTAAAAAGAAAAAAAACACTAAGCTCGTTCTAATGCTAAAGCTTACATTCCAAATCTTCAAATTCCTGATCTATTATAACTGAACAAAAAACAATTTTAAAGAGGTTTCTTATTTATCCATACAATAAACAAAAGTCAACATATTTTAAATCAGCCCAATATTTAAAGTTTACAATTTTTGAATGTGTGAAAGTCATTAAATATTTTAATATAACAGTCTTATCACAACGCGCGTTATTCTTATTATTTAAAAATAAAAATAAATAAAATTCATTCTAGTGCAAAAGTTTGAATCACAAATCTTCCGATTACAGATTTATTATAACTTTTAAAAAAAAAGCAATTAAAAAAAGATAGTTATTTGCCCATGCAAAAAAATCCTAACATGCACAGAAAAAAATAAAACCTAATTTGGGTCGAAAGATTCTTAGGTATGTGCCCAAATTGGGTCATGCCTGTTTTGGTTACCACTGTGTATCCATTCTGGGCACTGTTAAATACCATTTATTTATTTATTTATTTATTTATTTATTTATTGAAAATGGGTATTTAACAGTGGAGACACATGTGTCTCCATTTTGAGCACTGTTAAATACCCATTTTCAAAAAAAATAAATAAATAAATAAATAAATAAATGGGTATTTAACAGTGCCCAGAATGGATACACAGTGATAACCAAAACAGGCATGACCCAATTTGGGCACATACCTAAGAATCTTTCGACCCAAATTAGGTTTTATTTTTTTCTGTGTATTTTAAATTAACCCAATGCTTCATACTTTTCAATTTTTCATTTTATGAAAATGACTAAATGTTTTGAAAAAAAAAATGACCTGAAAGAATAAATTTTATAAGAGAAGTTAATCCTATCTTTAAAAAAAAAAACTAAAGCTCACAAAAACTAAAAGCTAATGCAAAAGATCGAATATTAAATCTCGAAATTTCAGATCTATTATAACGGTGAAAAAAAGTAATTTTAAACAAATAGTTATCTATTCATCCATGCATTAAAAAAAAAAAAAAAAGAGTCAACTTATTTTAAACCAACAAAATGTATCATACTTTTCAATTTTGGATTTCATTGAAGTCATTAAAATATTTTAAAATAAAAGACCTATCATAACCGGGGTAATTCATATTATTTAGAAAGGGAGAAAAAAATAATAAAGTTCTAATGCAAAAGACCGAATCCTAAATCTTCCAATTTCAGATCTATTATAAGTGTGCAAAAAGCAATTTTAAAGTAAAAAAGAAGCATAAAAAATGTATAAACACCAACAAAAGCCTTTCCAAAGAATATTTATTTCTCATATCTATTCTGGCATATGACTAGAAAAATAACTCACGTGAAGAGAAATGCCAAGAAAAATTCAGCTTTTCAAGAGAGATAAATTCTCCGAACCTTTCTCCAAAATATTTTCTTCTATATGGGGAATAGTTAAGGGTAGAGACACATAAATCTTTTGTTAAGGGCCATTGTGAACGAGAGAAGTTCAACATATGCCGCCACTAAGTTATATATGCGTATTTACACTCGCGCTCTAACCTGAAGTTTTTAAAATTTCTTGTGGAATAACCTGCTCGGATAAGAGAATATTATTACTTGCGTCTTATTTGGATGGAAAATTCTGCTTTATTTACACAAAGGAAGTAAGGTTGTAAAAATAAAATAAAATAAATAAATAATGAATATAATAATAATAATAAATGCTACACTGAAAAAAAATGTAGCGTATTACTGCTTATTTTACTGTTTATGAGTGTTAATTTTACGGTATAATACTGGCAGCAGGGATGCCAGTATTATACCGTAAAATCAACATTTTTTTTTTTTTTTTTTTTTTTTTTTTTTTTACAGAGTAGAGAGTTATTATGCAGCCGGCCTACTATACATACGTCCATAAGTTGTCTCCCCAGAGCGAATTTAAATCAACCGGTATGTAGTTGTAAAGTAAATGCGCAGAGCTGACAAGCTTCCGGCTTTTTTTGCATAATAGTATTTTAGTACAAAAAATTTTGTTTTTGTGTTTTCGATAGGAGAATTTTGCGATTTAAACAACATTTTCTGTAGAAAAATAGTTGTTTTCAAAAATCCGGAAACTTGGCAACTCTGAATACGATTAAAATGATACTTTAATGTTATCAAAATTAATTTACAAATGACCATATAGTCCAAAAATTAAAAGCAGAATTTCTTATAATTGAAAAATAATTTTAAAAATTTAACTTTTTTTTTAACCGTTTTAAAATTTATAGGAAGTATGCAGCTGAGAAACAGAAAGTCCAAATTTGTTGAACTGTGTCATTTATGAAGGGATGCCACTGGCGGCTATTTTTATTATTATTATTATTTATTTGTATACTACTATTTCTAATCAATAATAAACTATCGTGAAGATAGGTAGAAATCTATTACGATTACGAGTATTATATACTCAATATTTTTAAAATAGAAATTACAATACAGCATTTATATTTAAACAATCGAAAAATGGTATTTAATTTATGTGAAATATTACATTTAACAAAATTGTTTTACAGTTAGGAATAATTTATTCAGAATACAGTTACGTATATACGTAATTGTATGTATAATATACACACATCAGAGCTTGTGTTAAAGATATTGAGTTAGTTTCTCATCATGATACTCTTAAGCTACCACATCCAATCAGCTGTATTAGTTCAGAAAGAGTAGCTTTAAAAGTAAAATCTGACTTATCTAGTTATAAAAATCCTCAATGATTTATAAAATTTTGAATGTGAGATATTAACGTATTGCAAACCAGTAGCTTTATCCGACCAGATCAAGTAAAAAATTTTAATTAATAAATTATGTTAAAAGTATCTCATACAAAAATAAGTTTCACTTAATTAAATAAAATTTATAATGAAAAAATATTGTTTTATAATATACGCGTCAAAACTGAATGATTTTTTTGTTGTTGTTGTTGTTGGTGGAGGTGAGCCTGGACTAATTGTTGATAGTCACTTATATATATTTAATTGGATATTTAATTCGTATTCGAATTACACATGACATTGTAATATAACTTTGTTTATGTATTTTCGTTTTTTTTTTCGATATTATATTCGCGTTCCTCCAACCGGTCCGCCATGTAATCCCAAGGAAATGCATACGACAGGTAGAGAACTACTGAGCTAATTTTAAAATTTAAAGGTATTTCTCCGATGGTGTAATAAAAACGAAACCAATTACGTAGACAGTTATTTATTACCAATTACGTAAACAGTTATTTATTACCATTTTCAAATACAGTTCGAGAATCCAATCAACCACAGGTAATATTATCTGCAGGAAAAATAAGACTGACTCTGAAATCACTGTTAAGAGAAGTCGTCAGCTTTAACATGCTAAAACTTCAAGATTTTTTTTTTTTTTTATCTATACTTTATGTGTCACCCGATTAAATCCAACTCTCCGGAATTAATTCTTTATAGGCTGATTAATTTATTTTATGATTAATTTTAATATCACTCAAAGAAAACTTTATTAAAATTAATTCTGAAAATATTCAACATGTATTGGAAAAATAAAAATTTAGTGCGTCTGTTGCGCGCACAGCACAAAAACTAATTTTTATTTTTTATTTTTATTAAAGTAAATAGAGTAGTCCGACCAGTAAGTAAACAGTCCCCTGCGAATAAACAATTAGTAAATATTTTAATAGAATATGGTTTGAAAAACTCCCTACTAGTTAATTATCATGCTAAGTTTAAAAAAAACCGTAATTCGTGTTATAAGTTATTTGTACAATGACATAGAATGAAACTTAAGAGCCTACATCAATCACGCGAAAAAACGCTCCAGCTAATGTTAAGTCTATGGGAAGGTTATTGCACGATTTCTCGCTCGCATTTTAATATTTTTAAATGATTCTTTTTGCATAGGATAGCTGAGGCCAATCCCCAACGTTGTTAGTTTTTACTTTTTCGATTTTGGTTCCAGTTTTTTTACATAAGGGTAATTTCACTTTCAGAACCGGTTCCAACCGGTTCCAAAATTGAAAATGTCCGCTTATAAAAAAAACCGTAACCAAAATTGAAAAAGGTAAAAACTAACAACGTTACAGATCCACCTCAGCTATCCTATGCAAAAAAATTATTTAAAAATATTAAAATGTGAGCGAGAAATCGCGCAACAACCTTCCCACAGACTTAACATTAGCTGGAGCGTTTTTTCGTGTGACTAGCGTAGGCTCTTAAGGCTGTTCGTCAGTAGACTTCCCGATTCCCCTGGGTAATGTTAATCCTATGGGCGTAGGATGCATTCGTATTTTTAAAATATCTCCTTATGAAATTAATATTTTCAACTTCTGTTTTCTTTGCGCACTGTTCTTAAAGGATGTCTCTTTTTTTCTTAGTTGTCAAATTGTTTCTAAATATATACTTAATTTTATGTGAAGTGTTAAAATTTTATTCAGTTTCGCTCAGGTTTTAACACATAAAATTATAAATTAAGCACATATTTTAGAAATATTTTGATAACTAAGAAAAAAGGAGACATCCTTTAAGAACAGTACAAAGAAAACACAAATTAAAAATATCAATTTCATGAGGAGTATTTTAAAAATACGAATGCAACCTACGGCCATAGGATTAACATTAGCAAGGGGGATCAGGAAGTTTACTGACGAGCAGCTTTAAGTGTTGTGTTTTTAAATTGATGCCTGTTCATTCAATGGGAAATTTTGTATTCATTCACTGGTAAGAACTGTTCATTTATTTGGTTTTTGTATAGCTTTTTATTAAGACACCCCTAACACCCCAAACAAATGAAATATAAACTTCCTTTTATTATTTTGTAATCATTTGTATACCAACACATGTATTTGCACTGTCAGATACCAAAAGGTATATTTTGGAATATATAAGGTATAAAGGAAAAAAAGTAGCGATCTGTGATACCTCTATCGGCAGTTAAAGATTAAATCTTAATATATATCACATTTGAAGATACATTCCAATCACAAAGAATAAAATTTACATCGTTTAACACATAAAATAGTAATAGTTATTGCATATATAAATAGTATTTTAAAATAAATAATCTGTTTTAAAATTAATTTTTATAGCGCACGTAAGTAATAACAAGTTGCAAATTGTTCGTTAAACGTGAAAAATGAGGTGCATTCGTACTATAACTAGTTTTACAATTCAAAAAAAAAAAAAATCATCGTTATTATTTCAGTGAAATGAATTATATCGTCTCCTATGAGCGAAATGAACGTACCTTTTCTCTTATTTACGTATGCGACGTTTACAGATGCGATTTTTTTTTTTCGACACCAGACAGCGCATCAAAATTGACCATGGAGATCTTGGTTTTCGAATGATTACCTCCATAGTTTAATATTTATATGACTCATGATGAATGAATCTCTTGTGTTTATTTACTTTAATGGATTGAGATATTTGGCTGTCAAACTAATTTCCACTGAAGTTATCTCAGAATTTATACCATTTTTTAATGTAAGTCATCTCTTAAACAAACCATTTTTTTTTTTTTTTTTTTTTTTTTTTTTTACGATCTTTCTAAAAATGTAACTTGTATGCAATTTTATTTAAACAATAATTTTGAATAAAAATGGCCACCTGGGATATGAAAAAAGAAGTGGTTAGCCCGTATTTGTTTTCCTCAGTCATATGACTTGCGCTTTTATTATACAGATTACGTATGATAGGATTTAATAGAATGAAGAAAACTTTTATTAATATCTTTTTAAGTTTTGATTCGATTTTCATAAAATTTGAAATGACTCGATACAATTCTGCAAAGATTATATATATTAAATTTCAAACCATTCGGTTGGATAGTTTTTTCGCTGTTATATGCGGACGGACGGACGGTCCAGACGACGACTATAAATGCTATGTATTTATATAATTACGAACACACCTAAAAACACTGTTTTAAGAAAACCACATGCAAAATTAAAAATCAAATAAAGTCGCTATTAAAGTATACACTTTCAATTCAAATTTAATCCGGCCCTAATTTGAATATTTTCATGCGGTTTCTTTTGTTTAATTCAACATTTTATAAAAAAAAAAGAAAAAGGAGAAAGAAAAAAAGAAAAAAATTATTCTTTGAAGGTGTAAAACTACTCTGCTTAAATAACTTAAAAATTGGCAAAAAGTATCTCTGACAGAGATTCGAGATATTTGATAGTAGTCAGTGCATGAGTACAAAACACCCGATTTAATCATTGAAAAAGCTTTGAGGTCTTAGTATGCATATTGGAAAACCAGCTGTAATGTATGAGAGATAGGCGTGAAAATCGAAGGTGTCGGTACTGCGTAATCAGGTTGTTGAAAAAAATAAAAGGCTTATTTAAGAAAAAGTTAGAATCAAATTGATAGGGATAAAAAGTACGATTTTAAGTTCGAAACGAGGAGAAAATTGGAAGGAATGTGGGGAAATAAATAATAACTAATATTAATAGTGAAGTAATTTAGGGGGTTTAAAACATAAATAAATTAAATTTTAATTTAGAGGAATTTTTGTTCATATACCACATAAGAAAGATTGCACAAAAGATCGAAATAAAAATGCACAAAAAAATCGGAAAAAAGGCCTGCATAAAAACATCTATATAATAAAAGCGTAAAGCACTTGACTGTCATCAACAGTTCCGGGGTGCCCGCTTCAAAATAAATATAATTGATTGTGGATTTTTACTGTTCTCAAACCACGGAGAAAACGGTAGACTTTAATCGCCTACAGAGAATAAAATCAGAAAACACCTTTGACGTCATTCGCTATGAACCAATGAAATTAGTTTGTTTTTGAAGTGTGCCAATCATTGTGAGCTCGCTATTTATTGAATGCAAATCATTTTATTATTATTATTATTTAATGGTATCCACGCAAAAGATCTTAATTTTCTATTTTTCGAATTGGAATATTTTTTAAGTTATAAATTTACATTTTTCCTTGACGCCAAGATGAATTTATCCATTTGGCAGTTACCTGATGATGAAGCTGCAGTAAAATTGCTTCAGGACTACGGAATTACACATAAAGTTTTTCTGCGATATGCCGCCAGCAGTTTAAATTGAGTTTTATTTTATTTTATTGCATAATATTTATTTCTTCTTTCATTTTAAGTATATATTTGAATTGGTTTAATAAGACAGTTTGTGAAAGTCTGTAATTTTCAAATGATCATTTTTTTAAATGATCACTATCGCACCAACATTTTTTTTTTTCAAATGTTTCACTTGGTCCGTGTAGCAAAATGTGCCGAATTGTTTTTACTGGTGTAAGGAGAAAATGTGGAGAATATTTACATTCACTGTTGTCTATTCCGCGGAAATGAAGCAAAAATCCTTTTTATAAAGAATATATTATGTCTGTATATCTATGTACTACAAAAGGCTTTATCCTGAGTGATTCATCAACGCATACGCAACTATTCAAGTTAGATTAAAAAGAAAGGATTTTTTTTTTAATTCCACTCCTACGGGAGGGGGGGGGGGTTAAGGGAGTGTCAGAAGATTTTGGTCACTTCGACATATCTCAGCAGCAGTTTTAGGTAGGAGTGTGAAATGCAGCATAACGATTCTACTAAAAAATGGTTAAACCCGTATTTCAATGACTTTATACATTCAACCTTCAAGGTAGTGAAAAATATTGAAGATCCAAAACAAAATATTTTTCCGTAAGCGTGTCTATAGTCAACTTCTGTGTGTTAGCATGCGTGGTTTGGCTCAAAACTAATTTTATTGTTGTAACTATTGTTGTCACTCTCATAATCTTGAAACTACATTGTTGCCAGCATCTTTTATTTTTGTCGTCTAACTTGGCTATGAACCCGATTATGAAAGATTAGACGAAAAAGAAAACTATTGCTGATTTTTGATTAGATATTATGCGCTCGACATTTTTCTGGTTAAAATTTTGATTAGACTTTATTTTTAAATTTCATGTTTATAAATTGTTTTTGCACTTTTCGTCTTTTAGCAATCGAATTTCAATCTGTATACAAAATATAGTATACCTCCTCCTGTTCTCATTTACGATTTACATACTAATCGCCCTATTTATGGACTTGAGTATTCACGAGGCTCCGTTATAGTGATTTCCGTATAATTAGTTTATAAGTATGAAATGTACAAAGCTCTGTTAAAATAATAACTGTCGTTTTAACCGTTTATGTACGCAAAATTCACAGAGCGCCGTTATAGGATTGGTGTTTTAATGATTTATGAGGCGCGAAATACACAGAGTCCGTTATAGTTATCACCGAATTGACCATATATGGTTGCGAAGCACACAGGGTCCTATTATTTTAATCACCTAATTAACAATTTATGGGTGCGAAACTCCAATTTACAAAACTCGCCATATATCACAGGTTAACCAATATTTGTTTATTTCAACCGAAAGCTCTCTCTTTTCCCAAGATTAACACCGGCAGGGCCAAGCGGGTTTTTGCCAACGGGCTTACGAATAAAACTTATTTTTTATGTCGTGAAATCTTTATTTACATGCTTTTTTTTATATTTTATGAGTTATTTTCGTAATATTTAAAATAAAGTGTTTTATTTATTTATTATCTGTCTGCAAGTAAAATGCACTTTGTGAGCCCAGGCCAATGCCCAGGATATACGCAGCAAAAGTCACCTGAGCCCATCGAGCGACCGTCTAGACGGGAGAAGATCGGCTAGTGTTTGACTATATAATATATTGTCGTTTATAACTGTTTTGAGGACAATGGCGCTTCTGTGTCCAGAATTATCGCAACACATTTGAAAAAGTTGTTTGTTTTATTACATATAAAACAGCTTGCTTATTTATTTCTAAAGTAGTTGAATATAGAATACCTTGAAACTTATTAAAGGCACATTTATTCAATAGCTATGGATGGATAGCTGCCTTAAATCTAGATTATTGCTCTCTTAAGAACTGATTTCTGTTCGCCGGATTCATTCATATTTGTTTCTTCCATTGTATAACACGAACAGTTGTGAGAGAATTATGGTATAATTCGTTGTTTCGCGTTACAACGTGACAAGAATATTTTTGGATAAAATATATATATATATATATATAATAAAACTTTTTGAAAATAGTAACTATTAAATAACATAAAAATCGACAATATATAAATAAACCAATAATTATAATTCAGTATAAAAATGTATAAATTGAAAAAAAGAAACAGAAATAAAAGTATTAGGAGGAAAAATACACGAGCAGAATGGGAAAATATTACAAGAAAAAGGAATTCCGCAATATTAAGTAAATCGCAATTGATGTCTGTTTGAGTAAAATAAGCCATTAAGCATAAATTACTTTACTCAAACTTCCCGGTCGTCTGCGATACCACATGTGAAAGAATTTGAATTAAGAATGGATAAATTCTGAAAATCAAAACATGAGAGATGAAATATCAGTTACAAGGAAACATTAAAAAATCATATATAATTGTAATGAACAGATTTTAAACGAATAGAAAAATAATTGAGAAACTGCACGTACCATTATAATGTCATACTCATGACCGTTCTAACAATTTTGATAAGCACGTGGAATATTTGTATAATTACTGTTAACAGGACACAGTTATTTTAACAAATTGTAAAATAACCGTAAAGACAATGTATCAATTAAAAAATTGTGAAATGGTTATATACAATATACATATTTTAAATTGGTAGTCCCATAATAATCTTGAACTAATTAAGGCTAATTAATTTATGTGTTAAAATCTTAGCGAAACTGAATACGATTTTAACATTTCATGTAAAATTAAGTATATATTTTAGAAAAAAAAATGACAACTAAGAAAAACTAGTCGTTGGGGGCCACCGTAATACTTACCCATCATGGATATGCATAATGTAAAATATTAAAATAAAACAAGTGTAAACTACTTATAAAGTGCATTGCAATTCAAATAAAATCGTGGCTTGATGACGTCACAAACTTTAAAGGCTCGATTACTGAATGGCTTGAAAGAAACATCCTTATAACTCCAAAAATAATAATCCTATTAACTAGCGGTTTATTGCATCTGATTAAGCGTCAAATTTCCAATTAGAATGTATCTTTGAAGTGAAATTTGGATGAAATACAGGGTCATGAAAAATTGAAGAGTGTGGAAATAGGATTCCAAATATCTCGGCAACTCATTATCCGATCGACTTCATGCTTTATGCAAAATTTGTTTTTTTATTGTTTTTTATATTTATTTCTTAAAATAAACAATTTCGAAAATTTTTATATAAGGTAAAGCCAGGAGAGATGGCGCGGTGGGAGAGATTGCGCACATAGAGGTTTGGGGGGAAGGAGTAGAGTGAGCGCGCAGCGACTCCAGGTAGTTGTACAATAGCAGTAGTGGAGTGTCTACTTGAAAGTGCACGTTGATTGTTTTAAACGTCTAAGATAAAGTATTGCTATTTTGTTTTGTTTTTGCAAAGTAAGTGCTTGAATTTTCATAGCTATTCATCAGAATTTCTATATAATGTCAGTAGTACAAAACATTTTTAACTTAAACGATTTCTTATAAGCTACTAATCTAGACTAACAATGTGAACATCAACGGTTCGTTTTAGTAGTGGCCATGTAAAATTAAAAGGCCACGCAATCTCTCCTACCGAAATTGGAGAGTTTGCGAATCTGCTACTTAGGAGAGATACCGCATTGTTCCCATTAGTTTCCATGCTAGGAGAGATTACGCAGCTTATTGGTAAATTATTTTCCCTTTAATTAAATTTTTTTAATAGTTTTTTTAATTATTTCCTTTTTCTGATTCTTTAATCATTAGGTTGAAATATTCACTCCTAATACAATAATATTTGTTCACAAAAACCTTACAACAATGTCATTTAAGTGTAATTATTATTGTTAACAATTTAATTGTAGTTATTGTTAGTAACAATCTCTCCTACCCATGTGCGCAATCACACCAACCCTGTAAGGAGAGATTTCGTAAAATAACTTTCTTGATTTTATTACAACTGTTCTATTAAATTACAACATAACAACAAAATAGCAATGGAAATGCATAAAAAACAAATGAAGTGAAAATTATTCATGGATAGTTTAGAAAAAAATTAATATTTAGATATTTTATTGGTATTCTTTTGAATTGTGCGCAGACTCTCCTAGCTTTACCTTACCTTTCATCAGAACGAATATTTCGAGAGTCCGAAAAAAATTGTTCCGGTTAATCGAGGTTTTTGAAATGAAATAGGCTTCTTCCCATTATTACTTACTAAGTACATACCAAATTGCAAGTCTCTATCTCAATTTCTTCGGGAGATAGAGCGTTTACAGACACACACACAGACACACAGACGGACGGCAAATTTTTTATTCTAAAAATATGTTTTTCGGAATCTCCAGTGTCTGAAACGTGTAAATCCGTCAAAAAAAAATCTTCGATTTTCAAAACGATTACAAGACTTACCTTATACTACGTATGATGGGTAAGTAAAAGAGACATTCTTTAAGAACAATACAAAGAAAACAGAAGTTAAAAATATTAATCTCATCAGAAACGTCACCTGTAAAAAATGCAGCCAAGTCTCGTGACTCTTTTTCCGTAAAAAGTTCTGAGATCGTGTAAAGCCAAGTTTAGCTATCTTATTAACTCTGAAATTTTCATTCACAAATCACTCCTAGTCTCTACATCTTTAGTTAAATATTATTTTGTGACTTGGCAATTACGCAGCACAGGGAAGTTATTACACCTTACTTTGTTATGGGATGGGATGAGATAATATGATTAAGGCTAATTATATACGCACATGGAAGTTATTACACCTTAATATGTTATGGGATGGCATGGTATTATTTGATTAAGACTAATTATATACATCACATTATCGTGCTACGTAACTGCCAAATCACAAAATAATATTTAACTAAAGATGTAGAGACTAGGAGTGATTTGTGAATGAAAATTTCAGAGTTAATAAGATAGCTAAACTTGGCTTTACACGATCTCAGAACTTTTTACGGAAAAAGAGTCACGAGACTTGGCTGCATTTTTTACAGGTGACGTTTTTGATAAGATTTCACTTCTTTTTGTAAGTAATCCTCCTTTTCTTGATTTTAGGTTCTTTTTGGAGATCATCCACTGATTTTCGCCACACTCTGTCCCTATTATTTACAGGTATCAAAAATTTGAAGCTTTAGTTTCGTTTGTAAAGTACTGTAGATAAAAAGAGATTCCAGGTTCCTAGGCAAGCACTAAGTTATGGGAGGAGGAGTGTCAAAAGTACTCTCAATTGCTTCCAGGATAGGTGCTATCCATCTGAGATACACTATATTGCCAAAGGTGACCGGTCACTTGCGATTTTAGACGTTTTGTTAACTATCTAGAAAAATACATGAGGAATTAACCTGAAACTACAGGTGAGTAAACAGTATAGTATAGGTTATATATTTCCGCGAAGATTTTTTCACGAAACCCCATAGGGGACTGTCAACAAATTGAAAATTAACGAATATCTTTTGGATAACCCTGTAAAAACTAATGTAGCAAAGGCATTCAAACTCGAGATTATTAATAAGTGGCTTATTGTAATATACTGTGTTCAGTTTTATGAGGATAGCATGTATACTCGTAGAGAAATTAAGGTTTTTATAAAAACAGTCCCAAACTTCGCCTAGTTTTTTGCTTATAACTTGCAGAGTTCTTAATATAAAAAAAAGTTCTTTTCAGAAAATATGACAAGCAACATTGTACATAATACTCTGCAATCAGAATTAAAAAATAATAATAATTGGATGAAAAGTTAGCAAGTTTACTAAAAAATGTTTCACTGCGCATGCGCGAATGCAATCAAAACATAATATACATAATGTATTAGCTAAGTATATAGAGCAACTTTTGTGAACGTCTCAAAATCATAGCTTGAAAATTCAGAAAATTATCGTCGATAGAATAAGCTCGAAATCCGTTGTTCCCAAAAGGAAGCAAAAATATTTGGGGTTGTATCCAAATATAGTAGTACATGCAATATTGTATACGCTATCTTGGCACTAATCAACAGATATTTGATACAACCCCTCATCTTTTTGCTTCTTTTTGGGAACAACGGATTTCGAGCTTATTCTATCGACGATAATTTTCTGAATTTTCAAGCTATGATTTTGAGACTTTTACAAAAGTTGCTCTATATACTTAGCTAATACATTATGCATATTATATTTTGATTGCATTCGCGCATGCGCAGTGAAACCTTTTTTTAGTAAACCTGCTCATTTTTCATCCAATTTTTATTATTTTTTTCATTCTGATTGCAGAGTATTATGTACAATGTTGTTTGTCATATTTTCGGAAAAGAACTTTTTTTTATATTAAGAACTCTGCAAATTATAAGCAAAAAACTAGGCAAAATTTGGGGCTGTTTTTATAAAAACCTTAATTTCTCTACGAGTATACATGCTATCTTCATAAAAATGAACACAGTATATTACAATAAGCCACTTATTAATAATCTCGAGTTTGAACGCCTTTGCTACATTAGTTTTTACAGGGTTATCCAAAAGATATTCGTTCTTTTTCAATTTGTTGACAGTCCCCTATGGGGTTTCATGAAAAAATCTTCACGGAAATATATAACCTATATTATACCGTTAACACACGTGCAGTTTCAGGTTAATTCCTCATGTATTTTTCTAGATAGTTAACAAAACGTCTAAAATCGCAAGTGACCGGTCACCTTTGGCAATATAGTGTATTATACTTGAAGCCCTAGATACTTGATATTTAGCATAAAAGTACTTTTTAGTATAAAAAGAAAGCGAAGGAAATTTCCAATAAATCAAACTATATTCATTTTTTCGATGTTTTTTTTTTTTTTTTTGTTTTTTTAGTCTTGTTTTTCATTTACGGATTTTTTAATTTTTCCTTACTTTGTATACTAAACCCTACTTTTCTGCCAAATGTCAAGCTTCTAGGACTACAAAATAGAATTATTTTCAAATTTTCGACTTTTTATAAATTTATTGATTTTTCGATTTTAATTCTAAGTTACCAGATTGTCATGCCACTATAAGTAATTCTTAGATCCGTTCTTCTTAGGATCATTTAGGTTCAATTTAGAGATAAATCAAGTGGATCTTAGAGTCACCATGATTTTATTTAGAAAGGACTATCAAGCCATAACTTTCGAATTATCCATATTTTTTAATTTTTCCTTATTTAGTATCTTAAATTTTTTTTTAAATTTGTACCTTTATTCCAAATTTCAAGTTTCTAGCGCTATAAAATCGAATTATTTTCAAATTTTCCTTATTTTTCCATTTTGCCGATTTTTTTCGATTTTTTTATTTTATTTTCGAATTTTATTGCGTTTTTTATTTTAACTTATTCTGAATCATAAACACTATCTTTACCACGAATTTTAAGTTTCTAAGGCTAAAAGATGAATTTTTTTTTAATTTTTTAAATTTTTTTCGAATTTTTGAATTTTTTTTCCGAATTTTCCGGATTTTTTAATTTTTCCTTATTTTGCATCCTAAATGCTACCTTTATTCCGAATTCCAAGTTTCTAGCGCAACAAAATCTGATTATTTGAAAATTTTCGATTTTTTCGATTTTTCGATTTTATTTTCAATTTTTTTTTTTGGTGTTTTTGATGTTTTCTTTTTCTGAATTTTAAACACTACCTTCACACCAAATTTTAAGTTTTTAAGACTACAAGATCGTGTTATTTTCAATTTTCAATTTTGTTCGAATTTGTTAAATTTTCGAATGTTTTTTTTCTTTTTTTTTCTTTTTTTTTTGGGGGGGAGGGGGGGGGAATTTTCCGGACTTTATAATTTTTTCTTTCTTTATATCCGAAACACTAGCTTTATTACAAATTTTAAGTTTCTATGGCTGCGGGATCTACCCAATCTTTATGATGACGCGAGAGTGAGTGAGTGTGTGAGTGACAAAAAATCGAAACTTTGAGTTCATATATCGTCTGCTCTAATTTATGGGTATTTTTCGAATTACCCATATTTTTTAATTTTTCCTTATTTAGTATCTTAAATATTACCTTTATTCCAAATTTCAAGTTTCTAGCGCTATAAAATCGAATTATTTTCAAATTTTCCTTATTTTTCGATTTTTCGATTTTCCGATTTTTTTCGATTTTTTTATTTTATTTTCTAATTTTATTGCGTTTTTTTATTTTAACTTATTCTGAATCCTAAAGACTATCTTTACCGCGAATTTTAAGTTTCTAAGGCTAAAAGATCAAATTTTTTTAATTTTTTTCAATTTTTTTCGAATTTTTCGAATTTTCGAATTTTTTTTCGAATTTTCCGGATTTTTTAATTTTTCCTTATTTTGCATCCTAAATACTACCTTTATTCCGAATTCCAAGTTTCTAGCGCAACAAAATCGGATTATTTGAAATTTTTCGATTTTTTTCGATTTTTTCGATTTTTTTAATTTTGCTTTCGATTTTTTTGGTGTTTTTGATGTTTTCTTTTTCTGGATGCTAAACACTACCTTCACATCAAATCTTAAGTTTCTAAGACTACAAGATCGTATTATTTTCAATTTTCAATTTTGATGGAATTGTTGAATTTTCGAATGTTTTTTTTTTGTTTTCGAATTTTTCGGATTTTATAATTTTTTCTTTCTTTGTATCCTAAACACTACTTTTTTTCCAAATGTCCAGTTTCTAGGGCTACGGGATCTACCTAATCTTTTTGATGACGCGTGAACGAGTGAATGAGTGACAAAAAAACGAATGTTTGAGTACATATATCGTCTGAACTAGAAAAGACAGAGAGTTGTAATTTTAAATTTTGGTCCTGTGTGCCAAATACTCTAGAAAAACGAAGTTTCAAATTTTTGGGATACTCCAGCGTGGAGATATGGGGGGGGGGGGCGGTCAAAAGTGCCCTGAGTTGCTTCCAGAAAAGTATGCTTACGGCCGTGCTTTCTCGACTTGGCGGCAGATTTTCCGAGGAGATATTTTAAAAATACGAGTGCATCCTACACCCATAGGAATAACATTAGCGAGGAGAATCGGGAAGTTTACTGACGAGCAGCCTTAAATATCCATACCTCTATAGCATAATTAAGTATATACTTCAGTGAAAAAAATCATATACATATATACAGGGCTTGACAAATGCAGTCGCTGGGTCGCCACTGGAGATTATGTTATTTAATCTGGCAAATGTTTTTTTTTTTTTTTTTTTTTTTTTTTTGCAAAAAAATTGACATAAGAAATGAGTACAAATAGTGTTTTTTCTCTCCTCTAGCCCTACACTGAAAAAAATGGGTACTCAAAATTGAGTAAAAAGTACTCAATTTTGAATACGTCACATACTCAAAATAGCTTCGATTCAAATGTACTCAAAATTGAGAAACACATGTACTCATTTTTGATGCCATAGATGTATTCAAATATGAACTGCTATGTACTAATTTTTTATCCCATGGATGTATTCAAATATGAAGTGTTTTATGTACTCATTTTTGGTCCCCACTGTAAAAAAACGGAAATTGTACTGGCAACCGAGACGCCAGTACTATTCCCGTATTTTAACGGAAAAAAAAATCCGTAAATTCCAGGAAACTTTCCGTGATTTCTGAAATTTCCGTTTATAAATTTCCGTTTTATAACAGATATCTTCCGCATTTTTTAGAAATTTTTATGTCGTTAAAATAAAATTTATAGGATAAAAAAGAAAGAAAGAAAGAAAGAAAGTTACTTCGCGAGAACAACCTTATAAGGGATACATACACTTCTACTCATTTTTTTCATTCCTGCGTGTGTTTATAGTAATTAACCAACCCTTGCGATGAGCGGAATCGAACCCGTGATCTCCTGTATACTAACCTGACGACTTAGACCAACGCGCCATGAGTGGCCACGCCTCGTTCTCAAATGTTGTTAGTTATTTTATGATGCAAAAACTTGAGGTTTCATCTGTAGATGGATTTTTTCAGTTCCAATGTTTTTAATATTTTCTCTTCATAATTTTCAATATTTTGCTGTATTATTTGGTGCCTAGTAACAGATAAATTTCAATTTATTATGTATTATATGCGTAAAACATTGCATTAAGAATACTTTTGCTTCTTTTTGCAACAGTACCAACATTTTCTTTATTCGAACATATACTTTTTTTAATTATTTGCCTGATTATCTATTTATCAATTCCAATAAAAACAACAATTATCTTAATCAGACGTGTTTATTACATGCTATTAAAATATTTTTTTTAATGTCTTATATTAAAAAAAATTATGTAAATAAAAAATTTTATAATAAATTAAATTATTATATTTCAGCTATGCTGAGAGCTTTTGCGTACGGTTCTGTTAAAATAAATAGTTAAAAAAAATTATTTTTAGAGACAAATTTGAAATTAATTAGCTTGGGATAGGTAAGTTTAAATCTGAACTTATTGATTTAATTTAAATTAAATTAGTTTAATTTATAAAAATATAAGCTAACGAAATAAAAAAGGTATAAAGTTAAAAACTTTATTTTTATAAAAGTAAAGAAAAAATATTAACTAATTTTATAAATTTAAGCAAAAAATTATAAAGTTTTAACCCATTCGGGACCATGGGTGCATATATGCACCTCAAAAAGAGCATACAGAATTTGTTTTAGGCACCAGTAAAAAATAAAAGTAATATTTGCTTTCTCTAATTAGTGTATTTTTGTGATAGCTTAACTAAAGGTAGCTTTTGTAAGAAAAGTGGTGTCAACCGAATAAAATTTGTGTAAAAGCCGCCGTTCCCGAAGGGGTTAAATTATAATTTATAAAATAATAAATTTTAGCGTAATTCATAAATTTGTAAGCCAAATCAGTTTAGTTTAATACCAATTTGCATAGCTATAATTTGCAAAGATATTATGTTATGAAACTTTTAAATAACACAATATTGCCTCACGTTAAAAAAGATAAAATAAATTTTAAAAAAATTAGTGAAAAAAAATCATAATTTTGAAGTACTATCAAGAAAAGAAAAAAAAGTAGATGTGTAAAATGTGAGGGGAAAAAAAGAGTAGTAAATGTGTGGTAGTGGATTCATTTTGATGAAAATCTGGAACAACCAGATCCACTTTTCATTTCTCTTATTCTTCGTTTTTCCTTCAAATAATAGCTTTTTAGGCTCCGAAATTTCGTCATTACACATTCTGAAATATACAAGTATGTTGGGTTTGATCATATGTTCATTTTTGATCCAAAAATACTCATTTCGAAATGAGTAAATGGACTTACTCATTTTTGAGTATTTCATTTTTTTCAGTGTAATCATGCGCGGCAAGCAGTGATCTTCTTCCTCTCTCGTATACATTTTATAGAAGAATCAAATTTAAAAGGCATTTTCCATCTGATGCACAGAAAACATCATTATTTTCAGCTCTAGCCAACTAGCACGTGATCAGAATTTAGGGGAGGGGGGAAATTTAAATTAAACAGTAAGAAATATTGTCAATCCAGCCTCTATGACATTTAAAATTGATTATAATGATAAAAAATGCTCAAGTTTTTTGTAGTTTCAAATCAGATTTTTGTGTTTAAATAAGTTATCAAAATTATAATCACTTATATGTTGACAAGTTTCATTAGAAAACATACTTTATATTATCTTTCTAAATTATGTATTATTCTAAACTACGTAATTAATAATTCTAAACTATTCTTGTTATTATTTTTTATTAATTAATTTAAAAAAAAACTTTTGTGCTTTGTGAAAATCAGTGATGGGGGAGGGGGTAGGGATAAATAATTTTTTCCTGGCTACCAGATTTTATGAAATTTGTAAAGTATTCTATACAAATTTTCTGGTAATAATCGTATTTTAAAAATTTTTACGCAATGAAGAATATAAAAGTCGAATGTCTGTGTTTTAAACACTTAAGAGGTTAAAAAGGCACTAAAACTAACTTAGATGTGTCGGCTGGAGACCCTTTATCCTTACCCTTCCCTCCGACCCGCAATTACATACAGCTTATACCTCTTGCAGCGACCACAACAGTTCAGTAATTTTTATTTTAATATACGAGGGTTATTCAGTAAAAAAAATTCATATTTTTTTTATTCGCATAATTTATTGTACACAATTTTAGTTTTATGTTGCATTGTTAGCTTAGTGTGTAATTCTTCCTAATATGCAATATGTGGTAATTCTTTCTAATATGTAATACGTGGTAATTCTTTCATTTATTTATTTCCAGTAGTATATCATTTTCAACTGTGCAAGTTCAGACACGTTCAGTGTCGCTTACGGGAACGATTAAGGCAACATGGGATGAGTAATATAAGACTAGATCCGGATGGTAACTCAGTCCGCACACCGAGGCGACACAAGCAATATGACGCGCGTTTTAGGAGAGAAAAAAAAACATGTTGAAACAAAGAAGAAACCTGCGTCTTCTTTTAAGACGCGCATCAAGTTGCTTGTGTCGTGGCCTGCATCTCTTTCAACAAGCCTGCAAGGGAGTCGTCTTGTTGTTCGAGTATGAGAAATCTAGGAATACACAACGCCCAAACACGGCTCATGTTCAGTTGTTTTGTGCTACCAGCGTGTGACTGGTATCTTATGATAGTTGCAATATTTCTGGTAGTGTTCATAATTTTTATTCGACGATTTTCACTGACAATAGTAGCTGCGGTAAGCTTGAGACCCACAAGTACTTTTTTTTTTTTTTTTTGGTCAGCTTTATTTATAGTTGTTTGATGTGGTTTTGCTAGCTTTATGCTAGATTATGCTAAGAAAAAGCATAGTCTCCCTGATTAGAGCAAGACGAAGATTCCGTCCGTCCCAAAGAGATCTGTCCATTTCGTTAGTTGATTTCTTTCAAAATCTATGAGGACGTGCGACTGCGGATTCCTTATAACAAACACATAGTAAGTACGTAGTAAATACGTATGAATTGTGAGCCTTATGTTCGCCCCACATCTGTGCGACAGAAGGCGGCGCTTTTCAAGACTTCTTTTATGTGGGGAATCTTTGCCGTACAGCAAGATAATGAGAGAAATAGCAGAGAAGGGTCCCTGTCATGTTTAACACTTCTACTGGGGCGAATTTCTGTTGTTGATTTTGTGCGCTTTACTTCCAAACCTTTGAACAGCAACATGAATGGTCACAACTTATCGCAGAGCCTTTGAAAAAGAAAGCCCAGAGAAATAATTCGTGAGTTTTGTTGCAGAATGTGTGATCATGGAGCCTTAAGGGGCGTATCGACTACATACTGCGACAAGAGACGTTTTTTTTTTTCCAAAAACTCTATGGTGAGTTGTGACTTTTTTATTGCTCTTCAAAGGTTTTGAAGCAAAATGCACTAAATTACTCATGAAATTCTCCCAGGGTAGGCGATAAGAATGTGAGGGAGCCTTTTCCACTATGGTCGCTTTCTCTTTTCACACGACAAAAGTATGACAACATCAAACAAACTGATAAAGGCCCCACACTCCATTACGTGGGTGCATTCCAAGCTTTAATATTGACTTCAAGCGCAGTGACTGGTTCTTTGTGTCCATCTTCCTTTGAAGATCATTGTCTGCTTTCCTCACATCCTACATCATCTCTAAAAGTTGTGCTGTAGGAAAGAACAGACTGTCCACAAACCTCTTGTAGCATTTCATAGGCTTCGCTTGTCGATTTCTTCCGGTGAAAGCAAAATTTTATATTGTCCATCGCGTGTTGCCTCCACCATTCTCGCAGGCGATACTGAACGTGTCCGAACTTGCACGACTACCACGGACGTACTACTGGAAAGAAATAAACGAAACAATTACCACATATTCATTACACATTAAGCTGAGAAAGAAACATAAATTTAAATTTCTGTACAATAAATTATGCAAATAAAAAAAATATGATAATTTTTTATTGAACAGCCCTCGTTGTTACGACCCAGAATCAAATAGCTAAATTCAGTATTTGCTTGATAAATAATCATATATGCATCAATCCATTAGAACTTCAAAATTGTGATCTCTTTTAACAAGAAACAAAGAAAGAAAAACACACTATATAAATATAATTGATCATTCTGTATTATAAATTTAGCATCTTGAGCTTTCATGAAGCTTTTTTAAAAACTGCGGTACCAATCTGTAAATTTACACAGCAATAAGAATTTGAAGCTGTTTTTCTCGACTTAAATATCATTAATTCATCGAGTTTCTATTTAAAAGTCAAGTGAGCGTTAAGTTATTCTTAGAATGCCGTTAATTAATCGAACTATATTTAAAAGTCGAGCGAGTTTTAATTTATTTTAGGAATACTGTTAATTTCACTTAATTGCAGTTTAAAAATAAAGCTGATTTTTAGCTTTGTGTTAGGATTTAGAAATATGGTAAATTGATTGAATTGATTTAGTTTAGATCTGAATTAAAACCTTGAATATTTTCTAATGATGATACATGTTTTGAATTTGTTTCAAATTACATTTAAATTGCCAATTTTAGGTAAATATCACAGTTTTCTTTTGTTGTTTTATTTGAAAAACAGTACAATTAGATATTCAAAACAGTTTTTATTATCTTCGTACGATCACTGGGAGTGGGATTGTTTTTGTTTCAACTCTCAAACTGAAAATGTGTATTTAGGTAACCGGAAATGCATGTTCCGACTTCAGTATCTGCCTAGGAAGCTCTTGTTTGGGCAGTGGCTTAGGATGGGATTCATGACGTTAGATCATGTAATCTCCGCCGACACAATCAGTTGAGAAAACCATTCTGGGATAAAAGAATGGGGGACAAACAAAATATTTCTATTTCAACAGATGGCAGCACTAATGTTATATATACTAACTTAAAAAAAATAATCATAGAATATATTTTTCTTATTTTAATTAATGAAGCTTGATATATATGTATATACTCCTTTTACTCACACAATGTCTCATCCTACATTGTTAATTATTGTACTTGTCTTCCCATTTCATCTTTATCATATTTAAATTTTATTTACTTCCTTTAGTTTCCTCACATTTCAAATATTAGTTGCTTTGTCAATATTTTATTTTATTTTGATTCTATTTATCTTCATTCATAATAGATGACAGCACTAGCCTTATTATTTAACTTGTCTACAATTTCAGCTTTTGCTTATAATTTTCTGTGATAGATGGCAGCACTACATAATTTATTTTATATTATTTGTCTCAGCAATGTTTGCGCATAGATATTGCAGCCATTTTGAGTTAGTGATGTCTGGCTGATTGTCAAGTACTTACAATCTTATTCCATCTACAGTCAAAGTTGTCTTTTTTGACGAGTCTTGCACATTATTTTATGATCTAATTACTATTTAAGTTGAATAATTGTTTATATATCTAATTTCTATTTAAGTTGCATATTTATTTATTTATTTTGTTATTTAAACCTCATGAAGGTTATTAATTTTCTTGTTTCATTTATATATGTTATTAGGGGCATGACGCTGACAACATTTGATGAAATAACATATATTTACTATGAATATTCTTATAAAGCCCTTCTGAAGATTCTATAAGATATTCATAGTTTTCCAATTTTGCTTTTCCAATTTTTGCTTTTTCATCCTATTAAGTATAATTCCTTCAGTGTCCATTCCATTGCTTTTTATGATGTGTTGTCCTTCGTTTTTCACATGTGTTTTCATTTTTTAATATATATATTTATATATAGTTTATATATATATATATATACGATATATATATACTAGGGGGCTCAGCCCCCTACTCGCTAACGCTCGCCAACCCCCCGTGAATTGCAAAGCAATTCCCATTGAGACCGCTACGCGGTCCCAGCTTGCTTCGCTCGCTCGCCCCTTTTTATTTTTCTAATAATTCTAGCCGTAATAAGTACTACAATAAATCATTTGAACATATGACATTGACAATGTTTTTAATGTAAAAAAGTAATCGAAAACTCAACTTCATTGAAAACACAACTAAAAATGCATTTAGTTGATGCTACTAATGGACATATAAATCATTTAAATACTATGAAAAAAGGATCTTGGAAACATAATTAGTTTAAAACTTATTGCACCTATAATATTGTACAGAACGGCTTAAATTCACTAAAAAAAACCACTACGTGGTAGGAAGATAGTTTATCATCAATGATTGTTTAAATTTCGTTTAACATTTTACTATTCTAATTGATTATAGATTTCTGCAAAAGAAATTTTTACTTCATTGAAATTGAACAAAAATCATTTTTACTTCAATAAAACACCAACAGATGGCAGCAGGGGATTCTAGAAAGTTTATATTTTATTATCTCCGATTTTTTGTGTGAGTGAAATTCGTAAACAAATTCTAAATAAGAGTTGAGAATTCAATATTACTCATAATTAAACGACAATATTACTCATAATTAAAATGAGGAATCATCTCAGATGCTTTGGATTACGTTCATATTATTTTATTTTTAATAATTGCTAGCTTGAGTGTCAGTGCTCTGACACTGACCGCCATATTGGAGGTGGAGCTAACACAATCTTGTCTGTTCATTGGTCTGAGCTCTGGAAACTAAGGTTGTTGCCAACAATAAGGTAGAAATTCAGCCCTATTTCCGCGCCACGTAAGACAAATATATATATATAGATTATATATATAATATATATAGATTATATATATAATATATATATATAATATATAATATATATATATAATATATATAATATATATAATATATATATATATAAACTATATATATATATATAGTTTATATATATATATAATTTCCAATTTTATTACATATTATTACAATTTTACAATATTATTACAATTTTTCTCACAGTTCTGCGAATAATAAATTATTTATTATTTATTAACATTTTACCTTCAGTTAAATTATTTATATTTATGGTTATTTCATTAATTAAGTGAAATACCTGCAGCTTATTAACTGTTAATATGTAATTTTTCAATGTGTTTGTAACACTCATTTTTGCTGTTCATATGGTTAAAGTAGTAATGGTAAATGAAGATTTTCTATTGTCTTATTTCTTATATTGGATTTTTTTATTTTTCCATTCATTATCGGATTGTGTTTGTTATGAGTGTTTTTATTGGTATTGATGTAGCATTTTTCTTATATGAAATTCAGTATTGATCCATTCTTAATTTCTCATGTGTAATCGCAGTTGATCAAGCATGTTTTCAGACTCGAATCCACTTTTTCTGTTTTAATTACTGAGACGATTTAGTAACGATATATTATTGTTAGTATCTTAAAAGAGATTATTCAAGCTATTTTATACCATTCTTTGATTTAATCAATTTGTAACAGTCCAAAATCTCAAATATTTATAGTTTCCACTGATATTTCAATGACAGTGCTAAAATTTTTGCGCAATACTTCAAAACAGTTGCTTTGTCTATGCAATTTCATTACGTAAACAAACGAGAATCGGTTCAATCGGTGCGACCCCGACAGAACAACGCCTTCTATTTAATTTCTTCAATTTGCATTTTAAAATCAGATAATAAAGAAATGTAAGAACAGATGTGTGTGAGTGGGGGGGGGGGTGTTTGTGCCTTTCACCCCTTCTTGGCGTATTTTCAAAAAATTGCCAAATTGGCACATTTTTGCATTTTATCTTCCGGAGTTGCAGCCTTCAGGAGACCCTGATACTACGCAAGAGCGCTAAAATTAAGAAGTCGAAAATCAAAATAAAAATTACATATTTTTAAACATAGAATATCCAAATATTGTCTAAATTACGTTTTGAAATGCATACATTTTATGAAAAATATAAAAATACATATTTTAAAACATAGAATATCCAAATATTGTCAAAATTCCGTTTTAAAATACATACATTTTGTGAAAAATACAAAAAGACACAATCTTTCAATTTACCAAAAAATTATTATTATTATTATTATTATTTTAAGTTTGGGAGTCTATAAAAGACGGTTTCCTTTTTCTAAAGATGACCTAAGCAAAAATTTTATCGCGAGTTCATTTTAACTATCAGCTACACTGACAAAAAATTTTAGAAGAAATGTCATGATTTGTATATAAATTCCACTTACTTGAATTTCAAACAACTCGTTAAAGGAAAAACAAATATTCTTTGTCAAGGGGGCTGTGCTTAGAGATCTGCACGGACCGGGCTCGGGGCCTATTTTCCTTCACGGCCCTCGGGCCGGGTCGGGCCTGGTCGTTTCGGGCCGGCCGGGTCCGGGCCACACATTTTTCTGAAGGCTCGGGTCTCACTTTTTTCCTGAAGGATCAGGCCGTGCCTTAAATTATTTTTCCGTACAGAGCCGGGACTGGTTTTATTCTTCCTAGTCTTCACGCTCCAAAATTTTCAGTCCTGGTTTTGACCCGTATGAAAATCATTGTCTTGGCGCGGCCTGGTCCGTTCGAAGATTAGTAAAATAAGACCTGGCACAAAAATCTTTGCAAAAAATGCATACATTTTTAAATCGCCATTATTCTACATTAGAATTTATTCTTTTTAAAGAATAGTAGATTTGTACGCTTATTAAAATATGGCTAAATTAAAATATAGTGAAACGTGTGAAAAAGAACCTGCTTATGACGGAATCCTGTCTTAAACTGAAAAATGTGTTGATCCATGCAGAATATATAATACATTTACACCTGCTAAGAAGGCAAATTGTCTATAGCTCTTTTTTTTTTCTATGCAATTCCGTCTTAGAAGATTTTACTGTATAGCATTTTTCAGATTTTTAACACTTCAATACATGGAATATGGATTAACAATATTAATGTTAACTTAAACACATACATACAACAAATAGAGATTTATTAAAAAAATAAATATCGCAGGCTGCGGCACTTCTATAAAAATGAAGATTATAAATATGAAAAAAAGAAAGCTAAGATAGGAATTTTTGGTTAGATCTCCTCCTACGAGGCAAATTTTTAACCAAATCGACGTAAAAATCAATGTTTTGTAGAAATTCATTTGGGCCGGGCCGGGCCGGGCTCGGGCTCGGGCCGAACTTTTAAATTTTGTATCGGGCCGGGCTGAATTTTTTTGGAATGGGTCGGGCCGGACCCGGGTCTGGAAATTTCGGCCCGTGCAGACCTCTAGCTCTGGCCCCCTCTGAACCCTCCGGTAATCATTTTTCTTAAAACATGGCTAAATAATATTCAAAACATCTGTATATAGTCAGAAGACAAAATAAATGAACACACTACTTTTAAATACAAAACAAACTTTTTTTTTAATTAAAAAACATTTAATTAGAGTGTTTTAAAGAATTATATTAAGCTCTGATGGCAAATAATCACTCTTTCCTGTAAAACGTAATTAAATTACATTCAAAACTCAACTAACTAAATTGCTTTCAAAACAGCTCTACGGTGAAAAGATAGAAGAAATGCCGACACACCTACTTTTAGTACAAAACAAATTGTTCTTAATTAAAAAAATATTTAATAAAAGAGTGTTTTTAAAGAAAAATACGCGTAGCGCATTTATTTTACAGCGGCTGAACGCAAAAACTAAAAAGCAATGGCTTATTTACTACGATACTACATAACTAACAATATGCTACTTCCAGAGTCTAATTCAAAATTATGCTTTATTAGCAAAGTTCTCAGTGTTGCCAGATGGTCGAAAGTGAGTTTCTCCAAAAGTTTTGAAAATTTCCCCAAATCAGTGATTTTTTTTTTTTTTTTTCTAAAAAGTCCTCAACAGAGTTTTTACTCAAAAATGTAAATTTTCAATATTCAATTTATCACTATAAAAAATATTTAACTAATTTCAGTTCAAAATTTTCCCCCAAATCAAGCCTTTTTTTTTTTATAAAGAATTCCCCATTTACAAAAAATAAACATTTAAAATTATATTTGATTATCGTAAAATCTTCCACCTACGCAATCTACTGAACATTGATTCTGAATATTTAGCAATTTAAGATTGAAAGCAGAAAGTCGTCCGGTCATATGTTTATTTATGTTTACCAAATATTTAAATCAAAATCTTATCTACTTCCGTTACAATTTGTTTTGATGAAAATACAAGAAAAAATATTATATTCAAAACTAGCATGCTACACCCGCTGCGCTGTACCATTTTTCTAAATGTGCCTTAAATCATACGAAATGGCTTTTTATTTTAAAGGAATATGGATCTTCACCTACGAATGCTACCCTAGTCAAAATTTTCAAACGAATTATATCAATGGATCTGAGCATGCATTTTAAAGCAATAGGAACGTTCACCTGGTTTTTCCTTCAATATTGCTGTAAACGATGCGAACGACATTGCGTTATATTATATCATACATTGGACAAAATTTGGGCTAATAAGAAGCAACTCATTTAGTTGATCATTTGTAGTAGATTTTGGTAGGGAAATGAGGCCATTATAACCATAAGACCATTGTGGCAACAGGAACTAAAATGTTCTCTAGTCAACATACTACTAAAAAGAGAGCATTACAATGATTGCATAGATTGACCATTGAACTTAAATAATGTTCCGGTGAGTCATTTTCGTCTGTAAGTTCTTGAACTCCGTTCCTCTTTCTTGTTTCTGGTAACGTAAGTACAATCTCACTCTATGTTATGTTATATTTCGTAATATACTTCCTCTTCAGGCAAGTCTACTACGGTTTTTCATCTTTTGATTCCAGCAGAGTAAATACAGTCAAAAACGTAATAAATTGTTTGCACATAAAGAACAGTGTTTAACTTTCTATTTAAAAAAAAACTGGTGAAACATAAGAAAAAGTGCATTTTTAAAGCTGAATAGTTTGAATAAAATTAAAATGACGCCCTTTTCACTGTCTTTCCATTTTTTAGATCAGTTGCATTCGTGTAACCGTTAACCTGAAAAAAAAACGCGATGATTAAATCCGGTAGAAGACTAAACCTCTAGTTTGCATCCAATAAAATCTTCCTAATCTTCCATAATCTTGTCGATATCGAAGTTTGACGTCAAACATTAGAAGTGCTTAAAACGATATGGTTAAACGAAGTTATTGGCACGCCAAACTATGTTCCATTAAATAATGTCAAATTACTGTTAATTCAATTATAGATCTTTCATTAGCAAAATTCCATACCTTATTCAAAACTGACAATGATAAAGTTAGTTATGCAAAATGTTTAGTAATAATCTTTTTGGTGAATGCTTAAACCGAATATATTCTTTGCATTTCACTAAAGAGCATAATAACATGCAGAAATAAATCCTTTTGGCACTATGTTTAGCTGCTAGGAATGTGTGTCAGTCAAAAATGTTTTATAATGATCGAAAAATTATCTAATCAGAATTTCAGTTACTCGTTTCTCTTATCCAGGCTGAAATGAAAAATCGACAAATATTATTTATTCCATTCGCCACCATTGACATTACAAAGTTCTTCCGTACATTGATTGGAAGCATTGCTTTTTTGCTAAAACTTTGCTTCATAATGAAAAAAAAAAACCCATAAATTTAGCAATCGCTAATTTCAAAAGTCGTCTAATCTTCGGTAATCTGAATTGTCGTCCAGAGTAACTTTGAAACATAAACGAAATTTCCAAGAATATAGTAAAATTGCCAACTGGCAGGTGACCGGAATACGGACGATTAGTCCAATATCTTTTAAAAACAATGACGAATCAAAAAGAGCATCGAAAATTTATTTCAGCACGCAATTTTTATTACAAAATGTTGCCTTTTGTGATAGTAATAACGCATAATTGCACACATCTGCTTAAGAATATTCTTGAGTTCCAAACTTTTGACGCAGTGAATATTTCTATAAGTGAAATTGGCGATATATTAAAAAAAAATAAAAAATAAAAGAATAGACAATATTTGCTGATCTGAATTCGAGGCTATAAAAATCATTTGTTTGGTGAAAACAAACCGGCATGTTTCCGTAGTAAATTTTTAAATGTCTAAAATATAACTATTTTACAGTATGTGTTTGGGTGGCAGACATTCACTAAAATTTAAATATTTGATCGCATATTTATAACAATAACTGCTATTTATATAATTTGCATTTGAATATAAAAAATTACTCCAAAAAGGATCCTGTACACCCGAAAAAACACTATTATTGCTAATGAAGCTCAAGCTGATGTCACGCTTATGCATTTTTCGTTTAAAATCATATTGTTTGGCGCCAAAGGTAAAATCAAAATCGTAAATAAACAAATAACATGTAACTCATAAATGCAGTCATTTTCACAATTACATCTGCTAGTTCCTCCTGTAAGTCACATGATAGGGGAGTTATATTTTAAAAAAAATTAACAGAAAGACAAAAAAATGAAAAAAAAATTGTCACTCATATAATATCCAATCAAATGATCAGATTTTGTTAACCTGGCGTAAACGATAAATCGCCAAATATGGAATATTTTTAAGCATTACAAACATTCCTTTGGGTTTAAATTAAATATTTTCGCTTTATAATATTATCCCTCATTAAAACAGTTTTTTTTTTCCTTTTTATTTTTTAAGAGAATTTTTCTTTTAATTTTCTATGTGTTTGAATTATTTTCTGATATAGCCGTTTCAATTCTTTCGCCAACGATAACGATCGCCAAAAAAAAAAAAAAAAAAAAAATGACCTATGGTAACCTTATCGTCTAAAATAACAGAACTTTCCATCATAATTCTATAACTAATCTACCTAGAACGTTGTGTTATATACTAAAACATTCCCTGAAAAAATATCTATCGAACAGTGCAAGTTCCATCAAAATCCATTCAGCGGAACTCGAGTTATAAAGGAACGGAACGAAAATTCCGTTTGTGTTTTATATATATATAGTAGATAGTAGATGACATTTAGTTTAGGAAAAACAACAACAATGCTATGAGATTTTAATTATTCAGAATTTCGCATACTATATTTTTTTGTTGGTGCATTAAAAAGTTAAGAAAAATTGAAAGTTAAAAAAAAAATAAGAAAAAAACCTGAGATAAAAAGTAATAATAGAACTTTCGTTGTCACAGCGTTAAAGATGTACACAAATGGTTGAAAATGATGCAAAGAAACGTGTAAACTGACGAGCACGACCACGAGAAGGATGATTGATATTTTGAATTTTATTTCCATCATGAAGATAGAAAGTAGATACTGTATCTTCATGATTTTCATTTTCCTAATCAAAATTGAGTTCGAGACAGATCCAGTTATGCCAAATGACTAAAAGTAAACTTTGCGTGAAATGATAAAAAAATTCCCCAAGTTTTTCCCCAAAAATGTTGATAGCCCCCAAAAGTTTCCCCACGAATTACTTGTCCCCCAAAAAAGCCCTAAAGATTCAAAATTACCCAAAATGGGGACAAAATCCCCAATCTGGCAACACTGAAAGTTCTAGAACATTATTTTATGTTTGCCAATAAAAAGCGTTAAACACAAAAAAATTAACAGCTCATCCGCGAAAAAGATAGTAGATCTCGGCTTTCAAAATCAAGTTAACTTACAAATAGAGGAAAAGCTTGGTAATCACAGATTTTGATTATTTTTATATATGTTGTAGGGTAGAAGCCCCATAATCTCAGGTTCAACGGATTTTATACAACGCTCCTTAGTTCTCGAGAAATGGGGGGTCTAATATTTTAACACAACTTAAATACTTACTTTGTAACGAAATTTCTTCGTTGGTCGTAGCTCAGTTGTTATGGCGTCTGCTCGTTGGTCCGAGGCCCGGGTTCGAAACCTTGACGAGCTACGTTTGTTTTTTCTCCTTTTTCGTTTTATAAATATACTTGTAATTATAATTTACTAATCTCAATTAAAAATTTAATATCATACATTAATTATAATGTTAACATATTTAAATTTAAATTTAATTTATTTGATTTTTAAGCTTGATTTTGAGATATTAAACATTTCTCATCATTTAAAGAGGTTTTTTTTTTTAATTGACTAGTAAAAATTGATTGACTAGTAAAAATTACAAAATCGTTATAAAATCATACCTTATTTTATTAATTATAAATTAATTCAAAGCGCAATCATGCGTATTACAAATTTAAAAATCTTTAGTATGCAAAAAAAAATATGTTGTAATTTAATTCTTATGCTAAATTTTAATATAATTATGCTTCTTACTTTAAAACAGAGGAGTATTATCATCGAATTGACTTCCCTTGTTAAGGCAACATGTAAATGATGTTTCTTTAAAATCACGAATTGACACAATTGTTCAATATCATTGCATCGATAAAGCATATATGAAATACATTTTAAAAGTGATTAAAAAAATTAACTGTTTAAGGATGTTTTATACAACGATTTAGTTACAAATAAAAAATAAATAGTTAATATTATAATTAATGTACAATTTTATTTTTAATTAGGATTATTAAATAATAATTACAAGTATATTTATTTAAAAAAAAAAAAAAAAAAAAAGGAGCTTGTTCCGGTTTCGAATCCGGGCACTCGGATCAACGAGCAGACGCCCGCCATAACAACTCAGCTACGACCTACGCAGTATTTTTGTTACAAAGTAAGTATTTAAGTTGTGTTAAAATATTAGACCCCCCCCCCCCTCATTTCTCGAGAACTAAGGAGCGTTGTATAAAATCCGTTGAACCTGAGACTAAGGGGTTTCTACCCTACAACATGTATAAAAATAATCAAAATCTGTGATTACCAAGCTTGGCACTCTTCTTGTAAGAATGAGGGATACCAGATTTGGTGCGTTTGTCGCCCTGCTTCGAAACGATGCCAAATTGAGCGCTAAGAAGTGGTGAAAAGCAAGATCACCCCAGATATGTTTCACTCATGCACCCAGGGAGATAGAAATAATATCTACAAAATTATTTCTAGGGATAAAAATAATTTTTGCTGCCCGTAATTTTCGGAAACATTTCCGGTTAGCTTTCACAGTGTAGAAATCAGTTTTGTCAATGCGAAATGTTGGTTTTTCGGATGCTATCAGTTCTCCAGTAAACATTTTCAGTTGTGGTAACTGAATTTACACATGCAAGAGTGGCAAAATAACATTAAGTTTAATTTTAATGTTAATGTTAATGCTGTTAATTTAGCATTAACATTAGTCTGTCAAACATGCTTGTTGAACATGAAAATGATTTACTTGCGAACTGATAGCATCCGAAAGACCCATATTCCGCGCTCAGAAAACTGATTAATCCACTGTAAAAAACTATTCGGAAGCTTTATTTTTTAGAAATGCTTCTTTAAATTTCGAAAATCTATTGGTTTCTGAAGTTTATAAAGATAAAGGAATACGTTTCGGAATCGTGGGGAACTCGGGAAAAGTTATATTATATTTTCTTTCGTAGTTATAATACTTTTTTCATATATTAAGAAACATTTGTCTTTTTTTTTTTTTTTTTTTTTTTTTTTTTACAGTGTAAATATATCATAATGTTTAAAAATTATTACCTTTAAAATACAAAGATAATTAATTTACTCTTTGAAATGCCATGTTTGAAAGTAATTAACTTAATTAGATATGATAATTTCATCGTGTGAGTGTTCCCTCCCAATTTCGCCTTACTTAGAAAGGTGCAAGACCCTTTAAACAGGAATTCAAATTCTGTTCTAAAAATAACTTTTTTCTGAATGAATCGACACGATAATCTGTTTCTGTTTCAAATGGTGTGCGTAGTAACTGGCTTTTTTTTTCTCTGCAATTTTTTATACATTTGTGTCTCTCACAGTAGCACGAAATGGTAGCTTTTATTGAGTTTTATAACGAGTTTCTATATTTGACGTCCCGTTGTCCCAAATGACAGTAGAGGCTCTCCCTCTGACGTCATACGTGACGTAAGATAGAGTGAATTGAAAAGCCAAACTAGATAAGGAGCGACATTTTTGGAATCAAGAACTGGAGCAGCCGAAAATTTTCTGCTGGGAAAAATGAAAATTTTTATTATTACCATCGGGTTAAATACCTGTTAAATCATTCATTTCGAATTATTTTTCACATCCCTCTCTTTCTCTCTCTCTCTCTCTCTTTTTTTTAATACAATTTTTCGGATTTGCTTAAGTAGTAAGCAGTAGGAGAAGAAAACGACGATCTCATGTGCAACATAAAAGTTTTGTAGATGGAAGGATAAACATAAATTTTCTATAAATGTCGAAGTCCTAACTAGGGAAGCCTGGTAGAGTAAAATTAATCCTCTGATCGTTTTTTAGTTTTATTTGAAAGAATAACAATTCATTTTTCACGAATTTCGAAATCATAACTAGGAAATACTTGCAGCATTAAATTAACCGTGTTCTTTTTAAAAGTTTTGCATTTGGAAATATAAACATTAATTTTCAATAAATGTGGAACATATAACTAGGAAATTCTGTCAACGCAATACTAATCTTCTGAAATCTCTGAGGGTTTTTTTTTTTTTTTTTTTTTTTTGTATTTGGAAGAATAAATATAATATAATTCTTTTATAAACATTTTGAAATCATAATTTGGAAATTCTAACGGTATAAAATTATTCTTTCGACCTCTGATTTTTTTTAAGCTTTGTATTTTAAAATATAAATATTAAAGTTCCATAAATTTTAAAGCTGTAACTAAGAAATTTTAGTAAAATAAAATTAACCTTCTGACCTCTCTTTTTTTCTTTTCGTTTTCTTTTTAAAGTTTCGTATTTAGAAGAATACAAATTAACTTTTCATAAATTTCAAAGTCATAATTAGGGAAGTCTAACAGCATAAAATAAACACTCCAACCGCTCAGATTTTTAAGTTTTGTATTTGTAAATATAAACAGTATTTTTTGAAGTTTTGTATTTGTAAATATAAACAGTATTGTTTAATAAATTTCGAAATTGTTGCAGCACATGATTAAAGATCTGACGTCTAAAACATTCAAGTTTAATATTTGGAAGAATAAAGATTAGTTTTGCAGAAATTTATAATTAGTAAATTCTACCAGCATAACATTAACCCTTTGATTGCTCAATTTTTTGTCGAAGTTGCTTCTGCAAAAGTCACTTTTTTTTCATTGCATGTTTAAATATCTCTATATAGGTGAGAATTAAACTGATTTTTTTTTCCTTTTTTAAAAGCGTTTTTTATATACGTTTAAGCATCAAAAAGAATTTTTGAGAAGCCCAATTAAAATATATATGTATTACACTGAAACAATATTCGAAAATAGTTCTTGTTTAATTCGAATTTCTTTTCAATTTATTAAAAGAAAATAGACATTAAATAAAATATAAATACGACGACAAATGCAAGGTTAAGCACAACTCAAAAATTCTGAAAACTTGCCCTTTTATAATAGTTGGCGGAAGAATACAAATACTTGGAATTTTATCCAATCAAAAAGGGTTGCTGAGTTAATTTTTAGGCATATGAGAAAACAGCTATGAAGAGTGAAAAATAGCAAAGGGTAAACCAGAGTCCTGCATCACCCGCAGTTCAGGTTGAAATTATTTTTTTTTCGTAGTAGGTCGGGTTCAGGTCGGGATGATTTTAAATGTTTCAGGTTGGGGTTTGACTCTTTCAGGCCGGGTTCGGGTTGATCTGATCTTTCAAAAGGAAGTCCCGAATATTTTTCAAATGAAAAACACTGTGTATTTGAGTATTAATGAGCGTATATGTGTTCATTTCTAAAAAAAAAAAAAAAAAAAAAGATTAAATTGATATTAGATAACGACGACAAATGCAAGGTTAAGCACAACTCAAAAATTCTGAAAACTTGCCCTTTTATAATAGTTGGCGGAAGAATACAAAACTTGGAATTTTATCCAATCAAAAAGGGTTGCTGAGTTAATTTTTAGGCATATGAGAAAACAGCTATGAAGAGTGAAAAATAGCGAAGGGTAAACCAGAGTCCTGCATCACCCGCAGTTCAGGTTGAAATTATTTTTTTTTTCGTAGTAGGTCGGGTTCAGGTCGGGATGATTTTAAATGTTTCAGGTTGGGGTTTGACTCTTTCAGGCCGGGTTCGGGTTGATCTGATCTTTCAAAAGGAAGTCCCGAATATTTTTCAAATGAAAAACACTGTGTATTTGAGTATTAATGAGCGTATATGTGTTCATTTCTAAAAAAAAAAAAAAAAAAAAAAAAAAGATTAAATTGATATTAGATAACGACGACAAATGCAAGGTTAAGCACAACTCAAAAATTCTGAAAACTTGCCCTTTTATAATAGTTGGCGGAAGAATACAAAACTTGGAATTTTATCCAATCAAAAAGGGTTGCTGAGTTAATTTTTAGGCATATGAGAAAACAGCTATGAAGAGTGAAAAATAGCGAAGGGTAAACCAGAGTCCTGCATCACCCGCAGTTCAGGTTGAAATTATTTTTTTTTTCGTAGTAGGTCGGGTTCAGGTCGGGATGATTTTAAATGTTTCAGGTTGGGGTTTGACTCTTTCAGGCCGGGTTCGGGTTGATCTGATCTTTCAAAAGGAAGTCCCGAATATTTTTCAAATGAAAAACACTGTGTATTTGAGTATTAATGAGCGTATATGTGTTCATTTCTAAAAAAAAAAAAAAAAAAAAAAAAAAAAAAAAAGATTAAATTGATATTAGATATATAATTGAGGATTACTTTTTCATAATTTAATTAAAATACGGATTCATTTTCTTTCACTTCGGGTTCGGGTTGGGGTCAGGTTTAAATATTTCGGGTTCGAGACAGGTTTCGGGTTGACTTTAAGCAGAATTTTTGGATGCGGGTTGGATTGAACCTGATCCATGCAAGATTCTAACGAAAACTACCTCAATGAGATATTGCATAATATGCAGTGGCTAAGAAGAGCTTAGTCAAGAAAAGAATGTTCTAATAAAACAAAGTTGATATCCATTTAAAAAGAAATAATTTTAAGATTTTAGTATACAGAAAATAGAATTTTATTACATAAAGTTTTGAAAAATATGTATGCATACTAAGCTTAATATGATAAACATATTATCTAATCACCAATCCAATACAATAGAACTCCAATTATCCGAACACCAACTATCCGAATCGCTGATTATCCGAATCGCTTTCAGAATTTCAGAAAAAACAAACGAAGACGGAAACGTACTGCGATTCCCAAAATAATTATTCTGTCTACGCGCGCTACTGTCTTTCCCGCCGCGAAGACCCTGCATTTCAAAGAAGCATACACGGGACCATCAGCTAGTGAAAAATTTGCCGGGCTTGAAACTACGTTGAAGTGGATGGAGCGTCAGACCGAGTGTGACCACATGCAACATCTGACTGTCAAGCGGATGCGCGACTTGGCTCCCTGAAAACGGATGAAGACTGTCAAACAGCTTACTTTGACCGAGATGTTCAGCAAGTAATGACTTTCATATACAGCACGGTACGTACATACTGTACTAATTAATGTACAGCACTTGTAAATACGCTTAACATGTAATAGTGTAATAGCCTTTTCATTTAATTAATTAAAAGCTCTTTTTCTTTTAAAATATTTTTTCTCCCAGTTTCAACATACATACAGTAATTAATTAAAATATACCCCTTTTTTGGAAAAAATCCAATTATCCGAATTTTTGATTATCCGAATAGGGTCCGGTCCCAATTGATTCGGATAATTGGAGTTCTACTGTACCATCATTTGAATCAAGCAAATAATTGGGAAACTATGTGGTTATTATTTACTGAATTCATGTAAATTAATTATCCGGCACGAAAGTAACTCAAATAAGCAAAATTTTTACAAAGATCACGCTAAACAATTTAATTATGAAAAAGGCATAAGGGTCAATCAACTGTTCTTTGCAACTATTCCTGCTCTCATCAAAAAATTAAAAAAAGTATTTTAATGTATTTTAAATGTAATTAATTGTAGTTTTTATTTATCCAAAGAATAACTGGATCATTAATCTATGCTGTAATTTTCTAGTTGCAATTGGTGTTAAAGCATCGCTTAATACGTACTAACTCTTCGGATAAGCGGGGCAATTTCTTCACAAATTGACCAGGCAGAATCCAAATTATGTAAATTTGTGCATTATTTCTTCAAAAGCAAAATCTGGCGAAACTTTGATTATGGAAAGATCAAGAAATTGGCAATAACAGTGATGAAGAAAAAAAACATTCCATTATAGCAAAAACGTAATGTGATGTAACAGACCCAGTATATTATATATATACTGTTGCAAAGAAAAGTTGATTGATCCAAATACCACTTTTACCGCTCGAAAGGTGAAAAAAAGGCATGAGTGTTTACATAAACGAAAAAAAACTACTATTCGACCTCCATTTAACAAATTCGCTAAATCAAAAGAAAAAAGTTTGTTATATGGCATAATCGTTAAATAGAGATTCGTATTTTAAAATGCTTTAAATTACATAAGGACAAATTTCAAATTCATAAATATTAAATATAGTTATAAAAGTAATTCATTACACTTTTCTCATAAATTACATCCATTTAATTTAGTTATTTTATTCATAAAAAACACTTGTAAAAAAACAAGAATAAGAAAGTCCTTACGGCCTGTACCGGGAGGAAAATGTAGCTTTCACAGTCAATGTTTTTAAAAATTCAACTCATTTTACTCAAACGCCCGAAACTAAATTCTTGGAGCCCGATTATAGAAGATTCAATCCCGATTTTCATTAATACAGAATTTGAATGCGCCTTTCTTCAGGAGAGTTACAGCATAACAAAAATCAGATTGTTACAAAATGTGAGCCAACCTAGAATTTCAAACTGCCATATCTCTGTCATTTTTTAAGATAGAGCCAAAATAAAAAATGTTCCGGAATCCTTGTATCACGCAGTCTAACTCTTAATGCAAACAATTTTTTTCAATTTATAATTTTTTGATACATCTTTTTGATTTTTTATAAATTATTTTTTTTTAACTTGCCTGCTCGATATCGTTATCAATGTCTAAAAAACATTATTTTTCTTGACTTCCCTTTTTATACGTTTGCAGTGATATACAGATATGGTTATACATTTATTATTCGCATACTTTATGAATTCAAATGAAGAGAACAAGTCAATAAAATATCACTATGTCAAATAAAATCTTTATATCAAATAACATCTAAAAGAGATAGTTACTATTTAAAAGTATTAAAAAATAGCTTATATTTATATAATACAGTTAACAGTAATATTAATAATTGTCTTCTTGCACTTGCCCCTTGCACAGGGAGGGTGAAAGCAGAACAGGTTGACAACATTGTTTCCCTTTCAATACTGGTAAACACAAGTATCGTTTCAAACATATTTCGCATTTGGTTTCTCCAACAGCAGATTATATGCACGCACATATGGCAGAAGAACAGCGTCAAACGTTGGGGTATTTCAAATTTTGGAATGAAATTATTTTAAAATCATTTAATGACTTTAATAATAACTTTGTATTTTCCTAACAATAGATAAGACTAAAATTCATAGAGATACAACTAAATGTAAATATATTGCTTGAAGGTGCGTAAAAACATACATAAAACATTTAAAAGCACATTAAAGTCCTTTTAAAAAAATCATCAAAACGTTTTCAACCGAACTACTTGGTCATCATCAGTGAAAAACTAATTGTTGAGTTGAGTTGTTGTCTCTTCACGTTTTCTTGCTTGCCTGGAATAAACTATTTTACTTCAAGGGTTTGGAATTAAAGTATTATTTATTTATTTATTTTAACTTTTTGTTGAATAGATAAGACTTTAAGAAAAAAAAAATATTTTCATATAGAGAAAAGTGGCAAAAGAAAAAGAAGACGATTTTGTTAGGATAAAAAATGTTAACGATATCAAAAGACATATACCTCCTCCCCCTAGATCCCCTGATATCTTAGGATATCAAGTGCCAGACCTCCCCCTCCCCCTAAAGTGATAACGTTATATATCCACAGCCCCTTATCTAATGCACCCCATTGTTATTATATTAAATTAACGAAATATTTAGATGGAGAACTTCTCTGCTTAATTTAAAGCATCGACGATTAAAAATCTGATTAATAAATCATGTTAGCTAAACTAATCTCTCAGAAATTATTTGCGCTAAATTTAACTCATTCATGTGAAATTTACATCAGTGTTTATCAATAGCGTTAGAAAAGGGAGATTAATTAGAGAAAGGAGGATTTCCGTCAAAATTTTACTTTTAAGTTGGAAAATATTTTAATAAAAATGACTTGATTAACAGCTAATTAAATTAAATGCATTTAAAACATTTACGTATTTAATTATCTGTCAAATTGAATCTCACAGAAAACAAATAATAATACGCTAGTATTTATGTCTCTGTCAACGGCAGTTTATAGTTTTCTAATAATTGTTTTAACAATCTGTTTGTAATTGGTCTTAATACTTAGTGATTAATAAATTATGCTCATCGAGAGTTTTATGAGCTAATGAGCTAATAGACAATCAGCTAAAATAGTAGTAATAACAATAATAATAAAAGTTAAGGGATAGATCTTCAGAAATGATGAATTAAGAAATGTTTAAAAATAAGTTAAAAGATGTTTCTCCAAAATAAATACCAGCTTTTTTTTTTTCTTTCTTTTTTTTTAAATTTACTTATTGAAGAAAAGGGCGTTGAGAATATCAGATACAAATAATTAAAGCATTGGTAAGTAATTGCAGCAATAATAATAATAATAATAATAATAATAACTAACAAGGGACCACCAAACATGGTGCACACAGATTTTGATGATTTTTTAGTATGTTGTAGGGGTCATACACCTAACTATTCAGGTGGAGGGTTTCCTTCAAATGGGCCTTAGTTTTTGGGAAATGGGGGTTTTAAAGTTTAGCATACGTTTCAAATACCCATTATAATTTGACACTCTGTACGACGTCACCGTGGCGCGGATGTAGAGTGTGCGTTCTCGGTACCGGATACACGTGTTCTATCACACAGTTGCATTTTATTATTATTATTATTGTTATTATTATATTTTTGGCACGTTATACCTTTTAAGAAGAATTATAAATTGCTACAACTTTTCTTTTTTTTTTTTTTCTAAAAAAGTAAATTTATTTATATGAATTTTCCGGAAATTTTTAAACTAGTATTTCTTTTGACGAAATACCAAACTAATTTATGCCTTGATATCTCGTCTTTCTAAAACTTACTATTAGTGTTTACATTTATGTATATATTTATTTATTTATTTATCACAGTTATGAAATAATGCATAATTTTTTTATTGCATTTTCTATTTTAAAATAAATTATTTATTGACTAGGAAAAAATTAACAAAATAATATATCCTTTTAATATTTGATTTGTTCTAAATATATTGCAATATGTTAACTGATGAAATACAGAAATGTTTATCATTACCGACATCGACATTTTAGTTTAGTAAAAACCGTACCTCTGTAAATTCGTTAAATTCATTTTCTCTGTTCATCATTATCAATTCATTGGAATCAATAATTTTCCGAATGTCCAATATCTCTAAGTTTGAACCACGGAATTCTTCAACCAAAGCAACAGAAGTACTAGAAATATCAAAAGGTTGCGAACTTGTAAAGAGATCATCATTTTCTTATAACGTCTCGCAATATTTTAGAGCATTCGTAATTTCATCTTATACTTTCTCTTCCAAACAAGAAATCTCAATGCTGGTTCCTTAGATTATATTACAATGTGTAGCCTTCTTTCAACTTTCATACGGAAAATTTTCCTATATATAGCATTACTTCACACCTTGTAGTAATTGTCTGCAAAAAGAGCTAAACGAGATCAATAACAAGACAATTTTATTTATTCTAATATTGCCATAAAAGTCGCAGCAGACGATTAAAAAAAAAAATCTTTTTTATGTGCTTGGTAAAATTAATGTCTCATTTACAGACGATTTTAGCATTTCCTTGGGGATTTTAGGTAGATTTCGTAAGAAATACTACCTATTATATTCTCCCCTAAGATGGAATTCCTGAAAAATTTTAGCAGATCTGCACCGATCATGACTCCTAGAACCCAAAACCACCCCCAATTCAAAACTTTATATATCTATCTATATCACTTTTTTATGGACACGATAACTTCCATAATTCTGCACAAATCTTTTCCAAACTGATACATAAAATCAAGCGGCATAAAATCTTGGTGAAGTTTGTTAATGGACAAAAGTGAACGAGGAAAGGAGGGGGGGGGGGGCAAATGGGGGGCTGTTTGTAAAAACAGAAAAAAAACATAACTTCTTAATTTTAATGCATATCGAATCCGTTTAAAGTTATTATTACTTCTAGGAAAAGGGCCAAAAATTTATATATGACAGATTTTTGATTTCATTAAAAATGCCCCCAAGGGGCGGGGGAGATAGGGGTTTCACAAGAAAAAAATTCATAACTTCGTCAATTCACAAGATATCAAACACGTTTAAATTTATTATAAATCTTCTTAATATTATCTACAACTTTTATATTGACAAGTTTTTACAGGACCAACCCTTACAGCAAAAAAAATAAATTTAAAAAAAAATCCCAGCTGGCATCGCCTACAGGCAGAGGTATATTTCGAAGTGGGCGATTCGAACTGTCGCATCATGGCAAATAGGTCTTTCTTCTGCAATTCCCAATAAACAAGCGCCCCACAATCAGTGTATTCGAAATCTACCTGTGCCTGCAGGCCAAGCCGTCAGGGATTTTTTTTTATGTATGATGGAGACAGTGTTTTTACATGTTAGAATGAATAAAAAAATATTAAATGTAATCTGTTGGTTTTTTATTTGTGCAAATGAAAAATGATGCTGAGTTTGAACTTTACAGATAGAGGACATTAAAATTTTATACAACTGATAAAAAATTACTAGAAGCGTTATTGCTTTAATATTTTATTACTCTTTTGAATATATGTTATTGAAATTATTTAATCCTAAATATATTTGTTACATTCCACGTGAAAAATATTTTCTATAAGTTATACAAGAAAATGATAAATTTTCTTTTAAAATTCTGTAAAGAAAAAAAAATATTTCAGAACTGTGCGGGAAATATAAAACGGTAAATAACAATAACTTTAAAACTTCTACACATAAATTAGTTTGAAGTATCATCAACAGAAATATTAGCTTAAAAATTAAAGAAAAAATATAAATTTTCATGAAAAATCCAAATATGTAAATGTAATTTATTAGGAAAATATCAAAAAGTTCAGAGATGCAGAATTCATAATTCTAAAAGTATTAACGTGTCAAAATTTTAAAATTAACTAAAAAAAGAAAAAGGAACAAATTCTACGTAAAAATAATAAAACTTTTGTTTATTTTTCCCTTATCAATGATATCGCAAGATTCCATTAAGGTAGTTCTCAAATGACCTGCTCAAGAACGCGAAACTTTCTGACGCACTTTCTGACTCATTTTTAAACGCAAAGCCATAAAATTGGCAGGCCTGACTATTGAAACGATTTGGAATCGAAATGAATTTTCCATTTATTTATAAATAAATTACTCATCGAGTAATAAGCAATTCGTGTCACGTGACGGCATGTTTTCCTCTATTCTTGTGCTGTTGTGGCAGAAATTCAGTTCAAAACGCTGACTTTGACAAAAAAATTTGAAAAATCTTTTGCCTTTATTAAAAAATGGAAACTGTCTTTCGAATGCAAAGTTTCTGAATAAGAACACCTGCCAAATTTTATGCGTTTCCGAACAAAAATGAACTAAAAAGTATGTGATAAAGTAGCCAGTTTGGATTTGAGAACAGCCTTAAAAAAGACGGTAAAAACCTATGTTTGAATTTTTAATATTTCTTATTTATTACACTTTTGTGTTGCTTTTTACGATGATATGTTTAAAATTTTTCTTACAAGGGCTATCCTGCAAAAAAAAAAAAAAAAAAAAAAAAAAAGTTGCCTAGGCAGTAAACTACAGACAAATTCGTTCTAAAAATCTTCCCGTCCCTGTATTTCGTTCTGCCGATGCTCCTTCTATTATCTCGAATCACAGAAGAAATCTTTTACCTAATGCAATTCAAAAACGCTCAGCTAGGGAAATTCGCGCGAAGTTTGTTCTTTTTCCCAAACACTTCTATGATAGGAAAACAAGTTTTACAGGCGTGTTGATGATATTGCAAAAGTGATTTTTTCCGGGGTGATTTTTCCGGTGGTGCTTTTTACCGAGGGGATTTTTTCCGTGGATGATTTTTACCGTGGTGACTTTTACAGTGGAGATTTCTTCTGGGGTGATTTTTTTCCGCCTACCCCATTATCTACATGCAGTTCAACAACCGTCCAAAAACTTCTATAATAAGAAAACAAGTTTTACAGACGTATAATCGTGTTGATGCTATTGCAAAATGAGGAAAGGTGTTAAATTTATGGGCGCCGCCAAGGGCGAGCAGAGGACGACCACTGTCCTTCCATGGATTTTTAAATTTAACTAACTAAATTTTCTTTTCTCTGATTTCGAAGAGAGTAAGTAAAATTTATTTTTCACAAGTGACTTAAATTAATTAAAGACAAGTAAAAAAGGGAATTAAAAATTTATCGTTAGGGAGCATTTATTTGGTAACAAAATTTCGATTCACAGCAAATTTGTAAAATCTTATTCGAATTACATAAAGATAATTATTTTCTGCAAGCACAACTAGTGCACACTGAAAAAATCAAAATAAACACTTACAACAATTGAAAAAATATATGTACTATAAATATTATTTAGAAAATTTAAATGCTTGGTAATGAAATTAAAAGAAATGGATTTCATATAATTCCGTTACCGAGCATTTAAAATTTTCCAAATAATATCCTTATATACTTTTTAATTGTTGTAAGTGTTTATTTTGATTTCTTAGTATGTACTGGTTGTGCTGGGAAAAAACAAAACTTGAAAGAAATAATTAACTTTATGTAATTCCAATAAAATTTTACAAATTTGCTCTGAACCGCAATTCCTAGAAAATTGCCCTAGGGAGTTTTACTCCCCGGAATCCCCCCCCCCCCCCCCCAATGGAAGTTACTTTGTTAGTTCTACTTTTCTTTTACGTTCATAGCTTTAAAATTCATCTTAAATGAAGGTTCAGTGCGGGGGGGGGGGGGGAGGAGAAACCCCATGAATAAAAAGTTTCATTTTTTTTTTTAAATTTTTTTATTGTTTTGTTTCAATTCTCTTCTTTTGGAAAATGCAGGTAGAAATTTAGTTTTAAATAATTAATAATCTTAAGTTATTAAAATTATGTACATCCTTTTTACGTTCATATGTTTTAAAAATGTCTTACATGGAGGGGGTTTACCAAGAAATTCTTAGTCTCTTCTTAAATACTCTTATTAAATGTTTTTGTACTTTATTTTAAAACACGTGCCAAGGTTGTGAACCACAGGCATATCTGTTCAAAAATCTTGACCCTCCATAGATTTTGTCATGCCAGCGCCCATGGGTAAATCATAGCATTTATCGGATCAAGGCGATAAATACTGACATTTATAAGATAGCAGCGTTTAAATTCTAAAAAAACGTTTAATTCTAAAAATGAGAAACGTTTGTTTCTAAAAAGTTTTATTTACAAAACTAAAGTAATTTTGGTAAATGGTGATTTACTAATACAGATTAGTGAAAGTCCTTTTATTTTATTTTAAAGAAAATTTTCTTGAAAACAAGAATGCGAGCAAATAGAAAGAGCCTTTTTGGCAGAGTTTATTTGTGTGCTAGATGGACAAGAATAATATACAGTTGTTGCTGTTGTTGTTGTTTAAATCTCTTTCACGCTGAATTCTTTATACTTAATACATTACCTCCCTACTTGCGTGCATACTTTTCTGACGTATATGCTTCCATACATACATGTCACATACTCACATACACCTTATGAGATATGGGTACTTCTCTATTATCCCGTCGATCACTTTTCATAACTTAAAGCTATCGCCAAACTGTAAGATTAAACGCCAAAAATGCAGTCCCATTTACTTGATGTCAGAAGCATTATACGTGTTTGTTATGTCATCAAGTGGTTTTTAATTCGACATTTGCATGTATTTTTCATTATGTTTTACTGATTTATTAGTTATTTCATTAGTTAATTTAACAATCGTATCCTTAAATTCTTATATTTTATTTATTTATTTATTTTGATATTCCAATGGCAATGTTCTCCCGTTTATTTGGCGTTACAGTTTGGCGATAGTTTTTTGTTATGAAAAGTGGTCGACGGGATAATAGAGAAGTACCGAGCTATGCATACTTGCATACGACAAATTTCAAAACACACGATAGGCATAACAATTATATTGATTGTTCCATAATTTTAATTCAACTAAAACTTAACAAATCTGTTAGATAGCAATAATTAGTTTTAATTTATTTGCATTATCAAGGTACTTTTTATTATAAAAGATCTAACATTTGTCCATGTCCAGTGATAGAAAACTTTAAACAAGTCTTTCATTTTAAAAAGATTTCTATGCCGTCCTTTTTCTACATGCAGCTCAACAACGCTCAGCAGGAGATATTCCTGCAAAGTTTGTTTGCTCGCCCAAAAACGTCTATAATAAGAAAACAAGTTTTACAGGCATGTAATCGTTTTGTTGTTATTGCAAAGGGAGGAAAGATAGTAAATCTATGGGCGCCGCCAAGCTTGAGTAGAGGAAGACCATTGTCCTTCTATGGATTTTTAAATTTAATTAAATAAATTTTATTTTCTCTGATTTTGAAGAGCGTATTAAACTTTATTCTTCACAAGCGATTTAAAGTAATTAAAGACAAATAGAAAGGAGAATTGAGAATTTATCGTTAGGGGGACTTTGCTCCCCTGAACCCACTTACCCCAGGGAAGCTACTTTGATAAATTCTGTTTTTCTTTTCAAACTCATATCTTTACAATTTATCTTAAATGGAGGTTGAGGGGGGAGGGCAGCCCCCCCCCCCGATGAAAATGTTTCAATTCTTCTCTTTTGGAAAACGCAGATATAAATTTAGTTTTAAATAACTTATAATGTTTAATTATTGAAATTCTGTATATTTTTTACGTTCATATATTTTTAAATTGTCTTACATAGAGGTAGTTTACCAAAAACCTCTTAGTCTCGTCTTAAAACCTCTTATGTACTACTTATTTACTTCATTTTAAAGAAAGCTTCAAGGCTGTGGACCACAGCCATATCTGTTCAAAAATCTTGTCCCTCCGTAGATTTCATTCTGCCAGCACCCACGGGTAAATCATAGCATTTATCAGATCGAGGTGATAAATACTGGCATTTATAAGATAGAAGTGTTAAAATTCTAAAAAAAAGTTTGATTCTAAAAGTGAGAAACATTTGTTTCTAAATAAAACTTTCATTTACAAAATCAAAGTAATTTTGGTAAATGTTGATATTTAATAATACCCATTACCGAAAGTCCCTTTATTTTATTTAGAAGATTTTCTTAAAAAAAAAAAAAAATAATAAGTAGAAACTACTTCTTTTTTGGGAGGTTTTATTTGTGTGTCAGATGAGCAAGATTAATACATAGTTCTTATTGTTTTTTAATATATTTCCTACTGAATTCTTCATACTTAGTACATTATCTCCATACTTACATGCATTCTTTTCTTACGTATATGCTTCCATACATACATGTCACATATTCCACTTTATGACATTTACATACTTGCATACAACAACTTTCAATACACACGATAGACATAATATTCTTTTATTCCAATAACGATAGAAATAGTGACTAATGAGAATTGTTTCATAATTCTAATTTATCTAAAACTTAATAAATCTATTAGGTAGCAGAAATTAGTACTAATTTCTTTCCATTATCAAGGTACTTTTTATTTAAAAAGATCTAGCATTTTTCCAGTGATAGAAAACTTTAAACAATTCTGTCGTTTTAAAAAAGATTCTATGCAGTCCTTCATCTACATTACAATTCAACAACACTCAGCAGGAGATATTCCTGCAATGTTTGTTTCCTCGCCCAAAAACTTCTATAAAAAGAAAACAAGTTTTACAGGCATGTAATCGTTTTGTTATTATTGCAAAAGGAGGAAAGATGGTAAATCTATGGGCGCCGCCAAGGGTGAGCAGAGGAAGACCATAGTCCTTCTACGGATTTTTAAATTTAATTAATAAATTTTCCTTTGTCTGATTTTGAAGAGAATAGTAAAATTTATTCTTCACAAGTGATTTAAAATAATTAAAGACAAATAGAAAAGCGAATTATCGTCAGGAGGAATTTTACTCCCCCTCCCTCCATGTAAAAACCCCCTTTCTGTTGCTTGTATTGGCGAGGTTAGGCGTCGCCAATAATAATTATTGTAACCCTTTCTTTTACTGTTTTTCAGTTTTAATTCAGATTTAGATGTGATGTAATACTTGAACCGAGTGGCTGGCGGTATAACCGGCTATTGTCTGAACCAGACTTTTGCTTGGTAATAATAAATTTGTTAATTTTAATTTATCTGAACTTTTATTGATGTGTAAATCAACGAGAAATTCTTAGTATGAAAAAGATCTGATTCGAAGAAGAAGCCAGTAATTTGTTTTGGAATTCTGCACTCCATTGAATTTACTTTGATAGTTCTATTTTTTTTTTAAGCTCATATCTTTAAGATATATCTTATATGGGAGTTCAGAGCGGGGGGGGGGGGGGGAGGAACCCCAGATGAAAAAAGTTTCTATTCTTCTTTTTTGAAATTGTTTTGTTTCAATTATCTTCTTATGGAAAACGCAGATAGAAGTTTAGTTTTAAATACTTAGTAATTTGGATTTGTTAAGTCTCTGTACAGTTTTTTATATTCATATGCTTTTAAAATTGTCTTGTACGGAAGGAGTTTATCATAAAATTCTTAGTATAGCTTATTTAACGTTTATATTGTTCATTAAAAAAAAAACACGACCAAAACTGCGGATCACAGGCATATCTTTTCAAAAATCTCGCCCTCCGTAGATTTCGCCCTGCCAGTGCCCATGGGGAAATCTTAGCATTTATCGTATCAAGATGGTAAATTCCAGCATTTATAAGATAGCAGTGTTAAAATTCTAAAAAGCCTTTGTAAACGCTCTCATTTACAAACTGAGATAATTTTAGTAAATATTTAACGCTCCGCCTATTAGACGAGTCCAATGGACCCGACAGATACATTCAAAATGACTATTCGAACTAGAACTCATTTCATAAAAGAAGTTAAATATAAATCACAGAGAACTAAAGTAAATAAATATGTTAAATAGTTTTAAATAAAAATTCTAGTGTGAAATGTTTTTGTCATAAAATTTTCGGTAGTTCTAGGATTAATAATACCGATTGACGGAGGGGGGTTACCAAAAAATTCCAAATTTAGCTTATTTAATGTTTATATTCTTTATTTTAAAAAACGCGACATAGGCTGCAAACCAAATACATCTGTTCAAAAATCTTGCCTTTCCATTGATTTCGATCCATGGGCCAGCGCCCATGGGAAAATCCTAGCATTTATTGGATCAAGGTGATAAGTACCAGAATTTATAAGATGACATCATGAATTCTGTAAAAAGGTTCAGAAAAGTTTCCAAGATTTCAACTACTGCCACTAGTTGTAGCAATACTTATTTCATTGGTAAGGATTACCATCAAGATGAAACACCTATAACTTGAATAGGATTATCTACGTGGATTTCATACTGCGTCTTTTAATCATTCCACGAAAGGACCCCTTTTCTGTTAAGATCAAGTGCTTCCAAAGATCACAATTGAACTCAGAATATCATACACATAAACCTGCATTGGATACCTTGCTCACTCTAAATAAGGAAATATATATTTATCTGAACAGAAAAGTAGATAAAACTGAAAGTGTTTAAAATAGGTGGATTGAACTTTGTACCGTCATATTAAAAATAAATGATCAACGTAAAATAGCACAAATAAAAATTTATAAAATGGCAAACAGCTGTTTCGGAGTTCCTAAAGCTGCATCATGAGTGCCACATTTGAAAGGTTAAAAACCGATTCAAAAGTTTAAGCCATGTAAATAGCTCCATCATCAGTGCCAAATTTAAAAGGTTAAAAATAGTGCTCGCGATTATACGTATAAAACGTATTGTAACCGGTAACGATTTTGGATACGTTTAACATGGGAAAAAGGCTTAACTACGTATACGTTTAAACGTATATATACACATATTCGCGAGCACTAGTTAAAAACCGATTCAAAAGTTTAAGCCATGTACATACGCAAGCATATTTACATGGCTTAAACTTTTGAATCGGTTTTTAACCTTTTAAATTTGGCACTCATTATGGAGCTTTAGGGGCTCCGAAGCAGCTGTTTGCCATTTTATATATTTTTATTTGTGCTATTTTACGTTGATCATTTATTTTTTTTTAAATAAAACTAAAAGTGCATTTGAAGAAAATTTTCATCCTTTTTCACTAATTAATAACATACTATTCATTCTTTCGCATGACAAAAATATTTGTTCTATCATAGTCAGCTTACGTCTCTTAAATGTGCTGAAAACGAGCTTATTTTAAATTTTAATTAAAAACTGTTTTTTAAAAGCTTATAATTAATTGTCTAACCGCGAAAAATAGCTCCAGTTGCATAGTTTTCTTTCATATCTGTCACTTACTTTAGTGTGTTGTGCGTGGGAGCTATATTTTGAATTTCATACTCACTAATCGAAGTTTATATAATTTTCCTTGTCGCGTGTTTTTATAGTTTTAAAGAATACGTATCTATCACTTAATTTAGTGTGCGTTGCGTGGGAATTATTTTAAATTTTATACTCATTAATCGAAATTTATATAATTTTCTTTATGGTGTGTTTTTATATGTTTTAAATCATGTTACATCAACCATAATTAAATTGTTTAAAATTAACTATGAAGAATCGATGCATTTTACAAACTAACAAAGTACCGTATTTTCTAGCTTAATTTAAAGAGGACGAATTACATGTAAAACAGTAAAAATTGGTGAATTTGTTTGTTTGATTGGTTTTCTAAAACTACACTGTAACATAACACACATGTTTGTTGATCGACGAAAATATAATATAACCACCTCCGAAAATACACAATAAGCTCTTCTGAGTCACCCGCGATTCTGAAAAGCGTTCTTTATATTTAGAAATCCTCAGAAACCAATGTATTTTCGAGATTTAAATAACCATTTATAAAAACAAAATTTCTTATGCTGCCACTGATTTTCGGAAACGTTTATGAATAATTTTTATAGTATATTAATCAGTTTTCTCAAACCGGAATATCGGTCAGCGCAGGTTTATTATTTAAATTTAATTTTATCTCATTGCATCAAAATATAACTTGAATATAGGTAACGAAAACATGCGTCTTACCTTTTTATTTCTTCGAAATATCCACATAAGTAATCCAAATATTGTCGTCTCACATGTAGTATTCCTTTTTGTATGCACATTGAAGAGGTAGCATTTATCCTCTTATTTTACACCGCTGAAATAAATCTTTCATTAGTAAATGTGTTTTAAGTTTGTTATTGACCATCCTTCGTTTAGATTAAATATGTTTAATATGTATACTTTAAGTTTTAACATTATTTACAGAGAGCTCGATACAATGGCTCTAAACAGTTAGGATTACATTTTAGAAGTGAATGAAAATGTTTTTAAGTCCTTGAATGGGAAACACCTGCCAATGTCATAAAACTTCTCTATGATGCAAGTTCGTTACGTACCAACATCATGTGATGGTTTTTCATAGTTCTTTCCGCGTTGAGTAATTTCTATTGAAATACTTATGAGGAATTGTGTGGAATACCCACTTTCTTTTTCGCTAATAAGATAAATGTTTTATGGCTTATTTCACTACAAGGAGATTAGATTATTTGAGTTTTCCATCAAATTTTTCTGTAAAACATGTTGAACATGAAAATGTTTACTTGAGAATGGATAGCATCCGAAAAACTTACATTCCAAGTTGAGAGTAACATTTACCTCAACTATACTTACGTAACTCAAGCATAAGTGGCTCAAATGTAACGTTTCCAGTTTCGAAACGGGGGGTCCAATGTTTGAATCCATTTGATTAAACTGCGTCAGAAATTTATCTGAATCCACGGTATTTTATAAAATGTTCTGAAAGTCGAGGAGAATCACTTCAGATTTTTTTTGCTTACAAAATTGCGTACTTATAGCATATTTTATTGTTATTCGTGTCTATCAATTGGTATTCTCATTGTGTCTATAGGCTAATGCCAAAACTATGGTTTTTAAATATTGAGAGGTCGATCTATTGAGAGGTACGCTGAAAAATTTTGTCCTAAACGTGTTCTGTAATTTATTTCAATAACATATGTATTATTTCTGTTGTCAACATCCCTTTTTCTATACATTTACGAAACGCAAAACAATGAATGAGGTGTCATTCGACAGGTTTTTGAGACGTCTTCTGACATAGTACACTCTCATTTTGTTAAAACAGTTGTTTGATTAAAAATTGCAGTTAATTAAAAAATAAATCAGCATTGTTTTCATAAATGACATGAAAGGTTTTTCTTAAATCAATGTTGCCACAAAAAGAAAATACCGCATTATATCGTTCTCAACAATGATTATCTAAAAAATAAAGTGCAAAAAAGGTAACGTGTGTTTATTTATCCGCAAGGGTTTATTTTATATTTATGATAAAAAGCAAAATTCAAATTCAATTGTGTAAAAGAAATAGACACCCTCGATCGATCAAAGAAGTGCTATTTCACGTGTAGCCTAAAATGTATGTTTTGTTATATTAAATTAAATTGTATTTTATGTGTATTAAATTTATTTTTCTTTATCCCATGTTTTTCCCGACGCGGATGGCGTCATATTCTAATGCAGTTAAAATACGATTTTTTTTTTCTCGCGCGTGTCTTTAGCAATCTTCGATCCGTTTTTACTATAACTTTGATGGAATAAATGAGTTGATATTATGGCTTGACTAATGTTGTTTGCAGCTATTTTTATCCTTAACTTTTCTTTAAAAGTTTAAACCTGCATCTAAAAAATATTAGACATTGGTAAAAAATATTAGATTGCAGTGCAAAATCCTCATAAGGGTCCACTGGTTTTATTGTTATTTGTGTCTGTCAATTTATAGTTTAGCTATTGCCAAAACTATTTATAATAAATATTGAAAGGTCGATCGCTGAAAAAATTGGTCGTAAAACGTGTTCTGTAATTTATTTCAATATTTTATAGCATTTCTTAAATGATTTACATGTTATTTATCTTTGAGCTAACTCTCTATATATCAAGTCGTTACAATGTAGTTTTTAGAAACTTATCTTATTTTCAACAATTGTTTCCTGATATCGTCTTTTCCTCCAACATTAAAGTAGTTTATAAGGAACAAACAATAGTCGGTTTCAAAAAGAAAAGGAAAAAGAAAAAACCATTTTCGAGCTCTTCTGAAGTCGAAATCAAATCAATCATTTCTTAAGAGAACGGATTTAGATGTCGTACCAGATAAAGAAATAGACTTTTGGAATTAAATTTGGTATTTAGTTACAAGAGAATTTGTTCGCCGAAATAATCTTTATTTCAACGAGGATAGTCAACAAAATGTCAAGTTGTTTCGAATGTATTCTTCCATTTTTCAAAAGAATATGTAAGTTTTAATTAATTTTCTGTTTTGCACTCAAGAAATGTAACTAATAAAATATTAATTTACTTCTTATTCTAGACAATAAGTTTCAGTCAGTGCTGTAAATGACACTGTGTTGTTCAAGATATGAAATGAAATATATTTTATTATGTTTTTTTTTTTTAGAAATTGGTATATGATGTGACATTTTTCATAAAATTACTTATAAGGTACACTGCAAGAAAAAATTGTTGATTTTACAGTATAATACTGACACTCCAGCTGCCAGTATTACACCATAAAATTAACAGTAATAAACAGTAAAACGCTGCCGCACATGCGCGGTAGCGTATTACTGCTTATTTTACTGTTAATTTTTAATACTGGTAATAAAACTGGAATTACGGTATAATACTGGAATTACGGTATAATACTGGAATTACGGTATAATACTGGCAGCTGGGGGCCAGTATTATACTGTAAAATCAACAATTTTTTTTGCAGTGTATGCATCTTGTGAAGTCTTATAGTTGTATTACGAACATTGCAGCATATTTGCGTAGTCTTTTTGCCCACCAGCAATATTGATGCCAGAAAGGTATGGATTCATCGACAGTAAACTACGATAACGTTAATAAACGATAGCAGGGTGTGCCTCTATGTGAGAGTGACTACATATGCAAAATGATTTCGGATAAAAACAAATCGCCAAGCCTGTAGTACAAGTAGGCTTTTTTTTCTTTATGAAAAATTTTAAAAACACTCTTCAAACATAACTTAATATATTACAAAAAAATGTTTACTTACCCTTTGAAACCCACAGAAATTCTTGAGTGACCTTTATTTCGACATTCAAAGTATTGGATCATCCAGAAAGTTCTACGGTTTTTCAAAGCGAACCTCGGTTTCGTCTAGTTATTTTGCTACTGCTGATAAGGAGTGACCTTGAATAACTCAGACATGTAAATTCGATCTTTTCTGTTTGTGCTGCATAATTTTCGCTTGTGTTGTGGCATAATTTTTGTTTCAGTGCAGTGCTAACAATGGAGAACCAAAAAAATCCTTTTCGTCAATTATGCTCTTTTATTTCAAGAAAGGTAAAAATGCTAGTCAGACTGCTCGTAAAATTTGTGATATATATGGACAAAGTACTGTTTCATATGACACAGTTCGAAGGTGGTTTGAGAAGTTTAGGTGCGGAAATGTCTACCTCGAAGATGATGCCGCTTTGGACGACCATTATCTGTAAAGGGGGGACCTCTTAAAAGAAACTATCACTGAAAATCCTTATTACACAGTACAGGAGCTATCATACAGACTAAATATTCCAAAAAGTACAGTGTATGATCATTTGGTGGCGTCTTTTAAGAAGTCCTCCTTTACAGATGATGATGGCCGTCCATCGTCTTCGGGGCTGAAATTACCGCCGCATAACCACATTCGAACTGTGTCATCTAAAACAGCACTTTATCCATACGCAGAACAAATTTTACGAGCCGTCTGACTAGCATTTTTACCTTTCTTGAAGTAAAAGAGCATAATTGACGAAAATGAATTTTTTGATTCTCCATTCTTAGCACTGAACTGAAACAAGAACTTTGCCACACCACAAACGAGAATTATGCTGCACAGGGACCGAAATTTACATATCTGGGTCATTCAAGGTCACTCCTTATCAGCAGTAGCAAAATATAAGAATAAGAAACCGCGCTTCGCTTTGAAAAACCGCAGAACTTTCCGGATGAACCAATAGTTTTCGTCCCCGCCAGCGACTGAGAGGTTCTACTCCCAAAGTTGGTAGGCGGGAGGTGCTGAGTTCGAACCCAATCGCACCCGTCGGCCTAATCGTTCTGAGTTTTCTTTGGTTTTCTTCGAACCTTAAGTAATGACTTTGCGCAAAGACGGGTTAGGTTCCCCAGAAAGACCGCCATCGGAGAGCACATCCTTCTTGGTCTATATCCCTCGCATAGCTTTTCGGGCGTAATAAACATCAACAACCCCATTAAAGTGGTTTCCTCCCTTACACACAGTAGCAATTTCATAAGTCTTTCAAAGGAGTAAGTTAACTGCAGTAATTCTCTTAAAAACCTAGCATGAAGTTCATCTGGAAAGGTATAACTTAATTGAAATCGCGCTTGAAGCAACTTATCGAACACACTGGTTGGCTGGTTCGTCGGTTGTGGGCGCGACGGTCATCTTTTGCATACGAGGGCTAAACAGACCGGGACCTCTGGTTAAAATGGAATCCGATCCACTGCAAACATCGATGCTTGAGTCGATCAAAATGGCTTTTATGTAGTTTACAGCGTCCTAATTACTAGACAAGTAGGTGGGCTATCAATCACGGTGATAATTTATACGAATACTTTTGAGTGGTATAAAAAAGAAAATAGGGTAAAAGCTCCAGTAATAGCCATTTAAGTCCAGTAGTCTGCCTTGGAACAACACAAGCTAATTGAGTGGTTATTAAGACTATAAAAAGGAATGAAAACATTTTACTATGTCTAAAAGATGACTACACATAGGGGGATTATAACGTTTCACTTTTAACCAAAAATAAAATATTCTTCAAGATTACTAGACGTCCTAATTACTAGACAAGTAGGTGGGCTATCAATCACGGTGATAATTTATACGAATACTTTTGAGAGGTATAAAAAAGAAAATAGGGTAAAAGCTCCAGTAATAGCCATTTAAGTCCAGTAGTCTGCCTTGGAACAACACAAGCTAATTGAGTGGTTATTAAGACTATAAAAAGGAATGAAAACATTTTACTATGTCTAAAAGATGACTACACATAGGGGGATTATAACGTTTCACTTTTAACCAAAAATAAAATATTCTTCAAGATTACTAGACGTCCTAATTACTAGACAAGTAGGTGGGCTATCAATCACGGTGATAATTTATACGAATACTTTTGAGTGGTATAAAAAAGAAAATAGGGTAAAAGCTCCAGTAATAGCCATTTAAGTCCAGTAGTCTGCCTTGGAACAACACAAGCTAATTGAGTGGTTATTAAGACTATAAAAAGGAATGAAAACATTTTACTATGTCTAAAAGATGACTACACATAGGGGGATTATAACGTTTCACTTTTAACCAAAAATAAAATATTCTTCAACATTTTATCTCATTGGGGCTGGTATAGGAAGGCTTACTCTATAATTGTCTCAAGCATAATTTTTCTGACCTAAAGTTATAAAAAAACCTCCGTAACATATATCAATTTAGTTTTCTTTTTGCAATGGTAAAACATCATTAAAACACACAATAAACGTCCAAACACAGAATGTACTTCATACATTTTTGCGTTATCAGTAAAAGAAAAAGCAGATTATTTTGTTGTACGCCTCAATAACATATATCAATGTCTTTATGTTTGAAGTAGTATAATGCCATTAAAATGTATTTCAAACAAATACTGCCATAGACCGTAAAACACCCTTACTCTTTTGTGTCTCCTGTAAACAAATGATAAATGATGCATAGCACATTCAAAAGGGAATATTCAGTAATGAAATCTTGAAAAATATGCATAAACAGACTTAAATATCGCTCTTTTCTATTTAAATTTACGAAAGTTATCACTGTAAAAACAAAATTTTGATTTTACGGCATAATACTGGCATCCCAGCTGCCAGTATTATACCGTAAAATTAACAGTAATAAACAGTGGTATGCTACTGTGCATGCGCGACAGCGTATTATTGCTTATTTTACTGTTTATTACTGTTAATTTTACGGTATAATACTGGCAGTTGGGATACTAGTATTATACTGTAAAATCAACAATTTTTTTTGAAGTGTAGACAAACTATAAACTCTTTTAAACTGTGTTTGAAAGTACCAGGTAATTCAACCCTGGCTACCCGGCTAAAATATACCCGATATACTGTCTGATGTACAGAACATAGATGGAAATCGTGTTTAATTGAAAACTCTAATAGATTGTTTAAGTATTTTTTACCAGATTTACTCAACAACTATACTTCAAAAAGAAGTATTGGCACAGTTTCGTAATTAGCCGCATGTGCCAGCGATCCATAGTAAAACATTTCACTATTTTATATCAACGTTTGTGATTCTGATTACTTCAATATTTACATGAGGAGAACTGAAGATTGTATATGAAGATTGCATATCTGTTTGAAAACTCTAATAGATTTGTATTGAAAATTCTAATAGACTTTTTAAGTATTTCTTTTTTTTATCAGATTTACTGAACAACTACATCAAAAAGAAATTTTGGCCCTTTCGTATTAGCCGCATGCCAGCGATCCATCGTAAAACGTTTCACTATTTTATATTAACCTTTGTGATTCTGATTATTTCAATGTTTACGTAAGGAGAACTGAAGATTGTATATGAAGACTGTATATCTGTTTGAAAACTTTAATTGAAAACTCTAATAGATTTTTTAAGTTTTTTTTTTTTTTTTTTTAATCAGATTTACTGAACAACTACATCAAAAAGAAGTTTTGGCCCTTTTGTATTAGCCGCATGCCAGCAATCCATCGTAAAACGTTTCACTATTTTATATCAACCTTTGTGATTCTGATTACTTCAATATTTACTGAATTGCAGACCGTATATGAAGGTTGCATATCTGTTTGAAAACTCTAATAGATTTTTAAGTTTTTTTTTTTTATTATTAGATTTACCGAACAACTGCATTAAAAAGAAGTTTTGGTCCTTTCGTATTAGCCTCATACCAGCGATCCATCGTAAAACATTTCACTATTTTATATCAACCTTTGTGATTCTGATTATTTCAATGTTTACGTGAGGAGAATTGAAGATTGTATATGAAGATTGCATATCTGTTAAATTCGTATTTTATTTATGTATTTATTTGTGAAGTTTTAATTTCGTTTGCTTGAAAATTATTTTAAAATATATAAAAAATCAGTTAATCAATTTTCTTGAATATTAATTAGAAGATTATTGTTATTTTAAAACTATTTCTGCAAAGAAGTAATATGAATATTATTTCTTCATTACAAAATTATTCTTTTTGTTATTCTATTTGGATATGTTAAAATTAAAGTACAAATGAATATCCCAACTTTGAAGGGTTATATCTTCTGCGCAATAAAAGGTAGTGTTCCATTTCACACATCGAAGTGAGTGAGAAGTTATGAAGTTTCATAAATGTAGAAAGCAGAAGAAACACGAGTCAGTTTGCGCCACCAGCAGAAACACGAACGACATCCATTCTGTAAGACAATTCGTTCCACACGGTTTTCAGCATGTTAGGTGTTACAATTGCAATAGCTGCAGTTATCTTCATTTTCAGTTCAGCAGTGTCAGCTGTACAGGTGGAAAAAACATTTTATCTTTTATGTATCTCGGCAGCAACTAACTGAATGAACTCGCAACGGAACATGCCGGTTTACTCTCAACCCGCCGCTCGTTGCGTCATCTCTCGCCAAAAAAACGAACCTTTACATTTATGAAACTTCATAACTTCTCACTCAGTTTGATATGTGAAATGGAACACTACCTTTTATTGTTCAGAAGATATAGTCCTTCAAAGTTGGGATATTCATTTGTAATCACCCTGTATATTACGTACATTTTCCTATTTATTAATTAGGCATTTAAAATATTGTTATATTTTAAAACTAATTGTGCCAATGGAAAAATTATATGAATGTTCTTATTAGATTATTATTTAAATCATATAGTTTATTAGATTATTATTTAAATCATATAGTTTATTAGATTATTATTTATATCAATCCTCATGTGATTTTCAAACAAAGTGCATTTGAAAGTACATTTTTCTTCTATTCGACATGTAAAAATTGAAATTGTGCGATGTTTAGAATTTAAGAAAATTGCAGTAAATGGTAAATTTATTAGTCAGGTCTTTGCCACTTTCAATATGACGTCAGCGTTACTCACGGACATGTTTTTGTTGTATAACATAGAGAAAAAGTTGTCCTTGTTAAGACGGCCATTTGCAAAACATTGTTATATAGCTTAACAACATATTAAAATTTCATAACGATTAGTGAATTTCTTTGAAAGCAAGTTGTAATTTTCTTTTCTTTTTTTTTTCTCCGTTACAAAGACAAAAGAAATGGTTTCTTATTTCACATATTTTATTAAACTTTCAATTGAATATTTTTCACTGTTATTTTATTAATAAAATTCAAATGTAAAATTAGATTATGATACCCATATCGATTTGATCGATCAATACTTATTTTTGAAGATTAAAGAAGTTAGCATGGCTCTATTCAAAATGAATGGGTTTGAATCACAACCTTTAGTAGATAGTTAAACGTGACAGAGTCACTGGAACTTGTTTTAATTTTTTGGAATTTATTTTGCGTTACAAAAGATTAACTTCTCAAAAAAGAAGAAGAAGAAGAAGAAAAAGAAGACAAATTACAATACCTTTTTTGTCGTGAATTCCTGGATTTTTACCTGAACCCCTCCTTCCATAGAGGGTTCAGAAGGGCAGGGCATGCTGAAGAAAAATACATTGTTTCTTTAGAATTTAAATATAATAACACTGCAAAAAAATGCGCGACAGTGTATAACTGCTTATTTTACTGTTTATTACTGTTAATTTTACGGTATAATACTGGCAGCTGAAATGCCAGTATTATACTGTAAAATCACCATTTTTTTATTTTACAGTGAAGTAAAGAATACTTAAAAAATAATAAGTAACGAAAACTCGGTTAATGAAATTTTTAAATTCGGTGTGGGGCAATGGCTCTCTTCTTCTCCTTTTGGTGATGCCCATGAAATAACCTATAGTAAAGAAAAATATCAAAATCAATTAATATCAGAAAAAGTGACTCGAAACCTTACATAAGAAAATGTACAGAACTAAAGCAACAATTGCTTTTTATGTGGGATAATAATTAGCTTTTTAGAATGGCATTGTCTGATAACGTTTTAGGGATTTTTTCTAGTTACTCCTTGTAAAACTATACAGTTTTTTTTCTATTTTGGACATCAGATAAACAATGTATAATGTTATTAATTTCGTGTAACATCAGTGCAAGAGGATATTACGTACAGCAAAGTAAATTTCAAGGGGTTAATTTATAGCGAACACGAAATGCCATCTTTTCATGGCCAACCAAAAGCAAACAATGTCTCGGGATGATTGGAAACATTGCATGAACTCAAGATGCTTGTCATTTCTAAATGATAAAAACAATTTAGCAATAAACCCCTTGAGATACAGGAACTGACTTACAAGGGGGAAAACGGGGAAAGTGCCTAAATTAGCTGAATTATTTAAATAAAATTGTAATGTATGTACATATAATGTATATGAAATTCAATATAGATTATCAACAATTTCTTTAAGGTGGTTCTCAAATGATCTGCTGAACAACGCAAAACTTTCAGACACAATTTCTGATTCATTTTTAAACGCAAAGGCAAAAAATAGACAGGCAGTTTTATGCCTTTGCTGACTACTGAAGCTATTTGGAATCGAAATGAGTTTTCCATTTTTTGATAAATAAATTACTTTAAATCGAGTTATAAGCTATTCGTGTCACGTGACAACACGTTTTTATCTTTTCTGGCGTTGAAGCGTCGGGAATTCGGTTCAAAACGCCAACTTTAACAGTGTTTTCTGAAAGATCTTCGGCATTTATCAAAAAAAGGAAAACGTGTTTCGATTGAAAAGTTTCTAAATAACAACTGCCCATTTTCTAACAAAAAAGAATCTTCCTGTTCAGACCAAGAATACCTCGATCCGCGCAAGACTCTACTTGCGGGTTGGCTTTAAATAAAATTTGTGGGTTCGCAGGAGTGTAGTTGGGTATTCTGGTTAATAACGTTTAACTGTTAATTTTCGGGATGACACTTTCTCTGACAAATTTTTAAAAAATTCACAGAAGAAAGAAAAATTAAGCTACTAAAATAGAAATTCGTCATCCCTCTCTGTGTAAAATACATTTTTGGGGTAAAACCTGTTCACACCGCAAAACTCATCTAAAATAACTCACTGAACGCCACTGAATCTAAGATCAGAACAAACATAGAATGTTCCCATTTGCATAAGTTCAAGTCAGCCTCAACAGTTAATCAGTTAAAGCTAGCCTCCAGAGCCAATCAAAATGAGTGGTAGTGGCTGTATCTAGCAATGAAAGATCGAACTCACTGAGGAAATTTTTGGAACTCCCTCAGTGAGTTCGGCAGTCTAAGATATCTTAAATATCCGAGCTGAATGGGTATTAGGCGACCGGTGAGGCGTTTTAGTATTATCTTTGCTCAACAATATTATTTGACAAGCTACGAAATCCGTACTTCAAACAAAAATCGTTTGGCCTCCAACGATTCATCTCTGCTTTATATAACAGAGTAAGTGTGTATCGTTTAGAGATTTGCACGGGCAACAATTTTTAAGCTCAAGCCCGGCCCGGTACAATAGCTAGAAATTCGTACAAAACTGTAATTGGCTCGTATAAACACTGTTATTTGCCCTGCCTAGCTAGCATCTACTTGATACTGTACAAAGCCTTCAGACGGAATTTCCTGACCTCTCTGACGTCAGGAACGGTAGAACTGACCTCTGAACTGATTTTCTAACCGTAACTCCAGAGCAGCATTTCTTGTCTTTCATAGGGGAAAGGGCAGGAAATTGCAACTCCATGTGGTTTTCAAGCGCTATTTACATCACATTATGGATAATTCAGGTTAAATAAATCAATTTATAATAAAGTAAGTGCTTTTCCTTGATAAATCTTAAATTTGTGTATGCATTTGCTTATTTAGATTACTTATTTCTAGTACTTTTACCTGCTTTTGATAAGCTGAGTATAAGCTATAACTTGTCACGTGTTTGAAAAGTGAGTGCTTTGTAATATCTGTTTTTCAATGATTATATTTTTTGAAATTTAATTATTGCTTCGGATTTGGAATGTATTTATGATCTTTTAAGTGATATTTCTTTCGGCAAATTTCTGTTTTTTAATTACGTTATAGAATACGTTCTAAAAATATTTTTTTTAGTTAAGATAGATAAATCTAATGTGCATTACATGTATGTTTATAGTTATGTAATTTTACTATTGTAAATTTATTTTACTATATTTTAAATTATATAAGTAAAACTTTAACAAAAATTTATAATATAAATAATAATATAAATAATAAAAAATAGTAAAATATTTAATATAGTTTGAAGTTTAGTTTGATTGTGTTTTTAACAATGGTTTAAAAATCAAGTGAATGATATTTCATTTCGCATGTTATTTTTGTTGTTTCAAATAAGTTTTAGAATAAATATTAGAAATAGTCAGATAAGTAAGTCTAGCGTGATTTTTTTCTTTCAATAAAATTAAACTACATTAAATAATGGATATTGTAGCATTGCAATTTCTTTATTTTATTCTCTTTTAATTTTACTAAACGCTTTATTTTTAAATTGTTGTTATTTTAATTTACAAATTTTAGTTCTCGATATATTTTTAAACTGCTCGAATGTAAATAAAATTTATTATTTTAGTATATGCATAAAACTTATGTTGAGTTTATTGCCAATTTATATGTTTTAACCTCTGTAGATTTCAGTTTTATAAGTTATAGTGTTTTAGTCAGTTAGGTAAATATAGTGTGTATTTTATTTTTATTTTAATAATCAAGTTGAACTTTGAACAATTTTAAATAATGCATAGTATTATTAAAATTTTAAATATTTAATTAGTGTCTTATTTAATTTAATATTTTCTAGTACTATAAGATTATTAATCAAAATTTAATATTTTAGTTTATGTATATTACATATTTTATTCAGATCATAAAATATTCATTATTATTTTATCAATCAAACTAAACTTTGAACTATATTAAAGCTGTATAATTTTATTATTGTATTTTTTTTTTAAACTATACTTTATTTTAAATTTATTAAACTTTTAACAACATGAATTTTTGTTTTGCAGGTAACAATTTATAATACCTCAACATATTTTAAAACTTAAGGAAATTAATTTAAACTATAGATGGAACCTGTCAAAACTTGATGAAAAAAAATACTATAACAATATCAGTAAAATAAGCTTCTTTATTATTTAAGAGGGGGATAGTATGAAACAATGTTCCAAAAATTTTATTTTAATTTTTTTCCAGTGAATTACAAAACTATTTTCGATGCAAACTTCAAACAAACAATTCGTAAACAACTGTGTAATGCAAATCATTTCGACATTACCGCCATATTCACCACTGCAAGAAAGAAAATGTCATGGAGCTATGAAATATAATACAAATAATGTATTCCTAGATCCATATCATATTCAGTAAATAAAAGAACATAGTAAATAAAGCCACAGAGTTAAGAGAAAGAAGCACACATCTCTCTCCCTGTGATAATGGGACCGAGTGATCTCCTATGCGTATATGCATTGCATCTGCCCAAAGGCACCGTTGAAATTCAATGTTAAAAATAGTTTAAAATGTTTAAATTAAAAATTTTAAAATGTCCTCTTTTATCATTGTTCGTTTCAAATCCACATCTTCTAAAATGCATCCATTGTTTAAAGCTAATCAATTTTTATGTAAAGAGAGAGAGAATTTTTTTTTACAATGGTAATATAAAATCTGCAATTGAGTCAGATTTTTAAGGTTTTCAAGTTTAATTTATTAGTATGGTTTCTTCTATCCCTTTCCATAATCAGGATGATTATCCCTTTTTTACAATCAGGAATATTTTCCCTCTTATACAGTGATATATCCAATGGATATCTTAAAAAAAAAAAAAATACAATTTCTAGAATATTCTATTGCGACACATACATCAACGAATTCAACATCATGTCAATCTTATGTTCAACATAAACTGAAAATCGGTTTTTTTGTTGACAGATTTCAGTTTAACACCAAAATGCTCTATCTTATGGATAATCTGATCTTATTATTTATCAAGGTTTTTTTTAAATTTTATTTTTTATGTTGGTTAGGGCAATCAATTTCCAATTGTGGCAACTTTCCCAGGGGCAATTTTACATTATTGAAGCAAACTGATGTCCATTGTTGAGATAGATTTGAAAAATAACTCATGCTTGAAAATTATTTTTAAAAAATCGCTAAATTAAGCGGCAGTTTTCAAATAAATTTCATTCGAAAGTTAACATTTTACTAATTGATGATGTAAGAATAATTGAAATTGTACGGTATTTAGAAGTGATGTAAGTGCGATAAAAGCGAAATCGATAGCACCGTTAGTTGTCAAAATCGTTATACATTTCTAAAAATTGCCACTGGGTTTTGGCTGGCCCCCAAAAGTGGACTACCATGTTTTGAGGTTTTGACGTCTACAGGGAAATCCACAATGAAATAAATAGGACTTTGCCGCTTATTAAGGAACTGTTAAATGAACTTATAATCATTATTTCAATCTGTTTTGTTTACCATAACACTGTTTTTAATTATTTTAATTTTCTGAAATCCTTTATTTTTGTGAATTTTTTATTAAAAAATGAAATTCTCTAACCTATAATTTAAAAAAAAGTAATTGGTAACATGTAATCAAGGTATACAATCAAGATGAGGTAGTAATCAATAAAAGCACCATTTCTAATAATTAAGAATTTGAAAAATCAATTAAAATTACGTCTTGGCATACTATAATATAATTTTTTCTCTTTACTTTTATCAGTCAAAAAATGCATTTCAAGTTAAGCCTATCGCCATTTTCACCGGCGTAAATTTTCACACGTACTTTATATAGGTTACTTTTATGCTTAACCACCGTGTATAGAACTAAAAATGTTTTTTGTATTTAATTATAATGAAAAAATGACATAAATAAAGTTATAATGCATAAAGATAAAATAAACCCAATGGACAATATTCCCGTGATGTCACAATAAATATGAATTTTTATTAGCTTATAAAAATAAAGTGCACGTGAATAAAAATTTTTACCGAAATTTAATTTACAGATTACAAAATTCGGCCAAAAAGCCACGTGTCGGAATTTTTTCGTTATTTCTTTTTTATTCTCGCATCAGTGGAAATAATCTGATTGCCACCATTTAAAAGAAATTAAAATAAAAACATTTAAAATTAAGATTCTGTTAATTAATAAAAGTATTGTACAAACGAATAAACGATAACACATCTGTGACCAAATTTCTTTCATTTAAAATAAGAATGATGTTATTTGATGCAGTAGTTTGTTCTCACGGACTGTCGAAAGAAAACGCTTAGCGTTTTAAATATATAGATTTATTATCCTATTTATATGTCTTATTCAGATAACAATATATTCATTATTGATAGTTACCAAAATAGCATTGTTTACAATATTGGTAGTTTTATTAATGCTTTGTTAAGATTAATTTAATGATACTTGTTTGGGCATAATATTTTTGTTATTTTAAATAAGTTATAGAATAAATACTATAAAAATAGTATATTAGTAAGATATGTAAATATAATTTATAATGCAATCGAAAAAATATACATAGTTAAAAGCTTAGCAAAATTAATAATAAATTATAAATAATAATAATAAAATTGCGCAATATTTAATGTAGTTTGAAGCTTCGTTTAATTGTTAAAAATCTAACAAATTACGGATTATAAAAAATGATTGTCTGTAGAATTAAGAGTAATAATCTTGGCAATATTACTATATGCTCTTAGATATTTTAAGATAACTTATGTTCAATATTATCAAAAGCAAGAAGAAATATTTGAATAAAATGATGTAAATAAATAAATACACAGAAAATTTTAGGAATTGTCAAAATAAAACACTAATCTTATAATCTCTAATATCCTTCTTACATAATAAGAACAACGCTTTGTTAGTTTTATAAATTAATTATATAAATGAAGAAAAATTGAAAATATAAACTGTTTTCATTAAAAATAAATAAATAAAAAAAATGAAATTTAATTAATAGATTTAAATATTACTTTTCAGAAATTAATAAAAAATTATATTCATTCTTAAATAAGCAATCTTAGAAAATTAAATAAATTGAACTTTTAACAATTTTTCAAAAGAAAAAAAAATTTGAAGATACAAAGTATTTTCACAAAAAGATTATTTTTGAAACAGATTTTTTGTGAGATACATCTGGTCTATTATATTTACAAATTGGCTTAATTACTCTTTTCAATTATTCATTAATGCATTAATGTTTTAATTCTATTTCACTTTAACCATTAAGTAATGCGATTTAACTCCTGTAAATAAAAATCTCCAGCAAAATATTTAAACTTTTCCTTACTAATTATTGTATTTGGTAAAATTTGAATTTATCAGGTTTGAAAATTTTTTAAATAAATTCTTATATATTAAAAAAAAAATTAATAATAATACCTTTTTTTGTTTACAAAGTAGGAAGAACATGAAAAATAAATATTTAACTTAATTATCTATAAAATAAGATCATGTAGTGAGAAAATTCATAATATAAATAACAGTTAATTATTTTTTAACGCACAAGAAAAGCGCAGAGTTCTGACAGAGGGAAAGGTTATCGAACAGTGACGTCACAAATTCGTCCGAAGGCTTTATGTCAAGTAGGTGTTGGCCTAGCCTGCTATGAAGTTAAAACTTCGACACAAACTCATATCCATTATTACATTTTGTAAGGCTAATTTAAAATTTCCCAGTAAATTTAAATATCATATATGATATTATATTACCGATAAAATATCTATTTTTAAAAATATTTAGCTTTCTAAAAAATACTTTTTTCTTTTCCGCGTGCTAAAGAAAAGTATTTTTTTTTTTTAAGTTTAAAACCTATTATTAATAGACATATTAATTTTTTTTAATCAAATTTTCTGTAATGGGGTTTTAAAGTTCCGTCATGGCATAAAGATTTAGAACAACTTCAGTGGCAACTAGGTGGCATCATCGGTTAAAGAAGTTTTTTCCTCAATCTTTCGCTTACATGCATGTAACATGCTTCACTTCTCAATAAATCAAGTATTATTTCCACAGTTATCTGATTCCAAATGCAACCGAATCATTTGATAACATTTCATTAAAACGAGAAAGAATATCCACAAAGTGTAATATATAAATGGTGTTTTAATCTAGAATTAAGTAAACTATTCTCATTGAAAAACTGCGCGAATCTATCGGGACAAAAATATGCATAGCTAACATTTTTTTTTTTTTTTCATCAAAATGAAATCAATTTCGGATACCTTTTATGGGCGCTCGCAGAAATAATTCTAGGGAGGGTCAAGAATGTGGAACAGATGAGCTGTAGTCTGTTTCTAAGACCTCTTTTTTTATGGAAAACATAAACGTAGATCAAAGTAAACTAAGAATTTTTTGTTAGAAACCCAAATACAGGACAATTTTTTAAAGATATTAAAATAAAAAGCAATACAGAAATGTAAGGAGTAAAGCATATTAGAAAAGCAAAAAAAGCTTCTACCAGTTTTCTTTTTTCCTCAAAAATAAGAAAATGTAACAGTTTATTATTTTTATCATCACAAGGGGCTTCGCCCCATGAACTCCCCGTTTACAATAATTTCTTAACACATGAACTGAACATAAGAAACACGGGATTAAATATTGCCTCACTGCAAAAAAAAATGTGTTGATTTTACAGTATAATACTGACACCCCAGCTGCTAGTATTATAGCGTAAAATTAACAGTAATAAACAGTAAAATAAGCAGTAATGCGCTAGCGCTTTTACGGCTGTTTCGGGGATGCCCTGACATCCTGACTAAAAATTCTTCATTCATTTTTTTTCTTAGCATTTAATTATTTGAGAAGAATAAGGTTTAATATATTTCTTCCCTCAAACTAAAGAGAGAGAAAGAAAATTCTGTTAATTAAATGTGAAAATGCACTTCTCGCCCGCCTCTTACCCCTTCTTGTGGGCGCCCGATTTCTTTTGTTTAATTTCCATCTTGCTTTACAAAATTTGGTTTCGGAATGCTGTTAATTGTGCATAAAGAACGTAAAAAAGGAAAAAAAAAAGAAGAAGAAGAAGAAATTATTTTGTCCGATAATCTGCTATTATCTTTGTTTTTACCTGTTAGAGGAATGTTTAAAGGAATACCTTTTGAAAATGTGACCATAAAATACCTTATCTTGATGAGATTTTATAATTAAAATGTTCCTGAAATGTTTATTGTGCTTTTTTTTTCAATGTGGTAAAACATTTGAATTAATTTTGTTCCTTTTTCTTAATGGTGTTCTAGAAAAATTTTCTTTGTTACTTTAATATTTCTTTTGTAAAGTAGAAGCTCGCTTAACACTCGATTCTGTATTATTACTTATAAAATATCTATTTTAAAACATACTTAGCTTTGTAAAAATGGCTGTGTGTGTGTGTGTGTGTGTTTTGTTTTTTTTTTCCCGCGCGGTAACGAAAAGTATATTTTCTTGCATTTAAAATATCTTATAATCAATAGTTTTATTTATTAATTGTCTATAATATATTATTAATAGCCTTATTTGAAAAGTGTTTGTATCTGAAACATACAGTAACTTTTTCTCTTGACTGCAAAGTCGTTTTTGGAGACGCCAACTGGGTATTTTACTGTTTAATACAGTTAATTTTACGGTATAATACTGGCAGCTGGGTGCCAGTTTTATACTGCAAAATCAACAATTATTTTTTGCAGTGTACTAATTGAATTTTTGATTATTCCGATGGAAAGACTGCAATAACGATTTTTGTGCAAATTTCTGGATTTTTTGTAGTCTTGTTGTAAATGGGCTGCTCGTGCAGCGAAAGTAACCCGGTGCTTTGCGAGCAGCTGACGTACAACAGAATGACGAAAAATATTGATTTTATTGGCGATGTGATAGCGAATTTTGAAGTATTAACATGTATGAGATAGAAGAAAATTTTGTGATTGGCATATACGACTAGTTTCCTTTTAAATTTGGGTATCAATGCGAGTAATATTCTGGGAGCTATCGTGTAATTTGTGGTGGGATCTGTGTTCCGACAGTTATTCTTCAGAAAATATGTCTAAATTTAAAAAAAATAATAATAATAATTAAATTTTAATTTTTTACAGGAAATTTGGAACAAAAAAAAAGAAATATTAAATTTGCCTTATGTATTATATATATATTGAAGTTTTTTGAGGGTTTTTAATTGAATTTTCATTTATATATTAATTATTTATACATTTGAGAATATATATTGCAATCATCCTGGGTTTTTTTAAATATATGTTATAAGGAGCTCATATTGTCATTTTCCGACCTTATATCGATAATATTCGAGGTAATAACATACCTTTACTATGAATTGTGGATACGAGACTAACCTTGACCATCCCAAATCACATTCATAGTTTTTTATTATTTTATTTGCACTTTCTCGTTTTGTATCTCTTTACATTTATATTTATTTTCACACATGTGATTTCAATTTAATTATAAATATAAATATATATATATATATATCAAAATTAGTGAGAGCATCCGGAAAAAAGAATCTCTTAACACACACACACAAAAAGAGAAAAAAAAAGAACTGCCAAATCAGTACATTTATTTAGAGTTCATGGGACCATAAAAAACTAATCCTTTTAAAGAAAAAAACACTTATCAAAATCAGTGTCAATAAAAAGCATTTATTCGAAAATACATATAAAGTTCTTTTTTAAAAATCCGTTTTTTTTTCTTTTTTTTCTTTCTTTTTTTTTTTCTTTTTAGTTTATGGGAGCATTAAAAACATTTTATCCTTTTAAAGAAAAAAACACTTATCAAAATCAGTGCGTCTATTTGAAAGTTTCAGACAAGATAATCCTTTTTTTTTAAAAAAAAAAAGGGGGGGGGAGAGAGAAGGATAATTATCAAATTATCAAAATCATCGCGTTTGTTCGAAAGTTTACGGTCTTTGGGAAAATTATTTCTTTAAAAAAATTTTTAAAGCAAGGAGAGGGATAAAAAGTGAAAGAGAGAGAGAGAATTTATCAATATTAACACGTCTGCTCGAAAGTTTATGAAACTATCAGAAAAATTAACTCTTATATATATATATATATATATATATAAAAACTTATTGCAAAAATTAACCATTGAATATATATATATATATATATATATATATATATATATATATATATATAATATCAAGTATCATGTCATAGAATTTTGCAGATTATGGGTAATTCTTTATTTACATTTTTCTTTTGCAGAGCAGATACAAAATGGGTTAGCATTATTAATGCATGAGCGAATGTTATAACGGAGAGATACTAATTTCAAAACACCTTGTGAATTTCACAAAAGTAAGATAAAGTAAATCAATTAATACAAAGCAATAAAATAAGCATACTTATAAATTTAATGCTTTTATTAAATACTTGCATATTTACGCGCAAAACAAATAAAACTTTCTGTAAAAAATGGAAAAGAAAATTTCCCTTACCGAATTTCTTTGAAATCTTAATTATAAAATTCATTATTTACATCCAAATATACACTTTGTGAATTAAATGGCGTTTGGGAATTATAGGTCTTCGGATTAAAGGGTATATTAGAGTATATATATGTCAAAATGAATTAATCCGTTTGTAAATTCGTGGGAGCATTAAGAAAAATAATCCCTTTCAGAAAAACAAAAAACAGTGTAAAAGCAGTGCATCTTATCAAGGTCTAACTGAATCTAAAGTTTTATTAAATTCCGTACATTAGTTCTTGAGGTATGACTATCGCTATAATCGTGTAAATCCTGCAAAATGCAGCATTAGCAGCGCCACTTGTTGAGCGAGTTAGACCAAAATCTAATCAACAACAACTTATGTCAACGACTAACGAAATCTGAAGTTTGATGAAACTCCATGCATTAGTTCTTGAGATATAGCTATCGTGATAATAATTAAAAACATAGCATAGCAGCGCCACCTGTTGGGCTATTTACACCAAAACGTAAAAAGCATCTATTTATGTCAAGGTCTAACAGAATCTGAAGTTTGATGAAATTCCGTGCATTAGTTCTTGAGATATAGCCGCCACCTGTTGGGATATCTACACCAAAACATAATCAGCGTCTATTTATGTCAAGGTCTAACTGAACCTGAAGTTTGATGAAAATAAATGCAATAGTTTTTGAGATAGAGCTATTGCGGAAATCGCGAAAAATGCAGCATAGCAGCGCCACCTGTCAGGCGATTTTCTCCAAAAACTAATCAGCACCAATTTATATCAGGGACTAACTTAATATAAAGTTTTATTAAATTTCGTGCATTAGTTCTTGAGATTGAGTGCCCACAAAATTTGTGTCACATACAGACAGACAGACAGACAGACTCACATTTTCTAAAAACAGTCAAATCGCGTTCAGAACCTTCTAAAACGTGTATATCCGTCGAAAACCGGAAGTCGAAAATTTTCATGAATCCAGTACTTTCTTCTTGTAAAGATAGAAGAAAGTAAAACACATTGCTGAATTCAGTAACCTCCTGTTCCGAAGCTGGTTAATAAATAATTCTCACGCACTAAATCAAGGCATAGGGATGAATTCTCAAAGGAGCTAATGAAAATCTCTTTAAAATTAGGAAATATTCAAATAGCTCAAAATTTGCTATAAAAAGCAATTTCCGAAAATAGTCTTATCCCAGCGGGAGTTTCAGCTCGTCCAGTAACGACTATATCCTTGTTTCAAATTATGTACAACAGTCACGCTCGCAGGAGAAATGATTGTATTCAGGGGATAATATTTCTTGAAATATTGTTTTCCTGGTATCTAAATTTAACTGGGAATTTATTAAAGAACAATTTCTATTAGAAGCTCATGCTGCAGTACAAGTCATATTCAGACGTAACATGTTAATGACTTTTCTTGAAACGACTTAGTTGTGTGAATCTTCGTTTTAATGGCTTTCAAAATATCCCACTACGTTTAAATAAATAGCCGGTAAATATTTTATTGTTTTACTTGAAAGGCTATGTACACACACACACACACAATCATCTATCCAAAATTGTTTTTGGACGATCGTTGGAGGTGTAATTGTGGCTGTTTCTATTTCAGCTCTGAAATTGGAAGTGTGTTTTTAAATGACAGGAAACGTGTATTTATGTGTAATAACTTATACATATTATTCTCAAAAATGAACGTGATAGATTAATCAGTTTGAATTATGAACACAAAAATCTGATTTGAAAGTTACAAAAACACTTGAACATTTTTTAGCGTTGTATCTTACTTTAGATGCCACAGAGGCTGGATTGAACTATTTCTTACTGTTTTATTGAAATCTACCCCTCTCTCCCCATTCTAATCATGTGGCATGCTAGCTGGAATAGCGCTCAAAAGAATAATATTTTCTGCACATGAGACGATGGAAAATGCCCTTTAAACGTGGTTCTTCCATTAAAAGTACAAGAGAAGGGGGAGATCACACTACTTATCGCACACGAATAGGGGTGGGAGAGAGAGAAAAAAAAGGGCCCTTTTGTGCTCATTTCTTAGGTCAATTTTTATGGTGACCTGGCGACCGATTTGTCAAGCCCTGTATATATATATAGGGTGTCCCAAAAGTCTCCGTACAACTTCAAAAATTTATTACAAAAAAAAAATAATAATAGGCATACAGCAACATCCCTGCGTGCCGGCGGGCTAGCCGGGGAAGACATTAAACGCTCAACGGCTGGGTTCGCCCTCAGCCGAGTGGTCTTCCTCAGGCATTAAATTAAATTAATAGGCATACAGCAAAAATACTTAGAGTAATTTAAGAAGTTTTTTTCTACTACTTTAGTATACTTGTGCGTGAGATCCTTTCGTTGCACGAATAATATCAAGTCGATATTCTAATTCCATCCACGTGCGTTTCAACATGCTAACATCAGCAGTAGTTACAACTGTTTGATGAAATCCGAACAAAAGTTAACAGTCTCATGGATGTGAAACAAAAGATCCAAACAGCAGTAGCTACTTTTGATGTTAGCATGGAAAACGTTCGAGGATTGAATTGGAATATCGTCTTGATATTCTTCGTGCTACGAAAGGATCTCATGTTTGAAGTTTACTAAGGCAATAGAAAAAAAAACTTTTTAAGTTACTCTATGCACTGTTGTAATTATTTTTGCTGTAGGCCTATTATTATTATTATTATTATTATTTGTAATAAATTTTTGAAGTTGTACGGAGACTTTTGGGACACCCTGTATATCTTACAGTAATCATTTTTAGTAAAGAATATGACATAACGTAATTCACTAGAAGTCAGCCAGTTAGCCAGCTGCTATCGTGCATAGTTGACTGTCTTAAATTTCAGTATTCTTTGTTTTACTTGCTTTGAAGTTAATAAACGAGGGTTTTTAACACTTTCCAATATAGTTGAAAGTGTTTATGAATTTGGTTTGTCTGTCTGTCTGTCCGTGCTCTAACTCTCGTAAATATACTCGGATTGCCATGAAATTTCTATATATTATTGAATTTAACTATAGAATGTTCGGTATTGAAAATGAAATGTGTACCATTAATAGTTCATTTACAGGGACATACAAAAGAATTCCATTACATTAAGGGCTATGGGGAAAAATCATTTGTGGCACATTTTATTGATGTTATGATATTTCAAATATAACGAAATTAATACGCATTACTGAGGTGGACTACAGGATGTTTTCATCAGAGTATACAATTAGTAGCATTTATAGTTAAATTACAGGTACGTACACAATAATTCATTTACATTATGATCTGTGGTGAAAAATAGCGTGCTGTGCATTTTGAACATGTTATGATACTTGAAACAGAAGGATCACTAAGGTTCAATACAAATTAATTTCTATAGGTTATGGAGTGCGTAGAATTTATCGTTCATGTACAGAGACGACCAAGAGAATTCGGTTAATGGACTGACTATGATCGGTAATTAATAGAAGTGCTCTTTCCGTTGTGATATGCAATTTTATGTAATTTTTAGTGTATTACGTTTTGTTTACAAATTCTATTGACCATATACAGGGCTGCATGAAAGACATCGAATATGAGAAGCAATTGTTGAAAATGGATTTTCACTCAGTTACGTATTTTTTAAATTGCTATTTAGATACTTCTTTTCATCGTCTGAAAAAAAAAATTAAATTCTTAATAGTGTTAGGAAGTGTTTCATAATCTATGCCAGATGCATGATTTTTCGCTCTTGTTTAGTTGGATTTCGAATATTCTCTCTTTGTGTGGCCTAATGCAGGTTACTTGGTCACTTTAAGAGCGTTAGAATTGATTTAATTAGGTGATAATGACGATTTTCTAACAGGCACCCCGGAAGTCCGAGGGGTTCTCTAGACGAAGAGTTCAATAATTCTTTGCAATCTGAATGCCTTTAAGAAAATAACGCAGACAAACAGTCACATCTAACCAATAAATATATTCACCAATGCTCTGAAATGCCCATGTCTGATCATTCGATTAGAAAATGTTCTACACTTTCTACAGCATATATATAAACATGCGCTCAAAATTAAAAAGTTTAAACACGCGCAGACTCAATTCTAGAAAAATGAATTCTGTTTTGCAATACATTCTAAAAGTTTTAAAACTGTGACTGCATTGCTTCAGACGCGCATTAATCACAAAATTAATTATCTCGCATGAGCTGCAGTTTTACCATTTTACAGTAGATTTAATCACAGCTAGCAGAAATAAAAATTACCATCTTTACAGGTTCTAAAATATGTTACGCTTATTAATTTAATGCAATGTTTAATATCAATGAATCTAATGATGAATATGTGAATGAAATAACGAAAATATTTAAAAAGAGATGGGGAGACAAGTATTGATTTTTGGTCCCCTATAGGAGAATTTTTTCTTTTTTTTTTTTTTTTTTTTTTTTTTGTCTAAGATGCTTTGATTGTTTTAATATAACTTCGGATGGATATTTTCCGCTTCTCTGATTGATTTTTGTTTGATGATAAGATTGTTTAAATGTGTTATTCAAGGTCAAAAACATACGTTTATTTAGCAAATTTTAATGTAGTTCTATTACATAAATTAGATTTTTTTTTTATATGAAACGCTGAATTTTGACATTGTAATTTTTTATATGTTAATATGTGTACAATAAAGCAAAACATATGCCGCGCCAAAAGTTCGTTAAAACTTTAAAAATTCATTAAAAAGAAACAAATTATGCTAAAATATTGCTGTTTGCAGGAATGGAATTAGAGGAAGATCATTTTTTTTTTTTTTTTTTTTTTTTTTTTTTTTTTTTTTTTTTAATAACAAAAAAATTTTGGCTTAAAAATAACGATAGATGGCGCTGCACTCATAATATGAAGCAGATTTATGCAAATCAGGCTGTCAATAAAACCCCTCAATGCACACACATTCTTCATTCGATGCCAGTAGTATGCTATCGTTACCAGATCAAGCGTTGTTGTTGGTTAAACTATTTTACAAGAGCGGGAAATCGGCAACTGGAACATTTCAAAAGTTCTGCACGGCAAAATGACTGAAGACGAGAAAAGGGCCTGTTTCATGTGCTGGGACAGTGAAGCTTGTCAGACGCTTCCCTGAAATCTAGGTCTTTTACTATAAGCCTAAGTTGCATGCATACGAGCGCCATCTATAAGTAACTTTTTTAACCACAACTTTTTGTTGTTGTTGTTGTTGTTAAAAAAATTCGATCTGCCTCTAATCCCATTCCCGCAAGCGCAAATTTTGTAGCATCATTTGTTTATTTTTAATTAATTTTTAAAGTTTTAACGAACTTTTGGCACTCCCGGTATCTGCATTCGGTTATGACACATTTAAACAGGATATAGCACATTTATTCAGGACTTCCAATAAAATTGTTTTTATATTTAAGGCATAACTTCATACTAATTTGTGGTTGCTGTGCACTTTTATAATTAAATGGTTTTACTACCTCTCATATTTTTTCAAATTGGTTGGTTGCTGTACACTTTTATAATTAAATGTTTTTACTATCTCTCATATTTTTTCAAATTGGTTGGTTGCTGTACACTTTTATAATAAAATGTTTTTACTACCTCTCATATTTTTCAAATTGGTTGGTTGGTTGAATGGGGGTTTTATAGCACAAAATCCTTTTAGGAGCATGCCATATTTTTCAAGATAGGGTCGTTAGCTTTTTAATTTCACAACAAGGGAGCTCTGGAGTCACTCTCCTATTATATCCATATTCGTTTTACTATAGGTAGACACTTGTTTCACAACTCTAACTTTATCCGTTCAAGCGTTATTTGAGTGTATCCGAACTTTAACTTGTACCCTGTAAATAAATATTCGAACATAATTATTGTCTTCAACATACGCAAACTTAATTGTAAAAATGTGAATTCAATTTTTAGTGTATTCTAAAAGTTTTAAAGCTAAGAATACTTCGGACTTGCCTTGCTAAGGAAGTAAATTTTTCATCAACAGCTCTAGTTTTAACATTTTGTATTCGCTTTATCACAGATACTAGAGTTTAAAATTATCATCTTTCTAGTGCAAAATTGTGTAGCGCTTACGAATTAGAATTCTGGTAATGAAATCAACAACCATGTTAGTTAGTTGAAAGTAATCAAAGAAAGCCCAGAACATAGAAGCAGATAAGAGATTTAAATCACACATTACCACATCAATTTTATTCATTGAACAATGTTTAGGGAGATGATGCATGATCTTTTATTTTTCTTGTACCATATATATATTTTTTTTTCTCTCTTTGCTTTTGAAAACAAAAGAATGCAACATAAGACACATATGCTGAAATTCGAAATGATAAATTGGTTAGCGAATTGTAAACAATGAAAAGGTTATTACGTTTAGAAAACTCATAAATATTTCAAAAAAAAAAAAAAGAAGGGAAAGGTCATTTCACTATAAAGATTTATGAATTTTTTAGAAAAAATTAAAAATGCAAATAATTTTATGCACAGACCAGGCACTATTCGCAGGACTTGTCTTGTGTCTGCCTTTGTTGGCAATTTTGTTATTTTTTTTTTTTTTTTTACTTTTTTCATCTTTCTTTGTTTTAATGCTGCAAGATGCATACTAGGAAACTTCGATACATCCAGTGCTCTATAGTGTCACGGGGAAAAAAAAAGAAGGTAGGGTCAGTTTGTATTATTGCGAACAAATTTAACTAGTTTCAACCTCTGACAGCTGTAAGGAGTACATTATCCATGTAAAACCTTATAAAACCGTCATTAAGCTATTGTTTTCCTCCTGTACTTCAATTACAACTGGTTATTGGTGACGTAGGATGTAATTAAGCATACCTAAAATTGCTTGTTCACAATTACCCAAAATGTTCATAATTACCCTCCAAAGACTATAGGGTAATTATAAGTATTTATGTAGTATACTATCCCGACAAAAAAATAGATGTACACATTTTTTTTCTTGTCAGGATAGTATAATATAAAAATTGTCAAGTTCATACACAACATTTGTTCAACACCAAGTTCATATACACATTATTCTTCCACTAAATGATACGCCCGGTGTTGCGCGGACCGTGATAATAACCTTAAATATACCCAAAACCATCAGCGTTGAATGATTCTATAGTTTTAAACGAAAATCTTTTCAAACGTACCTGATGTTGGAGACCCCATTGAATTCGGCAATGTACACACTCGTATTTTTATGATTTTATATTTTTAAGTGAAAATCTATCCGAACGAACATAGAATTGGGGAACCCACTGCCTTCGATAGTCAACATCTGACAACATCGGGCGTTCTACGCACACTCAGGTCTGTTTTGAATTTACGTTTTCAAACAAAAATCTTTCAAAACGAACCTAATGGTGCGGTCCTGCTTTATATTTTTTAATGAAAATCAACTTACACTAACCAAGGGGTCCTTGTTATATTGAATGCCGATTTAATTTCTGACTTTAGATATATTAAACTTTCAATTCTGAACAAAATTTCCTGAGAAAATCTAAAGTTTCAACTGTACAAAGAGTTACGATTTCATATGAGGCTTAATACGACCTAATATGTAACAAAACACTTTAAAAAAACTGTTCATAATCAACCTATATTACAAAAAGGTGTGGGGTAATTATGAACATGGTTCTGTAGGTTTTTGAAAAGGAGTTGGAGCAAAAACTTATTGATGTTCTGTTAAAGTAAATATAACTTAAAAGTTATTGATTAGGAACAACGACTTACCTTGATTTTATTTGACAGAAACGAAGAACATTCGCAGGCACTACAAAACTGTTTGTCACTTTGAACTGTTAAGGAATTTCATAAGCACGAGCAAGGTATCAACCGCGAAGCAGAAACGGCGGGAATGTTCTCATTCTGTCAACTCATTCTGAAAATCTTTGATTTCTACTTCACTTTACTATCAGCTACTCTCATACGAGCGTTAGTGGCGCTTATTCTGAATTACCCCCATGCTCATAATTAACCCCAACTGACCCTATACGCTGTTGGGAAGTGGGTTCAGTGTAACCGGGAATATGGAAAATATACGTTTCACTTTAACAACGGATATTTTAGACCTAGTTTCTTTATATACAGTAGGACCCGTATTTAACGAGGAGCTCGGGACACAGAAAAATGCTCGTTAAATCCGGTCGCTCGCTAAATCCGAATCCTAGTTAATAACTAATAGTATATACATAAAAAACAACTTACGTGAGTTACTGCTCGGTAATCTTTATTGAGAATTGGAAAAATATTCCTCCAAAGTTGATTGTTTGAGTTTACAAAATTTTGTTTCTTTCAATTTTCGTCTTAAAACACTTAATGCATTAAATGTTGCATCATCAGTATTTTTCATTGCTTCAAAAAACTGTTCTAGATTTTGTAATGATTCTTGAGCACAATCACGTGTCGGCGTTTTAAGGACAGTTTCTTCTTCCGAGTCACTATCACTTGCATCTTCCTGCTCTTGGGGTTTTACCACTTCCATGACGGTATCCTCAGTGGAGAGTAAGCCCAACGTTAAGACACCGTCATCAACGTTATTGTAGTCATCGATGTTTAAAACATCGTTAAACTTCTCAATGTTATTTTGTTGCAACCAGATTGAGAGTGGCAAGTCATCTTCATCTTCGAAGTCACCTTCATTTCTGTTAATCCATCCAGCTTTCCTGTAACAATTTTGGATACAAGATTGAGTCACACTTCCCCAAGCTTCTGTCATCAGGTGTATAGCATCAAGAACAGAAATTTTAAGATCCTGATCTTTTTCATTTCTCTTTAACATCATGAGAATCAATTGCTTTCTATAATAGCATTTGAAGCTCCGAATAACTCCTTGATCGAGAGGCTGTAACACTGAGGTTGTGTTAGGCGGTAAGAAAACAAGTTTTATGTTTCTTAAATTGCTGACTTGCGGGTGAGCAGAACAATTATCAATGATGAGTGCAATCTTTCTTTTCTGTTTTTGAAGCACATTATCCCTCTCGTGCAAATAAGATAAAAATAATTCAGAAGTCATCCATGCCTTTTTGATCGATTTGTAAGTCACTGGGAGACTTTGTACCCCTTTAAAGCATCTTGGATTTGCAGATTTACCGACGATAAAAAGTTTTTTCTTGTCTTTGCCTGACATGTTGCAACACAGTTAAGCGATTTTTTAGCAACTTACCGCCCACACATTTTTCACTTTTAAACTTCATCGTTTGATAAGGAGTTAGATTGTAAAAGACGCCGGCCTCATCAGCATTGTAGATGTTATCGTCAGCATAATTTTCACGTACATCTTTCCATGTGCAATCTAACCAGTCTTTCACATGTCACATCCTTGTCGTTCACACTGGAGGCTTCGCCGATGATTTTTCCTGCACAGATGTTATGACGTTGCTTGAAACGATGTAGCCATCTATTAGAGCAAGAAAACTCTGGGTAATCTAGCTGAGCTGCAAATTTTTCCGCTTGGATTTTAATGATGGGCCCAGTTATCGGTAAACAAGAATTCCGTTGCTGAACAAACAATTTTAACAGCACTTCATCCAAGTCCTCTTTTTCACATTTCTTCAACCGTTTGGAATCGGTCACATTCGCTTCATATGCTTTCATTAACGACTCCTCGTTTTTTAAAAGAGTTGACACAGTTGAAGAAGAAAGTCCATACTGCTTACATATTGTAACATTTTTTTTCACCTTTATCCAAGAGTTTTATAATTTCCACTTTTTCTCTTACGATAGAACTTTTCTTTTTGACATTTTAAGCAGCAAAATAAAAAACACGCTCTCAAGAAAAGGCACAAGCCGAAAATAATTTTTTCTTACACGTAGTTGTGAAACCGGTAATTGCACCTGATTTCTAGTGGGTCAAGCCATTGAAGGGAGAAGTCGTCATGAACGATGGCACTTGACAACGTCCCTAACTCCCCCCACCTCCCCTGCGTCCGCTATCTTTAACCACTGTAAAGCACCAAGGGATTTCGAATTCCATTTTTTGTGAGTTAGGATTCTTTCATTCTCTCCCGTACCCTTCCAGGAAAAGGACAATAGGACTGGTATTCAGTTAACACCACCTCCCTTCCAAGAATCTATGCCTGTCTCTGTTGATTGCACCTGTTGTTGGATAACTTTAAAGAATGCTTATTTTTTTTCTTTACAACAAGACGGGAAATTCTAGAAAAACAGTATGTTTTTCTTTTTTTAAATTATTATTTCTGTACTTATTTCTTGCTTCCATAATTATTTCCCTCGTTAAATCCGAGCAAAGTACAAAAATTTGCTCGCTAAAAGAGTATATTTCAATACATTATTAACATTATACAAATCAAAAGACTCCATTTTCCTCGCTAAATGCGGAATCTCGTTAAATGCGGGCTCGCTATAAACGGGCTCGACTGTATATATATATATATATATATATAAAGGTATGGAAATTTTTTTCGAAGTTTATTTTGTCTACTTACGAAAAATAACTTTTCATATTCTTAAAATGCTGAATTGATTTTGTACTAGGAAAGATTTCTACAGAAGTACAACAAAAATATTCGCAAAAATAATTGAGTAAATTTACTTTTCTCAGTCACTCTTCACATGATTTGCAAAATTTTAATAATAATTAGAAAGCAAAAGAAATATTGAAATTTCCATAATTGAGTAGTCATTAGATTTGCAGATACATTTTTATTTTTCCTCGGAATGCAAGATCCTCTTTCTAAACAACAACAAAATCCACACAATTTTTTTACTTTCTTCTATCTATAATAGAAGAAAGTATTGTAATCGAAATTTTTTTCGACGGATTTACACGTTTTAGGGGTCAGAGATTCCGAAAAACATGTTTTTACAAAATGTCTGTCTGTCCGTCTGTGTGTCCTCATTGTATCATCGAAAAATGTATGAAGCTATGCTTCAAATTGAACCACATTTTTTTTCTGTGTTTTTGACCATGGCAAGCAAGTTCTATTAGAATTTGGGCATATTTCGACGAAAGGGGGCGCTGTGATCGATATTTTTGTTCCATTTTCACTATTGTACCATCGAAAAGTGTATGAAGTTATACTTCAAATTGAACCTAATTTTCTTTCTATGTTTTTGGCTATGACAAGCAGATTCTATCAAAATTTGGGGATATTTCGACGAAAGGGGGCGCTGTGATCGATATTTTTGTTCCATTTTCACTATTGTATCATCGAAAAGTGTATGAAGTTATGCTTCATATTGAACCACATTTCTTTTCTATGTTTTTGGCTATGGCAAGCAGGTTCTATTAGAATTTGGGGATATCTCGACGAAAGGGGGCGCTGCGATAGTCATTTAAAGATTACAAATTCAAAAAGATGTGCAAATTCAAAAAAATTAGAAATCCTAAAACTTTTTTTCGTTGTTCGGCCTTGATCCGGAGAATCCGGAACAATTTTTGTTTTGCCTCTATCTTAAACTAGTCAGATGTGCCAGTCCCAAAACTTTCTTCTATCTCAGTCATGTTAATACTTCAAAATTCGCTATCACATCGCCAATAAAATCAATATTTTTCGTCATTATGTTGTACGTCAGCTGCTTGCGAATGGTCGGGTTACAGGGATGCGAACAACCGATGTATACTAAACTACGAAAAGTCCTTCTGGCCTGAACCGACAGGAACAGATAGCCTCCCTATTCCTTGGTTTTACGATTTTAGCTAATTTTACTGAAAAACACGAAGATAAAATGCGTGGAACCTAATTAAAGAAGATTCAATCCCAGTTCTCGTCAACATTGAATTTGAATGAGAATATCACCAAATTAGTCCTCTACAGCCAAGTTGACTTTATTTATAGCAACCTATTTTTGTTGCCAAATTTGGCGATATTTCGTCAACTATCGCCAAGCTTGGCGAGAATTTGACGTTGGCGAATATAAATATATAATGTTAAGCATAGGAACAATGGTTACAACAATGAAAGAAAATTAGCCGAAACCATGTTAACAAAAACTCATAAATTAAACCCGTTTATGGATGAATTCTGCTGTCTTGTTTGAAAATGTCAGCCACCCAAAAATTTCAAACCGCTATATCTCAGCCATTTTTTTTGGCATGACGTATATAGGTGTGATGCCAAGCCCAGGTCCATACAAAAAGAATCAGATCAATTAGCAGCAAAACAAAAACGGGAACAAAACTCAGACCTCCACATAGCCGTCCTGCCAGAAATAACCAGCCGTTATGCGGCATCTCTTCAGTGGCGTGGCGCTACGCGCCCCGATGCCAGGCGCTAAACCCATTTAAGCTAGGGAAACCTGGCAGGTAGGGGCCTGGTCGCAGGTCTCAAAAAAAAAAAAAAAAGATAGAGGCAAATCAAAAATTGTTCCAGATTCTCCGGATCAAGGTCGAAAATTTAACAAAAAAAACTTTTAGGATTTCTAATTTTTTTGTGCATCTTTTTGAATTTGAAATCTTTAAATGGCTATCACAGCGCCCCCTTTCGTCGAAATATCCCCAAATTCTAATAGAACCTGTTTGCCATAGCCAAAAACATAGAAAGAAAATGTTATTCAATTTGAAGCATAACTTCATACACTTTTCGATGATATAATAGTGAAAATGGAACAAAAATATCGATCACAGCGCCCCCTTTCGTCGAAATATGCCCAAATTCTAATAGAACTTGCTTGCCATGGTCAAAAACACAGAAAAAAAATGTGGTTCAATTTGAAGCATAGCTTCATACATTTTTCGATGATACAATGAGGACGAACAGACGGACAGACAGACATTTTGTAAAAACATGTTTTTCGGAATCTCTGACCCCTAAAACGTGTAAATCCGTCGAAAACCGAAGTCGAAAAAAATTTCGATTACAATACTTTCTTCTATTGTAGATAGAAGAAAGTAAAAATGGCTGAGATATAGCGGTTTGAAATTTTAGAGTGGCTGACATTTTCAAACAAGGCAGCAGAATTCATCCATAAACGAATTTAATTTATCAGTTTTAGTTAACATGGTTTCGGCAAATTTTCTTTCATTGTTGTAATCATTAATCCTATTATAGGCTTATCACTATATATTTATATTCGCCAACGTCAAATTCTCGCCAAACTTGACGACAGTTGGCGGAATATCGCCAAATTTGGCGACCAAAATAAGTTGCCATAAATGAAGCCAACTTGGCTGCAGAGGACTAATTTGGCGATATTCTCATTCAAATTCAATGTTGACGAGAATTGGAATTGAATCTTCTTTATTTAGGTTCCACGCATTTGAGCTTCGTGTTTTCCAGTAAAATTAGCTAAAATCATAAAACCAAGGAATAGGGAGGCTATCTGTTCCTGTCGGTTCAGGCCAGAAGGACTTTTCGTAGTTTAGTATACATCGGTTGTTCGCATCCCTCTAACCCGACCATTCGCAAGCAGCTGACGTACAACATAATGACAAAAAATATTGATTTTATTGGCGATGTGATAGCGAATTTTGAAGTATTAACATGACTGAGATAGAAGAAAGTTTTGGGATTGGCACATCCGACTAGTTTTAATTTGCAGATACATTTTTATTTTTCCTCGGAATGCAAGATCCATCCTCTTTCTAATCAACAACAAAATCCACACAATTTTTTTTTTCGTTTTTGCCTTCAGTTATTTCTCTTTTTATATTCTCAAATTCTATTTCAAAAAGCATTTTTCAGTTGTATTTGCTTTCTTTCTTCCTCAATCATTTACAAACTTAGAAGGTTTTATTTGCTGTTCCTTAAAATTCCCTATGATATTCCTTATTCACTTGATGTATCTTTAATTTCGTTGTGATAATATTATTCTGTGTTCTGTGTATATGTGTCTTATCTGTCTGTTAATTCACTAAAATCCGTAAACGAATACTTGAAATTTAATACACGAATCTAATTATATGTGCACAACCAAGAAAAATATAGCGGATTGGTTTAGAGGTGCGAATCTTCTCTGGACCCGGGCGTATTCGCCCTCGGGCGCGGCGTGCCAATCCGAGCTTAATAGTCGCGTGCTCGAGTATCTTCCATTCGAAATTTAATACACTAATCTGAATATATGTGCACAGCCAAGAAAAAAATATTAGATTGGCTTACGGGTGCGAAGCTTGTCTGGACGCGGACCCATTGGTCCTCGGGAGAATAGGTCGGCGGGCCAATCCGAGATTGGTCGTGTTCTCGAGTATCTTCCACTCGAAATTTAGTACATGAACGCAGCCAAGAAAAAATATTCGACTGACTTTGGTGCGCGAAGCATTTTCTGGACGCGGGTGCAACGGCCCTCCGGCTAGTGGTTTCGCGGCACGACCGATCTTCATAACAATTATAATGATCGACCGTGTTCCGCGGGCTAATCCGAGCTTTGTCACAAATGTTCTCGAGTATTTTCCAGTACAGGCCAAATGTTGGGTGCTGTGAAAAAATTGTTTCAAAAAAGATATTTGAGATCTTATTACAAAAAGAAAAATACTGTATTAAGGGATATCGATATATGTTTCGTACGAAACCGACTTCAAAGATCAGCAATTACCGAATTCGTCTGTACATTTATTTTTAATGTGTGTTCAGATACAACTTTTGAATAAATGGTCCGAGTTTTAAACGATTTCCAAAGAAAAAGCTTATACAATTTGTTCTTTTTTTTCTTTCTTTCTTTTTTTTTTTTTTTTTTTTTTTTTTTTTTTTTTTTTTTAATATTTATGCATAATTCTTGAACGATAGTTTCAATTTTCATACTTTTTTTGTTATACGTTACAATTAGATGATTTTAACCTTTCGTGTACTGCTAAATGTAAAATTGCGATTAGTGGGCGTATTTAAGCAGAACAGGGTTAAAATGATTATAAAATATATATCAAATTGAAATACTTATTACTCGAATCCCTCTAAATTTTAACTTTGACATTAAACTTAAATACTAATTTAACTTATTAGTTTTGAAAAATTATTTGTTTATTTATTCTGCTGCGGGCGTACAGTATAAAATACGAGCATAAATATTGAATATGATAAATTTCTAAATGCGTTCAAAAGTTCATTAACCCCTCGCGAATCAAGGATTTTGTTTGATTTTTCTTTTCTTGTCATTAAAAATGGAAAAGTTGAAAAATGAATGCAATTGACAGTTCTGTAAATTCGCAACGAACGCGTGGGTGTTTGGAAACAAAGACTGAATATATAAAAGCATATTTTGCATTTCATGTTGTCTGTTGTTGTTTTTTTTCTTTAATGTTTCGTGAAACAAATTGTTGAAATGTTTGGTGCCATTTTTAAAGAATAACTGTAGTTTGACGTTTGTGATAAATATTTAATGTTTAAAAAACTTCAAACTGCACAAAAAGCTCTAGAAAATAAGCATTTTTTTTTTTTTTTTTTTTTTTTTTTTTTTTTACTGGGAGAATTTTTCTAACGAAAAATCTGTATTCAAAATACAGAGAAAGTATACGTACAATTGTTTTTGAGCTGCAGAAGGAGACGCAAATAAAGTCAAATATTAAATAAGAACAAAAACTCATGCATGCATCCAGCATAGATTGTGAAACAATTTCCAACACTGACAGAATATTAGTAACAAAGAGAGAGTCAAGCTTGGTAAATACAGATTTTGATTATTTTTACATATGTTGTAGGGTAGAAGCACCTTACTCTCAGGTTCAACGGGTTTTATACAATGCTCCTTAGTTCTCGAGAAATAGGGGGTCTAATATTATAACACAACTTAAATACCGTAATTTCCGGCCTATAACGGGCTTCCGAGATCACGCTGTTTGCTTTTTATATCAGGCCTGCTACAAGTATTAATGACGTCACAAGAGACATCCAGTTCGGTCAATGTATCCCAGCAGAAAGATTTAATAAAGAGAGATGTTTTGAATTTCCTGTCTTAAAATTTGTCATTATATAAATAATAGTACTAAATTTCATTATCGTGAAATAAAAGGGAGTTAATAAACTTGTTTTATAAAAGGAAATTAAAAGTTTTAAATTAAAAAAAAAAATGCTAAGATTAATAGATCAGATTGAACACACTGACTTACTTTTTCCGAAAAACATTATTTTACAATAAATATACGTACAAAAAATATAATAAATCTACCAAAAACGTTACAAAATCCATCCCATTCCCCCTTTTACCACTACATACCATAATTTAACCACCAAAACACACTAAATGTCAAATTAAATAGAGAAATCGACATTTTTAAACTATAGAGACCTTGGCACTTTTTTTAACGCTTTGGCGCAATTCGGGCTTCAGAAAGTTAGATATGTTTCCAAATTATATACACAGTTATGAAAACAAACCTAATGAACTTTTATGTTTATTTATGTATAAAATTATTTATATCTACAATTCTGTTCTACCTGTATATATAAAAAGAGATAAATGGCTTCTTTATATTAAATAAATTGTAAAAATATTGAAAAAAATGCTTATTTATATGAAACTACGAAAAAGTTTCCAGAAAATATGTTGCCAACTTTCCTTCTCTTGCCATAAGCCATTTTCTATCTTAACTTGATAACTTATTTACAATATTTTAAAAATTGTCTATTTATTGCACTTGGGTCCAGGACCTAATAACCATTCAAATGAACTTATCAAAAGATTTATTTTCATAATATATTTCTACACTTAAGTTAGCTAAAATTTTAAATGAAACTACTAAGTTGGGTAAATCAGTTACTTTTAATTTTATAAACAAAGCACACTCACTTCTAACTAAGTGTATCCAGATTTCATTCAATTTATTACAGTACTAGGGGGCCTACCCCCTGCGAGCTACGCTCGCCAACCCCCGCTCAGACTTCGAGGCCTCTAAAAACATGACAGCGTTTTTTATTTTAAAAATATTGGTAAATCTGTAATTGGGTTGCCATGCTTTTAACATTTTAATGGGACATTTTTCGATTATCATGGCCTCATACACAGCTGTTGCGACGACTGTTTTCGGGATTGATAAGTGAAATCAATTACTACTTGAAAACCAGCTTGTATAAAATGGTTAGGTTTAAATTGTGACTACCTCTCGGACTTTTATAACAACAATCTCTATTCTATTCTTCCTTTGCGTTTAAGGATGAGAAAAATTCCATCTGCTTGTGAACAACATTAAGAACCACGGTATTGAAAAGTACTATGTTATAGACATTTTCAGTAACAGGTTTTAATTTTCTCTCTATTTTAGTGCACCATCATGCATATTTTCATGTTATTTTAAATATGTAAATTATTTTTTTAAATTAATATGTATATACGAATTTTCTAATAATTATTTATCATACAAAATTAATTAAATATTTTGTGCATGCATGCCTTCATTTATTCGGCATCAATTGATGAGATATTTAAACAAATTTGCTATCCGCGGTAATTTTACACCATGTTCTGTCACTTGAATATTGTCCATAAGAAAATCGGGTACTTTTCCATTCTAGGATCCTTTGCTTTTAGGTTTGGCGTAATTCGAGCTTCAAAAAGGGATAGATTCGTTAATATACATAGATTTGTTGCCAAAAGTTATGAAAATAAACCCAATGAACTTTTGGTGCTTTTCTATTATAGGGGTCTTGACGCTTTTTTAAAAAGCTTGGCGGAAAAAACCAAGCAGGATAGAAAACCAAGCAGGATATTTTATTCTTCCGTTCAGTTGGGCAATTAATATTTTATATATTAGTTTCAAATATCCGAATTAATGATTTTATAATTTCGTTTAGTTAAATTTTACAAAAAAATAAGAAAATGATATCAATAAATAATAATTACTATTAATTCCTTTTCCTCCCTTTCTTTTGCGTTTACCTAAATGACGTCATTTGGACGAATTTATTCAAAATATTTTCAGTTTATAAATTAAATTAAATGCTTACAGACGATTGAATCTTGACGATAGAAATGTGATTTTTTTTTTCACATTTTCCTGAAAAACATAATTTAATCACAATCTTATCTTCATTATCGATTGAAATAAAAGATAAATTCAATTTCAATTTGAAAATGACGAATAAAAAGAAATCAATAATCCCTATAGGGATCCTTTTCATTTTTTTTCCCTTTTTTGTCACAAAAAAACTGAGTAATTAGTTGCCATCATTACAGAAATGTCATTAAAATTAGAAAAAAATTAATATCTCGAGAACTAATTCCAATTTCAAAATTCTATTACCAGTTTTGACATCCGCGGATTTTTATGAACAATTGGTATTAATTTCACCATCAAGCGTTTAATATTTTATTAAAAATAGCCTTGAAACATAATCAGTCGTTTAATCAGTCGTTTCATAAAATCGTTTCATAAATTCGTTTCATAAAATCGTTTCACAAATTCGTTTCATTAGGATTTTATATATATAGGGTAGATTTATTTAAAAATCTTTGAAAAATGTGTTGTCATCGTTGTACCATTTTTTAAACTGTTTATCGTTTGCTTCTTTTATTTATTTATTTTTTTCCAAAGATCATTTGGCTTTTTTCGTTTGGGAAGTACACATTCATTCAAATATGCCGGAATATTTCCATTACAGTAAGGATAGACATTCGTTGTTAGGGTTAATTTTTTCTCTGCACAACAAGTTCAGTACCATCATTTTAAGTCTAGCTTCACGAATTATAAAACGTATATCGAAACGTTTAATGCAGACCACTGCTGTTGCAATATAAGTAAAATTATCACAATGTAATTTTCGTAGCTAAAATTTCTTCCTTTCATTATCAGTAGCGAATTTGAAGGCTTAGATTTGAAACTATGAGCACAACATTTTCTTCTCATTATTTTATAGATATAATCTACACTTTCTTTAATAGATAATTATTGATAGCGTTATAATCTAAATACAGTGAAAAATATTATTAATTACTAAATAAAACAATAAATAATATCAAAATACTATCGTAAACAATCCGTACAAACGAACAAAGGACGTGGAAAATTTTAAGTAGTATGGATCTCGTTTGTGACGTCACGCAAGTCAATTTGCTCTTTGTGGCAGGCTCGGTATAAGGAGCTCGGTATAAAAAGCAAATAACGTGATCTCGGAGGCCCCGCCTATAATCCGCGGATCAAACAATCGTGTTTCGACCCGGAAATTGGTATACCTCACTGAGATACACTACAAGATGCTTACAGTACAATGTGCTATGCTCAGCTTTTATCGTTGATTTACAGGGACACACAAAAGAATTCGTCTACAGCACTGTCTATGAACATTAATTGTTGAAAGTGTGTTTTCAGTTGTGGTACGCGTTTTTAAATTTGACTAATTTTTTGTATTTTATTTGGTTTGTATAAATTCGATAGAAAGATGATATACAGGACTGCACAAAAGATCTCCAGTACATTTTCGCTTATTGAAAGAAATTCCTGAAGGAGAATGTTTAACTGTGTTATGCGTTTCCAACTGAACTAAATTCTGCATACTATGTAGTATATATTCAAATCTATAGATCATATATAGGGCTACATATAATCATTCGGATATTTTTCCTTCTGGTAACTGCTGAAATTGGGTTTTCAAGTGTGTTATGCGTTTTCTAAATTATTTACTTATAGACATCATCTTTCGCATTATTAAATGTTGAAGTTTCGTTACAGTTTTCTTATTCTGTTGGAAAATGTTTCATTATCTATGCTTGACGCATGATTTCTTGTTTCTTTTATTCTTTCGAAACCTCAGAACATTATATTTTATTTTCTTAAGGGAGGGGTGTGCCCTTGAAAGTCAAAAATCTGTCTGATAAAACTGCTAAATTACTACACTTTGACATAGTGATGGGCATAACGATTATTTTTATTATTCGAATGAATCATTCCGGCATGCGAAGAAGCATACCTGTCAAACTTCAATTTTTTATTTTGTTTCTATTCAATTACTACCAGAAATTTTGAAAAAAAAAAAGAAGAAGTTTCTGGTTTTAATTAGAATTACTAAACACATTTTTCATTTATATCTGGCATTCTAATCTAATTCTAATTAAAACCAGAAACTTCTTTTTTATTTTAAATACTAAAAGATGTAAATTAACAACATAATACAAATTAAAATAACTTTTATTAGGTTGTTTTACATCTTTCGACTCACTCAGAGTCATTTTCAAAAACAAATGAGAATATTCCATGATTGTACGGGCTTTGAAGTTATTATTTTCATGTACTTTTTTAAAAATTACGCACGTTATCTTTTATTACTTTCTTCTATCTACAATAGAAGAAAGTATTGTAATCGAAATTTTTTTCGACTTCCGGTTTTCGACGAATTTACACGTTTTAAGGGTCAGAGATTCCGAAAAACATGTTTTTACAAAATGTCCGTCTGTCCGTCCGTCCGTCTGTCCGTCTGTCCGTCTGTGTGGCTTTTAATTGTACCATCTAAAAGTGTATGAAGTTATGCTTCAAATTGAACCTAATTTTTTTCTATGTTTTTGGCTGTGGCAAGCAGATTCTATCAGAATTTGGGGATATTTCGACGAAAGGGGGCGCTGTGATCGATATTTTTGTTTCATTTTCACTATTGTACCATCTAAAAGTGTATGAAGTTATACTTCAAATTGAACCTAATTTTTTTTCTATGTTTTTGGCTATGGCAAGCAGATTCTATCAAAATTTGGGGATATTTCGACGAAAGGGGGCGCTGTGATCGATATTTTTGTTCCATTTTCACTATTGTACCATCTAAAAGTGTATGAAGTTATGCTTCAAATTCAACCACATTTTTTTTCTATGTTTTTGGCTATGGCAGGCAGGTTCTATTAGAATTTGGGGATATTTCGAAGAAAGGGGGCGCTGTGATCGATATTTTTGTTCCATTTTCACTATTGTATCATCAAAAAATGTATGAAGTTATGCTTCAAATTGAACAACATTTTTTTTTCTATGTTTTTGGCTATGGCAAGCAGGTTCTATTAGAATTTGGGGATATTTCGACGAAAGGGGGCGTTGCAATAGCCATTTAAAGATTTCAAATTCAAAAAAGATGTGTAAATTCAAAAAAATTAGAAATCCTAAAACTTATTTTTCGTTAAATGTTCGGCCTTGATCCGGAGAATCCGGAACAATTTTTGCTTTGCCTCTATGTTAAAAAATGGCTGAGATATAGCAGTTTGAAATTTTAGGGTAGCTAACATTTTCAAAGAAGACAGCAGAATTCATCCATAAACGGGTTTAATTTATGAGCTTTAGTTAACATGGTTTCGGCAAATTTTCTTTCATTGTTGTAACCATTAATCCTATTATTTGCTTATCACTATATATTTATATTCGCCAACGTCAAATTCTCGCCAAACTTGGCGACAGTTGGCGGAATATCGCCAAATTTGGCGACCAAAATAAGTTGCCATAAATGAAGCCAACTTGGCTGTAGAGGACTAATTTGGCGATATTCTCATTCAAATTCAATGTTGACGAGAACTGGGATTGAATCTTCTTTATTTAGGTTCCACGCGTTTTACCATCGTGTTTTCCATTAAATTAATTAGCTAAAACCATAAAACCAAGGAATAGGAAGGCTATGTGTTCCTGTCGGTTCAGGCCAGAAGGACTTTTCGTTGTTTAGTATACATCGGTTGTTCGCATCCCTGTAACCCGACCATTCGCACGCAGCTGACGTACAACAGAATGACGAAAAATATTGATTTTATTGGCGATGTGATAGCGAATTTTGAAGTATTAACATGACTGAGATAGAAGAAAGTTTTGGGATTGGCACATCCGACTAGTTTTTACTTATCATTATTATTACTTTTGTTTTATTTTATCAAAGCCCGTGCAATTATGGAATATTCTCATTTGTTTTCGGAAATGACTAGGAGTGAGTCGAAACATGTAAAGCAACCTAATAAAAGTTATTTTCATTTGTATTATGTTGTTAATTTACAGCTTTTAGCATTTAAAAGAAATTTATTATTACAAGGTGTTGTAATTTATTATATCAGAAACTTTTTTTTTTTTTTTTTCAAAATTTCTGGTAGTTATTGAATAATAATAATAATAATAATAAGAAGAAGAAGTTTGACATATATTTTTCTGCGCATGCTCGAATGATTCATTCGAATAATAAAAATAATCGTTATGCCCATCACTATTTTGACAGACAGTTATAATGTAAAAATAATATCGATGAGAGAGAACAACGTTCGCTACGAAATGGATTTTTTTTTCCTAATTCTACCCTACTTTTGACCGAAAATCAAGTGGAAACGAACAGATATATTGCTCATATTAGACGTGATCCTACTTTTGTTGCTCGTAAAAAGCGTGAAAATCTTAATATACTGTAAATGATGAATCATTCTTAATGTGCAAATTGCTCGTTTACCGTGTGCTCGTTTTAGCCGTGCTCGTATTAAACGAGTCTTACTGTATATGATTAAGAAGATATATGCAGTCAAACCTCGTTAGTAAATTTTAATAGTAAATTGGGACTTACTTACGCCAAAATCTACGATTAAATAAAGAAAACAAATTTCATTAAATTTTAGTGGTATTAGAAAAGCGTAAAAAGTTGGTAGCTATTTAAGGCAGTTTTTTAAAAGAATATTTTCTTCACAATTAAATAAAGCGGACTTTTATAAACAGGTTCCGACATGGTTTAGTAAAAGTCTGAAATGAAACGACTTTTTATATTTTTGCCAAGTTTTTTAGACTTTTACCAGCTTTTTTTTGGCAAATGCTCGGACTTACCATCTCGCTTCGGGAAATGTTAGGATTTACCAACTTTCGAGCTTTTATGGTAACACCGATAAATGATTATCGCCTGTAAAACTTGTTTTCCCATCATGGTAGTAGCTGTGCCTGGATACAAACATTGCGTTAACTGCAGCGGTTGATGTCCGTGTTTAATGTGTCAGTCATTGTCGCAGTTATTGATTGTGGCTATTAACTTCCATCTCTAGTGAAATAACTACCTGAAATATGAATGTAAAGTACATAAATGTTTAATATGTTTCGAATAAAGTCCCGCCGCACATAATACACTTTTGCGCGCGGATGTACAGTTGTGTCAAACAACTTTCAAAATCATATTTGGGAATCCTCTTAATTTCGGACGTCACGTTTTTCTTGGTGTTATCAATATCCAGAAATATTGTTCCCTTTAGGGATGTTTTCAGTTTGGGAAACAGGAAATAGTCTGCTGATGCTAAGTCCGGAGAGTATGGAGGTTGGTTTAATCGTCATGCTTGATCATCTTCGACACTTTTCCGACCATCACGAAAACCTCGAAACCATTCAAAAAGGCGAGAATGTGATAATGTGTCATCACTGTACACTTGTAGCAACATTTTATGTGTTTGGCTAGCTCAAAATTTATTGTTTATTCTTTGCTTCATTATTTTCATTTCAACAACAATGCTTTGAGAGTTCGCTTGCGTGTTTCAACACCAGAAAATGAAACGAGAATGACGCGCAGCGCATATATTGTGCGCAGACAGTGCATCAGATACGTGAACATTCAAATACCATTGTAAACCAACTAACGAACTTTCAATTCTAATAATTTTTGCTACAACCTTGGGAATTAATAGCTACACCTTGTAGTTTAAATGATGAACCATTTTTAGCGTTCAAATTATTCGTTTTAACCGTGTCCTCGTTTTAGGCGTGCTCGTATTAAACGAGTTCGACTGTATATGTAATGATTAAGAAGATATAATACTTCTTTTCAACTACGAAATACGTCATTATATCTGTTATATAATGTGTCGTGATGTGATTGAAAAATCTTATTAATTACTTTATTGAACTTTAAAATTTTCATTACACAATGAGATTAATTTATTAGAAAAACCAATTTAAATCCCCCAAAAAGTAATCTATTTCTCTTTTTTAATCAAAATAAATAATGTTTAAAATTAATTTAGATACGATCAAATTTAAAATAAATGAAAGAACTCAAAACGATTGTAAGGTTTTACTTGGAAAAAGAGAATGTAAAATTTATACGAAAACAATGAAAAACACCTACGCTTTTCATCGATTTCTCTCTCACAAATTCACTTATGCTAAATTGCTCGCTTTTTTTTTTTGTATTACTTTTATATATATATATATATATATATATATTGCTTTTTTATACTCTCGAATAGTTTAAATGAATGAAATGCAAGGCAAAAAAGGGAGAAGAATAATTTGATTTGAATGCAACTGCAGTTAATCAACAGTCAAATACATTTGTGAGTTTACAAAAGTTAAAATCTTCTGAAGCAACTATTTATAATACATTATATCAGGAGATATTTTTCTTTCCTTTTTTTAATATAACGATAATACTTACTCCATCAAATAAATAATCTTATTTGGGGATTTTTCGAGAATATGGTTCTTATTTTAGCAATTACAAATGGATAAGCTTATATTTTTTCCTTGAAATTTTGGAAGATATTTTTAGTAGCAATACAACAGGTTATATCGGAAAATAATTTAATATTTTTTTATGTTCTCGTTTTTTGTTTTCGGAGGATTTCTATTTCATTTCTGACGTAATATGCAACATGACGTAATCGTTTTCGTTCATCAATTTAATGCAATTTAAATCAAAATCAGTTTTGTGTTCTATAAATAATATATTATAAACCTTATACTTATCTAAATTTAAGTTTTTATAAAGGTATATTATACGATTTTGCAGATCATAATTTAATTATAATGTATTTAATCAACTATCAAATATATTTACGCGCTTACAAGTTAAAAAAATTTCTTGAGTAAATATAATACAATTAAACAGGCAATTATTGTTTATTTATTTGTATACTATACATGTTATATACACTCTCTTCAAGAAAAACATAATGTAGATGACTGTAACAACATACTAAAATTACATTACCGTCAGCGTTCTACAAACCCCACATTTAACATATGTTCGTTTCATAAAATCGTTACATATGTTCATATTCTTTTGTGCAGCCCTGTAAAATAACTATAAATGGCATATACACCCTCTTCAAGGAAAAACATTCTGTGGATCAGGGCTGTCCAATAAGGAGCACGCGGGCGCCATGGCGCCCTTTCTAATGTTTCCTGTTACTAGCTTTTCTTAAAAATAAAAATCCTTTTTAAAGGTTGCTTTCTTTAAAATCAATAATATGTAGGGTAAAGTAGAATAAAACCGGATACCTAATGGGTTTCCTTTGTTTACGAATGTCTAGAAAGGTGATTAAAATCAGAACACTCCACAAAAGTGTTTGGGGACATCTGGGCTATTGGAAAACCACACCTGTTGCCACAGGAAAATTCCCCAGAACTCGGAAAAAGGCGTTTCCTAGGAACATCTGAAACAGCTCCAAATTTTGGGGGAAGGGTAAAGCCCGGTAATAATCAGAAATTAATTTTTTACACTTCCAGTAACAAAAAGAATTGTAATAAATTTTGTTTGTAATAAAAAATTTGTAATAAAAAATTTTGTAATAAAAATTTTTGATATAAAAATTGTAATAAATTTTGAATCAAACTTTAAAACATATCTACACATTTTTTTAATATCCGTAACTTTTTTTATTGTTGTGATGTAATGGCTTTCTCGGGTTTAATTTCTCGTATCCTCTGCACTCCTGACGTGACCACTCTTTGCAGACTGAACATTGTATTCATCCTTCACCACCTGTTGAGTGAAGAAACAATTCATTGCAGAATTCAATGCAAAACCATGGGTTATCTTGTTTTGCCCCAACAGACAACCAAATATCAACATGGTCGTTCTCCTCGATAGCTGGACGTACACACGTCTACTTTGCCTCAAAATACCGTATGCGAAATCTATTGAAAACAGCGGTTTACTGACCTAAATCGATCCGTCAGTCTGGATTTATTTGAAGAGCAGAAAAAGAAGGCTAAAAAGTAAAACTTTTGAGGTGAATCTCTTTCCATTAGCACTTGATTCATAGGACCCTTATGGTTACCACTGTGATAATATATTTGTGTATCGTATAAGATTCAGTGTTGACAATTTAATGCGATTTTTATTCAAAATATCTACCACTACGTTATGTATCTTAACTTCGTTTAATTTCAGACATTCCGTGATTAAGTTAAACGAAGATTACTATTTGAAAACAATGGTAGATTATTTGAAGCAAAAAACGCAATAAATTTGTAACACTGATAAGAAGCGTGTAATTTGTATCGCTACCACAACTTACAGTGAGATAATATTATTGCCCGTTTTGAGTCATATACGCCCTTCGGGGTTTGCCACCAACTGAAGTGCGCCCCTACTAACTGAAAGGTTGGACAAGCCTGCTGTAGGTAACTTTAAAAACATACTAACATTACATTACCGTCAAAGTTTTATTACAACCTCCAAAGGATCAGGGTCCATAAGCCGTGTTTTTGGCCCATGAAATAAGACTAAAATTCGATTTTGTTATACTGACTTAATTATTTCACTTTTTAATATTAGAAGGTTTATCCTGTACGATTTCAACAATATTTTTTGCATTACACAAGCTCAAAGTTCGTGTGATTCGTAGTTTTTGATGAAAAATACGCAATTTCTCCTAATTTTACCTCAATTTTTAATATATATTTTAATATTTATGAGCGCAGCTTTGCAACACTTTTATTTTACATATATTGTATATTTTGATGTATTTTATAATATATGTAAAAAAGAAAGAGTTGCCCGATTGCGCTCATATAAATAATTGAGGTAAAATTAGAAAAAATTGCGTATTTTTCATCAAAAACTATGAATAATACGAACTTAGAGCTTGTGTAAGTCATATAAATCCGAACAAAATACAAAAAATATTGTTGAAATTGTACAGGATAAACCTTCAAATATTAAAAAATGAAATAATTAAGTCGGTGTAACAAATTCGAGTTTTAGTCTTATTTCATGGACCAAAAACACGGCTTATGGACCCTGATCCTTTAACATTATATTTGTTTCATAAAATCACTTCGCAAAATCGTTTCATTACAATTTTATATACAGAGTGTCCCAGAAACATTGACCTCGGCTTTTATTCATAAATATTGATCATAGCTGAAATTTTGTACATGACCTTTTTAGTATATGGGTCACATTTTACTCATTGGGAAAAAAAAAAATACGGGCCGTATAAAAATTTAAATTTTGTATTTCTTCAAATTTAATCCCCTGAAAATTTTAATCGATTTCATAAAATTCTGTACCTTTTTTTACGTAACTTTGTAATTCATAATACATGTCTATGATCAATATTTAAGGAATAAAAGCCGAGGTCAATGTTTTTGAAACACCCTGTACATAGAGTAGATTTATATATTTTTAGGTTTTCGAAAACCGCTCTAACGATTTTCATGAAAACGACGGATCAGGAGTGTTTTGGGTCTAGACATCGACCTGTCAGAGTGTCATACCCGGAAAAATTCGTTTTAACCCTTTCAGTGCGGATTTTTTTTTTTTTGGGGGGGGGGGTGGTTAATGCCCTGTGCGGAATATTTTGCTAAGCCTATATTGCACCCAACTCCTAGATGTCGACATTAGCCGACTCCCGCACTCGGACCCTTGTGTCGACTTCTGTCGACTCCCGCACTAAAAGGGTTAAGGCGTTATCTTCTCTCGAAAGCATGGAATGGTTCGGTTAATGAAAATGACAAAAAAAAAGGATGGATTTTCTTCCATGAAAATAAAATGTTTTACCATGTGTGTGTCTGTATGACGTCACGTTCACTGGGACTATATTTTTGCACATAAAGCAACCGAAAAGATCATTGGGATACATTTTCGAAAATACGTTAATGTGAAAAGTATCGTGTCAATTCTTATAGTCTGTATTAGTTGCGTCTTTTATTTTTAATATACTTGGACTAACATTGCAATAACATTTCGGAAATGTCTTTTGAAATCTATTTTGTGTTCTTTAAATAATTTTATAAGCCTTAAATTCAGTTTTATGTGAACTTAACTATTTGTGTCTATTTATTTCTGTTTCGTAGATCTATTTTTATTTTAATTTTGACACAAAACAATAATCTATACTAGTAAATCTGCAGATCAAGAGCCTCAACGTCAGCGCTGAAAGTCATTGTTTTTTAATCTCACTTTTCATATTATTTAGCACCTTACAATTCGCAATTTTTTTTTTTTATGTTACATACATATTTATAGAAATATAAAATACTTCGGATGTTTCAGAAATTAGAAGCGTTAAATTAAACACGATTTATGCAATGATATTCTGAAATTCTTATGAACTTCTTATTCTTGTAATTTTTTAGATAAACAAAATGCATTTCTTTTTTTTCTTTCTATATATATATATATATATATATATATATATATATATATATATATATATATATATATATATATTATTTGAAATGTGGTTGCTAAGCAACTAATAAAACAAACAGGAAATTTAAAAAAAAATGCGTTTTAAAATTTGTAAAAAATAGGGGGAAAATGTTTTATATTTCCCAAACAGTTGCAAAAAAATTTCCAATAATTTAAACTATTAATTTCTAAATTCTAATAGATGTATCAGCAAATTTTCAAAGAGATTGGACATATTTATAACCTCCATATCGAAAATTTAGTATCCGTAATTTTACGTTGAAATCCATTATTCAAATATGCGATTTTGATTTCAGTTAAAAATGAAATTTGAAAATCGTTTGCATTCCCATAGGAAAGCATTATGACATAAAAAGAAATTTTGTATATTTATCGAGCGAATGAACCAAATGTAACCAAAAACTGTACAGCTAATTCCGGATACCTCACCAACATACCCACCAAAAATCAACTTAATAGGACGATTTTTACGGCAGTTATCGTGGAACAGATAGACAGACAAACAGACAGACAGACAGACAAACAGACGGTAACCAAAAACTTTTCGCGTCTCCACAGTGAGCCTTCACTGACGTTTCGACAATTATAAAGCATAAACATAAACGATCTAAATAATCTATTGCCTTTTTTCGCAAACTTAATTACTTCTAAACATAACATAATTTTGATTTTTACACCGTAGAATAACGGAAAAAAATGTGCTTTCAAATGCAATTTGTTCTAAAACTGCATCTCAATTTGCTGATTATTTATGGTTCTTAAAATAATTTTTAAGCACGAATTTTTAAAAATCTATTGCTATCGGATGCAGCTTGATTACGGAAGATTAATCGGTTTGCACTTAAAACTATATAAAAAAGTTCAACGTCTATTTCTGCCAATTATTTCATCACGAAATTAACTTTATCAATAAGTAAATAAATAAATAAAATAAAATAAAATACGCTTAACAGACATGTAATCGAACTACGCGTTTAAACACTGAAACAATCAGATTCAAAAGATTGCTATAAATAGTGAAATCTTTGGCAATTTCTTTGGCTATTAATCGAAGACTTGCGGCAAATACGAAATATTATTTAATAAGTTTCAAAATTTTATTTCAATATATAGTTGATATTTTTCATATAAAAAAGTTTTTTGGTCAATCTAAAAAATATATTATATGTAAAAAAAACTATTAGTTTTCAATTAAAAAAGGAAAAATGATTTTCTGTAACTTCAGTAGTTCAGGTTAGATTCTTAATTTTTTTTTTTTTTTTTATTGCAAAACTATTCTATAATATGCTTGAAAAAATTTTTGAGAAACATCTTGCAAACTTCAAAAAATTACTCTTGTGTTAAAATTCAATAAACATTTTTATAGTTACATTTCAATTCCATAATCAAATGAATGTCAATCTAATTATTTCTATTATTTCTGTATTTTTAATCTTGGGACTACCGATAATTCAGAAAATGGAAAATCTTCTTTTACCTTTCCGGTGATATAAATTTCTTACAATTTAATTACATGTATTTCTAATACACGTATATCTACAACATGTATTACACGTGTATTTCTATAGATTGAATACTTTATGAGTAAGACAATAAAAACGAAAAATGTTCGATTCATTCCTACAATCTCCTATACATTTAAACAAAGAAAAAAAATGGTTTTAAAATTAATCGAATTATGAATTATAGCTATTTTCTCAAAATGAGCCCGTAAGCAAAATGGTATTCAACTCTATTGTTTGACAACGGGAGCTATTTGTAAAAAGAAAGACAAATTTATTAATATCCTTACATTGGTAAAGATGCATTTATAAAACACAGTTAAATAAGATAAATATTAAAATCAATATACTAACTACTAAAATCTACTAAAAAAATGAAGCAGATTATAGCCATAAAAAAAAAAAAAAAAAAAAAAAAAAAATCTTACTCTTTATAACAGTCAATAAATTCCAATATTATTATTTTCTCTAAACCAGTATAAAACCAGTATATATATATATATATATATATATATATATATATATATATATATAGTCATTTACTATGATATATTTTTAATTTATGTCTAATCTCACAACACCGTAAAAAAGCTGATTTCCAGTTTAAACAACAAAAACTAAGCAATGTCCGAGAAGTTCATTAACTCAAAGTCATATCGCCCTTACAGAAGAAACTAAAAGCTATTTTGTACCAAATAAACATTTAATGAGCATGTACCATTTAACCAACATGAATTTCGTCTTTTCTATCGGTAATTGTTCCTCTTGAACGCACGCCATTTCCCGTTATATTTATCCCTATTGACCTCCACAAGGTCTTTAATTTTACCTTTTATTTTCAAAAATGGTTTAACCATTGATTCTCTTTTAGCTCTGAAAGAAAAACAACAATGCTCAGGTATTATTTATAGGGCTAGAAGAATGTGCTTTCATCTTCTTGTAGTGACTGTCGCTTCTCGCCCTTTTATTGGAATTTTTTTTTTTCTTCCAAACTCCAAATCGAGATTTTTTTTTCAATTTTCTTTTTCTTTTCTTTGATATTTCGACAAAAGAGACGCGACTTCGATTTCATTGATGATTTTTAAGGAGCGATTTCTTTTCCTCTTTAAATGTTTCTACTTCAGATGAATCTTTTTCTAGTTAAATTAATCTGCGAACACCCTCTCTATATTAAATGTAAAAAAAACCTATTAGTTTACAATTGAAAGGAAAGGGGTTTTCGCCCGTGTTCTCTATACTAGGCGGTATATTCTGTAACCCGAGTAGCACGGGTTGGATTCTCTGTGTTTTTTAATTGTGAAACTATTTTATAATTCAAAGTGTTTTTAAGATATATCTTGCAAACTTCAAAAAATTACTCTTATGTTGAAATTTAATGAACACTTTTCTAGGTACATTTCAATTCCATTATCTAATAAACTGTAGATTTTTGAAGAATTGGCAACCTAATTATTTGTATTATTTTCTGTCTTTCGAATCTTGGGACTATCGATAATTCGGAAAAGGAAATTGTATCCATTCCGAATAAAACTAGTCGTTTGGGGCCACCGTAATACTTACCCATCATGGATATGCATAATATAAAATATGAAAATAAAAAATGTGTAAACTACTTATAAAATGCATTGCAATTCGAATAAAATCGTGGCTTGATGATGTCATAAACTTTAAAGGCTCGATTACTGAATTGCATAAAAGAAACATCCTTATAACTCCAAAAACAATAATCCTATTAACTATTTATTGCATCTGATTAAGCGTCTTATTTCCAATTAAAATATATCTTTGAATTGAAATTTAGTTGAAATACAGGGTCATGAAAAATCGAAGAGTGTGGAAAATAGGATTACAAATATCTCGGCAACTCATTATCCGATCAACTTCATGCGTTATGCAAAATTTATGTTTTTTTTATTGTCTTTTATATTTACTCCTTAAAATAAACAATTTCGAAAATTTTTATATACCTTTTATCAGAACGAATATTTCGAGAGTCCGAAAAAAAATAGTTCCGGATAATCAAGGTTACTGAAATTCAATAGACTTCTTCCCATTATTACATACTAAGTACATACCGAATTTCAAGTCTCTATCTCAATTTTTTCGGGAGATAGAGCGTTTACAGACACACAGACGGACGGCAAAAAAAAAATTTCTAAAATATATGTTTTTCGGAATCTCCTGCAGAGGCGGATCCAGCCCTCCATTTAGAGGGGGGTCATGACTTTTTATTAGGGGGGGGGAGATCACATGTCTTCATTAGCAGTTTTTATATCTTAGATCCAAATTGACACTTTTCTAATATATACCCGAATTCATTTTCTTTCATAAGTGCATGAAATTTGCAGTTATATTTGTAATTATACAAAATATGCATGTTTCATCCAGATACCAAGAAATCAGAGTTTCCCATTTTCTTATAAATGCAAAGGATCTTGCAGAAAGTTTTCTCAAAGCTCACATTTTAAGTCGATTTTTGAGCCTCGACAGTCATGGAACTATCGTCTTAAGGAAGTAATTAAATACAATTTAAAATGTAGCACATTTATAAGGAAATTAAAAACGATTTTGATTCTTTAATGCTTAAACAATAGTGCAATTTTCATGCATTTCTATTAAAAATAACTCCATTAATGTATCAGAAAGATTAAAATTTTTAAGCAGTAAAAAAAGAAAAATGAAAACAACCTTAATCCATATTTATGTTTTAAAAAATGTAGTGTTCTCTATAGAAATGTTTTCCGTTTAGAGGGGGGGGGTTCATGACCCCCATGACCTCCCCCTTAGATCCGCGATTTATCTCCTGTGTCTGAAACGTGTAAATCCGTCAAAAAAATTTTTCGATTTTCAAAACGATCTCAAGACTTACCCTATACTAGGTATGATGGGTAAGTAAAAATAACGTGCTTTTGAGAATCTTCTTTTACCTTTCCGGTGATAAATATTTCTTATAATTTAATTACATATATTTCTAGTACATGTATTACACGTGTATTTCTAGATTGAATACTTTGTGAGTAAAACAATAAAAACGAAAAATGTATCCCATTCATTCCCACAATCTCCTATTCATTAAAAAAAAATTGCTTAAAAAATAATCCAATTTTGAATCAGCTAATTTTTCAAAATGAGCCATAAAGCAAAATGGTATTGAACTCCATTGTTTGACGCGGGAGCTATTTGTAAACAAGTACCATAAAAAAAATTAAAGTCAATTCCTACTTTTTAATCATAAATATATAAAACAAACCCATGCAGCATTAATGTCCTACGTTATCTTTATTGAACATTTTTTTTATAATCATCGTTGCGGTATTTTATTTTTGTGGCATCACTAATTTGAGGAAAATCTTTCATTTCATTTATGAAAACAATGGGAGAATTTCTTTTCTCCCATATAAAACTAATTTTAATTAATTAAATTTAATTAATGAATTAATATTTGAAAAAATTGTATTAACATCAAGTGTCATCCATTACAAGTTTAAAAAAATGTATTTGAACTTGAATGGATGAATAGAAAATATTTTATTAACGATTGAAAATTTGAACAAGATATATAAATATATAGAGAGTGTGAGCTAAGTAGGAATTGAAAAAAAAAGAAAGACGAATTTACTTATACCGTTACATTGGTAAAGATATGCATTTACAAAACACAGTTAAAGAAGATAAATATTATCAAAATCCATATACTAGCTTCTAAAAATCTTCTAAAAAGTGAAGCAGGTTAGCCATTAAAAAACTCTTACTCTTTATAACAGTCAATAAATTCCAATAATGTTTTCTTTTCCTCTAAACCAACATATATACAACAATACGACCTGCGCATGTGCTAACCAAGAAAAGAAATCCCCCCCCTTTTTTTTTTGTCATTTAGTATGATGTATTTTAAATTTACGTCTAATTTCACAACAGCATAATAAAGTTGATTTTCAGAGATTAAACACAGAAAGTTAAGCTATGTCCGAAGAGTTCATTAACTTAAAGCCATGTTTCCCTTACAGAAGAAAAAAAAAGCTATTTTGTACCAAATAAACATTTAATGAGCATGTACCTTTTAACCAACATGAATTTCGTCTTTTCTATTGGTAATTGTTCCTCTTGAACGCACGACATTTCCCGTTATATTTTTCCCTATTGACCTCCACAAGGTCTCTAATTTCATCTTCTATTTTCAAAAATGATTAATCATTGATTCTCTTTTAGCTCTGAAAGAAAACAACAATGCTCAGATATTACTTATAGGGCTAGAAGAATTTGCTTTAATCTTCTTGTAGTGACAATCGCTTCTCGATCTTTTATCAGATTTTTTTTTTCTTTCAAAAATCTAAATAAAGATTTTTTTCAGTTTTTTTTTTCTTTTCTTTGATATTTTGACAAAAGAGATGCGACTTCAATTTAATTGACGATTTTTAAGGAGCGATTTATTTTCCCCTTTACATGTTTCTACTTCAGATGAATCTTTTTGTAGTTAAATTAATCTGCTCTATATTAAATGCAAAAAAATACTATTAGTTTATAAATGAAAGAAAAGGTCTTCGCCTATGTTCTCTATACTGGGCGGTATGTTCTGTAACCCGGGTAGACCGGGTTCTCTGGCTTTTTTAATTGCGAAACTATTATATACTTGAAAGTGTTTTTAAGACATTTCTTGAAAACTTCAATAAATTACTCTTATGTTGAAATTTAATAAACACTTATATAGATACATTTAAATTCTATGATCTAATAAACTGTAGATTTTTTAAGAATTAGCAACCTAATTATTTTTATCACTTTCTGTCTTTGCAATCTTGGGACTATAGATAATTCGGAAAATGAAATTGTATTCATTACCAATAAAAAAAATTATCTTTGAGAATATTTTATATCTCCGGTGATATAAATTTATTACAATGTAACTGCATTTGTTAAACTCTTTATAACAGGAAATAAATTCCAATATAGTTTTTTTCTTCTAAACCAGCATATAAACAATATTAAGTCATGCATATTTATGCTACAACCAATAAATAGTTTTTATTTTATTTTCTTTTTCATCTGAGGCCAACACATTCACATATGTTAAATTTACGTCTATATCTCGCAACAGCGTAAGAAAGCTGATTTCCAGAGATTAAACGCCAAAAGTTAAGCAATGCCCGAGAAGATCATTAACTCAAAGTCTATATTTCCCTTTGCAGAAGTAAAAAAGAAAAAAAATTAAAAAGCTATTTTGTAGCAAATAAACATTTAATGAGCGTGTACCATTTAACCAACACGAATTCCGTCTTTTCTGTCGATAATTGTTCCTCTTGAACGCACGCCATTTCCCGTTATATTTATCCCTATTGACAGCTCCCACAAGGTCTCTAATTTTTATCTTCTATTTTTAAAAATGGTTAACCATTGATTCTCTTTTAGCTCCGAAAGAAAAACAACAATGCTCAGATATTATTTATAGGGCTAGAAGAATGCGCTTCCATCTTCTTGTAGTGACTATATATCGCTTCTAGCCCTTTTATCGGAATTTCTTTTTCTTCCAAACTCTAAATCGAGATTTTTTTTTTTCCTTCTTTTTTTTTTCTTCTTTCTCTGATATTTTGACAAAAGAGACGCGACTTCGATTTCATTGACGATTTTTAAGGAGTGATTTCTTTTCTCTTTTAAATGTTTCTACTTGAGAACTGTTTCTAGTTGAATATTTTTGTTGTTGTATAAACGCTGAACAGTGATCAAACTGTCGTAGCCTATATATTTTAACTGGAAAGTTCTTATGAATTACTAAAGTGGTCTTAAACAAGAACGAAAAATTATACGTCAAGCATAAATTATGTAACTCTTTTCAACACGTCCAAAATAATTTTACAAATCTTTACCGTTTAATACGGTGAAATATGATATAAAAGCAAACAATTTGGAAAACGCAAAACATATTTAAAAACTCAATTTTGGGAATTATCAACAATATTCGGAAAAATATCTGAATTCTTTTGTGCAGCCCTGTATATGATCTATAGATTTGTATATATATATTACATAGAATACTAAATTTTAGTTCAGATAGGAAACTCGTAGCACAGTTTAAAATTCCCCTTTTGGAATTTCCGTCAATAAACGTAAATGTACTCCAGAACTTTTATGCTGCCCTGTATAGGATCTATAGCATTTATACACACCATGTAATATACAGAAAATGAGTTAAATTTAAAAACGCACTCAGCAACTGAAAAAGCACTTCCAGCAATTATTGTTAACAGACAGTACCAAATTATTTTGTGTGTCCCTGTAAATGAACGATAAATGCTATACGCACAATATTCTGTAGTAAGCATCTTGTAATGTACCTTAGTGACATATATAAATTTCAATACGTTTGAAATAGTTAAACATTCTTTAAATAAACCGCAAACGATTTTTCTCCATAGGCCGTAATGCAACGGAATTCTTTTGAGTATCCCGATAAAAAAAATTTAAGTGCTGTACACATCATATTCAATAGTAAGCCTCTTGTAGTGCACCTCAGTGATATATATCAATTTCAATATGTTTGAAACTGTGCAACATCATTAAAATAAACCGCAAATCATTTTTCTCCATAGACCGTAATGTAATGGAATTATTTTGAGAGTCCCTGTAAAAAAACTATAAGTGCTACACACTTCAATACAGAACATTCCATAGTAAACCTCAATAACAACTATCAATTGCATGACAATATGTATATATTTACGCGAGTTAGAGCACGGACAGACAGACAAGCCGAATTCATAAGGACTTTGTTGAAAAGGTAAGAAAAAAGGCCTTAAATCTCATGATCGGCGTAGTGAAAAATCAGTGAAATGACATTTTAACGCAATCATAATAATAATACTTCAATTTTATGATTTTGGATATTCCCCCTCCCACCCCCAGTTTCATAAGACTTTCCTAGATATTTGAAAACCGCTTATGACTGCGGTTTCGTTTGTCTGTTGTTTGTGTGTCTGCCCGTGCTCTAACTTTTTAAAATGTATTCGGATTGCCATGTAATTCATATTTGCTATTGGGGTTTACTAAATCATGTTTGCTATTGAAAATGAAATTTGTATCATTTATAGTTATTCATTTATAGGGACACACAAAATTACATGACATTATAGTTTATGGGGAAAAATCGTTTGCAGTGAATTTAAATGATGTTTGAATTAAATTGATATGCATTACACCCAGAAAAAGGAATTGATTAAAACAACAAAACATGTTTTCTTGAGTACATTTTGGTTGTTTTAGCAAAATTTTTAGTTGAAGTAAAAAAATTGGTTTTGTTGCTTGGACAAAAAAATATTGTTAACACTCTTACAAAATTTTAACAAAATTTCATCAATTTTACTTGAATTAACAAAATCTGTTTTTTTAATTTTACAATAATTTTGTAATTCCAGCAAAATTTTGTTATTTTTGCAAAATTTAAATTGTTGTAGAGTAGCCATAACTCTCTCACGTAATTCGATTTATTAGACTTATATAGCTATATAATTAAAGGATTAACATAATTTTTGGATAATAAAAACTTTTTTTCATTGGAACGGACCAAAGTAGTTTTAAAAGTCCCCCTGTCCCATTTATTACTTTCTTCTATCTTTACAAGAAGAAGGTATTAGAATCATGAAAATTTTCGACTTCCGGTTTCCGACGGATTTTAGAAGGTCCTGAACACGATTTGACTGTTTTTAGAAAATGACTGTCAATGACTCTATCTGTCTGTATGTGACAAAAATTTTGTGGGCGCTCTATCTCAAGAACTAATGCACGGAATTTAATAAAACTTTATATTCAGTTACTTCCTGATATAAATTGTTGCTGATTAGTTTTTTGTGTAAATCGCGCAACAGGTGGCGCTGCTATGTTGCATTTTTCGGGATTTCTGCAATAGCTATATCTCATTTTCAGCAGTGAATTACGCCTGTAATCTTTGAATAATAACCAATGAATTTTTATCCTGCTTTTTGCAGGCGTAATTCACTGCTGAAAATGAATTAAAAATTAACTATTTGTTGCCGTATGCTGAAAATAAGCATAGAATGTTTTAAGGTTTAAAAAAAAAATAAAAGATGATTTCTTGAATGTTTTACACTGGTATCATCTCCCCCATTAAAGGCATTGAGAAAATTTAGAAGATCTACAATTAAAAGGAATTTAACACTTATTAAAGTAACTTAGAGCGTAAATGCACCCATTTCTAAAATGTGCAATAAAAATCTTTATTTACAAATAAGCTAACAGCGAAGGATTTGATTTGATTCAGATAATCTAGCCCTGCATTTTATTTAAAAAATATGTAACAGAATAGCATCGTTTACAAATAACTGCTTCGTAAACTTTTGTGCATTTATTTTAAATACACTATTAAATATTTTTTAATTAAAATGACGCAAAGTAAAACAAATCTCTTTTATTATAATTAATAAACGTTCATATTATACTTAAATATCGTTTAGAGATTGTTTTTTTTTTTTTTTTTTCGAGATTTTAAAGTAACTATTTTTTTTATTATTATTATTATTTTTTTATTTTATTTTATTTTATTTTATTTTATTTTATTTTTTTTTGGAGGGGGGGGGGGGCTTTGTATTGTCGTCTTATGTTTTGCCACAGAAATTTGCGTGCTCCTGATGACATTTCCATTTTGTGCTGCGGTTGCAGCCGTTCCAACATATATACTGAACTGATGCACCACGCTTGATAGAAACCTGGAGCGAACTGCGCATGGGCGAAAATGGCTAGTCCATGTCGAAAATGGGGAAGTCCGTAAGCCGTAAGTACGCTGCCTAAGATAAAGAGCGGTGATTTCAGCTTCTTTTGCCGGGGGCTATTCTCCCTACAGTGTGAATGGAATCGGCTTGGCATTCTGCCAACCGGAGTTCTTAGAAGCGAGGTTGAACAGTAAGAATGAGAAATGCCGAGATGCGATATCGTTCCTTATAGCTCAGTGGTAGAGCCTCAGAACGCTGTTCTGAGGAACCGGGATCGACTCCCGGTTTGGGCAATTTTCACTCTCTTGGTTTGATCTTGAAAAAAAGCAGGATAAAATTCACTTGTTATTATTCAAGGTTTACAGGCGTAATTCGCTGCTGAAAATTAATTAAAATTGCATATTTAGATTGGTTCATTTAACAAAAGTTTTGTAGTATATAAACAAAACAAGTTCGTAATATAACATATTTTATTATTTAAACAAACAAAATATATTTTGTTGAAAAAAGAAAATAGATTGTTAAAATAACACATAGCATATATCTATATAACAAAAAGAATTTTGTTAATTCAAGTAAAATTGAACCATTTTACTTGAATTAACAAAACATTTTTTTTTTTTTTTTGCTGACTATGCAAATTTTTTTTTTTTTGGAATTGCAAAAAAAGTCAACAATATTTTTTTTTGTTGATTCAAACAAAATTTACATTGACCCATATTTAAACAAAAAGTTTTGTTGGGTCAGCCAAATTTTTGTGGATTCAACAAAACTTTTTTCTGGGTGTATTGACGTAGACTTCAACATGCTTTCCATAGAATATATAGAGTAAGTAGCATTTATAGTTTTTTATAGAGACACACAAAAGAATTTCATTACATTATGATCTAAGGGAAAAAAGTGTTTCCAGCGTATGTTAATGATGTTACACTACTTCAAACATAATTAAATTGTTATACATCACTGAGATGCACACTACAACATGTTTTCTATAGATTATTTAGAGTGCGTAACATTTATCTTTCATTTATAGAGACAGAGACACACACTGTTAAAAATTTGCAGCAAACTGTCCAGTCATTTGACAGTTTTTATAGAAAACTCTTAATTAACAGTAATCTAAGTCTATTCTGACCATATTATTCCTATATTATGGTCAGAATACAGTTAAATTACGGTTATGTAACCGTTTTCTATAAAAACGGTCAAATGACTGGACCGTTTGCTGCAAATTTTTAACAGTGCAAAATAATTGGATTACAGCACTGACTATGGGCGAAAACTGCTGGAAGTGCGTTTTCAGCTGTGGTATACATTTTAAAAATTAACTCATTTTTAGTATATTACGTTGAGTGTAAATTTTATAGATGAATACAGGGCTGCACTACCGAATTCCTACACAGTATTCCTTTTAAACGCTTTCTTCTGCCTGTGATGGATTTTCGGTCTTCATATTTTTCATACTCACTCAGCAGTGATCAGTGACAGACTACCAAAAAAAAAAAAAATTATAAAATGCTGAAAAGGTCTTAAAAAAAGAAAAATGCTTTTTATCTTAGAACTGGCGTATTAAAAAATCAGTGAAAAGGACGCCATCTTAGCGCAACGGTAAAAACGCTTCAGTTTTATTTTGTATATTTCCCCCCTGCGGAGCTTATTTGGAAAGAAAGAAACGAGACTTAGGTTTCATTGATGATTTTTGAGAAACGATTTTTTCCTTTAAACGTTTCTGCTTTTCGTGGATTTTATGTCTTTAAATATTTCATATACTCACTCAGCAGTGACCAAAATATGGTAGTCTGTTGATTTTTACCGAAAATGCTTTTGAATTGCTAAAGTCATATTATAAAGGGTAAAAAAAAATGCCTTAAATCTCTGAACCAGCATAATGCAAAATGAGTAAAAATGATGAAGATTTAATACAAGCATTAAAAAAGAGAGAAAGAAATCCGCTGAACTCATAATTTTAGAAGACAGAAACGAGATTTTTTATTTCATTAACGACTTTTAATTTTTTTTATTTCTTTTCGTTAAACCGTTCTGCTTGTGATAAATTTTCTGTTTTCAAATTGAGCAGTTATTCAGTCAACAGCGATCAAATGTAACATCATCGATATCTACCGAAAATGGCTTATAAATTCAAAGATTGCGGAATGAAAGATCAAAACAAATGCTTTCACCGTGGTGAAAATGACGTTGCTTTAACGCAATCACTCTATTATATATATATATATATATATATATATATATATATACATATATATATATTAGGCATTTGGGACTTGATAATTCTGTCTAAATTCCACGAATTTCATTTCATTCATTCAATTTTTAATTTAATTTCTTCTTATTTTAAATAAGTTTTTGGTATCTATATTCAGTGTGTTGAGGAATACTTTCATTGTCAACTAATTATTACATACTTAATCATTATTTCATAGTTTAAGTTGGTGTTATGGTAATGTTTCATTTATGGTTGGTTATATATATATATATATATCATCAACATCATCAACAATCGTTTTCAATCCACTGCTGGATGTAGATCTCCCCCAGAATTTTTCATCCTGTGTAGTGCTTCAGTCATCCAATTAACAACGGCCACTTTTCTGATTTCGTCACTCCATCTTACTTGAGGTCGTCTTCTTGGACGTTTAACATCTCTAGGATACCACTGTAGGGCGTTTGTGCTCCATCTATTGTCTTGTCTTCTTGCAATATGCCCAGCCCATTTCCATTTTAGCCGTTTAATTATCTGAGTGATGCCAAAAACTTTTGTCTGACTTCTTGTCCAGGTTATTTTCTTTCTGTCTCTTCTAGTTATGCCTAGCATACATCTTTCCATACTTCGCTGTGTTGTTTGTAATATTTGTACCATCCGTTTTGTTAGCGTTGATATTTCTGCTCCATATGTTGGTGCAGACAAAACACATTGGCTAAACACTTTTCCTTTCAAACAAAGAGGCATTTACTCTTCAGAATAATATCGTTCTCCCCAAAAGCACTCCATCCATTTCTTATTCTTTCTTCTATTGGTTTCATTCATGATACTGTTGTCCGATGACATTTCCTGTCCAAGGTACACATAACTTTGCTCTTCTTCAATCTCAGTGTTGTTGTAGACGATTTTCTTTTTTGATGCAAATGAATTGAACATCATCTTAGTCTTTTCCAAATTTTATTTTTAATCCCACATTAATACTAGCTTCGGCCAAATCTTTTAGCATTTTCGTGTCTACTAAGGAAGGTATATAACAGATGGCATTTCTGAGAATGGGTGAGTCTGCGACCATTATTTAAAATATGAATGTGCTAAATTAGGCATATGCAAATGCGTTTTAGCAGTTGTCCAACAGGACCAAATTGCAAAGAACTTTCTTCGAAAAGAGCCTTCTGAAGACAAAGTAGAATTAAAATTCGTTTAAAGAGAAAGTAGTGAAATTCTCATTCAGTAGATGTAAAAATGGAAATTTTACTCATTCACAGCATTCATTCACATTAGACGCATAGAATCGATTGAAAATTGAATTTTTTATCTTCGTTACTTATAAGCTTGCTAATAACAAGGTTGAACAGGTTCTCGTAGAGAAATGGACAGACAATGTTTATTAATATAATCGCCTATGATTATTATTACACTGCAACAAAAGAAAATATGCTGATTTTACGGTATAATACTGGAATCCCAGCTGCCAGTATTATACCGTAAAATTAACAGTAATAAACATTAAAATAAGCAGTAATACGCAGCAGAGCATGCGCGGTAGCGTATTACTGCTTATTTTACTGTTTATTACTGTTAATTTTACAGTATAACACTGGCAGTTGGGATGCTAGTATTATACCGTAAAATCAACAATTTATTTTATTTTATTTATTTATTTATTTATTTATTTATTTATTGCAGTGTGGAGCAGGATGAACACTTTCAGCATCTTGCTTTCTTGAAAACAAAATTCGATTTTGACACGGGAACAAACCATGTAATATTTTTCTCCTCTCACCATATTTTAAAAATTCATTAGTATAGTTGATTAGCTGCAATTTGTTATAACTTTCGTAAATCAGCTAAATTTATCGCTTTTTCTTTTATGTGTATTATTAAAAAATAATGACATATTTATTCGGAAACGTAAACTATACTTTTACATAAATTATCATTTCTAAAACATTAATTCATTTTGTTATTAAAATGATATTGAAAAAATTCTTGTTCCCAAAATTCCGTAATTTATATAAAAATCTCGGAATCAGGGATTGGATTCTCTACACACTTCTCTACTAGAACCTTAGAGCCCTAATAATTATACATCATGGCAAACAGTGTATTATGGAAACGTAATTTTAAATTAACTTAGTTAAAAATAATTCGTATACTTAAAAAAAGGGGGGGGGGGGTTTATTTCCCAGCTGTAAAGTGCCTTGCTATTTCGTTCAGACCACGGTCGTCAAGTTTGGGAAAAATTAGAATTGTTTTTTAACTGTCAATTGAAAACATTAAAAATCTGTCACATCAGCAGAGTTTATTGACGCACCAGAATTTTTTTTTTAATATAAAATTAAAGTTATTGATTAATAACAGCCATTCTGGTATGTTCAAAAAAAAATTCAGTAAGATAAGTGTTTAAATGTATTTATTTTTTTAGTAGAATCGCATGAAAAATAGGTATTTTATATCTTTAATTAATTCTTTTAAGATTACCTCTTTTCGCTATTATACTTTTTTAATATGATATTCGAGTGGATTCTAATAACAATCATAGTAATTGAAATAATTGAAATCCGATACCGAATGAATACTTTTCAGACAAAGAATAAGAATTTCTCATCCTACGCAATTTTCCAATGAAAGCTTAGATTAATATTAATATTAATTAGTTTAATATTATTCTGTATCATAATACTATATCAAGCATTTTCTAATCTATATTATAGAGTAGTATGCATGATCGCCGGCAGAAAGAAATTTAGGGATAGGTAAGATTTTGAAAAGGAATTGAAGCATATTTAAACATAAAAAGCAATACACAACGATGAAATATTAAATATTCAAAAATTAATTTCTACAAGCATTTTTCTGCAGGGGAATTTAAATTGTGAACACATGCACATAAAATAACAATGATAATTAAAAGGCTTAATTTAAGGATGTTTCATCACGCCTCCCCCCCCCCCCTCCCCCTGACGAAATGTACTTACAAGGGAACTTTCTAAGCCGAAAATTCAAAAAATATATGAAACTTTAGGTAAAATGTAAAAATAATTTGTAGAAAAAACATTAAACATACACTTCCAAAAAAAAAAAAAAAAAAAATTGATTTTACAGTCTAATACTAGCACCCCAACTTCCAGTATTATTCCGTAAAATTAACAGTAATAAACAGTCAAATAAGTAGTAATACACTGCCACGCATGCACGGTAGTGTATTACTGCTTATTTTACTGTTTATTAATGTTAATTTTACGGTATAATATGCAAGGATGCAAGTATTATACTCTAAAATCAACAATTTTTTTTGGCAGTGTAGTATATTCACAATTACATTTTTCTGTGAGAGACCTATCTTGAAAACTTTTGTAGAGGAAAGATCCAGAAAATCTAATCACTCGCGTTTATATTAAAAATTTTTTTTAAATGCAATATTATTGACTTTTAAGATAACATTAAGATAATTAGCACACTGCTGTGCTATAATAAAGACTGTATAACTGAGTCTTGATCCGGCCTTCCAAGAAGTAACACGTCTTTTGCGCCTGATGAAGAACTACAAAGTTCTTTCGAAAGGCCCAGCGCATCTCTTAAATTTATGGTGTTATTAATAAGTATGTTTGCTTTATTTATTTATTTATTTAAAGAAAACGTCCTTCAAAACGGATTTATATTTATTAAAAAAAAAAGTCTAACAGTAAATATGCGAAAGGGCGCCAAGCAAATCTTCAAAAGATACCGGGTTGGACAGCTCTGCTGTAGATTATAACTATTTTAATAATGTGTTTAAACTGGCATTAAAATATTAATGAGAAGAAATAAATTCATGGAATTTATTTCCATTTAATGTATGAATTAATTATGTAATTTAAACACACTATTATCTATAAAAGATATATATATTTTTTAAAACAGCACACATTTTCAGATTAAATCCTATTTTTAAAAGCTATTTCAATTTAATAGGAAATATTTGACATAGAATCTAAACATGAAAGAATACATAGTTTGATTATTTTTCTCCCACAACATTTCACCACATGTGGGCGATTATTTTCCAAATAAATTCCCATTACGCCATTATTATTTTATTTCAGAGAATGGAGGCACGACTACTATTTTTAGTAGAGAATAATAGGATTTTCAACTGTCAAAAAAAAAAAAAAAATCCGTCATGGAATATTTAACAATAACTTAGCTTAACTTAATAAGATCATTAATGATACAGTTATCTCCTGAGATTAATAATGAAAACGCAGTAAAAATTAGTAATGGTTTAATTTTAAATGTTGGTATAATGATGGCTCAAATAGCTCCATTTTTTACTATCTTTACAAGAAAAAAGTATTGGATTCGAGAAAAAATTCTAATTCCGGTTTTCGACGGATAAATACGTTTTAGAAGATCCTGAACACAATTTGACTGCTTTTAGGAAATGTCTGCCTGTGTGTGTGTCTGCGCGTCTGTGTGCCTGTTTGTGACAAAAATTTTGCGGGCGCTGTTGTACCTCAAGAACTAATGCACGGAATTTAATAAAACTTCAGATTCAGTTTGACATAAGTTGTTGTTGATTAAGTTTTGGTGTAAATCGCCCAACATATGGCGCTTCTATGCTGCATTTACACGATTTTAGCGACAGTCATATCTCAAGAAATAATGCACGGAATTTCATCAAACTTCATAATCTGTCAGACCTTGACATAATTTGGTACTGATTGGGTTTTCGTGTAAATCATATAACATCTGCTATGCTGAATTTTCCCCGATTTTCGCGGTAGCTATATCTCAAAAACTAATATACAGAATTTAATCAAATTTCATATTCTGTTACGCTTTCACATAAATAGATCTTTATGAGGCTTGAGAATTTTGGTTGCAGACATCTAAGAGGGTGGGTGACGAGATTCAATGATTTGCTTGAAAAATGCGATACTTATATTTCCTTTTTAAATGTACACAATTCAACGAACCTATATCTTCAGAACCTTCATGATAGGCATAGATTGTCATTTTATTTTGGCACTGTGATGACGAATTTTGAAGTATTAACATGTATGAGATAGAAGAAAGTTTTGGGATTGGCACATCCGACTAGTTTAATATGTAAAAAGACGGATAGATATGTAAGATTTGGTATTTCTGAGAATGGGTGTATCTGCGACCATTATTCATTTAGAAAATGAATGCGTAAATTAGGCATACGCGAATGTGTTTTAGCATTAGTAATCAAATTGGGCCAAACTGCCAAGGACTTTCTTCTAAGAGGACCGTCTGAAGAGAAAGTACAAGTAAAGTCCGTCTAAAGAGAAAGCATTCAAATTCTCATTCAGTAAATGTCAGACCGAAAATTTTACTCATTCACAGCATTTATTCACATTAGTCGCATAGAATCTATTAAAAATCGAACTTTTAAAGATAAATAACCTTTCTTTAATAAGATCAATAATAATACTTTATTTATCCCTTGGAATTAATGGTGTACCCATAAAGTCTTTTTTAACTTTAATATTTATATTTATTGGTACAATGATGACGTTCATTGATCCAATATTTTTTGCCGAAACGTGAAGGCTTTACAGTGTACTTTTTTGTGTTTGTCCGTCAGCATGTATGTCCATCGATCCAATTAGCTTCATACGAGAGGTATTCGGCATCAACTGTACAGTTTTGGGTTGAATCGTTCGAAAAATAGAAAACATTTTCTTTCATTTCATAATGCTTTTCTATGATCAGGTTTTTAAAAAATTATATCATTCACAGAAAAGAAAATGAAACCCAGCAGATGGCGATAAATTATTTTGGCACTGGAGAATAACTCACTGTTCAATAATTAAAATTTGTAACACGAAAAAAGGATTATGCCGTCGCAACAAAATTCCTATTGGGTTATATTTAAACGAAAAATTTTGTTGAGTTGAACAAATTTTTGTTGGGCTAATACTATTTTCAGTTTGTTGATCAAACGAAAATGTCTTTGATTCAACAAAATTTTCTGTTTAAATATAGTTCAATAAGAATTATGTTGGGACAACAATAATTTTGTTGAACCAACATTATTTTTCTCTCGTTGTAGTTAAATTAAATATTCTTTTATTATTCAAAAAGACTTATTTTTACACTTTAATTTTTTCTGATCTTTATATAGCGTCGGTCAGATTCCTGGTATTTAATACTCAGCATTCGCAGAAATTTCGCTCTAGTATTTTTAAATTCACTTTTTTCTTGTTTTTCTAAGAAAAAGACAAAAGCAACTTCCAAAGAAAATAAAAACTAACTTACACTCAATTACCTCACAAGATTTACCTTTATATATACGGATGCCTTTTGCTGCCATAGCTACTACATTAAATTTTCCTCTTAACTTCGACACAATATTCTATTTTAGTTCAAAATAGTTGAGGATTGATTCTCTATGAGTTCACGAAATGTAAAGAATAGTTGAAATGAAAATATTTGGAAATCATCAAATTTTTAAACTCTTTTATTTTAATTTTATTTTATTGTAGACATAGGCGCAGGCAAGGGGGCGGGGCATTGCCCTTCTTGGGATTTTAACATTTAATTAACTAAATTTTCTTTTCTCAAATGATTTTGAAAGAAAAAAAAAAGTAATTTTTTTTTTCACGAGTGATTTAAAATAATTAAGCACTAACAGAAAAAGAAACTAAGAATTTTTCGTCAGGGGGCACTGACTCTTCCATCTGAACGCCCCGTGGAAGTTAGTTTTTAGTTATGTTTTGTTCTTTAGTCTTTACATTCATATACAGGCCCTGACTATCGCACGGGCACCCAGGGCCCGTGCCCTGGGCACGAAATTTCTGAGGGGCACGAATTTTTTCATAATTTCATCTAATTTCCATTTTTAAAAATCATAATTTTGCCGACTTTTTTATTTCTGAAAAATTACGAAAACAAAAAGTTCATAATTATGTTTATAATAGAAGTTGTTTTAATACTTTTAGGACTTTTGTTTGCACTCAGTATGAGTTTGGTTTTATCATTTAATGTCAATAATAAGTGGATCATTAATAAGTAGACTTCTTATCATTAATTTCTAGTAATGCATGTACTGTATTTATCAAGTCATTCAATTTTATTATATTGCCCATTTATTCGAAAAGTGACACAACTGAAAAAATGTGATATTTGAGATATTAATACGATGAAATGACAAAAATATATCTCAATCTTTGGTTAAAAGTACATTTCAAAAAATAATAGAAAAAAATATGTTTTTTTAATTCCTGGAGCCGTTTTTTCAATTTCCCAGAAAACTTAATTTTTTGAGTTGACACTTTCCGAATAAGCAATGTTGAATTCAGCCACTTTTTTCCGAGAGGGATTTCTGTGGCTCCGGGGGGGGGGTGGACATTGTAGAGTTCCGGGTTGGAAATTACACTTTTTAACCATAAAATCTCAAATATTCCGGGGGGGGGGGGCATGTCAATGCTCCGGGGGTGAATGTCCCTAATGGGCTACCTCCTGAATTCAATACTGCGAGTGAGTGTGTGATATGTAAAAAAAAAAATAGTATCAGTAAATCAACCAATCTAAGGGGGCACGAAAAATTGAAAGTGCCCTGGGCACAGAAACTTACTAGTCGGGCCCTGTTCATATATATATATATATATATATAAACAAGGGGATCAAGTGGGCAGAACTCCAATGATGAAGAAAAAAGAAATTGTTTTTTCATTTCTCCTTTTTAAAAATCCTTATAAGAAATTATTTTTGAAGATTTTTAATATTTTGTATTGTTAAATTTCTGTAATGCTTTTTATGCTGATTATTATATTTTAATTGTCTTGAACAATTTGTTTACAATTCTTGCACAGAATTTGGCAAAAATTCTTAGTTTAGCTTATTTCATGTTCATATTTCCCATTTTTAGAAAATGTAGCCAAGGCTGTGGACCACAATCGTATGAGGGGGGGGAGGGGGTATCTGTTCTAAATCAAGCCCTTCCCTATTTTTTGTTTTGCCTGCGCCCTTTGGTACTTTGTCTTTTATACGATCGAAGATTGAAACTCAAACTATGGCACATCCAAAGCCGATTTAGTGAATTAGAAGGTATGCCAGATAGGCACAGGAATGAGTTGTACAGTGACAACTGTAAATTGGCAGACATACTTACTGGATTTGGGTGCATCTGAATAAACAGAATGCCTCAAAAAAATGTAACACAATTTAAAGATTATAAAGTTACGGATTTGGGTGCATCTGAATATACAGAATGCTTCAAAAAAATGTTACACAATTTAAAGATTATGAAGTTTGGATCATATCTACTGAGAGGTGGATTAATCTTGGAATGTAACTTTTTCAATGCGTTTTAAAATGCGATGGACATTTAATTTTGAAAGTCCAATCTCGCCAACCGCTTGCCGAAATGATCTACCAGCTTCGCTTCATTTGCGGAAGTTTGTTGAAGGTTGCGGTCTTCCGGAATGTTTTTTGTGAACATTTTGGACAGTGGCATGTGGCATCTGCCTAAAACTTATTTCTAATTCTAGCGATTGTAAGCCGGGTAGGAGGATCTGTTGAAACTCTCTCCTACGCTGTTTCTGCAGTTTAGCTACGTTTTCGAACTTCTGTATGATAAATTTCCTTTGCTCAAAACTTAGTTTGGTTTCACCCATTATTTCAAGTTAGTTGAACCTGATAAAAAAAAAAGAACATGCCAGTTTTTATATATTAAAGTGTGCATACATTTTTTTAAGCACCCTGTGTATATATATATAATTAACTTCATTAATCATCTTTCTTTAATTATTATCTTTGTCCTTTTTAAATATTTTCTTCGTCTCCCCCCCTTTTTATTATTATTATTATTTGCTTATAGAAATAATACTATTATGCACTGACAATATCTTAATTAATCTATTTTATTTTATTTTATTAATTTTTTACATAATACTAATTTAATTAATCTTTACACATTTCTCTTAACTTTTCATTCCTTATTTACACAATTATCTTAATTTATTAATTTCTAATTAGCCACTTCCTTTAAATCTTAAAATTCCACTTGCAATAACTAATTTATGGTATTGTTTCGTACACAGACACCAGTTGGCACATCCATATTTGTATTTAAATTTATTATTTACCAGCCTTAAATGCTCTTTCTTGAACAGCCAATAGGTGGCAGCATTATTCCTTAATATTAAGAAGTTCTAGTTTTAACGCTTGTATGTAATTCATTTGCCATGATTTGAATATTTGAGAATCATTCACTTCTGTTGCAATTCATCTAGTGAATTAGTAATTATTTATTGGCAACAGGTGAAAAATTGTTTAATCGTGAATTTTTGAGATAACCACGTTTCTTAATCGTTAATAATGGGGATATTATCCTCCTTTTTTTTTTTTTTTTTTCATTTCTAATATTTTAATTCTGGTTCTTTTAATGTATGATAGCCCAGATTTTGTACAATTTTAACTTAACAGTTCGTACAAAGATGAAATCATACATTTTTTTGTGGAATCCATGGTAATTTGGGCTTGATAATTCTGCCATGGTTCCACAATTATTTCAAAATACTTCATCTATTTAAAAATGTCACTTTTTTCTTTATTTGATAATTTATGTATACATTTCATAACAGTTTTGAGTTCCATCTTTAAGGTTTGCATTTTTATTTGCATTTTTCCCTTCAATCTGTGATATAGTCTTTTTAGTTTAAATTATCTTTATATATTTATTTACTTTTTTCTCTCTACATAATTCTGGATATTATTCAAGCAGGTACGTGTTCTTTTTTCATATTTAATATTCCGACGGACGCCCAATGACGGACTTGTATGATGTTTCTGTGATGTTTTTTAATGATTATATATATATTAGCTCGTGTGGCAACCTGTTGTGTTGCATTTGTATTGTACTGGATGACATCTTTCAATTTTTTGAGGAAAAAAAGAAATTTATTTTATTTGTGCATGTAGAAAAAAATTATAATAAAATGAACTGAAAATTACCAAAATTACATTTTGCAAGTTACGTCTTTTTTATGCAATTACAATAGAATGAATACATTTATAAGAAAATGGTGATATACGGGCAATACAATTCCGTTGGTGGAGAAGAGTTTGGAATTTTTGAAGAGCTTACCATTGTAGCCAAAATACTGTTTGTTTATAACAAAGGATGCGAATTATCACTTACTACACAGTGTATAACCAACAGAGTGAAAAAGTGTCCGGACCCGGTGATCGAATCTGAAACCCTCGGTATCACGCACAAATTCTCTACCATTTGAGCTATCCGGACGACATCCAGTATATCTAATATCATCTATATATCTAATAATATATATATATTCACTTATACAGGGATTTAATTCGTCTCATGCTTGCCACTTAATTTGTGTGCTCATGATTGACTTTCCATCTTGTGCTACAAAGTTGCAGACTTGCCAAGATATAAGAATGAGAAATGCTAGACTGGGTGTCATCCAGGTAGCTCAAATTGTAGAGCATTGGTACGTCATACTAAGGGTTCCGGGTTTGATCCTCGGTCTGGACATTTTTCCACTCTGCATAGAAGTAGTAATTCTCACCCTTTGTAATTTCCTGCGTGATTTCAGCTGTGCTGAAAAATTTAATTAGCTATAGTGTTTGTTTATTTGTCTAACTCGCCCAGCCGAGTAATGCCAAGATCTAACAAAAGCAAGACAAAAACTTTTAATTTGAGTGTATGTTTCAACTTCCATGCTCAAAATTTCTAGTGCTATCACAGAAATTATCCACGTAATTTAGTTGCCATTTTTAGAGAAACTGCGTTAAAAGTTACAAAACAAAACTAATATCTGGGAAATTAATTCAAATTTTAAAATTCTGAGAGTTTATATGACATCCTTGGATTCATGCAGATAACTGGTGTTAATTTCATCGCGTTGCGTTCCATATTATCGGAGGATGAGTTGCGAAATAGAAACACACAGTCATATTTTAACGAAATAGATTTTAAATGCACTGCAAAAAAAATTGTTGATTTTACAGTATAATACTAGCACCCCAGCTGCTAGTATTATACCGTAAAATCAACAGTAATAAACAGTAAAATAAGCAGTAATACGTTGCCTCACGGTAGTATATTACTGCTTATTTTACTGTTTATCATTGTTAATTTTACGGTATAATACTGCCAGCTGGGGTGCCAATATTATACTGTAAAATCAACATTTTTTTTTTTTGTCAGTGTGTAAATGATAATTATTTGTAACTCTAACTTAAAACTACTATTAATGTGAGAACACAGGTTATCAAACACAAATTCTTTAATTTAGCAAAAATCCTTTTACTTAATCAACCTATTTTAATACGTTATCCAATTTAATGCTATACTTTTATACTAACAAAGCGAAGAAAGAAAAGCTTCTTGAAGGAAAGTGTCAATGAAATTCGAAATCCCGTCTCTTTTGTTCGAATAACAAAAAACATAAATAAACAAATAAAAGGGATAAAATAAAAATAAAATTCCGGATTGGGATTCGGGAGAGGAAAAACAAAATCCGATAAGGAGCATTTGAAGTGAAAGTAGTAGTCCTGCTGGAAGACGAAAGCACATCCCTCCAGATCTAAAAATAATAGTCGGTCATTGTTGCTTTATCTTTCGGAGCTGGAGAGGGAATCAATGGTCAACCATTTTTGGATAAAAATAGCAGACACTGGTCGAGGTCAAGAGCGAAAAACTTAATGGGATAAATTCAGGAGAATACAAGCACAGGTGTATAAAAAGGCAACTCTCGTGGAGTAGTGGAGTGTACGTTGGATATTTTTTTTCCCTAGGAAATTGCTTTTGTGTTTTTCTTAGTAAAGCAAAAAAGAAGAGAACCTAAAAATACCAGGACTGAATTTCTGAGAATTATCAGAGTAAAGGTTAAGGAATATATTGTGTGAGTATGATAATAATAACATTATACCCGCTCTCCACACATTGAAACAAATTGCATAAGTCCTACATGGAATTCAAGAATGTATATTTATAAAGATAGTAGATCGCCTTCCACAGAAGTATTTAGTATGTAAGTGTAAAAACTCGGCGCCAATAGGCTGATTGCCACCACTAAATTTTTAGTACCCTTCGCCTAATAAGAATGCTGATAAAATTTTGGAAAAGTATACTAATAAAATTTAGGCGGAGAATACTAATAAAATTTAGTGGTGACAATCGGCCCATTGAGATGAGAATAACATTATGCCCGCTCTTCACACAGGGAAACAAATTGCATAAGTTAGACATGGAATCAAAGAAATGTTTACGTATAAAGATAGTACATCACCTTTCACTGAAGTATTTAGTATGTAAGAAGCATCATTGTGTTGAGAATAACATTATGCCTACTCTTCAATACAGGGAAAACAACTTGCATAAGTCAGACATGGAATTCAAGAAATGTCTAGATATGAAGGTCGAAAACAAATAAAGATTCCGCAGAATTCTATAATAAAACAGATATCGATATTAATTTCTGATAGCGAACCCTCTAATTACCATGCAATTGAGTTTTATGCAATGGTCCGGAACGAAGCTCGGTCTACCAGGCAGTGATGAATTCAGGAGGCCAAGGAGGGAAATCCCCCCCCCCCCGGAGCATGAAGATGCCCCCGAGAAATTTTTATATTTTGTATTTGGTAATGGCTTAAAAGCACAAATTTTCCCCCTCCAAGAGGAAAATGTCTGGATTCAACACTGCTACCAGATATTTAAGTAATAAATTCGCAATCTATATAGGCAAATGTCCTCATATTTTCGTAAATAAGGCTTTCTGTTCAAAATTCTTGATATTGCGAGTTTAATGGCTATTCTGTATTATTGACTAAAATAAATGCATTCGAGATAAAATAAGTAGGGATATGTTAAAACATAATCGCATGTAAATCATACCGGAAATAGAAAACAATAAATTTTACCTGCAGGAATTATCGTTTTCCTATCTTAGCTACAAATATTTTCTGTTTGACGATTCTTACATGAGTTAAAAATGCGGAGAAAACAGCGCGTGTATGCAAATATAAATTATGTCGGAAGGCACACTTTAATGTTTTGTTTATCGAACCTCGTTAAAATGTTTGGCTTATCACGAAAACAAAAATTATTTTCCCTTGTTTTGTTTCAAGGTTTCTTTTTTTTTTTCCTTTCTTTCTCGTACAAATAACACAAAGCATTTTTTTTTTAGAAACTTGTATAAACTTTAAAAAAAAAAAAGTCGGTTTTAGGCAAAAACTTTCTGTTGATTGCTGTAACCTCTCAGCTTTATACATTTAAAAAGAAGCTATGTGGGGAAAAAATAAAAATAATAATAAAATTAAATTTAAAAAAAGTAAATAAAATAAATAAATAATAACACAGAAGGAAAGACACATAAACAGTGAAAAATATAGAAATTTAAAATATAAATAAAAATATACAATTTTAAAAAACGCACAAGGTGTGCGCCGACCTTGTGCGTTTTTTAAAATTGTCTCTTTAAATTATAAATATTTTTAAGAAGATGATAAAACTTCATCAAGTGGAAATTTCAAAGTTTGTAGGGATTTTTTTAAATGCTTAAAGTTTAAGGAGACAATTTTTAAAAACGGACATCATCGACATCTCACGTCTACTTTCTGATGGTGAGAACTGTATTTTAAACATTGAATGAGTAATCGCTCTTCTAAGTATTCCCATAGGTTAGCATGGGATTTACCGATCGGAGAGTTACAGTGATGGTTCAAAACTCTGGAGAAAACAACGCATATCTATATTAATAAAAGAAAGTTTCGCTCTGTGTGTGTGTCCGTGTGTCTGTTGGCGATGGCTAGCAAAATCTAGCCCACCTAGAAGTCTGGAAATTTAGGTGTGGATAGTCCACGGTCTGGCTATGTGCACCTGAGCCTCAGAATTTTAATATTTTGATAATTGGCCTAAATATTAATTAGATTATCATTAACCATCGCTTCTAAATGTCATCTTTTAAATCAAAATGGCGAAAGAAACGGACTGGCGCATTGGATTGCAACCGGAAATGAACGAATTCGAAATTATTTAACTAATTAGCGAATTTTAAGAAAACTAATTGAGATATCAATTTGAAAATTTCTGAGCATATGTAAAAAAAATATTCTGTATCTGATTATGTGATTTTTGAAAAATTCGGTCAGTAATTTTTTTTTTTATTTACGCAAAAATCTGCCGGCGCCAGTGAAACGATCCGAGAAAGTTTCAGACAGGGATCTGCGCCTGCTTTCATTAAAAACTGAACTACAAAGAGATCTGTTTCTCGGGCCGATCCCTTCATTTAGTTTGCGAAAATGAAAGGAAATAATGGCCAATTTTTACTAATGAACAAAAATTTAGGTAACTCATTAAGATATAGATTTGAAATTGATGTCGGGAAGGGGTGTCATTTTAGCGTAGCGTCTTCGTTATGTTCTAATTATCAGAAAAATGTAATTCTTTTTTTAATGATCGCGTTAATGTAGGTGACGGTAGTTCTCTTGAACAAATTATTCATTATATTTGCGGGTATGGGGAGGGAGGGGGTTAACGCCTTTCTCCGAGATTGTAATTATCTCGGGCCCGGGCAACGCCGGGCGGGTTAGCTAGTATGTAAATATAACTTACAAAAGCATTGGAGGCAAACACTTTAATATTTGTTTTGTCGAACTTTGTTAAACTATCCGACAACAAAAATTATTTTCTTTTGTTTTGTTTGAAAAAAAATTTCTTTGTCGTATAAGGAAAATAAAGCTTTTTTCATGAAACTTCTATAAACTTCGTTAACTGAAGAAGAAAAAAAAGTTGATTTCAGGTAAAAATTTTCTGTTGGTTGCTGAAAGCTCTCAGCTTTTCATTAAAAAGAGAAAATATGTAAAAAGAAAAATGTAAAATGAAAATAGAAAGCACATAAACAGAGGAAAACACAGATATTATGAAAATTACTTTCTGAAAGATTTGTGTATTTACTATCTACAAACGGGAAAATATCTGCCTTATTGGCAGATTGTATTTTAGTTATACGTTTTATATTTCAGATTCGCTGGTTGGTTCGGGAATTACCGGTCCCGGTGCAGGACTCTGGGAAGAGTTAAAAATTTAAGTAAATTTTAACTGCATTAGAGGATGACGTTTTCCGCTTGGGGAAAAACACGGGACAAAGAAAAATAAAATGAATACATAAGAAAATACGATTTAATTAAAACCTTTCGAATGATACCTCATTCGCTGTTGTGTGTTTCGTAAATTCATAGAAAAGGGGATGTTGACAACAGAGATAATATATATGATTGTAATGACCTGAGAATAACCTCAAGTACCTTAAAGTTATTACCAAATTGTGTCTTTATACTGTCACAGTTGAGATTCCTTTAGTCTTTATAAAGTCATAAAAGACCATTGACGGAAAATAAATGGACTCTTAAAAAAGTCTTATGTGCACTATCTGGATAACTGCTATTTTTAGGTGCGTTCGTAATTATATAAATACGTAGCACCTATTGTCGTCGTCTGATCTGTCTGTCTGTCCGTCCGTTCTCATATAACAACGCAAAAACTACCCAATCGAATGGTTTGAAATTTAAAATATATTATCTTTGCAGAATTTTGTCGAGAAATGTCAAATTTTATGAAAATCGAATCAAAACTTTAGAAGATATTAATAAAAACATTTATTAAGAAATTTGATTTTTTTTTTTTTTTTTAAATCGGTGCTTTCTTGTTATAAGAGCTTCCGAGGTTTAACCGTCAAGCGACCGAGATACTTATTTTATTACAGAAATTAATCTGCAAACGATATAGTTCATTTTACAGAATTAAAAATCATCAAGATCTGAATATTTATATAACTAGCTATAGTTCAAACGCACCTCATTTGTCACGTTTGACGTATAATTTCCAACTTGTTAGTAATTGGAAAGAGTATATTTAGTAGCCATTATATAGTTCTTATTATGGTCCTATTAGTAATAATTAATAAGGAAATTACACACAAAACATCACAATATACATGTCGTATAGTGTGCGCACGGTCTTTATATTTGTGTACCACTGTTATCAAATTGCAATGTTTGTCTTATCTAATCGCAGACTATCTGCAATTAGGTATTGTAAAGATTACTATTCGAAAAAAGTTATGCTAAAAATAAAAAGAGTCGTATACGGACTATATATATAGAGTCGCTCGTCCTGAAAGGGTTAAAAGAAGAAAGAGGGAGAGAGATAGAACGGATTATTATGCTTAGATATATGAATCTACTGGTTGAAGAAAACATCACGTTTTTGCAAGTAGCATGTTTATTGTGAAACAAAAGTAAATTTCTAATTTTATGTGTAAATGGAATTATTTTTCATGGAATTCTTTTAGTACCCTGAGTATTTATTGGAACAACTCAAGAATCCACAACTTCAATTGTAAACTATTTATTTTAAAATATTTATCATAAAAACATATCATAAAGAGAAAATAATAGCGAACAAATTTCAGGAAAATAGAAAGTAATTTGGCTTTGACGTCTCGCTTTTCGGGAAAAAAGGATTATATTTGGTAATCTGATCAGCCCTTTAATTTCTAATAAATGAATAGTATCCAATTTCTATTCTTTTCCTGTTACCATACCGACATCCTTCTAAATCTTATAATTGCTGCGATATAACTCTTAAAAACTTTTATGTTTATTCAGCTTACATTTATAATGATAAATTAAAAATAGAAAAAAGTGTAGACATACAAAGTAGAACATAATCCTATTCACAAAATAGAAAATTTAAAATTTAAAATTAGTTTCCGTTGTTTCGGAGAAATATCAAATAAGTATACCGATTTAGAATGGCTCCTTTGACATTTATTTTTTCATTAAACCCAGAATACAAAGTATGACAATACCTATTTAGAATTAGACTGTTTTGAATCCCGAGAAGTACTGTGGAAAATATTTTAAATAAGTTATTTAAGAATTTTTTTCCCATTATATTTGCCTAAAATAAAAATCATTTCAAGTGCCAAATATATAATGGAAATACTGAAAACAAAATCATTGTTTTCATTCATAAAGTATTTTCAAAGATGGGAAAAAAATGTTTCAATTCATTTTAAATCATTTCTTTTTTTATTTGGATTTCATATTATTTTACATGTTCGACATAAAGTAATTCCTGTTAATCAACATTTTTTATTGTAATTAAGTGTAAAGCATAATCGCAATAAATATTTTTTAAAGTGCATTTATTCGTTATTGTATCATTTTATTTCTCTTTAATATGTGCTTTTTTTTCTTTACATAAAAAATGTGATACAGAAGAAATCAATTAACTAAAAAACATAACAATGTTTTTTTTTAATTATTTAAACTGGGTGGGGGGAAGTAGCCTGCCAAATGTTGATATACTATTTTAGCTTAATTTTACGAGAAATTACAGTGTGTAATTCCGTAGTTTATTAAAGAGAGACATTTTGGAACATGTGAGAGACATTTTGAAATTTTGAAAAGTACATAAACTTGGATTATCCATTTGATATATTACCTGAAAATTCCATGATATACGCAGGGCTGCCACTGGTGACTATTTTTTAATTCCATCTCGTACCACTTTCTCAAAACAATTTTTTTTTCACATACACTTTGTCAACATGTACAAGAGAAATGTACTACAAAATTTAGTTTCTTAAAATAGTGGTGCGAATAGAATATAAAAATAGTCGCAAGTGGCAGCCCTGGATACGGGATCTAATCGTATAATAACATATTGTTACGTACTTCGGTTTCGTGCAGATTAGGGGTCTTCAACCTTTCGCTCTCGCGGGCCACATCAGCAACTTCTTATAAGTTCCGCGGGCCACCAGTAGACAAGAAATGGATACACGTCAAAACCAGGGCGCAATTCCCTGACAGGATAAAGTTGTATATATAGAGACAGCCGAATTTTAAAAAAAAATCCCAGACTTGATTCATAAAAAAAAAAAAATTATTTTTTTATATTTGCAATTTAATATTACATTTTGCCATCATCAATTTTAACAGGAACACTGTGGAGTTCCGGTGGGGGTATTGCAATTCAGCACAATGAATAACAATTGCATAAATCCCAAATTTTCCGGGAGAGGAAAGGAATGTACCCCCGGGCCACACCTGAATTCAACACTGAATCACATTGTAAATCTGCAAATTTCAACTGTAAGTTAGATGGAATGTTTTCGATGTTAACTAAGAATGGTGAAGAAAACATTCTGATAGTAATTTCATTCTAGCGAAAGTCAGAAAATCTACTTTCGAATTCCGCCCTGAGATTTGAAATACATATAGATCACATTCTGTAGTTTTATTCAATAACTCCATTATTGTAAGAAAGTAAATTTTTTTTTCAGCTGACATTCCCATAGCTTAATTTTGTCTGAAACAGTCATAAAGATTATGAACAAGTTGACCTTTTCCCAGTAAACGGTAATTCAGATCAATGATGTAGCTTGTAATGTGCACTAAAAACTTAAAATCTCTTAACCTCTTCTCATATTGGAACTCACACATGAGTTTGCCTTTGGATTCCACGAATTGTTGAACTTTATTCTTTAGGAAAAGAAAGTCGTTGAAACATTTTTCTGCAGCTCAACTAATGTACTTCAATATAATAAATGGTACTTCTGTATTATCCCGTCGACCCACTTTTCATAACAAAAACCTATCGCCAAACTGTAAGATTAAACGCCAAAAATGCAGTCCCATTTACTTGATGTCAGAAGCATTATACGTGTTTGTTATGTCATCAAGTGGTTTTTAATTCGACATTTGCGTGTATTTTTCATTATGTTTAACTGATTTATTAATTATTTCATTAATTAAAATAATAATTGTGTCCTTAAATTCGTATATTTTATTTATTTATTTTTATATTCCAATGGCAACATTCTCCCGTTTATTTGGCGATAGTTTTTTGTTTAATGTCACCACGTTAAGTTTTCATTTTACTAGGGAACTGCCAAAACTGTCTGTGATTAAGTTCTTTCGATCGAATAAAATTAGCAATTTTTGCAACAACAGTCATCACATGATCAGGATTGGATAAGGCCTTCTTACACAAATTTTCTTGGTGGAATGATACAATGGAACGTCATCATCTTGATATTTCCGCTATATTTCGCATCATATTACATTAATGCTGTTAATCCTGTTTTTTGTACTACCGTAAGAGGAGCACAAGTAATGGTTATGGCAGATACACTGCAAAAAAAAAGTGTTGATTTTACAGTATAATACTGGCACCCCAGCTGCTAGTATTATACTGTAAAATCAACACTTTTTTTTCTGCAGTATACATTGCTCGAATCCAGCTCACATTTAGCCAGAGCATCTTTCTAATAGGTATATAAATCAGAACCCCGTGTTGTACCTTTAAGTGCAACAATACTAGCTGATTTTTCTAGAATCGTAAAGTTTATGTGAATACCATGGAAGAAAATACCAAATTGCGCAATATCTGTAGCATCTGTTGATTTGTAATCGCTGCAGAATAAAATATAAAGTTCTTACATTTAAAGGTTAACGTATTGAAAATACACGATTTTATTTTAAAGCAAAACACACTGCAAAAAAAAAATTGTTGATTTTACAGTATAACACTGGCACCCCAGCTGCCAGTATTATACCGTAAAATTAACAGGCGCGGTAGTGTATTACTGCTTATTTTACTGTTTATTACTGTTAATTTTACGGTATAATACTAGCAACTGGGGTGCCAGTGTTATACTGTAAAATCAACAATTTTTTGCAGTGCAGTATTCGTTTCTAATTCATTATACTTATATATTGTTGCAAAACTTCTCAAGTAATAATGTATGAAAAATCCAACAATGAATATATATATAATATATATATAATATATATATAAATTATATATATATATGTTATATATATTATATATATTTATATATATAATATATATATAAATATATAATAACTAGCCGCCACTGGCGACCAGTTTGGTCTCCCTTAAATGTATGTTACACATTGGAACACGTTACATTTATTCATAATTTAATTTTCCATTAATCCTTCGCCAAATCGGAAGATTCTAATAGACAAATCATGAACTTGTGCGATCATGGTAGTATTTCGCATATTTTGGGGGCATAGGTGTCACATATGCACGTTGGCGCGATTTTTTCCCCCGCCAATTTGGCGAAAATTTTGTTATGGAAATTGTTGTTTATTTACTTTTTTTTTTTTTTTTAATTCTATAAATTATTTTTGATATGTATATCAATATTTATTTACATCAAACTATCATTTATTTATTTTTATTTCCTTTTTTAATTATGAGTATTTTTGTTAGCCGGGAGCAGATGATAAATCGCCAAATATCGTTCCCATCACCATCATTCATACTACAATTAATTTAATTTTAAATTATAAACCTGTCACTCATTTCATTTAAAATACTTAACTTTAATCTAAAATGCTTTAATTACATAAATTTAAAATATTTCACACTTTTCATTTAAAATAGAAAATAAATAAATAAATAAGAAATAATATCATAAATCAAAACATTTGATTTTAAAATCAAAGTATCGTTTCTAATTTGTACACGCGATAATTAAAAGCTGTATTAGCGATTTTAAAAATGCTAAAAATCTGATTCATTAAATATTATTACATGAGTTCAATTTACGTCAAGAAAGCGTCCGGAAGGAAGTTGAGTTGTATAGCACATAATTATGGTAAACTTTGATTGTCTCACTGGTGCAAATTATTTTTTGACGCGAGGCAGCGGTCCAAAAATTCATTCGGGGAGAACTTGCTTTGCGAATGATTACCTCCATTATTTAATATTTTAAATGTTCACGACGAATCAATCTTTTTTTTGTTTACTTTCATGAATAGAAAATTTGAACTGCGAATCTAATTTCGACTGAAGTTATTGCAGAATATATACATAATTGGAAGTAAGTCATCTCTCAAATATTAATTTATTTTGAACGATCTTTCTTAAAATGTAACTTTTATGCCGTTTTATTCGAAAAAATAATGTTGAATAAAAATGGCCGCCTGGAATATGAAAAAGTGAAACGGTCATCCCGAAACTGTTGATGACAGTCACATGACTTACGCTTTTATTTTAGAAGATGGGTGTTTTTTCCCGGGAGTTATGTCAATCTCACTTTGAGTTAGAGCTTTGAATTTTGAAGTTTTTATAAAAACAAGTTTGTTCTAATCAACAGATTTTGACGAAAATCAAATGGGACCATACCAGGGTGCCTTACACTTTTAAACAAACAAAAAATTATCAAAATATGTGCACATTTTACGAAAGTTATGCATAAACAGGTCCAAAGCATACATATACAGGTCCAATTGATAACCTCCTCCTTTTTTGGAAGTTTTTGAAGTCTGTTAAAAAATATCCAATACCAGACCCAGGGGCGTGCCTAGCGGGGGGGTGTTGGGGGTGTAACACCCCCCCCCCCACACTTATTTACAAGAGTTGGTAAAATTTAGAATAGTTGGTAAGTCGGAAAGTTAAGAATACTTCCTGCAAAAAAGTCCCCTCCCCTGTCGTCAGTTTCATTTCAATTCTCTGTTGTTCGTCTTAAAGGGGAAAAAAAAGCTTCTCACACAGAACAGAAGATTGTGTATGATTCTGTATGATCGACGTAAATCCTGAAACTGCAGTTCTATTTACACAAGAGAATTATTTTAAAGCAGAAATTTTGAAGGTGGTAGATCAACTTATAACTGCATTTGGAGACATTCATAAGTTGGTACTTGAGAAAGTTAAACCAGTGGCCTGTCTTCTTTCATCTAGGATCAAGTATAGCTCTACCGAGGACATTTCTAAACTATGTCAATTATTCCCTGATGATCTCAAAGATGTTGATAACTTGAAATGTGAAATTGATCTCGTGTCCTCCGAATTAGCTAGTGCTGAATCGGATACAATTGGAGCAGCAGCGCAAAAAGTTATGGAGAAAGCTCATTTGTATCCTAACCTTTCTTTGGCCTACAAGTTGGTCTTAATTATTCCATTAACTGTGGCAAGTAATGAAAGAAGTTTCAGCAGGTTAAAGTTAGTAAAAAATTACTTGCGTACCACCATGTCGGAAAAGCGACTGGATGAACTGATGCTATTAACCTGTAAAGCAGACATAACTGACATGTTGGATTTAGACAGTGCAGCTGGAAAATGGGCCATTCTGGAGGATAGGCGGGTGGTAATTTAAAAATGTAGTGAAGGATAATTTTTAGTCTTTTATGCTAATACATATTTTATTTTTAACAAGCAAGATTTGTCTATTTTATGTATTTTAAAATGCATACACTTACATTACACAACATCATGCGATTTTATTTATAGTAACACTAGGGGGCTTACCCCCTGCGAGCTACGCTCGCCAACCCCCGCTCAGACTTCCAGGACTCTAAAAACATGACAGCGTGCTTTATTTTAAAAATATTGGTAAAGCTGTAATTCGGTTGCCATGCTTTTAACGTTTTAATGGGGCATTTTTTGATTATCATGACCTCATAGACAGCTGTTGCTACAACTGACGACTGTTTTCGGGATTGATAAGTAAAATCTATTACAACTTGAAAACCAGCTTGTATAAAATGGTTAGGTTTAAATTGTGGCTACCTCTCGGATTTTTATAACAACGATCTGTATTCTGTTCTTCCTTTGCATTTAAGGATGAGAAAAATTCCATCTGCTTGTGAATAACATTAAGAACCACGGTATTGAAAAGTACTATGTTATATACATTTTCAGTAACAGGTTTTAATTTCTCTCTATTTTAGTGCACCATCATGCATATTTTCATGTTATTTTAAATATGTAAATTATTTATTTTAATTAATATGTATATACGAATTTTCTAATAATTATTTATCATACAAAATTAATTAAATATTTTGTGCATGCATGCCTGCATTTATTCGGCATCAATTGATGGGATATTTAAACAAATTTGCTATCCGCGATAATTTTACACCATGTTATGTCACTTGAATATTATCCATAAGAAAATCGGGTACTTTTCCATTATAGGATCCTTTGCTTTTAGGTTTGGAGTAATTCGACCTTCAAAAAGGGATAGATTCGTTAATATACATAGATTTGTTGCCAAAAGTTATAAAAACAAACCCAATGAACTTTTGGTGTTTTTCTATTATAGGGGTCTTGACGCTTTTTTAAAAAGTTTGGCGGAAAAAACCAAGCAGGATAGAAAACCAAGCAGGATATTTTATTCTCCTTCCGTTCAGTTGGGCAATTATTATTTTATATATTCGTTTCAAACATCCAAATTAGTGATTTTATAAATTCGTTTAATTAAATTTTACAAAAAAAAATTACAAAATGATATCAATAAATAATAATTACTATTAATTCCATTTCCCCCCTTTCTTTTGCGTTTACATAAATGACGTCATTTGGACGAATTTATTCAAAATATTTTCAGTTTATAAATTAAATTAAATGCTGACAGACGATTGAATCCTGACGATAGAAATGTGATTTTTTTTTTCAAATTTTCCTGAAAAACATAACTTAATCACAATCTTGTCTTCATTATCGATTGAAATAAAAGATAAATTCAATTTCAATTTGAAAATGACGAATAAAAAGAAATCAATAATCCCTATCGGGATCCTTTTCAATTTTTCCCCCTTTTTTTGTCACAAAAAAATTGAGTAATTAGTTGCCATCATTACAGAAATGTCATTAAAATTAGAAAAAAATTAATATCTCGAAAACTAATTCCAATTTCAAAATTCTATTACCAGTTTTGACATCCGCGGATTTTTATGGACAATTGGTATTAATTTCACAATCAAGCGTTTAATATTTTATTGAAAATAGCCCTGAAACATAATCAGTCGTTTCATAAAATCGTTTCATAAATTCGTTTCATAAAATCGTTTCACAAATTCGTTTCATTAGGATTTTATATATATAGGGTAGATAAATTCCGCAGTACTTCAACGTTCTTAAATTGCTTCTTTTAAGAACTGGTTAATGTACGGTGCATCCGTACACATTTCCTTTTAAATCGTAAGCAGAATCCCAATTAATAACAGGATTCTCAACTCTACTTATATAGTAAAAGAATAAACAATTTTTTTTACACATACTGAATAACAGCATTTAATTTTGAATGTGGGTTAGGCAGAATGCAGGTGAGCACTTAGGACTTTTTTTAAATTAACTTTTTTAATTAACAGTATTGTAGAACAGTTGATTCCGTCACTGAGCGGGGGAGGGGGTTATCACAAAGTATTTCTCACCCCCGACCCCGTACTCGGCAAAATTCTGTTCGCACCCCTCCCCCCCCACTAAAACAGCCTTCGGCACGCCCCTGACCAGACCTTTTATGCTACTGTTACACCAGACAAGTTAATATTTTTTATATTTTGAGACTTGGATGGGCAAACTACATCAATTAAATACTGAATACATTCTTTAATAAACTCTCCATCAGTGAAAAACTTTCATCGTTTTGCAATTTTTTCTGTTAGCATGTAATTAACACGAACATTATTTTCGTACTCCATCTTTCTATTGAAGAATACAGATTGCTGATAAATTTAGCTCCGATTTTAATTCATTAAGTTAATCACTACGAAAATTTCCAACCAATCTAAACTATTCCTCACTATGCTTAGTTTCATAATGCCTCCTAATGATTCCTTCATTACCGCTACACTTTCTTTGCAGATAAGGTCAAATTGCCTTATTCTTATATTCAATGGAAAAATATATTCGTCTTGCCACTTTTCTTGAAGTAAAATAAATGCGCCTTTACTACTTTTTTTCTGATCAGTGCTCGTCATTTTGCAAACATTCAAGGATTGTGAATTTCTTAAATGAAAAACCTAACTAACCATAGTATCTGTTTCACAATATGTTCATTTGTGAAATCGTGTGAAATTATTCCCACCCACATTAAAAAATGTCCTGTCTTGTTTCCAAGCAATCATAGGATGGCCGCCTATCTGTATGTACTACAGTCGGTAATCCTATACCACATGAACGTGCATATCTGTGTGTAAAGAATTTTCAAAATAATGGCAAAATTATTAGTTTCCTGATTTAAAAAAATGGCTGATACTCATTTTAAAAGTAAGAATAACCTGCAGTCATATGCAGAGACCTCTTATACGCGATTTAAGGTAAGTGGTTTTTACTACCACTATTATCGAAAAAGTTATACTCGTCCTGCTAATTGCGCAATTAAATGAAGCAAAAATTACTATTCAGAAATACTGGTAATAAACAATAATGATCGTTCATTCGTATAAGTGAGAGATCACTGTATGTGTCTTTTTTTCGATTTTGTGGAAAACTTGTTTTTTAATAGTCAAAATGACATGGCGGGCCACTAAAATACCCTCGGTGGGCCACCCAAATATTCTAAAAAATGTTTTAAGACCGCTGTTACATTTATTAAAATTTTTCTGAAATTTTCCTTATTCAATGATTGTGTGGTTCCCAAACTGTTGTGCCAATTGTATTGTTAAACATAACTCAAAAATTACTCAATGGATCGTGTGGAAAACTTAGATTCACATATTAGAAGCTACTAGAAATAATTTTCTATTAAAAAAAAATTCATAGATTGCAATTCATATTTTTTTTAATATTAATTTCCTAATTCATATTTTACTTATAAAAATTCTCCTAGATATACTAAAATCCCATTATTAAGATTGAGAAAATTAGTGCTAACATTACAAAAAAAAAGAAAAAAAAATCAAGATTATTTTTTTTATTATTTTTTTTTACAAGAAATATTAATAAAAGTGTTAAAAATTGAGGCACTTTTGTGTTAGCCAGACGTAAATCTCTCCAGCAGCATTTTTAATTTTAATTTTAATTTTAATTTTAATTTTAATTTTTTGTTTTAACTCGTTAATAGCAACTTTTATTTTTCCTTGTATAAATTAGAAACAATGCTTCGATGTTGAAATAAAATGTTTTGGTTTATGGTATTATTTATCCTTATTATATATTATTATTATGTATTTTAAATTAAAGGAGTTAAAGGCATGTATTTTAAATGTATGTATTTTAAATGAAGTGAAAGGTTTATATTTTAAAGGAAATGAATTCTATATTAATTATTGCGATGGGAACAGTATTTGGCGATTTATCATCTGCGCCCGAATAACATAAAAGAACCAACAGTTATTTAACATTAAGAGTTTATAATTTTGCATCTCTATAATTCCCAAACATCTTGACTGAATGGCATCCCGTTTGGTTTTGGTATCTAATGGTAAAATTTACAAATTTACTCTAGAATCGAAATATGGAGTCAATTGCTAGTCTTAGTATCGAGAATTATAAAGTTTGTTTGTTATTTCGATATAAAGACAACTCTCTAAGTTTATTTCTTTAATAAAAATTTAAAGAACACGACAATTTCGAATCGAATGGGGGGGGGGGGGTGATTAAAGTCTGGGGTGTTCCCTCTTGGCCAACTGTATGTGATAAAAACAAGAAATATATTCATTAAAAAAAGAAAAAAGGATTTCGTCAGAGACCTGGGTTTTACTTCACTGTATCATTAAAATAATTTTAACCCCTTCGCGATGAGCTTACTTATTGATGAGTATACTTATTTTAAACTTTATGCACCACTTTTTACAAACAGAAGTTTTCACCCTATGTGATCACTGAAAGTCGGTGGTTAGGTAAGGCGGAAACTGTTAAAAAAATGTGGCATTTAAATTCAAGTATTTTGAGTGTTTTAAACGGCACGCATACTTACCTATATGAAGGGGTTAAACTTCATCAGTAAATGTTAAGAATGAACCATGAATACATAGTAAAAATTTTGCGCTAATAAAAAAAAATCCTTTTGGTTTATTTTCTATATTTGAAAGTGTACACATGTTTAAACAAGAAAGAAAAAACATGCGCCCAGCATAGATTAAGAAACACTTTCCAACACTTCCAGACTACTGTAATGGAACTTTTACGTTTAATAAGGCGAAAGAAGATATTTTAATTAAACAACTTAGACTGAAAAAAAAAATTGTTGATTTTACAGTATAATACTGGCACCCCAGTTGCCAGTATTATACTGTAAAATCAACTTCTTTTTTTTTTTTTTTTTTTTTTTTTTTTTTTAAGTATACAAAACGCATAACAACTGAAAACGTACTTTCAGAAATAACCACCCACAGAGGACAATGTATCTAATTCTTTGCATAGTCCTGTATATGAATTTATTTACATTCTACGAACATCTCTTAGTATATTAAATATAATTCAGCTCTGGAAAATACATAACTCAATTAAAAGAACATCCTTAAGCAATTCACGCTCATACACACTAATGCTTACGGATTCTTTTGTGTAGCCCTGTATAGGATCTAAACAATTCATACACACCACGTAGTACACAAAAAATTATTTAAACTTAAAAAAACATATATCAAAACTAAAAACTCACTTCCAGCATTTATCGTTCGTAGACAATACTGTAAATGAATTCCTTTGTGTGACTCTGTAAATGAAATTATTGAATCGATGAATCGTAAATTATTTTCACACTGTAATGTAAATATAACTTTTAATATAAACAAGATTGTTTGTTAAACATCGCTAAAATGGCATATGTATCACGAAAGTAATTTTTTAAGTAACAATTTAATTCATCGCCTTGAATAAATATTCTTTAGCGAATGCAAATTTAATTTGAAGAGGGCTATATTTAGATGTATAATATTAACCTTCCAGCTTTTTTATCTTCTTTGCTTAGCTTTAAAAAAAAAAGAAGAAATCCATTTCAAGCACTGGAAAAAAAATTTCGGAAAATTTTTAAAAAGAGAAAACAATTGCGTGTAAACAATCGGAAAATAGAAAAATTGAGATACATTGATTTGTCTTTAAGGCATTTGCTTTTAACATGACACAGACTATATTTACTTATTTATTTTGTTATCTAATCCCTATGGATATGTGTATAAAATATTATATAGTATGATTCTAATCTTCCAGAAATTTAAAATAAGAATAATAATAAAAAAAAAATCTGCTATTGTCATGTTTGCGCCAGAATGATTAAGATAATTAATTTTTGAAACACTTTCCAATATAGCTGATTATGAATTCGGTTTGTCTGTCTGCCGTCTGTCCGTGCTCTAACTCTCATAAATATACCCGGATTGCCATGACGTTGTTATATGTTATTGATGTTTGCTATAGAATGTTCGCTATAGAAAATGAAGCGTCTAACATTTATAGCGTTCACATCAGGGACACACAAAATAATTCCATTACATTATGATTTATGGAAGAAAATCGTTTCCTATGTATTTTAATGACGTCAGAATACTTTAAACACAATGATACTGATATGAATCACAGAGGTGGACTAAGACATGTTTTCTCCGGAGTACAGACTAAGTATAATTTATAGTTCGTTTACAGGGATGCACAAAATAATTCTAATTACATTTTAATTTATAGGGAAAAATCGTTTGCAATCCATTTTAATGATGTTATGATATTTCAAACATTATAAAATCAGTGTTGAATTTGGGGCATGGAAATGACTCTCCCCCCCTCCCCCCCCAACGGGAAAATTTGAGACTTTATGCTTTTAATGGTTAAACCCTTGGGGACGAGCGACACGTATACGTGACGCGTAAGATGCTCAGAATCCTCGATTATTCCCACCAGTTACTTTTTATTGTAAGCTTTGCTTTGTCTTATTTAATGATAGCATTTCTGCGATTCAATTAGGCGAAAATTTCAGTTTTGGAAAACCGGTGGTAAAAGATTAAAAATTCTGTAAAGGACGCTCGTCGCGAAGGGGTTAAAAAGTGCAATTCCCCCCCACCCCCACCGGAACTCTACAATGTCCCCCCGGAGCCACAGAAATCCCTCCCGGAGAAAAGAGTCTGAATTCAACACTGTATGAAATTCAAAAATATCACTGAGGTGCACTACAAGAGGTTAATAAGATGATACGAGATCAAGTTGATAATGGATGGATAGTATAGATTGGAGGGAAAATTATCTTACTTTCATTACATCTTTAATTGTTAATAAGATGATACAAGATCAAGTTGATATATAATGGATGGATAGTATAGATTGGAGGGAAAATTATCTTATTTTCATTACATCTTTAATTGTTAATAAGATGATACGAGATCAAGTTGATATAATGGATGGATAGTATAGATTGGAGGGAAAATTATCTTACTTTCATTACATCTTTACTTGTTAATAAGATGATAGGAGATCAAGTTGATAATGGATGGATAGTATAGATTGGAGGGAAAATTATCTTATTTTCATTACATCTTTACTTGTTAATAAGATGATATGAGATCAAGTTGATATAATGGATGGATAGTATAGATTGGAGGGAAAATTATCTTACTTTCATTACTTCTTTACTTGTTAATAAGATGATACGAGATCAAGTTGATAATGGATGGATAGTATAGATTGGAGGGAAAATTATCTTACTTTTATTACATCTTTACTTGTTAATAAGATGATACGAGATCAAGTTGATAATAGACGAATAGTATGGATTGGAGGGAAAATTTCCTTACTTTCATTACATCTTTACTTGTTAATAAGATGATACGAGATTAAGTTGATAATGGATGGATAGTATAGATTGGAGGGAAAATTATCTTATTTTCATTACATCTAATGGATGAATAGTATAGATTGGAGGGAAAATTATCTTACTTTCATTACATCTTTACTTGTTAATAAGATGATACGAGATTAAGTTGATAATGGATGGATAGTATAGATTGGAGGGAAAATTATCTTATTTTCATTACATCTTTACTTGTTAATAAGATGATACGAGATCAAGTTGATAATGGATGAATAGTATAGATTGGAGGGAAAATTATCTTACTTTCATTACATCTTTACTTGTTAATAAGATGATACGAGATCAAGTTGATAATGGATGAATAGTATAGATTGGAGGGAAAATTATCTTACTTTCATTACATCTTTACTTGTTAATAAGATGATACGATATTAAGTTGATAATGGATGGATAGTATAGATTGGAGGGAAAATTATCTTACTTTCATTACATCTTTACTTGTTAATAAGATGATACGATATTAAGTTGATAATGGATGGATAGTATAGATTGGAGGGAAAATTATCTTATTTTCATTACATCTTTACTTGTTAATAAGATGATACGAGATCAAGTTGATAATGGATGAATAGTATAGATTGGAGGGAAAATTATCTTACTTTCATTACATCTTTACTTGTTAATAAGATGATACGATATTAAGTTGATAATGGATGGATAGTATAGATTGGAGGGAAAATTATCTTATTTTCATTACATCTTTACTTGTTAATAAGATGATACAAGGTCAAGTTGATAATGGATGAATAGTATAGATTGGAGGGAAAATTATCTTACTTTCATTACATCTTTACTTGTTAATAAGATGATACGAGATCAAGTTGATAATAGACGAATAGTATGGATTGGAGGGAAAATTATCTTATTTTCATTACATCTTTACTTGTTAATAAGATGATACGAGATTAAGTTGATAATGGATGGATAGTATAGATTGGAGGGAAAATTATCTTATTTTCATTACATCTTTACTTGTTAATAAGATGATACAAGATCAAGTTGATATTGGATGAATAGTATAGATTGGAGGGAAAATTATCTTACTTTCATTACATCTTTACGTTTTAATGAGATGATACGAGATTAAGTTGATAATGGATGGATAGTATAGATTGGAGGGAAAATTATCTTATTTTCATTACATCTTTACTTGTTAATAAGATGATACAAGATCAAGTTGATAATAGACGAATAGTATGGATTGGAGGGAAAATTATCTTACTTTCATTACATCTTTACTTGTTAATAAGATGATACGAGATTAAGTTGATAATGGAAGGATAATATAGATTGGAGGGAAAATTATCTTATTTTCATTACATCTTTACTTGTTAATAAGATGATACAAGATCAAGTTGATAATGGATGAATAGTATAGATTGGAGGGAAAATTATCTTACTTTCATTACATCTTTACTTGTTAATAAGATGATACGAGATCAAGTTGATAATGGATGAATAGTATAGATTGGAGGGAAAATTATCTTACTTTCATTACATCTTTACTTGTTAATAAGATGATACGAGATCAAGTTGATAATAGACGAATAGTATGGATTGGAGGGAAAATTATCTTACTTTCATTACATCTTTACTTGTTAATAAGATGATACGAGATTAAGTTGATAATGGAAGGATAATATAGATTGGAGGGAAAATTATCTTATTTTCATTACATCTTTACTTGTTAATAAGATGATACAAGATCAAGTTGATAATGGATGGATAGTATAGATTGGAGGGAAAATTATCTTACTTTCATTACATCTTTACTTGTTAATAAGATGATACAAGATCAAGTTGATAATGGATGAATAGTATAGATTGGAGGGAAAATTATCTCACTTTCATATTGATTGAAATTTATTTTAGTGGTTTCTACACTGCAAAAAAAAACTGTTGATTTTACGGTATAGTACTGGCATCCCAGCTGCCAGTATTATACCATAAAATTAGCAGTAATAAACAGTAAAATAAGCAGTAATACACTGCCTCGCATGCACGGCAGTGTATTACTGCGTATTTTACTGTTTATTACTATTAATTTTACAGTATAATACATCTGGAATGCCAGTATTATACCGTAAAATCAACATTTTTTTTTTTTTTTTTTTTTTTTTTTTTTTTTAGTCTAGCAGTAAATTTAGTTATAGAAAAAAGGAGCACATAGCTAATATAAAGCATAATAGAAAACCACAGCACTTGCTGTATTATATCAAGAAGAAACCATTCAAATAAATTTCAATGAAAGTAAGGTATTTTTTTCCTCCAATATATATTATCCATCCATTATAAGGGAAACCGCAGAGATTGCAACACGTAAAAATGTAATATGTTAACGATGCAGCATCATTTAACTTACCAAAATTATGGGTTAAATTACTCCATGGTTACGAATATGGAAATAAACATCCAACTAAAAATAACAGTAAAATAAAATAACCTATGTAATCTGAGAGAATACGGAAAAAATTGAATGGTAGCACTACAAATCATTACATCATTGATCGTGCAACTATAGAATATTCTTATTTGTTTTGATAACGGCTTCGAAGGAGCCGAAGTATGTAAACAGTTTATTAAAACCCTTTTTACTGTTTTTACGCATTTTATTTAACACCTTTTAGCAATTTATTAACTCTGTGAATTGTGATTTGTTATATTTTTGTGTGCTTATCATAAATTCAGTCTAACTTCCTTTTTAAACATTTTCTTTTAGCGGGTTTCATCTCGTATATTTATAAATGGAGATATACGAGATTGAAGTGACTCGTAGTGTTATTTTGAGCTTAGCATTACTGACAAAAAGACTGACACATTTGTGCTTTATGCTTATGAGATTATGAGATTTATGATTATGAGATTAGACGTTATTAACTAACTATGTCTTTAGCTAAAATTTGTTTAGAAAAGTAATTATATTAGCATACTTTCGCATTCTTAAGCAATCGGAGACTAAGATTTCATTATAATTTAAACTATTTGCTGCATATGAATATCACAGTAAATTAAAATCAGTAATTTTTAACACTTTCCAACATAGTTAAAAAGTGTTTCTGAATTCGGTTTGTCTGTCCGTGCTCTAACTTGCGTAAATATATTCAGATTGTCATGCAATTGAAATATGTTATTGAGGTTTACTATGACATGTTCGGTATTGAAAATGGAGTGTGTAGCATTTACAGTTTTTTTACAGGTACACTCAAAAGGATTCCGTTACATTACTGTCTATGAGGAAAAATCATTTGCTATTTATTTTAATGAGGTTACACAATTTTAAACATATTGAAATCGATATATATCATTGAGGTGCACTACAAGATTTACTGAATATGGTGTGCATAGCACGTAATAGTTTCTTTACAAGGACACTCAAAAGAATTCCGTTACATTACAGTCTATGGAGAAAAATCATATGCGGTTTTAATCTTTCACTATTTCAAACATATTGAAATTTATATATATCACTAAGGTGCATTACAAAGGCTTACTATAGAATATTGTGTCTACAGCATTCATCGTTCCTTTATAGGGACACAGAAAAAAATTCGGTACTGTCTATTAACAATAATTGCTATGGAAGTACTTTTTCAGTTTCTGAACGCGTTTTTAAATTTAACTCATTCTTTGTCTATTACTTGGTGTGTATAAATTCCATAGATCATATACAGGGCAGCAAAAAAGCTCTCGAGCACATTTCGGTTTATTGACGGAAATTCCAGAAGGGGAATTTTAAACTGTGCTAGGCGTTTCCTAACTGAACTAAAATTTAGAATTATATGTAGCAAATATACAAATTTATAAATCCTATACAAGGCTGCACAAAAGTGTTTGGATATTTTTCTGAATATTGTAGATAATTCTTGAAATTGGATTTTTAAATATGTTGTGGGTTTTCCAAAGTGTTTACAACTTTTTTTGTCTCTAATGTAATGTTCAACATCTGTATTCTAAATTATGAATTTTCAATAACTATTTCCCCACGTGGAGAAAAGTTCCTATGCTTAACGGCTGGATCTCCACGAGAGGGTGGTTTCATTTCATTTCATTTGTTTATATATTTCACCTTATTAAACGGTAAAGATTTTAAAAATTATTTTGAAAGTATTGGAAAGTGTTACATAATCTATGCTTAACGCATGATTTTTCGTTGTTGCTAATATTATAAATCAATAAAATTAAAGATTTATTATAACAAAATAAAAAGTATATAGTTTGAAAAGGGTTTTTAAATGGATTAAATACCTAATCCATCGGTCGATTTGTACGAAAATCGGCAGATAAACGTGTTTGTGATAGTATGGTCTTCTATAACATGCATATTTGCCAAATGGGAGCTCAATCGAAAGTATAATTTGGATACTATCAGGTTCACATACAAATTATGTTTACAATACTTTCCTTATACTATATGTTCCGAAAGTAATCTATATCTTTAAAACGAACAGCGCATTCTGTCAAATCCATATAAAAATCGTCTCTTTGCTCATGCGTCAACGTTTTTTTTTTCTTTTTTTTTTTCTTTTTTTTTAAGGTTTCTACCCTCAGAAACGGGAAACCTGATTGATTAACCCAACCCTCACCTGTTTAGCCTAGGGGGATTTAAAAGATTTGATTGAAAACGGATGAAGCTGTACCATTGCATTGAATGCATAGACCTTCTAATATATTTTTGCTCTGAGGTTGAAAGCTAAAGCTTTTTTTAAAGAACTCATGTTTTCACTACTAAATATGCATATTTTTTCGCAAAATTTTAAAGAGAGTTTGGATGCAGTTATATTTATAACCGATTGAAATGTCAGAGAGTTCGGAAGATGAGAACTATTTTTTTATTGCTATGTTAAAAAAAAAAACCGGCACGAAAACAAACAAACAAAAAAAAAAAAAAAAAAAAAAAAACAAGAATAAAACATTTTTTTTTACAACTAAGTAACAATATTTTTCACGAAATTTTTACGCGGGCTGTAAAACCGTTTTATTTATCACCAATAAAGATTTCAAAGAGTTCGGACAAAAAGAACTTTTTATTTTAAAACAATGAAATGACCCTATAGGTTAAGAAAAAACAAGAAAATGAGCGCTTTTATCACTAAATATCAATATTTTTTCGTGAATTTTCCATTTCAAAATATAATTTCATACAAAATCGGGTTAAAGATATAAAATAATAAAAACTTGATGTTTTTTTTATTTATTATCACGGATCCGGGCAACGCCGGGTAGGGATCAGCAAGTATATATATATATATATATATATATATATACTTTCTATTTGAATATAAAAAGAGAGACAAAAAATATGATCATCAGATTAAAAAAAAAATGCTCTGTAGAAGAAATACGGAATGGTTTTCAGGTGCTTTATTCACACGCTTTGCTTTGCTGTTAGTCGAAAATCGTTACAATAAAAGTGATTAAAGATTATGTTTTCTAACAAGAAAAATAATCCTAAAAGTATAATAAAAAATAATCCAGTTAATATAAGAAGATTTTTTCTTTTTTATCTGTTATTATTATTTAACTTTTTTAATGAATTCTGCACATAAAAATTATTGTCATCACGATTTACAAGATCTTTTTATTTTAGCTCTAATTATGCATGAAAGAAAAAGGGACACGTGTATATAGATGTAGTCCGAAAATATAATGTTTTAATGTTTTGTTTATCGAAAATCGTTGAAAAATGTCTGCTATGTCATGAAAGTAATTTGTTGTATCCTATTTTTAGATTTTCCTTTCCTTTTCACTGGAGGTAATAAAGGTTTATTTTCTGAAAAATAAAAAATCCGTTGTTTGGAGCTAATGCGAGTTTAAAAGAGTTATTGACCGACTTCAGAAAAAAACAAGAACAAAAAATCATGCGTCAAGCATAGATTTTGAAACACATTCAGAATCTATAATAAAACTTCATTGTTCAATAAGGTGAAAGATGACGTCTAATTAAACAACGTCAAGGTCAAACCGGGCGGGGAGGCCTATCTTTCGGCTTAAACTCAACTGGCCCCGCCCAGCAGGTTTGTTTACTATGCGGCAAGGACCCAGCCCAGGAAGCGATTCCCGGAAGGAGAACCCGGGAAGGGGGCCCCTCGCTATTGAAAATTAACTGTCAAAGATTTACAATGACAATTACAAGGGCTATCTAATTATACTGGACGAGCCAAGTTAGATACAATAATGGGCTAAATGAACAATTGTGATTGTAAATAAATATAAGGGGGTGTAAAGCTTTTACAAGATAATAATTAAAGTTGAGAGAAAACTATAAATACAAAATTATACTAATAGCTCACTTATTGGACGATAAACAATTAATAAATACGATATTGACAAAGAAAGTAATAATAGTTTGAATAGTATAGCATCGGGTGTATAAAAAGACTTATATGGGGAAAAACTTGAATAATTAGTAGGTGTATTTACAGTAAACAGTTAACACAATTTAAGTACAGCAATAATGCCAGAAAACAAATCCAAGAATACAAGTTCTGTGTACTAGTACTAAGAATAATAGGGAATAACATAAGTGATTATATAGGAATATGTACATTTGACCCTTTCCGGCGCGGAAAAAAATCTATTTGTAAAATAACGAAATAATGGACTGACACCAGATTTTATAAACGATTTCCTTAGAAAAGAATACTTGCTGATTTTCCCTTACTTTATAAAATGAAAATTTTAATTAAATATTCTTGGTGCCGTTTGTCAGTTTTGGAATTAAAATTAGGTGTCCTTTTTTGTGACCAACGCCCGCTAAAGGGTTAAGAAAAACAATCAACACAAATCAAATACCACTATGATATTAGAGAAGTTAGTACTGAAACATAAATTCCAAAAATTCACATTTTGATCGTCTAAGTGAACAAGGTCAAGGTCAAGGAACAAGGGAGGCCTACCTCTCGGCTTAAGCTCAACTAGCTATTGTTTACTATACGGCAAGTGTAAAACGCATAACACATTCCAAAACCTAATTTCAGCAATTAACATGAATAGTCGGGAAAATATCCGAATTCTATTTTACAGCCCTGTACATGATCTATAGATTTGTATATACACTACACGCCATGCAAAAAAATAGTTTAGTTAGGAAACGCATAGCGCAGTTGAAAATTCCCTTTCAACAATTTCCATCAATGAACGAAAATGTATTGAAGATGTTTTGTGAAGCCCGTATATGATCTATAGAATTTATAGATACCAAGTAATATGCAAAAAGTACTGTAACCGAATTATTTTGTGTGTCCCTGTACATGAACGATGAATGCTATGCACACCATATTGTATGAATAGTAAGCATCTTGTTAGTGAACCTCAGACATATATATGTAGGATTTCAGTTTGAACACTTCATCTCCTTTATGAAGTAAATGATCATCAAATTAACTGACACTCTAGTGTACTATTATTATCCATGATTTAAATGCACGAGTTATAAATATTTTGGATTGTGAGATCAAGATTTGAACATCTTCAAAATTGGAAAAGAGCCAGTCTTTTAATTTTTATTGTGAAGCAAGCATCAAAGTGAGAAATAGCCAGTAAAGGCGCTGTTAGGCCTATTTGTTTTTTGGAAAATAAACATATTGTATATATTGGGCGAAAAGAGTATTAGTTGAGGAGAAATTATGAGTAAAGTATTGTAGAGTTATCTGTCTAGGACTGTATTAAAGTTCATATTTTGTTATTCATCGTCTATTTGTTCATATAATTCCAGTAAATCTACTATTTACATATCATCTCCTTACATTTATATATCAATTTCAATATGTTTGAAATAGTGTAATATCATTAAAATACAGTGCAAAATATTTCCCCCCATAGACCGTAATGTAACGGAATTCTTTTGATTGTCCCTGTAAACAGATTATAAATGCTACACGCGTCTTTTTCAATACCGAACATGCCATAGTAAACCGCAATAACATATATCAATTTCTTGGAAATTCGAGTATATTTAGACGAATTAGAGTACGGGCAGAGAGACAAACTGAACTCATGAACACTTTTCAACCATGTTGGAAAGTGTTAAAAAGAAAAAAAACAAGAACGAAAACTCGTGCACCACGGCATAGATTACGAAACACTTTCCAACATTATCGGAATATTGTTAAGAAATGTCATTTTTGTTCATACAATGAAATGAGACATCTAAATAAACATTAAAAAATAACCACAACGCAATAAAAATTCATTTTCAGGAATTTTTGTTCATAGCCACTCATGTGAGCGAATTGTATATCGTGCAACCCTGTATATGAAATACACAACTAATAATACTCTAAAAATAATCATTTCAAAGGCATATCACAGCTTAAAACTTAAATCCGGCAGTTTTGGCTCATAGTCAGTTCTGTAACCGAAATCTTTTGAGTGTCTCTGTAAATAAACGAAATATTCTACGCACTCAATAAAATAATTATGCTGGCACAGAACAGTTTCTAAAAAGTTCGAAATGTAAAAAAAAGCAGGAACAAAAAATGTTCCAAAATTGCTATTTCTATGACATTGTTCGGACTAAAAACTTGAAATTTGGCATGGTAGTTATTTTCAAGATGTAAACGTCCCCAGAAAATGGTTTCTAAAAAATGCGAAATTTAAAAGGGAGAAATGAGCGGAAAATGTTCTGCGTTCTATATTACGATTAATTTTTAACTGTTAGGACTAGAAAACTTGAAACTTGACATGATTGTTACTTTTAAGACGTAAATACTTGCAACAAAACAATTTCTAAAATGTTCGAAATAAAAAAAGGTTTGCGATTTCTGTAATAGTGCTAGTGCTTACATACTGAGAAAAATGACACTTTCAAATCCGAGTAAATCGATGTTTTCGTTTTGTTATGAAACTTTTTATTTCAAGTAAAGGAAGAAATTATAATAAAGAAGTGCGGTTTGCAAGAAAGGGCTCACAAGGTAGTCGGATTTTTTTTTAGCAGCAAAAAAAATTTTAGTTAAAAAAGTCACTTGTAGATGGCGCTAACATGCAAGAGATTCAACAGAATTATGCAAATTAACCCTATAATAAAAGACCGGGATACACGAGGATTTTTTTATTCGCTTTCAGAATGTTATCATTGCCCGATCGAGCGTTGTTGGCGAAGTTATTCTATTTGAACGAAGAGGCAGCAACTGTTGCGTTGCGAAAATTTCGCACGGCGAAAGGACTGGAGGGCGAAGAATGTGGTCTGGAGGACATGTTGAACAGTTGTCATTGCAAAAATAAATGGATGGAGCGTACTGTTGTCCTATTCATTGTGTTTCGGGTCGTTAGCGCCCTCTACCAGTGACATTTTTAACTAAAAAATTTCTTGCAGCTGAAAAAAGTCCGACTACCTTGTGAGCCTTTTCTTGCAAACCACACTTCTTTATGATAATTTCTTCCTTTTTTATGAATTTTTAAACTTTTAACGAACTTTTGGTACACCCGGTATTTAATCATAGCGCTTTTGAGTTGTTTCTGAAGTAGAACATCTAGTTTTCAAATATTCTGGGAGTTGTCGAATGTAACGTCAAAAGCTTGAGTAGCATAGAGAATTGTGATTTTTGGAAATGTCAGATCAAAAGTTTTTTAGCACAAGAAATGGAGCTTATGAGATTGTGATAAAAATGTTATATTACTAGTAGACTCTCTAACACTGAAAAGAAAAAAAAAATGATTTTATGGTATGCACGGTAGCGTATTACTGCTTATTTTACTATTTATTGCGGTTAATTTTACGGTATAACACTAGCAGCTATGTCAGTAATATACCGTAAAATCACCATTTTTTTTTTCCTGCAGTGTAGGGAGGGAACGTTTGGGAGTTCTTTGGGAACACCATGTCCTCTCTTTTAACCCCTTGGGGACGAGCGACACGTATACGTGACTCATAAAGGCTCTGAATCCTCGATTATTCCCACCAATTATTTTTTAATGTAAGCTTTGCCTTATTTAATGGCAGACTTGCCAAGTCTCCGGATTTTTGAAAACCAGTATTATTTTAGAGAAAATGTTGTTCTTTTAAATCGCAGAATGTTCCGATTACATAAAACAACATTTTCTGTACAAAAATAATGGTGTCCAAAAAGCCGGAGACTTGGCAGCTCTGTAATGGTAACATTTCTGCGATTCAATTAGGCGAAAATTTCTTTTTTAAAAAAAACGGTGGTAAAAGATTAAAAATTCCGTAATGGACGCTCGTCGCGAAGGGGTTAATGAGTAAAAGAAGTAAAAAAGGAATTCAATCCTTCACACCCTCTTATGATAAAATAAACCATATATAATTATAAAGAATTTTATACGAATTAAAAATAGTACTCTTTGTTTTCGTCTGCATTAGTTAAATCTGAAGTTATTAGCCATCGTTTATTTATTTTTTAATGTACTGTACATATATAAACAGGTTATTCAAATAACAGCACAAAAGGGGAAATAATTTTAGCTTGGTTTTTATTTGTTTGCATTGATAAAGCAAACATGCTAGTTAAAAATTAAAATTATTTTTACCTTCACTTTTCCGTTTAATAAATTTTGGGTAAAAAAATTAGCGTTTGCTTATTATATTTAGCAAACTTTTTAGTTGAACGATGCATATATATAGGCATTCAAAGAAAGGTAGAAAACTCTTACATGTAACCAACCACACATAACTTTTATCGGAAAAAAAAATTCAATATTTGGTTTATCGAACTTCGTTAAAATGTCTGCTGTGTCACGAAAAGAAATATTTTTCAGCTTATTTGAAACGCTTTTTTTTCCTTAGGGGGTTAAGGATTTTTTGAGGACATTGAATAAACTTCATTAAGTGGAGCAAATTTGATTTTAAGGCAGTTATTTTTAGATACTTGTTACACTTTTTGAGTATTTCTTTTAGCTCCACACTGAAGAAAAAACGAGGCAGAAAATAATTAAGAGGCAAAGAAAAAAAAAAGAAAAGAAAGAAAGGAAGCCCGTAAGGTGAAGGAAAATGGAAACTTCCTTAAATGAATTAATTGTAACATTTTCTAAGGTGGAGAAGATACAACTATAGTTTCAAGAACTATTAATTTGTAACTCTCTTTGTCAGGTAGAGCTGAACATCCTTGCATTTGTAAGATAGAAATATACAGGGCGTTCGAAAAAGTACCTCCGAACTTTAAAATTCCACAATTCATTAACTATAATGTATATAAAAGTTAAATAAGTGACATGGTTATAATGTATCATATAAATTTTAAATCTATAATTTTAAAAATAATTCACATTTTCGTCTACAGGTGGAATATAAATTACAATTTTTTCTCTTTGCTTGGAGATCATTCTTATAGCTTATCGGTATAACGAATAAGATATTAACGAAAATGTTCATTTTGTATTTTATTTTTGGTTATGATATCCCCCCCCCCCCCATCCCAAAAGAAAAAATAATATAATTAATAAATCTGAAAATGTCATGTCCAAATATATCGGATTGGTTCAAAAGTTTGTACTTTTTTTCCAAAAATTTAAGAACATATTTATTTACTAACAAGAGAGAAAAACCATGCGTCAAATTATGAAAAACTTTCCAAAACTTATAAATTACTGTAACGGAATTTCACCGTTTAAAAAGGTGAATGAAGCTATTTAAGAAAATAAATTAGAAAACGCATAACACATTTGAAAACCAGATTTCAGCAATTACCATCCTGAGCCAGATAGGTACTTGAATTCTTTTGTGCTGCCCTGTACATGATCTGTAAATATATACTCTACATAATGCGCTAAAATTTAGCTTAATTACAAAAGCACAACACAGTTGAAAATTCAGCTTCAGCAATTTTCACCAATAGATGGAAAGGCACTCGAATAGTTTTGTACAGCCTGGTATATTATCTACAGATTTTTATGCACGCCTCATATTAAACTAAAATTTAATTCAGGGGGGGGGGGGGGACTCAGAACACAACTTAAAACATACTTTCAGAAATTTCCATCCATAGACGACAATGTATCCAGTTCTTTGCGTAGCCTTATATATAGATTTGTATTCTACGAATATCTCTTAGTACACAAATATAGATCAGCTGGAAAATGCATAACTCGGTTAAAAAACACGCTCATACACAGTCATTCTTTCATATTATTTTTTGTAGTCCTGTATATGATCTATAGAGTTTATTTATACACACCACGCATTATGCAAGAATTTAGTTAAACTTAAAAACGCATAACCACAACTAAAGACGCACTTCCAGCATTTGTCACTCATACATAGTACTGTAAACAAAATACTTTGTGTGTCTCTGTTGAGTGAACGATAACTGTTATGCACGTCATATTCTATAGTAAGCATCTTGATGAGATTGTATATTAATAATGTACATAAATTGTGTTCATTGTACTCTGGCATATTCGAATAGATTACAACAAACACAAAGTGTGTGTGGAAGTAGGAGAAAGTAACCCTAAACATGTTGTTCTGTAATCACTCTAATCGCATTTTACAGTAATAACAGTACTTTCTAATCAAATCAAGAAATAAAGGGTAATGACAAATGAGCTAAAGTTATTGTAAAAAAAAAAAAAAAAAAAAAAAAAAAAAAAAAAAAAAAAATAATGCATTATTTTGTTTTTAAATATTTCATTATGTTTAACCATTTTTTAAGACCATCTTCAATATTGTTAAGAAAAATGCCACCGTAATAAGACTAATAATATTGTCTCCAAAAACAAATAAGGCAAAAATAAAATAAAAGTCGAATTAATTTTACTGGACTTTAAATTTTTGAGCAAAAGTTTCCAAAAAGTTCTTTTTAGAATCGAACTTTTTTTACACTTTCAAAATTTTTCCACATAAGAGCTGGAGAAAAAATGTTGACAAAGAAAATGCTTTGAATAAATTGGAAGCAATCGACCATGAAAAAGATTTTGCTTCAAACAATGAATTATTTTATCAACGGAATTATTTCGCTTTCTTTTTTTATGGGTAAGTACGATTCATATTTCCCGTCCTTACATAACTTAGCCATCGGCTTTTTATGACAAAATAAATATATCTAAGCATAGAAAAGCTAGCGGCTGAAAATGTTATTTCAGATAATTTATTAGTTTTAAATCAAGTATGATACCATTTTCAAATCATATCTATACGTTAGCAGAGGAAAAAGAAAAAAGTTGGAACCAAAAATGGATGAAATATGAAATTGTATCTTGTCGTTTAATTTCAATATTATTAGAAGATATTCATTATTGGAATTCAATATTATTAGAAGATATTCTAACTGATTCCATTAAGGTGCCTGTTTATGAGAGTGTAAAGACATACGGGATATAAAATTTGATTAGTTGAGACGATTTTTGATCAAAGCGAAGCGTCAAGCATTTTGGCCTGCCTATCATTATTGCCAAGTTAATGCGTTTTAACTTGTCTCATTCTTCTAATCGAACCTATCCAGGTGAATATCGCCAAGTTCTGTAATGTAGAATTGCCATAGTTTGGACAAAAACGTCTGTCTAAGCGCACAGTCTGACCATGACCTACGTTATACACGACCGATGCATGACGTTTAAAACGTCACATGTAGTGGATCATTTTTTCACGGCGATTGGTGCAAAACGGGAGGTGCGTCACTTTGCACCAATCGCCGTGTTAAAATGATCCACTCCATGTGACGTTTTAAACGCCATGCATCAACGCCCCCTAGATAAGAAAGCCGTGACACTCGTCAAGAAAACGTCATACCAAGCAGGCAAAACAAAGAAAAAAATTCGAACAACTTGCATGTTTCGATTTCATTAGCTCATAGAATTAATAATCATTATTTACGACTAATAGTTAATAATTCCACGAGCCATCAAAATCGAAACATGCAAGTTGTTCGAATTTTTTTCTTTGTTTTGCCTGCTTGGTATGACGTTTTCGTGACGCGTGTCACGGCTTTCTTATCTAGGGGGCGTTGCATGCATCGGCCGTGTATAACGTAGGTCACGGCCTGACTATGCGCCATGTGCGTATGTCGCTAATCTCATATCAAGGCATCCTAGATTTCATGCCACACAGATGTTCAGGATAGTTATCCCGTCCATTAAGGGAAAACCATACTCCCTATTAAAAATAGTTTTGTTTAAAAAAATCGACTTTCTTTATTTCGTCTTTATGAGATGCAAAAATTGTGTATTTTTCGTTTCGAACCAACCAACGCAGCAAAATGCATTTTTTCCCCTTTCATTTTCATATACTTGTGTGACGTTTTCTCACAGCTTACCAAGTTTTCGGATATAATGTGTCAACCCTCCAAACACTTCATCCGCTATATCTGTTTAAAACCTCATTATTATTTTATTATTTTGAACACTGTATTTGAATATATTCAATTTTCATACATTCAGTTTACTGCTTAACCAATAAAATTTTATATTAAACTAGGGGGCCTACCCCCTGCGAGCTACGCTCGCCAACCCCCGCTCAGACTTCGAGGCCTCTAAAAAGATGACAGCGTGCTTTATTTTAAAAATATTGGTAAATCTGTAATTGGGTTGCCATGCTTTTAACATTTTGATGGGACATTTTTCGATTATCATGGCCTCATACACAGCTGTTGCGACGACTGTTTTCGGGATTGATAAGTTAAATCAATTACTACTTGAAAACCAGCTTGTATAAAATGGTTAGGTTTAAATTGTGACTACCTCTCGGACTTTTATAACAACAATCTCTATTCTATTCTTCCTTTGCGTTTAAGGATGAGAAAAATTCCATCTGCTTGTGAATAACATTAAGAACCACGGTATTGAAAAGTACTATGTTATAGACATTTTCAGTAACAGGTTTTAATTTTCTCTCTATTTTAGTGCACCATCATGCATATTTTCATGTTATTTTAAATATGTAAATTATTTTTTAAAATTAATATGTATATACGAATTTTCTAATAATTATTTATCATACAAAATTAATTAAATATTTTGTGCATGCATGCCTTCATTTATTCGGCATCAATTGATGAGATATTTAAACAAATTTGCTATCCGCGGTAATTTTACACCATGTTCTGTCACTTGAAAATTGTCCATAAGAAAATCGGGTACTTTTCCATTATAGGATCCTTTGCTTTTAGGTTTGGCGTAATTCGAGCTTCAAAAAAGAATAGATTCGTTAATATACATAGATTTGTTGCCAAAAGTTATGAAAATAAACCCAATGAACTTTTGGTGCTTTTCTATTATAGGGGTCTTGACGCTTTTTTAAAAAGCTTGGCGGAAAAAACCAAGCAGGATATTTTATTCTTCCATTCAGTTGGGCAATTATTATTTTTTATATTAGTTTCAAATATCCAAATTAATGATTTTATAAATTCGTTTAGTTAAATTTTACAAAAAAATAACAAAATGATATCAATAAATAATAATTACTATTAATTCCTTTTCCTCCATCTCTTTTGCGTTTACCTAAATGACGTCATTTGGACGAATTTATTCAAAATATTTTCAGTTTATAAATTAAATTAAATGCTGACAGACGATTGAATCCTGACGATAGAAATGTGATTTTTTTTTTCAAATTTTCCTGAAAAACATAATTTAATCACAGTCTTATCTTCATTATCGATTGAAATAAAAAATAAATTCAATTTCAATTTGAAAATGACGAATAAAAAGAAATCAATAATCCCTATCGGGATCCTTTTCAATTTGTTTCCCTTTTTTGTCACAAAAAAACTGAGTAATTAGTTGCCATCATTACAGAAATGTCATTAAAATTAGAAAAAAATTAATGTCTCGAAAACTAATTCCAATTTCAAAATTCTATTACCAGTTTTGACATCCGCGGATTTTTATGAACAATTGGTATTAATTTCTCCATCAAGCGTTTAATATTTTATTAAAAATAGCCTTGAAACATAATCAGTCGTTTAATCAGTCGCTTCATAAAATCGTTTCATAAATTCGTTTCATAAAATCGTTTCACAAATTCGTTTCATTAGGATTTTATATATATAGGGTAGATTTAATCAGTCGCTTCATAAAATCGTTTCATAAATTCGTTTCATAAAATCGTTTCACAAATTCGTTTCATTAGGATTTTATATATATAGGGTAGATATGATTGTATGCATAACTTTTATTTAACTCAGAGGCGGATTACCAAAGGCTGAGTAGGCTGAAGCCTAGGGGCCCGACAAACTAATGGCCCGGCGCTAAGTTTGTGACCTTTTTAGGTGCGTACGTAATTATATAAATACGTAGCACCTATTGTCGTCGTCTGGTCTGTCCGTCCGTCTGTCTGTCCGTCCGCCCGCATATAACAACGCAAAAACTACCCAACCGAATGATTTGAAATTTAAGATATATTATCTTTGCAGAATTTTGTCGAGACATTTCAAATTTTATGAAAATCGAATGAAAACTTTAGAAAATATTAATACAAATATTTATTAAGAAATTGGAATTAAAAAAAAAATCGGTGCTTTCTTGTTATAGGAGCTTCCGAGGTTGAATCGTTAAGCGACCGAGATACTTATTTTATTACAGAAATTAATCTGCAGACGGTATAATTCATTTCACAGAATTAAAAATCATCAAGATCGGAATATTTATATAACTAGCTATAGTACGAACGCACCTCATTTGTCACGTTTGACGTACAATTTCCAACTTGTTTTTTTTTTTTTTTTTTTTCCTAAAAAAATATGTATGTATATATATATATATATATATGTATATGTGTGTGTGTGTGTGTGTGTGCGTGTGTTTTTTTGTATATATATATATATGTTGTATGTCAATGTGTATACATATGAAGCAGGAGGGGGGAGAGGGCCCAATGTGTTAAGCCTAGGAGCCCGGTAGGTGGTTAATCCGCCTCTGATTTAACTCTGTCATTCATTTTGCTTCATTTCGGGATTCGGGTAGACTTCAAATTTAAGTATTTAAAATTCGAGTTGGTTGCGGCTTAAAATGCTTCAGATTAACGGGGTTAACGAAAAACGTTTTTGTGGGGTCGAAGTCGATAAAAAATTCTTTTGCCAGATTTGAATCGTGTTACATCCAGTGTTTTCGCTGCTTTTCGCCATTGCGCCAAATCGCGACTAAATGTTTCATTTGGCGAGAAAACAAAAGGCTGAAATCGCGAAATTTCGAGAGTTTTTTCTTTTCTTTCGACGACACTAGGTGTTATTGTACAATTAAAGAAGTACGATCCTGTGATACTTATTTGTGTTTTCATTTTTTTTTTCAAAACTCGTTCACATTTTTAAAAATTTTATTTATGTACTAGCAAGTTACGCCCGCTACGCTGGTCAATTTCTTATAACGTACTTTTAATCCAACAAAATATTGACATTTCATAATTCACTTTTATATTTTAACAGAATGATAAGGCTACTATAATTTGTGACTCGTGCTATAGCCAATATACACGCCAGGACACGTCGCCCTTATCATTATCTTTTTACGCATGAAGGTTTCGCTATGGTACTCCATTGTGAAATTTGGTAATTTTTCAAATTCAATGTATGAAAAATGGCATAATCATTAGATTTGAAATTTATATCAAGAAAAATACAATTTTTTACCTTTCAAACGCAGTTTGCCTAACAATTTTCTGCCAAATACTTTTCGAGCTACTATTTTTTTTCAGTAACTTCAAATGTTTCATTTTCCGAGATTAATCTGTGGCAACAATTAGCGAAAAACCCAGTCGTCAGAAACGCATAGTTTTTTATTAAAGAGGCTGTTGGAGCAGGGATTGTCACCACCAATTTGCCACCATCACTTTTGAAATCGGTTCGGCAGTTCTAGAGATTCCATAGAAATTGTAATTTAGAATGTTTTTAGAACGCTTTTCGCTCATTTCACCCTTTTAAATTTCGAATTTTTTTTATTTTGTTTTTAGAGAGCATTTACATCTTATAAGTAACTACAATGCCAAATTTCATATTTCTAGCTCCTTCAGTATAAAAAAATCGCAATTTTAGAACGTTTTTCGCTCCTGCACCCCCCCTGGGGTTAGTGACACCAACATAAAATATAGCCTATGTTGAAGCAGGGGTTGTCATCATCAATTTGCCACTATCACTTTTGAAATCGGTTCGGTAGTTCTAGAGAGTCCATAGAAATTGTAGTTTAGAATGGTTTTAGAACGCTTTTCACTCATTTCACCCTTTTAAATTTCAATTTTTTTTTATTTTGTTTTTAGAGAGCATTTACATCTTATAAGTAACTACAATGTCAAATTTCAAATTTCTAGCTCCTTCAGTATAAACAAAATCGCAATTTTAGAACGTTTTTCGCTCCTGCACCCCCTGGAGTTAGTGACACCGACATAAAATATAGCCTATGTTGGAGCAGGGGTTGTCACCATCAATTTGCCCCCATCATTTTTTAAATCGGTTCGGTAGTTCCAGAGATTCCATAGAAATTGTAATTTAGAATATTTTTAGAACGCTTTTCGCTTATTTCACCCTTTTAAATTTCGAATTTTTTTTATTTTGTTCTTAGAGAGCATTTACATGTTATAAGTAACTACAACGCCAAATTTCAAATTTCTAGCTCCTTCAGTATAAAAACTATCTCAATTTTAGAACGTTTTTCGCTCCTGCACCCCCCTGGGGTTAGTGACACCGACATAAAATATAGCCCATGTTGGAGCAGGGGTTGTCACCATCAATTTGCCACCATCACTTTTGAAATCGGTTCGGTAGTTCTAGAGATTACCCCCTACAAACAAACAAACAAACAAACAATCTTTACTCCTTTATTAACCGACTTAAAAAAAGGAGGAGGTTATCAATTCGACCCGTATGTATGTATTATGTTGTTCACGCATAGTTCGATTTTGATAATTTTTACTTTGTTTGAAAGAGTAAGGGTCCAAGGTGGTCCCATTTCAATTTCGTCAAAATCTGATCATTAGAACAAATTATTTTATTCAAATTTCCATTATTTTGATAATTTAATTTATATTTCAAAAAGTCCATTATTTGAATTGTTGCCAATTTGTAAAATAGCGCACATAACAATATTCCCTTTCAATTAAAAAACGTATTTACACGTGACTATCAAAAACAGAAATAAAACTTTAAAACAATAATTAAATGATCACGTGTTAAAAGCAGTAAATGTAGAAAAATACGTTATAAAAAATATACTTGCGCGTGAATATTAAAAAAGAGAAATAATTAAATTATTACACGTTCTAAACATTAAATGGGAAAACTTACGTCATATTTAAAATGCTCAAATAACATTACTTCCAAACAGTTTCAATTTAAAAACATATTTACACGAGAGATTAATTTATTTGTAGCTGATATATTATGTATACTAAACTACGAAAAGTCCTTCTGGTCTATACCGGCAGGAAAAGACAGCCTACCTATTCCTTGGTTTTAAGATTTTAGCTATTTTTACTGCAAAACATCAAGCTATAAAAATGGATGGAACCCGATTACAGAAGATTCAGTCGCAGTTCTCGTCAATATTGAATTTGAATCAGAATTTTGCCAAATATGCTAGCTATAGCCAAGTTGGCTTCATTTATGGCAACTTGTTTTTGTCGCCAAATTTGTTGATATTTCGCCAAATATTGCCTAGCTTGGAGAGAATTTAACGCTGGCGAACATGAATATATAGTGTTGAGAATGTGAGAGTTAGAACGATGGTTACAACAATGAAATAAAACTTGCGAGATAGCATGTTCACTAAAACTCTTAAATTAAAACCGTTTATGGAGGAATCCTTCTGTCTTGTTTCAAAATGTCACCCACTCTAAAATTTCAAAATGCTATATCTCAGGCATTTTTTAAGATAGAGGCAAAACAAAAATTGTTCCGGTATCCTTGGATCAAGGCTGAACATTCAATTGAAAAAAACCTTTAGGATTTCTAATATTTTTAACGCCTTTGTACATCTTTTTGAATTTGAAATCTTTAAGTGTCTATCATAGCGCCTCCTTCTTGCCGAATATCCCGAAATTCAACTGGGACCTGCAGGCCATAGTAAAAAACACATACAAAAAATTTGGTTCAGTACTGTGGATAACCCAATACACTTTTCGATGATACGATAATTTAAATGGAACAAAAATCGCTATCACAGCGCCCGCTTTCGGCAGAATATCTGCTAATTCAAGTGGGACCTGCTGATCACAGACAAAAACCTATAAATGAAATTTCGTTCAATTCTAGGTTGCTTCATAACTTGACACACTTTTCATTGATACAAAGAGGGCACACACGGACAGACAGATATTTTGTAAAAACATGTTTTTCGGAATCTTTGACTCCTAAAACATATAAATCCGTCGAAAACCGGAAGTTGAAAAAATTTTGATCACAATACTTTCTTCTATTTAGATAGAAGAAGGTGAGAAAAGGAGGATGTTAATAATTTGACCCAATGTATGTATGTTTTACTCCTGTTCACACATAACTTTCGTAAATGTGCACCGATTTTGATATATATATTTTTTTGTTTAAAAGTGTAAGACACACTGGTGGTCCCATTTAAATTTCGTCAAATTCTGATGATTAGAACAATTTTGTTGTTAAAAAATTGTCAAAATTAAAAAATGCGTGGAACCCGATTACAGAAGATTCATTTCCAATTCTCGTCAATCTGAATGAGAATTTCATCAAATTAGTCAACTATAACCCCGTTGGCTTCATTTATGGCAACATATTTTGATCGCCAAATTTGACGATATTTTTCCAGTTGTCGTCCAGATTGACAAGAATTTGATTCTGTCAAAGATTTTATTAAAATATATTTATTTAATGGATAATTTTGGTAAATTATAATTTCTATTACAAATTACTTATTTATTCAGCAGATGTTGAAATCACGATAATTGTCTATTACTGTATTAATAACTAAAAAGTAGGAAATAAAATAAACTTTTACAAAAAAAATATTAACCGACTTAAAAAAAAGCACTAAAACGTATTAAATAATTCTTTAAAATTCTCTAATGACAAAATGTTATCCATTAACCACAAATCTGATATCATGTGTCGGAATAAAAATGATAAATTTAATATGTACAGTTGTTTAATATGTACCCACCAAACATGGATTTTCGAGAGAATATTTTTTACAAGAGATGAATATACAGACTTATGATTCAGTTTACGAACATATACATATGAAAAGCAATCAATTACTTTTTGAAGTCGGTGCCAAACAACCCCAATCGATAAATTAGTAGATACTAGGTACAATATATTCACAATTCTTACTAAGCTTAAGGTAGTTTGGCACCGACTTCAAAAAGTAATTGATTGCTTTTCATATGTGTATGTTCGTAAACTGAATCATAAGTCTGTATATTCATCTCTTGTAAAATATATTCTCTCGAAAATCCATGTTTGGTGGGTATTAAACTTTACATATTAAATTTTTCATTTTTATTCCGATACATGATATCAGATTTGTGGTTAATGGATAACATTTTGTCATTAGAGAATTTTAAAGAATTATTTAATACGTTTTAGTGCTTTTTTTTAAGTCGGTTAATATTTTTTTTGTAAAAGTTTATTTTATAATATTAGTATAGATTTGCTTTTAATAAACCCACTAGAAACCCGAATACAGAGTTAATTCGGGTTTTCTTTCATAAAACTAAAACTATTTAGAAATAAATCGGGCTACATTTTTTTTTCCTCGACATTGAACAGCATCTATAATATACGTGTTTTATTACTTCCTATAACAGATAGTTCAATTTAGATAAATAAATATTCTAACTATACAATTGAAAAAAAAAATGCTTATGTGTGTACTAACAATGTGGTACGTTTTTAGAGGGTTTAAAGAACGATTTTCGAATTAGCGTTTCACGACGAATCTATTACTAACATTATTTAAATCTGGAAGTATTTTTTTTTCTTTTATGATTAGCCGAATTGCTAGGATTAGTCAAAAGCCAATGATATCCCTGGTTACATCCCAAATGTACAGAACTCAAGGGTTGGGGCAACTATCCCCTGTGACGAATCCTACTTAAATGTGTAAATGTAAGAAGAAAATATTTTTTTGATCAAATCAACTCATATCTTAATTCTATTCATGGACACCATCAGAACGAAATCTAGCGAGGGACAATATTTTAGAACACATGTGTCTGTAGTCCACTGCCTAAGGCTGCATTTTTTTAAAAGGGAGAATATAAACATAAAACAAGCTAAACCGAATTTTTTTTTGTCAGAAAACCCCTGCAAGAGAATTCTAAAACATATCAACGTAAAAAGCTATGAAGTGTAACTCATAAGATATATTAAAAATCCTATTCTCCTTATTTTCTTTTTCGTCAGGGGTGCTCCACACCACCATGAGCCCATTTAAGAAGATTTATACACATGAACGCGTAAAAGGAAAATCAGAACTAAATATTGTCTTCAACGGAGTGATCAGTGGAGCAACAACCCATTCCATCCTGACGAAAAAAACCTCGGTACTTTTTAGGGTTTCGTTCATCTCACGAAACCCTATTCATCCCGCTTCTCTGTCTGTCCGTCACAGAGCCGGTTCTCAGAAACTGCATAACTTACAGACTTGAAATTTTGTGTACTTACAGCTGAATAACTACTGTCACGCTGAAAATCATAAAATTTTGAAAAAAAATCGTATTATTTTAATATAGAGAGATAAAAAATCAGAAATCAAACAGCCTTTTCCTATTAAATTTAAACCTTTATCGTTATAGCAGTTGCCCACAATTAAAAATCCCCAGTAAAATTCTTTCTACAATAATAAATTTTCTATTGAAAGATTTCCATGTGAAAAATGAAAATGAAATAAAAAGTTTCACCAACTGAAAAAAAGATTAATAGGACGTCATATTGGTAATAAGACGGAAATTTTCAAACATTTCTCAATAATACAAGGAATATGAGTATGTGTAAGTACAGAAAGCAGGTTAATATGACGTCATTAGAGAATTAAAAATAAAATTAATCTAACGTCCTATTGGAAGTTTTACGGACTTTTTCAAATGTTTGAGAATAATGCAAAGAGAGTATCAATATAAGTAATAGAGAAAGCAAGTAGATATGACGTCAGCAAATAATTATAACGTCATATGAGTTTGAGAAATGTATTGAATCATAATAAAAACCCGATTATGGAAATATTGGCATATTTTAACATTTTGAAGGTCTCTATACAACATGTTTAATTTTGAAATTGATTTTTTTTAAATATCGCATTTAATCCACATGACAGATATTATTATGACACAGTATAATAGCGGTCTTCGCCCGCTATCTGGCCCGTTCAAATATTAGGAAAAACGAGAAAAATAGACCGGTAAACTTTTGCTTTATAAAAAATATGATTTTTTTAAATGAAATTTCTTTGGATTTATTAAAGCAGAGGTTCCCAAAGTGTGCTCCACGGAGCCCTTGGGGCTCCGCCTATACTTTTCAGGGGCTCCGTGGCGTTCCAGGAAAATAAACAAAACATGAAAGAAATTAGTATATTGCAAGGGAAATTTTTTCGAAAGTATGTAGGAAATTGTGTGAGTGTATAAAAAATAAATACATATATCACTGGGTTGAAGAATACTATAATATATATTTTTAAATTCTATAAAATTTGCATTATAGATGTATCCGTTTTCTGTATAATATTTTTGGTTTGAAGTACTTTATTTTATGTTTCTGCATTTGATGTATTTTAAAAATTCGACTCAAAATAATCTACAAGAAATAGTATTATGAATCGAATGCACAACGTGAATCGAAAGAGCAAAGGCGAGCCAGTGCTGCTATCTCTGCTTGCCGAACAAAAAGAAGAACAGTTTTGTTCTTTGGAGCTCCGTCTATTGATATGTTTATACTTAGCTCATTTTTGCTTAGTAACCAGGTTCTGGTAAGTGTGTCTCACATTGTTTATTTTATTTCGCTTCACTCTTTGCGATCTTTAAAATGGGTATTTTGTACTCCATTACTTACTATATTTACTGAGAAATGTGTTAGGTAAGCTTTGATGGTTTCAGTGATACACTTATAATTGTTTTTCGCTTTTCGTTAATATTTTAATTTAAGTGGTTTAATCTCAAAATAGAACATGAAATAGAAGATGAAAATGTTCTATTTCAGTTTAAAATTCGAAACTGCTTCAATTGTTTTAACCTATTCAGTTTTTTAAAAGTTGTAATTAATTTTGACACCTGTCTTTAATCTGTTTATGTTATTTGTATATTTAAATTTCCCATACTGTTTTTCATAGCAAAACAATGTTTGTCGATTAAAACGCTTCTTTTTTCTAACATCTTGTATCATTTAATAAACCCCTCATTAGATGCATTTAATATTTGTATACGTTGTGTACATAGTTTTCTTTTTTCTTTTTCTAACTTTAATTCCTTTAATCTGTTTATTTTATTTTTATTAATTCTCAGTTATTTAAATTTTCTATGCTGTTTTACGTAATTGTACTTATTTTTCAGTCTATGTTGTTGAAAACGCCTTTTTTAACATCTTCTATCACTTAACAACCCCTCTTTAAAATTTTGTTTTAATTGGTATCGGCATTGGCTAAAATTTTTATGTTATGATGCCACATTTTCCTATCAGAAATAAGGCTGTAGCAATTAACAAATATATATTGGTTCTTTACATTTGTCATCACACTAAAAATCTAAACTTTTGCTCAGCTCCACCCTTTTCTTAGATTTTTCGTCAATGACTACCAGCCCTGATATAAATTTAGCACCACCCATATATTTCGTTCTGTTAGAAAAGTTTGTCTACTAGTTGCGGTTCTTTTAACATATGTAGTTTTTAAGCGTATATATATTTTGAGGTAAAAACAATAGTGAAAGAAAGTTTCTTTCAAAACTAGAATTAATAGCTAAATACTTCAAATAAAATATCTAAAAAAAAGTGAACGATGCTGCACCTAACAATACAGATCATAGATTTTGACCCGCCCATTTAAACACTAAAATAATTATTTCCTTCTAAATGTATTTTTTAAAAATGATTCAAAGGAAGAAGCTCAGAGGTAATTCGTTTTCGTTGCAAAGTTTAAAAGCACTAGAAACGTAAAGAAGACCTAAAAAGAATCCGTAATCGCATGATTCTATTACGGGTTGTCGGGACTAGTGAAAACGCGTTATATAATTACTCATGGGCGACTGGGCCGACGCATTTTCTTTCTTTTTGCAAGTAGCCTAATGGGATTATACAGAAGTCTCTCTTTGTAAACGAAAACTGTAGAACTTACCTTTTTTCTGTGTGTGTGCGGTTTTCTCCATAAATAAGAATAGTTTCACGTAAACCCCAATGCAGTGCATGACCCAGACAGGGTTACCATTTTTATCTTTAATTGCGAGTTCATACTGGAAATCCCGAAAGAATATTTTTTATTTTAAAAATGGATGTCATTAACCCCTTAATAGATTGCTCGAGCGTCGCTTGGTAAGAAGAGTTTGTTTTCTTCATTACTAAAAGCTTTCAGAAACCACAAAGTTTTAACTATAATTTTTGCTGTATTTATCGGATATATCTCGATTATACAAGGCAGATATTTTAATACAAAAAAAGTGGTTTCTAGTCATTAATTTTAATTTATTGTGTCCAATAATGGTAATATTACATAAAGCTGTTAAGGGGTTAAATAATAGAAAATTTGATTTTAAAATTTTCTAGTATGAATTCAGAATTTCTGTATCAAGAAAAGGGCCAAACTGAGAACTTCGGCCCCATGTTGGAAACTAATGGTTCGGACTCTTATCCAGCAGATCTTTCTCTGCTCCATAGGCATAAAAGAATCATTAATTTGCAAACCATAGAGTACCGTGGGGTTAAGGGGCTCCGCCTCAGAAATTCTTCCCAAAAAGCCCAAAAATTTGGGAACCACTGTATTAAAGAAAGGATGAAATGTTTTGAAAGAAATATTAAACGAAACCCTTTGTGCGACCATCGATCACACTTACCCACTTGTTTTCTCTTAATATTTAATTCTTTTATGTCACTTCAGAATAATATATATATATATATATTTTTTTTTTTTTTTTTCAAAATCATCAGCGATGAAAAAAAAATAGTTAATTAAATATCAAAATCCAATACCGGGGCAGTGTCCCTCCACTGCCCCCGCTTGTGCTTTTGCTGTTTATATTGGACACTGCATATGCATAATACATTAAACTTCGTAAAATAAAAGGAAAATCACTTCAAAGATTTGCCTGATACTCATTACGGCTATCTTTCCAGGTTCTTATCTTTCTGGAAACTATTTTTATCTCTTTTGCGATGTCCACTGGAGGAGAAAAAAACTGACAGAAAAGCTGATTTCAGCGTTCTGTTCTTTCGGAAGAAAATGTTCAGTGATTATTTGCCGAATGCGGACGCCCCCTTGCTGAGCTCGAGCTTGGATTTACCTGAGCAAATATCATAAATAGTGAATGTCTGGATTTTGGCAAATGGCGGCAAATTGATTTTTACTGGGTATCAGGAAAGCAGTTAAGATGGTGAAAAAAGGGAGAGTTCCTTATTTTCACGATTAACTTTTCATAGATAACGAAACATCATGGAAAAAGTTTGAGGAAAAAAATTAAAACGAAAAAAAAGTGAGGGAAATAGTTGATAAATGTAAACAAGTAATTTTTTACGAAAAAAAAATACGACCGATTTCAAGGGATTGTTCCTTACCTTGCATTGATAATGCACACCAATTATATTTTAATAAGAATAGTTTGGCATTACAGAGTGTTTTCGTTACAACCCTTTACTGTTACCCACATTCATTTTAATTCCGGCTGTTACAATATCGCTCATTTTGACGTGCAGTAGACGATCATATGTTAAAATTTTTGACGTGTTCCTGTAAAAACGATACAAAATATGACCACTGTTTTTTTAAACATGAAGTAGTACTGTGTACCTTAACAACATATTGAAATTTCATGGCGATTGGCCTAATTTTACAAAAGTAAGAATTTGTTACGTACAAAGTAAAAAAAGTGGGGGTGAGGGGGGAAAGACAGCAAGAAAACACAGAAAAAGATAAACATATCATTTTTCGATCCGATGACATTTAAAATGCTACTACCACCAGAAGGAGCTCTGTCCGACATAGAGGTCTGCACGGGTCGAAATTTCCAGGCCCGGGCCCGTCCTGAACCGTACAAAAAAATTTTGCCGCACTTCCCGGTTTAAAAGCAAAAAGTTCGGCCCGAGGATCAGCTATTAAGGACCAACTTTTTAAAATGATCATTTGCAGTTGGATTTGGTAGAGAAATGAGGCCGTTATGACAGCAGGGATTAACCCCTTAACTGTGGGAGGTATTTTGACACCATAAACTAAAAATAGGCACGATACACCACTTTTTCCGTACTAAAATATTTGCTTTGTGTAATCGAAAATGGTCTGTCGATTAATAAAGCGAAGGTTGCGTTAAATAATTACTGGTGTGCAAAAGCTTTTAGTAACAAAACAAGTAAACTGTTCTTGCCCGAACTGAGTTCGGGATACACAGTTAAGGGGTTAAAATGTTCTCTAGTCGTCACAATAGTGAAATGGGGAGCATTACAATGAATGCAGGGCTGTCACTGACGACTATTTTCATATTCTACTCACACCACTATTTTTTAAAAATAAATTCGGTAGTATATTTCTCTTGCACATGTTGTTAAAGTATATGTGAAAGGTTTTTGTTTTGAGAAAATGGTGTAAGTTAGAATAAAAAAATAGCCGCCAGTGGCAGCCTTGTGATTGTAGACACGCATAATATTTGAACAAATAGTCCGATTTTCACACTTTTTTGTTTATTATTAGAAAAGTCTCTTTCTGCAAATGGTCCCGTTTCTATATCATTAAGGTATCAAAATGACACATTTGTCTATCTGTTTTCTTTCTTTTTTTGTCTTTATATGTCTTACGTAAAAACTGACCGACCAATCGTCACTGATTTGGAGTATCATGCTACTTTACGTTTTTTAAATAATCGTTGTGTCGTGTATGGTTTTTTCTTTCTTTCTTTTTTTTTTTTTTTTTTTTTTTTACAGGAATACTTTAAAATTTTTAATATATCATCATCTACTGCGCATTAAAACAGACAATATCGATATTTAATCCTGGAATTGAACAATCACTCTTATCTCTTACTGAAGAAAGAGTCGAAATGACTCGTTCTTCCATTCCAGGATTTTAAAATAAATATGCATTAGAGTCGGGTAAGCCTATTTTATCCAAATCCTACCTAACCCGTGATTCGTGTCGGGTCTGGTTTGATTTTTTTTTTCGAGTTAGATATACTCTATTTTTTTTTATAGTATTTCTTAAGATTAGGTTGTTAGGATCGCTATTATTATCTCTATTTATTATTATTTCTATTTATTATTATCTCTGTTTATTACCTCTATTACAACTTGTGCAAGACTGTAATGTGAATACTACACAAACACGAAAGTAAGAAACAGTCCATGAAGTCTATTTTATTTATTTATTGATTTTTAATTATTTTTATACCGCCCATATGTTTGTGTAAATGTCATTTCCGGGTTCTACGGCAATAAAATCCACTTTCGTTAAACCCTTAGTGTAAATATAGTTCAGTTTTTAAATTTTACAGCTCTTTTCAGACTTTTTTGTTTTATCTTATTTTACATAATGCAGCTTTGAGATTTTGAGTCTTTTTTTTTTTTTTAACACAATTCAATTTTAAGACTCTTCTTTCTATTTCAGAATGTCCACCTGCGCGTGATGGCACTGAACGTTTTTCTTGCCCTTCTCCTGACAGGGCAAAGAGATACAGATGCATTGAAGACCGTGCTCTTTGCGACGGGTTTATCGACTGTCCCAATGCCGAGGACGAAGATTTGGGAGCATGCATGTTCTACAAAACAGTAAGTGCGTTTCTGTTAACTTCAAAATCTGAAAAGACGAACGAATTCTATTTCGACGATATGCAGGGCCCTGAGTACAACATTCTTACGGGTTCCCCAACCACTGCTGTAAGTAAGCTGGGGAGCTCAGCATCTTTTTTGCGCCTCCCCTCCCTCGTCTACTAAAGGTAAAGTTTTCACATAGATTTGTGCAAGCTCGAAGCTTTTTCTGTTATTGAAATAAAAGCCCAAATTATAAAACAATGCATGCTTAACCCTTTCAAGGGCAGTGGTACCTTCATGAAACCACTTAATTTTAATTCCCAAATTCCACAATAGCACCAGAATTTTTGTATAAAATTTTACATTCATTATATATGGGAAATATAGCTTTTTCTTATTTCAAAATTAATTTGTTCGTAAATTCCGGTTTCATTCACTTATTTCACATATTAGCAATGGAAGTGTTTTGCCTCTGAAAGGGTTAAACTTCCATTAAAAACAATAATAATTTTGCGTGAGAAAATGATTACGTTGCCCAAGATATTTCTCTCAAATTCAAATACAGTGGTACTTTGATTAACGACGGTAATCCGTTCCAGGATTGCCATCGTTAACAAAAATCGCCATTATTCAAGCACGATTTCCTATAATTTGTTTCGATTAATTTGTAACATCGTTTAATTTTTTCGGCATTCCCAGAACCATACTACCTATTAAAAATGCTGCTAAAACTCATTTAAAATGTCTTAAAAATGTGGTAAATATAATTTATTTATTATATTTGCAACAAAAAAATAACTTTAATAAAAGGAATTTGGCATAAAAACAGTTTTTATTTACCGTTCTTCAACAGAAGGACAGTTGGGCTTTTAACAAATATAACTCGTAAAAAATATGTCTATGGTTGTTTTTTTCTTGCCTCCTTTTTAAAATGTTTCTGAAAATTTTCATGGACTTTTCATTCAATAGATCTACAGTTCTGATAATATCAGATTTGGTTGCTTCTATTTCATAGCAACATTTCAAATTTACCCCAACTTTGGCAAAACATTTTTTTTTTTTCCAGCAGTCGAAATTTGTTTTTCTCTCTCAATCTTTATCAGTAGATGAGATTTCTATTTCATTTTCTTCACATTACAGATAGAAAAAAATCTTTTAGCCAGTCAGTGGTCAATTCACGGCCGTTCATCTCCAGTTATTTTTCAACATATTTTCCCTTGACCTCCAAGTTAAGATTGTCAGGGCCTCATTACCGACAGAGCAAACTTCCACTCGTAAAAGAGAATAGAAATTGTCTCCTTATATAAACGTTTTATTCATGTAAAATTTCTGTCAAAAATAAGGCAAAATTTTCTATTTATTTTTACTGGTGTAAGCTTAAACTGGCGGTAATCAGGCCCTGAAGATCATGAGCAGTTACCACTATACTTTTTACCAAATTGTTTTGCTACGATTTGTTACCATCTGAAGTTTCTTCGTTACCATATAAACGTTTTATTCATGTAAAATTTCTGTCAAAAATAAGGAAAAAATTTTCTATTTATTTTTACTGGTGTAAGCTTACCCTGGCGGTAATCAGGCCCTGAAGATGTAGGACAGAAGATGTAGGAAGATGTAGATAAAAGGACACAGTTTTCTTCATGCTGCTTTTAGCCATTTCATTGTTGCTTCTTTCCAAATATTTACCATTAGGCTAATTTCTATTACAATGTTGGCATGACAATACCAACAATGTTGACAATCTTGACAGTGGTGAATTCTTTTTTTTTTTTTTACTTTCTTGGACTTATATTAGTAGCTTCACACATTTCTAGGCATCTGATAAAAATACTTGAAAATACTTACTGTAAAGATTTTTTAATTTTGTAACTATCAGCTGATCCTTGGAACAAAAGATTGAACAAAATATATGGTTTTTGGGAGGAAGAAAAATCTCCTTGATAAAATCTAATTGCTCTGCTATCTCTCCTTGTCCGTTGGGTAGCAAATGTGTTATAGAAGGTTAAAATATATTTTAGAGGAAAACTGTTTTGTAAAATTTAAGCTTTGAAAGTAGGTTTAAACACTTTGCGAATCCAGTCCCTAAATTTATTTCCTTTTTTTCCCAGACTTTCCTGTTAGACTTCTACAAAATACAGGGAATGATTTAGAGACATTAAACTTTTTGAATGCTCGGGGATTCTCTGAGGGGTAACATTGGTTTCATCGTACAGCCTCCACTTGTACTTGATGCTAAAATCAATGTTAATCTATCACTAATTTGTTTAAGCCCAGGAATTGTTACAAATTATTTTCAAACAGAAATCCTTATTAGATTATAAGGTCTCGGAATGATCTTTTTTTTCTTTTTTTTTTGCCATTATTATTTCCAGACAATAATCTTCGTCATAGATTTCTACAACATTTGCAAGAAAACTAACACGAAGTTGATTTCTACAACATTTGCAAAATAAATCTAAAACGAAAATTAATCTTTGGAAATAGCGGTAGGCAAAAAAGAGACCGCTCCGAGGCTTGATTTAAACAAAAAATTAAACAACGAATTTCATAAAATGTAATTATTATGATCATCAGGAAACTCAGAACACGAGCATGATTCACAGCCTTCTTCACCATAGGACCTTTCCGAATGGCGCGCACTACTGCTTCGTAACGGTGGTTCTGAAAGGAACGAGGCTTTATTTATTTTTTATTTTTTTTAGTTGAATGTAAAAATTATCTATTTTCTTCATTTTTATCATAAAAAAAAATACATTATTATTACTAGTAAATCTACAGATCAGAGGCCTCAACGTCAGATCTACAAATCATTGATCATTAATCTCACTAATTTTTATTATAATCTGAATAATATTTGATATCGTAAAATTCAATTTTGTTAAGATATTTAAACATTTATAAGCATTTATCGAAACTTCCTGAAATTTTAGAAGTATCACATTCAACACAATTTTATGCAATTTTAAGATAAACTACTTATTATGGGGTCTTTTTTTTTTCAGAATAATAAAACATTCCATCAGAGGGAACATTCCATCTCCGCCCTCTGAACCCCCCGTTGTAGCTTTAATTTTCTGCTCTAAATTTCAAGTAATTGTGCTATTTCATTATTCGAGTATATGTCTGAATTCATTTACTGTTGTAATTTCATTAGATTAACCATCTCCTTGTACAGGAGATTGTAATTCTTAAATGAACACTTACTTTTAAACCACTAAGCATCATCTTGTGTTGCTAAAATTGATACAATATCATATACTAAGTAATGTAAATTCCTCTTATGATACTTGTATTCTTCTTTTGTTTGGAAAACCGATTTGGTAATCTTTCTTTAGAAGTTAAAATAAATCTTCATCTATTTCATTATAAATAGCATATTAAAAACGAAAATTTCCCGAAAATCAGCTATTTTGTTCATAAAATTTTGCATCAAAGTAATGCGATTTACTCGAATTTTCTTTATGTATATATATATATATATATATTCTTTGAAATACTGAAATACGTTGCTAAGCAACCATTTAATGAAAGAAAGGAAAAAAGAAATGCATTGGACATTTTTGTAAAGAATGAGAAATTAAAATTATTTCATATCTCGCAATTAATGCGTAAAATTTCCTAATTATTCATGCAATTAATTTAGAAATTCTAAGAAATTATTGGCAAATTTTAAAGCGATCGTATTAATTTAAGATCTCAATTCCGGAAATTTAGCATCCATAATTTAACATGTCAGTTATTCCAAAGCGTCATTTTCCATTCGATGAATCTTAAAATTTAAAAATCGTCTCCTTTCCATTGAAAAACATTATCACCTAAAAAGAAATGTTCTATAATTTTCGAACGAATGAACCAAATGTAACTCAGTGGCATAGCCAAGGGGAAGGTCCAGGGGGTCCAGACCCCTCCCGAACGAAGGACTGGTTTACTAAATCATGGATACAAAAACAATAAAAACTGCTAAGATGGAATCGCAAAGATCCTATGAAATTTTTCGCTTTAGGCAGGTGTTCGTCTTAGCAGGTATAATTTAAAGATATATCTTTCGTCGGGGCTATGAATGTTTTTCGTTTACATAAGTGTAATTAATTTTACCTGTAAGGTACACCATCTCAATAAGACGTATTGTTCGTTTCGTCGTGATACTGAAACTCTTCCGTTTAAAACAGGATTTCATTATCGACACGTTCCACTTTTACAGGTTTTACTGTATTATAATGTGTGTTTATAAGTACAATAAAACTTATTAAGACGTAATGGCTGCTGTGAAAAATCCCGTTTCAGACAGGTTTTCAGCGGATTTAATTGCATAGCAATCCATATCGGGACCATGTTGTGCTTTTGTTTAAGGCAAAATTCTGTTTTAGACAGGCTCCGTTTTCACAGATTTTATTATCCTTATAACATAAAAAGGTATATTTATATAAATACAGCAAAACTTGTGAAAATGGCATCTACCTATAACGTAATGCTGACTTAAACATAAATTGTCATTGGTCTCATGGAAATGAATACAATTACACCTGCTTAAACGAAAACCTGTCTAAAACGAAATTGTTTACCACTCTTTGCGATTTTATCTTGGTAGGTTTTACTATATAGATAACCTGACGGAAAATTCTGGACCCCCTCCGAAATGAAATCCTGGCTACGCCACTGATGTAACTAAAAACTATACAGCTAATTCCGGGTACCTCACCAACATACTTACCAAAAATCAAGCTTTGCGGCAGTTATCGCGGAACAGACAGACAGACAGACAAACAAACGGACGGAAACCAAAAACTTTTCGGGTCTCAACAGTGATCCTCAACTGACGTTTCGACAATTATTTTACTTATGAAGAGCATTCTTGTGCATTTAAAAAAAAATGCAAAAGATCTTTTTTTTGTCCAAAAAAGGGGGGGAATTATGACAATTTTAATAGTTCACCAGATAATTACATGCCTTGTGTAACTTCATTCCATAATTGAAGTCGATAGCTTAATTACTATCTTTCCCACAATGCCCACCAGTTCAAAAAACACCATTTTGAAAAAAAAAAATCCATCTAAATTTTTTGAAAGAGGTACTGATTAGAGATGGGCAATATCGTTCCTTTTAAAGAATTGTTCCCGCCGGAATCCTTCATCGAAAGGAACGAGTTCTTTGAAGTCGTTCCTGTTGGAATCGTTCCAAAAAAAGGAACGGTTTCCAAAAAGGAATGATTCCGAGAGGAAAAAAGGATTCTGAGAAAAAGGAACGCTTACGAGATAAACGGAACGATTTCAATCTGGAAGCATTGGAACGAACATGAAGTCCATAATATTAATAATACTAATTAATTTTCTTACGTATTCGTCCATTTTCTTAAGCATCCATCCGCAATAATTTTTTTACGTTTTAGACAGGTGATTTTGTTTTCAAGAGTTCATTTCATTGATCAGCGTGTGCAATTAATTAGTAATTATTTCTAATCACCATCTTACAAGTATTCTCCGACTTTATGATTTATGCCATTAAAATCAATTCCTCTTGAAAATTTAACCATATCCCTTCATTTACCGCTATAGTTTATCAAAGAAATTTTATTGTAGCTTCGGTTTTGGCCACCAGGGTGGCGACCTATTCGATTTTCAGTGTAATCATTGGAAATATACCGTTGAATAACCCTCCATCTATACTGTTAATTATTTTATGCAGGAAATTTTATTCTAGTTCTTTTTTTTTTTTCATGTACACATTAGAAGGATTTTTTGGCCAGATACTCAGCTTTAATAGAATCAAAATCTCTCATTTTAAAATAAACTTTTTTAATTTATTAAAACTGGCTAGTCTACAAGAACAAGGATCGATTCCGAGGAATCGGTCCTTTTTTAGAGTCTTGCTCAACATCTGTCCTTTTCGGAATCATTCCGTTTCGAACCGATTCGTTCAGTCCTTTTCGAAATCGGTACATTTTGGACTAGTTCCAAGGAATCGGTCCTTTTAGGAGTAGGTACATTTCGGATTAATTCCGAGGAATCGGTCCTTTTTGGAGTCTATATATTTTGGACCGATTCCGAGAAATCTTTCCTTTTCGGAATAGTTCCCAAAAGGACCGATTTATTTTTAAAGACTGGAATCGTGCCTTCAGTTTCACTGCCGTAATCGTTCCTTTGGAATCGTTCCTCGACAAATGACACATCTCTAATACTGAAGCTTTGGTAGTCGACGCAAATGAAAACATTTAGATGCGCAATTTTTATTATTATTATTATTATTATTATTATTATTATTATTATTATTATTATTATTATCGAACGCTGAGCAAGGTGGCACACGACGTTGGAAACGAAAAGAAACATTGAATTTCTTAAGCTAAAAATTGATTATTTGGAATTTTTACACTGTCATCCATCTCTTCCGTACTGTATAAAGTAACTCTCTTATCTTTTGTATCTCTGTGTTTCACAGCTCTTTAAGACCGGCTGATTATCCAAGAAGGCCACAAAATTTAGTCTTAAAGGGTTGTGATAAAGAACGTATCAAGTTTGACCAATGAATGTTAACATTTCTTTTATTTTCAGACAAAAGCCCATCTAGATGTCCTGGCAGATGCTCTTCTCAGGTGGGCCAGAGGTCGTTACTAAAATCCTACATATCCAGTTCCGCAGATGAAGACCAAGATTGGAAAAATACCCTAACGAGCATCAAAGACAGCCTGCCAGAAGGATAAACTAGAACAAATACAAATTTCAAATCGCATGTGATTTCGCTCCAGAGAGGTGTAATTGAACCCTCTTGTTCCTAAACCTACCTCCTACCTAACAGATGCAACCTCTCAAGATGGATGAAAACATTCTGTGGTGAATCTTCAGATTATGGCACCAGATACATTTTTTTTCTTTTGTAATTAAAATAATACTATTGCTACGAGGAGATGAACAAAGTACTAATAACCATAGGCGCCGGCAAAGAGGGGAATTTGCAAACCTCCCCACTTTGATTTTGAAATTTAATTAAATAAATTTTCTTTTCTGTGATGGTTGAAAAAAAAAGGGAAAATTTATTGTTCACAAATAATTAAAAGTAATTCATAAGAGAAAAAGGAACAAAGAATTTTTTGGCTTGTAATTAAAATTGACATTAAAAAGAAGCGTTCGGGGGCGCTCTGCTCCTCCCACCTCCCTGAGAAAATAATAGGTTACTTTTTCAATTCTCCTTTTTGAAAATACCGGTAGAAACTTAATTTTTTTAAATATTTTTTTATTGTTAAATTTCTGTATTTCTTTTGTTGTTGATATGTTATCTTGCATGAGGGATTCTGACAAAAATTCTTAGTTTAGCTTATTTCATGTTTATATTCTCCATTTTAATAAAAGTGGCCAAAGCTGCGGACCACATGTAATCCTTTTTCTCTTATTTAGTTCAAAAATTTTGCCCGTCCCTGTATTTCGTTTTACCGGCGTCCATGCTAATATCTAAACAATAATAATGAACTAAATAATAATAATGAAATCATATTTACTAAAATTTTAAATCCGTTTAACTTTAAATTTTTATTTATTTCAATGATTTCCATAAAATGTAGCAAATGAGTATCCATAATAATGTCTGAATGAATAAAAGGTGCTTTCAATGGCGAATAGAATTGGATGTCAATGATGCTGCTCATAAAGCTCAAAGTTACAACTGATGTAATTTCAATATAATTAATAACTCAATTAATTACAACTGTTGCTTAATTACCTTAAATCATTTGCTTTCTTTTCTTTTTCTTCTTGCTTTTTTTTTTTTTTTTTTTTTTTTTTTGGCTGCCACTACTTGAAATATTTTTCAGAAGATTACAATATCAAAATATCCATGGCAAGAGCTAGTGAATTATCTCTTTGATTCCTACGCATAAGTTTGAATGGTTCCTATTTGCCATGAAATAGGAATAAACAAGGCCTGACTAAAAGATTTTTGTATCCCTGTAAATTGATTGGTTGGTTGGTTTGGAGGTACTACGGTCATTTCATTGCCCACAACAGATTTAAACTCTACGTTCCTGGAATAATAGAAAACCCCTAATAACCGAAAAAAGATAGTGGACTACCTGCAAATTGTTATTCTCTGTAAACATCTTCAATGCCAGGATAATAGTGATTGTTGTGATGTGATAGCACTTTTAAAATAATAACTTCTCTGTTGTAATTTTAAACTTTACATAAAATGTTACATATTTTTGCTATTCTCCAATCTGTAGAAAATTATCTTTTATAAAATTCGTGAAAAAAGGTGAAGTAATGGTAGCAGTGTAGTAAATTCAGTAATTTGATATTAAAAATTCAGGTTTTTAAAACAAGATTTGAAAGTAGTGTATCTAAAATTATCGCATGATTTTATTAAGCTCACTTTCTACCCATGGCAACGTGACCATGCGATAATCGGGCCCTGGGAATACAGTCACGTGCGATCAGGCTAATAAAGGAATCTGAGCCGTATACAAGTATTATGGGTGAAATAAATCGTACATTTAAAGGTTTACAGTAGCAGCCAAACAGCCCTTCCTGGAATATTATCTTTATGAAATGTTTGGTGAACCATCTTTCATAATTCTTTTAAAGTGTTGTTTAACACTGCAGTAATATGTGATACTGTCTGTTTTAGATTTATTTAAAAAATTCGTTAAAGTATTATTCGATCCCTTATTTTCAGCTTTGGCTTTTGATCATCTTATTTTGTGTGCAAGTATAAATTATCATGGATACTTGAGATAAATTCTATACATTTTCTAAATCCTTATATATATATATATATATATATATATATATATATATATATATATATATATATATATATATATAATTTAGAAAATAGAGCTTCCTATGAAAAACAAATGGAAAATATAAATTCGTTTTCCGTTCATTGAATGTCTCTCTTATGATGATGAATTTAAAACAGCTTGCTACATATTATAGATAAGGTTAACCCTTATTTAACTCTTAAAACAGTCTACATATGTGCTGTGTACTAAAGCAAGGCGTATTTAGAGATGCATCATTTATTTCCATTAAGTGCTTATGCACATAAGAGAGAAATAAATGATGCGAAGTATAATCAAAGGACAACAGTGTCTTTTTTTTTCCCTTTGTATGACAATTACTATAATTACAATAAAAATATAATGTAATAAAATATTAAAAGATTTTAATTGCTTGTTTCTTTGGTTTTCAACAAAAAGAAATTTCTATTTATTTGCATTAATTATTTATATATTTTTTTTATACAATTTCTTTTTTTCTTTTTCTGAAAATTAAGCATTTGTCCATTTAAGGGTTAAATAATCATGTTGTAATACTATAAAATGAATTATTAAATGCAATGTAAGAGTACTTTAAAAAAGTTAATGTATTTCGAAAGACTAAATGTTTCTTCATCAGGCAAAAGAAAGTGCTACCACCAGTATGAGTTTTACTTATTCTTATTCTCTCAGGGGTAGCACATATTTTAATGGTGTACTTAAAATTTTAGTTCCATTGTATTGTATTTTGCACCATATATCTGAATCAATTACTTTATTGTAATTATGCTGTATATTTTTTGTCGTGGACGTGGACTGTTAAACTATTTGTAAATTTCAACTGCAAATATTAGACAGTTGAATAAGTATAAGACTTTCTTGTTTGAAATTTCAACCCAAAAGGTTCGTGTTGTCTGAACTATATACACTAGTTCACTTTTTTAAAATATGTATATATGTAAATAAATATACATGCATTGAACGTTTCTTGAACCTCCTAAATATTTTATCGCAAGTTTTAAGCAATTTGCATTGTTTGTCAAGGAATATAAAAGGCACAAAATCAAAGTAAATGTAAAACACCCCCAAAAAGTTCTTGTCGGTGTAACAAAAAATGCATCAAATGCACATGAAATAGATCGAACAATACTTTTTTTTATATCTTAAATAAAATACCTTCGGCTTCTAATATATTTGAGATCCATTTGAGGATTTGTCCAATAAAACAACGGTGAACTTTGAAAAAAGGCAAAAGTACGAATTTTTATTTTTGTGTTAAATTTTGTAGTTAAATTTTGTAGTTATAATTTTTTATATATCAATGTATTGCTATATACAAAGCAGAAAGTATATCGTTTCTACCATGTCAGACTATCGAATATGAAAAAATGCATTTTCCATTACGTTTAAAAATGGGCCAATTGTCACCACTAAATTTTATTTATTTATTTTATTTTATTTGTTTATTATTTATTATATTTCATTTATTTATTATTTATTATATTTTATTTATAATTAAATTTTATTACCTAGTAAAAATGCTAAGAACATTTATAAAAACATGGTTTTCAGTTTGAACTTCTTTACTTTTCAGCGATGCCGAATTCATACTGGAAATTTTCAGAAAAAAAAAATTACATTAAATAATCACGAAAAGTCTGTCATTAAATAAAGCCAGTATAAAATTTCTATTTGAAATTTCTGGTAGGAATTCGAAATTTCTGAATGAAAAAATAGGCCAAACTGGCAACCTTGGTGAAGAATACTATTAAAATTTAGTGGTGACAATCGTCCTATTTTTAAAAGTAATGAAAAAGGCATTTTTTTTACATTCGATAGTTTCACACGGTAGCGACGATATCTTCGTACTTCTTATGTTCTTATGAAAATCACATATCATAATGTATTTCAAATACATTTTTTTTTTTTCAAAACAAATTTTCCGCGATTTATACATCTTTAAAATATTCTAATACATCAATCAAAAAATATCGATATATTATTTATTTCAAAAATAAATTTTAATGAAAAAAAAAAGAACTTTTGCTTTTTTTGAAGCTCACTATCCTCTCAATATTCGATAAAATCTTTCCATTCCTTATAAAAGAAAATTTCACCTGTAAGATGTGACAACATTTGAACCTCTATTTTGCTAAGGATTTTCCACTGACGAAATATTTTTGTGGAATTTCATGGATGGATTTAGATTGCACCAGAGTTGAAAAATTCATCCGTTCAAAGCTTCTGCGCTCCTTCGACGAAAGTGGTGTCACATCAAAAAAGGGGTCATATCAATTAATTACTAGACGCAAATTTTATGGGATTTTTATCCCCCCCCCTTTATGTCACAGGTTGTCACACTCGAGTGATATCCTCCCTTCCTGTTGTGACTTCACACTTTTTGCAACTATATTAATTTAGAGCTAATTTTATGCAAAACAGAAGTTACTTATAATTGATTACCTACTTATAAATACTATAAAACCGTTAAGATCTTATGTGCTTTTACTTCAAGCCCTTGCATTTAAAAAAAAATGGGAAGAATATACCTAATACCATCTTAATAAAAATACATACAAATATTTTTTAATGAATTTTATTATGCTGCTTGGAAATAATGCCAATCTAATTGTTTTCATATTTTAGATGTGACGTCACAACTTGTTAACCTACCCCCCTCCTCTATCACACTATGTCACACTTTGTGGAACCCTCTCCCCTCTTGAAGTATGACGTCACGTAATTAATAGTTGACTCCAAACCGGAAGTATGCATGGTAGTTATGTTGAAAGCTACTTAATTTTTAATTTCGTAAGACATAAAGTATCGTATCTTTAAGGCTGCTCGTCAGTAAATTTCCCGATTCTCCTCGCTAATGTTAATCCTATGACCGTAGGATGCAATCGTATTTTTAAAATATCTCTTCAAGAAATTAATATTTTTAACTTCTATTTTCTGTTTACACTTCTTAAAGAATTTCTCTTTTTTTCTTAGTTATCAAAATATTTCTAAAATATGCGCTTAATTTATAATTTTATGTGTTAAAATCTTAGCGAAACTGAATAAGATTTTAACACTTCACAGAAAATTAAGTATATATTTTCGAAATTCTTTGACAACTAAGAAAAAAAAAGAGACATCCTTTAAGAAGAGTACAAAGAAAACAGAGAATAAAAATATTAATTTCCTGAGGAGATATTTTAAAAATACGAATGCATCCTACGCCCATAGGATTAACATTAACGAGGGGAATCGGAAAGTTTACTGACGAGTAGCCTTAACCCCTTCGCGACGAGCGTCCTTTACAGAATTTTTAATCTTTTACAACCGGTTTTTCAAAACTGAAATTTTTGCCTAATTGAATCGCAGAAATGCTAAGATTCAATAAGGCAAAGCTTGCAATAAAAATTAACTGGTGGGAATAATCGAGGATTCTGAGCATCTTATGCGTCACGTATACGGGTCGCTCGTCCCCAAGGGGTTAATGAGAAAACTGAACAGTCGCATGCTATTACGACACTTTCACTTCACCGCAGCCAACGAAAGAGACTGACCGCTGCATTCCATCGATATCGACTACCTTTCAGCCTACCTTGATCACATGGCACTTCGATAATTGGTGGAAGACAGTCTATATTGATCACGTGAGAGCCAAAAATGGCAGAAAGCGGAAGTATCGCGGCCCGTCTTTTTCATTAGTTGTGGACTGCAGGAGCAAAGAGGATATATTTGTCCCACCTTGTAAATTTAGCTGAAAATCTTCGATTCGTTATCTTACCAGTGCATCCACCCTTTTTTTGAATAATCAGCAACAAAAAATAAAATAAAATAAAATAAAAGACATTGAAAGGGCGTGGCGCTTTTCTTCTAAAACAATAAAGAAATATATGAGAAATTAATTTTGCAAAACAAAGTATTGTTCGATTCAAATTGTATATACGTATAATGCTCATTGTTGAAAAGGTGGAAGAATTTTTCTTGGGCGTGACTGATAGATCTTTTGATAGAGTACAAAAATCTAAAAACACGAACCTTTTTGGTTAACGGATGTACCATAAACTGAAGTTAAACCTCTTACATTCTCCGAGCTGTGATGTTCTTGACGAAAAGAAGAATACATATCCTCTTGCTAAAATATCTTCTTCAAGATAACCTCCTGATTAAGAATTTAGAACTTATATTTGTGTATGAAACAAAAAACCAGCACACGTGGTTTCGCTGAACTGCTCTCTCAATTGCAAATATTAACGAACAAGAGCGCCGGCAAATGAAGGATGGGGGAGGGAGGACCAATACCCCTGCCTGATTTTTGAAATTTAATTAATTAAATTTTCTTTATCTGTGATTATTCTGAAAGGAAAATTGTAGAATTTATTCTTCCCAGTGGCTTAAGAGGCTACTTCACTCAGCCGAAAACACCCGCTCTCTAATGTTAATCCTATGGAGGAAATATTTTAAGATATCTCGTTCCCATTTCAATATTTTTAAATGATTTTTTTTTTTTTTTTTTTTTTTTTTTTTTGCATTGGATAGCTGAGGTCAATCTCTGTGCACGCTCCTTTCTACTTTTTCGATTTTTGCTGCAGTTTTTTTTTTTTATTATTATTGAGGATACTTTCACTTTCAAAACCGATTCCGAAAGGGAAAGTATCTTAATAAAAAAAAACTAGTAATCAAAATCGAAAAAGTACAAAGGAGCGTGCATAGAGATTGACCTATCCAATGCAAAAAAAAAAAAAAAAAAAATCATTTAAAAATATTGAAATGGGAACGAGATATCTTAAAATATTTCCTCCATAGGATTAACATTAGCGAGCGGGTGTTTTCGGCTGAGTGAAGTATCCTCTTAACATAATTAAAAGAAAAAAGGACTAAGAATTTTTCCCTTCCGTACAAGACATTTTTTTAGTTTCTTTTTAAGTTAATGTGTTTAAAAACTATCATCAATTAAAACTATCGTTCAGAAAAACTGAACGAGAAACAATGAAAAAATTATTTCAATTTTCCATTTTGAGAAATTAAAATAAAAGACGGTATGCTTGCTTTTATGTTGATATATTTTATAATTGTCTCGTAAGGGGGTTTCTCAAAAAATTCTTAGTTTAGCTTGTTTCATGTATATATTCCCCAGTTTAAAAACGCGGCTGATGCTGTAGACAACAGGCACATCTGTTCCAAATTCTTCCCCTGCTGGATTTCGTTCTGCCGGTGCCCTTATTAATGAACGTCAAATATCTGCAGGAAAATGGGACCTAGCATGAATATGTCAATAAGGTACAAAACTATAAAAGTATAACTGCAAATGGGTGAGTATTTTAATAACTTGTGCATGTATTAATTTTAAAAAAATGCATACAAAATCGATGTTAAGAGTTAAAAGAAGAAAGCAAGAGTTAGAAAATATGGAATTCCTTGTTAAAACTTTATAGAAAGCAAAATAATACTATATATATATCTAATTGGAAGATTTTGTCTATTCGTATGTTGCATTAAATGTTCGACTTGGTGATATCAGATGAAACTTAAAACTAATCACAGATAAATATTCTTTAGATTCTAAGCATGCGTAATGTATAGCTGCTAACTCTCCTTTTTTTTTCCTTTTTTTAGTACCACAGAATCATCCAAGGATATTCGATAATGAATTTCAAAACAAATTTTTGGTAATTAGCCGAGATATTAATTACGTTACTTGAAAAAAAATTCTTTTTATGTATCGTGTAGGGTATCGTTCGAAAGATTTCGCAACATTGAACTCAAAAAAAAAAATTTTTTTTTAAATATTAGGTATTATATTTTCAGAGATATCGTCGAAAGTATTGGAAAAATATGCCCTCCCCCCTCCCCGTCCTATTTCCGAATCTACTGAAATTAAAATTATATATTTAAAAAAATTAAGGGTAGTAGGAGTTTAATCATTAATAAATTCAAAGTACGGAACCCTTTGAGCGCGAGTTATACTCGCAGTTGACCGATTTATTTTATTCTAAGTACAAACTGCGGCTAGAAACATGTTATAGGAGGCCCCAAATGTTTTTTTAGTGTCTTTTATATTCTTTTCTTAAAATAAACAATTTCGAAAATTTTTATATACCTTTTATCAGAACGAATATTTCGAGAGTCCGAAAAAAATAGTTCCTGATAATCGAGATTACTGAAATTCAATACGCTTCTTCCCATTGTTACATATACTAAGTACATACCAAATTTCAAGTCTCTATCTCAATTCGTTCGGGAGATAGAGCGTTTACAGACACACACACAGACAGACAGACGGACGGCAATTTTTTTTTTCTAAAAATATGTTTTTTGGAATCTTTAGTGTCTGAAACGTGTAAATACGTCAAAAAAAAAAATCGATTTTCAAAACAATCACAAGATTTACCCTATACTACGTATGATGAAATAAGTAAAAAGATTAAAAACAGAAAATAATTTGATGGACTATTTGTCGCATCGTTTAAATTAAATTGACTAAAGTGGAGGTACTTAAAAACTGACAAATATTTTTTAATTAAAAAAAATTCTTTAGTTTAAAAAAAAAAATGTACCTGCAAACATTTTCTGAAAGTGATGCATACGAAAAAGGAGAAACAATTAAGAAAAATAAAGATTTAATTAAAGATTAAAAAAGAATTGTGTATCCTTTCACTTTTTAATTTTAATCAAAGTAAATGGCTGTCTACTAAAGCTCTATTGAGAAAGCGAACAAGCGCGGGGGGGGGGGGGGACAAAAGAGATTAATTTTTTAATTAGATAAAAAGTTTTCAGACATCCAATTTTACGTAGGAGTTAAATGCTTCTGGTTATATCATTTGACAATTCAACAGAGAAAATTTCATGAATTTTAAAATTAAATGGGATATCTCCGCATTTTTTCCCTTTAATGAGGATTCTATAAAAAGACAGGCCAAATCTAACAAAAAAATATTTTCCGCTTAAAATTCTTTCCTTACAATTAGTTTTATCGTGGGTAAAGTACTCTCAATGAATAATTATAGTTTTTTTTCCCTCCTTCTACAGTAAAATAAAGCTATAAAGAATTACATTGTAATTTTATTTATTTTACTTTTTCAGGCAATATGCGAAATATGCAAATAAGATGTAAATTCATAAATGCAATCGAGTCTCTCTATAAAGAAATTCCATGTAATAAATTTCTCTATATAACGAATTTTTAGCAGGAACGATCAGTTTTTCCCATTATTACATTAAAAATAATCTCCATATAGCGAAAGATCTATCTCTATATAATGATTTTTTTCTTCATTTGTTCAGAGTTTCAAAACCACGGAGAATCAGTTTTCCTTCACTGATTCCTGGTTTACCTTTCAAAGCTGAGTACCTTTACACTGCAAAAAAAAAAAAAAAAAAAAAAAAAAAAGTGTTGATTTTACAGTATAATACTGACATCCGAGCTGACAGTATTATACCGTAAAATTAACAGTAATAAAGAGTAAAATAATAATAATTAAAACAATAATATATGGGAATTTTTTTTAAATATATTACACTCTTTATTTCTTATTAATATTTTTTTTTTACTTTTTAGTGTATAAAATATCTCGTTGTTGCAGTTTCACAGCCAGTTGGCCTATTTTAGCGAGAGTGGTTTGGCGCATAATTAAGTGCATTGTTTTTGTAACTTGTAAACAGTTGTAACCATAAAGAATATTCGTCAATTTATCACCTGCATGCAGCTAACGGAAAAAAGCTTTAAAATTAATCTATTAATTTATAATTAAGCTATTAAAATAGTAAAATGTTACATTGTTATCGAACACACATCTGTGTAGATATTTTTTTTAAAAGTCTAGCATATCAGGAAGTGAATGAAAAATCGATTACAAAAATCTATCTTTACATACAAAGAAAAAATAAATAAATAAATAAAAAGAGTGTAATAATCCTTCTTTCACAGAAAAATATAAAACTCAATTTGGGTCGAAAGATTCTTAGGTATGTGCCCAAATTGGGCCATGCCTGTTTTGGTTACCACTGTGTATCCATTGTGGGCACTGTTAAATACCCTTTTTTTTTTTTTTTTTTTTTTTTTTTTTTGAAAATGAGTATTTAACAGTGCCCAAAATGGATACACAGTGCTAACCAAAACAGGCATGGCCCAATTTGGGCACATACCTAAGAATCTTTCGACCCAAATTGGGTTTTATTTTTTTCTGTGTTCCTTAATGCAATTCCTCAAGCAATAAAAATGCGATTTACTTTATAAAATCAGTTTTTCGCAACAACGTAAATGCAGAATATTCTTTTTATTATTATTCTTATGAAATAAGAAATTTTGATAATTATTTAAAGCACGGTTTCATATAATTTTTCCAAATACAATCATGCACACGAAAAACTGATATCATACTTGATGGCGAAAAAAATATTTATTATATTGATGTTTACTTTTATTTCATAGTGGTTTGTAATTCAATTCTTTATTTAAATTTATTCTTCTTTAGTCCCATTGAGATGTTCAATCCCCTACGTGGGTTTGAAAAAAAAAAGGAAAATCAGAAATTTATTATTATTTCACTAATTAGAGAGAGGGAGGAAAATTTTCCTTTTATCATTTTTTTTTTTTAATTCATTAAGTTCAAAAACTTTCTTTCTCTTTTACTATTTTACAAGAGGTTTTTAATTTTTAATTTTTCTAGATTATTATAAATAATTAGCAAAAGATATTTTGCTTAATCATTTTATTTTATTTTATTTATGTCTGTTTCATATTTAAGTGCGCGTAATTGCATTTAATTATGATTTTCATTTTCGTTTCGAAATAAGTACAATCATTATTTTTCTTATAGAAAGGGGTTTTTTTTCTTTGTTGTTGTTCTGTATTGTTTAACTTGAATTTTACAATAAGTGCATATTGTATAGCAGCTCTTTATTCCCGTTTAACTTGTCTCTACTAGTTTAGTAATTTCTACCTAAGCAAAACTGGTTTGAAAATGTGATTTAGGTTAATTTAAATTTGGTCAGTATTTCATAGATTATTTTATTTAGCGAGAAGTTTGATTTTTTTTTTTTTTTACTTTTCATTTAATTACTATTGTTTGAATTCCTGAAACGTAATATTTATTTACAACCTTAGGTTTTATTTGCATTATCTTTTTTGCTTTTTTTTTCCAACAAAGTAACAAGCAAAATAGATTTGAAAGTGTATATTAATTAAAATTTGGTTCGATTTTTAAAAATTAATTTAAAAGAAACAAGTGATGCTAAAAAAATGCGGTTTGCAGAAATGTGATTAGAGGAAGATCGGATTTTTTTTAGAAACAAAAAAATTTGTGGTTTAAAAAATCACCGATAGATGGCGCTAGCATGCATGATAGGAAGCAGATGTATGCAAATTAGGCTTATAGTAAAAAACTTATTTCTGCGAAGCGTCAGACAAACTTCAGTATCCCAGCAATTGAAACAGTCTCTTTTCTCGTCTTCAGTCATTTTGCCGTGCGGAATTTTCGCAATGCGCCAGTTGCTGATTCCCCGTTCTTGTAAAAGAATTTAAACAACAGCACTTGATCTCGTAGCGATTGCATACTGCTGGCATCGATTGAAGAATCTGTGTGCATTGAGGTGTTTTATTGACAGCCTGGTTTGCATAAATCTGCTTCATATTATGTATGCAACGCCATCTATCAGTAATTTTTGAACCTAAATATTTTTGTTATTAAAAAAAAATCGATCTCCTTCTTATCTCATTCCTGCAAACCGCAATTGTTTAACATCATTTGTTTTGTTTTTTTAATGATTTTTTTAAGTTTTAACAAACTTACGACGCATTAGGTACTTCCACATAAGTAAGTAAACATATTTCTCCTTTATAAAATACCAGCTGATCCAATAAGGAATTACCAGGTTACATGACATACTGGCCGGTGTACAGAATATACGAGAAAAAAAAAATTATTTCAAAACTATACAGGTTTTTTTTTTTTTTTTTTTTTATGTATTTAATATATATTTTATATTACTCACCAACAATATCAAAAAGCATTTTTATGTGAAAAATACGAATTATACACTTAAATAAAGTTTTGAAATGTATTAAAAGCTATACTTTCTTGTTAGCCGCATGCCCGTGGTCAATAACCCAATGAAATCGTCCAAGATTTCACTGCTTATAGAGCAACCTTTCTGTTTCTAGTTATTTCAGTGTTTGAGCGTGTAGTTCAATTACATATCTGTTCGTGTTTATTTATTTACTTTAATTATTTCCTTTATTTATTTATTGGTGAAAGTTTAAGTTCGTTATGGAATATTGGGCGGAAACAAATACTGTACCATTTATATTGTTTTAAGTGCAAACGGGTATTTCTTCCTTAATCGGATTGCACGCGATAAAGATAGATTTTTTATTTTTTTTTAATCATACTTGGGATTTATTTTTAAAACCATAATAAATCACTAAATAGAGATACAGTTTTAGTACAAATTGCATTTGAAAGACCTTTCTTATCTTCGACAGTGTAAAAATTGAAATTGTGCAATGTTTCGAAATTTAAAAACTTGCGATAAAACAAAATTGATTGATCCGGTCGTTGTCACCGTTGATATGACGTTAGCGTTACTCACGGACCTGTTTTTGCTTTATAATGTATATAGATGCTACTATTTTTTAAAAAGCCCATTTTCAGCTAAAATGAGTACTGAGTGATTTAAAAGTCACAAAAGAAATAAAAATTCAGTAATTCGAAAAGTACGATGCGGTTTTTGCAGAAATATACAGGAGAACATGAGATTTTTAATACTTTCCAACATAGTTGAAAAATGTTTATGAATTCGGTTTGTCTGTCTGTCCGTGCTGTAACTCGCGTAAATATAGTCGGATTGCCATGCAATTGATAAATGTTATTGAAGTTTATTATACGTATATGACCTGTTCGATATTGAAGATGAAGTGCGTTTATAGTTTATTTACAGGGACACTCAAAAGAGCTCCATTACATTATTGTGTATGGGGGGGTGAATCATTTGCGGTGTATTTTAATGATTTTATAATATTTCAAATATATTGAAATTGATATATGTCACTGAGGTGCACTAGAAGATGCTTGCTATAGAATATGGGGTATAGCATTCATCGTTCGTTTATAGGGACACACAAAAGAATTCTGTTAAAGTGCTGTCTATGAACAATAATTGTTGAGAGTGCGTTTTGAGTTGCGGTACACGTTTTTAAATTTAATTAAATATTTCATATTACTTACTTTACTTGTGTATAAATTCTGTAGATTACATTCAGGGATGCACAAAAGATCTCTAGTGCATTTCCCTTTATTGACGGATATTGCTGAAGGGGAATTTTCATATGTTCAATGTGTTTCCTAACTGAACTAAATTTTAGCATATTATGTATTTGTAGTATATATACAAATCTATAGATCATATACAGGGTTGCACATGCATAGAAATTCAGATTTTTTCTTTTTTAGATGGATATTGGGGAAATTGGGTTTTCAAATGTGTTATAAATTTTCCGAATTGTTAACTTAAATATCAATATTCACCTTCTTAACTGTGAAGTTTTGTTATAGTATTCTGGTATTGTTGGAAAGTGTTTCATAATCTATGCTTGACGCATGAATTTTAGTTCTTGTTTTTTAATAACAAAAATTTTATCGCCAGTATATTTACGTTTGCCACCAACAAGTAGCCTTTCAATTGTATACGCAGTTTCTACAACTACGCAGAACAGTTCTCAAAGCAACTGGTATTAAAATTAAGGCAAAAAACTTCTTAGTAACACCAAAAACTTAAAACGTGTAGCATTGTCTTTCTTCTTCAGATATACTACCAATTTGAAGGCAAGAGCAAGACTCTATTGAAGATCTAAATACACAGTGTCTTGCTCCTGTCTTCAAAGTAGTAGTATAATACGTCTTCTTTGCGCTTGAAGAAGAAAGACAAAGTTCTTCTTAATTTTATAGTGTCATTAAGAGGTTTTTTGCCTTTATTTATGTATCTCACCAGATTGTTCAGCATTTTAATAGGATTGCAATTTTTCAATTTGACTGATGCCATGAGTTGGGGATAGCTGTAAGACGTGGCAAGATACGCTGCAGAATATCGAAATGGTTTTCGGGCGTAATTCCTGCAACATGATGGATTAAAGAGCGACCGGCAGCAACTTTGGTACCACCACTAAGTGCTAACTGCACTGCAAAAAATAATTGTTAATTTTACAGTATAATACTAGCATACCAGCTGCCAGTATTATACCGTAAAATTAACAGTATTAAACAGTAAAATAAGCAGTAATACGCTACTGCGCATGCGTGGCAGCGTATTACTGCTTATTTTACTGTTTAATACTGTTAATTTTACGGTATAATACTGGCAGCTGGGGTGCCAGTATTACATTGTAAAATCAACAATTATTTTTTGCAGTGTGTGTAGGAAACAAATGTTAAAAAACAATATTTTTATTTGCCAGATCATGTCAAAAAATATTTGCCAGAAAAATACCATGTATTTCTGTGTATTTATGTGAAAATCTTCCTAATGTCTATATTTTTGGAATTATTCAAATTGATTTCTCTCTTCACCCAGAAAAAGGAATTGATTAAAACTACAAAACATGTTTTGTTGAGTACATTTTGGTTGTTTTAGCAAAATTGAAGTAAAATTGAACCATTTTACTTGAATTAACAAAACATTTTTTTCTGACGATACAAATTTTTTTTTTTTTTTTTTTTTTTTGGAATTGCAAAAAAAAATTTTTTTTGTTGATTCAAACAAAATTTCCATTGACCTATATTTAAACAAAAAGTTTTGTTGGGTCAACCAAATTTTTGTTGATTCAACAAACTTTTTTCTGGGTGTTGACTTTAGACCACCCTGTATGCGTCTTGTAAACAGAAATCCTTCTATATCACTTTAAACATTTAAATAAAAACTCTATAGTTCAAATCCCATTTAAATCATTATAAGTATATGCAAAACTTTCCTTCTCTACTCGTACATATTTAACTATTGATAATCTTAACGTAGTAAAAAAAAATTAAACAAACATTATCAAATCAAATATTCTCGATAACATAAACACTGAATATTCTTATTTGTTTTGTCAAACAAAAATTATTTTAATTATTTAAAGGGTAAGTTTTAGATAAATTTCCCAAGTAATGCTCATTTCTAAATCTCAATACCCAGTTCAGTGTTAACGAAAAATATTTGTTTCCCCTTTTCACTTTTATTTAACAGTCGTTTGTAATCTAATTCTTTTGTTATTGTTTTGGCCCTTTGAGACAGTAAATTCGCTATGTAAGTTTTAAAAAAAACTGAAAGCAATGATTTGTTATTACTTCATTAACTGAAGAAGAAAAAAAAGTTTACGTTTTTGAAATTCATTTAATTCAAAAACTTATTTTTCTTTAATTTCTTTTACTACTTTACAATATATACATACATATATATATATATATATATATATATATATATATATATATATATATATATATATATATATATATTACTTTATTTGTTTCTCTGGATTATTATAAGTAATTAGCAAAAGATATTTTTCTTAATCATTTTATTTTCTTTTAGTAATGTTTATTTGATACTTAAGTACACGTAATTTCATTTAATTATGATTTTCATTTGCATTTCTAAACTAAAGAACAATAATTTATTTTTAAATAAGCCAGGGAAGTTTTTTGTGGTTGTTGTTGTGGTTGTTATTGTGGTTGTTATTGTTGTTTTAATATCGTATTCTGCACTTCCTAACTTCCTTTTTTACAATAAGTTTTTATTAGATAAAAAATTTTAAAAATTAACTTTTCTCATCAGTTGCTTCTACTAGTTCGATAAGGTTAATGTTTTTTTTTTTTTTTTTTCTTTTTCTATGTTTTAAGGCCAGATTAGATAACAAGCAAATAATTAATAATTTTCTTAATTACAATGAAAGGTCACAATATTTTCTTTCTATTCTTAAATTTAAATTGCTATTTCTTTTTTCTTTTATTTTTTTAATCTTAAGATGTGATAAAGTAAAAACAACATGACGCTTTGTTTTGGTTAATGTTTTTTTTCTTTCTTTCTTTCTTTCTTTTTTCTTTTGAGAGAAAGAAAGTCGTGAAATTAGAGGATCAAAACGCATTTGTAAATATTATTTAGGAAAATTGAAATGGGATTACCATTTCAAAAAGAAAAACTTTATCATTTTATTGAACATGTGACCTGGCTTTATCTGTTTTCTAAATTAAATAACTTCATTAATTATGTGCTTAAGTGCATGTTAAACTTTATACATCTTCATCTTTTCCATACATATTTAACGCACAACCATTGATTTAATTGTGAATACATAAACACACACACACAAAAAAAAAAAAAAATAAATCTTAGCATAGCATAATAATGATGATGGTGATTATAATAATAATAATAATAAAATCCTGCAAATGGATTTTCTTCCACAACAACAAAAAACGCGATTTATATTATAAAATCAATTATTCTCAACAACGGTAAATACTGAATATTTTTATTTATTTGGTTAAACAAGAAAATATTTTAATTATTTAAAGCACAGGTTTCAGATACATTTCACAGTTATGTTCATTCTTAAATCTCTACCTGGAGATTGTCTTAAAGGTATTTTTTCCTTTCACTTTTATCAGTTGCTTGTAATTTGATTCTGTATTTTACTGTTTTGGCCCTTTGAGACGTATAAAATCCGCCATGTAAGTTTGAAAAAAGTAAAAAGAGAAACATATTATTACTTCTTTAATTGGGGGGAGGCGGTCGTTTTTAAATTCATTCAACTGAAAAAGAAATCTTCATTTTCTTTTACTATTTTACGAAAGTTTTTTTTTTTTTTTTTTTTTAAGAATTATTATGAAGCTAAAGGTATTTTGCTTAATTATTCTATTTTCTTCCATTTTTGTTTATTTCATATTTAAGTACACGTAATTGCAATTTTTTATTTATTTATTTATGTATTTATTTATTTAATTTATTTTGTTTTTGTTTTTAAATTCATTCAACAGAAAAAAAATTTCTTCATTTTATTTCATTATTTTACAAAAGTTTTTTTTTCTTTTTTTTTTTAGGAATTATTGTGAATAATTATCAAAAGGTATTTCGCTTAGTTATTTTCTTTTTTTTCATTTTTGTTTTATTTAATATTTAAGTATACAGTTGCAATTTTTTATTTAGTTAGTTAGTTAGTTAGAGTTTAAACTCATTCAACAGAAAAGAAAAACTTTTTTTCCTTCATTTTCTTTTACTATTTCACAAAAGTTTTTTTTTTCTTTGAGTAATTATCAAAAGGTATTTCGCTTATTTATTTTCTTTTCTTTCACTTTTATTTTATTTAATATTTAAGTATACAGTTGCAATTTTTTATTTAGCTAGTTAGAATTTAAACTCATTCAACAGAAAAGAAAAACTTTTTTTTCTTAATTTTCTTTTACTATTTCACAAGAGTTTTTTTTTTTTCTATTTTTTGTTTAGAAATTATTATGAATAATTATCAAAAGGTATTTCGCTTAATCATGTTTTTTTCTTTCACTTTCGTCTTATTTAGTATTTAAGTATACAGTTGCATTTTTTTATTTATTTAGTTAGTTAGAATTTAAATTCATTCAAGAGAAAAGAAAAACTTTTTTTCCTTCATTTTCTTTTACTATTTCACAAAAGTTTTTTTTTTTCCTTTTTGTTTAGGAATTATTATGAATAATTATCAAAAGGCATTTCGCTTAATTATTTTCTTTTCTTTCACTTTTGTTTTATTTAATATTTAAGTATACAGTTGCATTTTTTTTATTTAGTTAGTTAGTTAGAATTTAAACTCATTCAACAGAAAAGAAAAACTTTTTTTCCTTCATTTTCTTTAACTATTTCACAAAAGTTTTTTTTTTTTTCTGATTTAAAAAAAAAAAAAAAAAAAAAAAAAGGAGGATGTTCAGCGCTTGTGTAATTTTTTTTTCTGTAATGTATGTTTGCCGATTACTCCGAGACTACGCGACCGATTCATGTGATTTTATTATTATTGTTGAAAGAGGATACTCTCGAATTGGTTCCATTTAAATTTCATCAAAATTGGTTCCGTTTTTTAGAATTTCAACAAAAACAAAAACAAAATAAACAAACATCTTCAAAATATTTCATTTTCAACAACTTTCATCAAATAACGTTGCGCTATATGTTTGGCAAGAAATTGCCTTATCTGACGCGGCTATTTACCTCCCTCTATATACAATTTTGTTTTTAGGATTGTTGAAGGGAAAACCAAAAAGCAAAGTTTTAATCGTTTAAAACTTTTATAACGTATAAATGAAATAAAATAAAATAAAATAAAATGTAAAGCGTTTATATTCACTCAGGATATCTGCGGTCTGCGGTACACTCCCTTCATTTGAAGAACTATATTTTACTTTAATTATGGTTTTTCTTTAACTAAATTTTGAAGTTGCCTGTCTCAATTTTTATATTTAAAAAAAAAAATGTGAAATTATAGTTTTTGACTCTTTTTAAAACATGCAGCATGACTGTATAAACTAAGTGCTTTGAAATATTTCATAAATACAGTAAACTCTGGCTAAGGCGAAATCGACCGGGACTGGGAAAATTTTCCGTCGTAGACAGTTATTGGCCTTAGTCAAAGTGTAGTGCATTTATAATCGTTTTGAGGCACTTTAACATCGTTCCGTGTTAAGCAGATTTCCATCTTACGCAGAGTCCACCTTAGACAGAGTTTATTCTAATTAAAATTTGAATTCATTTTTTTATTTTTTTTTTTTACATTTTAGAAATAATTTTTGTAAGTCATATTTTTGTGCTTCTTATTTGTCAATATCTGATTACATTATGTTTTTGATAATTCCTGCCGACGGTTTGTTTGTTTTTACCATTTTGTAAATCTTAAACTAAATAAAGCTACTTTTTCTTTGCAATTTTGTAGATCGTAAGACCTATTTATTATAAAATATTAATGTGAAGTAAAAATTTTAATGAAAAATTATTGCAGCAGGAAATTGGTTAAAAAGAATGACAATTAGTTCATTCGAGACCGTACCCATATAGCGTCTGCGGCTCGTTCTTTGGGTGTCATGCAAAATCCAATCCATACAGCCGGCAACACAACGCTTGGATCATGCAAAATATCATAAGTAATAGCCGTTGACTCCTGTAGGGACGAATGCGCTGCGCTCCAGTGGGTCGATTGCCACCACTAAATTTTAATAGTATTGTTCGCTATATTAAATCTGAAAAATTCTGTCATTAAATAAATCAAATATTAATATTAAAATTTAGTAGTGACAATCGGCCCACTGGGGCGCGGTGCTTTCATACCTGATTCTCTTAACGGGACAGTGGACATTAAAAACCAAATCTTTCAATTTTCAATGAATTCATGAATTTCAATGATTTCATGAAAATTGGTAGACTTGTTAATGACAAGTGTAAAATCTCATGAGTATAGCCATTGACTCCTGTAGGGATGAATGTGCTGCGCCCCAGTGGGCCGATTGCCACCACTAAACTTTAATAGTATTGTTCGCCTGATTAAATATGAGAAATTATGTCATTGAATAAGTCGAAGAAAACTATTAAAATTTAGTAGTGACAATCGGCCCACTGGGCAGCTGTGCTTCCTTACCTGATTATCTTAACGGGACAGTGGACGTTAAACCAAATCCTTCAATTTTCAATTAATTCATTTGAAAACTGAGAGTCTTGTTAATGGCAAGCCCACGTAGTTATGTTCAAAATTTGGTGCTAAAGCTTTTAAATTTTTAAATAACGAATAATTGTCCTGTTTTAAAATGTCCCATGCGCATTTCTTTTGCATAAAATATGACAATATTTATTTGTGAGCTACTTTTATTGATATATTACAATGGAAGGTGGCATGAATTGTAAAAGTTCTCTGAATGTATAAGCAGAATTTTTTTTATAATTATGCTTTGGGGTTTTTTTTTTCTAAAAAAGTAGCTATATATTAACATATACGTATAAATTTCATCACTAAAATACCCCTGAAATGCAACTTTTTATGCTAACATTTATTTATTATTTTATAAACGATGTAATAGTATAAATTTAAAAAGAATCTAATAATGAGGAATGCGCGCATGTAATGTTTGAAAAGTTAGAAATGTGCGATTTTGTTTATTTTGAGAAAACAACATTTCGAGTAAAAGACACTATATAAATATATAGAGTTTTTACAAATATAAAAGCTTATATCTCTGCGAAGAAACGTCAGAAATATAAAAATTCTTTTTTACATCGGAGAAATTCGAGCATCTATTTTCATAATTCTCCAAATTAAAAAAATAAAATAATTTAGCCAGATTTTATGATTCGAAAGACCACTGTCCCTTTAAAAGCGTTCCTAGAATGCCACAATAAGTCACGATAAATAATATAATAGCACAGTTTTACTTTTTCATATTATTCAATTTTAGTTATTTTTTATTATAACAACAAAAATGGCAATTCAAACTAGTTTAAAGACATCTAACTCCAAATATATTAAAAATTAAATCCTATCTATATATACAATTACAAACGTTCTATAACTGCTCTTTATAGGATCATCGTCGACGTTTTCAAAGATTGCGTTACGATTCTTGTTTTTGAGTACCACTGTTTTCGAATAGTAATATTTTTCTTATTTAATCGTAAAGCTACTTTCAATAAATGAGACGAAAATTGCTATTCTGAAATAGTGGAACTTAAAAATTAAAAATTCTACCTATTATATAATTAAATTAAAAATTCATTTTGAAAAATTAATGTCAGTGGTAAACAAAAGGAAATAAAAGGAAACAGAGCAATTTAAGATTTTCACATTTCAGAAGAAAAAGAAAATCTGTGATCATATAAATAAAATATAAATATTCAAAATCAGACGCGGTGAAAACTGCAGCATATAAGCGTCAGCCAAACCACGGTGTGCTGAACTTGTTCTTCTAGTGAAACTTTGTACAACCTGGTGGTTTATAGACTGCTCTTTCCATACATATATGAATATACATGCATGACAATCCATACTCTATAAGTATGTTAACCACCACCCTGTCGATGCGATTTCAAGAGCAAACAAATGTTAAAAAGAAAAGAAAAACTTTTAGACTTTTTAAGTCGGTGCCTCTTGTGGTTGTGCTTTACTATATATAATCTGAATTTCTCAGTGTATGTGACAGTTTTACGGAAAATAATATATACCTTTCTCTATATTTATTTAAAAGTTTATGTATGTAAAATAAATATATTATGAACAACCAATTGTCTCATATTCTTGCCTTTTTAACACACACAATAAAATTGTATATAATAACTGTATGTAGTACATAAAATTCTATGTAGTATAGTATAATAATATGTTGTAGTAAATAAAATTATTGCAAATTTCACCTTACTACAATAGCGATTGCGTTAGGGGGAAAAAATAAGGTCGTAATTTCATACAGTAACCAAAATTTTAATCGGGATGTTCAAAAAGTGTATAGTTGTATAAGTTTTTTTTTTTTTTTTTTTTTTTTTTTAAGTATTACTCAAATTGCACGATCTCGCGCTCTAGCACAAACCCTGTACAAGATTGTTAATAGTTTTTTTTTTTCTCTCTCTCTCTCTCTCTAAAATTTTCTGGTTAGAAATTATTTCAGGAACACTTTGAAAAAGCCCCCTTTTTCTTTTTCTTTTTTTTAAGATTGTGGCACATGTAGAGGGAGCAGAGTGAGGGAGGATTTCGAAAACTTGCGATTTTTATTAGAACATCAACCTATACAACGTATCCCAAAGTTCCCTACACGACCTTTTGCAAGGCAAAACTGCATTATTTATCGGAATATTTATACCTTTATTTACATTTGTCTTTACGAATCACTTATTCTTTTTCACAATGTTGAATTCGTAAGTTCTCAATTAAATGAAGCACCCTTTATTCATTAAAAAGTATTTCTCACATGTTCCAATTAAAATACCCCCTTTGAGATTACCTGTTTAAAGGAAAAATTGCGTTCAAAATAGCTCTTCAGATAAATAAATGCATAAAAATTTGGCCTGTAAGTATTAATCCTTGTCATTCCGCTGTGAAGCATTAGGAGAGCTTGCTAAATTAAATACATAAATATAATGATAATCTTCCGACTTCTTTCACTAATTAAGACAGAAAATACGTTATTTCTCTCGTTCTTGAATTCCCCTTAAATTTCCTTTGTAATTTTTTTCCTTGAAGGAAACCACAATGTTTTTATTGATTTATTTCGCATAACTTACAATAAGGTTTTCTAAATAAATTTCTTTTTTTTTTTTCCAAACGTGTGATTAAGAAAATATAATTGCACTTAATTAAGTCTTTGGAATTTTCTGAATGAAAACAATCGGTAAAATACAGCGTGATTTAAAAATAAAACATGTATTTCAAACAAGTATCTCACTAGAGAGAGTAGGTTTATTGGTAAGAGATGAAAATTATCCATCCTTTCCATTGCTAATATTAATTTTTTTTTAAATTGTAATAAAGAATAAATTAATTTTATTTATAATAATAATAATAATAATAATAATAATAATAATAATAATAATAATATAATAATAATAATAATAAATTTTATTTATAATTTGTTTTATATTTAATAATTTATTAATTAAAACAATATGATTTCAATATAATTTTCACTCCTACCAATAAACTTACTCTCTCCACACTGAAAGACCCTATTGAGATATCTTATTCCTGAATTATCTACAATTATCTACAATTGCCAGTGCAGTGTTGCCAGTCCACTACTTTTTTAGGTGTATTCGCAATTATATAAATACGTAGCACCCATAGTCGTCGTCTGGTCCGTTCGTCCGCATATAACAGCGCCAAAAACTACCCAACCGAATGGTTTGAAATTTAATATATATTATCGTTGCAGAATTTTGTCGAGTCATTTCAAATTTTATGAAAATCGAATCAAAACTTAAAAAGATATTAATAAAAGTTTTCTTCATTCTATTAAATCCTATCGTACATAATCTATATAATAAAAGCGCAAGTCATGTGACTGATGAAAACAAATACGGGCTAACAGAGTATTTTTTCATATGCCAAGCGGTCATTTTTATTCAAAATTATTTTTTCGAATAAAATTGAATATAAGTTACGCTTTTAGAAAGATCGTTCAAAAAATTGTTTGCTTAAGAGATGAGTTACATTAAACAAATGTATAGATTCTGAGATAACTTCAGTAGAAATTAGGTTAACAGCCGAATATCTCAATCCATTAAAGTAAATAAACAAAAAATATTCATAGAAATATTAAACATACATTAAATACTACATTGCCTAATTTAATATCATGTTCATAAGGTCGATAATGGGAAACACGTTCAGGCTTTTTTGTAAAGTCTAAGTTTAGTTTAAACGCCAAAAGACACCATACCAAACATTTATTGTCTTCGTTTTTTATGTTAAGCACCGCTTTTTTATCATCCAGATTTTTAGATAATGGGATGTATCAACTTGCAGCGAGAGGATGATATTTACCAATCTTGAGTTCTAAATTATGAATTTTTCTCATTTTCCATCCAGATCCCCTTTGTAAAAAATCCTCAAAAGATTTTGTTATTTTGGAGAATCCTTCTTCTATGTGTTGTTGTATAGATTCTTCGATAAGTTCGGTCATACATGAGCATCGAAAAAAAGATTCAATTTCTTGCATCTCCTCATTATTTGTCATACGTTCAAGTGATATTTTTTCTACCATATACCATTTAATGGCACCCTTTTCTGGAAATTCACTTACTAGGCGTTCGTGTATCTCAGATTGTAAGTGTGTATGAAATACCTCTAAATCACTTTCTTCATGTTCATCAGGATACAAAATTACTGTTTTAAATACATTAAGCACATCAGACAGCTTTCTCTTTTTTGACTTTACATTAGACAAAGTCATTTTTCGTTTAACACTCGCAAGAGGTAGACGAGAGTGATGGGTGCGTATATGCTGTCTCAATTCGAATTTTCGTCCAAATACCTTATCATAATCACGGCAAGGGAATGTGGACTTCTGATGTGACTTTAAATGATACTTCAAATTATCCTTCCGTGTAAAAATTTGATCACATTCATCACACTTTAATGTAGACTGTCCAGTAGCATTATGGGTTTCCAGGTGTCTTTTTAAATTCAATTTCTGATCAAAAGACTTCAGACACATATCACAGGTATGCAATTTCTCATTAGCAAGAACCTTCATATGCCGTTTTAAATTGAAACAGGATGAAAAACCCTTATTGCAGATAGGGCAAGCATTATTCTTCTTCTCAGCATTCGTAAGGGTCACAGTCTTTAGGGAAACATCTTCTTCAGGTGACATCTCGACATCCATGAGACTAGGGGATATAGTGTCCTTCTCTGTTAAAACTTGAGAATCCTTATAGGGTTCAATACTATTATGCATCTTCATGTGTCTAATCAAGCTTGATTTCCGTCCAAAGGCTTTCTGACACACGTCACAGATATACAACTTCTCATTTAAATGAGACTTTATATGTCGCCTCAAATTAAAAGGAGTTGAGAATGTCTTCTCACAAGTCAAACACGGATACATCTTCTTCACAGGCGCAGAATTTCTCAAAGGCATAACTTCATCACTAGGCATAACGCTATCCATAATATATTAGCAAAAAAACTTTTAAAACAGAAACACAATCTTCAGAAATAAATGATCCACTTAGGTAAAGATAGGGATCAGGAGCGGTTTAAGACACGTCCGTTCACTAAAAAGCAAATCAACAAATGACACGAATCACACTTCTCGCCCGCTATTTATACCCCAGCCCCCTCACGACCACCCACGTTGATCATAATCTGGCGACAAAATATTCCACTTGGTGAGAAAGAATAAAATTAAAATCGCCAAATCAAGAGAAAATAATTCAAAATGCGAAAAAACGAAAGATTCAAATTGCCAAATTGTAAGACTATTTTTTTTTTCGACAACTGTCTCTTAAAATATCTAGCTCAGGGGTTCTCAAACTTTTAGACCGACGTACCACTAAATCAAAGTTCATACTTCCGCGTACCACCTGGTAATAAACGTAAAGCTAACATAGAAAAACCTGTCTAAAACGAAATATTTCTCCGGTCTTTTCTATTTCCGTTATAGCAGGTTTTATTGCATTTAAAAATGGATGATTATATTACTAAATTGACTGCTTTGTAATAACATTCAAATTCAAGTATAAAGTAGTATCATCATTAAAATTTAAAAATGCATACAATATCAAAATACAGTATTTTGGTGTAGTAAAAAAGCCACAATACTTAATGACATATTGACGCACACTGATTCACATACTGTTGTAGTAGGCTAATGAAAATGGTGGGCTTGTTTTATCAAGCACAACTTCTTCATGTCTGGTTCAATATTAGGAAGTTTTAGTCATAAGTCAGATTCGATGTTTAGTTTATTCCTGTATTTGTTTTTCATATAACAAAGGGGGAGGGGGGAAGCACATTCACAGAGATATGTTGGGCTAAACACAAACAGACTTTGACGATATTAGACGGTACTCTGATATTCTCGTCAGCGTAAATTCTGTTACATTCATATCCTTTTGAATGTGGACGCCATTAATCCATCACAGGAGAGGAGAGCTGAATAAGTTCATTTCTTTCCTCTCTGGTGAGATACATACAGTGGCAGGGTGTCTCAAATGAGAAACGAATTTCTAGAGCACGATTTAAGGTCATGTGGAGCTCAAGACCCAGTACCTTTTCGGAGCCAGTTTCAAACCAAGATAATAGCTATAAATTTTTGGAGGGAGTATTCAGGGGTTATCCTTAGATATTATGATATGGTTACCAAGTTAATCAAAATCTTTTTTGGTTTTTGAGAAATAATTGGAAAAAAAATGCCTTCTAATAAACTTTTTGTAAACAATTTTATTTATTTTGGGGCCCTCCATCAGTGGTGGGCCATAGGCCATGGCCTAGTCGGCCTCTGCATTAATCAGGTCCTGCGAATATCTTATCTAAAGCTTAGTTAGCTCATTTAACATAGGCTCAATACAACCGTATTAATAATCTGGATACCTTTAAATGCGACAGTAATGTCGCTCAGTAGGCAAAAACACTTGCAAGTTTCTTCATACATTTATATATATACCACTGCATATGACCACAGTTTTTGTTTGATTTGAATAATCTTACTCTCTTGGCCATTTTAAATAACCTTAATCGCTTAAAAACTGATTTCCATGAAATAGGAGGAAACTATAACACTTTTTGTACAAGAGAAGAAAAATATTTCAATCAACACAATGAATCAATTTATGAATTGTGTTTGAAATAAGACTTTTATTTCAACAACTCCTAGACACTCTTCTAGCACAAAAAGAACAATGGGTAATAAAACAACATTTGAAGTGTAATTTATAAATTACTCTTGGAATGTTGTTTTGTATTAACTCCTCCTACTCACACACGCTCCTCCTACTTCCAACCATTCAGACTTTACCTTCAGATAATTCAATTTGTAAAGCATGTTTAAAAACAGGTCTTCCGCTAATTAGAAGTACTTCATTCATTCATTAATTTTAAAATTAGGTCTTTATTAAAAATTAAATTTTTATCTATCTATTTAAATCTAATAATTGTGTTTTTAATTCTGGAAAACTGATTGTATCATAAGCGTTGAGTGCGAATTTCAGCAAGTCTGGTGTAACAAACATTTCTCGTAACAAGAAAATAGAAAAAAACATTTACAGATCCTAAATCACGTTCTAAATTTTTTTGAAAATTTCCAAGTTAATAAAGACAAGCCGTTTTCGATTCCATAATAATATCATGATTTTTGTATTTTATTCCACGTACCAGTATCGGACTTTTGCGTACCAGTAGCCAGAGCTTCGCGTACCAGTACTGGTACGCGTACCATAGTTTGAGAACCCCTGTCTAGCTAAAGACTTATAATTCTATTCATTCGTTAATTAAATCCTGTATACAAATGTTTAGCTCATATGAAACTGCGATTATTAAAAAAGGTTTTCTAAAGATTAAATAAGATCGTCTATTATATCAGGAAAAATATATACGAAATTTAAAATACTTCAAAATTTTTATATTATTAAATCCCGAACGATTAAAAAATATGTATATTATCAAACTCTTCTAATGAATTTATCTGTTACAGGGAGACTCACATATGAATCAGTCTTTCCCCACTACTCATGTCTAAAACTACATCCACGAAACCCTCACTAAAAGATCTCAAATCGAACTAATCAAATAATGAAAATATTTTCCAAAATACTTCAAAAACATCTCATAGATGGCGCTTTCAATCTTAAACGAAAAAAAAATTCTAATTCTCAAAGACAGAGAAAAAATCTGTACAATTAATTTATCCAACTCATTAAAACTAAAAAAAAATTATAAAGATACTAAATAACCCACCGTTAAAAATACTAACACACGACTGAATTAGTCTTTCCCCACTACTCATGTCTAAAACTATATCTAAGAAACACTCACTAGGCGCCTACGCTTCCTAAACTAAAAGATCTCAAATCAAACCCCGCCTAAGCAAATAATAAAAACATTTTCCAAAATACTTCAAAAACATCTCATAGATGGCGCTACTAAAGAGAAAAAAAACGAAACGAATTTAAAACACTTTAAAAAATAAATTCTAAACTTATTATCTAAATTCCTTATACAGGGTGATTCATAAAAGATGGGCAGAACTTTAAGGGGTTATAGTACACTTAAAGACAAATAATATTAAATAGGAGACTAAGGGTCCCAGACGTATTCCCAAGGAGATAGGGGGCATTAAAGTTTAGGGTCCGAAATTTCAAATGATTATAAAACATGGAAAAATTGGTCGATTCGTTTGCGGTTTTTGCAAAAAATTTTCTTTATGCCAGTATTTTCTTGAAATAAAATTTTAAAGTTCAATTTCAAAAAATGCCGATAGGGGGCGCTTTAGACTTTGGAGTAACAAACAACTATTTTTTAACGTTATTTTTTGTATTTCTTTAAATGATTTCGAAAGCTTAGACTTAAACTTAAATTTTGATCTAAAAATCTGAGTCCTAACGAGTAGTTAAGTAGCGTAAACTGAAATTTGAAATTTGAAACCCTTCTCCCCCCAGAACAAAAATCAGTTATTCCCGATCTTTGTGTCGTAGATTAGGCTCTAACTACTGCCGCGTTTTGCTAAAATTATTCTTTATGTCAGTATTTTCTTGAAAATAAATTTTAAAGAAAATTTTCAAAAAATTCCGATAGAGGGCGCTTTAGACTTTGGAGTAACGAACAACTATTTTATACCGTTATTTTTTGTGTCTCATTAAATGCTTTCTAAAGCTTAGACTTAAATTTTCAGCCCAAAATCTGAATCGTTAGACGTGGTTAAGTTTCTGGGGAGAGGGGTTTGAAATTTCTACTCCTGAGCACAGTTCAGTTTACCATGTCCACACATTGTGTGCTGTGATACGAGGTAAAAAGACACAAATTAGGATTATGTTACCAAAGCATATTTATTAACATGTAATCACAATAAATGTTCAAAATTGTGACCACCAGAGGTTATGCACGCAGAACAACGGCGACGAATGGAACGGCGAACATTCGCGAAAACATCAGGCTTTTCGAGCACTTCCCCTACAGCGGCGGAAAGTCTGGCGACCAGTTCCTCGGGGGATTCAATGGGTGTCTCATACATAAGAGCCTTCAATCGTCCCCAAAAAAAGAAATCGAGGGGTGAAAGATCTGGCGAGCGAGCAGGCCAAGCAACAGGACCACCTCGACCAATCCATCTGTTCGGAAATGTGATGTCCAGATAGTTGCGGACGTCTCGTACGTAATGGGCTGGCGCTCCATCGTGCTGGAACCACATGACCCGCCGGATGCGTGGAGGAACAACGTTTAACAGGTCTGGCAGCACATGTTGCAGAAATGTGAGGTATGTTTTACCGTTGAGGCGTTCAGGAAGAAGGTACGGTCCGATTAGGTGGTCTCCGAGGATTCCTGCCCAAACATTGATGGAAAAGCGTCTCTGATGAGCATGTGGATACGTAGCATGTGGATTGACATCCGCCCATACATGTGCATTGTGTGTGTTAAATGTACCTTCACGTGTGAAGGTACATTCATCGGTGAAAAGCACAGTTCGTCCAAAATGTGGATTTAGCGCGTTCTGCTGCAGAAACCAGCGGGCGAATTCAATACGATTTGGATAATCCCCTGGAGACAGTTTCTGGACTCGTTGCACATGAAACGGGAGCAAATGTTCATCCTTCAGTACCCTCCAAGTCGTGGACTGTGAGGTATCCACCTGGCTAGCCACTGTTCGTGTACTTGTACTTGGCTGCGCCGCTACTACATCCAGAATGGCTTCTGCAACAACTACTGATTCGTCCTTTTTTGCACGACCTGCATTCGGCCGGGAAGCGAGAAATGATCCCGTCTCACACAACTGTCTGTGCAAGCGCTCGAAAGTTTTGCGGTTAGGCAACCGCCTGTTAGGAAATCGCTCTCCGTACATTCGTTGTGCCTCTGCACCATTTCCATCTGCCGCTCCGTAAATTAAATGCATCTCAGCCTTTTCCTTATTCGTGAAGGGCACCATCTTCCGATTCATTACTACAGCGACTTACACTTGACTCACCGTTCAGTGGTTTTTATGCCTGAATCGTGTCGAAATTTTGCATACGTGTTCTTCTTCTTCCCCATTTGACATTTGCATACTTTCTGTTTCCTTCTTCACCCGGTGACTAGCGTCAGGAATGGAGCTTTAACGTTTGCATGAGCGACGTTTCCAACTGTGCCAGTGCCTTTATGAGTGAATTCCGACTATGCAGTCCTTGACGAAAGTTGTATTTTTGCCTCGTATCACAGCACAGAATCGTTGGGCATGGTTAAGTAGTGCAAACTGAACTATGTTCAGAAGTTGAAATTTGAACCCCCTCCCCTCGCTACTGAACCACGCTCAGCGATTCAGATTTTGAGCTGAAAATTGAAGTTTAAGTCTAAGCTTTAGAAAGCATTTAATGAGACACAAAAAATAACGGTATAAAATAGTTGTTCGTTACTCCAAAGTTTAAAGTGCCCTCTATCGGAATTTTTTGAAAATTTTCTTTAAAATTTATTTTCAAGAAAATACTGACATAAAGAATAATTTTAGCAAAACGCGGCAGTAGTTAGAGCCTAATCTACGACACAAAGATCGGGAATAACTGATTTTTGTTCTGGGGGGAGAAGGGTTTCAAATTTCAAATTTCAGTTTACGCTACTTAACTACTCGTTAGGACTCAGATTTTTAGATCAAAATTTAAGTTTAAGTCTAAGCTTTCGAAATCATTTAAAGAAATACAAAAAATAACGTTAAAAAATAGTTGTTTGTTACTCCAAAGTCTAAAGCGCCCCCTATCGGCATTTTTTGAAATTGAACTTTAAAATTTTATTTCAAGAAAATACTGGCATAAAGAAAATTTTTTGCAAAAACCGCAAACGAATCGACCAATTTTTCCATGTTTTATAATCATTTGAAATTTCGGACCCTAAACTTTAATGCCCCCTATCTCCTTGGGAATACGTCTGGGACCCTTAGTCTCCTATTTAATATTATTTGTCTTTAAGTGTACTATAACCCCTTAAAGTTCTGCCCATCTTTTATGAATCACCCTGTATAGGTTTTAGACATAAATCTAGAATTTTCCAGAGGTTTCGGATGTCCAGAATTTACCAGAAAGTACTTCAACTTTCGAGAGAAGTCCTCAAGCGAGAAAGGACCTTAATGCACAGGTATAAGGGGGGAGGGGGGGACAAAAAGTCGCCAACCTGGCGACATTTGGCGATATAGCGCCAAATTTGGCGACAAAAATAAGTCGCCAAAGCCATCGCCAACGTGGCGATAAACCCATTCCTTGGCGAGTTTCCAATAGACCTCCATTGTAAAGTCGATGCTGTAAGGTTGCTTTTCTTGCAAAGCACCAGAGGCCTTTTGCATTGAGTTACATAATTTTCGATATGAAATACATTAAATAATGCTGCAATTTCACTATAAAAAAATGGAATATTTACAAAATTCATAACAATACTATATTAGGCTAGAAGTTTGAAACCAAATTTCTTTCACGATTGTAAAAAAACTTTCGCAAAACGTGAAAAAAACTCTAAAAATCGCATTAAAAAAATTCAAAAATCGCTTTACGAATCTACTAATAAAACAAAGTTTCGCTCTCTGTGTGTGTGCGTGCGATGGCTAGCCAAATCTACCGCCCCTAGAGATCTGAAAATTTGGATTTAGGTAGTTTAAGGCAGGTTCTAGTGCACCTGTGGCTCGGAATTTTAATATTTTGATAATTACCCCAGATACTAATTAAAAACTTATCAAATGCTTATCTCTTTCTTTCCATGTTGTTAGAGACGTTAGCTCATGCACAGAACCCGATGTACGCAGCTGACGATAATGAAGAACCATTTGAAAGACGAATTTGTTTATCTCGCCACTCTGTTTAACTTCTATAACCATTTGGTTTATTTAAAAACGAAAAACATATTCTGAAAGATCGCACTGTTACGTCTCAAATGCCGCAATCAATTTGAAAAAAAAAAAATGATGTTTGAAAACACTTTGAAAAACCTTTTTGAAGTTGTATAGTTTTCTCGAGTGGATGTTTTCCTCCTTACGGAGATGCCCCTCAAGAGCGCAATTTTGAGATAGAGACAAACCAAAAATATGCTCTTAAAGCTGAAACCTTCTAATTGACGGTACAATTGGTTTTTAAAAATACGAATTTTAACCCTTTCAAAAACACCGGCGAACGCAGGTCATTTCGCGCCTCCTTTTTTCTTACGCTAAAAATAACTAAACGTCCGTATTTCAACACAATCTTGTTAGAGCATCTCAGTAGATCAGATTTACATCACCTACAATAATTTCGAAACGTTCGGACGAGAAGAAATATTTTTTTTTAAATAAAATCTGAGAAATTTTCGACGAAAACGGATAATAACGGGGTGTTCCTGCGTGCCCGCACGCTTAGCTTCAGGTAATGTTTTCACTACATAATATATATGTATTTTCACAAAATTTTATAGACCATTCGGAAACAGTTATATTTATAAACTACTAAAATTTCAAAGAATTCGGACGACGAAAACTATTTTTACTTTCTTTTTTTGTTGTTGTTAACAGACCCGACGCGAAAACCAAAAAATGCGAGAAGAAAACATATTTATTTTACGACTAGATAGCAATACTTCTGACCTAATTTTTACACACGCTGTAAAACCGTAAATATTTATAACCATTAAAAATTTCAGAGTTTGGACAATAAAAACTATATTTTTTAAACTATGAAACGACCATACGTGAACAGAAAAGAAAATGTTTTCTTACGAGCACGTTTATCACTAACTAGCCGCCACAAGCGACCAGTTTGGTCTCCCTTAAATGGATGTTAAGCATTGTAACACGTTACTTTTATTAATTTTTTTAGCCACCCACAGGGAGGCTTATTCTTTCAATCTCTATCATTTTTCATGTTTATGAAAAGTCACAGCAATCCATCGTTGCCACAGGTTAATCTCGGAAAATGAAACATTTGAAGTTACTGAAAAAATTAATAACTCAAAAAGTATTTATCACAAAATTTTTAGACAAACTGCGTTAGAAAGGAAAAAAATTGTATTTTTCTTGATATAAATTTAAAATCGAATGATTATGCCGTTATTCAAATAATGAATTTCAAAAATTACCAAATTTTACAATGAAGTACCATAACGAAACCTTCACGCGTAAAAAGATAATGATAAGGGCGACGTGTCCTGACGTGTATATTGGCTATAGCACGAGTCACAAATTATAGTAGCCTTATTATTCTGTTAAAATATAAAAGTGAATTATGATGTCACGAGAGCATGATTTTTATTTAATTCCGGTTTACTGTTACGTTTACAATTTATTATTTACTGTTTTCCATTGATTTATATGTTTTATAGCTACATTTTTTAATAACGTGAATTAACCTATATTATTCACAACTAAAAAGAAATGGATATTTGTCGAAAAATTAAATAAAATCATGCATTCATGACATCATAATTCACTTTTATATTTTAACAGAATAATAAGGCTACTATAATTTGTGACTCGTGCTATAGCCAATATACACGTCAGGACACGTCGCCCTTATCATTATCTTTTTACGCGTGAAGGTTTCGCTATGGTACTCCATTGTGAAATTTGGTAATTTTTGAAATTAAATATTTGAAAAAGTGCATAATCAGTGGATTTGAAATTTATATAAAGAAAAATAATATTTTTTACCTTTCTAACGCAGTTTGTCTAACAATTTTCCGACAAATACTTTTCGAGCAATTAATTTTTTCAGTAACTTCAAACGTTTCATTTTCCGATATTAATCTGTGGCAACGATTATCGAAAATCCCAGTCGTCAGCAACACGTACCTTTTTATTAAAGAGGATTGTAAATTTGGTACTTTCGTGTTATAGCGCCTTCCAAGGATGAACTGCCAAACGGTCAAGATTTATCGCCAAATTATAAAGCATGTATGACATTATAATAATATATGATATATATATATAACATTTCTGTACGTATGTGGCCAAGTTATAGTCATATATGATGTATATATATGACATGTGCATATGATGTATATACGACATATAAGACATAAATACTATGTGTATAATGACGTATATGGCACATATAGGAGTGTTTGGAATTTATATATGCATATATAGGATGCCTATATAAGCTTTGCGATGATCTTGGCGAAATCATAACTGCAACCTTGGCATAATCATAATTGTGGGAGCCACTATAACACGAAAGTACGGTAATTTTTTTTTTTTTTAATAGCCACACACAGGGCTAATTCTTTCAGATTACAGTAAAATTCATGTTTATGAAAAGTCACAGCCACTCCATATATAAAGGAGGACACCCTGTATGCATAGCTATACAAATGGTTGTTACTGACGATATTAAAAATCAAATTGTCTCTCTGTATTATGCCGATACTTCCGCTTGTATTTCCTTTCTCAGTCCCTAATTGCCATACAGCGAGCGCAGACCCCATTTAAACAATAATATAAAGGATCCAACAAAGTTAAACCCGTCGTGGCGGACATTTCTAAGGGGACCCGTGGCCCTATCTCCAATAGGAATGAAGTTACCTCTGGGGGGGGGGGGGTAAGTTCTTGTAAGTTCCTGGGGGGAAAGGTTCAGTAAGACCTTTTTGGTGCTCCTCCCTCATGTAAACCCCTTCATGTAACATATCAATAATTGATAGATCTCGTCAAGCACTATGGTCTGGTCCTACTCTCCGCCTCTCACTCGCCCCCTCCCTTAAGAAGCATATTTCTCTGTTTCAACTCTTTCTAAATTTTAGTTTTTCCCATCTTTCTCAGCCCCTTTAAGCCCCACAGAGGGCGTAGGCCTTTTCTAAAAGATCCAACGAAATTAAAATCGTAGAGGCCGACATTTCTAAGAGGGTCCCGAGGACGTATATCCCATAGGACCGGAGTTACCCCCCCCCCTCACGGTGGAGACATTCAAGGTGCTCAAACCCCGTCATGTAACATATCAAAAGTGTGATCTCATCAAGCACTTTTGTCTGATTTTACTCTCCCCCTCCTTCTCTTCAGTCTCCTGTCAAGAGCACTTTTCTTATTTATTTTTTTTCAATTTTTCATATTTATTTTAGTTTTTCCCATTTTTATCTGTTCCTATGGACCGGACAGCTCCAAAATTTTACCAAAATTAGCTGTAAACTGCCTAAAGGTATTCCCCCCCCCCTTCTTTTGGCGCCCTCGGTTTTCACGTATTTCTCGAGGGGGCCCGTCAGAGGGGCGAAAAGGGGGATCCCTTTTAAAGTCCCATCTCTCAATTTCAAGTGAGGATTCATTTTAAAGGTCTCGTAGAGCACTTGCGTTTTGTATAGCTCCCCCCTCCCGTCCCCCCAAGATCCCGTCAATTAATGCTAACTCATCATTTGTTAAACAACTTCTCTTAGTTTTATCCATCATAAAAGCTGCTATCATAGAACTTTTCATTATCTTTTTTAGGTTATCTATTAAGTGCTAAAATGCCTTGAATAATTAAAAATAATTTAAAGGGTGTCATTATGCCAGCACATTTGTAAACAACAACTACCTCGCCACGTCTCAGCCCATTGAAGCCACATCTTTTTACTATTATAGTTATTAAAAATACTTCTAGTCACCGAATCTTTTAAAACTTGGTGTGCTCGTGCCTAATATATTCCGCCAGCTCACAAAAAATCTTAGAGCGCTAACTAAATTCTAAAGTGGAGAAGCTGGCTTATGCTAACAAACACTTTTTTTGACGAGTTAGACTTGGCTGAAAAAATCTCAACAATAAAAGCCGTGGGTGGCCAATCTATATTCTGCCGTAAGGTAGAATTTTTCCCGCTTGTTTTTTTTAATCCTTCGCCAAACCGAAAGATTCTAATAGACAAATCAAGAACTTTTGCCATCATGGTAGCATTTCGCATATTTTGTGTTGTTATGTATTTCATCTTTCTTGACAAAAACCGCTTAACCCAATTAAACATTTATGCTTCATGACCGTTTGCTTATCAGTTGCAATATATTCGCTAATGCGGAGATTCTTAAACATATTAAGTAATTTTCCGTAATTGGGTCCATTGCCAATTGGCGTATTTCAGTTAATACGATTTGATGTTATGAAGTCTATTTTGTGGAAGTTTTTTTGAAGTACCATATTGTTGCTAATATTTTTTTTGTTTGTTTCTCGCTAACTTTGGCTGTAGACTAGATTTCTGAAGATTAGAAAATCTATCATTATTCTCATCTAAAACGTTTTGAATAATTTGCCATAATCAGCCTGCATATTATTACACGTAATCTTTGGTACAGCTGTCGCAGACGCACCGGCATATGATTTTGGCGCCCAAATGGCGATTTTATGCATGGGCAACCCCGCTGTTTCGGCTAGATTTTGCATGGTATGGCAACCCGATAGAGCAGATTCCGTATGTTTTATAATAAATTAAATATTGTGTGTTCAATAATAAATTGATCATTGTGTATGTTTTATAATAAAATTGTGTGTGTTTTTAATATAAAATAAAATATTTCATAATAAAATGAAAGTAACATGTTGTTTTCGCAATCTCTAACAGGTACCTGAAAATGGGGTTTTCTCGCCAAAATAGCGCAAAACAAAAATCTCGCCAGCCCCGATGCGTCGGCGAAAGCTGTTCCATTTTAAAAATGCTATTGGCAGGATTTGCGCCCAAATAACATAAAAGTACTTAATGATGTTATGTATTTTATAAATGTAAATTAAATTACTGTTTTGAACATGATTGGTCAATAACAATGGTAAATATGATTGGTGACTAATAATCATTTTTGGTTATCTCTCTTCCCATAACACATAAATACCAAATTAACTGACAAATCGTTTCGAAATTTGATTCATTAAATATTATTACATAAGTTGTATTTGTTTACATTCAGCTTCCGGCAAGAAAAGATCCGGAAGGAAGTTGAGTTGTATAGCACATAATTATGATAAACTTTGATTGTCTCAAATTATTTTTTTTACATCAGGTAGCGGTCCAAAAATTCATTTGCAGAGAACTTGCTTTTCGAACAATTACCTCCATGGTTTAATATTTTAAACGTTCACGACGAATGAATGTTTTTCTTTTTCTGTTGTTGTTTACTTTCATGGATAGAGAATTTGAACTGCAAACCTAATTTTAACTGAAGTTACTGTGGAATATATACATAATTGAATGTAAGTCAAATGTACTCAAATATTAATTTATTTTGAATAATATTTCCAAAAATGTAACTTTCATGCAGTTTTATTTGAAAAAATAATTTTGAATAAAAATGGCCGCCTGGCATATGAAAAATGAAGCGGACATCTATTTATAATCTATTTATATCTCCCTGCACATGACTTACGGTTTTATTATATAGATAAAAATGGCCACCTGGCATATGAAAAATGAAGCGGACATCCAGGAACTGTTGATGACAGTCACATGACTTACGGTTTTATTATATAGATAATCTGTAGTTTTTTCGCGAGTGTCATTAAAAATATAAATTCATACAAAATAAAATAATACAAATTTGGGGTTTATTTAAGGTTATTATCGCGGGTCCGGGCAACGCCGGGTGGGTTAGCAATCATCAAGTCTATAATAAAAAAGATAGAAAATTGTTTGTCTGTGTAGCAAGTGCTGTGTTCTGAATAGACTGCTGGGCGCAGAGCTACAAGATTTGGCAAGAAGGTATCTGTATGTCTGACGATGTGCCCCTCGAAATCAGTTTTGGATTTTCTTATTACAATTTTGAGCATGTTTCGCGTTTGGCGACAATTTTTCTACATTAGTAAAAGGGATCCGGTTTTAATCTTTTAGCCCAATATACTAAATTTTATCGCCTTTTCAATAAGTTTATTCGGAATTCATGCAGCAATTTTTGAATTACAAATAAACTTTATTGAAAAGAGGTTGAAATTTACTATATTGGGCTAAAAGACTAATAATCGGATTCCTTTTACTAATGTGAAAAAATCGCCGTAAAACACAAAAAAAGGCTGAAAATTGCAATAAATAAAAATCCTGAAACTGGCTTCGAGATGCATAACTTCAGACATACAGGCATCTTCTAGCTAAATCTTATAGCGCTGCACCTGGCGATCTATTCAAAACACAACACAACACACACAGAGAGAGCGAGAGAGAGAGAGAGACAAACAAACAAACTTCTTTCTATATTACTATGGATTTATTTATTTATGAAGATTTAATTTTGTCATAGAATATTATCCGGAAATAAATGCTGAATTATTTAAATATTGTTTTAAATTCAAACTTGTTAATCTTCCGAAATTGAGCTGCATGTGACAAAGATAGATTATTTTTTTAATCATGCTTGCAAATTATTTTGAAAATCATAAAAAAATCAGTAAATTGAGATACAGTTTTCAAACAAATCGCATGAAAGTTCATTTTTATTTTCCATTATTATTATAGATTTGACGGTGTAAAACAAAACTATGTAGTGTGTAGAAGCTAAAATTTTTCATAAATTTATTTTTCAGGTGGTTGCCATTGTGAATATGACGTCCGCGTTACTCAAGGACATATTTTTGCTTTATGATATAGATAAGCCTTTTTTTTTTCTTTCTTTTTTTTTTCTTTTGATGACAGCAGAACAAAGTTTTCAAAACTAACTTAAGCAGCAGCATGTCACCACACAGTTTTAGCCCTTTGGTCACTATATTAACCTGATAGTTATAATTGAACTGAATGAGATATTTTGATTTTGAGGACAGGGATGAAGAAATTTAATTTTTTTTCTATATTTAGAAAAGCTTTATAACATTAATTAGATTAAATTTCTTTTAAAACATTAATTTTAATTTCTTATGGATAAGTAGGAAATCAAAATTGCAATATAATTTAAATAAAAATGATATAATTTTGATGCAGTTATAGTACAATAAATGGCATTTAAATTAATGATAGTTTAAAAAAAAATTAAATGTCTTTTATGCAATTGTAGTAAAACTAGTTTCTACCCGTGATTTCATTCACTTAGCATTTAACGAAGAATCCATGTATAAATTAAGCAAAAAATTTCACTCACAATAATTAGAAACATATACAATTAACCAACTCCATATCATATTTTACAGACGACCATTATGATTCCAATTTGGATATTTAGGTTTTTACAAATAAGATCATTTAAATTTCTTTCATGTTCTTGAAATTCCATATGTTTTCTCTAAGATTAAGTACATTGAGTAAATTTACTTCCTTCTATTTTATCACTTCTATTTAATCTATTTTATATTTATAGCGTTCATAGATATTGATTTATTTTATGTCTTCATGTCAAAGAATATTGTTTAAAGTGGTTATATTAGTAAATATTTTTGAAGAAATTTTTAATTAACAGGTTACTTCAGACATGACTTTGAAGTGATCAGAATAATCGAAAAATCAACGTAAAAAATGTTGTGTCTATTCCAAAACACTGCACATTTTGAACAAAAAATAAAGATATATGCTTTAATAAAAAACGTGATGAAGTAAAAAAGTTCAAAAATAAATACTAATAAAAGAAAATGAAAAATATCTAACTCTCATACATTTATTGAATTTTTATTTCATAGTGCCATATTTTTCACATCTGTAGAACTACCAACAATGCAAAATGTTTATCATGCCCAATGGACTCTCAAAGCCTAAATCTTATATATTAAGAAATAAAGTTGTTGCTTAGTGCTTTCAATCTGTTCTGCGAAAAAAAAAAATCTTATTTATGAAAAAAGAAGATTATGCACACAAATTACGGATAAACATATCATATCGATTGTTGTGTTGAAAGTTAGGTTCATCGAAATTTCGAAAAATATACTCCAATGGGGGACAAAGATTACCTCGCAGAGATATTTTCAAAAATAGATTAAGATATATTAAAATTTAAAGAAATTATCAGACTATCCTGTCCTGCTTATTTGGGATAACCAATAGTACAGGAACAGGATAACAGATTAATACCACAATTCTTTACTAGCTTTTTCATAATCAAGGTGCAGAGAGAGAATTTCTTGCTTAATTAGTGGCATCGGCTCATCTTTGACTATCAAGTGAATGATGTCACAGGGAAACCCTAGTCTTCAATGAAAACTAAATGCTAACAACGTTTACATCAACTTTAATATATTTCTTTAATTTTAGTGTAATCAGGATTCTGGAAAATTTTATAGTAAAAGGTCTTTTAACTTATGTACTTGCAGACAATAGATTCTGAAAATCACATAAATTTGTGTAATTGCAATAAAATCCTTATTTTTTCTGAATGAAAATCGGCACATGATTTAATGTATGATGACACTTTTTACCAGGGATAGTTTCACATACAGACTGAGACTAATACTTGTCAACATATTTGTTTTTTCCTTCACTATGTGAATCTTTTGCAAATATGCATTTCTTTTTATTTATTGAAATCGTTAAAAAATTTAGCTTTTATACCAGTATTTAAAAAAAAATTGTTTCCTAAGCCTAAATAAATATAATCTTGATTATTGCAAAAAAAAAATTTAAGCGAAATGAAAATTTGTTTTATAAGTGAAAAGCTATCCACGACATCACTTTCTCATGTAAAAGCTATATATTAACCATACATCTGTATTAAATATGACATCATATTCACCTGCTTTCTGTACTTACTCAAATTCATGCTTCTTGTATTATTAACAAATATTTGAAAATGTACACTTTTTTTTCAGATATGCTGTCGCATTCATCTGCTTTCTGTATTTACTTACTCATACTCCTGCTCCTTGCATTATTGACAAATATTTGAAAATGACTGTTATACTTCCAACATGATGTCATATTACTCTTCTTTTTAATTATTGAAACTTTTTATTTCATTTTATTAAGGTTCCTGTAATACAGGCTGATTCATGCGGCCATTAAATTGCTCAAACGGACGCCACACCTGACATCTTATGTAAGGTTGCGAATGAATTTAGTTACATAATCACATGCAAAAATATAAGAATAGTTAAGTCATTTAATAGTGTCATACATTACAAAGTAAAAAAAAAAAATACATGTAATTATGCCTTTGTGTAATGCGATATTAAAATTAAAAATTCATTTTCATAAATTAATATTTATTTATATGTTTCACTTACAATGTAAATTACACTAATACTAAATTTGATTTAATGTGAGTATATATATTCACATACACTGGACTCCTACATCTTTATTACTTGACCATGAAATTATAATATGATTTGTTATTAATGAAAAAATCTTAAATGCTAACCTTAGTAGTAATATTCTATGGAATAAATTTCATAAGTTAAATATCCAGTTTTTATGGTTTAATTGCATGTAAAATAACACTTTATTAAAATTTTTAAAAAATAATAATTTCATAAGAAAGAATGAGAACTTTCCAACTGATTTCCATTTACTTTTAATTTCATCTTAATCCCCCCTACAACTTTGTTAGTTAATATAGTTAATATTGTTATATTTTCATATAGTTAATATTGTTAAGCTTAATTTTTATTATAATTTTTTTTTTTACTTTTCTGCTCATTTATTATTTTATTGCAACAATAAATAATCAATTATTTACCCCCCCCCCCCGCCTCCCCAGTCCAAACTGAACATTCAAAGTTTAAAAATTTTAAACCTTATTGTTTTTCTGCCCTAATTGTAATTTTGTAGTAACAATAATTAAATAATAGATCGTCAAAATTACCTCCCCCACCCCTTCTCTAGCTGACAAAAATAAAAATCTTTAAAACTTTTTATTTTTTTTTATGTTTGTGTTACTTTGTTCTAACAATAAATACATAGTCATCTAACGCCCCCCCCCCCCCCCTCTCTCTCTCTCTCTCTTTCTCTCTGAATTTTCAGCTTTATTCTTTTGAAACTCTTCCGCCCCGCCACAGAACACAAAGTCGTAAAATCTTTAAATTTAGATTTTAAAAATCTCCGATTTCATTGCTTTTTAGCAACAAAAAATGAATTGAACCATCTAAATCAACCCCTGGCCACCTAAACTAAACCAAACCTGTGGCGCTACAATCCATTAAGGATCCTAGCCTACAGTGCCCAGCCCTGTTTTCTTGACCATGGGCCCTGGGGTACTATGCAGCATATGTCCCAGCCAGATGGTCAGTTTAACACAGTACTTGTGTTTAGTTCCCAAGCAAGCTTGGTACTCATTTTATCAACCACGAAAGGATAAAAGGTTGAGTGAACCTTGCTCAAATATATATAGATAGATAGATAAATAGATAAGGGCAGACTTACTAGACATGGGGGAAGCAAGATTTTGTCCCTCTCTTATGGAATTGGACTGTTCTCCCCCATGAGAATGTCTGGTACAAAATATGAGATTCAAAGAACCAGTTTGTTGTATACTAGTGATCAGGTTGACACTGTATTTGGTATAATTCTTCAATCTGTCTATTTATAGACAACTACTTGGTCTATCTTCATTTATATGGAATCTAAATATTCTAAATCCATTCCTTGACAGGTTAGAACAATTTTCTGCTGAACAACCATCCATTTTTAATGATTTTGAAACTCGATAATCATTTAAACGCTTCTTGCACATAGGCAGCAATGAGCCACAAGCACTAAGTGACTAAAAGATGCTTGATAAGTCAGCCTGTTCCTGTATTAAAGAAGCCCTAATTTCCATGTGGAAATTTTTTAATTGAAAATTAATTTATGTCAAAAGAATTTTATTGTAGGTTTTGCATTTTTGGCAACTATAAAGAAAAATGGTTAAATTTTATAGGAAATGGTTGTTATCTTTTTATTATTATTATTATTATTAATTAAAAATTAATGATAACTTATTTTGATTCTGGATTATTTTTGTTACCTCAGCCATGTTTTAGTAAGCCTGTATGTAAAATTTCCCAACTGTGGATTTTCATAAAAATACATACAGAATGACAGACTTACAAATTTTCATTTTTATATATTAGACTAGTATATAACCCTGTCAAAAATGACGGATTGTCGATCCGCGTTTCATTTTCATAAGACTTCATACAAACATACAGCATGAAGATTTATTATTGAAAGGTTTGTATTGTAGAAAAATACATTTTAAAAATGACAAATGATTTCTACAAATAAAAATAATGAGGATATATATACACACACATATATATGTATATATATATATATATATATATATATATATATATATATATAATTTACTTTGTATTACATTTCTAAAATAGTTCAACGATTGGACAAAACATTCAAATTAAATATTAACAACTAATCCATGTGTGACAGTTTTTGTAAAAAAGTGTTATCAATGAGTTTCTAAACAGCTAGACTCACCACATAACTGATTGTTTGTTTATATAAGAAAAATTAAATGCAAATTACGCTGTACTATGTGTTTCTTATATTTTAATTACGTTTGGTAAGAAATAATCATTTTACAGTTTATGACCCATTATTCCGAAATCCAAAATCCGGAAGGAGAATATTCGAAAATTTTCTAAATTAGAAAACTTTTACTAAATTTTTAGATTTTCTGAAATTTTTCGAAAATTTTACCAATTCTTAATTTTTTTTTTTCAGTCCATTGCGTTTCAATGCCTAATCACTCAAATATTGTTACTTCGGTGGCGGGTGAACACCCGAAATTAAAAACAAATCATTTTTCTCTCAAATTTTATTTTAAAATTAATTTATATTACGATTCGTTAGAAACAAAAAAAATAGTTATATATTTATTTCATCAGGGATGATTCGGTTCAAGTTTTCCTAAAAATTTCCATTCGGTTTCGAAAATTTTTGTCTTCAGTCCAAAAATTCGAACATAAATATCTCGAATATTGAACGATCGTCGTCGGAAAAATCAATTATGTCTATCGTTCACAGAAAAACAGTAGACAATTTCTTCAAATGATTGTGGAAACAACGTGAATTTCGTCAAAGGATCGAAAAAAAAAAAAAAAAAAACGCAAAATTTACCGCAGGATTTAAAAAAAAAACGCTTATTTTGTTCACAAATCGCAGAAAAACGTGAATTCCGTCAAAGACTTGCGAAGAAAACGCAAATTTCTTCAAAGCACTCCGAAAAAGTGTAAAATTTCATCAATGGATCACAAAAAAAAAAAAAAAAAAAAAATGGTTAAAGGATCGCAAAAAAAATCCTCGAATTTCGTCAAATAATCGCGGAAAAACATGAATTTTTTCAGAGGTTCGCGAAAAAAAAGACACAAATTTCTTCAAAGCACTGCGAAAAAATTTCTAATTTCGTTAAGGGATCGCGAAAAAAGTGAAGTTTCGTCAAAAGATCGGAAAAAAACGCTAATTTCGCCAAAGAATCTCAGAGAAAACTCGAATTTTGTCAAAGGATCGTGAATAAAAGGCAAATTTCGTCAAAGAATAGCAAAAAACGCAAATTTCCTCAAAGAATCGCAAAAAAAAAAAAAAAAAACGCAAATGTCTTCAAAGGACTACGAAAAAACGCAAATTTTGTCAACGAATAGCTGAAAAAATGCAAATTTTGGCAACGAATAGCTGAAAAAATGCAAATTTTGGCAACGAATAGCAGAAAAAAATGCAAATTTTGTCAAAGAATCACGAAAAAAACATGAATTTTGACAAATAATCGTAAACTTCGGAAGGACCCGAAATCCGGAAAATTCCAAAACTCGGAAAGCCTTTTTCGTCCCGAGTATACCAGAAAATGAGTTTTTATGATGGCAGTAAATTTCAAAATCCGCCAGTAGATGGCGCCTGTATACTGAATCAACCTCAAATCCTCCCTACGAAATAAATCTCCGCTACTTCTGAAAAAAAAAAAACTTGCTTACAGAATTTTTTTTTTACAGAAATGGTGATATATATGTTTTATATGATATAGTTTTTGAAGGTTTTAAGCAAAATTAAAATATTTAAACGCTTTAATATGCTTTTACAAATATTTTAACAGCAGAATCGAATGTAGCATAGATTTTTTAGTAAGCCTAACATGGCGTTTAACTATGGTTGATTCGCAAACCGGAGTGGTCGCACCCGGATGCGTTACAGACAGTTTCTTGCCTTTGGATTTTATTATATGGGAGATGTTGCAATTTTCTCGAAGAAAATCCATATTTTGCAAAAGAATAATTTTCACAGTTGCAATCATTTTGTCCTTTAAACATCTGGCCCCTAATTTCAAAGCTTGTAGATTGAAGAGTCTCTTAAAATAATGCTATTTTGTTTGAAATATTTAAAAAAAAATTAAGTTTGTGACTTAAAATACACGATTTCTTTAAAGTATCATTCTATTGTTAGGGCCCTTCAAAATAGTCTTAAATACCATTTATTCAACTTAAAAATAATTTTTTTAAAGAGATATAATAATATTAATGACAATTTGGGGGGGGTTAGCCATAAAAAGGACATGGCAGTGCTCTAGTCAAAATGTTTTACATTTGAGGTGGTTTTTATTTTAAAATCTTCATGCTCAATAACATCTAAATTCACTTTAAAATTTTTATCTTGCTGTTAATGTAAGTCAAAATTTAATCGCAACAAGAAATCTAACCAAACATAATGACATAAAAAAATAAAGAACATACTTAAATCCTTTTATTAATTAACAGAATAAGTATTTTACAAAGGAATAATAAATATATTTGTTCATAACAAGCCATAAAATTTTTTCAAAAGCTCAACAGTACCATATCTTGAAAATTTTAGGCACAAAGCAGGAAGACATACAAGGAAATGCAAATCACAGGAGGTGTCAAATCTATATAGAAAAAAAAATTAACAATTAAAAAATATATAATTATTATACTTAAAAAAAATACATGTTACCAGGGTTTCCACTAACTTTTTGATTAACCTTAGCAATTTGGCTAATCAACAACAACAACAAAATTATAGCCAAAAGAAAATAATGTTAGCAATAGATTCATCATGAAATACTCTTTATAAAATCTTTCTTTAACACCCTAACATACCCCTATTTCCCTCTTCAATATGTGTTCCCATTTTTTGTAATTGTTTTTAGATCAGTTGTTGATTTAAATTCAACTCTTGGCTACAGAAACTAATAAAACTGCATTCTAGATTCTTTGCAAAAGTCAAGAAAAAAAATTCTAGTCTGATTTATCCCTAAATACTGTTATGGGAAAAAAAAAAAAAAACAGAGTTAACTTAGGGTTTCAGAATAGTAGTATGTTAGTGATTAAATAAAATATTTAAAAAAAATATGAATCCTGAAAAAAAATTAAATACAAATAATAAGTTACATTAAAAAAAATTTTTTAATCATTGAGTAAAGTAATAAAATAAGTTTTTAATCCATATACATAAAGCATTTTTAAAGATATTTACTTCAACTTCCGCATCTCACTATAAATAAGCATGGCTAAACAAAACAAAACATTGTGCATTTGAATCCTCCATTACAATATTATTAAGAAAATCAATCACCACTTAAATCTTTAGAAAATAAACTAAGTATCAACTAAGGAGAAGACTATATAATGACACCTATATAAATCTTAAAAGAGGTGAAAGGTGAATGAAGAAAAATATTAATATAACATTTTTTGGTTTAAATTTTTTCATTGAAATTTAAATGGACAGAAAGTAATATTTTCATAGGGGAAATATATAAAGAACAAATATATAATGAAAAATCAGAACTAAACTCGCCTACATATTTATTTTCATACAGTACAGAACAGATCAGAAAAATGATATATGATACTTTTTTAACCAATCCCATGCACAAACTAGTACATTTACATTTTCCAGTACTTAAGATATTAGAAGGAACAGAAATTTCTTTGGCACCAAATATGGGTTAAAGGTTCAGATATGGTAGAATGACTTTATACTTGCTATCTCTAGGGTTACTGCATAAATAATTGAAGAAAGTGAATGCGGTAAAAATCTGTACATGCAAAAATTTTGAAGAAATGTGATTGGTCATACAAGAATTTGAATATTTAGAAAAACTTATTTTGATGTTTCTTTTTTCATTTTTCTATTGTTCATGAATACTTTATTATATTTTTAGTTTGGCTTTTTAAAATGAATATTTGGGATCTTCCAGCAAATGAGAAAGATGCTACATCCTTTTTCTTTCAATCAAAAGAGATTCTTGTAAAAAGCATTTGTTTTAATGGATACAAAATGTGTTTCTACCTTTATGAAAAACTTATTTGGAAGTGTAATATTTGCAAGAGGACTTCATGTTGGAACATGATTTGATAAATTTCGTATTTCACACCTATAAGCATGTAGATTCATTTATTGTTGGATAGAAAAACTAATTTTGATTAAATGGTGTAAAAAGCTGTTTTGTTTCCATAATATCTTAACCATAAATAATATTTGGCGATTTATCATCTATTTGATATCATCTATCTGTGGGTGGCTAAAAAAAAAAAAACTTAAAATTAATTTATTAATTCATAATTAAGTTCTAAAAATATTAAAATGCTACATTTATTATCATCAAAAACACACCTGTGTACATATTTGTTATAATGCTAGCATATCAAGAAATGAGTGAAAAATCAATTACAAAATACCATCGACACATATAAAAAACAAGTTTAACAAGTTGGAAATTGTACGATACACGTGACATATGAGGTGCTTTTTTTTCTTATTACGTAGGCCACGTTTACAAATGCGAATTTGTATAATCTAATTTGTAAAATAATCTTGAATAAAAATGGCCACCTGGCATATGAAAAAAGAAGTGGCTTGTCCGTATTTGTTTTCCTCAGTCACATAACTTGCGCTTTTATTGTATAGATTACATACGATAGGATTTAATAGAATGAAGAAAACTTTGATTAATATCTTTTTCAGTTTTGATTCAATTTTCAAAAAATTTGAAATGACTCGACAAAATTCTGCAACGATTAAATTATATTGTTTCAAACCATTTGGCTGGGTAGTTTTTTCGCTGTTATATGCGTACGGAATGGACGGACCAGATGACGGTTATAAGTGCTACGTATTTATATAATTACGAACGCACCTAATAAAACAGTATAAAAATCAACAGAGATTTTGCTAGTTACAGCAACCTTTATGATTCTGATTATTTCAGTGTTTAAGCAAGTAATTCTATTACATATCTGTTAAATTTGTGTTTCATTTATATTATTTTATTGATGAAGTGTTAATTTCATTATAGAATATTATCCAGAAACAAACACTGAACTATTTACTAGATTAATTTCACCACAATTATTTCTAATTGGTAAAGAAATCATATGAGATGTAATCTTCCCAACTGGATGAAAAAGTCCGGGCCAAGATTCGAACCCGGGATCTCTTGGCTAAAGCTGCCAATGCTCTACCAACTGAGCAATCCCAGACGAATATGGCTGAACTAATTCATCCAGTTTACCTTAATGATCATAGCATCTGGTCTGATATCTGAATCAGCATAACAGAATAAATCACAGGTAATGGGACCTCCAGTAAACGCTGGCCAGCGTTTACTGGACCTGGAGGGGGATGAGGAGGAGATTGATTATTTATTGTTAGTTTTAAAGACTTTAATTTTTGTGTGTTTGGTCAGAGAGGGGGCATTGGGGGTAGCAGAGAAGGAATTTAGATAACTGATTACTTATTATTACCATAAAGTAACAAACAGAATAGAAAAAGTTTAATAAAATTAAAAAGTTTTGGAGATTTTAAACTTTGCATATTGTGAGGGAGGGCAAAGAAGGAAATGAAATTTCGAGAAGTGCTTGATAAAAAAAAATTAAAAGCAGAAATCCACCAAAATAGGGAAAATTTTTAGCTCTGATTAAGAAATAATAGGAATGTAAAATTAAGGACTTTTACAGACTTTTCTCAAATTTTGTATAAAAATAAGGACTTAGAAGGTATTTGACCATCATTCAAGACTGTCTTTGTTTTAAAAACTTTATTATCTTTAATAACTATGTACTTAACATTTGACATAAACATGTAAAATGAAATGGGGAATGGCGATGAAGGGTATACATACTACATTTAAACAAGCACGGGCATATATACAATTCCACGAACTTACATTTTCAATATCATCTTCACCACCCACTTCATCAAACTCAATAATATTATCGTCTTCTTCCTCTTCTCCAAAGGTGACTGTGTCATTTATCTTAGCTGTAATTTAAAAAGTACACAATATTAAAAAAAAAAAAGACATTAAATTGAGTGTAAAATGCAAACATATGAAAGTGTAAATGCATTGCATTTACTATTTTTTTTCCTTAATTAATAATCACAATTTTCCTTTCAAAAATCCTTCCAAGAACTCAAAAAATTTATACAGCTCCAAGTAAAAAAATTAGAATACTTGAAAACAATTTATTTTGATAAAAATTTATTTTTTATGTATTGCTTATACAAAAAGTAATAAGGGATAAAACTTTATAGGAATTTACATAGTTTATAGAATATGTTAGTATAAAAATTAATGAAAATACAAAAATTAAAAGAATTATTCACACTTGGAAAAAAATCACACTTATTTTAAAAAATAAATAAACAGAGATTGTTTCTAACATCACCTTTACATTTTATAACAGCATGAACTGAACTTGGACAAGCTGGTTACAAGTGGTTTAATGCTTAATTTATACAACTTTCTGAATCAATCAAGAAAACGCATAAGTATTCAAATCTTTTGAAGCCTCTATTTTAGTATTCTAATATTTTGAATAATGAAAATGAAAATATTATTTTTTTAAATATGATATTCACTCGAAATTAAATCTTTTTAAGTTCTACTTTACTTTAATAACATTAAAATGCATTAAAACATCAATCATAGTTCATTTTCAAATGTACTACACTATAATGAAATAAATACAATTAAATTAAAATATTTACTCTAGTATTTTGACTTGGAGATGTATATAATTTACTAACAACTTATAAATACTATGCAATCTTAGCTTTCTAGTATTCCCAGAATTATATTTTAAACTAAATGAAATTTTATCTTTTATTTTCATCTTTTGATTTCTAGCTTGCTTAATTTCAAATAATAAATTTTTAAAGTTTTTAAGATATATTTTTTTAAACATTTAAACTAAAATATAGTGTTAAAATGTTTAAAATGTTAGTATTAGGTTTATTTCTCTGTATTTTTTAAATATTATCTTTTTATATAAAAATATTTTTAGAGCCTTTTTTAATAAATAAATACAGTGTGACAAGAAATAACTTGGACGAAGTTTCAAACCAAAAATCTGTAACTACCACTAAAGTTATAAAGTTATTGTCATAGGAAATTGATTCTAGAAAGCTACTAAACAGGAGTAAGTAAGTTAATTGTGATAACCATTATGGTTAACAAACGATCTGCCATACATGAATTACATATGCAAGGAATGAAACAATGTGAAATTGTTCAACGATTGAAAGTGCCTTAGCAGACGGTTTCATACACAATCAAAAGGTTTAAAGAAATCGGACATGATAGTGACAAGCCAGGAAGAGTTAGAAAGCGCACAGTTAACACATCAAGAAACCGGGTAGTTATCAAAAAGCGAGTTCAACGAAATCCTAGGATTTCAATGAGAAAGGTTACTAGAGAGATGAAGATCAACAGAGAAACTGCACGTTTGAAAGCAAGAGTAGAGCTTGGTCTTCACCCTTACAAAATGAGAGGCTCAAAAGCTAACAGCAGAGAACAAATGTACAAGACTTCAAAAGGTGTAAAAAACTGTTAAAGTGGGCCGCAGGTGATCAATGGCAAACATTTGTCTTCACAGATGAGAAACTGTTTACGATTGAACAAGCTCACAATAGCCATAATGATAGAGTTTGGTCAGCAGAAGCACCTGGACCTTCTTGCATTGTTAAACGGTGTAAACGACCCCAATCTCTAATGGTTTGGGGTGGGATATGTGCTGGTGGGAAAACACTACTTGTTTTTGTTGATCAAGGGATAAAGATTAATCAACAAACATATCGCAAACTCATTTTGGAAGATGTTGTCTTACCTTGGTCACAAAAGTTCTTTGGAAACAAAAGATGGACCTTGCAACAGGATTCTGCACCTGCACACAGAGCTAAAGGCACTCAAGATTGGTGCAAGACACATTTTCCTGACTTCATTGGAGCTCAAGAATGGCCACCGTATTCCCCCGATTTGAACCCAGTGGATTATTCTGTTTGGTCCATCTTGGAGACAAGGGTGTGTGCTAAACCTCATAAAACTTTGGCATCCCTAAAGAAATCCTTATGCAAGGAATGAGATAAAATATTAGTAAGTGAGTTGCGGCCCATATCCGAAAATTTTGTGACACGTTTAAAGCTCTGTATTAAGGCCACTTTGAAAATTTGTAAATATATTAGACGAAATAATGTATTCATATTTATTTTGAAGTTTGGTCGTAATATTTTTGTTAGCATTAAAATTATAATGTATCATGTGTGTCCAAGTTATTTCTTATCACCCTGTAAATATGACCACTCCAATTTATTATTTAGGTAAAAAAAATTAATTAATTTTTAAGCTACATCAATTAAATAAATTACCTGGGCATCATTTATAACACAACAATTAATTTGCATCAAAATCAAAAAAGTATTAAAATTTACATCATTACTATAGAATACACATATATACGAAACTCTTACCAATATGTAGAAAAATATAAGTCTAGAGATAACTTGACTATTCATAATACAGTAGAAATTGGTGACGAATTCAGGAACAGGTTAAGTGGCAAGGAGGGGAAGATTTGTGACAACGCATTCAGCAAGAAAAAGAAAATAATAATAAGAGGGCCAAGTAAAATTGCGAAATCAATGAATTGCCCTTTGTACAACAAAAAACCAATGCTGGGAGAATTCTACAACAACTTTAGTTTTGCGCATTATTATATAGGTAGTTTATTTGTGCAGATATATGTTAAGTGTATTTCATATTACTTTATTATGTGTCTTATTTATGCATATATTAAATAAATTGCTTCAGCATGACTACAGTAAATAGTGAACAAATTGCTAGATATTTCATCATCACAAAAAAAAATTTTAATTTTTTTTTTTTTTTTTTTTTTTTTTCTGCAGCAAATTTGGATTGCAGCTCCTTCCAATTCCTCCTTTCATTTTGAACTTCTTTGTAAATAATAGAAGATATCAATAAAAATATCATCAATAGGAACCAATAGCAATTTTTCTGCTTTCTCAGCAGATTATTGTATCAGGTGATAATTCCAGTCAATCACTATCAGCTCCTCATTTTTATTTTTCAGAACAACTGCAACACCACTTTTATTGCCTATTATTACAGAGCGCATTGCCTGCACTACAAGCAATGCAGTTCTTCATATTAATGTTTTTTGCCTGTAAAGTGTCAAGAACTAAGTAACCAATATTTTGCCCAGTAAAATTCTCTTACAAAACAAGTAGAGCTAGCAAAAAAATTTTAATTTTTAAAAGCATTTTTTTTTTAAAAAGCCAACCTACATTCCAACAAACATCCTACATTCATAATCTACAATGGATAGAGGCAGATTGTGTTCCAAGATGAATTTCACAAGCAAACACTCCACATTTATAACTGCATTGCGGGGATCTTCAGAAGTTAAGAAATCTCCATGTTTTGTAGTTAAATTTTGTTTAGGAGATCTGAATATTTTTTTCAATTTAAGATGGTCCTTTATATCATTTCTACCTTCGTGAGTAATTTTAACTTCTGCATAACACACAGTGCAGTGAGCATTGTGTTCTCCTTTACGAGATTCCATTATATACAAAAATTCTATTGCATATGATTCTATAAAAACTTGATTATATTGCTTTGGTTTTGCTTTTTCCATTTTGTAACAATAATGGAAAATACCAACTGAAAAATAAAATATATCATGCAGAAGGATTGAAGTAAGCCAAAAGCTGAAACATAAAAAAAATTTCGCCATGCACGTGTGCATTCACAACTAGACATACTGATATAAGATTTTCTCCCTATCTTCAATTTCTCTCAACAGTGCCGGATTACAATAGGCATGTAAAGGTCTAAGATAGTAGAGGAGAAAAAATGACTTCACAAGCAGCATCCAATGCCTCTTGCTAAAGATTCACTGCATATCTGATGATGCACTGAAAGGGTGCACTCTTGTTCTTGAAAGAAGAATTGTCGATTAAATTGCTGCCACTTGCTTCACACATTTAATTATGCTTTTTTTTCGTAAAAGAAAGAAAAAAATACATAATGCATGCATTAGATTTGAACTTTTCTCTTTCATGCAATGGATAAAATATTATTTTATGATTTGTTAATAATTTTTGGGCAAAACTGTACAATCATACTGTTTATCCATACAATTAATTGTACGCTTAGAACAAAATCCATACATTGCATGGCCAAACCGTACAAGTTGGCAGCTATGAAATTTTAATTATCTATCTGGAAATTTAAACACGAACAAAAAAACCATGCATGAAGCATAGATTATGAAACACTTTCTAACATTAACAGAATATTAAGAAATTTCATTTTTTCATACAATGAAATGAGATTATCTAAATAAGCAATTTAAAAACGCATAACTCAGTAAAAATCCACTTTCAGTAATTGCTGTCCATATCCGGTAATATGTGTGAATTCTTTCGTGTAGCCCTGTATATGATATATAGAATTATACACACCATCTCATACACTCAAAGTTAATTAAGTTTAATATGCATTACCACAGCAAAAAAATGCACTTCCAGCAATTATCAATCTTAGTCAGTTTTTAACTGAATTCTTTTTTGTGTCTCTGTAAATGAACAATAAATGCTATGCACTTCATAATCTACAGAAAACAAGTTGTAGTGCACTTCAGTGATTTCATTATGTTTGAAGTATCATAACATCATTAAAATGCACTGCAAACTAATTTTCTCCATAGATCATAATATAATGGAATTTTTTTGTACATCCCTGTAAACAAACTATAAATGTTACTTATTCCATACCCATGAGAAAGTATGTTGTGGTCCATCTCCATAATGCATATCAATCTCATTATGTTCGAAATATCGTAACATGAACAAAATGTATTACAAACAATTTTTACTCCATAGACCATAATGTAATCGAATTCTTTTGTGTATCCCTGTAAATTAACTATAAATGCTACCTACACACTTCATTTTCAATATCAGACCATATGTAATGGAATTCTTTTGTGTATCCCTGCAAATGAACTATAAATGCTACACACTTCATTTTCAATATCGAATATTGTATAGTAAACCTCTATAACATATAAAAATTTTATGGCAATCCGATTATATTTACGAGAGTTAGAGCATGGACAGACAGACAAACCGAATGCATGAACACTTTTCAACTATGATAGAAAATGCTTAAAAACAAAAAAATCTTGTATTTCCTTAATCTCTGTTAGCTATAAAAGTTTCTTATTAGAACAGAACTACTTATCTTATCATTGCCACAGAACTACTAATCTTATCATTGCCAAAATAATATTTTAAACTTGTTCTCAAAATAGTTTTTTTTTTTTTTTTTTTTAAATAAATCAAGCATAAAATCATATTTATTGGTTTACCATATTCAGGAAGTTCTCCATATGCCTTCAAATTACGTGCCTCATCTGGATTGTACTTGAGGATTACATCAGCTTTTGTATCTTGAAAATCCCTGAGACCAAGCAAAATAATATCACTCTGGTTAATCCATACCTGTAAATATTGCAAAAATTTAATAAAAAACATCAATAGAAACAGGAATTAGGCAACTATAAAAATATTAATCCTTTCAGACTTAGTGTCCATTAATGGGTATAATGCATATATGTTGTACCATATTTTTCCATTTATAATTAGGTTAAATTTTAAGAACAAAAAACAACTACCCACATCTTTATTATTATTAATATTACTATTATTATTATTAAGTACTTAAAACAGCATTTCTCATAATTAAGAAAATTATCTTTTAAAGTAGAGTTGTTCCAATATAAAAAGTAAAATTTTAACACTGTAACACTCTCTTTTGTAAGTCAAATGAAAGGCTAGTATAGTATAAAATCAACATTGTCACAAAAAATTTTCTTTTCCTTCCATTTCTACTGTATTTATCTCAGAATTAGACAATTCCCAAATCGACAATTTTAGAAGAGATTTAACAAATGGAATGGTACTCATTAAATTTTTATAAGGAAGCATATTTTCAAGATTTCATACTACTATTAGTCAATTTTCTGAAGAAATGTTGTATATATAACATTTTAAACAATGAAAATATTTAAAATAGATTAATATGGCAGAAATTGTAATAAAGATAACGGACTAGATATAGGATGTCCTAAAATTAACAGGCAGCTCAAATAAGCAACATTTGAGATTAGTGAAATGGAATTTGTTTAATGCAATATTTCATTCCTTTACATGAAGGCCGGATTTAATTTCTTTTCTTTTTGTACAGACATTCAAATAAATATATAATTCACTATTTTTATATTATTCTTACATTGCACCTGGGAGGGACAGAACACTGCAATACTGTTACGGGGTTAAAATGGAATAACAAGCAAACACTGGCAATTATTAAAATTATTCTAACAAGAGATTAATATCAATATGTGAAGTTAGGAATTTCTTCTGTAAGTTTCTTTGTTAGTACCAAGTATTTGGGACACAGAGTTTCTCTCAGTAGTTTTTCGAATATTCATACTGTATTTGAGTGAAGACAAAATTTTATTATTTATTAGTACATAAAAATATCCTTTCTAGTCTCTTAAAGTAATAATAACAAATGCTGACAGTTAGTTTTTTTTTTAGATTTTCCTATATCTATTATACTGTATTCAATTCTACACATGTTGTTGAAATGTTATGATTTCTTGTTATATATCTCATCAGTTGTTAAGTACCAAATTGGTTTAATGTCAGGTTTTTCAATACTTCTTTCCATACAACATTATGGGTGTAACAAAGATTTTCTGTAGGTAGAAGTTGTTTTGCCTCTTATCCCTGGAAAAGCAACATATCACATTATATGCATAAAAAGATATATGAAAGGATAAAAATAAACCCTTTTTAAAATGCAAAATTAAAATTTAAAATCTCAAAACATTTTTTCTAACTTATAAATCTAATGCTTAAATCTAATCTGCCCCTGTGATCTTTGTTTCTCAGCCTCACAAATATTACTTTCATCTATCAATTTCGACATCTCTTTAAGTTTAAAAGTGATGAGTTTGCATTTCTTGCAGCAGTCTGTGGGTTGCGGCTCCCAGGCCCGGCCAAGTCTTGGTGTCGGCATAAGACCCCAGACATCAGTCAAAAGCTAATCGACCAATTAAAATAAATGATCCTCCCAATTTGACTCTTTCTCCCTCTGCTGGAAAATATCCTAAATTCTGATTTAAAACCCCATGCAAGGACGAAGAAGACGGAATTTTGGCACATTTGAGCGGTCAGCCAAACCCTCGGCCATGTAGATCTCAAAATTTAACGTAAATGGCTCGCGGGACCTCCGACTGAACGCGCGAAGATGTCTGTACGAAGAATTGCTTCAATAAACGAGTTAGATCCGCAAGAGAGGTCCCGAGTCAAACTTATTCATGTGTCACCAACTTATTTCTCCCAAGTCGTTCCCCGGAAAATTCGTTACATTTTATAAAGTCGGCATGACGGTCGCCTACTTCGGGAAAATCCCAGCCTTTCTTCCAGAACTTAATAAAGGACAAAATCCACTTGTGCCATGAAAAATTCGGATAGTTTCAGAGTTGTGTCGGCGCAATCGACCCACGAACAATCTTAGAATATTGCCTGTAATTAATGTGACATTCAATTGGAGAAAGAGAACGATGTTTTTGAGCATACCTTTGCGGATACAAACTCCCTTTTCGTGTTTCGTCGCCTGGCTACACTCGGAAATATCATGAGACTGCTGAAAAATAATGAGTACCGGGTCCTTATAGTCTTTCAAGAAAGTGCATTTTACCATCAAGAACTTTTATTGTGTATAAAAACTGAATATAGTCACCTAGAAAAGAAAAATACTTTTCCCCCCGATGGCCGGTAAAAAAGAACTTTTTTTTTCCTCCAACATCAAATTATTTTATTTAGTGTGCTTACTCGCCAGATAACATTCAAATAATTTTCGTATTCATCTGAGAAAAACCAAAAATAAACATCCTTTATGCTGAAATTTATTTGCTGTATTTCCGGTCCTCAACCAAGAAACATTTTTTTTTCTCACTCTGTTATCGTCAAAAAGAAACTTATCTAGTTGCAAACCACGTCAATTTATTAACTTTAGACTCACTGAAGATCAAACTGAATCTTTCGAAAAACTCTTTTATAACCTCAACATATGTAGGTCAAAGAGACAGCTGATTTTCAAGATCGCGCAAACTCTGATACAGAACTGAAATATTTATCTGTGTCCTTCGCTATCTGTGCGATCCCGACTTTAAATTTTTGTGGTTAGAACTGAGTAAGAAAAGGAAAAAACATTCAGTTTTCATTTATTTTTTAAATCTTTTTTTTTTCTTTCAGTTGAGCACGTTAAACTAAAGTGATTCATGATGCACTGAAATGACCACCAGAAAATGTTATTTATGTACCTTTAGTGAACAAATAACGATAATGATCTGGGTCAGAAAAAGCCCTGTGTTTTATTTTATTTTATTTTGTTTGTGTGTGTGGGTGTGTTAAAGCAAATTGGATATTTTAATCCACAGGTAAGTTTTATTGCTATATAAATTTCCGTCTTAATGGTTTTGTAGAAAAAAAGTATAAAGTTTAATTACATTCTTTTTAATTTCTTCATTTAAGTGTTTGAAAGTAACTGATATTTTTTAATTGAAGCTTAATTTTTTTAATATTTTATTAAGTTTTGTATTAAAAGTAACTAAGCCACACTACAGATTGCTTTTACGTTATTTCTTTTATTAAAAAGTGTTTTGAAAAATCGATTTTGTTAAAATAAACAATATTTTATTTGTTTATTTGCTTAACGAATTAATATTAAAATTATTCCTGGAAATATCAAAAAAAAAAAAAAAAAAAAAGCTGTTATCAATGTGTAATTTTTAAAAGTTCAAAAGTAGATTTTTCTAAAATATCACAGTTGTGTTAAAGAGATTTTAGAAGTTTTAAACAAATTTAAATTTATTATTTTAAAATGTTATTAGCTTTATTTTTTCTTGTAACGTTCAAGTTATTAAAGTTATAGGAAATTTGGTAATGACAAGCTATGCATATTAAAATTGTGACAAGTTTTGATAACAGTAGTTTCTTTTCTTTTTCATGAGGTGAAGCATAAGTGCGATCACCAAAAAATAACTGCAGTTGAATTTAATGTTTATGGTATTATAAATAAATGGGTTGAACTAGTTACTTTTATGAATGCTTTCCAGTAAGTAGACTTAAACTTACAACATTTTTGTTTATTTTTACAACTTTTTCCATATAAGAGTGAAACAGAACAGAAAATAGCTATAAAGCTATGAAATGATACATTTACGCAGTTATCGTTCAGTGTTTCATCATTTTATTCTCCAAGTATTTTTCATCAAGTTTTTACCCAATTTTTCCAGGTGAATTTTTTTTAATTTGTAAATATATTATTTTTTTTTTAGATTTTGTGTGTGTTTAATTATTACCTATTGTACGTATTCATTATTACAGTTCATTTATTTTTATATGAAAATATATTTTTATTGAACTGTTGGAGATACCAATCAGATTGCCAGTATTTTTTAAAATATTTCATGTAAGTAAGTATTTATGTTGGGTTTCCAGTGCATTTATTCAATATTTTTATATTTTATATTATATTATTTTTACCATTTCCTTTTTTATTACTCATATCACCCCTTTATTACCCATATCACTTTTTAATTCAAATATCGTGACCCATCATTCCCTGTGTTGGTTAAACCCCAACCAGTTTTTAAAGAAAAATTTGAAGGCCCCGTCCTTACCATTTTAATTCAAAATAAATTCAATTTATTAACCAATCGGTTTAGACATGACCTTGGTGAACCCACTTTTACCGTGGTAAGTCCAATAGTGTCTGAATCCACCCATTCAATTTTTAAAGATGACCATGGTTCCAGTCCATTAAATCTTTAAGCCCACAATTTTTTTTAAGTTTTTGAGTTGGTTAAACTCCAACCAAAAACACCCCTGTGCAATCAAAGAGGATTCAGTTATGTACACGTGCAAATGTGGCGACTGCTGACATTTTTGTAAGAATAGATCCATTAGTAAACAGAATTGTCACCAGGTTGCCATGCACTTCTAAAACGCTGTCCTTTTTGATTCATACCAGGTTTATTATTTTTTGTTTTATTAATTAATTTTTCCTTTGCCAGTAGTAAAACCCTTAAAAATAAAAAAGTTTTTGCTATTTGCGTAAAAACTAGCAAGGAAAATTCGGAGCGTTCTGGCCTCAATTTTAAAGGGAAAATGTTCTGTGATTTATACTTGTCTAGAGCAGGAATTTATTTATTTATTGATTTATTTTCTTTGAGCTCACAGTGAGATGTAGTTGTAATTTATTATATTGCTGCTCGGATTTATTGATGCCACTGGGGAAAACAAATACACCCCAGTCTGCAAAACAGTAAATCCCATTGCTTACAATTAAATTGCATCTACATCTTCATCCAAAATAAAAATATCATGCTCAATTTTCTTTTTTTTTTAATTTTTGCTAAAACCTTCTAGAGGTTTAGGATCTGCTAAAACCTCCAAAGGTTTAGGATACAAATAAAACTACTTACCTAACCAGTAGTCCCTGTAAATAAACTCTATATCTTACACTTATGTCCACACCTGTTTTGCCCATTTTACAGTATATTCCATTATTTTTAAATATTTACATAATCTTTTAATTTTAACAATTTTATATTGCTGCAATTTTATTTTGCAATATTTTCACGTTTTGAAAAAATGTGAATAAATAATTTCAAGTTTCTTTTTCATAATTTAACATTTTCAAGTATTTGCCTAATGTGAATATTTTACATATAAAGAACGTATATTTTTCAAACCAATTTCTTACGTTTATTATTATTATTTTATTATATTGATACCATATGTTTATATATTTTTGCATAACTATTTTTTATATTTAATTTTTGCACTTTTCACCTTAAAGTTATAATTTTCACAGAACTATATAATTTTTATAAAATATTTTGAAATTTTGTGCTGTAAGGACTTGAACAGAAATAGCACAAAAATCGCCAAAAAACTTTTAATCCATACAATTATGGCCAAAAGACAAACAACAAATTTATGGCTATTATTTTAATCTTTATCTTATTAGTATTTTTTTTTTCTCATATAGTTTTGTGGTAATATTATTGTTCTATTGTTTTCATAGATTTCGCATGTTTTGTGGTATAATTATTATATTTTTCAAGTTATTATGTAAAGTTCGGTCAGATTGTCCCGAGAGCCATATCCCAAATTTAGAACTTTTTAGCATAAAACCATAAGATCTTTAATTTTTCTTAATTTTTAAGCGTTAAAAATTAAATTTTAAATATATTTTTCCAGCAGCAAAATTCAGCCCTCACTTTTTACCAATCTTAGTTGTAAATTTAACTTTAACATTAACTTATTTTGAAGCCTCACTCAATTAAACACTTCTTTTTAACTCACTTTGGCATTCTCGGTCTTCCGGGTGAGCTCCCCCAGTTTTGCAGGCAAATCTGGTGGATCTCATCTTGGAGGGGGGGGATATGAAAGGATAAAAATAAACCCTTTTTAAAATGCAAAATTAAAATTTAAAATCTCAAAACATTTTTTCTAACTTATAAATCTAATGCTTAAATCTAATCTGCCCCTGTGATCTTTGTTTCTCAGCCTCACAAATATTACTTTCATCTATCAATTTCGACATCTCTTTAAGTTTAAAAGTGATGAGTTTGCATTTCTTGCAGCAGTCTGTGGGTTGCGGCTCCCAGGCCCGGCCAAGTCTTGGTGTCAAGATATATATATGGTAGTTCATAGAAAACAGCAAAGATGAATTTGAATGGCCACACTATGGTCAGAGGTATATTTAAGTTCTGTTAAAGAAAGACTCGAGCATTCTCTCAAACATGGAATTAGCTGTAATTTACGGGAATTGGTAGAGCATATTATTCCATCACAAAATAATGATGCGAGAAGTTGAAGGAGAAGTGAAACAGGATGCAAATGCTGAAGGAATAAAGCCTTGTCAAGCTGCTCATTATAATGCAAAGTAAGTATTCAAGTCAATGGTTGGCAACAATCACGCACGATTTCAGCATTTATAAATTTTTTGGGTCTGAACACAATATTATTTACTCACATTTGTTTGTCATCTATAAACACTTAATCTGCAAAATTTAAGCTCAATACTTTTTAACTCTTTTCTGAATGACAATTCGTCAGCAGCATATTAGTGTAAGTTTTTTGTCTTAACCTATAGAAAAGGAACTTTGCTGAAGTCAATACTTTTTTTTTTTTTTTGTGCTCAAATCAATGCATAAATAAATCTTAGTTTATGTAATTTGTATTAGACCAGAAGATGATAGCAGAAATTTCTAAATCATTAAACATCACCACAACTCACATACTATTCGAAAGTCAATGATGTCTGGTATACGGTATACCAAAGAGTTGGTCTGCCACAATCTGTTTTAAGATTCTTGCAGACTGACCTGAAATTCAAGTTACGTAACAACTAAGATAGAATACAATTGTTCTGTAATTGATTTATCCATAATCATATTGCTTATGCATTACCAAAAGTAAATGGCAAGAACTTTAATTATGGAAGATTAACAAAAAAAAAGTTTAAACCTATCAAAACGATTTTTTTAAGTCAAGACTTAGTTAGATGGCATTTTTGTACTCAAATTAGAACATAAGAAATATTTCATGAAAATAAAATAATTTTCTGTGCTGAGCTATTTTTTAAAACTACAGAAACAAATTCAAGACCTAGCTACATTGTTAGAACTTCAATTGTGAAAGATTAACAACAAATAATCAATCAAGTGCGAGATTTACTCACGCACAAAGGGTTCTGTACAATAAATTTATTACTTACTAACTGCAATATTACAAAAAATCGTTGCTTTAAGAATAACACTTTGTAAAAACTATATAATGTAGGGTTGGGTACAGCTATATATACTAGCAAAGTATAGATGGATACACCATGAATGTTCAGAGAGATATGAAGCCTAAATAGTAACAAATATCGCTATTCTGTATGATCTTTTTTAAACCTTATTCAAATCTGCTTATGATGACTAAAAATGAATGAATAATGCCACATTGCATGAGGATGTTGGTGAATACATTGCCAATAACTATGTTTTCCCTGGTAGTAGATTCTTGAATGAATGTACTTAGACCAAAAGTTAAAAAATATTCTGACAGTTCATTTCTAGTATTATTTCATAAGTTGAGATTAAAATCACTTGCAATAATTAAATTTTGATAGTGTTCCCGCTAGGCTTTTTTGAAGGGCGCAGCGCCCTGCCCTTTTAAAAATAGACAAAATGCGCCCTGCCCTTTTTTAAATCGGCAAAATACGCCCTCGAAAAACGGCAAATTTCGTCAAAAGATCGCGGGAAAAACATGACTTTCATCAGAGAATCGCGTAAAAACGGCAAATTTCATCAAAAACATTGCGAAAAGCGGCAAATTTCGTCAAAAGATCGCGAAAAAACGGTAAATTTTGTCAACAAATCGCGGGAAAAACGTGACTTTCGTTAAAAAATCGAAAAAAAACGGCAAATTACGTCAAAAACATTGCGAAAAACGACAAATTTCGTCAAAAGCATTGCGGAAAAACGGCAAATTTCGTCAAAAACATTGCGAAAAGCGGCATATTTCGTCAAAAGATCGCGAAAAAACGGTAAATTTTGTCAACAAATCGCGGGAAAAACGTGACTTCCGTTAGAGAATCGCGAAAAAACGGCAAATTACGTCAAAAACATTGCGAAAAACGACAAATTTCATCAAAAGATCGCAAGAAAACGGCAAATTTCGTCAAAAACATTGCGGTAAAACGGCAAATTTCGTCAAAATATCTCGAAAAAACGGCAAATTTCGTCAAAATATCTCGAAAAAACGGCAAATTTCGTCAAAATATCTCGAAAAAACGGCAAATTTCGTCAAAATATCTCGAAAAAACGACAAATTTCGTCAAAAACATTGCGAAAAACGGCAAATTTCGTCAAAAGATCGCGAAAAAACGATAAATTTTGTCAACAGATCGCGGGAAAAACGTGACTTTTGTCAGAGAATCGTGTAAAAACGGCAAATTTCGTCAAAAACATTGTGTAAAGCAGCAAATTTCGTCAAAAGATCGCGAAAAACGGTAAATTTTGTCAACAGATCGCGAAAAACGGCAAATTTCGTCAAAAAAATCGCAAAATTTATCAACAGATCTCGAAAAAACTGCAAATTTCGTCAAAAAATCGCGATAAAACGCAAATTTCGTCAAAGGGCCGCAACCCCCCCCCCCTTTAACACCCTGTGAATTGTGGGGAAAAAACTTCATCTTTTGCTCTCCCAGCTCACCAAGCTTAAAAGCCTTTTTTTTTTTTTTTTTCTTTTTCTGCTCTGTCACTTTATTATAGCAAATAATCGATCAAGTAATTTTCCACACCCTCACCCAAAATTGATGCCCACCCCTTCTTTCCAAGCACACGAAATTTAAAGTTAAAACTCTTTTATTTAATTTTTTTTGTCCTATTTTTAAATCTTTAGTAAGGTAACTAAATCTGTCATCTTAAGTTCAAAATTTCTGCTTCCCCTTAAAATTCATAGTTTAGAGGCGGCTAATAATTTTATATCCACATATGTTAACCTAATTACTTACTAGAACCTTAAAATATCAATTTAATAAAAATGTATTTCTATAATTTATGTTACTAAATGTGTGTACAAACATTGATGAGTATATGATGAACAATAATGCGTTTCTTACATTGGTTCCGAATAAGTATACTTTTTTTTTTATGAAACAATGCCCTTTTTCGCTGAAACTAGTGCCCTTTTTATGCTTCAATAGTGCCCTTTTTGTGACTAGCACCCTGCCCTTTTTTTTTTCTAGAGTGAACACTAATTTTGACATAATGTTTCTTGACCTATGCTTTTAAAAATATGATATTATTTATACATTCAATTTACATTATTAAACATCTTGTCGATCTATAAACAGTTATCAGCTGCACACCAAATAATTTGAAATGGAGACATTCACAAGGTCCATTATCTGGACTATCCAAATAGAAACCTTTACCAGAACCATTGATTACGTTATTAATATAATTATGGTGAGATTAAACTTGGCAGAGTGCTAACTATGCCTCGGAAAGAGGTCAAACAGTTGCTCATGAGAAGTCATCCATCAATCATATTTGACGTAACAGTAGACAATTTTAAGGCGACTTTCAAAATTACACTCAACAACACGAAACTTTCTAACTTATTTTTAAACATAAAAGCATGATACTTGCAAGCATGATTATTGAAATGATTTGCAATTGAAAAGTTTTTCATTATAAATGACTTAAATATTGAGTTATAAAGTAATTGTCACAAAACTACTGATTTTATGTCGTGGAATTATTCTTTGAATTATTTTTCAATAATTGAATTCAACTGGAATGAAAAAAGTTGACTGTCTTGACTAAAACAAAGACCTTGTACAAAGCTTTAACTTAACATTGTGCCAAGCACATTTCTAAAGGGAAAGTCACAAAGTTGCAATGCTACCTTGGTCCACGCACCGCTTTTCAAAATAAGTTTTTAATTAATACCTAGGCTAATTACTGACTAATGTTTTAAAAAATTATTATCAACAATCCTAAGATGATTCCGTGTGAATAAGTACCTCGAGGGCCCATTAACTCCCCTGCTGAGAGACAAGAAAGTAAAGTTTGTGTGTAACAAAAAAATGTAATTTTCTCAAAAACTATGTGACCTAGGATAATCCTTATAGTTTTCCTTCACGGTTTATATACACTCCTGTTGCTCCTAATTTTTTCATAATTTTAGTTTCAGTAGATTCGGAAATAGGGGGAACATTTTTGCAGTATATTCTTGACGATATCTCTGAAAATATAATACCTAGAATTAAAACAACTATATTTTTGAGTTTGGTGTTATGAGATCTTTTGAACAATATCACACACGATTTGGAAATGAAAAAAAAAAATTTCAAGTAACTTAATTAGTCTCTTAAATTTTTCATAAAAATATTTGTGAATGACTACTAATCTATAAATATGTGCGCTCTTTGTTGTGGGAAGTTCTTTAGATTTATAGCAACATTTTCAGCGCTGAGATTGTTTTAACCTGTCAAAGTGAATCCTTTAAATTGCCTTAAAACTCTGTCAAGTTTGAACTTTCCATGTTCTATAGTCAGACAGGCAAACAAGCGATCTTATAATGGTTTCATTTTTACTTTTTAAATACAGAACCCTAAAAATTGTTTAAATCTACCAAAAGTTGAGACTTAGCTAGATATCTTCCTTGTATTTGAATACGGCATATTTCATGAAAATCGTTGGAAGTTCTTTAGATTTATAGCAACATTTTCAGCGCTGAGACTGTTTTAACCTGTCAAAGTGAATTTTTCCAAATTTCAGTGTTAGCTAGATTGCATTATCTTGCTTGAATTAGTATAGGAGGCACGTTTTTTGAAAATCGTTAGAGTCATTTTCAATTTAAAGCATCATTTTCAGTGCTGAGATTATTTTTTAACCAGTTAATAATTTTTTCAGAATTTGGGATTGAGATGAATCATTTTCCCATGCTCAAATTAGTATAGAAGACATTTTGTGAAAACTTCCATTTTAAAAACTATCAGTTTTAGGACACTATGTATAGCAATATACATCTATACTACAAAGAAAAAACAACTAGAAAAAAGAAATATCTTCTTAAATAGATGTAGAATGGCATATTATTGAAACAAGTATCTTATCCACACATGACTGAAGTAAGATATATTTCATATAAGGGGGAGGGAATCAATATACAGTGGAACCACAATAATTCAACTACCCCAAGTTACACAACATTTATTATTCAGATGGTCAATATAATATTAACATCAATAGGAAAGAATGTCACCAATTCGACACATTTTAGTAGAAACTGCATAAGTCTACTACAATTTGAACTATATCACAACTAATCTTTAGAAATTGCCCCTTCATTAATCAATACTTTCTATTCTAATTAAAATGTATTCTTTGTTTCCATAATCCAACGTAACTTCCTATTTTACCCTAACTCACTTATGAAAGTACTGTCACTATGTTCAAGAAACATTTTCTCAGCTGATTCGTTATCAGTTATTATAATTCCCTAACATAGAATAAAATAGAAATCAATTTATTAAATGGAGTCCTTGAATTATTTTTAATAATTCTAATGTTTGCATATTTTATGATTTTAAAATCTTAGTACATAGACGATATTTAAAACAAATATTTGTAGAATCTCACTAACTTGACATCAGCTTAAGTCTACATGTATTTTTATCCTTACAGGCAGTCAAGTTAAGTTTCTACTGTATAAATTACCTTTTTCCTCAACTTTCCTCGAATATGACACAATCTCTTCACTCCATCAAAGCACATTGCCTCCAACCTTCCATTTCCAAGCATCTTTGTAACTTGGGCATATACTAAAAATAAGGAGAGGAAAAATCAGTAACATATTTGTGAAAAACTAGCGTATAGACTAGTGTATACAATACACAATAAAAATCATTTAAAGCCTATCAATTAGTTAAAATCTATCATTAATGATACAATTCAAGATAATATTCTAAGCAACATATTCACACTTTCAATGCAATGTTTCAATACTCGTACCTTCATTATTTTCAGATTCTAAAAGTTTATTAATGAAAGAAAAGTTGTAAATGCAACAAAAGGGAAATGCAATTTGCAGTAAAACTTTTATTTACCAGTGCACATTCCTGTGGCTGATTATTTTCAAAGAGAATTCAATATAATATATTTTGAATTGAATAGATTTTTTTTAATCTCTTTACATAAAGACTGCATATTATAAATAATTTTGTTTACTTTATGCAAATACTTTCAACACTAATTTTTTTATTGAAAAGAAAATTCGGTACTTTTATGTTAACTGGGCATAAGTGAAAAATCACCACATATTGTTTCCATCACCATCATTTGTATTGTATACATTTAATTTTAAAAAATTAGAAATAATAATAGGGAGTTGATGCTATTGTCGAAATTTACATCTGTACAAGAGTAAAGTTCCATATTTGGGAAATACCTAATCATTTAGCACATAAAATTTCAGCCCATAATTGATTGGCTTGTTTTGCATGTATACATAAAAGGAAACTTTCCCTTGAAAAAGGCACATACCTTCATCAACTGATAGGTTCTGTTTAGAATAAAAATTGCCTTTGCACTTCTGCCACAGGAAATCATAAATAGGTCTTATTTTGTGTAACTGCTTATCATTACCATTAGGTTGGTCCCTACTAACATATATGGAATTATCCTTCTTTCACATGTAACATGAAAAATATGAAACAAAACCTATCATGACAATAGTTTTGAAGCGAGTGATAATTGTATGAAAGAATCTGTGGGTGAATAAGTCAGATATAGCAGGGTTTTTACAACCCACATATGTAGTGTAATATTGCCTTTAAAAAAAAAGTACATTTCTTGCAATTTTACAGTCACCCAATTTCCACACAAAGAGGAGTTTTCAATTTCATTCACCTCTTCAAATTTTTAATTGTGCTACCAGCTACCAGCATATCTGCTGTTTCCTGTTTTGATGTTCCTGATTATTGTAAAACACATTGAGAAAATCAAATTTCATAGATTCATCATATGGAACTGCATTTACTTTCAGCATTCCTAGGAACACAGGTAGTTGAGGCTGAGGGCTGTCAGTTTTCCATTTGAAATCATCCTGGAAAATTTTACTTAATTTTCTCTTTGGCTCTAAGTTGTTCCTGCTGACTTAAAAGCTACAGGTGAGGGTGAAACATTGTCTTCTCACTCAATATCTATGCTATAGTTGTCTATGAGTTGGAATTCTGCGTCATTTATTTCCAATATCTGAAATTCAAGATCATCTAACTCAGAATCTGAAAACTCTGACATACTATCCCTTGCTAATATATCTCTAATTTCCACCAAATCTTTTTTTATTCATACACTGTACCAATTTCTCTCGGACATTACTTATAAAAAAGTATGGTCAAAAATTTTCATAAAAAATTAAAAACAGTCTCTAATAAAAACTTCCACCACCTTACAAAAGCGCTTTCACCCCCTGCCAGGGCATCATCAGTTGTGATGACAACTGATGATGCCCTGGCAGGGGGTGAAAGCGCTTTTGTTAGGTGGTGGAAGTTTTTATTAGAGACTGTTTTTAACACTTTCCAACCTAGTTGAAAAGTATTTATGACTTCGGTTTGTCTGCCGTATGGACGTCTGTCCATGCTCTAACTCCCATAAATATGCTCGGATTGCTCTGCAATTTTAATATGTTATTGTCGTTATCTATAGCATGTTCCCTATTTCAACGGAAGTGTGTAAAACTTATAGTTTTTTTACAGGGACACTCAAAAGAATTCCGTTATATTGCGGTCTATGGGGAAAAATCATTTGCGGTTTATTTAAATATTGTTTCACTATTTTAAACGCATTGAAATTTATCTATATCGCTAAGGTGCATTACCAAGAAGCTTAATATGAAATAGGGTGTGCATAAAACTTATATTTACTTTACAGGGACAATCAAAAGAATTCTGTTACATTACGTCTATGGAGAAAAATAGTCTGTGGTTTATTTAAATAATGTTTCACTATTTTAAACGCATTGAAATTTATATATATGTGTGTGTATAGCAGTCAACGTTTGTGACGAAGATATTTATTGATGATGGGAGGAAGAATAAGGAATATAGTGAATTTTTAAATTATTTATTGCAGTTGTGAATTAAATAGCAATTAACCCTGCACAATTTGTGCATCTGTTCTTTTGGTCAAAAATTCTTAAGAAGAGAAACAATCATCATAATAATAAAATGAATTAAACATTCTTACTTGTGTGAAGAAATAGATGCAGACTATAAATGATGAATACTTCATAAGATTGGATCCATAAAATCTTTATTGTAATTCTTGAGGAAGGAGGAAGGATGAGAATAAAATCGAGCTGCACATCAAGTCTTTAAAAAGTACTGGCTCAAATTTCGTAAAATTCGAAGAATCTTTGAAATATACCTTCTGGCCACGTCCATGAAGAATTATAGAATTAATTCAGAAGTCAATTAAATTACCAGTTGATTTAAAACCTTTAAAATACTAAACTTAAAATTTACAACAGCATTTTTATAGAATAATTAAAAACTGAAAACGCGAAATTGATCTCCAAAGAATCAGCGCCACAGTGATTCTAGGATACGAGCGCCGGCACAGGCCAGCAGGCCTCCAGACCAGACGACGTTTAGCATAAAATGACAGCATCATTTTTATTAAAATTCACTTGGAAAAATGCGCAACATTAGTATTTATACCCATAAAAGGGGTGCACAAATGTGGCAGCAAGATTAATTTAAACTAATTTGTTGATTAGGAATTACGTGAAAATTAAAATAACAAATCAGAAAATCATTAAAATTTAATAATTAAAAGAACGATTCTAATTTGTATTTGAAAGACACGCCCCTTTCGCCTGCAGCGCCAAAACATTAAACAGCTCCCGAAAACACAGCAAACAAGAGCGGCGGTGACGCATGCGCAAAACGCAGGAGCGGAAAGCCGCTGAATGACGATTACGTCACAGCTCAGCGCCGATTGAAGCGAACTCAGAGAACAGGAGGGATGAAGTAACGCCGTAAAAACACTGCTGAAAAAGCAACTTACAAGGAGCGTGATCGCTGGTAAAAAGACATTTTAAAAGAACAGCAATTAAACTGGAAAGGCTATAAAATAGAAATACGTTGAGCTAACATAAAAATAATTAAAAAAGATAAACTGTGATATATCTTTATCACAATACCCCCATTTACCGACAAAAATTTTGACTGACCAGAAAGAGAAAAAGGGTTAAAAACAGTAAAAGCCTTTTTCGACAAAGGGAAGACAAAATTTTTAAATGCCAAAGTAAAAATGACATAATTACTTAAATTTAGAGCCAAGAAAAGTAAATTAATTATTAATTAATGAAATTTGATGTAATGTGCAGCGACCAAAAAGAAAAAGAGAAAGAATAACATCATTGTAGTACATTCAAAAATCTCATCACAAATTATACAAGATGTTATAGTATACAATATAACATAGTATACAGAAGCCCCATTGCATTTTTTAGCAAAGAAAGGCATACCTTCCATTAATCTTGATCTCTAAACAAATACCATCATGTATATAAAAAAAGCTAATATTCAATTTAAATTAGCAATGAGATCATATCAAAATAGTTGCAACAGTAAAGCAACATAAAAAGAGTCGGTAATATGTTCATTATTCCGACTTGTCTAGACAAAAATATTTAAAATAATAATAAGTTGCAATTTTAAAGCAACAAAAAGTCAAGAATATTTTTAATTCTGACTGATGCCTAGGACTTTTAAAAATAGAGCATATAAAATTAACTCTAAATAACATATATGTGCACAAAAACAATCCATTGTAAGGATTTTAAATTCATTTAAAGGCCTAAGTATGTACTTTTTTTTTTTAAGTCATACATATTGCATTAGTAATAATTCAAATCATATAAAATTAAGTATTTAACATAATGCACATAATACTGTCATAAACAAGTATATAATAAGTGCATAAGAATTATTACCCAAAATTTATATGAAATTTGCATAAAATTATGTTGCAACAAAATTTAAATTCCTTTGTCATAAATAAGTAAAATCATCAAAATAGTTGGATTTAGTAACAACTTTTCAATATATAACAAATAATGAATAAGTTTTAACCAACAATAAATGACACATTTCTTTAGTAAAATACTTCATACTTAATGTACTTAACAAAATTTTTCTGTAAATATTCAGTAGAAATAATTTTTCATGAAATACTCAATAAAATTCTTTCTGAAATATTCAACAAAATTCTTTCAAATATACTCAATTCATTTTTCTCTAGTATACACAATAAATTTTCTTTTCATACACAATAAATTTTCTTTTAATATACCATGTTTTATTTTTTTTTGTAAAAATGAGAGAAAAAAATAAGAAAAGGTGAGAAAAGGTGAGGATCCTCAAAAAAAAATAATTTAACCATTAACTTTCATAATGAAAGACAAGTTAAAATCAAATGACACATTTTATGAGAGTATAAAAACAAACACAGTGCACCGTTATGTAAAGCATGTTATAATCATAAATTTATATAACATTAATGAAAAGGATAATATATCCTGTAGAAAAATCAGCTATTGACAATATATGAATTATTTGGGTGGTATCTACAAAACTTACCAAAAGTGGTAATAGCCTCCCACAATCTTGAGACCATTATCAAATCAGTAAATCAAATAAATATAAACTATTAATATGTATTCGTATCAATTCACAAAACACTAATAGCAGCCCGTTATGAACAATTAGTAGATCTGCAAACTGAACAAACACCAAAACTTACAAGACTGTCAAAGGCGATCTCCAGAACCGATGACGAATCTGTAAATCAAATAAGCATAAAACATAATATAAATTCATCACAACTTACAAAAATGCTAATAGCGATTTTCCCGTTAAACCATTAGCAAGTATGTAAATTAGACAAAAATATACAACATTCTTGTTAAAACTATTGTAAATAAACAGATGAATATTGCTAATAAAATGCTTGAAGGAAGAAAAAAATTTGTTTGTTTACATATGAAGGATATAAACGTTCTGCTTTTACATAACAAATGATCAGATGTAATACCTTTAAAGAGTTCTAAAATCAGTTTTGATTTTAAAAAGATGATTACACTGAGAAAAAAAAGTAACTACTTGCTGAAAAGTTTGCAAGTTAAGTGGCACACTGGTTGGTTGATTGACATTATGGCAGTGTAGCAGCAAATTGGCCTTTTTCCTGAAACACACACCACTAAAATAAAATTGAAGACTTTATAAGGACATTTTAGCACTAAAAAAATTAGCACTTAATGACATATGAAGGGATGCATTAAACAATGATGAGCATTTGAAGACACATCAGGGTAAGAGCATTTGAAGACACAGCAGGTAAGAGCATTTGAAGACACATCAGGTAAGAGCATTTGAAGACACATCAGGTAAGAGCAGAGACTAAATCATGAACTGTGGTTCCATGATGTTGAGGAATAATATGACGAAGTGGCACTTAGAATAAAATAACACAAAGAGCACAAGGACTCTTGTTGAGAGGCGCTGGTAAGTCTAAGTTGCCCATATACATTTTTTGTAAAGGTATATTCAAGTAGAAATTGTAGATTTGTAGACAATACAACACTACTTGCACACTTTAGAGACGAAATTGGGATTGGTGACGTTTGAATAAAGTCACTAAGACTATAAAAGCATTTTAGATTCTTAGAAAAACAAAATATTCACCAAAATGATCACAATTGGAAGAATATTTCTTTATAATGCGCTGGAAAGTTCTAAGAATAATATTGCTTTGCATGTAAATTTGCAATATAATTTAATGGTGCAAAAAAAAAAAAAAATCTTCATTTATAAAATAATTTTCTTTAAGTGAGGCATATGGTAAAAATGATTTAGAAAACATTGGGTTATGAAATAATACTAGAATAACAAGGCACTATAATTTAAGCATAATAAAAATTTTCAAATAATCATAATAATTTTCCCAAATTTGAGAAGTTCCATTTGAAGAAGCAGCAATTTCTGTAAATGCTGTAAAACTGAACTTTAAAATAAATGACGGTACACTTCCATAATCGAGTCTTGCAACAGAGGGTAGAAAAAGATAGAAAACTATTGCAAATAGGCACAGCTGTAAATTTGTAATACTTTAGATCCATAAAAATGAGTAATATTGATGAGGGAGAAACAAGTTCCACAAGATGAAGAGGACTGACGAGGAGCAATCACACGGATATATTTGCCTTATATGAATGGCGACCATCAACAGTCACTTCAACTCGCAAAAGAGTTTCAGGTAAGTAATTATTGTACTATCAGGAACCATCATATTTGCAAACAGTAGAGAAAATCAGCCAACAATGGATATAACACATTCTGAAGATTTTTCCACCAGGTAAGCAAAGTCAGATGATAATAATAATCAGTTTATTGAAGTTGTTAGTATATATTCAGATTGTAGAATGTTAAAAATGTAGCATGAGTAGACATTAACTATTTCAGGAACAGAAATATGCAACAGTTAGGTAATGGCTATAACTTCTCAAAAAAGAAAAAAATAATAATACCAGTCTCCTTTTTGTGATTATGGTATGAGAATTTCAATAAAAAGATGCAGATGCTGCGTAATATAAAATTTATATTCGGATGAAGCAACAATTCTTTGAAATTCAAACCAACTGAGAGTTCTCAACATGTAGAACAAAAAAATGCAAAATACTGTTAATATTTTCAAAATATAAATAAAGTTGTTGAATTTTAATTTCTGGAAAGAACACAGACTGCTTGCACATCATAATCATACTAAATATTTGTAGAAAAAATGGCGAGAGTCAATGAACTTGTAGTGTTATTGCAATAAGTAATTTAACTTTTGTAGAAGCAACCAAGAACTCAAAAAATTTATGTATGATAAAACAACTACAAAATCACATGAAAACTTGAGCTTCTATGAAGGCATTTCATACTCAGAATAAGTGCAGCAAAATTAGTAATATGATGAGAACATAGCTTCAATAAATTTAACTCCAATAAAATTTGCTTCAATAATTTTTTTTTTTTTTAATATTCATAAAATATATCAATTTCATTTAAAAGTGCCAATAAATTAATAAAAAAATAACCCAAAATAAGAATAAGAACAACCATAGCCTCTTTAAATTTTTGTTCTCAAAAACTTAGAACAAGAACAATTTTTACATTTTTCAAAAATACTTGAATTCATCATGAATTATATATATTTAAACTTTATATATAAAGAGCACCATATTTTCATTTGTTAAAAAGAATAAATTCATTTTTTTTTTTTCATTCTTCATGAAAATTTGCATAAAATATTCAATAAATCTCATGGAAAAATACCATAATAAAAATTAATTTCTGTTAAAATATAATTTTTCAATTAAACAAATTATTAAATATATGCAAACCAGTTGAGAATAAAAGTTCCGAAATTAACGATGTATTGCAAACATCGATCTTCTGTGGGAAAAAAAAAAATTTCTTTAATTTCAGCAGTACAAGAATATATTTTTTTTTAAGCTTCTAAAAATTTAATCAAAATCAGCAAATCTTCAAATTATATTCCATTTTTAATATAAATTAATTAAGAGCATCAAATCTTCAATTAATATTGTTTGCATCATAAAAATGAGTTTCAAAATTTCATAATTATTTTTAAGAACAAAATAAAATTTTCAACTTTTCTCTTCATAAAAGAATAAACGGCGCCAAATGTGACGGAGATATTTATTGATGATGGGAGGAAGAATAAGGAATATAGTGAATTTTTAAATTATTTATTGCAGTTGTGAATTAAATAGCAATTAACCCTGCACAATTTGTGCATCTGTTCTTTTGGTCAAAAATTCTTAAGAAGAGAAACAATCATCATAATAATAAAATGAATTAAACATTCTTACTTGTGTGAAGAAATAGGTGCAGACTATAAATGATGAATACTTCATAAGATTGGATCCATAAAATCTTTATTGTAATTCTTGAGGAAGGAGGAAGGATGAGAATAAAATTGAGCTGCACATCAAGTCTTTAAAAAGTACTGGCTCAAATTTCGTAAAATTCGAAGAATCTTTGAAATATACCTTCTGGCCACGTCCATGAAGAATTATAGAATTAATTCAGAAGTCAATTAAATTACCAGTTGATTTAAAACCTTTAAAATACTAAACTTAAAATTTACAACAGCATTTTTATAGAATAATTAAAAACTGAAAACGCGAAATTGATCTCCAAAGAATCAGCGCCACGGCGATTCTAGGATACGAGTGCCGGCACAGGCCAGCAGGCCTCCAGACCAGACGACGTTTAGCATAAAATTACAGCATCATTTTTATTAAAATTCTCTTGGAAAAATGCGCAACATTAGTATTTATACCCATAAAAGGGGTGCACAAATGTGGCAGCAAGATTAATTTAAACTAATTTGTTGATTAGGAATTACGTGAAAATTAAAATAACAAATCAGAAAATCATTAACATTTAATAATTAAAAGAACGATTCTAATTTGTATTTGAAAGACATGCCCCTTTCGCCTGCAGCGCCAAAACATTAAACAGCTCCCGAAAACACAGCAAACAAGAGCGGCGGTGACGCATGCGCAAAACGCAGGAGCGGAAAGCCGCTGAATGACGATGACGTCACAGCTCAGTGCCGATTGAAGCGAACTCAGAGAATGGGAGGGATGAAGTAACGCCGTGAAATCACTGCTGAAAAAGCAACGTACAAGGAGCGCGATCGCTGGTAAAAAGGCATTTTAAAAGAACAGCAATTAAACTGGAAAGGCTATAAAATAGAAATACGTTGAGCTAAAATAAAAATAATTAAAAAAGATAAACTGTGATATATCTTTATCACATCGTTCATTTACAGGGACACACAAAAGAATTCTCTACTGTCTGTTAACAATAATTCCTTGAAGTGCGTTTTAAATTGCTGAACGTGATTTTAAATTTAACTCGCTTTTTGTCTATTACGTGGTGTGTATAAATTCTGTAGCTCATATACAGGGCAGCACAAAAGTTCGCAATCACATTTCCGTTTATTGACAGAACTCCAGAAGGAGAATTTTAAACTGTGCTGCGCGTTTCCTAACTGAACTAAAATTTAGCATCTTATGTAGTATATATACAAATCTATAGATCCTATACAGGGCTGAATAAAAGTATTCGGATATTTTTCCGAATATTGTATATGTTGAAAATTCCTGAAATTATGTTTTTAAATATGTTATGCGTTTTCCAAATTGTTTACTTAGATCTTATCTTTCAGGGTATTAAACGGTATGATTTGTAAAATTATTTTGGAAGCGTTGGAAAGTGTTACATAATCTATGCTTGACGCATGATTTTGCATTCTTGTTAATTTTTTAAATGAGGAACATTTTTAATGAAAATTTTTTACCATACTTTTTTATAAGTAATGTCTGAGAGAAATTGATAAAGTGTATGAATAAATATATGTACAGACATTAACGGGTGAACACCTATTTTTAATGTTCCACCAAATCGTCATCATTTTTCAAGTCTAAATAATTTTTCCATACCACTGTTTATTGCAGCGCACATGTTACAAACATGGAAAAGCAACATTATGCAAAATGAACATTGCACATGAAAAAATCTCCAGAAGTAAAATGTAGGCTATGTGCTGCCATCTGTACTTTTTTAGTTACTAAATTGTCTTTAGTTCATTTGTGTGTGAACAGGGAATGAATATATTCATTAGTATTCTTACTAAGGAGGTTGAAAGTTGGCCCAAGTGTTACTCAGGGTCAGACCATTCAATGCAAAATCAGAACCTGAGCATAGCTCAGGCTTAGATCAGAAAGTATTAAAAATAATTATGCATAAAATGTACAAATTAAATAAAGCATATCAAAAAGAAAATTGAATGGTAAGATCTGCCACTATATGTTAAAAAAAAAAAAAAAAAAAAAAAAAGACTTATTATCAGAAAAAAGAATTGTACAATAGAAGTACAATACAACTTAAAATTTGATTTATGACTTTTTCTTAAAATGGAATTGAAAAAGTTTTTATGAAAAGATTTAAAAAAAGAAAAATACAAGCAAGGAAATGATACCTTGTCCATCTTCTCTGAAAACTAATTCACGCTTCTCTGTTTCATTTTCATTTTTACCTCTCCTCCTGTTTTTACCTCCCTTACCTATGAAATATAAATATAATTTAGTAAATGGATAATATACATAATAATAAATCAACATAGGTATAAATTTTAAGCACAACATTGTTATTCTATGGCCCTTGCAGCTAATTGCAGAGATCTCTGAAATTTGCCCTTGGCAATATAGAAATCCTATAAAGTCTCTAAATATTTAAAAGTAAGCAAGCATCACAGAAATTTTCAGATATAGAATATCTTAAAAGTAAGCATGTTCTGAATATGATACCTGTTATCCCTTTCCCTTCATTTGAACAACAGCAGAAGCAGTGCAGCAGCAAACACTGCAGAGCTTGCAGTTTAATCTAACAACTTAAAAGACTGAAAGGAAAATGCTAAAATTTACTTTCTTAAATTATTCTACTTATTGTTTTTTTTTTTTTTTTTTTTTTTTTTTTGTAGATGCAAATGTTACTTATTTGATGGGTTACTATTGTTTCTTATGATAGTAGGCTTGGTTCGTATTATTGGATCACAGACAAATTTTGGTTTGCTGCAGATTGACACAGAAAACTTGGTACTTTACTGTTAGATGAACACAATTTGTAATTTTGTGCCAAAGCACCAAATGTAGTATACACTACTTATTTCATGTTAACAAGTGTAGAAATCAGATTATTAAACTCACATATAAATATTTTTTTCTATTAACATTTGCCTTTACAATGATTTTACTCAGTTCGCCAAATGATGGATAGGTACTCTAAGATTAAATCCTTCCAAGGCCATTGAAATCTAATTTCACGATTCTCCCATTCCTTTAATAACTGTTGTTTGACTACTTCTGGTGTGCATTCATAGATTTCTGTAAATGTTCTATGAATCATACTTCACTGAATTTATATAGTGCCACTCATACAAAAATATCAGATAATTTCAACAATACTAAATAAAATCAATTTTATGGCAACTGTGTCATCAAACATTAAATTGTACAAAATCAAATAAATCGTTTAATGATACATTAATATAGTTTCAAGGTAAATGTGACGTTCCGAAAATATAGTTAATATATTTATTTATCATTAGGATAACCATTCCTATCTTCTACCTAAGTTAACTTAGTCTATGTACACTCTTTTTTGTGTAATAGTTGCAAATAGCATCTTTGTTACCTTTCACACCAACATCTGCACTTGGTACAAAGTGATGCCCATCTAACAGAAATTGGAAAGTACCAAAAATTCTGTTAATGGACTCATTTGCAGCTAGACTAAAATTTAAAACTGAACTTTTTTACAAATGAATGATTCTAAAAGTAAACTGCAATATCCCATCTTTTAAAAAACGGGGGCAGGGTGGTAAATGGGGAGCACAACATAGGGCTTAGAAAAACAAAATCAGCAATTTAGAAATTTTAAACGCAAGGCTGATTCTTTAGATAATCTGTGACAGAAAACTACTGCATCTTTCATTTTGATCTTAAATGAAAGCTTTTAGATGCCGCTATATAGATGTGCCAAATTCAGTTTTTCTGTTGTTCATAATTACTATTAATCAGGGTTGGCAAGTTTTTGACGCATGACGGTTTTTACCATGGTTTTTACCGTCATGTCAAAAACCTCCTTGTCAAAAATGTCAAAAACTGTCAAAAACCCATTTTTTAGTAGTTTGTTTTTACATTTTTTTTTTCATTCTATCTTTAATATTAAGTTGTTTTACATGAAATATTCAGTATTAAAAACACTCTAAAGTATATTTATCCATCCAAGAATAACAAAAAAGAATTGCATTAGAATACTACGTGTACACCTCTATTAGAAGATCTCTACAATAAATACTCTTAAACTATTTGGCATAGTCTAAAAAAATTAGATTTTTTGAAGAAATCCTGTAACCTATAAGTATTAGATTAAACAATGTGTATAATTTCGGTACAATTTATTACATGGTTGAAAACAAAACTTTAAGATTCTACTTATTGAAGTGCAAATAAAAATCACCATAATTGCATTTATGAAATGCATAAGATATGCATTTTAAAATGTTATATTTAAGATTAAGAATATTCAAATTTATTCACTGCCAGTCTATGCTTAACATCTATTGTCATACAATGTAACAGCATTTTTGCATCTCTAAAATAAATCTTAATGTACTTTATTAAAAATGTATATTGAATGTTATTTAGTAATTATAATAACCTTTTATTATCATTTAATATTAATGTTAATTGCAATTAGTAGAATCTATATTAGTGAAGATTATGACAAATATTGTTCTTTTGGCTATGATGTGGAATCCCTGGTCACGGATTTTTTTTTTTTTTTTTAATCGGTTAAAAAGAAGAAAAAAGTCGCCAAATTTCGGGGACTATGTTTTCTGATATGGTAACCGGGCAGTAGTTAAATTGCTGGATTTAGTTCTTTTCCGTAAATCGTTGGCGCGATTCTGAGAGCCGCGCCACAAGAAAAGTTGCCAAAATTCCATGACCATGGATTCCACATCTGTTCCGTTCTTTTCTTTTATTCTTGTATTTTTAAATATTTCCGATATTAGGAAATGATCTTTTAAATAAATTTAACAAATGTAATTGTAAATAATAATAACAAGAACAACAAGGTAAAATCAATCTAGAAATGTATTGTATGCTACACTTACACCATAAATTGGAGGACAATCGAAAATGATAGGTTTTTGACGGAATAAACCGGTAAAAACACGGTTTTTACCACTGTCATGTCAAAAACCAGTTTTTGACGTCAAAAACCCAACCCTGCTATTAATTAGCAGTAATTTACAATTAAAAATTGCTTTCCACACCATTTATAGTGATATGTTTAAATCTCACTTTAGGAGCGTACTTTTAGCGCATGCACAATATATCCCGATTCTACTTTAACCCTTTGAGCATTAAGACAGTCTTTTTGAGTCACATATTTGATGTATTAAAAAGTTGGTGTAACAAAAGTTTCAAATAAATGTTGAATTTCACTACTGCATAAAACAAAATAATATGTGAGGCATTAAATACAGGTCTCCATATTCATACATTACACAATTATTACTTTATGAAGCATTTAACAGGCATGCAAAAATACTGCCTAACGCCCAAAGGGTTAAACTAAGCCAAAAGTTGATATGTTTATTCTTAGAGTTCACTGAGGAATAGCAATTTATCAGTATTATTATGATTATTATGCCTGTGAGATGAAAAGTGAAATTATACCTATTAAAGGCAGGGCTCGAAAATTCTGAAAATTTTAAGGTTCCCAGCTGGGAACCTACATGAAAAGTGTAGGTTCCCAGAAAAATTTATGTGTTCCCAGTTTTTTAATAAATTCAGAGCTTAATGAATGAAGATATTGTGTCATATAGACACATTTTTGAATAATAAGCAAAAATTTTAGTTTACGGTTTATCAATTGATGTTTTGACTGTTCTCTATCCAAAAGCACCTCCTCCCTCCCTTCATATTCTTATAGATGTGTAACTTAAAAGGAAATGTTGCATTATATTTGCACACTAAGATTAAGCATTATATATTGCATTTATTAATTTATTCAAACGTATACAGAACAAATAATTAATATATATATACAATAGTTAATTTTTAGGTTCCCGGCCCGGAACCTGAGTGGGAAAAATACGTTCCCAGAAATGATTTCTGGGTTCCCCGGGATACCGGGAACGCTATTTTTCGAGCCCTGATTAAAGGAGATGGAAATTGCCTATTTTATGCTGTTTTGTATTAAACTTATAATACAAGATAAGAATCTCTAAATCAGGATAGAAACTAGAAACTGCTACTAAAATTGTGAATCAATGGGAGCTTCATAAGGATTTTGTCAAGGATTATCTATGTTTTCTTAATAAGTAATTAGTGCGGATGAATATTTAAAAAAGTTTTTTTCTGCAAATCAAGTTTTGACAGGTACCAACAAGTGCAACATAGCAAGGTAAAGGCATGCGCTGTCGAATGCCAAAATGCGACATCTGACAAAGAAAGAAATGGTAAAAATTGCCAAATTTCAAGAACTAGTTTTTTTTTCTCTGTATGCAGGCAATACTCTCATTCACCTTGCTAAACAACTAATGTTGTTTATCACATACAATATGTATCACTGTATTTCTGTTGAGAATCTGCTGCACTTCGACAAATTTCTGCTTTTTTTTCATCATAATCTCTCCCTTTTCAAAAAAAAAAAAAAATCTCCCTTTGCCCACCATCAGCAAGCACACAGTCAAAAATCTGTGTTTTTTTTTTTTTTTTCAAATATTTTAATCATTTACTGCCTTTTTTTTTTATTATTGTTGCTTAAATAACCAATCATCTTAGTTGCTTAAATAACCATATTTTTTTTTTTTATAAAAACCATGCCTTGCATATTTTATATTCTGGCAATCAACTAAACCAATCAAGAAGCAGAGAAATAAGGCATAAAAATAAGGCATAGGAAATAAAAATTTTAAAATAATGCATAGGAAAAGGAGGGGCTCATGAGGGTCAAACACTCCTCATTGTAAATAAAGACAATTTTTTAAGTTATGGAAGTTGTTAAAAATCTATTATTTTCTGTCTTAAATGTTTGATTATTCATCTCTGACAAAGCAACTCTGTACATAAAAAAAAATAATAATATTAATTAAATTTATAGTAGTAATAGTAATAATGAACTAGTAAATCTGCTGATCAGGGTGGCAGAAATGTCAGTTTGGCAGTTTTATTTTGAAATAATTTTATTTAGTATTTAAAACATCCAACTCCCAGTTTCATTTATTTCATAGTTATAATACTACTAATTATAGTACTAAAAGTAATGTAACAAGTAGTTTCAGGAAGTTTAACCAGTTTAACTGTTAAGAGTAATGAAGAAATAGGATTCCATAAACTAGTATTATGCCAAGACATTTTTTTTTTTTTTTTTTTTTTTTTACTAATTCTTCTAAATCCGCCAATCTGATAAATCTAATTCTTTAAAATTTAATATAATTTATCTAAAATAATTAAAATATTGATCTTGTGATAATGACAATAATTAAACTATGAATTATTCTCATATATATTTTATTAATTATTAATAGCCTAATTATTAAATTTATTTCAAAATGACTATTTTGTTTCATTGATATACTTTCATTAAATTCTGGTTAGTCATAAAAACAATTAGTATCTATCACTTTTTGTAGGGCGTCCATTGCTGGAACAGAGTGTTCATTACTAGAACAGAGGGTGTCCATTACTGGAATTTAGGATGTTTTGATTTATTAGTTATTTATATTTACAATTAAAATTTTATTAACATTGGGAAATGTGACTATGAGCAAGGTTAAATAATGTTGATAGATTAATATATTTTATAAAGTGAAATATAACAATTTAACTATTAAATAAAAAATATTTCTTAAAGAAATTCCTTAAGAGTATCCATTATTGGCGCATCTGCTCTGCTCTACACTTAAAACAAAGTATTTATATTTTACTGACATTAAGTACTACGCATAAAATTAAAATACAAATCAGCACTTTTTAAATACGCAATTGCCAAAAATATTCAGGTGTTTGGTTTAAACATGATAAAGAAAAAATAACCTTTATTTTTAGGCATTGTAAAATAATTTCAAACAACGGCAATAACACAAAAAGAACTTCTTTATAAGCTACTCAATTTTTCTTGCGATCGATTGTTTTGATTTTGTATAAATACTATTGCCAAAATATTTTCACAAATTTACATTGAAAAGTATCTGGTATCTTTCACAAAATGTTTCGTCCAGTGCAGCAGCTTAACCGAAGGCTCTGTTCAGAAACGAAGTTCAGGTGGCGCGCGGGAGAAGGAGATTTGCGTATGGAGGCGGGTTTACAAACAAACAGTTCCATGAACGAATCTACCCATGAACATAGATCTAAAGAAGGACTTCTAACGAAATTGCCTTTCCAAGAAGGAAATCATTCCTGAAAAAAAGTTTCAAATAGGTGGCGCATGTGTAGGACAGATTCTCCATACGTCACCAGTTTGTCTGGTTTGTCTGCTTCTTCCGGCCGTATTCTCCCATTCCACCAAAGTGGAACGAAACCGGAATTCAGTTCATCCGAAATCAGGCCTGGATTCCGGTTCGCATATAAGCAAAACATACATTGATTCATGTACAGAGAAAAATAGACCAATCACCTGGCGCTCTGGTGTTTCAAAACTCCGCCCCTTGCTTCGCTGGCGTGTGGCGTGGCATGGAACGTTGGTTACAGGTTAGAACTAAAACTAATGTTGATGTCACTACTGTAAGCTTGCACTTCATTTGTTTTCTTTGCCAAAAATTTTGTGAGATCTGATGCAAAGCTGTAATTAGTTACAAATATTTTCAGTCTCAATAAAATCTGGTAGCTGCAGAAACCTTAATAACATTAGGGCAATTAAGTTTTGCCCAAATTCTTAAACAAGTTGTTCAGCATCGATAATCAATCTGCATTAGTGTTGAATGTTTATGAAATATTAGAATAACATTATTTCAATATAATACATTTCGAATGTAGAAGTATTAATTAAAAACATATTTTCTTAGAAATAACAGTATGTAATCAAATTATAAGGTCAGTATATGTTTAACTCATGAATTCACAAACGATGTCTTTAATCAAAACAACTCAATCTTAAATTTAGTCTTTAAATTATGTTATTTTAAAATTTTATCTATGCTGTTTCTCATACTGTGATTAATTAGAGTGATTGCTTTTATTATTCACTTACAGTTTATGGAACAGATGTGTTACACTCACGCTAAAATGTAAACAAAAGATTGGCGACTGTTTGGTTGGCGCGATTTCCAAGACTGCGCCAAACGAATAACTTAATACAATGGCTAGGTTGCCATTAAAGGAAAAAATCCCCTAAATTTGGCGACTTTTTTCTTTTTTTTAACCGATTAAATTTCTTTTTTTTTAGCGTGAGTGTAAAGCATCTAAGCCTTATTATATTTTAACTTAAACTGAAAAGAAGTAATTACAACAAAATATATATTTTTATACATTTTTTACTGAATTCAAAATACAGGGATGACCACCTCAGGAAACCTGAATTCAAAATACAATGATATTCAAAAAGTATAGTATAAGATTATAAATTATGGATTCTTATCAAATTAAAGTAAATCTTGAGGGGATCGTATCTGATGGCCCGGTGAACTCTTGTGGTGTCTTAGAGCCTTCATATTTGATAGCCTTAGCATTACGGGCAGTTCACCAGGACAATGTAAGCAGCGTGAAAATGGAACCTGTTTATAATGGAATGTTACCTGCTTAAAGTAGAGAATTTCATGGCCGAGTGAAAGGAAGAAATGCTGATGTGGAAGCCTGCCTAAAATAGAACTTTTCTCCTGGTCCCACTCAGGAAATTCTGTACTTTGGCAATTATCTATAATTTATAAACTTATAGTACTGTGTTTTTGAAGTTTCATATATTTTGAATTTACAAAATGGAAATAGTAAACATATTTAAAATTTTAGACATGAAAAAAAAAAATGTTAATTTTTGAAAAATAAATGTTATTAATTGCAGAAATTTAAAATAGGTGCAAATTGGAATTTTTTTTATTCTTTACAGCTTCATTTCCTTGACTATTTATAATTGGCTAGAATTCACACTTTATTTTGTCTGAGTTTTATCAAGGTTGCTATATAAATTAAATATTATCAAATTTTACTTCTCAAAAGTAAAAATTAATGCAGTATTAATTTTCGTAAAGGATGTTTGGTTTCTGCATAAAAAAAAATCTTTTCTGAATGAAATCAGAACTAGTATATATGTTTGGGTACTTTTTATGTTAACCAGGTGCAATCTCATCGATAGCAGCTTTACCTTTCCACGTGTCTAAATTAGAAACGGTGCTTTGATGTTAATATAAAACTAGATGGAACCCGTCAAAATTTGACGGAAAAAAATTACAATAACAATATTAGTAAAATAAGCTTCTTTATTACATAAGAAGAAATGCTTATGAAACAGTCTTTCAAATATTTTATTTTAAAAGTTTTTTCCCCCAGTGAAGTACAGTACTATTTCTGATGCAAACTCCAAACAAACGATCCGTAAACAAAATGCAAATCAGTTTGACATTACTGCCATAATCCCCACGGCAAGATAGATAATTTCCTGGACCCAGACTTGCCAAGTCTCCGGCTTTTTGCACACCAGTATTATCTTAGAGAAAATGTTGTTCTTTTAAATCTCGGAATGTTCCGGTTACATAAAACAACATTTTCTGTACTAAAATACTGGTGTCCAAAAAGCTGGAGACTTGGCACCTCTGCTGGACCTATGAAGTATCATAGATATAGTATATCTCTACGTTCATCTCATATTCAGTCAATAAAAGAACATAGTACATAAAGCACACATCTCCCTCTGTGATAATGCAACCGAATGAGCTCCTACGCGCATGTGCATTGCATCCCCCCAAATGCACTGTCGAAATTCGACATTTAAAAAAAATGTTTTAAAAGGTTTTGATCAAAATTTTTAAAATGTCATTTTAAACACTGTTCGTTTCAAATCCATATCTTCTGAAACGCATCCATTGTTTTAAGCTAATCAATTTTTATGTAAAGATTTTTTTACAATAATAAATCAATCTGCAGATAAGGGAGATTTATAATGTTTTCGAGTGTAATTTATTTGTATGGTTTCTTCAGTTCCTTTACATAATCAGGATGATTATTCCTTTTCCATAATTAAGAGAAATAATGTAAATAAATAAATATCCAAGATTATTTTTGATTCTGTTTTCATAATTATATATTGTAAATTTCATTGTTTAAAGTTACTGATAAATGATACTTTAGTATATGGGGCTTTTCCTAAGTATTTTTTTATTATTATTTTTTATTTTTGAGATTTAATGGCAACATTCTTCCGTTTGTTTATTGAGCGCTACAGTTTGGCGAATTATTTGGGGTACTTTTTGGTTAGCCGGGGGCCAGTGAAGTATATATATATATATATATATATATATATATATATATATATATACATATATATATACATACATATATACATATATATATATATATATATATATAGTATATATATACATATATATATACATACATATATACACATATATATATATATATATATAATATTTATAAATTTTACTGGTGCCGGCTAACCGAAAAGTACCTAATTTGGATATAGTTTTTTTTCCTTAATGGGACGACGGGATAATGAACGGAATTTCGACAGGATAATGAATATTTTTGATGGTACCAGAAAATTTTCTGCATTTTATAGTTATATTAAGAAATACACACTTTTAAAGTTTGCTGAATCACTTATTTGTTTACTTTTTCATGCGTTATATTATTGAAGATTGTTAGATCTCTCATTCTTTTAACTATACCCTACTTATATAAAAATAGCATGTGTTCTCTGTGGTGTTTCGCATAAACGTTGTAAAATTCAGGTTATTAGATTTTATCCAACTTTGCTGTCCTAATTGCTGATGAAGCAGTCATTTTTGGCGATTTTATTGTTAACTGTAAAATGTTTGTATTTGATATAGCCCGAACTAAGAAAAGTTTGGGTACTTTTCCATTATACGGACACCATTGCCTCCAAGCATACATTTACATGTATGGCATGGTGTCGGTAACGGAAAACTACCAAAATTTGCGATTGATCAAATAATTGAATTTCGTTAAGCATTACATTTTCTGATTACTTCTCTATTATCCGGTCGATGACTTTTCATAACAAAAAATTATCGCCAAACTGTAAAATTAAATGCCAAAAATGCAGTCCGATTTACTTTATGTCAAAAGCATTATACGTATTTGTTACGTCATCAAGTGGTTTTTAACTCGACATTTCCGTGTATTTTTCATTATGTTTTACTGATTTATTAGTTATTTCATTCATTAAAATAACAATTGTGTTCTTAAATTCTTATATTTTATTTATTTATTTATTTTGATATTCCAATGGCAACGTTTTCCCGTTCATTTGGCGATAGTTTTTTGTTATGAAAAGTGGTCGACGGGATAATAGAGAAGTACCATTTTTTTTTATCAATATGTAATATTTCTTAGATGCAGGTTTAAACTTCTTTAGAAAAAGTGAGGATAAAAATATCTGCAAACAACATTTAGTTTTTAGTCAAGCCAGAATATCATCTAATTTATTCCATCAATGTTATAGTAAAAACTGATCCAAGATTGCAAAATACACGTGCGAGAAAAAAAAAATTACAATCGTATTTTAACTGCATTAGAGGATGATGTCATCCGCTTCAGGAAAAACATGGAACATAGAAATATAAATTAAACATTTCAATTTCGCTTTTTAATCATAAATATAAAATAAACCCGTGCAATGTTTTTTATAATTGCTGAGCATCATATAATGTGGTATTATTTTTTGTGGCAACAATAATTTGAGGAAAACCTTTCATTTCTTTCATGAAAACAATGCCGAATTAATTTTTATTTTTCAGCAAATTTTAATCAAAAACATGTTTTAACGAAATGCTATGTCAGAAGCCTGTGCAAAATCCTTTCATATGGCATCTCATTCGTCGTTCTGCATTTCGTATTTTCTGAGAAAAAGGGATGGAGAAATAATACATATGATACTATACTCCGTTCGCTGAAACGAGATAACGAAAGTAAACAAATGCGCGTGCGGATTGGCGATGCTTAAACCTGGCGCTGTGCCAGAAGCGCCAATTGTTTGAGCTTCTGCTTTTTTTTTTCCCAAACGGCTGTTTGTTTCTTGTCTTTCACTTTTAAAATTGACGATTTTTTTCCATTGATTTGGTATTTTATATTCACAAATGGAGTGTGAAAATTCTTCTTTGAGCCCGCCTAAGAAGAGAGTAAAAAGAAAAGCTTTGAGTAAGGTGGAGAAAGATATGATTTTAAATGTATATAAAACGGAACTTGAATCGAATCCTGAACTTCCGATTTCTCATATAGGGGATAATGCTGCTCGTATAACAGACGTAGGTAAAGCTTCTGTTTTTCGAGTGTTAAGAGAGTATAAAAAATGTGGTGTGTTAAACCCGCCGAAGAAAATAAAATTACGTAAACGTGTTTTAGAAAATATAGATGATTTTGATAGGAATGCTATTAGGAGAAAAATCCATCAGTTCTTTTTGAGGAATGAATTGCCCACTATAAATAAAGTTTCGGAAGTTGTAAATGATGACCCTGATTTGCCAACCTTTAAAAGGACAACATTTTATCATCTCCTGAAAGAATTAAACTTTAGATATTCACGGAGAGGACGAGACAGTACTCTCATTGATAAAAACGAAATAATTGTGTGGCGAAGAAAATATTTAAGGCAAATCAAATCTTTCAGAGAAGAAAGGTGCAAAATATATTATATGGATGAAACTTGGTTGAATGCAAGCCATACAGTTAGTAAAGTTTGGAAAGATACCTCAGTAAAATCATCAAAACAAGCATTTTTGGTCTGGTCTTTCTTCCGGATTAAAATCTCCTTCCGGAAAAGGAAAACGGATGATAATTACCCATATTGGTAGCGATTCTGGTTTCGTGGATGGAGGGCTTGACTTATTCGAATCAAATAAAAATAAAGATTATCACGAAGACATGAATTCAGAACGTTTTGAAAAGTGGTTTGGGGATATCTTATTTCGACTGGAAGATAACTGTGTGATAGTAATGAACAATGCTCCTTATCATTCTCAAAAATCAGAAAAAATACCGAATACTTCGTGGAGAAAACAAAAAAATACTGATTGGCTTTTAACAAAAAATATCCCTTTTGAGGACGGAATGTTAAAAGTGGAACTAATGCAGTTAGTGAAGCAAAATAAAAATAAATATGACAAGTACGCTGTCGATGAAATGGCAAAAGCACAAAATAAAACGATTACCCTTTCTTACGATTACCCCCCTATCATTGCGAGCTTAATCCTATTGAACTGATTTGGGCACAAATAAAGAACTTCGTTGCGAAAGAAAACAAAACATTCAAAATGCCTCATGTAAAAGATATATTCTCTCAAAGTATCAGCAAAATTGGCACTGAAGAATGGAAAAGATGCATTCAACATGTAACAAATACAGTGGAAAAACAAATGTGGGATTTAGATAATGCTATAGATAATATAGTAGATTCCATGGTAATCAATCTAGATTCTAATAGTTCCGATACTTCAACTTCATCTTCTGAATGATTTATAAGGTAAGTGGGCTTCAATAATGTAAGATATAAATAGTTTTGTACTATTTTGTATTTAACAAATTTAACTCCTGATGATGGTTTATAAAAATATTGAATTCAGAAGGTTTGCCCCGGGAGGAAATTCCGTTCGGGGCATTAAAATGTCCCCTCTTGGAATATTTCAAATTTTACACTTTTAATGGTCAAAAAGTATAATCCCCCCCTCCCCCGAAACTATATAATGTCTCGCCTGGAGGCACAGAAATCCCACCAGGAAAAAAATGTCTGAATTCAACGCTGTTTAAAATAAATATTAATTAATTTATATTTTGACGTCTTAAACTTTTACATTTTTGTTTAAAATCTCGATGTAAGTCAGTTAGCAACTTGTGTTGTTTTCATATAGTTATCAAAATAAATGTTTAAAAAAATAACAAATAGAAATAAAAAAATAAAATTCGCCAATCCAGGGATTTGTGCCAAATGCGATTTTTCTGCAACCCGTTTGTTTACTTTCGTTATCTCCTTTCCCTGAACAGACTATAGTTGCATAGACAATCATTTATACTCGCTCATATTTGACACCAGCATTGGTCGCCAAAGCCAATTACAGAAAATTAGCCTGAAGTTGAAGGTGTTACATGGTTTCAAACAGAATGAAATTTTTATATGCTTTTCCGAAAATATTGGTAAGGCAAATCTTTTAGTTTATCTGTCCGTCTTTCTATCTTTTACTTTCTTAAAATAAATTTTATTATAAATGTTGGTATTCTAATCACAATATCGCTCCAGTCAGTGTGGCAAATCTTTGGTTGTTATTTCTTTTAAGTGAATTTTAATGATGTTAATAAACTTTATATATATATGTACACACATGAGATTTTATTTGAAATATATGTATATGTTACGGTCAATATGATTAATCGGTCATTATTAATAATAACCGGTTATTATTAATAATGACCGTATTAATCATAATGACTAACATATATATATATTATATATACATGCATCACACATACAATACATATTCATCATTATGATGTCAACATAAACAGGGTATGTTTATAGCCAAATTTGGCACTATTTCATTAAGTGTCGCCAAGCTTGGCGAGCATTTGATGCTAGAGGCTATATTCCATTGAGAATTTTTGGGTGAGTAACCCTCCTCTTTAATAAAAAGCTACGTGTTGCTGATGACTGGTTTTTTGCTAATCGTTGCCACAAATTAATCTTGGAAAATGAAAGATTTGAAGTTACTGAAAAAATGAATAGCTCAAAAAGTATTTGTTCGAAAATTGTTAGACAAAACTGCGTTAGAAAGGAAAAAAATTCTTCATTCTTGATATAAATTTCGAATCTAATATTATGCCTTTTTCAAATATTGAATTTAAAAAATTACCAAATTTCACAATAGAGTACCATAGCGAAACCTTCGCGCATAAAAAGATAATGATAACGGCAATGTAACCTGACGTGTATACTGGCTGATGTCATGAGTACATGATTTTTATTTAATTCTCGACAAATACTAGATGCACCATTTCTTTTTAGTTGTGAATAATAATATAGGTTAATTCCTGTTATTAAAAAATGTAGCTATAAAACATGTAAATAAACGGAAAATGGTAAGCATGGGTGCAAGTCTTCAGTCTCAGGACTGATTTCAGTCCTGGAGAGATTTTTGATTAATAGTAAATTCTACTTTTATATAACTAATAATAGCTATTTTACTATCAAGAACTTTTTAATCACTATCTTTTACTGCAAGATATCAATTTTTAGCCGTAATGAAAGACATAGAAATCTTCTAGTTCATTTCCATTTGGTTATTCCCAATTCTCAGAAAAGTTTTCAGTCTTGGCTTGGTTGGACTTCTTGCACCCATGTAATAAGTGGTAAACCGCATTAAAAAAAAGCATAAAACAGTGAAATAAGTAATTTTTTCTGTCAAGTGTTGACGGGTTCCATCTAGTCCATTAAGTGGTTAATTAAATGGCAAAACACACGATTGTTAATAAAGTTTCAATCTTTCGTCACTGCACAAGACTCTTGCTATTATATATTACTGTATTGTTAGTCTTTACTCTGTTAAAAGTTTATTATAGAAAGAGAATTTTCAGAATTAAAGCATCGAAACTGCCAGTTCTCCTCATGATTATTATAATTTTATAACAAATATCCAGTTTAGCGATATGTATGTTATAGAATAAATCTTTTATATTGGAGTTCTTCGCATTTCAGCTTCAGGTTTTTGCATAAAATTAGCTAAAATCTTAAAACCAAGTCACATTGACATATTATCTAAGACGATTAGATGAAAATAATGATAGATTTTCTAATGGAAAAATGGCCGTGCGTCTGTAGATTTTGTAATCTTACTTAATCATGCCAATGTTAGAATGCAAGGAAAAAAAATTATTAGCATCAAATGGTTTATTTTAAATCTGGATAGCTTTAAAAACGTTTAAAAAGAACCACTTCTCTTGCACTAAATCGTGTTTGCTAAAATATGTCATTTGGCAGTTGCAATTACAGAAGATTCCTTAATAGGATTAAAAATCTCCTCATTAGTGAACATAACAATGCAAACAAGCATGAAGCATAAATGCCTAAGTAAATTAAGCGATAATTGTCAATAAAGATGAAATGCATACTAACACAAAATATAAGATATGCAGCCATGATCGCAAAGAGTTGATTCTTGATTTATCTAACAGAAACTTCCGATTTGGCGAAGGGTTGAGCAAATAAATTATGACAAAAAAGCAATATGATAAAGTGCTTAGCATACATTTTAGGAAGACTAAACTAGTGGCTAGTATTTTGATGTAAACAAGAAATAAAATATAGATTTGTAAAACATAATAAAATAATTTTATATTTATATCCATCCTTTGTAAGGTATTGACTACTCGCATCACGTGAGTAGGCAATGTGTGAATGAGATCGTTTTTGTCCATTAACCGACTATGTGCGTACAAGTTATAAAGGCTCTCTATCTTTCTTTAACTTTCGAAGGACAGCTGAATCCCTGAAATTGTGAGTCGCCGTGTAATTTCGATTATGCAAATTTTCTGGAGCTGGTCGATCGACACTGAAGTATATAAGCAGCGAATTTTGACTTGCGTGCAGAGCTCAGAGGAGCTGGTGAGCGCTCAGCAGAGAAGTGGCCTGGGAAGTTGAATATTGCGACTGAGATTTAGGTTTAGCCTTGAGACCTCGCATCGAGTCTCGTGATTAAAAATCAGCCTTAGTATTCTTATACTGGAATTTTATACATTGATAAAGCTGACTTGAACCTGCATCAGTGCTTATGTAATTTGAAGGATAAGAGTATTGAATCGTGATTATATATTTAAAAAGGTTAAGGTTTAATTATATTGTTTCGTTTTTGTTTAAGCTACAAGTGTTAGCAAGAACTCTTTAGTTAATTTAATTTTTTAGGAAAATTTCGTGGAGCTCGCTCAAACTCCCTACTGATTGTGTTAATAAACCAGTTTTTGGTTTTAAAACAGTTGTACTTCTTTCCTCGTGCTCTACCACACAGCGGACATTTTAAGATGGCCGCTACAAATGGCGCCCAACTTCACGGGTTGTACGATGGCCCACATCCACGAGAGATAGTCCCCAGAGTTTACTTTGCCGGACATTCTGATGTCACAGAATTTTTAAATAAATTGAACGATTATATTGCCTTTAACGATATTCCGGATAAAAACAAATATGTAGTATTGAAATGCTCTCTAAAGGATGAAGCCTTGCTTTGGCTTGAGAACATTGGACGTTTCTTGGTGACCGATGACGCGAAAAGATTTGAGCAAACATGCTCGGAGTTAACTAAAGCCTTTCCTAATCAGCGTAATGCAGCGGAATTAAGACGTGAATTCTATTGTAAACGCCAGACTATTTACGAAAAAGCGTCCGGATTTTTTCTGAGAAAGCTCGAATTAAAAAACAAGTTGGCACTTGACGTTACTCATCAGGAGCTGATGGATATTCTGCTTCCTCTTTTCGCAGTGTCAATCCAGGACTTTATCGAGCTGCGTGCCCCAGCGAATACAGCTGAACTCTATCAATTATTAATAAAGTATGAAGCGCGACATGAGGCGGATCGCCATAGACCGAGAACCACACGAGAATTCAACGAGGGGGATAGGTTTATTAATAGGTCCAGGAATTATGATACTGAATATAATGGTCGTAATGTTCGTGGTCCAGTTAATTATGGGGATAGGCAAAATTTTCAAAGAGTTAGTGGTGGTTTACGGAATTATGATCAAACTTATAATAATGGTTTCAGAAGAAATGAGGGGGTGAGCAGTCGCAATAGCAATGGTTTGGATAGAAGGAACGAGGTTAACCCTCGGCAGAATAGTTCGTCCAGGGTTAGACAGTTGGTGGTTGGCGAAAAAGTCGTTCAGCGTAAAGAGGAAAGATCTGGTAAGGCTAGAAATTGTCAGCAGGGGTTAAACTGGTAGGTGGCTGTTGTGCTGAAGGTCAGCAGTCACAGGTTAACTCTTCAAAGCCTTCTGTGATCGATTTAAACACGGTAATAGTTAACCCAGTGGAATTACCTGAGTTGTTAATAGTTTTGAGTGGAATAGTGGTGAAAAGTATTCTGGATACAGGCGCGGATAAAAGTTTTATATCGTTTGAGGTGTATAAGAAATATTTTTCGTATAAAAGGTTGCGACATGTTAATTTAGTGGTTCAATCGGCTCAAGGGATACAATGCAGTATAAAAGGTCTGGTGGATTTGGATGTAGAAATACGGTCGGTTAAAGCGAGGTGGCAATTTCTAGTATTCGATGGATTAAAAGCACATTGTATTGTTGGAGTTGATTTCATGAAAGATAGAGGGATGAGCCTGGATTTCTTTTCACGTACACTGGAGGTTAATAATGATGAGAATACTTGTACAAACGAGTCCTCATCACTCTCAATTGATTTAAGTGAATCTGGTTTAACAAAGGGGGAGATAAGCAAATTTAATAAGTTTTTACATGACTTCAGGGAAGTGTTTTCAGACAAACCGGGGTTGACGCACGTTTCCTGGCATGAAATTAATACCGGTTCACATGCACCAGTAGCAAGCAAACCATACCGTTACGATAAAGTCAAACAGAAAATCATTAATTATCACATTCACAAAATGCTCCGCGACGACATCATTATGCCCATTGAATCTCCATACGCGTCACCAGTAGTATTATGTCGGAAAAACAATGGAAAAAGCATTGAGGATCCTGAGGCTTGGAGATTCGCTATAGATTATCGAAAACTCAATTCAATAACCCAATATCCACAGTATCCAATTCCTGTAATAGATGACATGCTAGGCAATATTCAAAGTACTAAATTCATGTCCACACTCGATTTAACCTCCGGTTATTTTCAAATCGGCATGAAACCGGAAGACATACTTAAAACAGCATTTATAACGCATAATGGGTGTTTCGCATTTAAACGCATGAGTTTTGGATTATCGGGGGCTCCAGCCACGTTCCAGAAGGCAATGGATACCATTCTGAAACCCCTTCTTGGTTTCGGAGTTCTGGTATACCTCGACGATATTATAGTTATGTCTGAAACATTTGAGGAACATATAAATTTATTACGTAAAGTTTTCACATTGCTCAGAAACGCGGGTCTCACTGTCAAATTAGAAAAATGTAAATTTATTCGTAAAGAGTTAAAATATCTTGGTGTTCGAATCACACAAGAGGGCATACAAACAGACAAACAAAAAACAGATGCAATTGCGGCAATGGCACCTCCAAAGAATGCGAAACAAGTAGCAACATTTTTGGGTATGGTGGCTTGGTTTCAAAAATTTATACCACATTTTTCAGAAATCTGCGAACCACTATATGCTTTAAAACGAAAGAGGGTTAAATTTGTTTGGTCGAAAGCGGCTCAAAATGCTTTCGAACATTTAAAGAATTCTTTAATTTCTTCACCGGTTTTAGCTCATCCTGATTACTCTTCACAATTTGAATTATACTGTGACGCTAGCGCAGTCGGAATTGGTGCGATGTTAGCTCAGAAAGATCGCCCCATAGCTTTTGCGTCTAGAATTTTAAATGCAGCGGAACGGAACTATTCAATTACGGAACGCGAATGTCTTGCTGTAATTTGGGCTTTGAACAAATTTAGATGTTTCTTCTGTGATATCCCGGTCAAAGTGGTTACGGATCACTCTGCTTTAACAAAGTTAACGCACGGAAAAGGTTTATCGTCTCGAATGGTTCGATGGTGTTTGAAATTGGCGGAGTTTAATATTGTAATTGAGCATAGGGCCGGAAAGGAAAACGCAGTAGCAGATGCTTTATCGAGGAATCCCCAGGAGGGTGTTGAAATAGCTGAAGAGGTTAAGGTTTGTGTTTTGTCGTCGTTGGTTTTGAAGTCAAGAGAGCAACTTATAGAGGAACAGAAAAAGGATGAGGAATTTGGTCAGTTATATAATTATTTACAGGATGCTGACATGGTACAAAGCGCGGACGCGCATATGTTCCAAAATTGGTCCCGGAATTTCAAAATTATCGATGGTCTTCTGTTTTATTCAAAAACTGTAAATTCGCGTGGTGAATTAAAAGTGTATATTCCAGCTTCTCTTCGTAAGGCCATCTTGCACGAATTCCATGACAACCCTTTAGCAGGTCACCTAGGTGTCAGGAAAACATACGCTAGATTATGTGACTCCTGCTACTTCCCTAAAATGCGGGAAGCAGTGCGCGCTTATGTCTCCAGCTGCGACACATGCCAAAAATATAACTATAAAAACATAAGACCAGCTGGCAAACTAATTTCAATTAAAAAGTCCTTTCCCCTAGAATGTATCGGAGTTGATTTAATTGGTCCTTATCCTTTAACTGGAAATAGATATAGATTTGTATTAGTAATTGTAGATTATTTTAGTAAATGGGTTGAGTTTGTCCCCCTCAGAAAAGCTTCAGGAAAAATTGTAGCTAACACTTTATTTAACTGTTTTATTTCGAAATATGGTGCACCATCCCAGGTAATTAGTGATCACGGTCCCTGTTTTATATCCGAAATTTTTAAAGAATTGTGCACACAGCTGGAAATATCTCATTCTTTTACAGTTCCATACCGGCCACAGTCCAATATGGCTGAGAGGGTCAATAGAACCCTCATTCAAATGATTTCTTCCTTTATTGGCACTCATCATTCAAACTGGGACCAATTCTTGCAGCATTTTGCCTATGCTTTGCGTACGGCAGTTCACGAATCCACTGGGAAAACCCCTGCAGAGTTGTTTTTGGGTCGGAAAATCATTACTCCTTTTCAACAATTGATTAAAATTTCGGGAAATGAAAATGAATATATGATTCAGGACATCGATAAGTTGGTTAAGGAAGCACAAATAAAAATGGGAAAGGCTCAGAAAAAACAAGCGTTGTATTATAATATGCGTCGGAGAGAGTTGGAAATTAAAGTTGGTGATTTTGTGTTGTTAGAAAAACATTGGTTGAGTTCTAGTCGGCAGAAACGAGTCGCTAAGTTTGAGGGACCGTATAAAGTGTTGGAAGTTAAAGGTAACAATTTAATTATTGATGTTGACGGTTGTCATACCACGGTAAACTTGGATCAGGTCAGAGTTTATAAGTTTAGGGACACTAGCTCAAATGGTTCTCAAACGTCAGACGGTGAATCCTCTATGCCTCAGTCAAAGACCTCTCATTCTCCTTACGTCAGTCAATCTTCTTATGCAAATAATTCTTCTAATAATGATAGTGATAACATACGAACGGAGATGAAACGTAAATTTCCTCAAGTTAACCGAGACAGGGTTAACCAGCCAGCTGAACAGACATTACCTAAAGTGGTTCGAAAATATGGCAAAAGACAGCACCCGCATTCGATCTCGACAAGTAGTTCTAAGCCTCCAGACAAGAAGTTCATGCAGAACCCTTCTACGTCACATCGACCACAACACAAGAGACTGTTATCAAAGTCATCGACAGACATTCCTGCCAAGAGAGGCCGGAACGGCAATCCACCAACAGATCTCAACGAATCTTCCGATAGTCAACCATCTCAGAAGTCATCACATCGACAGTGCCAAAGTGACGCACGAAAACGTGGCATGGACTATCTCCCCTCTACAACCAAACGGCGCAGGAGAATCGGCAGAAAGCGGACCTTGCCCTCCACATCGATGTCGGGAGCCTCACGGAAACGAACGCCTTTCGATACTACATTCTTCAACCCTAGAGACAATCTTGCCCAGCGGCACCATCGCCGAGACCCGCCTAGAAATCGTCGAGTCGACACTTCAATAAGCCCGCCTAGCAATCATCAAATGGACAAATCAGTAAGCCCGCCTAGAAGTCGTCGAGTGGAATCTACGAGCAGTCGTCGAGTGGACACTACACGAGCTCCTCCCAAAGGACGTCGCCATGGTTACAACACCCGGCTGCAGGCACGGCAAGCGACAGTGGCCTCTCCTTACCAGTCTGCATCAGAACGGAGTTTCGTCCAAGGATTTTGGGGACGCCGCCAGAGTTCTTCTATGAGCCTACAAGCTTCCAGTTCATCTTCACTATAAAATCAGGTGACGACGTTCCATTTTTATCAATTTCATTTAAAGTGCCTATATAAATGTCAACAAGTTCTATGGACTGGACAAAGCAGCTGAACTGTTATAGTTACCTTTCGACCATTGTTTGATTTTGTATCTCGGCTTCACAAGTTGTGCATTTAATTTCTGTTCAAAATTTTTTTTTGCCAAAATTTAAGTTATGATGTCAGAGAACATCTTTCGAGATTCACTGCTTTCATGTTCGAGAGATTGTTAAATTGCTTGTATAATTGTTCTATAAGTGTTCTGTGAATATTCTATGTATAAATTATGTATATATTATGTGTATGATTGTTCTATATGTTGAATTTTGAAATATGAATTTAGTATTATGGGTTTTTTACACGCGCCGCGGATAGGCGTGCACGTGTTTTGCGGTCAAGAGTTGCCCTTGACACGCGCGTTCTATTTCACTTTACTAACATTGTTACCAAATCTAACTTTCTCCCTTCGGTCGTGTTCGTGGTCGTTATCGGTTTAGTGTTGTATGTTGGGTTTTCGCAAGTTATGTCGTTTTAAAAGTGTTGTTGGTTATGCACTAGTTATGAAGTTTTAAGTGTTGTTCGTTATACCCTAGTTAGGAACTTACTTATTAGTTCTGCTGTTGTTAATTATGAATATTGTTAGTGTATTTCATAGTTCTGACGTAACATTGTATGTAGATAATGAAGTTTGTTCCAGGAAGTAAATCATCTTGAAGCAGATAGTCTATTTATAAGTTTTTTTTATATTTTAGTTCTCAAGAAGAAGAATTGTCTTGAAGAAATTTGTAATGTATATTTATACCTTTATATTTTATAAAAGAAAATTGTTTCACTTTCACAGCTCTGTTAGCTGTTAGTTTGTGACCATTGTAATTGAGCGAGTCATCTACATTGAATTTCGGGGAGGTGAGTTTTTGGCAATTTGGGAATTTTTAGGAAAGCTACTTTATTCTTTGACAGATAGTTTTGTAGTGACGTTCTACTTTGCAATTTGTTTCGGCACTTCATGGAATTTTGCAGGTAAAGTTGCGTATTTATTTTGGCAAGCTGTGAATTTTGTGAGGAAAATTTTGTGAGGAAAATTTTGTGAGATTCTTTTGCATGATACTGCACATTTACAGGAGGTTATGTTGAAAGTGTCGTCGATCTGACCAGTTTTTGCGTGATGGGTTAAAAGTACAAAATTTACATTTGGATTCAAAATTTAAATTTACCCGTCACATGTTGTGTTCATTTTTTTGGACTCTAAATTTTTAAAAGAAAAAGACGATGGTCTGCATTCAACCACCGCTTTTTCTTTCACAATTTCCGGGAGGGGTTGTAAGGTATTGACTACTCGCATCACGTGAGTAGGCAATGTGTGAATGAGATCGTTTTTGTCCATTAACCGACTATGTGCGTACAAGTTATAAAGGCTCTCTATCTTTCTTTAACTTTCGAAGGACAGCTGAATCCCTGAAATTGTGAGTCGCCGTGTAATTTCGATTATGCAAATTTTCTGGAGCTGGTCGATCGACACTGAAGTATATAAGCAGCGAATTTTGACTTGCGTGCAGAGCTCAGAGGAGCTGGTGAGCGCTCAGCAGAGAAGTGGCCTGGGAAGTTGAATATTGCGACTGAGATTTAGGTTTAGCCTTGAGACCTCGCATCGAGTCTCGTGATTAAAAATCAGCCTTAGTATTCTTATACTGGAATTTTATACATTGATAAAGCTGACTTGAACCTGCATCAGTGCTTATGTAATTTGAAGGATAAGAGTATTGAATCGTGATTATATATTTAAAAAGGTTAAGGTTTAATTATATTGTTTCGTTTTTGTTTAAGCTACAAGTGTTAGCAAGAACTCTTTAGTTAATTTAATTTTTTAGGAAAATTTCGTGGAGCTCGCTCAAACTCCCTACTGATTGTGTTAATAAACCAGTTTTTGGTTTTAAAACAGTTGTACTTCTTTCCTCGTGCTCTACCACACAGCGGACATTTTAAGATGGCCGCTACACCTTTAGAAAAATACATTTAAAAAAACCTACAAATCCCATCAAAAAAATTTCTATTAAAAAAAAAGTGCCAAGTTCCTCTTAATGTTTCAGCCGCAGAAAGTACCTGATGCTTGCCCAAGTTAAAAGTCAAACGTCTGAAATCTTTCATTGAAAATGGCTTCCTGTAACTTGGCCGTTAATGCATTATTAGAGGGATTTTCATATTCTAAATAATGTATCTACATGTCTACTACATTTTTTTTTAAAACATTTAATGCATTTTATTGCACAAAATACTGAAATATAATACACATTTTAAAAAGCATAATTTCGAAATCACAGCTGTCGAGGATGGTCCACTTTGGTTCTCAACGTCTCATATAATGTAACAAAATGTGAAATTTGATGAAAAAATTATTCATTGGAATTCGTGTTAATGACAATAGACCGTACAAAATAGCAATTAAACCATGGTAAAACTAAATGATGGTTAATCAAATATAATATTTGTTGAAATTCAATGGTAATTTATCACATAGCTTTTAGTTTCAATGTCTTCATACGAATTTGCTTATTTGCATTCTGATATTACTTTTAATATTCAAATAATTTATAAATGCATCATTTCTAATAATTTATTTTGAAAAGATTTATCGACGTAATTGTTTATTTCAAATGAAAGTTATATGTTTAACATCAATCAGGGTGTATTATATATTCTAATTTATTTTTCTCAGTATTAAATTCTTCTAATGTTCTTTGGAATTTATTGAAATTTGTATAAAAATGCCAGATAAATGAAAAAAAAAAAAAAAAAAAAAAAAAACCTAGATTGCATTAACGGCCAAGTCGCAGAAAGCCATTTTCAATGAAAGATTTCAGATGTTTGACTTTTAACTTGGGCGAGCATCAGATATCAGTACTTTTTGTGGCTGAAACATTAAGAGGAACTTGACACTTTTTTTTTAATAGAAATTTTTTTCTAACTTTCCTTTAACTTGTGCAGGCTTTGTATTTTTTTCCCTCAGTTGCTGATTTTCTTATAAAAAAGGACAATATAATGCCTTCAGTTTGACATTCTTTATCTTCCGGTGCAGATGACACAGGAAATATGGGGAGAGGATGTTCTGAAATGAAAAAAAATGTGTCATAAATTATAAAAATTATCAATTTAACATTCGATTAAAAAAAGGATGGCTATGATGTCTTACACTCATGTACAGATTTTTTTTTTTTTTTATCAGTTATAAAAAGTAAAAAAGTCGCCAAATTTTGGGGATTTTTCCCTTTAATGGTAACCTGGCTATTGTATTCAGTTATCAGTTTGATGCAGTCTTGAAAATTGTGCCAATCAAAAAGTCACCAAACATCGGTGCGTGAGTGTAACACATCTGTTCCAAAAGGGTTTTTCCCTCTGTTCTCAAATCCAAACTGGCTACTTTATGACATATTTTTTAATTCATTTTTGTTCTGAAAGGCATGAAATTGGCAGGTGTTTTTATTCAGAAACTTTGTAATCAAGACACGTTTTCTATTTTTGGTAAAGGCAGAAGATCTTTCAAAAATATTATCAAAGTCGGCATTTTGAAATGAATTCTGATTTTGCAGTACAAGAAGGAAGAAAAACGGGTCGTCACATGACCAGAATAATTTATAACTGGATAAGTAATCTATTTATCAAAATATGGAAAACTCATTTAGATTCCAAATCACTCCAAAAGTCAAGTTTGCCAATTTCATGCCTTTGCATTAAAAAATGCATCAGAAATTGTCTCAGAAAGTTTCGCGTTGTTGAGCAAGTCATTTGAGAACCACCTTTTACATTTTGACAAAATATCGAAACTTCAAATTTTCATAATTCCTCAAATGAATTTACATTAAAACATTTTAATTTCATTTTTTAACTATTTTGCTGTTTATTAAATTCTTTTTATTGTGAACACAAAGAATATTTTCTTGGAAGTAGTTTTAAATTTTATACCTTTTAAATTAAAAAAGTTTTGAAATAAATATTTAAAAAGTGATTATTTAATAATATAGTTCCCATTTCCTGCATATTTTACAATTTCTGATTCTACAGTCTTTTGTGTGTATGTTTGTTTTGGGATTAATTTAAATATTTTAATAAATAAACATGATTAAATTTTGTAAATAAGGACTACTCACTGATAAAAGGAGCCCTCATTCACCCGAGTCTCTAACAATCTGAACATGATAAAAGTAATAAAATGAATGTAATTAGAGGATTGACAAATTTGTTGCACAGGTAGACATCCATTTTACCTACAGTGCTGGGTTTTTTTAATCAAATAAAACTGTATTTCATTCAAGTACTTTTGGAAAATAAAATTTCAAAAGTGAAACATTTGTTTATATACAAACATAGGTACATACTTTTATGTTAGCTAGGCACAGGTGATAAATTATCAAATATTGCTCCCATCACCATCATTTGTATTGCATCCATTTATTTTAAAATATAAACCTTTCACTAATTTCATTTAGGATACATAACTTTCATTTAAAATACATATATTATATAAATTAGATTTAAAATACATGCATTTCACTTTTTTAAAAATACCCCTCCCCATGAAAAATAATAATAATCGGATAATTATTAATGTCCGTGAACGTCTGTGTGTGTGTGCGTCTGTGCATTCCCGGTCTGTACCATTACCCCCTATATAAGAAAGCCTCCGCACGGAAACAGTGACGTCGCTGAAGTAGACCATTGTAGTTGTCAGCGCTGAATTTGCGCCGATGTTCGGCACACCTGGCTAGAAAATATTTTTAGTGTTTAAGCTTTCTTTTTTCGCTATAGATGATTTTTTTCTTATGACTGAAGCCAGGGTTCATTGATTTAAATCATGATTTCTCTTTTTAAACGATCATTGATTTAAATAAACTTTTTGAAAAAAGAAAAAAAATAAGGTCAAGATATTTCGTAATAAATATTATGTTTTAACAAAAATACGTTGTAAAATTAATGAGTGAGAAAGATTGAGAACTCAAAATCCATGGTTTTTGAATTTTATTTAAACCAAATATCACACTTTAGAATAAAAATCTCAATTTTAAAATACAGAATCTCAGCTGAAAAATGTTAAAAGATTAATGATTATATTATCTATTGAAAATATATCTAAATCTTATGTAATTTTTATAATACTGAAACATGGAAATTTATGAAGATATTGAAAATGTTAGAATAAATAAATATATAGGTCATTTAAAAGTATTTTTGTTGATATTTATGTAGAGATCTTATTATTTCCTTGTGCACATATAAATCAAATGGTTCAATATTCCAATGTGGTTTTTTGAAAGACTTTTTTTTTTTTTAATCAAATAAATCCAACTTTAATTCACTCTAAATTCTGTAATTGCTTAGGAACTCTAACAAGAAATCATGATCATTTTAAGTATATGTGATACATGCTCCAAATTCATTAAATGAATATTGTATGTATTCCAGAATATTGAATATGATATGGAATAGATATATGTTTAAGGGAATACATTTTCAAACTATATTGCTCCAATGCTGTTTCTATTGCCCCATTCTTTTAACTGTATGTATATTTAATTGTTTATATGATTACAAAATTTCATATTGACCAAGTGAATGAGTTTATATTTTTCTTAAATTTCAAATACATTTAAATGAGTTTTTCTAATTGTTAATTTTAACGATTTAGTAAAGGTTATTTTATTTTAAAAAGTATAATTTTAAAATAAAATTTTGAATCATTTTTTTAATCGAAAAATCTGATTTAAATTTTAAAAAATCAGATTTCTAGATTTAAAAAAATTAAAGAATTACAAATCCTGATTAAAGTAAAGAAAAAAAAAATGCACAAAATTTTATTATTATAATAAATACGTTATTATATTTCAATTTTACACAAAAATTGTAGTGTGCGAAGAATGTCTTACAGGTGTTGTGCTATAAATTGTAAAGGAAATTATAAAGATGGACCAAAAGTTCCCGTTTTTTCGTTTCCAAAAGATGGCGACTTACAGCGAAGATGGTTGCAAGCACTTTGCCGAAAGGATTTCATAGTAACTCCAAACTGAAGAGTAAGTTGACCTCATTTGTAACTTATATATATTTTTTCTCTATTTTATGGTTCGTAATTTTTTATACAAAATATTTCTATTCAAAGCAAAAATGCACCCCCCCCCCCCCTCCTTAAAAAATAGATCTGGCAAGTTTGTATATCAGTAGAAACATATAAAAAAATAATAATCTGATCTAGCATAGTTTTATGAGTTGTTATTAAAATTGACATAAAAATTGTTATAAAACACTAGAATTATATATTATCTGAACTTATATATGATTTTTTTAATTTTAAATTTATTTTGAAATTCTGAAATCTTTTATAAAATGAGGATAACATTAATATAAAATAGAAAGTTTTGAAAGTGACAGAACTGAGCAACACTATAACTAAATTAGAATGTATATATGCAATAAATAATTGCATATGGAGAATACAAAATACCCAAGGAGTAATCACTATATATAAATCTTAATGCAGTAAAAGAAATTAATGTTATTGTCAATTTTTGAGCACAAATGCAATTTTGAAAACTTGTGTTTTAAATTATTCATTTCTTAGAAGCTAATAAAATTTAAAATACTTAACAGAAAAAAAAAAGGAATTAACATGACTTACATAACAGATAACTAAGTTTAAAAATAATATTTCATTAAAAAAAAAAAAAAAAAATGCGTAACAATAGAAAAGAATGGCTGAATGAATGAATTTAGTGTATGAAATTTACATGTAATTCCCCCCCCCCCCTTTAAAAAATAGAGCTGGCAAGTTTGCAGGGGTCGATGCAGGTTTTTTTTCTTGGGGCCCATTTTGTGAAAAGTAAAGGTTATTTTTGTGAAATTTATTATATTTTGTAAAAAAAAAAAAACATTTTGTAATGAATGTTGAAATCCAGTTAATCAAATTTGAACCAAGCATTTATATACAAAAGCTTTTTTAAACCCTTTTGCTGAAGTTTTCCTCTCTGGTGAACTTGTTTGTTTACAAATTACACATTTTAAAACATCGCAAAATAATAATAAATAATAAATAGTAAGATTTTATGGAATAGAATTTTGTGAAGGGGCCCATTTTATTAAATAGATATTTTGTGAAGGGGGCTTAATTGGCCCCAAATTTTTCCTGGATCGACCCCTGGTTTGTATATCAGTAGAAGCATATAAGAAAAAAGTTTAAAGCTAATCTAGCATAGTTTAATGAATTGTTAATAAAATTCACATACAATTGGTTAAAAAAAAAAAAAAAAAAAAAAAAAAAAAAACCTAGAATTATATATTATCTAAACTTATATAAGATTTTTAAATTTCTAAAATTTATTTTAAAATCCTGAAATCTTTCATAAAATGCAGAATCAATTAATGTAAATTTGAAAGTTCTGAGAAAGTGGCAGAACTGGGCAACGGTGTACATAAATTACACTGTATGTATATGCAATAAATAATTGCACATATAGCATAAAAAAAATTATTTAAAAAGTCAAATTTTAATTTTAAAAATCTGATTTAAATAAAATTGCAATTTTAAAAAGAATTTAACATAATTTAAAACAACAGACATATTGAACAAGGAAAAACAATAAACTTGGTAATTGTAAACAAACATTTAATAGACAGGAAATTTCGCCAAAAAGCGCCAATCGGTTAACAATTGAAATAGTATTTGGTTAATTTTATGACTAATTTGCTTACATGTATGAAAATTAAAGAATTTACTTAAAGAGATTGGTGAATATTGAATAAAAAATTATTTTTTTGGTGGAATTTGGGATATTTCAGCTTTTAATGTTAGATTCCAGTAGTAAACAAATACGATAAATTATGGAATGTAACTTAAGACACATTTTTGCTTAGAATAGTCCCAAATATATTTTGCATAAACAATTACGAACCATAAAAGAGAGAAAAAAAAAAAAGATAAGTTACAAATGAAGTCAACTTACTCGTGAGTTTGGAGCTACTATGAAATCCGTTCGGCAAAGTGCTTGCAGCCATCTTCGCTGTAAGTCGCCATCTTTTAAAAACGAAAAAACGGGAACTTTTGGTCCATCTTTATAATTTCCTTTACAATTTATAGCACAACACCTGTAAGGCATTCTTCACACACTACAATTTTTGTGTAAAACTGAAATATAACAACGTATTTATTATAATAATAAAAGCCAAGCAACAACCAAAACAACACGTGTCTACATGCTTTTTCGCCTTCGAATGAAGAAACAAGAAAAAGCCAAGCTAACGTGAAATGCATTATGGGGAAAAGGATAAACGGTAAACTATGGCAACCATGCTGAATAGTAGTGTGGACTACTTAAGATACGTCATTTCAAAGTACAGTAACCTGCAGGGCGGCTTGCTTATGTAGGGGGTAATGTCTGTACACGCAAAGGCTCCGGGACGAATCGACGCACTGAAGGCGGACGCGGACCGAAAAATTCGGAAAAAAGGCGCGGAAGTCAAGTTTGGGCCGGGTCGGGAGACCGACCCGGACCCGGGGAGTTATTAATCGACGAAACTGTTTTAATTAAGTACCGAAACCGAACTTGAAAAAGAATCGAAAAAAATTTCGGTTTTGATAATCGCAGACATCCAAATTGTCGCTTTTTAACGCATCATCGAATAAAAAAAAATCTACCGGAGGTATCGATCCGAAAATCGGGGTACACACGCGGCCGATTTTTGTCGTTCCAAAATGTCAAATTTTTTGAAATTCGGACCGTAACTTTTCTTTATTTCGGCCAAAAACTGGCCAGACATCCAACATCGACCCCAGACGGGAAAAAGGTTGCCGTAAAGAATGCCGGGTCGACACATCCGAGATCAAATCGCCCCATTCCTTTTTGAAACAAGTGGAAATAATGACTCTACATTCACGAAAATTTGCTAACACGTGTATAAAAAAATCGCGAATTCAACAAAAAAAAAATTCGTAAAAATCGACCAGTAATTTTTAAAGATATCAATTAAAACTCATTAATGACACGGCAAATGAATTTATTTCTATTCCAAAGAGACAGCTGCTTTTTTATTTCAACATTCAACCCAGACAAAAAGTCATTTCTGAAAGAGATAAAATAGTCACGTGACTTTCAACTGCGTTTTTTCAGAGGGGGGCCCATCTCCGAATCTAAGGGGCGCAGTAATTCCAAACTTTCACAGGGCGACGCAAAATTTTTCTGCTTTCAGAATATCTAAAAATTATTCTCATATCTGCATTACGAGCCGATATATTATTTTATTGTATAATTAATCATCGTTATTTGTATAATTAAAGCAAAAGAAAGATTTCTATGACAGTGCCGGCTAGATATTAGGATTTTAAGAAGTAGGCCACAGCTAAAAACTGCATTATTATTTTAAGTTTTAGTATTTTAAGTTTTTGTTTTAGAGTGGCAACCAGATATCATGATAGGGAAAAGCGGGCTTCGCCCGTTATCGATTTTTTTTTTTTACTTTTAAGTTTTTCTACAGCTCCAACCAGATATTATGATAGGGAAAAGCGGGTGAAAATCGCTATATATTACGATTTTAAGAAGTAGGCCGCGTTCAAAAACTGCATGACGAGTATTTTACGTTTTTCCTTTAGAGTCGCAACCAGATATTATGATAAGGAAAAGCGGGCTTCGCCCGTTATCGAATCCGGACGGTTGCTGTAATTAAGACATATTTGTACATTTGTATTATTTTTGAGGAAACCAATTCCATTTCAACAAATTTAACATTTTTAAACGTTTGATTGTTTATATGCATAGAAAAATAACCACTATTTTCGATTAGTAAAAAGCGGGCTTCGCCCATTATCGAATCCGGACGGTTCATGTAATTAAGACATCAGATTTTTTTTTTCCAGCAGTCTAATTTAGTTGTTTAAGGAAAAGCAGTGTCCTCCTCCCCCCCCCCCCCCCCCCTTCAAGTTTTTTTATCTTAACTGTGGTCCGTTTCTATAACTCAGAAACTATGTTACGAATTTCAGCCAAACTGATTCCAAACATCAGAATTAAAGTAATAAGGACCCTCTATAGCATTCGTATAGAACACATTGCGCCCCCTGGTGGTGGAAGGTGTAATCAAATGATTTTTCAGTCAACTCGGGTTCTATGGGTCACATTTCGACGCGGTTTGGCTCAATTGACTCGACATCGATAGAGGATACTAGAGCTTATCGGTTTTAGTTCGTTTTTCACCACCTGGGGGCGTTTTATTATCTATGTTTCTATGGCCCGGATTACGACGGGGTATGGCTCATTTGACTCGACATCGAAAGCCTCAACGATTTCAGTTATGATCGTATAAACAGTTTGCGCCACCTGGTGCTGGAAGGTGAAACTAACGTATACTGCAGCGCGTGCGCAGCACGAATGCTATACGGTGCCGCAGGCAGCGGGGACCCGAACCGGAGGTTCGTTCAGTTATAGGTTTATACTATTCAACTAGAGCTTATCGGTTTTAGTTCGTTTTTCACCACGGGGGGGCGTTTACTTATCTCTGTTTCTATGGCCCGGATCACGACGGGGTATGGCTCATTCGACTCAACGTCGATAGAGGATACTACAGCTTATCGATTTTTGCTCCGACTCTCACCACCAGGGGGCGCTTTCCTATCTCTGTTTCTATGGGAAGGATCACGACGGGGTATGGCTCATTCGACTCGACATCGATGGAGCTTACCAATTTTATTTCGTTTTTTCACCACCAGGGGGCGCTTTCCTATCTTCGGTTCTACGGGCATGAAAACGACGGGGTATGGCTCATTCGACTCGACATCGAAAGTCTTAACGATTTCAGTTATGATCATATAAACGGATTGCGCCACCTGGTGGCGGAAGGTGGAACTAACGTATACTGCAGCGCGTGCGCAGCACGACTGTTATACAGTGCCGCAGGCAGCGGGGACCGAAATCACCCACTCGTGGACAGCCACCCGTGAGGTATAGGAACAATAAGTCCACGAGGGGAAAAATAAACGCTACCCGGCACCGATAGCACCCATCCGTTCCAACCCCCACCACAGGAGGCGCCTGTTTATTAGATTTGAAACAATGAATATAATTACATAACAATAATAAAATATAAAAGGTAAAAAATAACAATGTTTTGCAAATTGAAAGTTAAATATAAAATATTTTCGAAGTACTATAAGTTCATGATGTCCTAAATTTATGGTATTTTAGTTCAGAAAGTCAATGGTCAGTTCAGTCAATTTTTTTTTAATTCTTTCGTAATGAAAGAGAAATTTTTATTGAGAATATTATAATTCTCTTTTAACTTTTGAGAGTTTGAAAATGATATTACGAAGGTTATATCTGAGAGTTTCGTTCTTATCAAAAGGGAAGTGATGGATCATAAGAGGGCAGCATCCGAATATGTAGTGAACTGCATCTCCTTCTGCTTTATCGCATGGACATCTAGGTGAGGCTCTTTTTCTTATTTTATGTAAGTATTGTGGGAAACTGCCATGGTTACTCAGATAATACGGCAGTGTTGGCTGTTTGCAGAGATAATTTGGATCGACTTTATTTATAATTTTATAGGTATCTCTGCCCTCATTACATGAGTCCCAAATGGCTTGCCAGTCAGAGATGGTTTTCTTTTTAAAATACAATTTTGCTATTGAAATGGGGAACAACAGATCTTTTCTTGATTGATATTGGTCTTGTAAGATGGCTTGCTTTGCTAGGAGATCAGCTCTTTCGTTGCCAGTATCACCCACATGAGATTTAGTCCGTGTTATTATAATGGATTTATCAGGAATTTGAAGTAATTGATTGTAAATGTTTTTGATAATGTAGTTTCTAGGAAAAGCAACTTTTAATACTTCCATAGAAGAGTAACTATCTGTAATAATTAGTAGTTTATTGTAGTCGGAGGTAGAGAACCATTTTATTGCTTTATAAATTGCCATTAATTCTGCTTGATATATGTTATTCAGTGGATGATGTCGTATTGCTTCATCTATTATTTCCATCTTTATATATGGTGAAAGCACTGTCTACACCCCCTGGCATGACAGAACCATCTGTGTAGGCTTCCACATCGTATTCTTTTGGATGGATGGATTTTCTATCTTCTATAATTCTGATATTTTGGACTCTGTAGTAATTGAGGAATCGATACGATTTTTCTTTCTGCATTATATTGTTAATGTTTAGCTGTGTGTTATTGATTAACAAATTTCTATTTCCTATTTTCAGTTGGTAGTACTGAAATTCATTCTGTATTTTTATTAGGATTGGTGGAGTTCCTGTAAGAAGATACAGAGCTTCGTGAGAGATAGTCCTATAGGTCCGTATTAAGTTTAATAATGCCAGCTGCCCGAGCCGGAGGTTCGTTCAGTTAGAGGTTTATACTATTCTATGTGCAATTTAAGGGATTATCCGGTGCACCAGGATCGGAGATTCGTTCAGTTAAAAGTTTATACTATTCGATGTGCAAATCCTTTAAGGGATTATCCGGTGCGTGCGTAGCACGACCGGTATACGGTTCCGAAGGCAGCGGGGACCCGGGTCAGAGGTTCGTTCGGATCGAGGGGGATGCGAGCCGAAGAATACAAAAGTTTCGAGGCACCGATGTAAATTAGGGGCCCGCTGGCGGGCGAAGCCAGCTAGTAATAATAATAATACCATAAACCAAACATTTTATATCAAAATCAAAGCACTGTTTCTAATTTAGACACGTGAAAAGGTAAAGCTGGAATCGATGAGATTGTGCCTGGTTGTTAACCTCTCTAAAGTATCCAAACATATACTGGTTCTGATTTCATTCAGAAAAGATTTATTTTGGATGCAGACACCAAACATCCTTTATGAAAATTAATACTGCATTAATTTTTACTTTTGAGAAGTAAAATTTGATATTTTAATTTATATAGCAACTTTGATAAAACTCAAACAAAATAAAGTGTGAATTCTAGCCAAATATTATAAATAGTCAAGGAAATTAAACTGTAAAGAATGAAAAAATTTCCAATTTGCACCTATTTTAAATTTCTGCAATTAATAAAATTTATTTTTCAAACGTTAACATTTTTTTTTCATGTCGTCTAAAATTTTAAATTTTTACTATTTCCAATTTGTAAATTCAAAATACATCAAACTTCAAAAACATAGTACTATAAGTTTATAAATTATAGATAATTGCCAAATTACAGAATTTCCTGAGTGGGACCAGAAGAAAAGTTCTATTTTTGGCAGGCTTCCACATCAGCATTTCTTCCTTTCACTCGGCCATGAAATTCTCTACTTTAAGCAGGTAACATTCCATTGTAAACTGGTTCCATTTTCACGCTGCTTACATTATCCTGGTGAACTGCCCGTAATGCTAAGGCTATCAAATATGAAGGCTCTAAGACACCACAAGAGTTCACCGGGCCATCAGATACGATCCCCTCAAGATTTACTTTAATTTGATAAGAATCCATAATTTATAATCTTATACTATACTTTTTGAATATCATTGTATTTTGAATTCAGGTTTCCTGAGGTGGTCATCCCTGTATTTTGAATTCAGTAAAAAATGTATAAAAGTATATATTTTGTTGTAATTACTTCTTTTCAGTTTAAGTTAAAATATAATAATAATTAAGAATATAATAAATTAATTCAGAAAATAAAAAAACTTTAAAGTGCAAATTTTGTCCTTTAACAGGTGCATAAAGAGCAGAAATCAGAAAACAAACACATAAATGGGGAAAAGGTACAAGGGTTCTGAATAAGCAAAAGTTATTATTTAATAAACTGTAAGTGAATAATAAAAGCAATCACTGTAATTAATCACAGTAGGAGAAGCAACATAGATAAAATTTTAAAATAACATAATTTAAAGACTAAATTTAAGATTGAGTTGTTTTGATTAAAGACATCGTTTGTGAATTCATGAGTTAAACATATACTGACCTTATAATTTGATTACATACTGTTATTTCCAAGAAAATATGTTTTAAATTAATACTTTACAATCGAAATGTATTAATATTGAAATAATCTTATTCTAATATTTTATAAACAAACTAATATAATACAGATTGATTATCGATGCTGTATTGTAAACAACTTGTTTAAGAATTTGGGCAAAATTTAACTGTCCTAATGTTATTCAGGTTCCGCAGTTACCAGATTTTATTGAGACTGAAAAACAGCAAAAGCTAATATTTGTTTTAAACCATGTGTTGGTGCAAGAGAGCATTTTTATTTAAAATAATATTACTTACATCTAATGAACAGAAAAACCCTAATTAGACTACATTATAAACATGTTATATTACCAGCAAACATTTTACTTCAATTTGGTTGAGATATTCTCACATTCAAACTAGTATTAGTTTTCATTCTTATTATAGATGAGTCATCATTAATCTTGATAATTTCATTCTTAAAAGAATGGGGTAAATCATTAATAGTAAATATCAATCGATCCTTGAAAAGATAATTTGTCAACAAAAACAAAAATTTCCTTCTTAGGCTAACCAAACATCAACTTTCCGTTCCGTTCCACGCCACGCCACGCGACGCGCCAGCGAAGCAAGGGGCGGAGTTTTGAAACGCCAGAGCGCCAGGTGATTGGTCTATTTTTCTCTGTACATGAATCAATGTATGGTTTGCTAATATGCTTCCGGTTCGGTGGGAAAGAGCGATTCTCCCCTAGTCCGATTCCAGATTCGGAATCATCGATATTTCTTCCCCAACATTCCAAAGGAAGTGACGTTTCAAATTCATAAGAAGTGTGAAAAACCAATCAGAATGAACGTAAACATATGCAACTGCACATGTTTATTTATTTTTTCATTAACTAGTGACGATGTTCATAGTTACTATGATTTAATCAAAATAACATTTATTTAATAAATTTGAGTAAAGGAATGAATACCTAAAGGAAAATAAAATGTTTTTCAATACTGCAGGGGATATTTCTGAAAAAGATTAAAAGGGGGAGGGGGGAATGTCCGTTTTTTTTTCTTGGTGTATTTATTCTTACGTTAAATATGAAATATTTAAATCGGATGATTAATCTAACACCTAATCTAATTTCTTATTATTGAACTGTTTATATCTGAGTTTTAAAGGCATAATTATTATATATTCATTTGTTATCATTTTTATTAATTTTGTACTTCGATCAACAAATAATTCATGATATTGGATCCAAAATTTAAACCAGTATATTTCACGATTTATGGAGAACATATTACAAATAAATAATAAATTATATTAAATAAAGTGAATTTCTCAATGCAGTTTTTGAATCTTTACATAAGTTTAATTTATTTTTCTATTTTATAATTTATCTAAAGAATAAATTTATACTGATAGTATATATATATATATATATATTATTAGTGTAAATTTACTCACTAGCTATATTATTTACTTTACAAATGCATCAGTTAAAAATAGCTACTTATATATTTATTATACAAGTTTGTGGATTTATGTTAATACTATTTAGCTAAATCATTATTTTATCTTGCCACTTTAAAACTTCTTGCTAATTATGCTACTGCAGGGGGACTCACAATTTAAGCCATTTTCACAACCCCACATATTACCCAAGCTCAGTAACCCCCCCCCCCTCCTCCCACCCTATATAAAAAAATAAAAAACAGAATCCTGCGTACTATTGACATACTTTTGTACGTAGCCTTAGAATATTTGTGTATGTCATTTTGATGTACACTTCTTATTGAAATAACACGCAGATGCAGATAATGCTAGCATTCTAGTATTAAGTACATTTTGTGTTATATTAAAATTGTTCCTATTCTAGTTTACATGTATTCTTCATTTTTTTAAAGTATAGTTTTTCAAATAGTCATTCCACATTTTATTCTTGTTAATGCAATTTTAATTATCTTTAATATAGTGGCGCAGGAAGGATCTTCAAATAAGAAGGGTTATTGAATCATTATTGATTATAAAATGAATAAATCCATTTTTTACAGATTAATAAAATATTTTGAGTATGAATGTGTAAAAAATTATATAATGAAAAGCACAAGTAGTGAAAATAAATTTTATTGAGCAGTTTTAAGTTCTTGAAAAAGATGCATTCTAAAATATCTTTAGCGGTTTATGTTTTTTATGTTGACTTTTACACATCATGCATCACTTTAATACAATGTTTAGTTTGCATCTTATCAATTTTTAGGTGCTCCAAGATAGGCTTCAAGGCTTCAATTCCCCCCCCCCCCCCCTCCTTTCTTTGCTGTACCAACCAGTGTTTAATAAGCACCTTGTTTAATTTTGCTGTGGATTATTATTCAGTTAAATTGAACAATAAAATTATATATGTGTATGCATATACATTTGTACATAAATTACGTGTGTGTATGCGTTTCATAACCTACTTCAGGTAGGGCAAATTTTCATGTGCTAAAAATTCACAAACAACATTCTAATGCACCAAATGTTTTTACACAAAAGATATTGGAGCTTAGGCTGCACGTACAAAACACTAATTAATAAACAAATGACTAAATTCTCTGTCATGGCATTTCATAGGTGATATTCAATACAATTAAAATTCTTTTGTCAATGTATTCACTTATTGTTTGGGTTGAAAATTGACTACTTTAAATGAGAAAGGTTTTTGTTTTTATCATCCAAGCTTTTTAAAATTTTCTTTTGCATATTGATTTAACTAAATAAAATTAACTAATTCACATAAGACTTTAATAAAAACTGATATTTATTCACATAAATAATAATTAATATTATATGTACTTCAGTTAAGTTTTTTCTTCCTTTCATAAAGAATCAGGGTTGGCAGGTTTTTGACATGTGTCAGTTTTTGACGGTTTATACCATGGTGTGAACCATGTTGTCAAAAACCTCAGATACTACATTGATATCTAAAATTTCACATTATATGTCACACGTATTACAACATTACAGCAATGTTTAAAATATCACTATTATTGTATATCGGTAATTAATATTTTAGTAAAGTATTATTAATAACTGCAATTTTGTAACTTGGTAAAATTTTAAAAGTAAAATTGTGTATTCTTAAATAGTAAATATAAGATTTGAAAGTGTTGCTTGAGCTGTACATTTTTTCTCTTACTTAAAATATCTTAAATCTCCTAATAATTTAAAACAATGATATTGAACAATATTAGAATGCCATCAAATAATACATATCAACATTAGGGCATTTCTTATAAATCTTCAGTGTTAGAATTCATAAAGAAAAAATTTTTTTAACTGATCAGAGATTCCCCCCCCCCCCCCCGTTTTTTTGTTTCAGATCAAGATTTAAGGATTAAATTAGCTATATATCGTAAGTTCTGATAAACTCAAAACAACAATGATAATTTAAAATTTTTATCATTCAGAGTTGAAAAAGAAAACTCGAGCTAAGATTTAAATCTATTTCTATAATACAAATGCTGTTAGAAAATGAAATGTTGAATTTTCTGTAATTTTGATTTTTTTTTCTTAATTGTTTTCATTTAATTTATAATTCTTCTTTTCTTTAAACCAATAAAATCACACACAAAGTATTTTTTTTTTTTTTTTACTTGTTTACTTGTTGAATTATTAAATAACACATTCATTGACGATGGCTATGATTGCTAAAATTTCATAATAAATAATATTTTTGTGATAAAGATATTTCATTAAAATAAGTTCTGCACATACTTATAATTATCATAAATGAGAAACCAAAAACATAATTCAATCTAATTTATATAAAGACAAATGTTTTTTTTTTTTTTTTTTTTTTTTTTTTTTTTTGTGATGTTAATCAACTTTTATTTCTGTATTTATATATTCCTTTGACTTTTCTTTAATGTACAAAGTGGCAAACTATTACATCTTAATTTTTCAGAATACCTGTAACATGTCAATTAAATGATCTGTCTTGGTTCAGTGATTCAAAGATAGTATTTTGGGTACTTTTCCATTATATTCCAACACATTTATGAAAGGAAAAAAAGAAAATCCCTTGTTTACACAAGAGCAAAATTTGATGACATGCACCATGTGTAAAGAATTTGCAAAAGCAGATGACACCAATTTTGTGAATGGATGCCCAGCTTTGCACACACATGCATATACAATCTATGTACAAAGTCGAACATTGTTGTTGACATTAAATCACTTAGCACTAATAAATACCAACGGATAAGATGGTACTATTATTTTAATGATTAACACACACACACACACACAAAAAAAAAAGTGGTCCTTTTGATTTCATATTAACAAGATTCGACTGTAATGAAATTATAAGTTTTTTTTTTCTTTTTACTAAATTCTTAGGTGTCATCAGTTAAGGGATAAAATTTTGTTACTGACTTGGTAGGAAGTTATCCAGTTTTAATTTTGTTTTACATGATTAAGTGGATTTTTCAATTATAAATACAGTAATACTTAAAAATGCTTTATATCAGCTTTACAGTTGCTTAAAATAATTTTAATCTGGTAGATTAAGAACTTCAATTTTAAACAAAAGCAAAATATTTGTGCTTTTCTGTAAAGGAGTATATAATGCTAAAAATGAATATTTGACACCTACCTTTCATTTTCCAATTTTTATCACTGATTAAGAAGCATAATTTATATTTTTATAATTAATTAACAACATTATAGTTACTAATTATAGAATAATAAAAATTGCAATAAGTCATTTCATTAGTTAAACAAATAACAAATTAACTATACCTATTAATTATTCTTACATACCTTTAGAGTAAATATAATTATAAGAATGAACAGTTTGAATTAACGAAGGTGATGGTGAGAAATACCACCATCTAGATCTAAACTAGCACACACTATAAAAAAAAAAGTATTTGGTTTTTTTTCTGCATATTAGCAGAGTATTTGGTATCATTTTAATCAGTGAACAGTGAACAATACAAATTAATGATCCATTTTAGGATCAGCGCATACAAATAGATAATTGTGGAACAAAGTGAACCACGGCAGTCAAGGAAATATTTGGTTTTCCGTTCCCACGAATGATTTAACTACACCTAATAAAAATGTCATGGAGAAAATTGTCAGAACAATAATATGACACATTTATTTATGAGAGCTTAAATAGGCACGAAGACCTCACAAGTAAAAGCATCTTTACCTCCCAGACACAGCACGGCGTCAAGAGGAATCGCTATTGTACCGACGGACCTATGAAACACTCAAGGGGAGTACCAAATTTCTCCCGCATGCCAATGGTCATCTCTCTAAAATCAGAGGTATGGCCGAAACATGCAAATTTTCAAGAAGTTAAAACGTATAAGGCCTTAATTTTATGTGAAAAGGGAAAAATGGTTCCATCTCTTTTTTTTTTGCTCCATGAAAAGAATGTGATTTTTCTTGAGAGTAGAGATTCAAAAAAAGATGGAAAAGTAGAAGGTTGACTGCTCTCTAACTAAAAAAACAGATTTTGAGTGTGTGTGCCAATAGATGGAAATGTACGCGCTAAGAAAAAGCGAAAACGCGTCAGCCATTACCTCCTGCTGTCAACGTTATCTAGTAATATAAGGTAACAAACAATCTTCCTTCACCATTGTTCCATTTTATTGAATTAAGCTATATTCTTTTAATAATACGAATTTACGTGTGTATGAAGATCCTACCCCGATCTAAACATAAAAAGGCTAATCAAATAAATACTTCTAGGGTATGGAACTCTGCCTTTCAAAATCGAATTTGTTAATTCAGTAAGATAAACTGTAATTCTCAGAAAATAAATGTTGAGAATACAGTTCTCAACTAGGATTGAATATTTTTATTTTTTTAAAACATTTATATTTGTTTTTAATCATATGCTTATAATTACCTTGTAAATAAACTCAATTTTATATTCAATTAATTTTAGTCAGTTTTCCTTTTGTTTACTTAATTTATTGAATTAATATTAAGTCTTTTATTTTAGGAAATGTTTTCTTTAATATTACAATCTAGGTTTTAAAATAAGCCATTATATATTTAATGTTACATAACTCTCTGCAGGTAACCTTTGATGATTGTAATTGGCTCAAAGAGGATCCGAACTTCAAAAATAATTCACAACGCAACTTTTTCTTTTCTATAATTAATTGATAATTTGTCTAATAAAATTTTCTAAGTATAAATTATCATATCAGATCCTTAGAGTCATAGGTGCAAAATAAATACTATACGTCTCGGATAATTTAAAATACTCATATTAATCAATTAACAGCAATATAGTGGTAAATCCTATGCAGTCAGACTTAAATTCAAATAATTTAATTGATCACTCTGTAGCATTCCATCATAGGGTTTACCGAATTAGAAGTGGTACCGTTACCTCTTTCTAAATTATTTTAATATATTAATTTAATTTTAGAAATAGAACTTTAGGTTATTGTATAATTTTTTAAATATAAAAATATATATGCAATATTAAGACTAAAAAAAAAAAAAAAATTTTTTTTGCTAACATAAATGTTCTTAATTCTAATTCTTTTGAAAAAAAATTTTTTCCTCTTTTCAACAACTAATTAAAAAAAAAAAAAAAAAAAAAAAAAAAAAAATTTTTAAGCATTCATTGGGGAATCTTCATACACTCTGTAACATGCATATACCTGGCAATTCTTTTTGGGTACCTCACTAAATATATAATGATATATTAAATAATAATAAGTGTTATTGGATTGATTTGTATTAACAAAGAATTGAAAATATGACTTGTGTTACATATACTGCAACAGCAGCAAATATAAAATAAATACATAATAATGCTCAAATATTGAAATGATATATATTATATATAATTAATTTCTCGAACAGTGCATAACAATTCACCATTGGGTATCTTTTATTTTATGTTAATTTTTTTTTTGCTCTCTCTCTATTTTATGATTTTTGTACTTTAATTGGATGAATAAGCGTAAAAGTCAAAGAATTAGTAGAATAGATACTGGTGTCAAAACTAGACAACAATTACGCGAATTAAATAATCAAACTGTAGACACTAATATTATTTGTAATAATAGTAATAATAATAATAAGAAAAAAAAGAAAGAGAAGAAAATTATAAATTCTGAAAAAGCTACTCCTAAAATTACTACAATGGACACCCCAAATGCAGATAGCCTAATTAATCTGATTCCATACTATGATGGAAAAAAGGAAGCAAATATTAACCATTTTTTCTTACAATTTGACAATCTCATCAATAAAACTGAATTGAATAATGATTCTAAATTAACTATATTAAAGGCGAAAATTGTAGGACCTGCTAAAGATAAATTGATGAGGGATCAAAATTTGTTCGTGGAACAGAACTTAGAAACCTTTAAAACAAAGTTAAAACAATTATTCGAACCCAAAACCACATTTCTAGAAGCGCAAAAGAAATTTTGCAATCTCAAACAAAAACCGGAACAAAACATGAACGAATTTATATTAGAATTTAATGCGGCAGCAGACCTTTATCTAAAAAAAAGTGGGCAAGATATAGGAGCTAACAACAGCTCTACATTCATGGAAATGATCAAATTATCTCAGTTTTTGGAATCAATTCGTAGTGATTTAAGTCTGGAAGTAAGAAAAAACTCTCCGCCGGACTTTAAAACAGCGTGCAACATAGCCTTAAAATTAGAGGAGGCTTATTCACATGTCAATTTAAAGGACATCAACAACATTTCCAAAACTAAAGATTCTGATTTGTTAAATGAACTGCTTAAACTCAATGCAGAAAGTGCAGAGAATATAAAATTATTAACCGCGGAACTAAATAACATAAAATTAAAGGTAAATGCCACTAACAATGATACAACTAGGTTTTGCAAGTACTGTAAATCCACATCCCATACGAACCCACATTGTTGGTTTTACAAGGGCAACGAACAAAACAGCAGTAATTACGTGGACGAAAATAAAAAAATTCCTGAGAATATTCAAATCGAAAAACCAAATTTTTATCAAGGGGGAAACCAACAAGCTCAGGGAAACTTTCAGCAAACCCCAAATTACACGCACCAAAACTTCAACCCTATGCAATATTCTGCTCCTCAGTACATGTACTATGCACCACCCCCACCCCACCAACAATTTATGCCGATATCATATCCCAGTTTCGGAAATTATGGAGGCAATTTCAACGAACAGAGATCATATGACCAGCGAAGAAATTATAGAGGGCATAGAGGGGGCTACAAGCAAAATAATTATAAAAAACATGATTATACAAAAAAAAATAATTCACAGCAGACATTTGAAAACAATAAACAAGATAAAGATCATGATCAGAATTCTAGTAACAATAAGGGAAACTAAAGTCGGGACTTACATTCTCAAATACAAGGCACCCGCGTAAGTCTCACTGCGGGTCTAAAAAAAATAACAAAATTATTGCTAGTGTCAAAAGTAATGACAATTCTCAACTTCCGATTATTACTTTTGAAATTAATGGTGTTAAGATTAATGCTTTGACAGACAGTGGGGCGGCAGTAACTTTGGCATCACCTATATTGTTCGAACAATTAAAGAATGCACACGTAAAATATAAAAATCTCTGTAACCAGGTAAAAATTCAAACATTAACAAATTCGACAATCTCTTTTAAGCAATGCATTAAATTAACTTTCAAATTGGAAAACGTTTTTGTATCGGGGGCATTCTATGTTACAACTCAAGATTTTGGTCGGAACTACGATATGCTATTGGGATTCGATTTCCTCAAAACAAATAATATTATCCTAGATTTTGAAGATAAAACCATGAAATTAAAAAACAAAAACATTGCACTTCAATTTCTAGAAAATGAACCTCAAAGTCTGATAAGTAACTTAACTGCTAACTCTAATGAGAATCAAAATAAAGAAACAATACGCAAAAAGAAAAAAAAACGTATCTCGCACAAAAATTTTGTTACAGCAAAACTAACACAGACAACGGAGTTACTACCAGGCGAAAAAAAAATTGTTGCATTACTATTAGATCCAGATAAATTCGCAACTACAAATACAATACTCTTGGAACCGATTAAACATAATATGAAAATTTATTATAAAACATCTATTCACTCGGCGACACAAATATAAATAATAATAATACAACATTTTATATTGACCAATATTTATAATAATTCATCCTTTGCTTAAAGCCACGGATTGACGAATCCACTTGAATTATTATAACAAAAAAAAAAATCGGTCAGATTTTACAAAATTATTTTAGTTTAATATTTGATATAATCTATAACTTGGTTAGAACAACGCGTTTCAATTTTAATTTTAGAATAATCGTACGATTTCATATTATAAAACAAACAAGTAAAAAAAAAAAAAAAAAATTTATTAGTTGTCCCTAAGGATTAACATTTCAGATAATAAAAAAAAAAAAAAAAAAAAAAAAAAAAATACCATTGAACGTTTCAATTATTACAAAACATAAATTGGATGTTTAATTTATACCTTAAATATTTAGGTAAATTATTTCATACTTAAAAAATAATAATAATAAAAAGGTGTTGGATACATCTCAATGATCATTTCAGCAATTTATTGGATGTTAAAGTCTCGTTTTTGCAGGCGAAATTGAGACTATCTGCGCAGAGCATCTAATAATGCATTTAGCTGAGATATTTCTAATTAACTAAATTTCCAAACTTTACAAAAAAAAAAAGAATTTGTTTAATCTTTTTTTTTTTCTAACTATTATATGTAATATTTTATAAAACAAAAAATAATAAGAGAAAAGAAAAGCGAACGCTCGCTTTCGATTCCTTAAATATGTATATTTACACGTTAATATATTTTAAAATAATAATAATAAGAAGAATAAATAATTAAATAAACATTTCACAATTGCATGCACATTTTCGTTTGTGCAAAGCAACGCTCGCTTGTTCTCGCTAACTTAAATTGTAACTAGAAAATCAATATTATATTAAAAAAATATATATATTATAATACATTACGTTTTTATACACAATATAAATAAATAAGTAAATATATAAATTGACGAGAAGATAGTGCGATGCAAACGGATTTGACCACGTTACACGTGTACCGATTTTTTTTATAGAAAATATTAAGCAGATATACAGATTTAATTACATACCCCATTTATTTTTAAATCCAAGCCGGGTATACACGACTTTTTTTTTTTAACCACACAGTATAATTTTTATTTTTAACAACATAAATCATAATTCCTAGCTGTAAATCATGGTAACAGGAAAAAAAAGTAATCGGAAAAAAAGTAAACGGAAAAAAAGTAACTGAATCAACAAAAGCGGAAAAAAAGTAATCGGAAAAAAAGTAATCGGAAAAAAAGTAAACGGAAAAAAAGTAAACGGAAAAAAAGTAACAAGGTATTGATAAATATTGAACTTATTGATAAATAAGTGTTAAAAGATAACACAGTAACATATGTCTGATTTATATAATTCCCGTAGGCGAATATTTGCGAATGCTATTAGGAATTGAGTAAAATCACCCCCGGAAAAAAAGCACCATCGGTAAAAAGCTCCCTGATAAAAAAAAGGGGATGTGGGAGGGGAAGACTTCACGTTAAGATGGGAAAATACCACACATTTATGAATAACACGTGTTTGAATAAGCCAATTTTAATTTCGGGTAAAGCACGTGGCACCACGTGTATTTACTAACCACGTATACTAGGAACATCAGAGTATTATATACATCATATATTCTAATACGAGATCAAATCTTGTGTGTGTGTGTGGGGGGGGGGGGGGGGGATATATACATGCAAATATTATTTTGAAAACGGCTCTAACGATTTTGACGAAATTTTGTATCCTACAGTTTTGAGGCACCAGAAAATTATTGCGTTGGGTCACATGTTCGAAAAAATTCTATTAGTGGGTCATTTTGGGTCACCATCGGTCAGGGTCAAACTAATTGTATCTAAAAAACGGTTCAAACGATTTTGACTAAACTTTTGCTACCATTTTCGGGCACGAGAAGACTATTGGGCTGGGTAACATAATCAAGAACTTACTATTAGTGGGTCATTTTTGGGTCAACGCGGGTCAAGTTAATTTTATCTAAAAAACGGATCTAACGATTTTGATTAAATTTTGTTTCTTACGAGTTTCGGGCACGAAAAAATCATTGCGCTAGGTCACATGTCGCAGAAAATTCAATTAGTGGGTCATTTTTGGGTCACTGTGGGTCAGGGTCAAGATAATTGTATCTAAAAAACGGTTCAAACGATTTTGACTAAATTTTGCATCCTGTGGTTTTCAGGCACGAGAAGACAGTTGGGCTAGGTCACATGTTCCATAAAATTCGATTAGTGGGTCATTTTGGTCATGAGTCATTATGGGTCAAGCTATTCTTATCTTAAAAATGGCGCAGAAGATTTCAACTAAATTTAGTATTTTACAGTTTTAAGGAACAAGAAGACTATTGGGCTAGGTCACATGTTCGAGAAAATTCGATTAGTGGGCCATTTTGGGTCACCATGAGTCAGGGTCAAGCTTATTGTACCTAAAAAACGGTTCAAACGATTTTGACTAAACTTTGTATCCTACCATTTTCCGGCACGAGAAGACTATTGGGCTGGGTCACATGTTCGAGAACTTTCGATTAGTGCGTCATTTTGGGTCAACGCGGGTCAAGTTAATTTTATCTAAAAAACGGCTCTAACGATTTTGATTAAATTGTGTACCTTACGAGTTTCGGTCACGAGGAAATCATTGCGCTAGGTCACATGTCCGAGAAAATTCATTTAGTGGGTCATTTTTGGGTCACTATGGGTCAAGCTATTTTTTATCTAAAAAACGGCTCAGACTATTTTGACTAAATTTTATATCCTACGGGTTTCGGGCACGAGAACACAATTGGGCTTGGTCGCATGTTCGAGAAAATTTGATTAGTGGGTCATTTTGGTCATGGGTCATGATATTTGAACTCAAAGCTAGTTTTGACCGAGCACAACTCTGTCTTCCTTGCTCGTATCGTTTAAGAGTAAAACCTCCATAGCAGACAGTGACTTATTATCACAAGGGCGAAATATTATTAGAGTGTTTGTGGAATAAATACCAGGCGACGACGTACATTAAAAACGACACGTTGCACTCGAAAAATGGTAACTTACAGGTTTATTTCTTATATTTCATATAATTTTTTAAACTATTTCACATGTTTCGTTTTCGTGGGTGATATGTTATGTAATTGCATAAATCGAAAATTAAGAAAGACATGATGGCACGTAAAATAAAAAATGGAAAACGTTATTCTATATCATAGTTTCTGAATAACAAAGCTCTTGCCAATTTCATATGTCTAAGAATGAAAATTTATAGTTTAGTAAAATGTCTGACATTTATACTAAAAGTTAGTTTTCTTTTTCTTATTGCAATCTGTATTTGCAACATTTACTAATCCAGTTGGGGGTAGAGATCTAACCTTCCAAGAGATTTTACATTGGAATGGACAAAAGCCTTCCACCCTTTTGTTAGACACTAATTCCAAACTTTTGAAAACCAGTCAGTATTCACTTAGTGGCATTTCCCGATTCTCAGAATTTCACACATCAACGTCAACAATATAGATTTATAAATATTATGTTGTTGACGTGTATTGTGCACTTAAGTGCTGTGAAACTGCCTATTTCATTCTTCTCTTTATTTAGTTTGTAAGAAGATTAACATGTATTCGTCAGAATATTGAATATTTCGCCTTGAGAAATACTGTAAATACACTCAAAGGAAAGATAGTATTATTAGAAAATCTATGATAATACTGCTTTTTAGCGTTAGTTCACCTCCTGTCCATATCCATTATAATCAAGCTAATCATACTTTGTTGCTTCTTTCATTGTGCCATTTTATGATTTCACAATAATATTTTTCTGTGGTATTTCCAATTTTGCCATGTTGTTGTTTTTATTTGTCTTCCCAGAATAAACACTAAATTTTCCTGGTTGGTAGAGGAAGAGGATCTACCGTATGGACCTAAATTTATATCCTCGGGCTCGACCCGGCCCAGCTTGTAATAAAAGCTAAAAATTCAAACCGAAACTTTACGGAAGCTTTATTGGCGGTGCTCGGCCTGTTATAAAAGCTAAAATATCAACTCGGGCAGTTTCTTTTTTGCGTAGTTTATGAATTCAGCCAGACGCAGTTTCTGAAAAACATGTCAATAGTTCTTAACCAACATTAAAGTTCTTTAAAAAATATATTGCTTACATTTTTATGTAAATTTTTTTAGGTACAGCAGATTATATGTCCACAATTTAGGGAATACGGAATAACAATACTAATGATTACTTAGAGACAATAAAATGAACACTCATTGAAAAATTTGTGTAGTTTAAATTTAAAAAAAGGTTAAAGAAAATCATAATTTTAATACTTTATAAAGGGAAAAAAAAGTATATATTTTGGAAAATATTTCTCTGTAATTTATTAAGGATTTAGTTAAGGTGGTTATCAAATTCCCTGCTTAGTAATGAGCAACTTTCTGACTCATGTTTAAACGTAAAGGCATAAAAGTGACCAGTGTTGTAACTGAGCGCGATCATTCAGCGGAAACTCACGAGTTTCGCTCACTTTCTGTGAGCTTTGAGCTAAGTTTGACTCACTTTTTGAAAAACGAGCGATCAGCTGAGCTGAACTCAAAAAATCCGCGAGTTTGAGCGAAAATTACAACTCAAACTCATTCAATTTTTTCGCAACTTCCAGAAAATTTTTGCTGACTTTGCTAGCAAAGATGACGTTTTTTCATTAGCGAATAATACAGTCAAACCTCGTTAACACGAACACGCTTAACGCGAATATTACTTTTAGCACGAACTGTTTCCGATTGCCCCGTCCAATTGTATGTAATGTATTTAAATTCGGATAACACGATCAAAAAAATGTTTCCACTTGAGTGTTCGCGTTAACGAGGTTCAACTGTATAAGCAAAAGTCAGGCATAAGTTTTAAAACTAAATGACAAAATGCTTATGAGTTTCAAAATACATTTGGTTAAATCATTTTTAAAAAGACATTTTCCCTATCACTTTGACCACCACGATGTCTGAATTTAGTAAAAAAGAAATAAAAAACAAAGAAGCAGAACATGAACTTGGTTGAAGAGTCGCATTGAAAATAGGCGCTCCAAATAAAACGGGAGTTAAAACAAACGTAAAGAAAAAGAAAAATACTGCCATTCCCGCTTTTTTCACATTTGTTTTAACAAATCATATATTTTCTAATGTTTGTTTTTTATACAGATAAATACAGTAACGAAAGTCAGTAACACCGAGGGGGGGGGGGTGCGCGCTAGTACACGTCCCATGAAGGGTAAATATCATATTTTCGAAAATATAAAAAATATCCGATATTTGTATATTTATTCGATATTTTACATATATATCCGATATTTTCAAACTAGTCAACATAAAACTTATTATAAATATTTTCAATAACATAGTTAACAATTCGGTTTTTGGATTATTTTGGATTTTTGTATTATAAGATTTAGTATCAAGTATCCAGAAAATTTTATATTTTACAGAAGAAAATTATTTTGAACATAATTGTAATCTTGAATGCTTTTTCATTTTCATTAACATTTATTAACCTTTTTCATTCTTTGGGTTTAAAATAAGCTAAACCAAAACAGAAAAGATTTTTTCTAATGAAGCTGCGAAAAGCTGGTTTTCTACATGAGACAGTCTACCTTTCAGTGGCTGTTCTAAGTAAGTATGTCCCACCAATGACGTAGCTACTTTTATTGGCGCCCGGGACAGGAAGGAATTCTGCGCCCCCCCCCTCCCCTCCCCTCCTAAAAAAATAATAACCACATTATTTTTGTTCAAGACAAAAAAAAAATGGGGGGGGGGAAAGGGGGAAAGGTAGCTTCCCGCTTCCTTTGTTATAAGAATTCAGCTAATTTTGCTGAAACACACGAAGCGAAAATGCATGCATGGAACCCATTATTGAAGATTACTAGTTTTCTTCAATACTGAATTTGCATAGGAATTTCGAAAAATTAGTCAGATATCGACAAGTTGGCTTCTTTTACGGCGATTTAATTTTACGGTCAAGATATTTAATTAAATATCGCCAAGCTTGGCGATAATTTAACGTTAGCAGGTATGACCATGTAGTTTTTAGTGTATGATTGTAGCAACAATAATTACAACAATGAAAGTAAATTTGCAAGAAACTACATTTGCTAAAACTCATAAATTAAACTCGATTATTGAAAAAAGATCTGCTGCCTGATTTCATTCATAAGCTGCTTACACTCTTTAGAATTTCCAGAGAGTTCATATGACATATGCGTGGAAACTTCAGCAAATATTTTTTAATTGACTTTTTAAAAAAAATTCGTGAATACAGATTGCTCCAAAAAAAGTCAAAACAAACTCTAAGATATATGGCAGAGCACACTTACAAATAACAACTTTTGCATAGTCAACCAGAGTCGCAGTCCATTTATTCAACCAAAACACGCAATCTACTTCAAGCGGAACTCTTATATTTATGCAGACATTTAACAATAATGGCGATAGTTTAACGAAATTTTCAATATACTTACCTTTCTTTATGCGAAATACGAAAAATGTTGAAAATGCATAGTAATTCAGTCAGTGACATCGTATAGAATTTCAACTACATTCGTTTCCAAATAATCACCGCCTAGTTCAGAGTCGAATTCTGACTGCGCCACTGATATTTATATATATATTAATTTAATGCATTTTCGAAAGTCGAAAATAATACCAGGCATCAAAATGAATGCTTATATAAATCCCCTACATGCATTCACGGAGTTCGAATTCCCACTATTTTATTTTTAAGGTGGTTCTCAGCACAACAACGCAAAACTTTCTGACACAAATTCAGACTCATTTTTAAACGCAGAGTCATAAAATTGACAGGCCTGACTATTGACGCGATTTGGAATCGAAATGAATTTCCATTTTTCGATAAATAAATTTCTAATTATAAGCGATTCGTGTTACGTACGACACGTTTTCTCCTATTTCGTTCTGCGGACAATTGGACACAGATAAAATGTACTATATATAAAGAAAAATGATCTTGAAGCTAGAAAATATTTCTCCTGATGCATGTTATTGGAAAAAAATATATATAATTTTCTAATGACAATTTAGTAACTCTAGTATTACCATCTGATGTATATAAGAGAAATTACTAACATGATAATATAATTAAAAGTATGAAGTTATTAAATGATATTGTATTAATATGTTTTTTAATTGTAATTTTCAGTTACAGGTATTACTGGTATGATTTCGCATATGAATTTTTATTTTTAATGACAAATCATTTAATTCTCTTACACATTATAATTTTGAAGTTAATATTTTCATGTTAACAAAATGAAATATATATATGGGAAATGTTATGGACATTTTAGCTTCAGATGGGGGACATAAAACTTGAAAAATAATCATAAAAGCATCCGAATGAAGTTATCATAAAATTCTGAATATTTTATAAATAAATTTTAATTAAAAAAAATTAAATTACTATTATATTTAATTGAAGGATTTTTTTTTTTAATCTGAAAACTTGCTCAAAAAATAAAAACTACAATTAGATCCTATGTTCCTTCTGTATAACATATTTAGATTTCAAGACACAAATTCATTTTGAAAGCTTTACGCTTTAAAAACTGGAGAAAATGTAAATTAATTTTAATTTTGATTTTTTATTCTTTTTTTAAAATAAAAAAAGTTATTTAAAATAAAAAATGGAAATCAGAAAAAAGGTACAATTTAATATATTTACTTACATACAGTTAAGATGTATATTTAACACCTAATTAGTTTTGAAACTTGAATGAATTTTTCCTAGTTTTATTAAAAAAGAATAGTTATATTTTTTAAGGAGAGCTAACACTTTCTATTAACTAGCTCTTACTATTATCATCTTATTTATATAAAAAAAATGTCCATATGATCATTTTAATAATATATATGTAATAATAAAAAAATTTCGCCATTTTTCCTTAGTTAAATTATTCCAAATTCTTACAATTCTAATTTTTTTCCACTGTTTTATTCCAATTTACTACTCTATATTCATTAAATCCTTATTCTTAATTTAGCTCTATCGTTAACTCTGTTATTAAGTTCTTTCCACACAGTTACTTTGAATTCGGTTAATTCTCTTACAGATTATATTTTCGAAGTCAATGTTTTCATGTAAACAAAATTAAATTTATGTTCGGAAACTGTTAAAAACATTGTTGCTTAAGAAGGAATATAGAACAAGAAAACGAATCACAAAAGCATCCGAATGAAACTGTTGCGAAATTCTGAATATTTTATAAATGATTTTCAATATTTCCTATGGGAATGGATTTTTTCTAAGTATTTCCTCATGAAAACTTGTTCAAAATACAAAAACTGTATTTATATGTGTTTACTGTGTTCCATCTAAATAACATATTTAAATTTCAGGACACACAGCCATTTTCAAAATATAACACAAATAAAGAATCCAAATCGGTTTACTTAATCATATATGAACTGGGAAAATTAAAAAAATCTTATTGAATAAGATTCTAAATAAAGAATCAAAATAATGTGGAACTAAATAAAAGATAATTGAAAAAAGAAAAAAAAAGAGTGGTGGTGGTGTTGTGTTTGTGTGTGTGTGTGGGGGGGGAGGATTGGGTAGATAAGAACCATGTTTGGCCCATGGCAGAGACAAATATTTTGTTTTCATTTTTGTAATAAAATTTAGGATTAAATTGGTTCTTTTTGTATAACTATTTAAGTATGCTATGTCACAAGAAAAAAATAAAAGTTGTTTAGTAAATTTTAATATAGTCTTAACACTTTTACAAAAAAAAAAAATCTTTCTTATCTATTTATTTATTTTAATAAGAAGGTCTCATAACACCAGGATGGTTTTTATGGATGTTAATATTTGAATAAAAATATAAAACATTCAAAAAAAAAAGAAAGAAAACTTGATTTATTATTATTATTATTATTGAACTATTCTGTTCAAATGTTAAAATAATTTAAAGCATACTTAAATGATAGAAACTTGTACTTTCTACTAAGAAAATGAACTGCAAAATGAATTTATGCAGTTAAAATTTTCAATAGCGGATACCTCAGGACTGCTGGGTTTGTTCTCTATATACCTCCATTTAGCGAACTATAAATCAGGTTTGGGTTGCTTACAGAAGCAGGACCTGATTATTGCACGGGCAAACTCTTCCACGGCTTTGACCCCCTCCCCTCTGATTTTAGGTGCCTCCCAAATTTGACATTTCTTTCAATATTTTAAACTTATAGAGTAGGATAAGATTAAAAACAAAAAAATATATTTAGCTAAAAACAGTAAAACCGTTCAATAGCGGACATTTCGAGACTACAAAATTTGTCTACTATTCGGAGGTTTCAACATTTCTGATGTAAAAATATTCAAACATGTATGTGTTGTGGATTGAAAAGGTGGATTTTCGCTAAAAAGAGGTATTCGCTTTTACCTCTAAAACTGAACACTTCCGAATAGCGGGAAAATTCTGTGGTCCCGAAGTATCCACTATTGAGAGATTTTACTGTTTTTAGATAAATATAATTTTTGTTTTCAATCTTATCTTACTGTAAAAGCTCAAAACATTCAATATAATCAGTACAATGTCGAAAGCGATTTAAAAGATCAGCTTTACGAAAATTGCATTCTAAATTTTGGGCCTCATAAAATCGGGGGGGGGGGGGGAGGTAGAGCCATGGGCCAGTTTGTCCATGCATTAATCAGGTTCTTCTTCTTAAAAAATTACCAGCCCTGCTTTGTGGTCATATATAGTCCCATTTATTGAGGATGCAATGTGGTCAAATATGGCTGCATTTACTGCTTTAAAAAAATGTGGTCAGAAATGGCTACTTATTGCCGACAGATCAGAGCACGAAAATGGCCGCAATTCAGGCGTTTCAAATGTCTTAAATTCAGACACAAATAAGTGTCTTAAAAAATGAAGACACTTTAAAGTGTCTCTTTTTTGAACCATCCGTTTCAGACACTTAAGTGTCTGAATTTCAGACATTTCAGTTTACAGTGCAGTTTTAAAAACTTTATACCTGGTTAAAAATTATTTTTATTAATACTTATAATTATCCCAGTGTTTTGAAATACAATGTAAGATTTGAGAATCATGATTCATGATAAAATTAACTTGACCCGCGTTAACCCAAAATGACCCACTAATTGAATTTTCTCGAACATGTGACCTAGCCCAACAGTCTTCTCGTGTCCAAAAACCATAGGATGCAAAATTTAGTGTAAATAGTCTGAGCCGTTTTTAAGATAAAATAGCTTGACCCATAATGACCCATGACCAAAATGACCCTCTAATTGAATTTCCCTGAACACGTGACCTAGCCCAACAGTCTTCTCGTGCCCGAGAACGGTAGGATACAAAGTTTAGTCAAAATTGTTTGAACCATTTTTTAGATGCAATTAGCTTGACCCTGACCCACAGGGACCCAAAAATGACCCACTAATTGAATTTTCTTCGGCATGTGACCTAGCGCAATGATTTTTTTCGTGTCCGAAACTCGTAAGATACAAAATTTAATCAAAATCGTTTTTTAGATACAATTAACTTGACCCGCGTTGACCCAGAAATGACCCACTAATAGAAAGTTCTCGAATATGTAACCCAGCCCAATAGTCTTCTCGTGCCCAAAAATGGTAATAAAAGTTTAGTCAAAATCGTTTGAACCGTATTTTAGATACAATTAGCTTGATCCTGACCGATGGTGACCCAAATGACCCACTAATCGAATTTCCTCAAACATGTGACCCAGCCCAACGGTTTTCTGGTGCCATAAAACTGTAGGATACAAAATTTCGTCAAAATCGTTAGAGCCGTTTTTAAAATAAAATTTCCATGTATATATAACCCCCCCACACACGCACATACACACACACTCACAAGATTTGATCTCGTATTAAAATATATGATGTATATAATACTCTGATGTTTCTAGTACACGTGGTTAGTAAATACAAGTGGTGCCACGTGCTTTACCCGAAATTATAATTGGCTTATTCAAACACGTGTTATGCATAAATCTGTGGTATTTTCCCATCTTAACGTAAATTCTTTCCCCCCCACACACCCCCCTTTTTTATCAGGGAGCTTTTTACCAATGGTGATTTTACTCAATTACTAATAGCATTCGCAAATATCCTCCTACGGGAATTATATATATCAGACATATGTTACTGTGTTATCTTTTAACACTTATTTATCAATAAGTTCAATATTTATCAATACCTTGTTACTTTTTTTCCGTTTCCTTTTTTCCGTTTACTTTTTTTCCGATTACTTTTTTTCCGATTACTTTTTTTCCGCTTTTGTTGACTCAGTTACTTTTTTTCCGTTTACTTTTTTTCCTAGATTCGTAAATCATAGCTGCACTACCTTTCACCAATTACACGTGCAATTAACACATTTCACCCCTTTTTGTAGAGTCGAAAATCCAGGAGTTTAGTAATCATACACCTGAGGGATAGCAACGATCGCTAGTACATGCATTTCGCAAATCTTCCCTTGTGTACACCTGGATACGAATGTAAAAAAAAAAAAAAAAAAAAAGGGGGGGGGTCAGTTTTTCCACAGGTGAGCTCAGTAACTGTCATTTGGAATCCTTCCCCTTAGCAATTTGATGGATCGATAAGAAAGAGAGGAGATTTTTTTTTTCTTCTTTTTCTTTTCTTCGTTCTCTTTCAACCTTGTTCATTCTAGGAGCCGGGCAGTGAAATTGTACTTGTTTTGATTTTACCAACGGATAATTAAAATTTTGGTAGCAAAGGAAAGAGGAAAATTCATTTTTTAGACCTGTTTCTTTTATGAAAATATTGTTATGAATTTTGTATATATCTGTAAATATTCCATTTGTTTAAATTTATTTTATTTTATTATTGTGAAAATTGCAGTATTATTAATGTATTTCCTATTGAGCATCATGTAACTCAATGCTAAAGGCCTCAGATGGTTTGCAAGGAAAACAACCTTACACCCTCATCTTTATAATGGAAGTCTATGGTAAAATCGCCAAGGAATGGGTTTATCGCCAAGTTGGCGATGGTTTTGGCGACTTATTTTTGTCGCCAAATTTGGCGATATATCGCCAAATGTCGCCAGGTTGGCGACGGATTTGGCGACTTTTTGTGCAACCACACCCCCCTTATACCTATACATTGGGATCCTTTCTCGCTTTGATTCTCTATCGAAAGTTAAAGCACTTTCTGGTAATTTCTAGCATCTGAAGGCTCTGGAATAATCTGGAAAGATCTCTGAAACCTATATAAGGACCTCCATCAGTTCAGTTAGTTAGTTGTCTGTCAACTGCGATTGAATTCATACGAGAGGCTTTGCATTGAGAACTGTGTTTCTCGGATTGATTTTGTCGTTGATACGTCGTATTGAACGCATTGTTTGTGTGAAATTTTGCTGTGCTTTTATTGGATTTGAAGATTACTGAATATCCTGTAATTTTCAGAAGATATTGGTGTTCGTATTGCACTGTTTATAGTGAATAAAGCCTTTTTATTGTTCTTATATATTGGCATCAGTCCTTTCGAACCCCGAGCTCACAACATTTGGTGTCAGGAGTGGGGTTGAATGCCGATCACCAGAGCAATGGAGGGTGAACTGAAACAATTATTGGAGAAATTAGCTGCGAATCAGGCTGAGATGTCAACCAACCTTGGCGAGATGAAAGCTGAAATGAAGAAGGATATGTCAGCGATGGATGAGAAAATGACTGCCAACCTTGGCGAGTTGAAAGAAGAAATGAAGAAGGAAATGACTGAGATAGATGAGAAAATGACCGCAAACCAGGCTGAAATGAAAGAGATGTCGGAAGAAATGAAGAAGGATATGTCAACCAACCTTGGTGAGTTGAAAGAATTAATAGATAATAAAATAACATCTTTAAATGAAAGAATTGACAGCGTGGAAAACAAATTTGAAGGAAGATTTCTGGAAATAGAGGAAAAAGTTCAAAAGACAGCCAATACCGTAGAAGAAAGGATAGAGAGTATAGAAAAGGAGTTGGAAAATGTGAAGAAACAAAAGATAACTGCCGAAAACTATCCCGAAGATGTCAAGTATCAAGCTATGCTTCCCCGGGCCTCTATTAAACTCTCGACCTATGACGGAAAATCCTCATGGCCAGTTTTTAAGACACAATTTGGGATCGTAGCGGACGCCAATGGATGGGATTCCCAGACAAAGGCTTGCCAGTTAGCTGCTTCTCTACGAGCTGATGCTGCCGACGTCCTACAGACTTTGCCTGCAAATGAACCGCTGGATTTTGAAACGCTCGTCAGTGCCTTAGAATTGCGCTTTGGCGAGAAATGCATGAAGGAATATAGCAGACTCCAGCTCAAAACTCGACAGCAGAAATCCACTGAATCCCTGCAAGAGCTTGCTACGGATGTCGAGAGACTTTCACATCTTGCTTATCCTGACTGTCCGACTGAAATTAGAGAAAGCTTAGCTCTGCAACATTTTATCGATGGTGTGCGTGACCCTGAGATCCAGACAGCACTCCGGATTGCAGATCTCAATGATTTAAAAGGGGCTTTGGTTTACGCTCTGAAATTCGAGGCAGCCAAGCAAGCTACTAGGAAAGATCGACACTTTGTGCGAGCAGCCAACCTGCCTGAGACGTCGGATAGAGCTGTGGAGCGCTTACAGCAGCAGATGAATGACATAAAGAGAAAGATGAACTCCTTAATGGCCAACAAACCTTACAGGAAGATCAAGTGCTGGAAATGCGGTGGAGAAGGCCATATCCAAATCGACTGCCCAAGACGACCCAGCACCGAAGGTAATATCTCTCCCGCTAAAGGAGGAGCAGGAAAACTGATTAATGGCCATCTTGCGGGGCGGAGGTTGCCAGATTTTGAGAAGCCCCATTTTCAAGTATGTGAAATTTCTGCAAGAAGTTGCGGCGAGAACGGAGTTTTTCTAGTCGGAAGCGTGAATGATTTGCCCTGTAATATGATCATCGATACAGGAGCCAATGTGACCATCATTCGGAAAGATCTAGCTCAGCGGCTGAAAGAAAAACTCTCCTGGACCCCGCCACGTGTTATCCTTCAAACTGTGACAGGAGATAAGATCGACATATTTGGAAGAATGACGCTGAAAATAAAGTTTGGGAACGCCGCTTACCATCATACAGTCTATGTGGCCGATATTTCAGATCCTTTCATACTCGGACTGGACTTTTTAAAAGAGCATGGATTTACACTGGACTTTAAGAATAATGAGTTACGCTCTGCTCAAGAAGATGTCACTATTTTCAAACTTGGAAATGAGTCCGGGTCTATTCAACGGATCACAGCCAAGGCAGATGTTATCATCCCTCCTCGGACCGAAATGATGATACCTGGATTAACTGAGAACGAAAGTAGTTTTCAATGTGGCTTGGTTGGATATCCTGAGAAGAGCCCAAAAGGAGTGCTAATAGCATCAGCGCTGGTAGATCTGTCGAGAGATGTGATACCCGTGAGGATGGCGAATGTGAGTGAAAAGTCTAGAATTATCCAGAAGGGTGAAGTGCTTGCAACCTGTGCTCCAGTCACCTGTGTATGCAAAGACCCGAGCTTGAAGTTGTCGGAGCCGCCTACAAGTTTAACACCTGAAATTGGACAAAATGAAAATTTATCTCTTGAACAGAGACATGCCGCAGAAAGACTGTTCCAGGAATTTAAGGATGTGTTTTCTCAAAACGAGAGTGATATTGGTCGCACTTCACTGACACGGCATAGAATTGATACTGCCGGCCATCCACCGATTAAACAGCATCCCAGACGTTTGCCGTTCGCTAAACAAGAAGAGGTGTCTAAGCTCTTACAACAGATGCAGGATAGTGACATCATCGAACCGTCATCAAGTCCGTGGGCCTCTCCCATCGTGTTGGTCCGAAAGAAAGATGGCTCCACAAGATTTTGTGTGGATTATCGTAAACTTAACGATATCACGAAGAAGGACAGCTATCCTCTACCAAGAATAGACGACACGCTAGATACTCTTTCAGGACATAAATGGTTTTCCACACTGGATTTGAAGAGTGGATATTGGCAAGTAGAGATCCATCCTGATGACAAAGAGAAGACCGCATTTACTACTGGACAAGGACTTTGGCAATTCAAAGTTATGCCGTTCGGGCTCTGCAATGCTCCAGCAACGTTCGAGCGCCTCATGGAGACAGTGTTAAAAGGCCTAACTTTTGAAGCTTGTCTCATCTACCTAGATGATGTCATCATTGGTGGCCGCACGTTTGAAGAACATCTAGAAAATATTCGAAAAGTGTTAACGAAGCTAAGAGCGGCGAATTTAAAGCTGAACCCTCTGAAATGCAAGTTCTTCCAACGCGAAGTAAATTATTTGGGACACATCATCTCAGCTGAAGGTGTTCGAACAGATCCAGAAAAAGTGTCCGCAGTAAAGAACTGGAAGCGTCCGGAAAATGTCCATCAGATGCGAAGCTTTCTGGGACTATGCACTTATTACAGAAAGTTTGTCCAGGGGTTCTCCAACATCGCAAGACCATTGCATAGGCTCACTGAAAGCAAGCAGAAGTTTCTATGGACACAAGAATGCGAGAATTCCTTCCAGCGGCTGAAAGAAGCTTTCACATCCTCTCCAGTCCTTACCTATCCAGACCCCGACAAACAATTCATCCGTGTCCACACACGGATGCCAGTCACGAAAGTGTCGGCGCTGTACTTTCTCAAGAAATAGATGGCCAAGAACGAGTCGTAGCATACTGGAGCAAATGTTTATCGAAACCAGAGAGGAATTATTGCGTCACTCGTAAGGAGTTATTAGCTATAGTGAAAGCCATAGAACACTTCCATCACTATCTCTATGGCAGGAAATTTCTCCTTCGTACTGATCACGCATCCCTAACATGGCTGATGAATTTTAAGAACCCAGAGGGCCAAGTAGCCAGATGGATACAACGACTCCAGGAATACGACTTTGACATCAGGCATCGTAAAGGCTCATCGCATGGAAATGCTGATGCCTTATCAAGAAGACCGTGTCCCGAAAGTTGTCGCTATTGTTCCAGAGCGGAGAACAAGTATAATCCTGAACATGTCATACGCCAGACGAAGGCTTCACTATCAACGCCACCAGATCCCTGGAGTGATGAGAAGATTCGAGAAGATCAAATGGCCGACTCTGACATCAAACCAATCTTGGAGTTATTAGAATCTTCTAGCACGAAGCCCAGTTGGAAAGACATCTCGACTTATAGTCCTACGACGAAGCAATATTGGGCTCTTTGGAACTCCCTCCACGTCAGGAAGGGTGTCCTGTACCGAAAATTCGAATCGGAAGATGGGAAGACATCTCGGTGGCAGTTGGTACTTCCTCGATCCCGAATCCCAGAGGTCCTCGAAGAATTACATGGCAGTCCCACCGGAGGCCATTTTGGAGTCATGAAAACATTACACAGAGTCCGAGAGCGCTTCTTCTGGGGAAAAGCGAGAGCTGACGTCGAACAATGGTGCAAATCTTGCGATGCATGTGCAGCTCGAAAAGGACCAAAGAAACGTAGCCGAGGAAGACTACATCTCTACAATGTAGGAGCACCTTTCGAACGCATCGCCCTTGACATCCTAGGCCCTCTGCCAAGAAGTGCTGATGGCAACAAATACCTCCTTGTTGTCATGGACTATTTCACGAAATGGCCTGAAGTCTATGCCATCACTGATCAAGAAGCTTCTACGGTTGCGGATGCCTTGGTACACCAGTGGATATCAAGGTATGGAGTCCCCCTTCAAATGCATTCTGACCAGGGGAGAAATTTCATCTCTGCTGTGATTGAGGGTCTCTGTCAACTTCTCGGAATGGACAAAACTAGGACGACGCCTTTACATCCACAATCGGATGGCATGGTTGAGAGATTTAATCGTACCATCCTCAACAATCTCTCACTGCTAGTCTCAAGAAACCAACAAGACTGGGACCAAAAACTTCCCTTGTTTCTTCTCGCCTATCGCAGCGCCGTCCATGAAACAACCGGCTATTCCCCGTCTCAGATGCTTTTCGGTCGTGATCTTCGTCTACCTTGTGATCTGATTTTTGGTCGCCCTCCAGATGCGCCTTCATCGCCAGAGGGATACGTGCAGAATCTCCAGGCACGATTTGAAGACGTCCACAACTTGGCTCGAGAGCGGATCAATATACAGACGGAGAAGATGAAGACCAGGTACGACACGAAAGCCACGGGACATCAATTCAAAGAAGGTGACAAGGTTTGGTTTTATAATCCGACTCGACGTAAAGGACTTTCTCCCAAACTGCAATCGCACTGGGACGGTCCTTATACAGTCCTAAACAGACCGAACGATGTCGTAATTCGGATCCGAAAGTCACCAAGTTCGAAGCCTAGAGTCGTTCATTACGACAGGCTGGCTCCATACTATGGCCATAGTACTTAGTTCATTGATTGTAAATAGTGTAATGTAAGTAATGTAAATTAGTATGACCATGGTCTTGTATTTAAATTAATGTAATTATTTATTTTGCTTAGCATTATCATTATTATTGTTATTATTATTTAAATACTTGTATGTAATAATGTCTATGCTTTAATTTTATTTTATTTTTAAATAAGTGTATATTTTGTATAATTCAGCATTATGAATGTGTTTTGAATAGTATAGCATTTGTTGGTAACGGGTTTGCTTTCCGATCAAAGGTTGAACTGCCCGGGACGTGCAGTCCTTGAGAGGGGGGCAATGTTATGAATTTTGTATATATCTGTAAATATTCCATTTGTTTAAATTTATTTTATTTTATTATTGTGAAAATTGCAGTATTATTAATGTATTTCCTATTGAGCATCATGTAACTCAATGCTAAAGGCCTCAGATGGTTTGCAAGGAAAACAACCTTACACCCTCATCTTTATAATGGAAGTCTATGGTAAAATCGCCAAGGAATGGGTTTATCGCCAAGTTGGCGATGGTTTTGGCGACTTATTTTTGTCGCCAAATTTGGCGATATATCGCCAAATGTCGCCAGGTTGGCGACGGATTTGGCGACTTTTTGTGCAACCACACCCCCCTTATACCTATACATTGGGATCCTTTCTCGCTTTGATTCTCTATCGAAAGTTAAAGCACTTTCTGGTAATTTCTAGCATCTGAAGGCTCTGGAATAATCTGGAAAGATCTCTGAAACCTATATAAGGACCTCCATCAGTTCAGTTAGTTAGTTGTCTGTCAACTGCGATTGAATTCATACGAGAGGCTTTGCATTGAGAACTGTGTTTCTCGGATTGATTTTGTCGTTGATACGTCGTATTGAACGCATTGTTTGTGTGAAATTTTGCTGTGCTTTTATTGGATTTGAAGATTACTGAATATCCTGTAATTTTCAGAAGATATTGGTGTTCGTATTGCACTGTTTATAGTGAATAAAGCCTTTTTATTGTTCTTATATATTGGCATCAGTCCTTTCGAACCCCGAGCTCACAACAATATATTATTGAAAATATCTTTCATTCAGAAAAGTCATCCTTTTATAAGATCCCAAAACAAAATTGTTTTAGTAAGAATGATAAGATGTTTTTTTCACATAACATTTTCTTTATGTATATTATATAAAATAAAATAAAGATGTTTGCCTTTTTGCTCAAGAGAGACATTTCATGTGAGATTATGTATATCTATTTTCTCTCTATGTTTTTGATATAATATATATATATATATATTTAATGTATGGTATTAATTATACAATGCATACAGTTTACTGATTATATTGAGTATTTGTTTTAAATGATTCTGTATATTGTGTTTCAACGTATGGGTACCTAATTAGCCTGTAATAATTAAAATAAAAGATTTGCCAATTTATATGTATGTAATAACTAAAAATATAAGAGTGGAAAAGAAAATTAATTTTTTTTTTCTTTCTTCTCTCGGGCATTTTATTTTATTATTTGGCTTATTCAAATTTTCCTGCTTTATTTGGATTTGGACCTATTAAAACTCAAAATTTTAATAAATGTTTTTGGAACAATGGAAATTGAAACCAACTACACATGATAACTTGCTGAAGAAGTCATGTCTTTCATCAGATTTTTCAACAGTGAACTTTTGATTACGCTTTATTTCACCAATGTGTAAAACTTTTTTCTGGTGTTGCAAACCTACTTACACTCCAAACCTAGTGACACTCCAGCTTATCCCAAGTTCCTAGACTTTTCCATGTGAACATTTTCAGTTTTGATCTTCAATATAATACGACGATGGACTTTCATCGAGTACTTTGTGGCTACATATATATATAAAAAAAAGATACTGTTGACCTTTTTTTTTTCTAATTTCGGGGAAGAGATGATGGTGAGAAATACCACCATCTAGATCTAAACTAGCACACACTATAAAAAAAAAAGTATTTGGTTTTTTTTTCTGCATATTAGCAGAGTATTTGGTATCATTTTAATCAGTGAACAGTGAACAATACAAATTAATGATCCATTTTAGGATCAGCGCATACAAATAGATAATTGTGGAACAAAGTGAACCACGGCAGTCAAGGAAATATTTGGTTTTCCGTTCCCAGGAATGATTTAACTACACCTAATAAAAATGTCATGGAGAAAATTGTCAGAACAATAATATGACACATTTATTTATGAGAGCTTAAATAGGCACGAAGACCTCACAAGTAAAAGCATCTTTACCTCCCAGACACAGCACGGCGTCAAGAGGAATCGCTATTGTACCGACGGACCTATGAAACACTCAAGGGGAGTACCAAATTTCTCCCGCATGCCAATGGTCATCTCTCTAAAATCAGAGGTATGGCCGAAACATGCAAATTTTCAAGAAGTTAAAACGTATAAGGCCTTAATTTTATGTGAAAAGGGAAAAATGGTTCCATCCCTTTTTTTTTGCTCCATGAAAAGAATGTGATTTTTCTTGAGAGTAGAGATTCAAAAAAAGATGGAAAAGTAGAAGGTTGACTGCTCTCTAACTAAAAAAACAGATTTTGAGTGTGTGTGCCAATAGATGGAAATGTACGCGCTAAGAAAAAGCGAAAACGCGTCAGCCATTACCTCCTGCTGTCAACGTTATCTAGTAATATAAGGTAACAAACAATCTTCCTTCACCATTGTTCCATTTTATTGAATTAAGCTATATTCTTTTAATAATATGAATTTACGTGTGTATGAAGATCCTACCCCGATCTAAACATAAAAAGGCTAATCAAATAAATACTTCTAGGGTATGGAACTCTGCCTTTCAAAATCGAATTTGTTAATTCAGTAAGATAAACTGTAATTCTCAGAAAATAAATGTTGAGAATACAGTTCTCAACTAGGATTGAATATTTTTATTTTTTTAAAACATTTATATTTGTTTTTAATCATATGCTTATAATTACCTTGTAAATAAACTCAATTTTATATTCAATTAATTTTAGTCAGTTTTCCTTTTGTTTACTTAATTTATTGAATTAATATTAAGTCTTTTATTTTAGGAAATGTTTTCTTTAATATTACAATCTAGGTTTTAAAATAAGCCATTATATATTTAATGTTACATAACTCTCTGCAGGTAACCTTTGATGATTGTAATTGGCTCAAAGAGGATCCGAACTTCAAAAATAATTCACAACGCAACTTTTTCTTTTCTATAATTAATTGATAATTTGTCTAATAAAATTTTCTAAGTATAAATTATCATATCAGATCCTTAGAGTCATAGGTGCAAAATAAATACTATACGTCTCGGATAATTTAAAATACTCATATTAATCAATTAACAGCAATATAGTGGTAAATCCTATGCAGTCAGACTTAAATTCAAATAATTTAATTGATCACTCTGTAGCATTCCATCAGAAGGATTTTTTACTATTTCTCTTAATCAGATTATTTTCTGCCATGCTTATAAGCTCAAAAACCAAATTAATGAAAACAAACGCATATTCTTTCATTATTTAGTTATTAAATAATAAAAAATTTCATAAAAGCATGTTTTGCAAAAATTATATGAAAATTTTTCTAAATATTAAAAACTAATATAGAAATTGTGATTATAAGAATATATTTTAGTAAATAAGTTTTAATTTACATAATTTATAAACAAACCTCAATTTGAACATTTGAAATTTTATTCATTTTTATAGACAATAGTTATAATATAATTTATTTTATTTTAAAAAAACACAAATTGCTCAAATTGTGCCTATTAGTTGCTAAAATCAGTGTAAAAATTGTTTTAAACTCATAAAAGAGCTAAAATCCTACATGTTTCGGCTTTAAACTTAAAGCCATCATCGGGGAAGAGGAACAACACAAACGACTACTGATCTTTAAATTTTCGACACGAGAAAATTGAAATCAATTCCAATCTGTTGATTAAACAGTGTAGTGTCCAATGGATTCAATAATTTATTTTAACGTTATATTTCTAATACATTCAATAATTAACAGTAAATTAATCAGAAATTAAATTAATATTTATTTTTCTTATATTATACAGATCTATTGCATACATTGCTATAATTTCAGTAGCAGAATAAAAAATAAGTATTATTCAAGAGCATGTTTTCAAATGGAACAATTTTTCAATGTTTTCCCAAACAGTTAGCTTTTTATAGCCTCGAACGAAAAGAAAGAATGTTGTCCATTATTGCATGATAGTCATTTAAAAATATGTTAAATAATTTTTGTAATTACTTTTTTTGTTGTGTTCTCAGAGTTTGTAGTGTAACATGCTATTTTTTAGAAAACCTAATTTAGCAAGTATAATGTAATAAAAAAAACTAGTTTGTAGGGAGCAACAATACTATTTTTGATGCTACTTCATTAAACTTATTTCACTGTCCTCTCTTTTGGCATAGCAGTGGGACTCGTATCATATTGCAGATTTAAAAGTTGTACTTCTTCGAGGCAAAGATGTATCAACAATCCATCCAAAAGTAGCATTTAGTCCAAAGGCATCAAATTCTACTTGCTTGCAAAAGATCACTAATGATAGTCACTTATTATACAATAAAACTACACACTTGTGATCTTCTGAGAGCAATCAAACATCTATTCAGGATTCAGGCACCACAGGATCCACTAATCTCCTTCTGAACTTTTTATGGAATGATATTGTATTTGTTTCTAGAAGTAATATCAGAAATAAAATCGATGCACCCTAGAAACTAGTTTTTTTAAAGAACATTATTCGCTAAATATTCTCTCAAAACAGCATTTTACACAACAAACTATGAGAAAACTAGGGTCTACGGCAGTTTCCCTACTTCTATCATAAGACTTTTGATCACTTTATCAATATATATCAGTATTTGCCTAAAAATTTATAAATATACACTTAAATCGAAGAATCTTCCACAGAGAGCATTTTATAATTTTTGATAATGGAAGTTTTAAAAAAACAGTAATAATAAATATATGCTTTTGAAAAAAAAAATCAAAATTTTTATTTTATTAGATAAATACATTTAAACAGATGACTTATGCTGTAAGATAAATCTATATCTTGGAAGATAAACACATCTAAATCAGAATTTAAATAAAACTTTTTTAACTCTGAAATACATTGAATAGATAAAATGAAGTAAAAGAAAATAAACTTTTAAGATAAATAAGTTTCCTTTCAATGTTCAAAAAATATTTATTATTATAGGGACTTTAAACTTATCCTTATTTTCATTGGGTCTCATTTGCCAGCATGATTTTTTTTTATACAAGTGAAATTCACAAAACTGGAAGTTTTTATTAATAATTATGAACTTTGTTTTTGCCAAACCAAAAACTGCTGACTCCAATAAGTTTTTACAAATCATTCAAAAGAAAAATTTTATATTTGTGTAGTATTCACATTAGGTAAAGTTTGGGCTTGGGGGTGTGATATTTAACTCGTAAGCCTTGCTGTTGGATCTGATACTCATGCACGTATACTTCACAGTGGACAAAAAATTGAAAATGCCACTTATAGATTATATTTGAGCTAACAAATATTACACACAACTGTTATACTAGGGTTCCAACATCTAAAAAATCTTTTTCTGCTTTTTAAAAAACACAATATTCCAATAAATGCTAAATTACTATTGTAAAATGATAAAAAGATTAACTGCACTACCAAAGATTTGCTTAAAAAAAAAAAAAAAAAAAAAAAAAGTCTTATTTGAAGAAATTATTATACAACAATAACATGTAATTTTTTAATAATTATGTTATTTTCTACCTGTATTCGTTAACGTGCAACATGAACATAAAAATTTGGAAATATAAACAAATAAGCGACTGAGCTTATTCCACTTAGATATTATATTATATGTCTGCATATTATATTGATGCAAGTTGAGAACTGTGAAAGTTGTTTTCAGAAAAGACAGCAAGTATTTTTCAGCCCATACACAGGCTGTTTTCAAGTAAATAGAAACTCAAGATTTTGAATTTAGAATCAAAATAGCATTAATTATTTATAACATTGCAACTCTTTATTTAGCCTTTTTTTTGCATAATATAAGAAATAAATAAAGACGAAGTTAAATATAAAATAAAATAAGTATGTTTAGCCAGTATGAGTAAGTCAATGAAGATTAATTTAAATTGAAAAAATATAGGTGAATGTCCTTCTGCAATTAAAAGCCTTCAATAAAATGGCATTATTTTTATATTATGTAGTGCATATAAAAGTAATTTTGCCCCCCCCCCCAAAAAAAAAGGGGGGGGGCAACATATTTGATTAGGGTTAGTTATTTTATATGTTGAACAGGTAACTGTACTGGTTACATCTCAAGAAAATAACAAATCTCCAAAAAATTATGAGAGTGATAAAATTGGCACCAGTGGTCAATTAAATATTTTATGACAAATTTGAACCAATTTCTGATTTATTAGCAATTAGTATTTAACAAATAAATATTTGAAAAATAAAATTGCAATAAACATTGACATTAAGACATATATTCATGAAGTTAAACTCATTTTACTTTGAAAGAGAAATATAGTTCTTAAAAATATGAAAATAGTACTGACAAAAAATTTCAAATTTTAGTTATCACTTAAAAAAAATAGCCAAATATATATTTTTTAAATCATAGCAACATGTATACTAGCCAAAAGTTATTTTGATAGTATACTGATAAATGCAGAATTCTTTGTGCAAGGCTGTATAATATTTTTAGATTAAAATTCACAAAGCTGCCATATCATGTGGATATTTTAATTCAATGTAAAAAATCAAATTTTCACCCCTCTTTAATTGACACTTGCTATTAATTTTATAAATAATTCCAGAGATTGGATCATATATTTTTTAAACAAATACACTTTAAATGGTGCAATGCTACTGCTACTGTAGCATTTAAATTCATTTTTAAAATATCACACGAAAATTTGCATGTGATAATGTAGGATACAAGACTTATTAAGCAGTGAAATGTGAAAACATAAGGCAATTATTTAACTTTATTAGATTACATTACAATAATAGGTTTTAAAAAGTTCTAATACACACAAGCATATAAAATATCACACAAATATGTATAGATATGTACAGCACAGGTTTTTTAGTTATGTACAAAGGTTATTCAGAAATATGAAATTTAGTTTTAAAAAAATCTTCAAAATATCTAAAGATGCATATTTTAAACAAATCCAATCAAATATTACCAAGTCTTTTAAACAATTCGGGGGGCATATCAATATTTAGATTCTAAAAAATAGAGATACTTTTAATACATGTCTCTAAACAAACAAATATACGGAGTGAAAAAGAGACAGAATCTGTCATAGAAAAATTTTGAACTTATTACAATTTATAATAATATTTTACTTCATTTCAGGAGATAATAATATTTATTACTTACCAATTTGAAAAGAACGGAAAATAAAAATATTCACATTTTAATTATCCAACAGGAATTAATAATTAAAAAAAAAACATATAAAATAAGAAATGAACTCTACAAATGTTACACAAAAAACATCAACAATAACTGCTTACGTCCACCATTATTAGCAAACAGAGATTCCACCTTCCAAAACGATATTCCGGCTGCCTCTGAGCAGCCGAAAGAAAGTAAAGGATATTCCACATTTCCGAAATGCCTGAATTCCGGATTTTGAGGGGAGAATCGCGATCTTCGAAATAACACCTGGAATCATCGAATTCAGTACGATATTCCGATTCCGCGTGAGGGGAGAATACGGCCGTTCATGGCTCGCCGCCAAGCTAATCTAAACCGCTTTAACCAATCAGAACCAAGTCTTAGGTAACTCCGGCTGCGGTAGATTGATTCTGAACTGGGTACCAATAATCCGAAACAAAATGGATATACGTCAGCTCCTATAAGGAAAGGGCATGTTTACAAACAAACAGTTCCATCAACCAATCTACCACTGCATTTTTGTTACAGCTATCATTGCAGGAATCGTCATGGCAACGTAGGCCAATCATATCATAGACCAGTTTAACATAGACAAATCAAATCCCTCCATCTCATGTGTACTGCAGGAGCCGTAAAGAACGAACAGGTTTTTCTCCCAAACCAACAGTAGTTTAACCAACAGTGACGTCAGATGCCCTTTCCTTATATAAGGAACTTCTTGATTTGTCTATGTTAAACTGGTCTATGATATGATTGGCCTACGTTGCCATGACGATTCCTGCAATGATAGCTGTAACAAAAATGCAGTGGTAGATTGGTTGATGGAACTGTTTGTTTGTAAACATGCCCTTTCCTTATAGGAATCTTACTTCTTCAAACCGTCTCTCATCTGGTAGGTATCTGACATAGTTTCATGTTGTAGGTGGCGCTGCCTTAGCAGGGATTCTCGCCGACCGTGCGCAGAGCCATTGCCTACTATAATACATATGTATTATATGTATAATATGTATTATAGTTGGCAATGGCAGAGCTGTGCAGCTACCATTTCGTTCCAAAGTCCGGACACGATATTAACATTATTTCGTTAGAAGTCCTCCTTTAGTTCTATGTTCATGAATCTACCACTTCATTTTTGTCGTAGCTATCATTCCAGGAATCGGCAAGGCGACGTAGGCCATACGGTATATTATAGACCGGGTATATTATAGACCAGTTTAATGTACACTAATCAAATTTCCTCATTTCATGAGTACAGTACAGTATATAGGAGTCATAATGAACAAACAGGTTTTTTTTGCTAACCAACCGTAATTGAACCACGAGGCTAACGAAAAAGAAAGGCTAGCACGGTACTTTACGCGTATCTTTTTTTACAGACCGCGGGATTCACGTGATGCTCGAATGCACCAATGCAGTTTAGAACTCCTACAATAGAGGCTGACGCGAAGCTAACGAAAAAGACAGGCTACCGCGGTGCATTCCAGTTATCCTTTTTTACAGACCGCTAGAGTGACGTGTGCTCTTTTCGTACACTCGCATTGGTGCATTCGAGCATCACGTGACTCCGGCGGTCTGTAAAAAAAGATACGCATAAAGCACCGCAGTAGCCTTTCTCTTTCGTTAGCCTCGGGCTGACGCAGCTTCGCAGGTTTGGCAATATTGCAGCCCAGTCGAAAAACCAAGCTAGTCAGAACCAGTTTAGCCAATCAGAACAGAGTCTTAGGCAACCCCAACTCCAGCTGTGGTAGATTGATGCTGAGCTGGGTACCAATAATCCGAAACAAAATGGATATGCGTCAGCTCCTATTATAGGAGTCTTAATGCAGGTGTACGAAAAGAGCACACGTCACTCTAGCGGTCTGTAAAAAAAGATAAGTGGAATGCACCGGGGTAGCCTGTCTTTTTCGTTAGCCTCGATTGAACCAACAGTGACGTCAGCTGCCCTTTCCTTTGAATTCCAATAGGTGGCAACGAGTCACGTGATTCCATGTTTCTTCCATGTTTTTCACGTCATCTCTGGTAATGGAGCTGGCGATTTGGTGTTTTTCTTAGCGATCTTCTGGGAAGTTTGCAATGTTTATTTTTGTTGACAAACTAGCACAGGAAACATAAAAATAATAACATTAGTTTTGCAACTTATAAGAAATATTATATAAGATAATAAAATTGGCATTACAAGTTATCACCGTTATTTATTATTATTCAAGTTATTTATCAAATATTATAGTGGATAAAAAGGTTCTTGCGCAGCTAATCATATATGTAGTATATATATATTTATTTACAAAATCGTGTTTCGTATATAAATGCATTTTAAGATTCAAACACATTTGAGCAGTTAATAAAAGCGCGAAGAGATCTTTTTAGAGATTATTATTTATTTATAAATTTTGCTTTCTTTGTAATTTCTGCTTTTGTACAGAAATTATTTTATTCACTGTTATATTTAAACTTCGTATTATTTCTTTATTTTTCCGAATTAGAATCTATAAAATTATAAAATCTGGGCTTAAAATGTGTGATATAGTTTAACAAATTCAGGATATTTTTAATTCATAAGTCAATATATGCCAACATTTTAGCTTTCCCTTACATAGGAATATAGTTTTGAAAGTTATTGGTGGGGCTCAACTCAATATATAACTCTTTTCTTCACAAATACATGTATATGAGTTTAAATCAAATCGATTACCAATTTAATTTTGCTTTTTTTAACTTCCTTTTAAAGAAATAAAAAAGATTCATATGGTGTTAAATAACTCGCAAGTTAAATAAAATGTTAAGATAATGTAAAAATTTAACTGTATAGACCCATTTATAAAATGATATACTCGTTGTTATTCGCGAATCGTTTATAATAAAATCACAGTCAAAGTTATCTTTGAGTAGCATGTTTTTTTTTCTTCTGAATATGGATTTTTTTTCCTATTTTTGTTTTTTATACCTAAAGTTCAAACTTTTAAAAGTTTAGTTTATTTAAAAAATAAAGCATAAAGGGAAAAATTTTACCTGATGTTATCTATGTAACTAATGAAAAACAGGAAAAAATGGTAAAACTCAAGAAAGCAAAATTATTTGTTAAAAATTAGCACATGACATAAAATATTAGAAATTCAAAACGCTAAACTCTTTTTATATTAGAGGGAGTGGAGGGAAGAGTCCATTTTAGAAATTACTAGCTGTTACCCGTGACTTCGTTCACGTAACATTAAAAGAAAAATAAATGCATTAATCAAGCAAAATATTTCACTCCCGATAATTAAAAACGCAAATAATTAACTAACTCTTTATCATATTTCATAGGAGAAAATACGGTATTTCTTTGTTATAGGGGCCTTGACATAGCTCAGTTTTAACCATTTCAGGGGCAAGCAATTGCGTTCCTGTAACGTCGAATTCACACCGGTATTTACGAAAGAATTTAGTTCAAAATAACGAAAAGCAATTTTTCAACTTTTTTTCGTCAAAGTTAAAAAAGTAAAATTTTATTGAAAGTTTCTGGTTTGAATCGGATTAAAATTAGGTGGTATATAATATATACCACCGCCCCTCAAAGGGTTAAAGAAGTACAATTTGTTAAAAAACAAATATCACTTTTACCTGATAAACCATTTTACTTTTAACGACTTTGAAAAACGTTTTAACAGCTATCATTTAAAAATAATTCATTGAAAATAGTATATGCTTTTTGTTTAAATTCAATTCTTGTAAATATGGAGGAATAATTCTACACCTAAATGCAAGGAGCTTCAATTGCAAAGCCTTTTGCAACACAAAATTACATGCAAACGTAACATTTACGTGTGTTACGTTTGCATGTAACAATAACAGTTACATGCAAACGTAACACTTGCAATTGCAAAGCTTTTTGCAACCCAAAATTATATGTAAACATTACTTTTGCATGTAATTTTCAGTGCAAATTAACATTTATAAGGGTTCAAATTAAAATTAATTTGGGTGCAAATTACATGTAAATGTTACGTTTGCATGTAATTTGGGGTTGCGAAAAGCTTTGCAATTGCACGTGCTACGTTTGCATGTAACAGCAAATTTGCCTCCTTGGTTTAATCTATAGCTGAAACAACTCTTGATTTCTTGACAATATGCTGACAGACGATTTTTGTTCTGCAGAATACATTAATTCATAAAGTTTGAATATGTGGAAATACGTTTTTAATTTTCGGAAATTCTACTGTAATCAAGATTTTTTTTTTCACCAACTATTCAAATTGAAAATAAATTCTTCTTTCAGTTTTAATGAGAAAATGGCATGAAAATGTATTAATCCGTTTTATTTCTTCTTTTTTTTATTCACAAAAATGGAATAATTTAATTACCGTTTTTAGAGAAATTTCGTTAAAATTTACAAAAAAAAAAAAAAAAAATTAATATCTCGGAATCTAATTCAAAATTTTAAATTCTCAGAGTTTATGTGACATCCTTAGATCAATGATGGTGTTAAGTAAATTGCATTGCATTAAGAGTAGTAGTTTCGAAATACAAACAGACAGTCCGATTTTAAAATAATAGACTTGTGTTCAATTTTCTTTTCCTAATAATCTTGCTGATGCTTGTATTATTAATCGCAGAGTTCAGAGAATAAATATGTATGAAATGTTTATGTTTGGTGTGATGCTGAAAATGCAACCCTACAGTTGGCCTAAACAACTGGCGGCTTGCTTTGAAAACCTATCCCCGTCCAATGAAGTCAGCCCTTGGGCCTAACGATTTGAGCGATAACCGGCTTCATATTGCAAGCCGATTTGACGGCTCACTGCCTCTCTATTCTTTCACTGTACTCTGTAATTATTAATGTATGAAATTGATTCACGCACCATTTGAAACATATTTGAAAAATCCCGTTTTATTTGAAATATGACGTCACTTTGATTCCAGAGAAATCTCTTTTCAATGATATAATTCTTAATTTTCTTTTCATGGCAATCATGACGGGAATTTTATCAGAAAAATCACATCTGTATGTAACTGATTTTCAAGCTTATTATTAATCAGTATCAAAAAACATATTTCAGTTATTCATCTTAAATCTGACGTCCATTATGTATATATTTTTATTATACGCTGATATTCATGCTCCTTGTAATGTTACGAATACTTGAAAATACATGTTTTATTTATGACGTCATATTTGTTCAAGCCAAGGAGGATCCTTTTCATAGTTCCATGGTCCAAGCGAAATCTTTTCTTAATAATATGATTATTGTTCAGTTTTCCTTCTAATTATAACGCAGTTTTTGACAGAAAATATCTTCTCAGCGTAACCAATATTCATACTTCATGTATAATAACAAATACTCCATATTTGTGTTTCAAATATCACGGAAATTCCTCTTCTTTTGAATTTTCATTTTTCACTTGAAAATTAATTGTTGAGTAAAAATTATTATTTCGGGCTTTGATTTAGTTTTGGCAACGATAAAATATTAGCAACGGTAAAGTAAATTTAACCATTTTAAAATATTATACGAAAAAATGTCCATTTATTCTCTATGAAAATAACGAAATTTTGAATTATTAAGAAAAATATTTGAATAAAATAAACAAAAGCCAGCCTATGTTCAGATGAGGGTTATAATCAATCTATGTGCAAAGGTACAGGATAATTAAATGCTCCATTTTGACGCTGGCTTCAGCCTAACATTTGCACACAATCAGATTTATAATATTATTAGGATTAGTGGGGGCTTGAGCCCATATAGCTGTACATAAGCATATATCCCCACTCTAAAAGTTAAGCATTCTTTTAATATTAACATGAACAAATTGAATTGCTTTTGTAGTCATGTTATTTAAAATTGGTGACACAACTTAAGACAAAACTGTTTTGAAACTTTTAGAATTTTTTTTATGTGTGTTGTGTTTTCACATGTTTACTTTACTTTGTATTTCCTTATTAATTGTTAAGTTAATAGAAAATTAATGTACTAAAAGCTGCTAAGATAAAATTGCTAGGGACCATCGAGATGAAATATTCAAGTCTATGCTAGGGACCAAGGGAAAGGAAAAGTACCATTTTGAGACAGGTTTCAGTCTTAGCAGCAAGGTAATTTTTAACAACAAAAAAAAGTACTGGAGCCTTAAATATTCTGCAGTACTAGCAACATTAGCGTATCCCCCCTACCCCCCCCCCCCGCACCACACAGTTCCCTTTACCTGCATATTGTATTTTCCGTGTTACTTGCAAGAATTAAGCATATTTTTCTTGAGGGTAAAAAATATATAGCCAAAAAAACTTACCAGCCAAGGATTTACTTTAGCAGGCAGCAAGATGCAACTTGCAGTTGGAAATTGCTATAGTAAAATTTATGCAACTGCAAAAATATTTCATTTTCGTAATTATTTTCTATAAAATTAAAAAATATGCACAACAGAGGAAATTTTAGTATAGGATAGAACAGAGATGTCAAACTCGTTTACCACTGCTAGCCAAGTTAAGCATTATATACAAAGGTGCAAGCCACATAAAAAAATTAGATAATATTACTACCATTGTACTAAATAAAATTTGTACGTGCGCAGTCCTGCCTTCCTCGCCGCTCCATGTCTCCTCTTCGCATCTCAACGCCTTGACCGCGCATGCTCTGTACCTACGGCGCTGGCCTTGAAATCAGATTCTCCGAGCATCATTTGGAATGGTCTTCGAATTTTCGCTTCTCCGTACCTACGACTTACAAATCGTAGTGGTTATAGTTTCGTGTACTGATTCCCATTCGCTTGTTTTATTACCGTTGGCGTTAAATTCTAATCAATTAAATTGAACGACCCATGTTTTCACGTTGGCCTTTCCCGTATTTATCGTATAAATACTTTGATTGTTACTTTTTAAGCAGTTTTCTGATGGGAGTTTCATTGAGAATGTTGTGCCAATCTTTTTATAATTTTAATTTTTACCATTTTTATTCAGTTAAAAATTCTTTAAGTGCTAATTTCTTGATGGATTTATACTTATACTGTCTTCATATGGTGATTTGAGTGTGTTATTTCAAGTATTTTAGTTAGTGTCCGAAAGGGAAGACATATTTTCTCCGCTTCATTAATTATGCATAAAGAACTTTTGTATAATTTCAAGAATTTTTGTAGTTCTTCTCTCATCTTCAACATGCTTCAATTAGGTGAGATCTTTTGATGATTCTCCTTTAGTGACAAAGAAAGAATAGGCTTAAATTTATTCGTTTAAAGAGTTATTGCCTATTAATTGTAAATTATAGAAAAATGATGCTTCACGATGTAAAAGTACTTCACTTACGATCGTGCCATAACTCAACCAATATAAATTATAACATTTTGTTTTTGAGATTAGATCTGCAGAAACTATGTATTGATATGAATAAGTTGGTAAGTCATGATTATTCGGTTCAAACAAGAATTCTTGATTGCACGAATGAAAGGAAGACACCGCAGGTACATATACAGTACTGTTACGTGGAATGACTACTTTCCTTCGAAAATAAGAATTGTTTGAAGACTGAGAATGACATATTTTATTATTGGAATTTACAGATACTGAGTTGTTTACATTGGAAGATTTAGGTACTGGAGTTTGTTGAGGTAAACCATTGATATGGAAATCTTATATTTCATGAACTTCTTGTGCAGAGACAGCGTCCAAGATGTCAAGTACATTACTGTTTATCTTTATTCGACTATTGTGTAGGGTAGACATAAACGATTCATTTCTAATGACTTTACAGAATATATTTCCGGAATTAGCTTGGACATGGAGCCAATCTTTTTCATCGAACAGGCGTTCCTGTTTTTCAAAATATAATTTTCGATCTTTCGTAAGATGCAAAAAATACTCGGTAAGTCCAATAATTGGAAAGAAATGTTTGGATACGGGTAGAACGAGGTCCATGTACCAAAAATTCACGTGAATTTTTGGAAGCTGTTTCACATATATTTTCCAAGATCCATTGATACATTTGACAAAAGGGGCTAGTTTGTCAAGACCTAATCGTTTGCATTCCTGAAAAATGATCTGCATGAGACCCACTTTCCATAAACCTGCTGGAACTCACTTGAACCTTTATAGAAAGATCATGTTTATACAAAAATGGTTCGAGTCCGTTTTGACATTGGCATTCGGATTTCCTATTGCTTAAATAACCGATCCTATTTATTGAATGTCGCGACGTTTCGATACGGTTGCTACGAATGCATTTAAAATTTTGGTAGGGTCGGTCTTCTTTGGCTATTTTAATTTTTTCCAAACGTTTTTCTTGAAATGGCCTATTGGAGAAATTGTAATAACGTGTCTATTCTGTCTGATATCAGCTTCCTTCTGAGGTCCTCTCTCACAATAGCACCAGAAGTGTAAAAGGATCGTTACGCCGTTGCCCGCTTCCATAGCCAGATTTCGAGGCTACCGAAAAAATGTTTAGCCGGGCATGCGGGTTCCATGTCGAAAGAGGGTAAAGGTTTCAATACCAAATGGTGTGCATTTCCAAACTATCGGCTCTTAACTCGTCAACGAATGTCTGTCAACAGTTGATGAGATTATTCACATTTTTACCTTTGGTTCTCCTCCTCCAAGACGTTTGTCCGTGAAATCAGGCGTATTGGGTTTCAGAATCGAGCTGATGGCAACACTGGCAATATTTTTCGTAGTGCCTGGATAACAAGGTTTGATCACAGCTAGGATGGTCGAGTGGTTAAGGCACCACTCGGGGCCTCCGAGATGTCGCTGTGAGTCCTACACAGGTGAAGGACACACAGCGACATCTCGGAGGCCCCGCACCACTCCACTAATCGCTTGCGAGCGTAGGAGTCAGCGCGACGGGTTCGACACCCGTCATCTCCATTGCACACTCATTATGAAGGTTCTGGCTGTAATTCTTCAGTGATGTTATTTCCTTGTGTCTATCCAGTCCGTGATTTTACAAACCATCACGCGTATAGCGATTGTAGGCGGTGTCGAATGATGATTGGCTAAAAGATGGTTACGTAGTTGGTGAGGGGAGGAGTTAAAGCGTATTAAATGAATAAATGTAATAAAAGCAAACATTCTTGTGTCAGATCTTGTATAGTGGTTAAAGCACCAGGCTCGTAGTTTTGATGTATCGAGTTGTGTCCTTTCCAATTTTTTTAGAGTTTTGCTTTGATCTTTATTGAATTAGTTAATAAAGAATATTTATTAGCAGTGCTTCTTAAGCATTGATGTAAAGATCAGTTGATCTTTATCAATTGCTCTGCAATATTTTATTGTCAATTAGATAATTAAATTTTAATTAGAATTAAGTTAAACAATGTTAAATTATAATTATAATTAAGGTAAATAAAAATAAAAAAAATTATTACATACAATGAAATTTAATATCAGATAATTTCAAGAATTAAATTAAATTTTAATTCATATAAGCTATTTTTTAATAACTATACGAACATTTATTAAAATGCAATAACTTCTAAACTTTCATTAAGTTTTTCTTATTAGAACTTTAGTAACAGATGATTATCAAATTAGCAGAATTAATTAATTAAAGTTTTCAACTTTTAAACTTAAGCATTATTCTTAAAAATCTCTATTAATTTACTAAAATTCTTTTTACCAATTACTGGTTGATCTGTAGTGATAAAGTTCTGGAAGATTACCATATTTAAAGTTTTTTTTTCTATTATTTTATTATTTAAAATTTTAATTATTATTTTTATTTAAATAAGTATAATTAATATTAATTAATATTTTTATTTAAATATATTCAATTAATATATTATATAAGTATAATTATTTAAACGTATAATTAATATAAATAAATGTTATTATTTAAATATATAATTAATATAAATAAATATTATTATTTAAATATATAATTAATATTATTATTAAAATATATAATTAATATTATTATTATATAATTAATATTTTTGCGTAAAGGTTTGTTATACATTCTCTTGTGATTAATTATCAAGATATAAACTATGAGAAAAATAAACCAATCTATGTTAAAGAGAAGCTTGTGTTTTGTAGACATAGCTTGAAATATCGCCCCACCAGTGGCTGAGAGGTTGTGCTCTTGAAGCTGGTAGACGGGAGGTGCTGGGTTCGATCCCAATCGCGCCCGTTGGCCTAATCGTTCGGAGTTTTCGTGGTTTTCTTCGAGCCGTGGATTTATCCATGCGTAAATACGGATTAGGTTCCCTTAGAAAGATCCCCACGAAGGGCACTCCCCCCGGGCCTATATCCCTAGTGTAGATAATTGGCCGTCAATAATCAACCCAACCCAACCCAACTCAAATATGATCTTATGTTTCGGTTGATACATTTTGTACAAACCCAAAGATTACATGTATGTTAATGTTATTTGTTATTAATAATGTGTAATAGAAACAAAACGTTTTTGGTAAGTATTAAAATCCGGAAGCTAGGACTTTTTTGTTTTTATTTCTGTTTCTGCTTCTTCTTCTTTTTATTTATTTATTTATTTATTTTTATTTTTTTGTATATGTCGTCTACACCAGTAATCTATTTATTTAAAAAAAATTGTATATGTCGTCTACATCAGTAATATATATTTTAATGTCATCATGATCCCAAGAATTTTGTGAAAATTTGAATAGCAGAAAATCATATACAGGGATTGTATTGATTTCATGATTTTACATGTTAATTTTGGTACATTTAGGCTAAAAACAATAACAACCAAACAAAATTATTATAAATAGATTAAATAAAGCAAACAATGGCATCATTTCATAACTGTATTACAAATAATAATAGTGAAAGTAAAGAAGATAAATCTATCTAACACTAGTAATAATAAATATAGTTATCATTATTTTTATTTTGCGAAAAAAAAAATATTGAATGATTAATTGCTTATTTTACGAACAGATGGCGCCACTACACATTTTGTGACCATTATTATTACATGTTGGAGGATTTATGTGTGTTTTGTAATAAACCATTTAAATTATTTAAATAAAAAAATAAATTTACATGTGTATGTGTATTTTTAACGGCTTAGAAGTTGCATGGATTTTAGGTGTTTAAGTGTAATTTGTATAGCTTTTTAAATTATTTAAATACTGAATGATTTTTTTTTTTCAGTTAATTTTTGGCAGTGGATACATGCAATGCTTGCAAGCTTTTAATTGTAAAAAGAAAAAAATAATTCCAAAATTAAATGAATTTGTATGAAAATTTTGTAGTTTACGCTGTCTTGACTTAAAGATATGAAGGAAATAGTTTGTTTAATAAACCTTTAAGTTCAGTAAAAATTTTAAAACTAGTATATATAAATTCGAAATCTTCATTTCTTAAGTATATATTGATTTTATGAAATGAATAACTATATAAAAATCTGTAAACTGCATTGCTTAAGTATATGTTGATTTTATAAAATAGCACAGTTCAAAAAGTTTTTAACAACCTAGTAATTTTATTTTCGTTTATTAATTCAATTATGATTATTAAAAAAATAATAATAAACATTCAGAAAGCTAACATTTATTTGCTGTGCTTTCAGTTTATTCTTGTGAAATAATGTTTAATATGTTTTTCTTTGTTTAATTCTAGCTAATTGTACTTAGTATTTACTATAAATAAAATTTAAAATAAAAATTACAAAAAAAATGTAAACATGTAATCTTTATTTGAAAATTGGAAGTTATAGATTATAGATATTAAAGAATATAATAATTTATAAATTAAATATGTTTAACTTTATGTAAGGTTTGTTATGTATCAATAAATTATGCTGGACGTAAAGTTTTTTCCCTTAAAAAATGCACACAAGCTACTACAAATTTAAATTAGTTTTCACCAACCTTTAAAATTAAAATATGTTCTATTTTTCTTTAAAAAAAAAAAAAGAAAAAAACAAGAGTTGAATTAGATAATGACCTCTGAAAATACAAGGGCTAGAAGTATTTGATTTGCTGTTTCAAATTATACTTGTACATATGGATTGTTTTCTTTTAATTGGATTAAGTTAATAATTTTTTGTTAGACACGTTTAATATGTCCTAAGCATCATTAAAAATAAAGCAAACAGGAATATGCAAAATGCAAGATCAGACTTTCTTATGAATCTTGAACGAAATGAAAAATATCCTCTTCAAGCGCATTAAGCTCCTCCTACCTCGTCTCGGGCAGTCGACCAATCACCATTCGACATCGTCTCCAATCGTTCTACGCGTGATGGTTTGTAAAATCGCATCCAGTCCCCTTCACTACGATGACTTATAACTGATATTTGTATCAAGCACACAAGTCAGATGTATATTCTCAATAAAACAAACAAACAAATCACAGCTAGGATAAACAGTTTGGATATTATAATTCTTCAAACGCGCATAGTAACGATTAAGTGGTATTTTAAATTTCGACGGTATGTTGAATAAAAATGTAAGTAAATGGGTTCGGAAATGGAATTGAAAAAGTTTATATAAAAACTGATTTTTTTAACGAGGTATTACCTTTTCTCTGGCACTCAGACTTTAGTCTGGGAAAAAAACGGAACGCTGTTCCAAGAAAGTTTTTTTTTCGTGTGCATATAGCTTACGTCTGGACTTCGAACTTTAGTTTGGAAAAAATTCTGACAGCTGTACCAAGTCAAGTTCTTTTCTTTTGGGTCCAGAACAGTTCTTTTTAAGTTAACACAGAACCAAAACTAAAAATTCTTATAGCATTTTTTCCATGTTTCCAATGTTGGCTCGAGAAACGTTGCAAAAAAATGAACCGAAGGAAATTGGATAAAATATCCAATTTCCTTCGACCCAATTTTTCCCTCGGCAATTTGTCTCGACTTCAAAGCTTTCATTTCCTTCTCCAGCTAAGGATACATCCCCCCCCCCCTAAAACATAAAGCACGTAGACTTGGTTGAATTAAAAGAAGGAGACATGAAAAAATTCATTTTTCTGGCGCTAAATCATTTCCCCCTCGCTGAAAACATTGCAAAGATTTTCTTGCAGTGGATGCAGGAGCAGTTTTCACATTGATTTCGACAATTTCCATTCCTAATGCGTCATGTTCCTGTCTGAATTTGACCAATTCTGATTCCAATTTAGCCAGTTTCTCTCTCAGCCGCTCGTACGCCCATCCGTACAGATTACGAATAAAATCATATAGCCGCATTTTCCCCCTACCCTTTAAAAACTGATGAAATATATCAGGCCAAGGGGGAAGATTGAAAGATAGTTTCCTTTATTTTTTCTCTTTTGGGTCCAGAACAGTTCTTTTTAAGTTAACACAGAACCAAAACTAAAAATTCTTATAGCGTTTTTTCCATGTTTCCAATGTTGGCTCGAGAAACGTTGCAAAAAAATGAACCGAAGGAAATTGGATAAAATATCCAATTTCCTTCGACCCAATTTTTTGCCCTCCCCTACAAAATCTGATGTCATCCATCAGGCAAAGGGGGGAAAGATTAAAATAAAGTCATTTTTTATTTTGGGGTGAGGAGTCCTCCTCCAGAAGAAGGCTTTAACTGTTCATTTTGGTTTCCTCGCATTTTTACAGGAAAAGTATTTTTAAACGGGTAACTAACATGGTAAGTCATACATGCTTCGACGTGGTTGTCGGCCTCCAATTGAAAAAAGTTGATGCATCGCCAGGGGAATAGAGTCGCCCTCTTTCCAGGTTAAGGTTTGGCAGTTCTCGATTGCTTCCTAGAAAAACGGTGACAGCTCCGGGATACGCATTTCACAGCGACAGACGCTTACAGACAGCACGCATTCGATGACCAGCTGACTTTCACTGGTCAAAAGCACTTTGAAATGACTGCTGACATTGAAACGGTTTTTGATTGCTCGAGATTCATTGATGCATCCCGTCCAATCGTAGAAATGCATCCTTTGCAAACCGTGACGAAACGCGTGATCAATCATGATAAAACCGTATCCTTTCAGATAGTACGTAATCATGTGCATGCCTTCTAGAAAATGATAATCTACAAGAAAGGCTTTCCAGGCACCCGCGAAAGAAATTGCAATGAGCCGAGGGTTGATACATTCCCCGATCACAATCTACTAAAAAATGATTTAAAGAAAAATTCACCGTTGTTGTATTTATCCACAAATAGAATCGATAAGATCAACTCCCACAAGCCACATACCAACCGGACCGAATACGTCATAGTAACCGTATGTTCTGGAATTAAAAAGGAGGTGAAGAGGCCAGGTAGGATTCACGATACTATGGTTAAGAATTTACGAAACTCTGACCTAGTCAACAAAGTATACAACTTGTCTTTTGAAGAGGCTCTCAAAATTTTGAGTAAAATATCAGGATGCATGTCCAGTAACTAAATGGGAGGCCTAGAAGAAGAAGCCATCTCTAACACAAACTAAAGATTACGAGGAAATAATGGGATAAAAGGTGGGAAGAGCGGACGCTTTTATAATCCAGCCCAGAAAATACTTTTTTATAATCTTCCTAAACCACCCTTCTACTTGAACTTTACCTTCCCTCCCTCCTACAACCATCCCTTAGAATCACTCGTTACACTCAGCCACCGACTCGTTTCTGAAGCGCCAAGAAGGCGGGTAAGCCATCAGCCAATCGCACTCAACATCATAAAATAGTGCGAAACGCTTCCATTTCAAGTTCTTTCCTCATTTTATGTTTCCATGACCTACTTCAGATTTCAGATTCAGACTTATCGGTATCCACGAATACGAGCGCTACAATCTTCTGTAGTCCTTGCGGAAGACGACGGCCAGCCTTACTTCTATACTTCGGACATTGCCAGGATGTTGGTAACCGTGCGCGGAGGACCATGGCCCAAGAGCCGTCCTCTCCTGGGTTTGGTCCACGATTCCGATAGGCAGTGCATGACTGTCTCTGGAATCATTTACTGGATCGATTATGGGAGTCAGGAGTCCACGTGCCGACGAATTGATGCATTTGCTGGAATTCGGCGTAGTGCGTAATTTACCATACAGAGGAGGGGTATCGCAAATTATACATTCGAAGGATTTCTACGGAATAACTTTTCAGTCAAGGCTACTGGACATAAAAAAACTATGGAACGAGGTAAAAAAACAATTTATTTTTCTTCTTCTTTGCATGTTGAGTGAATCCATCAGTGAATGAAGAAGAGAAAAAAATGGGCCAAAAAAGGGGAAATTCAATTGAATTTCCCCTTCGGAACATTTTTTTTGCGAACGATGGCACGCCAACGTTGGAAAGAAATAAAGTCTTCGCTAGAGGGTGGGGTTATAAAATGCGTGCAGAATGCTCCCTGAAGGAGCGTCATGTCTTCCCGAGTGCAGTTCGTTATGCAGGAAGATTATGAAAAGTTTTCAACGACCCTTTTTTGTCCTGTTAGCCTGTAGCGACCAATCAGCTCACCTATTTTCAGGGAATAGATATAGAGAGGTTTTTGGGAAGGCCCCTCGTCCAATCCATAGGTTGCAAGTTGGGGACCATCTGCAACCTTTGCGATATGACTCAGAGAAACGTGTTTGTCGTGAAAATATATTCTTTGGTTCACAAGTTTAGTAAAACAGAAAACGGGGAAAAATTGCCGGAATTTTTTGCAAGGGGAAGGATCGTTCCCTGGAAAGAATCTCATCGGATTGTACCTCTACTCCTACAGATGAAAATAGAAGGGAATGGAAATGAATTTTTAGAGTGGCGGAAAAACTTTAAAAAGGAAAAAAAATGCATTGGAAACTCATAGAAATGAGATTATGATTACTTTTAGCAAAAACGTAATCTAAAACAATAGGCTGAAAATAACTTTCTCCTTTTAAGCCCATTTTTTACGGCTCTTGACTTGACAACGTTAGAGCATGAAAAACTTTTAAAACACTTTTATTTTTTTGTTTTACGCTTATTTTAAAAACTTTAAATTTTTTAACTCATAGTTTACCAATCTTGGCACGTTGGCAGCCTAAAAACTTGAGAAAGAAATCTTCTTCTACGGAGCATTGAACCGATCATTCACCGGGTCGATGCTCCGCTCGTTCCCTTCCCCCCTCTGTGGCTGAGAGGTTCTGCTCTCAAATTTGGTAGACGGGAGGTGCTGTGTTCAAACCCCTTTCGCGCTCGTCGACCTAACAATTCGGAATTTTCCGTGGTTTTCTTCGAACCTTTGTCATAAATACGGGTTAGGATCCCTTAGAAAGACCCCCTCCCCACGGAGGTCACTCCTCCTAGGGCCTATATCCGTCATGTAGATAATCGGCCGTCATAAATCAATCAAACCTTCCCCCCTCTCTCCTACTGCCACCCAATCAACCAGCTTCCTTTCTCGTTCGGACCATTGATCCTGCCCCCCAACACTAGCGTCTAGCCCCTGCACTTTTGTACTTTGGCTACGATTACAAAAAACGGATCGTTCTGCGCGCATGCGCGCCGTGATCTGCTGCGAAGGTCGACTCGAGATCGACCGTTTGTTTTGTTGACAATTCTGATTCAAGCGGTCAAAACAATTATTAAAATATTTAAATAATTTAATTTTACATAGAAAGTGAATGAAAACAAATCCCAATAAACAGAAGAAACATTTTAATTTTAAATTTAATTTGGAATTTAAAAGTAATAAGTTTGCCGAATTTTCTAAATAAAGAATCTATATTATAAACTAAAAACATGTAACGCTGACATCATATCAACAGTGGCAATGACCTGGGTGAACAATTTCATTTTTATCAAACTTATTAACTTTTAAACACCACTCAATTTCAAATTTTACACTGTCAAAAATAAATATATATATATATATATATATATATATATTACTTTCATATGCAATTTCTTTGTCGATTTACTGAGTAGTTCTAGTATTATTAATTTAGGTGTTAAAACCAGTATGATATCTGTCCACGCTAATTTCTTTTATTTATACTATATTATGAGTTCAAGCACATCCTTGTGTTAAAATTTCTGTACTGTATTAGCATAGATACTCAAACTGAAGCAAACATGAATTAAAACAAAAATCAGAGATAATGTCGTAAAATTTACATGTGCAGGCATTAGGAGCACAAAATAGAGGTAATTTATTATGTATTTTAGTTTAGTGCTTTTTAAAGAAATATATTTTTTTAAATCTAGTTTTTTTTCCTTTAGTCCCCCCCCCCCCACCACTTCATTTTACATTTCAAAGAATATTTTGCGAAACTGGGAAAACTAGAAAAAAAAAAAAAAAAAAAAGCTTATATTGTTACTCATATATTTACAATGTTGAAAATGTTACAAGGAAAACTTAAAAGCATAGAATTTGTACACCATTATAATTTTATCCATTTACCTCCCCCCCCCCCCTATTTTAGATCATGATTTTTTTTCATGATTTTGTATGCCTCAGAAAGAGACAAAATGACATTAAGATTAAGAAAAATCTGATTTCAGCGAAAAAGCTAAAAACTTTCATTGCCTGTGTTTTACAAGAAATTTTGTAGTTTTTAATCTCAAATTTGCCTGTTCTAACACTTAATATTTACCTCAAAAGCAATTATTACTTATTTTAAAGCTATTAATGCAGAAAAAATTCCATATTAATTTTTTTTTTAAACATGTTGATGATGATATTTCTACACTTATACATTTTTTTTTATTATTATTAGCGTGTAAAATTGTTTAATAAAAGAAAAAATCTATAAATAGCCTACTTTTCACACTCCGATGGTTAAATAAGAGACGCGACTTTTTCTTTCTCCATTGCAGAAATCTTTGTGAAGACGAAACGACGAGTCTGTTGAAATTTTCTACTTACGGCCGTATTCTCCCATTCCACCGAAGTGGAACGAAACCGGAATTCAGTTCATCCGAAATCAGGCCTGGATTCCGGTTCGGTGGGAAAGAGCGATTCTCCCCTAGTCCGATTCCAGATTCGGAATCATCGATATTTCTTCCCCAACATTCCAAAGGAAGTGACGTTTCAAATTCATAAGACGTGTGAAAAACCAATCAGAATGAACGTAAACATATGCAACTGCACATGTTTATTTATTTTTTCATTAACTAGTGACGATGTTCATAGTTACTATGATTTAATCAAAATAACATTTATTTAATAAATTTGAGTAAAGGAATGAATACCTAAAGGAAAATAAAATGTTTTTCAATACTGCAGGGGATATTTCTGAAAAAGATTAAAAGGGGGAGGGGGGAATGTCCGTTTTTTTTTTCTTGGTGTATTTATTCTTACGTTAAATATGAAATATTTAAATCGGATGATTAATCTAACACCTAATCTAATTTCTTATTATTGAACTGTTTATATCTGAGTTTTAAAGGCATAATTATTATATATTCATTTGTTATCATTTTTATTAATTTTGTACTTCGATCAACAAATAATTCATGATATTGGATCCAAAATTTAAACCAGTATATTTCACGATTTATGGAGAACATATTACAAATAAATAATAAATTATATTAAATAAAGTGAATTTCTCAATGCAGTTTTTGAATCTTTACATAAGTTTAATTTATTTTTCTATTTTATAATTTATCTAAAGAATAAATCTATACTGATAGTATATATATATATATATATATATATATATATATATATATTATTAGTGTAAATTTACTCACTAGCTATATTATTTACTTTACAAATGCATCAGTTAAAAATAGCTACTTATATATTTATTATACAAGTTTGTGGATTTATGTTAATACTATTTAGCTAAATCATTATTTTATCTTGCCACTTTAAAACTTCTTGCTAATTATGCTACTGCAGGGGGACTCACAATTTAAGCCATTTTCACAACCCCACATATTACCCAAGCTCAGTAACCCCCCCCCCCCTCCTCCCACCCTATAAAAAAAAAAAAAAAAAAAAAAAAACAGAATCCTGCGTACTCTACTGTACTATTGACATACTTTTGTACGTAGCCTTAGAATATTTGTGTATGTCATTTTGATGTACACTTCTTATTGAAATAACACACAGATGCAGATAATGCTAGCATTCTAGTATTAAGTACATTTTGTGTTATATTAAAATTGTTCCTATTCTAGTTTACATGTATTCTTCATTTTTTTTAAAGTATAGTTTTTCAAATAGTCATTCCACATTTTATTCTTGTTAATGCAATTTTAGTTATCTTTAATATAGTGGCGCAGGAAGGATCTTCAAATAAGAAGGGTTATTGAATCATTATTGATTATAAAATGAATAAATCCATTTTTTACAGATTAATAAAATATTTTGAGTATGAATGTGTAAAAAATTATATAATGAAAAGCACAAGTAGTGAAAATAAATTTTATTGAGCAGTTTTAAGTTTTTAAGTTCTTGAAGAAGATGCATTCTAAAATATCTTTAGCGGTTTATGTTTTTTATGTTGACTTTTACACATCATGCATCACTTTAATACAATGTTTAGTTTGCATCTTATCAATTTTTAGGTGCTCCAAGATAGGCTTCAAGGCTTCAATTCCCCCCCCCCCCTCCTTTCTTTGCTGTACCAACCAATGTTTAATAAGCACCTTGTTTAATTTTGCTGTGGATTATTATTCAGTTAAATTGAACAATAAAATTATATATATGTATGCATATACATTTGTACATAAATTATGTGTGTGTATGCGTTTCATAACCTACTTCAGGTAGGGCAAATTTTCATGTGCTAAAAATTCACAAACAACATTCTAATGCACCAAATGTTTTTACACAAAAGATATTGGAGCTTAGGCTGCACGTACAAAACACTAATTAATAAACAAATGACTAAATTCTCTGTCATGGCATTTCATAGGTGATATTCAATACAATTAAAATTCTTTTGTCAATGTATTCACTTATTGTTTGGGTTGAAAATTGACTACTTTAAATGAGAAAGGTTTTTGTTTTTATCATCCAAGCTTTTTAAAATTTTCTTTTGCATATTGATTTAACTAAATAAAATTAACTAATTCACATAAGACTTTAATAAAAACTGATATTTATTCACATAAATAATAATTAATATTATATGTACTTCAGTTAAGTTTTTTCTTCCTTTCATAAAGAATCAGGGTTGGCAGGTTTTTGACATGTGTCAGTTTTTGACGGTTTATACCATGGTGTGAACCATGTTGTCAAAAACCTCAGATACTACATTGATATCTAAAATTTCACATTATATGTCACACGTATTACAACATTACAGCAATGTTTAAAATATCACTATTATTGTATATCAGTAATTAATATTTTAGTAAAGTATTATTAATAACTTCAATTTTGTAACTTGGTAAAATTTTAAAAGTAAAATTGTGTATTCTTAAATAGTAAATATAAGATTTGAAAGTGTTGTTTGAGCTGTACATTTTTTCTCTTACTTAAAATATCTTAAATCTCCTAATAATTTAAAACAATAATGATATTGAACAATATTAGAATGCCATCAAATAATACATATTAACATTAGGGCATTTCTTAAATCTTCAGTGTTAGAATTCATAAAGAAAAAAAAATTTCAACTGATCAGAGATTTCCCCTCCCCCCCCCCCCCCGTTTTTTTGTTTCAGATCAAGATTTACGGATTAAATTAGCTATATATCGTAAGTTCTGATAAACTCAAAACAACAATGATAATTTAAAATTTTTATCATTCAGAGTTGAAAAAGAAAACTCGAGCTAAGATTTAAATCTATTTCTATAATACAAATGCTGTTAGAAAATGAAATGTTGAATTTTCTGTAATTTTGATTTTTTTTTCTTAATTTATAATTCTTCTTTTCTTTAAACCAATAAAATCACACACAAAGTATTTTTTTTTTATTTATTTTTTTTTTTTTTACTTGTTTACTTGTTGAATTATTAAATAACACATTCATTGACGATGGCTATGATTGCTAAAATTTCATAATAAATAATATTTTTGTGATAAAGATATTTCATTAAAATAAGTTCTGCACATACTTATAATTATCATAAATGAGAAACCAAAAACATAATTCAATCTAATTTATATAAAGACAAATAGTTTTTTTTTTTTTTTTTTGTAATGTTAATTAACTTTTATTTCTGTAGGTATATATTCCTTTGACTTTTCTTTAATGTACAAAGTGGCAAACTATTACATCTTAATTTTTCAGAATACCTGTAACATGTCAATTAAATGATCTGTCTTGGTTCAGTGATTCAAAGATAGTATTTTGGGTACTTTTCCATTATATTCCAACACATTTATGAAAGGAAAAAAAGAAAATCTCTTGTTTACACAAGAGCAAAATTTGATGACATGCACCATGTGTAAAGAATTTGCAAAAGCAGATGACACCAATTTTGTGAATGGATGCCCAGCTTTGCACACACATGCATATACAATCTATGTACAAAGTCGAACATTGTTGTTGACATTAAATCACTTAGCACTAATAAATACCAACGGATAAGATGGTACTATTATTTTAATGATTAACACACACACACACAAAAAAAAAGTGGTCCTTTTGATTTCATATTAACAAGATTCGACTGTAATGAAATTATAAGTTTTTTTTTTTCTTTTTACTAAATTCTTAGGTGTCATCAGTTAAGGGATAAAATTTTGTTACTGACTTGGTAGGAAGTTATCCAGTTTTAATTTTGTTTTACATGATTAAGTGCATTTTTCAATTATGAATACAGTAATACTTAAAAATGCTTTATATCAGCTTTACAGTTGCTTAAAATAATTTTAATCTGGTAGATTAAGAACTTCAATTTTAAACAAAAGCAAAATATTTGTGCTTTTCTGTAAAGGAGTATATAATGCTAAAAATGAATATTTGACACCTACCTTTCATTTTCCAATTTTTATCATTTTTGGCACAATTTGTGTTTTTTTAAAATAACTAGTTAACAATGTAGTGTCCAATGGATTCAATAATTTATTTTAACGTTATATTTCTAATACATTCAATAATTAACAGTAAATTAATCAGAAATTAAATTAATATTTATTTTTCTTATATTATACAGATCTATTGCATACATTGCTATCATTTCAGTAGCAGAATAAAAAATAAGTATTATTCAAGAGCATGTTTTCAAATGGAACAATTTTTCAATGTTTTCCCAAACAGTTAGCTTTTTATAGCCTCGAACGAAAAGAAAGAATGTTGTCCATTATTGCATGATAGTCATTTAAAAATATGTTAAATAATTTTTGTAATTACTTTTTTTGTTGTGTTCTCAGAGTTTGTAGTGTAACATGCTATTTTTTAGAAAACCTAATTTAGCAAGTATAATGTAATAAAAAAAACTAGTTTGTAGGGAGCAACAATATTATTTTTGATGCTACTTCATTAAATTTATTTCACTGTCCTCTCTTTTGGCATAGCAGTGGGACTCGTATCATATTGCAGATTTAAAAGTTGTACTTCTTCGAGGCAAAGATGTATCAACAATCCTTCCAAAAGTAGCATTTAGTCCAAAGGCATCAAATTCTACTTGCTTGCAAAAGATCACTAATGATAGTCACTTATTATACAATAAAACTACACACTTGTGATCTTCTGAGAGCAATCAAACATCTATTCAGGATTCAGGCACCACAGGATCCACCAGATCTACTAATCTCCTTCTGAACTTTTTATGGAATGATATTGTATTTGTTTCTAGAAGTAATATCAGAAATAAAATCGATGCACCCTAGAAACTAGTTTTTTTTTTTTTTTAAAGAACATTATTCGCTAAATATTCTCTCAAAACAGCATTTTACACAACAAACTATGAGAAAACTAGGGTCTACGGCAGTTTCCCTACTTCTATCATAAGACTTTTGATCACTTTATCAATATATATCAGTATTTGCCTAAAAATTTATAAATATACACTTAAATCGAAGAATCTTCCACAGAGAGCATTCTATAATTTTTGATAATGGAAGTTTTAAAAAAACAGTAATAATAAATATATGCTTTTGAAAAAAAAAAATCAAAATTTTTATTTTATTAGATAAATACATTTAAACAGATGACTTATGCTGTAAGATAAATCTATATCTTGGAAGATAAACACATCTAAATCAGAATTTAAATAAAACTTTTTTAACTCTGAAATACATTGAATAGATAAAATGAAGTAAAAGAAAATAAACTTTTAAGATAAATAAGTTTCCTTTCAATGTTCAAAAAATATTTATTATTATAGGGACTTTAAACTTATCCTTATTTTCATTGGGTCTCATTTGCCAGCATGATTTTTTTTTATACAAGTGAAATTCACCAACTGGAAGTTTTTATTAATAATTATGAAATTTGTTTTTGCCAAACCAAAGACTGCTGACTCCAATAAGTTTTTACAAATCATTCAAAAGAAAAATTTTATATTTGTGTAGTATTCACATTAGGTAACGTTTGAGCTTGGGGGTGTGATATTTAACTCGTAAGCCTTGCTGTTGGATCTGATACTCATGCACGTATACTTCACAGTGGACAAAAAATTGAAAATGCAACTTACAAATTATATTTGAGCTAACAAATATTACACACAACTGTTATACTAGGGTTTCAACATCTAAAAAATCTTTTTCTGCTTTTTAAAAAACACAAGATTCCAATAAATGCTAAATTACTATTGTAAAATGATAAAAAGATTAACTGCACTACCAAAGATTTGCTTAAAAAAAAAAAAAAAAAAAAATTAAAAAAAAAAAAAAAAAAAAAAAAAAAAGTCTTATTTGAAGAAATTATTATACAACAATAACATGTGATTTTTTAATAATTATGTTATTTTCTACCTGTATTCGTTAACGTGCAACATGAACATAAAAATTTGAAAATATAAACAAATAAGCGACTGAGCTTATTCCACTTGGATATTATATTATATTGATGCAAGTTGAGAACTGTGAAAGTTGTTTTCAGAAAAGGCAGCAAGTATTTTTCAGCCCATACACAGGCTGTTTTCAAGTAAATAGTTAGAAATAAAGAAACTCAAGATTTTGAATTTAGAATCAAAATAGCATTAATTATTTATAACATTGCAACTGTTTATTTAGCGATTTTTTTTTTTTTTTTTTGCATAATATAAGAAATAAATAAAGACTAAGTTAAATATAAAATAAAATAAGTATGTTTAGCCAGTATGAGTAAGTCAATGAAGATTAATTTAAATTGAAAAAATATAGTAGAATGTCCTTCTGCAATTAAAAGCCTTCAATAAAATGGCATTATTTTTATATTATGTAGTGCATATAAAAAGTAATTTTGCCCCCCCAAAAAAGGGGGGTGCAACATATTTGATTAGGGTTAGTTATTTTATATGTTGAACAGGTAACTGTACTGGTTACATCTCAAGAAAATAACAAATCTCCAAAAAATTATGAGAGTGATAAAATTGGCACCAGTGGTCAATTAAATATTTTATGACAAATTTGAACCAATTTCTGATTTATTAGCAATTAGTATTTAACAAATAAATATTTGAAAAATAAAATTGCAATAAACATTGACATTAAGACATCTATTCATGAAGTTAAACTCATTTTACTTTGAAAGAGAAATATAGTTCTTAAAAATATGAAAATAGTACTGACAAAAAATTTCAAATTTTAGTTATCACTTAAAAAAAATAGCCAAATATATATTTTTTAAATCATAGCAACATGTATACTAGCCAAAAGTTATTTTGATAGTATACTGATAAATGCAGAATTCTTTTTGCAAGGCTGTATAATATTTTTAGATTAAAATTCACAAAGCTGCCATATCATGTGGATATTTTAATTCAATGTAAAAAATCAAATTTTCACCCCTCTTTAATTGACACTTGCTATTAATTTTATAAATAATTCCAGAGATTGGATCATATATTTTTTAAACAAATACACTTTAAATGGTGCAATGCTACTGCTACTGTAGCATTTAAATTCATTTTTAAAATATCACACGAAAATTTGCATGTGATAATGTAGGATACAAGACTTATTAAGCAGTGAAATGTGAAAACATAAGGCAATTATTTAACTTTATTAGATTACATTACAATAATAGGTTTTAAAAAGTTCTAATACACACAAGCATATAAAATATCACACAAATAAGTATAGATATGTACAGCACAGGTTTTTTAGTTATGTACAAAGGTTATTCAGAAATATGAAATTTAGTTTAAAAAAAATCTTCAAAATATCTAAAGATGCATATTTTAAACAGATCCAATCAAATATTACCAAGTCTTTTAAACAATTCGGGGCATATCAATATTTAGATTCTAAAAAATAGAGATACTTTTAATACATGTCTCTAAACAAACAAATATACGGAGTGAAAAAGAGACAGAATCTGTCATAGAAAAATTTTGAACTTATTACAATATATAATAATATTTTACTTCAGGAGATAATAATATTTATTACTTACCAATTTGAAAAGAACGGAAAATAAAAATATTCACATTTTAATTATCCAACAGGAATTAATAAAAAAAAACATATAAAATAAGAAATAAACTCTACAAATGTTACACATAAAACATCAACAATAACTGCTTACGTCCACCATTATTAGCAAACAGAGATTCCACCTTCCAAAACGATATTCCGGCTGCCTCTGAGCAGCCGAAAGAAAGTAAAGGATATTCCACATTTCCGAAATGCCTGAATTCCGGATTTTGAGGGGAGAATCGCGATCTTCGAAATAACACCTGGAATCATCGAATTCAGTACGATATTCCGATTCCACGTGAGGGGAGAATACGGCCGTTATTATTTCAGCGGCATCAAGATCTTTCTGGCTGGTTTAGAAAACATTTTTTCAGAACTGAAAAAATATAACAAATACTAGTACAAAAAATTTATAAACATTGAAATTGAAAGAGAAATAATACAATAAATAAGAGAAAATAACTTACCTTTCAAAAACTTAGGACATTACCAGGGAGATAGAAAGAAGGAGAACAAAGATAATGTTTCTACTTATGGAACTAAAAGCGGTACCTAGTATGGCGGCGTTTCTGCGATTTTACAAACCATCACGCGTATAGCGATTGTAGGCGGTGTCGAATGATGATTGGCTAAAAGATGGTTACGTAGTTGGTGAGGGGAGGAGTTAAAGCGTATTAAATCAATAAGTGTAATAAAAGCTAATATTCTTGTGTCGGATCTTGTATAGTGGTTAAAGCACCAGGCTCGTAGTTTTGATGTATCGAGTTGTGTCCTTTCCAATTTTTTTTAGAGTTTTGCTTTGATCTTTATTGAATTAGTTAATAAAGAATATTTATTAGCAGTGCTTCTTAAGCATTGATGTAAAGATCAGTTGATCTTTATCAATTGCTCTGCAATATTTTATTGTCAATTAGATAATTAAATTTTAATTAGAATTAAGTTAAACAATGTTAAATTATAATTATAATTAAGGTAAATAAAAATAAAAAAATTTATTACATACAATGAAATTTAATATCAGATAATTTCAAGAATTAAATTAAATTTTAATTCATATAAGCTATTTTTTAATAACTATACGAACATTTATTAAAATGCAATAACTCCTAAACTTTCATTAAATTTTTTTTATTAGAACTTTAGTAACAGATGATTATCAAATTAGCAGAATTAATTAATTAAAGTTTTCAACTTTTAAACTTAAGCATTATTCTTAAAAATCTCTATTAATTTACTAAAATTATTTTTACCAATTGCTGGTTGATCTGTAGTGATAAAGTTCTGGAAGATTAATCATATTTAAAGTTTTTTTCTATTATTTTATTATTTAAAATTTTAATTATTATTTTTATTTAAATAAGTATAATTAATATTAATTAATATTTTTATTTAAATATATTCAATTAATATATTATATAAGTATAATTATTTAAACGTATAATTAATATAAATAAATGTTATTATTTAAATATATAATTAATATAAATAAATATTATTATTTAAATATATAATTAATATTATTATTAAAATATATAATTAATATTATTATTATATAATTAATATTTTTGCGTAAAGGTTTGTTATACATTCTCTTGTGATTAATTAGCAAGATATAAACTATGAGAAAAATAAACCAATCTATGTTAAAGAGAAGCTTGGGTTTTGTAGACATAGCTTGAAATATGATCTTATGTTTCGGTTGATACATTTTGTACAAACCCAAACATTACATGTATGTTAATGTTATTTGTTATTAATAATGTGTAATAGAAACAAAACGTTTTTGGTAACTATTAAAATCCGGAAGCTAGGACTTTTTTGTTTTTATTTCTGTTTCTGCTTCTTCTTCTTTTTATTTATTTATTTTTTTATTTTTATTTTTTTTGTATATGTCGTCTACATCAGTAATCTATTTATTTTAAAAAAAAAAATTGTATATGTCGTCTACATCAGTAATATATATTTTAATGTCATCATGATCCCAAGAATTTTGTGAAAATTGGAATAGCAGAAAATCATATACAGGGATTGTATTGATTTCATGATTTTACATGTTAATTTTGGTACATTTAGGCTAAAAACAATAACAACCAAACAAAATTGTTATAAATAGATTAAATAAAGCAAACAATGGCATCATTTCATAACTGTATTACAAATAATAATAGTGAAAGTAAAGAAGATAAATCTATCTAACACTAGTAATAATAAATATAGTTATCATTATTTTTATTTTGCGAAAAAAAAAATGTTGAATGATTAATTGCTTATTTTACGAACAGATGGCGCCACTACACATTTTGTGACCATTATTATTACATGTTGGAGGATTTATGTGTGTTTTGTAATAAACCATTTAAATAAAAAAATAAATTTACATGTGTATGTGTATTTTTAACGGCTTAGAAGTTGCATGGATTTTAGGTGTTTAAGTGTAATTTGTATAGCTTTTTAAATCATTTAAATACTGAATGATTTTTTTTTTCAGTTAAATTTTGGCAGTGGATACATGCAATGTTTGCAAGCTTTTAATTGTAAAAAGAAAAAATAATTCCAAAATTAAATGAATTTGTATGAAAATTTTGTATTTTACGCTGTCTTGACTTAAAGATATGAAGGAAATAGTTTGTTTAATAAACCTTTAAGTTCAGTAAAAATTTTAAAACTAGTATATATAAATTCGAAATCTTCACATCTTAAGTATATATTGATTTTATGAAATAAATAACTATATAAAAATCTGTAAACTGCATTGCTTAAGTATATGTTGATTTTATAAAATAGCACAGTTCAAAAAGTTTTTAACAACCTAGTAATTTTATTTTCGTTTATTAATTCAATTATGATTATTAAAAAAATAATAATAAACATTCAGAAAGCTAACATTTATTTGCTGTGCTTTCAGTTTATTCTTGTGAAATAATGTTTAATATGTTTTTCTTTGTTTAATTCTAGCTAATTGTACTTAGTATTTACTATAAATAAAATTTAAAATAAAAATTACAAAAAAAAAAAAAAAAATGTAAACGTGTAATCTTTATTTGAAAATTGGAAGTTATAGATTATAGATATTAAAGAATATAATAATTTATAAATTAAATATGTTTAACTTTATGTAAGGTTTGTTATGTATCAATAAATTATGCTGGACGTAAAGTTTTTTCCCTTAAAAAATGCACACAAGCTACTACAAATTTAAATTAGTTTTCACCAACCTTCAAAATTAAAATATGTTTTATTTTTCTTAGAAAAAAAAAAAAAAAAAAAAAAAAAAAAACAAGAGTTGAATTAGATAATGACCTCTGAAAATACAAGGGCTAGAAGTATTTGATTTGCTCTTTCAAATTATACTTGTACATATGGATTGTTTTCTTTTAATTGGATTAAGTTAATAATTTTTTGTTAAACACGTTTAATATGTCCTAAGCATCATTAAAAATAAAGCAAACATGAATATGCAAAATGCAAGATCAGACTTTCTTATGAATCTTGAACGAAATGAAAAATATCCTCTTCAAGCGCATTAAGCTCCTCCTACCTCGTCTCGGGCAGTCGACCAATCACCATTCGACATCGTCTCCAATCGTTCTACGCGTGATGGTTTGTAAAATCGCGGCGTTTCTGGTCTTTTGGGCCTTTAGGAAGTGTAGCGCCCTCTATCCCTTTACCATGCTCGAAACCAAAATGCAGGAAGAGCAGACGACAATTTGTCATGTTTGACAGGTCACATGACCGACCTTTGGGAGCACGAGCGCCACGAACTGGGTACTAATTCCCGGTCCATGTTGTGATCTTGAATGCCTATCTTCACTGTTCTCCTTCTTATTTCTATCTCCATGGACATTACAAACACGTGCTGAAACCATGGAACTAAGAACAAACAGGAACTGACATATCCCCAAAATGATGAAGTTTCAACTATAACCGGTTTCGCCCGTTCCGCCAAGTTGTAACAACCAAAACATTCCCCCCGACAACGTTAGTAAGTGAGATTTAAGCCATAGTTTTAATTTAATTATTATAAAACAATGGGCTCGTGGGAAGCATATGGCTGCACAAATAGGTTTAGCAAGAAGATTCCTGAATAAAATTTCATCGATAAGTAATTTATTTACTTTTTAAAGACGTAATTGCTTGATGTATGCAAAGCTATCCAAATGGATTGCTAAAAACTATGAGTGTAATGTGCATGAATGTAAATCAGAATATTCCGCGTTTTGACAGTTTTGTGTGTTTTGTTATGTGTATGTTAATTTTCACGTTAATTGTACTATCTTTCAGCAGTTTTTTTTTGTTCATTTTCTTGATTGCTTACATCGTCTAAATCAGAGTACAGGGATGGTGTTACATGTCAACCAAAAAGTATATATCTCTCTTTACATATAGATAATTTGATATTTTAATTTCGTCTACTTGTTATTTCTGCAACTGAAGTGTTTTTTTTATTTTTGTAGTAGTTATGTGAACTGAGCTATTTTTCTATAATTATATGCTGCCCAGAGCCCCGCGCCAGTTGAAGTTTTGTTAGGGGGCCCCAAGCCTGTCTATACATTAAAACGTCGTTACTCTGTGTAAAATGATGATATTATTGCTCTAAAGATGTCTTTAAATGTTTTTTGCTTAAGTTAGTATTAACTTTCATTTCTTACAGCCAAAGTTGATATAATTGTCGGAGAATATACAGATGTGAGGATCCTGAAAGTAACAGTTATTTAAAATATTCTAAAGGATAGAAGATGTTTTGAAAAAAATAATTATACACATTACATGTGAAAAAATTTGCATGTTATTTTTCATACATTTTATACTCTACATTATAAATTATCCTATAATATATACAATTTTCAAAAATGATTTTTAATGTTAATTAAAGACACTTTTAACAATATAATTACAAAATGATAAGAAATTAGAGTAATCACTAAATAAAATCACTAAATATAATTAAAATCTTGAGAAATGCTTAAGTGATAGAAATTTTTATAAGACTTTTGTTGTTTCTTTTTCTATCACTTAAGCATTTTTCAAGATTTTAAGAAATTAGCGATTAAGCTATGTGCTTGCTCATGCTGCTAAATACGTTTCCGAGTAGTTAATATTTCCAAAATGATATCCATTATCAATTTTTGCTTTTTATAAAAATTTGTTTTTAGATCTTTTTTGTCAAATTTTGTTGGAATATATCAAAAGTATGCAGGCGTAATTTTTTTATGTACCTCCTAAAAAACAAAACAAAACAGAAAAAAAGGAAGGAATCTTATATTGGATTAGTTTATAGATAAGTATACGCAGTAGATGTATTTAAAATTTATATTTTTCTAAATAAAAAAAGTAATGCTTTAAATTTAAAAAAAATCCTTGACGGCTCGGCCTACAGACACAGGTAGATTTCATATAAAAAAACTTGTCAATATAAAAGTTTTAGATAATATTAAGAGGATTTATAATAAATTTAAACGGATTTGATATCTTGTGAATTGACGATGCTATGAATTATTTTCTTCCAAACCCCCCCCCCCCTTGTGGCCATTTTTAATGATATCAAAAATCTGTCATGTCTAAATTTTTGGCCCTTATCATAGAAGTAATAATAACTTTTAACGGATTTGATACGCATCATAATTAAGAAATTATGGGGGGTTTTCTGTTTTCACAAAAAGCCCCCACCCCCTCCCCATTTCCCCCTCTTGGTTCGATTAGAGAACTACTGGAAGAAGTTGTGTGTGTTGGGGGGGGGATCTGAATACCAGGCATGAAGAATACATTTAAACTGCAGGAATATCAACCAAAATAAATTAAAAGATCACCTTTGCTCTCCTATTCAGCAGAGCAATTTATGTAAAAATACACCAAGTGAAAAAAAAAATGCAACTCAGATGAAACTTACAGAAATATCAACTAAAAGAATGTAAAACCTTAAAAACACTTTAATATGACATTGGAATATTTCAAACGAGCTGGATTAGAATGTAAGCAAACAGCGGCAGCCATCTTGTGACATCCTGCTCAGTTACTTCAATCGACCGGGCAGACATCGGGGGAAATGTCAGTTCCTGTCTATTTATAGTTCCATGGCTGAAACCTGATTTCTTCACGCCGCAAGCAAACAAGAAAATTTCACGCCTTGATCTCGCCAGTCTGGTGCCAAACCGCTCTAGAGCAGTGCTAGTTTTACTGACCCCCTCCAGACGCCGCTCAAAGCAGGCTCCTTCTTATTCGTCTGTTAGGATTCTATTGTCTGTGCGCAGAACGATCCGTTTTTTGAAATCGTAGCCAAAGTACAAAAGTGCAGGGGCTCGACGCTAGTACCCCCCCCAACGGTTCCTATTTAAAGGCTCTTGCAGTCCCCGATCTACATCACTCTTGCTTCCGCGATCACTGACCCGAGCCACAAGACGAATGTCTTCCTTACCCGAATCGATGCGCCCAGTGTCTTAAGAAAGTTGCCTCGTCTGCCCAATTCCCAGACCATCATTTCCAACTATAAAATCTACGCCTTCGCCATCTTCTTGGAGCGAGAACTGATTTACTATTAAAAGGTGGAACGGACGGTACCGGAAGCATTTCCAAGATACGGGCTCGTACATCCGATCTATGAGCTGGTACGAAGAGAAACCGTGGTGCTGAGCGGCTCGGAAACTGAGGAAGAATGTCGGGGACAATCTGTATGAAAATATCGATACAGTCGACTGCAAAATGAATCGAGCACCGGGACCCCTTCAGAAAATTTTCAAATGCCCGTCGGCCCCTGTAGGCCCCAACCCCCCCCCAAAAATACCTTAATACCCTTCCGAAAAAACGCGCTTCACTCGCCAACGTTGGCCTGTCCACGGACGCAAAAAAAAATGGACCAAAGGATAATTTCCTTCGGTCCATTTTTTTTTGCCCTTTCTGTCATTCAGAAAGATTCTAGTCCCTTTTGCATGTCGTCTGCATTTTATCCCGCCATTCGAGCAAGTAGGCGGGCAGCAGGTATCCCTCCTTTTCGCCGCATTGTCTCAAATACACGACTTTGCCGACCCGTTTGCGCTCCAAGATGCGTCCCTTGTTCAAAAACTCGTAGAGTCTCGCTTCCCTATCGGCCTTATACCCCGATGCCAAGCGGTAGGCGAGGAGATGAATCAGGGCCGTGTGTTCAATCACCCATTCTGTTTTCCATTCTGGTAAAATGTCGCTGCTGAGACAGCTACCCACTTCTCGAGCCCAGGCGTGACCATTGCATTTCCCTAGCAACAGAGCCAACTCTAACGTTCCCCAATACATTTTTCCATTCTTTCCCACAGCACCGAAAAGATTAAAGTAGAGTTGGCGGTCCATCAAGCCCACTCGAAACTGCATGACTGTTTTTTCTTCTCCTCTCCCTTCCCGTCTTTTTATCCTTCCCCCCTTTCCAAACCCGTTTACGCCGCTCGACCGGCCGCGCGCGCAGCTCTCTCCCGATTCGTCGCTCCACGCCCCCCCCCTCGAGCGGGCTCCGCCTCCTCAGCCTCAGTCGCTCGTCCGCTTCGATCCGCGCGGCATTCTCTCTCTCGTTCTTGCTCTCGCTCTCGCCATGTCCTTTTGCATCCAGTATCAGCCCACACCGTATCACCACTACGTCCTGACCGGACTCATTGGTCAAGACGAACTCCTCTACTGGTTCGCCCGAGATGTCATCAGCGTCGTGGGCCTTCATAGGCCTTCGCGAAGCCTGACCAACGTGCAAGTGCGGCACGTGGCCCCGACCCTGAAGAATACGCCGCCTCACTACCTCAAGAAACGCGTGATGCGGCACGAAGCGGCCATGCGACTGTTTCAAATGTCTAGGGTCGAGTCGGTGCAAGAGTTTGGCAGGCGACTCGGCTCGGATCAAACGTACGTCCGCATCTTGATGGAATGGGACGAAAAAGACGTGAGTCATCCGACAATTTTACTCATCCTGAACGTACCGGGGATACCGGATATGGTCCGACACCCCACATTCTTTCACTGGTTTGAAACGTTTAAAAAAAATGCCGTGTTTAAACTCTACCCGGATCCCCTCATGGAGACGATGATGAAATGTAACCAAGAGATTTTAATGAACCCGCCCGTCGTTGCGGAAAGCAGTCAAGTCACTGTACTGGAATCACGTCAAGAGGATGCCTGTCTTCTTGAAATTTTGTTTGAGTGGAAAGGAACTCTGAAAAAATTTAAACTCGTTGAGGATAAAGATGCTGCTGCTGCTGCTGAAAAAACGTATACCGAACTGTAACTCTCTATCTAGAGGCAAAAAAATGGGTGCCCGGGAGTTGTGCTGATGCATGCACAACTCTCGGGCACCCATTTTTTTGCAGTCTACTCGTCACCAATGTTGGAAACGTCAACCATGGCAAAGTGCCCGAGAGAATGCTGATGCACACCCTTTTCTGGGGCACCCATTTTTTTTGCAGTCTACTCGTCACCAATGTTGGAAAGAGGCAAAGTGCCCGAGGAATAGTGCATCAGCATTCTCCCGGGCACCCATTTTTTTTGCAGTCTACTCGTCACCAACGTTGGTGACGAGTGAACCGCAAAAAAAATGGGTACCCGGGAGAATGCATCAGCATTCTCTTGGGCACCCATTTTTTTGCCATGGTTGACGTTTCCAGACTGTCAAAAAAATGTAAATGTACATGCCCGCCTCCTATACATCCATTGAATAGCGACTCACCCATTGAACCCATTCACCTGCGTCCAATTCTTGGAGAAAAAAAAAGAAAAAAAAAAAAAAAGTCTGGATCGATACGCATGAACCCACGTTCTGCGCGGGCGCTTCGTTCGAGTTTATTCACTCTTCCCCTTGCCTGTCCTTGAAGCGCGCCTCTCAAAGAAAAGGGTATTTGGCCCTCCCCGCGTTCCTTCACCACCTCTCTCTGCTTCTTCCCTTCCCTTCCCCTCCCCCCTGGCTCCCGCGAGCATAAATAGTACGGCGCTCTCTCTTTGGCCTTCTTTGTGCGCGTCATGCTCTTTCAACTCAAGCTCGGAACCGGCGTGCTCTGGGGAGCCATCGGTCAAAATGGCGGCCTGTACTGGGGAGCCCTGTCTGTCGCCAAACTCTTGGGGTATCGATCCCTTTACCAGTTTACACGTCATCGTTCCAACGTGCTGCTCAAAGACATTGCCTCCCGCTATCACGCCCAAGAACACCACCGGTTCCTGGAGACGCGGCTCATGAATCATAACCGCCTGCTTTCGGTGCTCGACCGTTCCCGAAAGACGCGAGCCCAGCTCATTTACGACCATTTAAATCGAGGCAACTTTTACGTGCGAGTGGACACGGATCCTCGCTACCCGAGAGCCGAACTGTGTAATCAGAACGATCCTCTCGCCGTCAATTTTTTCCTATGGCTCGAAGGCTATAAACACCAACTCTTTGAAGAAGCGCTGGAAGTGGACTCGGATCCGGACCGCGATCGCGAGGAGGAGGAGGAGGAGGAAGAGTACGAAGTGGTGGAGGACGAGGCCACTGCTACTGCTGCTGCTGGTTACTCTGCCGCCTCGCCCCCGATGCCCCCTGCTGCTGCTGCCGATGTCTATAGTCCCCGGTCGCCGCCCGATTTCACGCCCTACTCTCCAAGCTGCCCCCCTTACGACCCAAACGAAGATGCCGAACCTGCTGCTGCTGCTGCTGCTGCTGCTACTGCTGCCATTCCTCCCATCGCTCATCCTTCAACGCTCCCGTTTAAAAAAAGATTTCACACCCAGGATGACGGGATCCTGTTTTGGTTTTCAAGCCTCCCACCCAAAAAAATTATTGTCATGCAAGGCAACTGCTCCCAGGAATTTATTCCCAAAATGGACTAGACTTTTGTTTCCCTGCTGCATTTTTGCAATGCCAAAAAAAATGAGATGAAATAGTTTTTCTCTCTCATCCCATTTTTTTTTTGCGCGCGTCGTTTCATGCGGGGAGCCGAGACCACGTGATCACCACCGTGAAGGTCGAGTGACTGAAACCCGTTCTTCTTCTCAGAGTCGATTCAGCCGTTCAGTTGTCAACATGCTTTTCAGAGTGAATCTACGCAACGGAACCTCTCTTCAGGCCGGGATCGGCCGGAACGGCAAGGTGTATTATCACGGGGAGGCAGTGGCGATCCTGATGGGGAAGCCCATACTCGAAGGGGAGGAGGAAGCCCTCGGATGGATTCGCAAAGTGGCCAGTTGCAAGATGGGCGACGTCTTGCCTCATCTGACGCATCCTGGACTGCGGGATGCCTGGGTCATTGAGCAAACGTGGCTGCTCGCCCTGCTGGAGAGGGAGATTGCGCAGGGTGCCAAAAGACCCGGGCTCAGAGAATTGCAGCTCTTTTTGCATTTCGGATACGTGATGCCCCTCGGGACCTATGACGGGGTGATGAACGTGATGCAAACGCGCTACCCCATTGGAATATACTTTCGGACATGGCTGAAAAGGGTATGTAGCAATCTGGAATCGGCTGGACTCGTAACCTAATGCATGCAAAGACTCTATCTTTTTACAAGCTGCTTTGAAAAAAAAAAAAAAAAAAAAAAAAAAAAAAGCAGTGTTTTAAAGATGCAGAAAAATGGGCCGAAAAAGTAATTGGTTTTCAACCAATTGCTTTTTCGGTCCATTTTTTTGCGTCAGATCCCTCACCAACATTGGACTCGTTTCCACGTTTTTTGGAATAAACGGGTTTTCTCGACCGGATCCCATCCAGGTCACTCGCACTAGCCACCTTTACTGACGTGACCGGTGAAGCGTTCCACCGGGCGGGGTCTGGACTCTATCTTTCAACAGGCTGTTTCAAAGCAGCGTTTCCAAAGATGCAGAAAAAGGGGCCGAAAAAAGGAATGGGTATTCCACCCATTCCTTTTTTCGGCCCCTTTTTTTGCGTCAGATCCCTCACCAACATTGGACTCGTTTCCACGTTTTTTAAAACTGGTTTTCTCGACCTCACCAACATTGGACTCGTTTCCACGTTTTAAAAAACTGGTTTTCTCGGTGGGCGGAGCTTCCCCCGGCCGAGTATATATAGACGCGGCTCATAGCGGGCTCCTTCCCTTTTCACCATGTTGTTTCGACTCTTGCTCACCAAAGGCCACTTTTTCTACTGCATTCTTGGGGTGGTCGGGAGGAACGGCAAAGTGTACTTTTCCACCGAAGACGTGGCGCTGGCGGTCCACCGGAGTCAGAGGTGGGTCAAGGACGTGGCGAGCTGCAAGCTCAAGGAGGTGAGCCCTGCGTGCAAGAGGCGACCCGAAGCGTGGCTGATTGAACTCTCAGCCCTGCTCAACCTGCTGCAGTTGGAGCGCGAGAGGAGGCTCTACTACCTGCTGAAATTTGGAAATGTAAAGGAAGTGACGGGAAGCAACATGCCGCAAATTGAAGAGTGCCCTGAACGGGAGGGAAGGCGGTTTGAATCGTGGATCAAGGACTATCAGAAAAAATGTGCCGAGGAAGAGAGGGAAAATGAACTGAAAAAATAACTGTAAGCACCCGTGCGGTGTGAAAGTTGCAAAAAAATGGGCCAAAGGTAAAAAAAAAAACTCGAGAGTTTTTTTTTTACCTTTGGCCCATTTTTTTGCAGCACGTGGGACACCAACCTTGGAAACGGGACGAGTTGAGAAAGGGGTGGATGGGAATGAGTCACTCGGAAAGAGTTTATATGTACAAAAAAAAAAAAAATTGTAACTGATTTTTTTTTTTTTTTTTTTTTTTTTTTTTAAAGTTGGGAATGGGGAGATATTGGCAGCTCTGGAATGGAAGGAGGCTCGCCCAAAACTTTTTTCCCTGGAGCCGATGAAAGCTGTTAAGAGGTGTTGGATTTGACCTTTCGTTTAACATGGGATTCCCATTGGCTTTTTTTAATACCTGACACGTTTCCACTTACACGCTTCGTGAACATCGACTTACATTTCAATTTCAATTTTAATTTAAAATATTTTAATAAATATTTTAAATTTAATTAAAATTAAATTTTAATTTTAATTTTAATTTTAATTTTAATTTAAAAAGTTGGGAAACAAATTTTTTTTTAAAGTGGTCCGGATCAAAAATGTTTCAATATTAATTTAAAATATTTTAATAAATATTTTAAATTTAATTTTAATTAAAATTAAATTTTAATTTTAATTTTAATTTTAATTTAAAAAGTTGGGAAATTTTTTTTTTTTAAAGTGGTCCGGATCAAAAATGTTTCAATATTAATTTAAAATATTTTAATTTTAATTTTAATTTTAATTTTAATTTAAAAAGTTGGGAAAAAAATTTTCAACTTGGGTCCGGATCAAAAATGTTTCAATTGAAAAAAAAAATTTTAAATTAAGAGCGACTGAAGAGTATGAAGATTGGGGGGGAAACAAAACTTTATGCCCGCGAGGCGGGAGCGCAGCGACCGCCGAGCTGGTATAAAGTTTTGTTTCCCCCCAATCTTCATACTCTTCAGTCAGAGACCTTCCCTGCTCTTCATTTCTTTGATTTTTTTCCGTCAGTTTCCGACAAGGGTTGTTTTCTTTTCGTTTTAAACTTTTCGAGGGCTTGATTTTTTTCTTGCAAAAGTGTTTTGAGAACGCAAATTTCAGCGTTCATGCGTTCCTTTTGCAGGCGACTCTGTTCCGCGCTCTCTTGCCGCATGCGTTCCATTTCCGCGTCTTTTTGCCTGAGCGCTTCCTTAAACTGCTTTATCTGCTCGGCAAAATCTTGTCGCATGCGTTCAATTTCCGCGTCTTTTTGCAGCAGGGCATCGCGATGCAGGCGTTCAATTTTCGCGTCTTTGTGGAGCAGGGCTTCTCGATGCGAGCGATTGAGCTCGTCGATGCGAGTGCGCAGGCGCTCCATGTCCGCGTCTTTGCGCTTCAGTTGCTCCGTGAATTCGTTCCGCAGGCGTTCCATGTCCGCGTCTTTGCGCTGCAGGGTTTCTCGAAGCTCCTTCAATTCGTGCCGCAGGTGTTCGAGTTTTGCGTCTTTACGCTGCAGGGCTTCGTGATGCGAGCGAGTGAGCTCGTCGATGCGTGTGCGCAAGCGCTCCAGTTCCGCGTCTGTGCGCATGCGCTCCAGTTCCGATTGCTGCACGGTGTCGCGAGTGAGCTCGTCGATGCGTGTGCGCATGTCGGCCAGGGCCGCGTCTTTCTTTTCGAGCTCTTTTTCCAACTCTTCAATGCGGAGCACAAAGGGATGGATGCAGGTCAGGATTTTTTGCTGGAAAGGGGAGGGAGTCCAGTATTCTTCGCAGACGACATCGTAAAACAGGTTGCCTGCCTCTGCCTGCAGGCGGCCCCAGGCCGGATCGTCCAGCGAGGCCAGGGAGTCGTCCCGCTCGAAATAGAGTTTCATGCCTCGATTGAGATGGAGGGAGTGCTCCGTTTCGCGACCCGATCCTGTGATGGGTCGAAACGGTTTGGCCACGCGCAGGACGCGGTTGAAGCGAATGTTGGGGAGATGCTTGAGGGCGATTTGAAAGAGTCCTTTCGCTTCGTTTCTCTCGAGGGGCAACCGGGCCAAGAGTTCGGGTTTCGTGAACCGATACTCTTGATGGAGGAGTTGCAGGATGCCTCCGTCCCATTGCAGACAGGCGTACAGTCTGAAAGGAGCGGGGAGCGAGGTGAAGATGTAAAAGTGATTGGGTTTTTCGATCACTCGGCCACCTTTTTGGGTGAAGGTGCCGTCGCACTTTGACTGCCTCTTGCTCAGGTAGCCCAGGGCGTTGACCAGATGCAGGGGAGAGCTAATCTTTTTGCTGCGAATGCAATAAAAGTTTTTGCAGGGTTTGTCTTGGCGAGCAATTTTAATTTTTTTCCAGACGTTGGGCACGAAATGCCCCGCGGGCGAAAAGAGGAGCATGTGCCGGTGCTGGCGATGACGCGCTTGCCGGTACGTGCCTCCGTCGCACCAGCAGGAGAAGGGTAGGAAACGAGTTTGCCCGGCGTCGCCTTCTTCCAGAGCTCTTAGGAAAGGGGTGAACGCGACGGCTCGCACCATGATGTGCAGGCATTCCCAGTCCTTTCCCAACTGCAAGTACTTTCGAACGCAGCCCGCCGCTAAATTCAATCCTTCGTCCTGGAAGGGAAGGGGTAGGGGATCCAGGTCGACTTGCGAAAAGAGTTGGTAGGCTTGAGGCGGAAGATTGGAGAGTTTGGAATGACCCGAGAGACACCTCGCTTGACACAGGGGTTTCGAGTCGTCGAGGACAAAGTTTTCGTGGCAAGGGGGCCACGAGAGGGTAGGCTCTAGGACGGTCGGAAGAGGCTCCTCCACGGGAGGAGGTTTTTGGAAGGGAGGTTTGCGAGACTTTTTGAAGGGAATCACGAAACTTGAAAAACAGTCGAGGAGATGGTTCATGTTTTTAAATTTAGTTCCCTTTTGCCAAGACGTGCGTCCGTTGCACCAGACGCATTGGGTTTCTCGATCAAGATTATGTTGTTTGCAATGTTCTTCAAACGCTTTGGGTAATAAGGTTAGATTGCAGTGCGGACACTTGAATGGAATTTTAAAATGCCTCAAACGACTGTAGTAACGACTGAGGGGCCTTTTCAATTTGGGTGGCATGTTTGGTAACAAGATTGGGATGGATTTGAAAATAGCTTATATAGCGACTTGGATTTTAGTTTGTAAAAAAGTAGTTTGAGAGCTCAAAGTCTGATTGGCTAGCTCTAAAAAAAAAAAAAAAAAAAAAAAAAAAAAAATTGTAACTGATTTTTTTTTTTTTCCACGAGTTGGACTTGGAGCATTCAAAATATTTTAGAAACTAAAATCTGAGTTGACAGTCTAAACCTATAGCCTCATAAAAAAAAAAAAAATAAATAAAAAAAAAAAAAATTTTTTTTTTTTTTTTTTTTTTTTTTTTTTTTTTAAGCTAGACTTTGAGCTAGCCAATCAGACTTGCGCAAGACTCAGAGATATAGGCTTCCCCGCTTCAGCCTCTCCAGACATACTTTATCGACTCCTTCATCGGGATCCTTCCGACTCGTTTGCAATTCTCATTCTCACTCTCTCATTCACCACGTGAAACGTCGCTCTAGCTTCCCGATATCCTCGACTCATGGCATCCAGTCATCCTTCGAGTTTCAAAGACGAGGACCGCGTGACGGGATCTTGCAGCAATTCCGAAGACGAGGATTACCACGATTACCACATTACGCGTTACATGCTACATTTAATCTCGGAATTTAAAGACACCATCGACAGTAGCAGTTTTCAAGAGGGAGAGGAAGATTGCGAAAAGCACCGTCTGCTTAAAAAAATGGACCAGTTTCATAGAGAGGTGATTGATTTTTACATAGAGATGAATTCCGAAAGGCTTCGACTCGAACGAGAAATTTTGGACTTGAAAAAGCAACTCGGAGACTCTAGATATGTATGCATACACTGCGACGACATGGTAAACTTGTTTAAAGAGTAAATTCCTATCAAGGCTACTCGGAAAAAAAAAAAAAAAAAAAAATTTTTTTTTTTTTTTTTTGACAAGTTATACTTGGAGCTTTCAAAATATTTTAGAAACTAAAATCTGAGTTGACAGTCTAGGCTCATAGCCCTACAAAAAAAAAAAAAAAAAAAAAAAAAATTTGTAACTGAATTTTTTTTTTTTTTTTTTTTTTTTCGCACGTTATATACTTGGTATCGGTAAAAGAGCAAACACTCTTTCAGTCTTTAAAACCTGCCTCTTTCCAAATCTCCCCCCCCCCGTTTCACCGAGTTTTTCATGACCTCCCCCAGACTAAAGGCCCCCCCCTTCATCAAGACTCGTTCACATTAGCCTCTCGTAACTGGTGGACAACCCCCCGTGAAAACGCAAAGCCTCGAGTGCGTGACCTGCCATGGCCGAACCGGGAGACGATCCGCTCGTCAAACAGGTGCATCTGCATCTGCAGGAAATTGAGCATAAAAACGCGGAAATTGAACGCTTGCAGCTCGAGCTCGTCAAACAGGCTCATTTGCATCGAGAAGAGCTCGAACACAAAAATGCCGAAATGGAACGCCTGCGTTATGACCTGCAGCAGGCGCAGAGTCGCATGCGACCTCTCCAAGACGAGGAGGATCCCACTTTCTCGGATTCGGTGGACCCGCCGCACGTCTGCCCAGACTCGAGACGTCTCAACCTGAGCCTCACGGGGATGCTGCAAGACCAGGTGGAGGAGGTGAAGCGTCTCACGGCCGAGCTAGAAACCTTGAAGGGGAAGCATGCGGAAGAGTTGAAGCAGAGCGCCGAACGCTGGCAGCGCGAGTCTGAGCAGCACGATCACGAGCAGCGGGAAGCCTTGCGGCAAAAAGAGGCGGAACTGGAACGCGTGCGGGCCCTGCTTCTCGACTCCAAGTCTTTCGAGGGCTCTCCAAACCTCGAGCACGCCCATTGCGAAGCCTTGCAGCGCAAAGACTGGGAGCGGGAGGCTTTGCAGCGCGAAGCTCTCCGCCTGCGAGACGACGCGATGAAACGCCAGCTGGAAAAGGAGTCGCTTGCCGCTCGAATCCAGGAAATGGAACGCTCCCATCAAAGGCAGGTGGACGAGATGACAAAAGGGGCGAATCGGCAGCGGGACCAATTTTTGGCAGCGTTGGAGTCGGATGCGAATCAGAGGCGTAAGCTAGGGAGTTTTCTGTTTCAGCAAAACGCAAACGCCCAGCGCCTGGAAGCGAGTCTTCAGCAGCAGAGTCGCGTGCGAACGCCTGACCGCGGAGGTGAAACGCCTGCGGCACGAGCACAGCCGCCACCAGAGCGAACTGAGCGAACGCGTGGCCTCGGAAATGGAACGCGTGCAGGCGGAGATGGTCGAGTACAGTCGGTGGATAAAAGAGGCGTGCGATCGCGTGGCTTTGGAAATGAAGCTCGAGAGACTCGACCCGAAGAGACCGACGAGTCCTTTCCCGGTCATGGACGGATAAAAAAAATTTCTTTGACTTTTAAATAGTTTTGCACTGAATTTGAACGAGTAACCCTAAAATAAATAAATAAATAAAAAATATATTTTTTTCAGACTTGTGACTTTGAAAATATTTTTGCACTGAATTTGAACTAGTAACCCTACAAGAAAAAAAAAATAAATAAATATTTTTTTTCAGACTTTGAAAATATTTTGAGAGCTGCAAATCTGATTGGCTAAAAAAAAAAAAAAAAAAAAAATTTTTTTTTTTTTTTTTTTTTTTGACAAGCTAGACTTGGAGCTTCCAAAATATTTCACAAACTAAAATCTCAGTTGACTGTAATCGTATAACCTCAAAAAAAAAAAAAAAAAAAAAAAATTTTTTTTTTTTTTTTTTTTTTTTTTTTTTTTTTTTTTTTAGGCCAATCAGATTTGCAGCTCTCAAAATATTTTTTTACAAACTAAAATCCGAGTCGTTATATAAGCTGTTTTCAAATCAATGACCAACACTTACATTATTTTGATTTGGAAAGAGCGTGGACCAATACGTCTTTTTCTAAAGTTGTCGTTTGAGCTCTTATATATAGTATATTTAACAGCAAGATGGCGCAAAATTTATTTCAATCAACGTTTGTGCGTGAAGAACTTGACGATTTTGAAAGAAAACATTACGCTAAAGAAAATATCAGAACAGATTTTATTCTTGAAAATGTATTTTCCCACCTATTGCGTAATCATTATAATTTCGATGCGATCAATCCGATGAATGAAAAAGAAAAACATGTTTTAGAAGCAACAAAAGAAATTATCGATGCCTTTAGAGACAGTTATGCTACTCCATTGAAAAATATGTGTGCAGAAATAAATGTCATAGAAGAAAACTCAGTAGACTCTATTTTATTAGACGTATTTAACGAATTGTTTTCTGAAGGTATAACCTGGAGCCGAATAATAGCTTTCTTTGCTTTCGTTGGAGAATTGACTATCATGTGTATCATAAAAATGCTACCTAAATCAATCGTGAATGTGATTTATAAATGCTTTTCTAGATTGGTAAAAGAAAAATTAAAAACATGGATAGACGATCATAATGGTTGGGGTGGTTTAAGAAGTTTATCTGTTGTTAGACAACAAAAAAATCCATTTGCTATGTCAAATTCAAATCAGGCTCAAAATACCTTGTATTTGAACATGAATTTGAATTGGTATAATATAGTTCGAATATATCTCTTGTACACCACAGTTCGAATGATTAGCAGATTTGTATCCAAAAAATTTTTCAATAATTGAAAAAAAAAAAAAAAATTTTTTTTTTTTTTTTTTTTCATGCAGGGCTTTGACGCGTGGCTCGCTGCTCGAGTTCAATCAGAAATTTCTTCACGGGAATCTCTTTGCAGGTCGTTGACCCGGGCCACGTGACGTCATGGGATCGTGACGTCACGTGGCGTTTAAAAATGCACGGTGAGGGAATGACTCGATCAACCGGGAGCCATGAAATCCTGAGGTCGTTGACCCAGGCCGCGTGGGATCGTGACGTCTGAACGTCAACGACGGGGAGTTTTGCAGCGAGAGGGGATGACTCGATGAACCGGGGATCCCTTGGGATCGAGCTGGCGCGAGGTCGTTGACCCATGACGTCATTTGAAATGGTTTCTTTGCAGCGAGAGGGATGACTCGATGAGATTTTTTTTTCCCCCGGGGAGTCGAGGAATCGCGTTGGCTTGCAGGTCGTTGACCCGGGGCACGTGGGATCGTGACGTCCCGATTCCATGACGTCATTGAAAGTGTTTTTCTTGCACCAGGAGGGGATGGCTCGATGAAATCTTTTTTCTCGGGGGGCCATGGAATCCTTGCTGGTTATTGACCCGGGCCACTTGACGTCACGATTCCATGACCTGAGCTTTCAAAATATTTCAAAAAATTGAAATCCGAATTTAAAAAAAAAAAAAAAAAAAAAAAATTGTAACTGATTTTTTTTTTTTTTTTTTTTTTTTTTTTTTTTTTTTGACGAGTTAGACTTGGAGCTTTCAAAATATTTTAGAAACTAAAATCTGAGTTGAGTCTAAGCTCATAACCCTACAAAAAAAAAAAAAAAAAAATCAGTTACAATTTTTTTTTTTTTTTTTTTTTTTTGCAGGGTTATGAGCTTAGACTCAACTCAGATTTTAGTTTCTAAAATATTTTGAAAGCTCCAAGTCTAACTCGTTAAAAAAAAAAAAAATCAGTTACATTTTTTTTTTTTTTTTTTTTTTTTTTTTTGACGAGTTAGACTTGGAGCTTTCAAAATATTTTAGAAACTAAAATCTGAGTTGAGTCTAAGCTCATAACCCTACAAAAAAAAAAAAAAAATCAGTTACAATTTTTTTTTTTTTTTTTTGCAGGGTTATGAGTTTAGACTCAACTCAGATTTTAGTTTCTAAAATATTTTGAAAGCTCCAAGTCTAACTCGTCAAAAAAAAAAATCAGTTACAATTTTTTTTTTTTTTTTTTTTTGACGAGTTAGACCCTACAAAAAAAAAAAAAAAAAAAAAAAAAAAATCAGTTACATTTTTTTTTTTTTTTGACGAGTGAGACTTGGAGCTTTCAAAATATTTTGAAACCTCCAACTTAAATAAATAATTCGTATTGAATCGGATTTGTCGTCGTACCGTATTGGTCACATAATTCTTGCAAATTTAAAATTTGAAATAGGGGTACTTGTTTACAGTGAAAGCACCAGTATCGTCTACGTTTTTTTTAAAGAGCCAAAAAAAGAAACGTAGCTAATTTTATAGCATCTTCCCACAAAACATACAAGTCGATAACTTCTGAAATATTGTTTAAAACATTCCAAACATAAATAATCATCCTCTAAAAGATATTCAAATGTTATTAAAACTAACCTATGTGAATTTTCAAATTGTTTGAAAGAAAATGTGTCATCATTCTGTAACCAGACGACAAACTCTTTGGAAAACTTTTTGTCCTTTTCTTTAAACAGATTCATCAGTGCGTCAACTCTAAAATGTTGCACTTTTTCCGGATCCCACGAAGGCATTTGTACTCGAAAGTAACATTTGGAAGACAAAAGTCGTCGGTAAAATGCGAGTTGTTGACAAAGCATTTTGGGTAAAAGGAATGCCCAGTCTCCTCCTTCGTGTTTCTGGTATCGAGTTTCTTCGAGGATTTTATTCACGCACTGATCTATTAAACGGGACGGGACATGTCGAACGCAGACACAATTTTGTCGAATTTTCTCCAACGCCTCGTGATGGGTAATGAATTTTTTTTCCTCGTCGTTTAAATTCATATCACTAAAATCCAAATGATTAGGCATTTTGATAGTACCTATTTCAACTTCGAAGGGCCAAAGCTTGTACGCCAAATTGAACTCTCCGTGTTTCAAAATTTCTCCTTTATAAAAAGACCATAATAAATGAGGCACGAGAAGTTTGTCGCAAATACGTCGCTGTTGTTTGTCGGGTGGATATCGTTTGATTATCTTTTGAGCCGTTTCATCTGTAATGTTAAACTTGAAAAAAACAATGTCTTCTATTAAGTCTATCATATTGTCGCAAACTAGTTGAAACATTATGAACAAACTCACTCTAAATAACACATTTCTGAACCGCAAAAAAAAAAAAAAAAAAAAAAAATTGTAACTGATTTTTTTTTTTTTTTGTAGGGTTATGAGCTTAGACTGTCAACTCAGATTTCAGTTTCTAAAATATTTTGAAAGCTCCAAGTCTGGCTTGTCAAAAAAAAAAAAAAAAAAAAAAAAAAAAAAAAAAAAGTTACAATTTTTTTTTTTTTTTTGACAAGCCAGACTTGGAGCTTTTAAAATATTTTACAAACTAAAATCTGAGTTGGAGTAGTGAGTGAGAATCTAAATCTTTTTATTTTATTATAATCTATTTATTTTATTAATTTATTTTTTCTTGTAGGGTTATTAGTTCAAATTCAGTGCAAAAATATTTTCAAAGTTACAAATCTAAGAAATATTTATTTATTTATTTAATTATTTATTTATTTATTTATTTTTTATTTATTTATTTTTTCATGTAGGGTTATTAATTCAAATTCAGTGCAAAAATATTTTCAAATGTACAAGTCTAAGAAATATAAGATTTGGTGAAAGCTCCAAGTCTAACTCGTCAAAAAAAAAAAATTTTTTTTTTTTTTTTTTTTTTTTTTTTTTTTTTTTATGAGGGTTATGAGCTTAGAGTGTCAACTCAGATTTTAGTTTCTAAAATATTTTGAAAGCTGCAAGTCTAACTCGTCAAAAAAAAAAAAAAAAAAAAAAATCAGTCACAATTTTTTTTTTTTTTTTTTTTTTTTTTTTTTGTAGGGTTATCAGCTTAGAGTGTCAACTCAGATTTTAGTTTCTAAAATATTTTGAAACCTCCAAGTTTAACTCGTCTTTTTTTTTTTTTTTTTTTTCATGCAGGGCGTTGACGCGTGACCGGCCGCTTGCGTTTAGACAGAAATTTCTTCACGGGAATCGCGCTGGCTTGCAGGTCGTTGACCCGGGCCAAGTGACGTCCCGATTCCATGACGTCACGTAGCCATTTTAGGGGGTTTCGTTTGCACCGGGAGGGATGACTCGATGAAATCTTTTTTCCCCGGGGAGCCGTGAAATCGCAATGGCATGAGGTCGTTGACCCTGGCTACGTGACGTCACGATTCCATGACGTCACGTAGCCATTTGACATGGTTTTTTTGCACCGGGAGGGATGACTCGATGAAAACTTTTTTTCCGAGGAGCCGTGAAATCGCGATGGCATGAGGTCGTTGACCCGGGCCACGTGACGTCATGAATCAAGGGGGGGAAAGAAACGGGTTGGTGTTTTACTAGAGGTCAGGCTTTAGGTAACCGTGGACTCGGAGGGCAAGCGCTGACCGGAGGGAGAGGAGGAACCAAACTTTTATATTATAATATATATTATAATATAAATTATAATATAAACTATAGGTTCAACTGTTATTAAATGTAAATGGAGACCTTAGCCCCCAGCTCCCATGTAAAGTGAAGGGGGATTTAGAGGAAGCATGGAATGGGTAGAGATGTTTTTTGAAAGACTGATAAAAATGGTTTTTAAATTTGAAATAAAGTAAAAAAAATGATTTTTAAATTTAAAATTAGAATTTAAATTTAAAATTAAAGAAAAAAAAATTAAAATTAAATGGACTGAAGCTGTAGGAAGACGACCGCATAAACTTTTCAAAAAGTTTAGGCGGTTCGTCTTCCTACAGCTTCAGTCAGCCCTCTAATCGTTGTTTTTGGTCACGTGGACCGAAATGCGGGGTCTTTTGGCAACCCTCTCCAATTCCGCGTTTCTCTTTTCCAGCTCTTCGCATTTCCGTTTCGTTTCGGCCAGTTCTCTGTTGAGCCTGGCAATTTCGCCTTCGTTCATCCAATGGATTTTATCGTTCAGAGTAACAATTTTGAGAGTCATTTGAACGACGCGGTCGTTGAGCTCGTCATTTTTTTCCTGCAGAGACTGGACCCTTTGCTCGGCGACCTCGTGCTTTGCGCGCCATCCGACCGTTTCCAGTTGCAAAGCCTCGCCCTCTTTTCGCAAGGCCGCGACTTTTGATTCGAGTTGCGTGTTTCTTTCGACGAGGGGCTTAAATTCGTTGACGAGTTGCTGATGGAAAGGCCTCGGGGTCCACGCGTCTTCGCCTACCGTTTCGTAAAAAGTCATGTCGGCTTGCTCCCTGAGTCGGGATTCGAGCGACCGGAGCGACGAAGGTCTTTGAAATAGAGTTTTCGGCCGTTCAGGAGATGGAGGAATCGATTCGTGGGCTGGAGGGAGGGCACCGTATCGGGAGCGATGGGTAGAACGAGTCCGAACCGGACGCCCGGAATGTTTTTGACGAGGAAACGCCACTTTCTTCCGATGAACGTGAGGTCCGCGCGCACCAAGTCACCCCATTTCAGGTTTCGGAATTCGAGATTCAAGAGTTCTTGGAGCCCGCCTTCCCATTGCAGGACGAGAGGGAGCCGGTAGTCTCTCGGCAGGCTTTCGAAGCAATAGTAGTGATTCGGGGTCTCGGGAGCATGGGGGTCGTCCCCGGAAAAATCGCAGACCGACTCGCGCTGGCTGAGGTAACCGAGCGTGTGGATGAGATGCAGGGCCGAGTGGATGGGTTGCTTATGGATGATGCGGAAACGCGGACCGGGCCTGTCTTCTCGGTCGATTTTAATCTTTTTCCAGACGTTCCTTTCGAAATGGGGAGAGGGCGGGGAGACTGTGATCAAATGGCAGTGCTGGCGATGCCGGGCCTCCTCGTACTTGCCCCCGTCGCACCAGCAGGAGAATGAGAGAGTGCGCGTGCGACCTTCGTCCGAATCCATGGCTTCGAGGAAATTCTGGAAAGCCACGGAGCGCACGATTACGTGATGCCATTCGGCGTCCTTCCCGAGATCCAGGTACGTGCGAACGCAGGATGTGGCCCGGTTGAGTGAGTCGGTGTCGAACCGGATTGGGTTGGGGGACAGAGGCAGGGGCCAGATGGGTTCGTAAGCACGGGGTTGCGGGTCGGGAGTGCGATCGAAAAAATCTTTGGCGGGGCAGAGAGGCCTCCTGTCGAAAGCGGAGGGGACAAAGGTTTGCAGGGGAGGAGGCGTGTGCAGAATTAAAAAATGTCGAGCGCATTCCATCAGGTGATCGGTATTTTCGCATTTACATTTAGCCGGCCAAGTTTTATTTCCCAAACACCAAGCGCAACAGCGTAAAGTTTCTAATTTATGGAGTTTTTTACAATGTTTCTCGTAATCTTTGGGTAAAACAGAACAGAAACAGTGAGGGCAAGGGAAAGGTACGGTTTTGCTATGCAAGAATTTGATGTAATTATTTAAAACTCTATGGTCTTTAGGGGGCGGTTTGACTTTGGGCGACGGTTTGACTTTACGCGGTGGCATGTTGAAAGTCGCAAAGAAATCCTTAAAATTGTGTTCAAAAATCAGTATCGAAAGTTGAGCCGTTCCAAATTTTTGTACAGAGTGTAAAGTCAAACGTTACGAAAAAAAAAAAAAAAAAAAAAAAAAAAAAAAAAATTGGAGCTTTTAAGATTTGGAGCTTTCAAAATATTTTAGAAACTAAAATATCTTGAAAGCTCCAAGTCTAACTTGTCAAAAAAAAAAAAAAAAAAAAAATCAATTACATTTTTTTTTTTTTTTTTTTTGTAGGGTTATGGGCTTAGAGTGTCAACTCAGATTTTAGTTTCTAAAATATTTTGAAAGCTCCAAGTCTAACTCGTCAAAAAAAAAAAAAAACTTGTTCGTCTTTCATAAAAACATTCATTCGATTCCATTCTTTAGTTCGAAAAAACACTGCTTTGGAATGGTTATATTTTCCCAAGACTTTGTATACTCGTAAACCATAATGGCACCCTCAAAAACTGGCAAAATGTAAGTAACAGGTTCACATTTATAATTGTTTTCATCTTTATCACTTTTATGAATGATTCTACTTTGGCACACAGCGGTCAGTAAAATCTTTGGAAATCGATTTTCCTGGACATTTTCTTTCCATTCGAAGGGACAAATGTTTCTTTCTGAGCTAGTTTTTTTCACTTCTTCAAACATAGAATGTACCGTGCTCTGGTATTCAGTGTCATATCCGTGGACAGAAAGCTCATAGAAAAGATATTCCATATCAGAATTATTTAATGTATCCACTTGCTGAGGACTGGAACATTCATATGGCGTAGAATTTCCGTTCTTTAACACAGAAGCCAATACTAAATTGAAGACATTAGCAACAAAGATATAATAGAGGAAAATTTCAACTGTCAACTCAGATTTCAGTTTCTAAAATATTTTGAAAGCTCCAAGTCTAACTCGTCAAAAAAAAAAAAAAAAAAAAAAAAATTCAGTTACAATTTTTTTTTTTTTTTTTTTTTTTTTTGTAGGTTTATGAGCTTAGACTGTCAACTCAGATTTTAGTTTCTAAAATATTTTGAAAGCTCCAAGTCTAACTCGTCAAAAAAAAAAAAAAAAAAAAAAAAAAAAAAAAAAAAAAAAAAATCAGTTACAATTTTTTTTTTTTTTTTTTTGACAATTCAGACTTGGAGCTTTCAAAATATTTTAGAAACTAGAATCTGAGTTGACAGTCTAAGCCCATAACCCTACAAAAAAAAAAAAAAAAAAAAAAAAAAAAAAAAAAAAAAAAAAAAAAAAAAAAAAAAAAAAAAAAAAAAAAATGTAACTGAATTTTTTTTTTTTTTTTTTTTTTTTTTTTTTTTTTTTTTTTGACGAGTTAGACTTGGAGCTTTCAAAATATTTTAGAAACTGAAATCTGAGTTGACAGTTGAAATTTTCCTCTATTATATCTTTGTTGCTAATGTCTTCAATTTAGTATTGGCTTCTGTGTTAAAGAACGGAAATTCTACGCCATATGAAAATTTCAACTGTCAACTCAGATTTCAGTTTCTAAAATATTTTGAAAGCTCCAAGTCTAACTCGTCAAAAAAAAAAAAAATCAGTTACAATTTTTTTTTTTTTTTTTGTAGGGTTATGAGCTTAGACTGTCAACTCAGATTTTAGTTTCTAAAATATTTTGAAAGCTCCAAGTCTAACTCGTCAAAAAAAAAAAAAAAAAAAAAAATTCAGTCACAATTTTTTTTTTTTTTTTTTTTTTTTTTTTGACAAGCTAGACTTGGAGCTTTTAAAATATTTTACAAACTAAAATCTGAGTTGGAGTAGTGAGTGAGAATCTAAATCTTTTTATTTTATTATAATCTATTTATTTTAGTAATTTATTTTTTCTTGTAGGGTTATTAGTTCAAATTCAGTGCAAAAATATTTTCAAAGTTACAAATCTAAGAAATATTTATTTATTTATTTAATTATTTATTTATTTATTTATTTTTTATTTATTTATTTTTTCATGTAGGGTTATTAATTCAAATTCAGTGCAAAAATATTTTCAAATGTACAAGTCTAAGAAATATAAGATTTGGTGAAAGCTCCAAGTCTAACTCGTCAAAAAAAAAAAATTTTTTTTTTTTTTTTTTTTTTTTTTTTTTTTTTTTTTTATGAGGGTTATGAGCTTAGAGTGTCAACTCAGATTTTAGTTTCTAAAATATTTTGAAAGCTGCAAGTCTAACTCGTCAAAAAAAAAAAAAAAAAAAAATTCAGTCACAATTTTTTTTTTTTTTTTTTTTTTTTTTTTGTAGGGTTATCAGCTTAGAGTGTCAACTCAGATTTTAGTTTCTAAAATATTTTGAAACCTCCAAGTTTAACTCGTCTTTTTTTTTTTTTTTTTTTTTTTTTTTTTTTTCATGCAGGGCGTTGACGCGTGACCGGCCGCTTGCGTTTAGACAGAAATTTCTTCACGGGAATCGCGCTGGCTTGCAGGTCGTTGACCCGGGCCAAGTGACGTCCCGATTCCATGACGTCACGTAGCCATTTTAGGGGGTTTCGTTTGCACCGGGAGGGATGACTCGATGAAATCTTTTTTCCCCGGGGAGCCGTGAAATCGCAATGGCATGAGGTCGTTGACCCTGGCTACGTGACGTCACGATTCCATGACGTCACGTAGCCATTTGACATGGTTTTTTTGCACCGGGAGGGATGACTCGATGAAAACTTTTTTTCCGAGGAGCCGTGAAATCGCGATGGCATGAGGTCGTTGACCCGGGCCACGTGACGTCATGAATCAAGGGGGGGAAAGAAACGGGTTGGTGTTTTACTAGAGGTCAGGCTTTAGGTAACCGTGGACTCGGAGGGCAAGCGCTGACCGGAGGGAGAGGAGGAACCAAACTTTTATATTATAATATATATTATAATATAAATTATAATATAAACTATAGGTTCAACTGTTATTAAATGTAAATGGAGACCTTAGCCCCCAGCTCCCATGTAAAGTGAAGGGGGATTTAGAGGAAGCATGGAATGGGTAGAGATGTTTTTTGAAAGACTGATAAAAATGGTTTTTAAATTTGAAATAAAGTAAAAAAAATGATTTTTAAATTTAAAATTAGAATTTAAATTTAAAATTAAAGAAAAAAAAATTAAAATTAAATGGACTGAAGCTGTAGGAAGACGACCGCATAAACTTTTCAAAAAGTTTAGGCGGTTCGTCTTCCTACAGCTTCAGTCAGCCCTCTAATCGTTGTTTTTGGTCACGTGGACCGAAATGCGGGGTCTTTTGGCAACCCTCTCCAATTCCGCGTTTCTCTTTTCCAGCTCTTCGCATTTCCGTTTCGTTTCGGCCAGTTCTCTGTTGAGCCTGGCAATTTCGCCTTCGTTCATCCAATGGATTTTATCGTTCAGAGTAACAATTTTGAGAGTCATTTGAACGACGCGGTCGTTGAGCTCGTCATTTTTTTCCTGCAGAGACTGGACCCTTTGCTCGGCGACCTCGTGCTTTGCGCGCCATCCGACCGTTTCCAGTTGCAAAGCCTCGCCCTCTTTTCGCAAGGCCGCGACTTTTGATTCGAGTTGCGTGTTTCTTTCGACGAGGGGCTTAAATTCGTTGACGAGTTGCTGATGGAAAGGCCTCGGGGTCCACGCGTCTTCGCCTACCGTTTCGTAAAAAGTCATGTCGGCTTGCTCCCTGAGTCGGGATTCGAGCGACCGGAGCGACGAAGGTCTTTGAAATAGAGTTTTCGGCCGTTCAGGAGATGGAGGAATCGATTCGTGGGCTGGAGGGAGGGCACCGTATCGGGAGCGATGGGTAGAACGAGTCCGAACCGGACGCCCGGAATGTTTTTGACGAGGAAACGCCACTTTCTTCCGATGAACGTGAGGTCCGCGCGCACCAAGTCACCCCATTTCAGGTTTCGGAATTCGAGATTCAAGAGTTCTTGGAGCCCGCCTTCCCATTGCAGGACGAGAGGGAGCCGGTAGTCTCTCGGCAGGCTTTCGAAGCAATAGTAGTGATTCGGGGTCTCGGGAGCATGGGGGTCGTCCCCGGAAAAATCGCAGACCGACTCGCGCTGGCTGAGGTAACCGAGCGTGTGGATGAGATGCAGGGCCGAGTGGATGGGTTGCTTATGGATGATGCGGAAACGCGGACCGGGCCTGTCTTCTCGGTCGATTTTAATCTTTTTCCAGACGTTCCTTTCGAAATGGGGAGAGGGCGGGGAGACTGTGATCAAATGGCAGTGCTGGCGATGCCGGGCCTCCTCGTACTTGCCCCCGTCGCACCAGCAGGAGAATGAGAGAGTGCGCGTGCGACCTTCGTCCGAATCCATGGCTTCGAGGAAATTCTGGAAAGCCACGGAGCGCACGATTACGTGATGCCATTCGGCGTCCTTCCCGAGATCCAGGTACGTGCGAACGCAGGATGTGGCCCGGTTGAGTGAGTCGGTGTCGAACCGGATTGGGTTGGGGGACAGAGGCAGGGGCCAGATGGGTTCGTAAGCACGGGGTTGCGGGTCGGGAGTGCGATCGAAAAAATCTTTGGCGGGGCAGAGAGGCCTCCTGTCGAAAGCGGAGGGGACAAAGGTTTGCAGGGGAGGAGGCGTGTGCAGAATTAAAAAATGTCGAGCGCATTCCATCAGGTGATCGGTATTTTCGCATTTACATTTAGCCGGCCAAGTTTTATTTCCCAAACACCAAGCGCAACAGCGTAAAGTTTCTAATTTATGGAGTTTTTTACAATGTTTCTCGTAATCTTTGGGTAAAACAGAACAGAAACAGTGAGGGCAAGGGAAAGGTACGGTTTTGCTATGCAAGAATTTGATGTAATTATTTAAAACTCTATGGTCTTTAGGGGGCGGTTTGACTTTGGGCGACGGTTTGACTTTACGCGGTGGCATGTTGAAAGTCGCAAAGAAATCCTTAAAATTGTGTTCAAAAATCAGTATCGAAAGTTGAGCCGTTCCAAATTTTTGTACAGAGTGTAAAGTCAAACGTTACGAAAAAAAAAAAAAAAAAAAAAAAAAAAAAAAAATTGGAGCTTTTAAGATTTGGAGCTTTCAAAATATTTTAGAAACTAAAATATCTTGAAAGCTCCAAGTCTAACTTGTCAAAAAAAAAAAAAAAAAAAAAAATCAATTACATTTTTTTTTTTTTTTTTTTTTGTAGGGTTATGGGCTTAGAGTGTCAACTCAGATTTTAGTTTCTAAAATATTTTGAAAGCTCCAAGTCTAACTCGTCAAAAAAAAAAAAAAACTTGTTCGTCTTTCATAAAAACATTCATTCGATTCCATTCTTTAGTTCGAAAAAACACTGCTTTGGAATGGTTATATTTTCCCAAGACTTTGTATACTCGTAAACCATAATGGCACCCTCAAAAACTGGCAAAATGTAAGTAACAGGTTCACATTTATAATTGTTTTCATCTTTATCACTTTTATGAATGATTCTACTTTGGCACACAGCGGTCAGTAAAATCTTTGGAAATCGATTTTCCTGGACATTTTCTTTCCATTCGAAGGGACAAATGTTTCTTTCTGAGCTAGTTTTTTTCACTTCTTCAAACATAGAATGTACCGTGCTCTGGTATTCAGTGTCATATCCGTGGACAGAAAGCTCATAGAAAAGATATTCCATATCAGAATTATTTAATGTATCCACTTGCTGAGGACTGGAACATTCATATGGCGTAGAATTTCCGTTCTTTAACACAGAAGCCAATACTAAATTGAAGACATTAGCAACAAAGATATAATAGAGGAAAATTTCAACTGTCAACTCAGATTTCAGTTTCTAAAATATTTTGAAAGCTCCAAGTCTAACTCGTCAAAAAAAAAAAAAAAAAAAAATTCAGTTACATTTTTTTTTTTTTTTTTTTTTTTTTTTTTGTAGGTTTATGAGCTTAGACTGTCAACTCAGATTTTAGTTTCTAAAATATTTTGAAAGCTCCAAGTCTAACTCGTCAAAAAAAAAAAAAAAAAAAAAAAAAAAAAAAAAAAAAATCAGTTACAATTTTTTTTTTTTTTTTTTTGACAATTCAGACTTGGAGCTTTCAAAATATTTTAGAAACTAGAATCTGAGTTGACAGTCTAAGCCCATAACCCTACAAAAAAAAAAAAAAAAAAAAAAAAAAAAAAAAAAAAAATTGTAACTGATTTTTTTTTTTTTTTTTTTTTTTTTTTTTTTTTTTTTTTTTGACGAGTTAGACTTGGAGCTTTCAAAATATTTTAGAAACTGAAATCTGAGTTGACAGTTGAAATTTTCCTCTATTATATCTTTGTTGCTAATGTCTTCAATTTAGTATTGGCTTCTGTGTTAAAGAACGGAAATTCTACGCCATATGAAAATTTCAACTGTCAACTCAGATTTCAGTTTCTAAAATATTTTGAAAGCTCCAAGTCTAACTCGTCAAAAAAAAAAAAAATCAGTTACAATTTTTTTTTTTTTTTTTTTTTTTTTTTTTGTAGGGTTATGAGCTTAGACTGTCAACTCAGATTTTAGTTTCTAAAATATTTTGAAAGCTCCAAGTCTAACTCGTCAAAAAAAAAAAAAAAAAAAAAATTCAGTCACAATTTTTTTTTTTTTTTTTTTTTTTTTTTGACAAGCTAGACTTGGAGCTTTTAAAATATTTTACAAACTAAAATCTGAGTTGGAGTAGTGAGTGAGAATCTAAATCTTTTTATTTTATTATAATCTATTTATTTTATTAATTTATTTTTTCTTGTAGGGTTATTAGTTCAAATTCAGTGCAAAAATATTTTCAAAGTTACAAATCTAAGAAATATTTATTTATTTATTTAATTATTTATTTATTTATTTATTTTTTATTTATTTATTTTTTCATGTAGGGTTATTAATTCAAATTCAGTGCAAAAATATTTTCAAATGTACAAGTCTAAGAAATATAAGATTTGGTGAAAGCTCCAAGTCTAACTCGTCAAAAAAAAAAAAAATTTTTTTTTTTTTTTTTTTTTTTTTTTTTTTTTTATGAGGGTTATGAGCTTAGAGTGTCAACTCAGATTTTAGTTTCTAAAATATTTTGAAAGCTGCAAGTCTAACTCGTCAAAAAAAAAAAAAAAAAAAATTCAGTCACAATTTTTTTTTTTTTTTTTTTTTTTTTTTTTTGTAGGGTTATCAGCTTAGAGTGTCAACTCAGATTTTAGTTTCTAAAATATTTTGAAACCTCCAAGTTTAACTCGTCTTTTTTTTTTTTTTTTTTTTTTTTTTTTTTTCATGCAGGGCGTTGACGCGTGACCGGCCGCTTGCGTTTAGACAGAAATTTCTTCACGGGAATCGCGCTGGCTTGCAGGTCGTTGACCCGGGCCAAGTGACGTCCCGATTCCATGACGTCACGTAGCCATTTTAGGGGGTTTCGTTTGCACCGGGAGGGATGACTCGATGAAATCTTTTTTCCCCGGGGAGCCGTGAAATCGCAATGGCATGAGGTCGTTGACCCTGGCTACGTGACGTCACGATTCCATGACGTCACGTAGCCATTTGACATGGTTTTTTTGCACCGGGAGGGATGACTCGATGAAAACTTTTTTTCCGAGGAGCCGTGAAATCGCGATGGCATGAGGTCGTTGACCCGGGCCACGTGACGTCATGAATCAAGGGGGGGAAAGAAACGGGTTGGTGTTTTACTAGAGGTCAGGCTTTAGGTAACCGTGGACTCGGAGGGCAAGCGCTGACCGGAGGGAGAGGAGGAACCAAACTTTTATATTATAATATATATTATAATATAAATTATAATATAAACTATAGGTTCAACTGTTATTAAATGTAAATGGAGACCTTAGCCCCCAGCTCCCATGTAAAGTGAAGGGGGATTTAGAGGAAGCATGGAATGGGTAGAGATGTTTTTTGAAAGACTGATAAAAATGGTTTTTAAATTTGAAATAAAGTAAAAAAAATGATTTTTAAATTTAAAATTAGAATTTAAATTTAAAATTAAAGAAAAAAAAATTAAAATTAAATGGACTGAAGCTGTAGGAAGACGACCGCATAAACTTTTCAAAAAGTTTAGGCGGTTCGTCTTCCTACAGCTTCAGTCAGCCCTCTAATCGTTGTTTTTGGTCACGTGGACCGAAATGCGGGGTCTTTTGGCAACCCTCTCCAATTCCGCGTTTCTCTTTTCCAGCTCTTCGCATTTCCGTTTCGTTTCGGCCAGTTCTCTGTTGAGCCTGGCAATTTCGCCTTCGTTCATCCAATGGATTTTATCGTTCAGAGTAACAATTTTGAGAGTCATTTGAACGACGCGGTCGTTGAGCTCGTCATTTTTTTCCTGCAGAGACTGGACCCTTTTGCTCGGCGACCTCGTGCTTTGCGCGCCATCCGACCGTTTCCAGTTGCAAAGCCTCGCCCTCTTTTCGCAAGGCCGCGACTTTTGATTCGAGTTGCGTGTTTCTTTCGACGAGGGGCTTAAATTCGTTGACGAGTTGCTGATGGAAAGGCCTCGGGGTCCACGCGTCTTCGCCTACCGTTTCGTAAAAAGTCATGTCGGCTTGCTCCCTGAGTCGGGATTCGAGCGACCGGAGCGACGAAGGTCTTTGAAATAGAGTTTTCGGCCGTTCAGGAGATGGAGGAATCGATTCGTGGGCTGGAGGGAGGGCACCGTATCGGGAGCGATGGGTAGAACGAGTCCGAACCGGACGCCCGGAATGTTTTTGACGAGGAAACGCCACTTTCTTCCGATGAACGTGAGGTCCGCGCGCACCAAGTCACCCCATTTCAGGTTTCGGAATTCGAGATTCAAGAGTTCTTGGAGCCCGCCTTCCCATTGCAGGACGAGAGGGAGCCGGTAGTCTCTCGGCAGGCTTTCGAAGCAATAGTAGTGATTCGGGGTCTCGGGAGCATGGGGGTCGTCCCCGGAAAAATCGCAGACCGACTCGCGCTGGCTGAGGTAACCGAGCGTGTGGATGAGATGCAGGGCCGAGTGGATGGGTTGCTTATGGATGATGCGGAAACGCGGACCGGGCCTGTCTTCTCGGTCGATTTTAATCTTTTTCCAGACGTTCCTTTCGAAATGGGGAGAGGGCGGGGAGACTGTGATCAAATGGCAGTGCTGGCGATGCCGGGCCTCCTCGTACTTGCCCCCGTCGCACCAGCAGGAGAATGAGAGAGTGCGCGTGCGACCTTCGTCCGAATCCATGGCTTCGAGGAAATTCTGGAAAGCCACGGAGCGCACGATTACGTGATGCCATTCGGCGTCCTTCCCGAGATCCAGGTACGTGCGAACGCAGGATGTGGCCCGGTTGAGTGAGTCGGTGTCGAACCGGATTGGGTTGGGGGACAGAGGCAGGGGCCAGATGGGTTCGTAAGCACGGGGTTGCGGGTCGGGAGTGCGATCGAAAAAATCTTTGGCGGGGCAGAGAGGCCTCCTGTCGAAAGCGGAGGGGACAAAGGTTTGCAGGGGAGGAGGCGTGTGCAGAATTAAAAAATGTCGAGCGCATTCCATCAGGTGATCGGTATTTTCGCATTTACATTTAGCCGGCCAAGTTTTATTTCCCAAACACCAAGCGCAACAGCGTAAAGTTTCTAATTTATGGAGTTTTTTACAATGTTTCTCGTAATCTTTGGGTAAAACAGAACAGAAACAGTGAGGGCAAGGGAAAGGTACGGTTTTGCTATGCAAGAATTTGATGTAATTATTTAAAACTCTATGGTCTTTAGGGGGCGGTTTGACTTTGGGCGACGGTTTGACTTTACGCGGTGGCATGTTGAAAGTCGCAAAGAAATCCTTAAAATTGTGTTCAAAAATCAGTATCGAAAGTTGAGCCGTTCCAAATTTTTGTACAGAGTGTAAAGTCAAACGTTACGAAAAAAAAAAAAAAAAAAAAAAAAAAAAAAAAAAAAAATTGGAGCTTTTAAGATTTGGAGCTTTCAAAATATTTTAGAAACTAAAATATCTTGAAAGCTCCAAGTCTAACTTGTCAAAAAAAAAAAAAAAAAAAAAATCAATTACATTTTTTTTTTTTTTTTTTTTTTGTAGGGTTATGGGCTTAGAGTGTCAACTCAGATTTTAGTTTCTAAAATATTTTGAAAGCTCCAAGTCTAACTCGTCAAAAAAAAAAAAAACTTGTTCGTCTTTCATAAAAACATTCATTCGATTCCATTCTTTAGTTCGAAAAAACACTGCTTTGGAATGGTTATATTTTCCCAAGACTTTGTATACTCGTAAACCATAATGGCACCCTCAAAAACTGGCAAAATGTAAGTAACAGGTTCACATTTATAATTGTTTTCATCTTTATCACTTTTATGAATGATTCTACTTTGGCACACAGCGGTCAGTAAAATCTTTGGAAATCGATTTTCCTGGACATTTTCTTTCCATTCGAAGGGACAAATGTTTCTTTCTGAGCTAGTTTTTTTCACTTCTTCAAACATAGAATGTACCGTGCTCTGGTATTCAGTGTCATATCCGTGGACAGAAAGCTCATAGAAAAGATATTCCATATCAGAATTATTTAATGTATCCACTTGCTGAGGACTGGAACATTCATATGGCGTAGAATTTCCGTTCTTTAACACAGAAGCCAATACTAAATTGAAGACATTAGCAACAAAGATATAATAGAGGAAAATTTCAACTGTCAACTCAGATTTCAGTTTCTAAAATATTTTGAAAGCTCCAAGTCTAACTCGTCAAAAAAAAAAAAAAAAAAAAAAATTCAGTTACAATTTTTTTTTTTTTTTTTTTTTTTGTAGGTTTATGAGCTTAGACTGTCAACTCAGATTTTAGTTTCTAAAATATTTTGAAAGCTCCAAGTCTAACTCGTCAAAAAAAAAAAAAAAAAAAAAAAAAAAAAAAAAAAAAAAAAAAAAAAATCAGTTACAATTTTTTTTTTTTTTTTTTGACAATTCAGACTTGGAGCTTTCAAAATATTTTAGAAACTAGAATCTGAGTTGACAGTCTAAGCCCATAACCCTACAAAAAAAAAAAAAAAAAAAAAAAAAAAAAAAAAAAAAATTGTAACTGAATTTTTTTTTTTTTTTTTTTTTTTTTTTTTTTTTTTTTTTTTTTTTTTGACGAGTTAGACTTGGAGCTTTCAAAATATTTTAGAAACTGAAATCTGAGTTGACAGTTGAAATTTTCCTCTATTATATCTTTGTTGCTAATGTCTTCAATTTAGTATTGGCTTCTGTGTTAAAGAACGGAAATTCTACGCCATATGAAAATTTCAACTGTCAACTCAGATTTCAGTTTCTAAAATATTTTGAAAGCTCCAAGTCTAACTCGTCAAAAAAAAAAAAAATCAGTTACAATTTTTTTTTTTTTTTTTTTTTTTTTTTTTGTAGGGTTATGAGCTTAGACTGTCAACTCAGATTTTAGTTTCTAAAATATTTTGAAAGCTCCAAGTCTAACTCGTCAAAAAAAAAAAAAAAAAAAAATTCAGTTACAATTTTTTTTTTTTTTTTTTTTTTTTTTTTTGACAAGCTAGACTTGGAGCTTTCAAAATATTTTAGAAACTGAAATCTGAGTTGACAGTCTAAGCTCATAACCCTACCAAAAAAAAAAAAAAAAAAAATCAGTTACAATTTTTTTTTTTTTTTTTTTTTTTTTGTAGGGTTATGAGCTTAGACTGTCAACTCAGATTTTAGTTTCTAAAATATTTTGAAAGCTCCAAGTCTAACTCGTCAAAAAAAAAAAAATTATTATTATTTTTTTTTTTTTTTTTCTAATATATTTCGACAGGGGACTCAGATTTCAGTTTGAAAAATATTTTGACGTTTCGCGACATTCTTTCAAATTTTCCTGCAACTTTTTAGTTGAGTGATTCTGATGTGTTTACAAATGACACTGTTTAATGATTCAATCTACCTATTCTTCCAGTTTACGTGCTTTGCGTTTCCATTCATCTCGCTAGGCCGTGGTTGACGTGCTTTGCGTTCCCATGTCACTCGTTGACGTGCCTCTTTTAGACGGGGGGGGGGCGGGCGCGGGTGAGTCCACGTATCGTTTCTCATGATGTCGGGTAGCCGTGTTTCGAGAGTCCCTGGGGTACTGACGGGAGGAGTGCTTGAAACGGGTGGAGGGTGATTGCACGGCACCCAGTCTTGCGAGAACGGGTAGAATGAGACTGATGACTTGGAAACGCCCTTTCAGGCGAGCTCGTACCATGTTGCCCTCCATTCCTGAATGGGGGCAACGGGGTACGAGCTCGCGTGCCCATTGCGAGACGAGGGGGGGGGGGTAATCTGAACTCTTTAGGTAGACTCTCGAAACGATAAAAATGATTCGAGGTTTCCGGGAAATTTGCAGACTGACGCAGGCTGACTCGTATAGCCGAGAGTGTGGACATGCGGATGAGTTGAACCGGATGGATGAATGTAAGCGGATTGATGAGAAGATGGTATTCGGTATCCAGAAAATACACAGAGGTTATCAGAAGAGCACTGAAATCTTTTCGGAATAATGTTCTCATTTAGACTTTTATAAACAATTTGACGTAAAAGATGGTATTCGGTATCCAGAAAATACACAGAGGTTATCAGAAGAGCACTGAAATCTTTTCGGATAACTGTTGAATAATGTTCTCATTTAGACTTTTATAAACAATTTGACGTAAAAGATGGTATTCGGTATCCAGAAAATACACAGAGGTTATCAGAAGAGCACTGAAATCTTTTCGGATCACTTTGCATTTAATCTAGCTTACTTGCATCGCTACCCTGTTAATCTTTAGAGGCCTTAAAAGAATCAACAGAAAAATATGCAACTAGAATAACAACTTTAAAACCCCACTGAATGCCTTGCAATATCAATTTTGACACTAAAGGGAAGCTTGACAATTTTCATCTTGAAGGGCTCAGCTGTGTATATGCTTAATAACATCAGTTAAGGGTTCCTCAATGAAAGAGCTTTTTCTGGATAAGGATGGATTAAGAGTTAATAGAGCGGCAGTCCATAAGAGTGCATATCATTGCAAAAATTTTCCTTGCTGAAAGCACCAACGAAACGTTTGCTTTAGAGTTTAAAACAGTAGTTGACAGATCTAAACGTTGTCAAATATATAATCCCGCATTAAACCGCAATCGAGCTCTCGCTTTAGAGTTCAAAACAGTAATGGACACATCTACAAATATACAATCCCGCATTAAACCACAATCAATCACATATAGAAACAGATGGAATAGCTCATCTCTGAGCTCAGAGTTTAATCAAAGTTCCAAAAAAAGTTCGTTTCGGCTTTTACAACAACAGTCAACCCCCTAGACCTAAATAGGAACCTGAAAAAGAAGCACAAGCTCAGAAACGTTACAAACATTTTAATCGGTAAAAAAAAAATTAAAAAAAAAATGAAATGGATTGAGAGCCGACTGATAAAGACAAATTTTACTTTTTTACCCGCGAGGCGGGAGCGCAGCGACCGCCGAGTGGGTAAAAAAGTAAAATTTGTCTTTAGCCAGTCGGCTCTCAATTCCCCCCCCCCCCCCCACCCCACCCCACTTCCCAGTCTCTTTCTATTCACATAAACTTAAATGCGTTCCAATGTTGGAGAGCCATCGTCTGCAAAAAAAATGCGATACAAGTAAATTTGGAAATTTCCAAATTTACTTGTATCGCATTTTTTTTGCTCCCCCTGATGCCGACGGCACCAGTCTATACGGGGAAAAAAGAAAAACAGTTTAGCATAGTTTTTGACGTTTATAAAAAGGATTACCTTCATCTAAAAGTCTTTTCAGTTCCGGGTTGCGTTTCATGGGTTTGGTCAATGCGACTGTATTGTTCAGGTCGCGGTTGACGTGGTAAATAATGATGCAGGTGACATGTTTCTCGTCCTTTTCCAGCTTCAGTTTTTGATAGGCGACAAAGGGAATGGATTCGCCTCCGGCCCGAGTGAGAAAGCGATGGCCTTCCGAGACTCCAAACGTAAAGGGAGTCAGTTCTTGAAGGCGGGATTGGCAGCGGCAGTGAACATTGGGCGGCAGGATGCATTCGACGAGGAGGCGCCGATTACTTTGGACCATGACAGAAAAGTGACTAAAGGGATGATTTCGGGGTCTCAGGATCGTCGCCACGTTGGTCTCAATGTCGTGTAGACCGCGGTCGAAAAAGCGCATTTCTTGCACTTTGAGGTAGGGAGAGAAATTGATCATGATGTAGCCGTAGCCGGGGAGGTGATAGGTCAACAGGTGCATATCTTCCATCCATTGGTAAGAGTTTAAATACTGATCCATCACTTCTCGCATGCGTTCAAAAGTGCCTTTGTAGAAGGCGCCGCGTGCATTGGGGGCGTACCGGCCCCGAAAGCCATCGATGAGGAAATGACGCAGGGTAAATTGCAGGGTGTTTTCGTTTCGGAGAAGACAGAGGCGATGGCCCCAATTATTTCGGTCCACGTACCATCCGGTCCGGAGCAGGTTGAAATAGCGCAGGTAGTCAAAGGAGAAGGGGAGTCGGCAGTCTAGGTACGAAGCGCGGTGCTCGAGGAAAGGCTTGAATTCGGGCATCTTGTAGAGGATGCACATTTTATCCTCGAGCGGGATGTATCGGAGAATATGCTGGAGAATGTACGGATGCAAGTCGAGCAGGTTCGGCGGAGACACGGCGGAACGAGAAGAGGCAGGAGCGGCCATCTCAAGAGTCGGCGTTTGAATGAAGGCCCGTCATTTGCATCCCTTTCTCCTCCTTCCTCCTCCCTCCCCTCCCTTCCTCTCCACTCATCCAACTGGTTTTTGAAGGACGCGGGCTGAAGGACGCGGGCGGAAGGGCAGAGACTCCTCGACCGTTCCTGCCGTGCGTCAATAATAATAATAATAATAATAAAAAGACGATTCACTTTACAAAATCTGTTTTTTTTCTAAACAAGAGTGAAAGAATAAAAAAAAACGGTTCCAAGGTTGGTAACAAGGCAGCGGCAAAAAAAAAGGCGGTATTTGTAAAGATGTTTAGCCATCTTTACAAATACCGCCTTTCTTTTTGCTCCCCCGCTTCACTGAAATCCTCATCAGCTTAAAGGGGAACGTTTCTTTCCATGACGACTCTTTTGAGTCGTTTCAGTCCAATTTCGTGCTGCATCGAAATTTTAAAGGGGTAATGAACGTACGAGGTCGTCTCCCCTTCCACGTCCCCGTCCTCGTTCAGCTGAAATTCTTGATGCGCGGCCAGGCGGATGGGATCGCCTCCGGGCCAGGTGAGCGTGCGACAGTCTTGGCTCGGTTGAAACGAAAACGGGGTCAGGTGCTGGATGCGACTCGGGCACGGGCATTCGGGCAGCGTGCATTCGACGACGAGGGTCCGATCCGGGGTGAGCGTGACTCGAAAGTGACTGCTCACCTCGAAGCGGTTCAGCATGTCTCTCGGGACGTTGGTTTCGAGGGTGCATCGGGTCCAGTCGTAGAAGCGGAGGTTTTGTACGGGGCCTGGAAACGAGTGGTCGAGCAGGAGGAACCCGTACCCTCTCAGGTGATAGGCGAGCAGCGTCAGGTCGTCCAGGCAGAGGTAGTCGGTCATGAAAAAGGTCAAGTTGCGAGCCATGCGGTCGATGGGTTCGCGTAAAGGGCAGTCCCGTTTGGGTTGGGGCCTATAGAGGCTGGGATGACAGTCCAGTAAAAAGTGGTAAAGGTGAAAGTGCAGGGTGCCCGGGTCGATGCTCAAGAGGAAACGGTGCGACCAGTTTTGCCGGGCCATGTACATACCGGGCCGCAAGAGTCGCAGCACGCGGAGGTAGTGAGGAGAGAAGGGAAGGGGCGAGTCGACGTACGAGCCTCGGTCGTGCAGGTAAGAAAGAAATTCGGGAATCTGGGAGAGAGAGTGGAGTTTATCGTGCAGAGGCACGAGTTTGAAAATGGAAAGCAAGAGTTCGGGAAGCAAGTCGAGTAAATGCATGGGAGCAGGTATGGCCTCCATGCTGAACGCGGCAGAGAATGAAAATGGGCCTTTCAGGCCTCAGAGAGCGAGGAATCGTTGCCCACCCCCGAATCGGCGCTTAGGACCCTCCTAGCGTTTCTTTTCCCCTCCCCCCAGCATCTCCGCTTCATGCCCTCCCTTTTACTTTAAACCACTGAAGCGCGACGGCCGGATGCCCTTGAAAAGCCTCCGCAGGCGATGCGCTTCGGGAAGCGGGTAACCTTCGGGATGCTTTGAGTGGAAAGAGTTCATTTCTCGACGCGCGCTCTGGCAAGATGGCGTATTTCACACTCGTTGCAATTTACGATAAAAAAGAGTATAGAATGGAAGCAGTGTTGGCCGAAGACGATGGAGAGGTTTATTTTTCCACCGCGGATGTGGATAAAATGCTGAGAGGGGACGTGGAAGGGCCGCTCCGGAATAGTCAATGGCCTCGGAGTCGCAACATCCGGCAGCTCGAGTTTTTGACGCGGGAGAATGTCAATATGTTTATGATTAGAAAGGATCATTTGTTGGAAGAGTTGGAAACGTGGGGGACGCCGCGAGCCGTCGCGCTACGGGATTTGCTGAAGCACGGGTCGGTGAGAGACTTGCCTCACTACCCCTCATTGCCTCCGCAAGTGATCCAGATTCACGATGTGTACGGCATCACGTTCCCGTCCTGGTTGAGAACGTTCAAGAGAAATTACGGGCCCCTCTAAAAAAGGTAAGGTGGAATAAAGTCATTATCATCTTCTTCTTCTTTGCATGCTGATGAACAATCAGTTTAAAGAAGGGCAAAAAAAATGAGCCAAAGGAAAAAAAAATAAATTTTCCTTTGGCTCATTTTTTTTGTAAAGCAAGAGACACCAATGTTGGAAAGGAAGCGAGCCGAAGGAAAAAAAAAATAAATTTTTTCCTTCGGCTCATTTTTTTGTAAAGGGAGAGACACCAATGTTGGAAAGGAAGCGAGTTGAAAAAGGTGAAAGGAATAAAACCTTTTTCGGCTCGCATTGAGACGTTTCGGGATAAACAAACCAAATCGTAAAGACTTGATTAAAAAATAGTTTCAGGGAAAATAGGGGGTCCCGGAACGTTCAAAATAGGATGGAGATAGTAGTTTATAGTTGCTTGAGGAAAAAAAAAAAAAAAAAAAAAAAAAAAAAAAAAAAAAAAAAAAAAAAACTTTGAACCGATCGTTCACCCACCGCGTTCCCTCCACTTCCGAGACCTTGAACCGAGCCGAGTCAATGCTCCGTTCATTCCCCTTCTTCTTCCTGCATCGCATTCTTCCGCGTTCCAGTCTCTGACCTCCTCCGCCCCTCTCCCTAGTCATACGTATAAATAGAGCTTTCGATTCCCATCTTCACTCATACACGATGGCTACCGACCGGAGCAGTAAGACAGATGTCTTCCCTACCCGGATAGATGACCCGAGAAATGTAAAAAAGCTGCCCCGGGTCCCCAACTTTCAGAGGGTCGTCAGCAATTTCAAAATATATGGCTTCATCGTCTACATGGATGAGCGGGAGCTCATCTACTACAATCTGGTCGAGTGGAATGGCCGGTACCAGAAACATTTTCTCGACACGGCGAGCAGCGTAAAGCCGTTGCGACAGTACGAAGAGAAACCCTGGAGCTGGGCGGCCCGCAAGCTCAAGAAGGATGTGGCGGACAACTTGAGGAAAAACATTGATACGAGGACCTGCTTCAAATACGAGGTCAATTTCTTCCTGGTCAAGAGTTGTTTTACGTTTGGCCAGAGGAAAGTGGAGGACGAAAGAGTGCACGTCTACCAGATAGGGGCCGTGCAAATGCTCTTCTACTACGTGGAGCGCCATAATGTGCATAAAGTGAAGCAGAAAAGTAAATTTCTGCCTGTCGACGACCAGTACAAGTACAAAAAAAAGACGCTGCGACCGTACGAGAGCTACTGCATTCCGGAAGGCACCATTTACCTCATTTATTGCACCAACAAGTCCTTCTTTTCGCTACACATTTTGCGGGCCGATCAACTGCGCCATTTGCCCTTTGAGTGCATCAACCCGATCCGGGAAGTGCCGAGGCCCAATCCTGTCGACCATGTTTACCGACGACCCGTGAGAACCCCGCTCATCGAGGAAGCCGTGATTGGGGATGAAGAAGAGGAAAAAGAAGAGCTTCCGCCGCCCCCGCCGATACGGACCTCGCCCTACTTTGCGACGACGGCTACTGCTACTGCTACTGCTACGACTGCTACGAGTACCTGGAACAACGATCCCGTGCTTTTGGATCTAGATTCTGGGGCACGGGTGACGGAGGGTAGGTTGATGCCCCCGCCCCCGCCACCCCCGCCAGTTTTGCATAAAGTGCCTCCGACGACGACGACGACTTTGCATAAAGTGATTACTCTCATGACTTTTCCTCTGGAAAAAACGGTCCAGGTGGTCAGACCGGACGTTTTGAATTGGTATCGACACATGTTCAAATACAAACTCTACGAAAACCCAAAAGAAGAGGTTTTGGACTGGGGACTGAGTGACCAGTCCGAACCGATGGATTTGAGTAGGACCGGGACAATGACCGAGACTGCCGCGGCAACTGCAGCGATACAGATGGATAACGAGGCTGCCAGGAACCCTTCGATGTCGTCCGTGAACGCCTCTTTGAATGAAGGTGTGTATGCTGCTGCCGGGACCCCTGCACCAAACTCTTTGAATGAATTTGTGTATGACTCTCCAAATTCAATGCCGCTAGTGAACCCTTCTCCGAATGAATATGTGTATGGAAATGCCGGGACTCCTTCTCCAAATTCAATGTCGACAGTAAACCCTTCTTCGAATGAATCTGTGTACGTGAATGCCGAGACTCCTTCTCCAAATTCAATGCCGCCAGTGAACCCCTCTCCGAATGACTTTGTGTATGTGAATGACAATGATTCTTTGACACCTGCTACGAATGATGTAAACATACCTGCTGCTGCGCCCAATTACTTCACTTTTGAAGAACTTTTCAATACTTATAATGAGGACGCGATGAATCTGTTAAAAGCTTTTGATGTATAAAATAAATTCTTCTTTGCAAATGAAGAAGGCAAAAAAATGGGATCGAAGATTGAACCGTATGGTTTCAATCTTCGATCCCATTTTTTTGCGCCGATTGTATGACCAACGTTGGATAAATAAATGAATGCTTTCTTTTCAAAGTAAATGATTCGAGTGTGTTAATGGAGGGAGGGGGGGAATCTGATTTTGAAATTTTCGGATGGGGTTCCGGTGCTCAACTCTTTTTGCTGTCGACTGTACCAGGACCTGTTTTACTTTTAAATACGAAGTCAACTACTTTGTAGTAAAAAGCTGTTTTACCTTCACCCAGCGCAAAGTGGAGAAGAGTACTGTCCATCTTTACCAGATGGGCGCTGTGAAAATGTTCTTATACTTCGTGGAAAAGCGCTTATTGCATAAAATCAAAGAAAAAACAAATCTTTCCGGTAGACGACCAGTATCTAAACAGCAAGAGAATTTGAGACCCCACCAATGCTACGTGATACCGGAAGGCACCCTCTATGTAACTTACGCCACGAACAAGAATTCCTTTTCCCTCTCCTTTTTAAGATCGGTCGCTGCTGACCTATCATTTGAATTCATTAACCGCATCCGAGAAACCCCGAGAAAACCACCAGTAAGGACACCACTCATCGAAGAAGCTGTGATCGGGGATGAAGAGGAAGGAAGAGAGGTGAATGAAATGCTATCGCCAGCATCTGCCTTTGCAAGTCTATCCGACACAGACTCTGCAGCATCTAACCCGTTCTCCGAAGATCTGGTGCTCTTGAACTGGTTTCTGGGGCTAAAGAGACCGAAAGTATGCTCATGCCGCCGCTGCTCCCCCCCCCTAAAGCTGCTACAGAAGAATCACCGACTTTTTATCAGTTGAACCGGACTAAGTGCGTTATCATCAACAACAATTCAAATACAAAGAATAGCGGAATCCAAAAGAAAATGTTTTTGATTTAGGACTGAGTGATCAAACGGAAACGATGGATCTAAGCTTTTAAAGTGCCATTATCATTGAGGGCGATGCTACGACTAAGACGTATGATGATGCCGTCGTCACGACCCCCCTCTTCGACTCTACGAGTACAATGACGATTCCTGCTACGAATGACTTCATGACTCCCTCTCCGAGTGATTTCGATTCTGCGAGTACTTGCTGCTACTACTGATACAAATGACTTCATGACCCCCACCTTTCTTAAGTTATTTCGATTCTGAAAGTACTCCTGCTACTACTGATGCAAAGGACTCACCAAATTACTTTAATTTTGAAAAAATATATAAACTCATACAATCCTGCTACCCAAATTATCAATGATGACAGTGTGACGGAATTATTTGGCAATTTAGAATGACCTGTAAATGCTTTTTCTTCACCTGTAATATGTGAAGAAGGCAAAAAAGGGGTCGGAGATTAAAACTTTCACGTTTAAAACCTTCGGCTCCATTTTTTTGCGCCAGATGTATAACCAACGTTGGATTAATATATAAATATATTTTTAATGAATCAAAGTTATTTATTCAGGTAATTAAAAATTCTTTTGGCTAAGTCAGAGGAATTACAAATAAAAAAAGCTCAGAAAGTTAGAACTGACTATTTACAACATAAATCAGGGAATTAGAACAAGTATATTATGTTCCAGGTGTTCTTATTCAGAAATTATGTAATCGAATGACGTTTTCCATTTTTTGTTAAAGACAGAAAATCTTTCAGAAAATACTTTTAAAGTTGGCGTTTTGAACTGAATTCCCGACGCGGCGGCATACGAGAAAGGAACTTGTCGTCACGGGACAAGAATCGCTATAAATTACATAGCAATCTATAGTAAGTTTTACATTCTCCCTAAAAAAAATAATAATTAGAATTTTTTTTTCTGAGGTAGAAAATTGTCAAATTTACCGCTAAAATTTCTACTCCATTTGCTCAGCCAGCGTACAGATTACAGATTTTACAATCTTTATAACTTACTTTTTAAATTAATCTAATCTATTTCTTAAGACGGCTCACAAAAAATATTTTTCTCCGATCAGCAAGGCGAAAATTTCTGACTCATTTTTAAATGTAAAAGCATGATTATTAAAGCGATTTGTTATCGAACAGTTTTACATTTTTCGATAAATTAATAACATCTTGTGTTAATAAGCGATGATAGTTTTATGAAGGCATTTTCTCTCTCTCCCGTGCCTTCTCATTTGGTACAAAATTTTTCCAAATTTGGTAGCACTTTCAGAAAGGTCTTATGCTTTTACCGAAAAATAATAAAAAGAAAAACCCGTTCGATTACATATATTCTGAATATATGCACCCAGTGGAGTAGTCCTGGGAAAAAAATTGGGGGGGACGCTCATACTTCCGAACATAGGATCTGTATCACCGATAGAAAACTTGATACTGAATGTTACCTTTCAGTTTGAACTGCAGAGAAAAGTAATTGAAAAATTACACAGTTTAATTTAATTTAATTAAAGTTTTCTTTTTACTTGTAATGTTTTAAATAGCTTGTCCCTAATTGAAAAATTTAGAACTTTATTTCGTATCTGAAAATGTCGGTTCATGCAGATCTCTAGATTATATCATTTTCAGTATTGATAATAACGATAGTAAACTCAAAAACACATAAATTTTGTCACAATTCAAACAAAGTTACAACAGTTAGAGGGAGAACAGACAAATAGACAGACATGGCAGACGATCCGAAGTGATAAACACATCTCAACTGTGTTGAAAAGTATTAAAAATTAGTGCTTTATTTCTTAAAACTGTTAATTGATTAGCGTGCTTATCCCTTTAAAAAATTAATAAGTTTGGAAAGTCTGCGTCCTCCCGCGTTCCTACCGTCCCTGTGAAAATAAAAAGTGGGGGGACGCTTTAGATAAAATAAAAAAGTGAGGGGACGCCGTCTACCTGCGTTCCCCTTCGATCACATCACTGTATGCACCTGATAATTTCATGCGTTTGAGAACAAAAATGTGTCAGAAAGTAGCCTGTTTGGATTTGAGGGCAGCCTTATCTTAATTTATACAATCAATAAATGAAAATCGTCTAAATCTTTCTTTGAAATGCACACTTCTCTCCAAAGTATATAATAAATTTGAAAACATGAATATTTTGTTGTAAGAAAATACGTCATCTAAATTACTTTTTACATTTTCTATCATATTTGTTAGTTTTTTTGTGTTGTGTGCCTCCAGTTTTTTCTTTGTTGACACATTATTCGTAAGGCAAAAAAAAGTTACAAAATAAATATATTTTAATGTTATATATTACTTATATTATTTTAATGTTATATATACATTAGAAGAAAATGGGATTCAGTTAGTTATACGAATTCTAAAATCAAGGGAAGGAGAGATTCCCTTCATCCCCTCTTCTTTCCCTTACGACGCTCATTATTGCAAATCTACAACTGAATATTCATTCAAAATAAGTCAAACTCATTCAACTATGCATCTGAAAAAAAAAAAAAAAAATCCTTTGGCAAACAGGCCCCACCAGTGGCTGAGAGGTTCTGCTCTCAAAGCTGGTAGACGGGAGGTGCTGGGTTCAAACCCCTGTCGCGCTCGTCGACCTAACCGTTCGGAGTTTTCCGTGGTTTTCTTCGAACCTTGCCGTAAATACGGATTAGGATCCCTTAGAAAGACCACCACGGTGGGCACTCTCCCCAGGGCCTATATCCTTCGTGTTGATAATCGGCCGTCATAAAATCAACCAACCAACCTTTGGCAAACAGGCAGCAGGAACGATCCTACGTAAAACAAAAATAACTTCGTCTAATGGAACCGTGCTGCATAGGCGCCACTTATTAAAAAATTTTTGGAGCAGGATATATTCTTCTTTTCGTAAAGAGGTCTGTGTTCATGTCTGCAAATGAGCACTTCATGAAGATAGAGAGATTGATTTGTAAAATTGGATTTTAAAGACATTTTTTCCGTATTATTTCATAACCCTTTATATATTTTGAAAGTGTAACGCTATTTCGAATATATAAATTTTGATAAATAAAAGACAATTTAGAAAATGGAAAATTAAATAAAAATGGAATTTAAGAATGAAATTTTATAAGATAAATCAAAATTTACAATTCCGAAACATCATCACAGGACGAGATCATATCCTAACATGGTAATCAATATCTAAAAAGAATATTAATTCAGTTTCATGCTTTAAAATTGGGGCGGAAATAATATTAAAATACTTAATATAAATTTAAATAAATAATTTAAAATAGAAACAATAACAATAAAATTATATTAATTACCAAAATTAGAATCGCTAAAATATATAATAAATCAAAAAGACCCACTCCATTCTAGTAAAATGAAGACACTTGAATATGAACATTAAATTCAAATTCCTCTGTGTTAATACATTAAAATTAATTCAATAATTTAATATTATTTCCCACTTAGCTAAAATTAATACACATTTTACAATAAGTTCATTTTTCTTTCTAAAATTCAAATATTCCGTTAAATTATTTCTATTTCGTTATTAAATACTAGTCATTAAATTATTGAATTAATTTTAATGTAGAGGCAATGTCCGGTGACATAACAGAAAGTATTACTATAGTAATGCTTTCTGTAATGCTTCTATGTTGTATACTACATAGCAAATATATGTACATTCACTTTATTAACTCGTAAATAGAATTGCGTTAAAATCTTTATATAAATTTAAGTAATGAATTTTGTTCTATGTATTAATAAATTTCATAACTATAAGTGTTACTTCTCTAACAATAAAAATTAAAAATATCAGATTAACAGTTTTAGAAGGTATTTTCACAGTTCATTTCATTTCTTTTATATGTATATCAATCTATATATATGGCTTTTTCTTGTCTGGTGTATAATTTTTATATCTGTTAAAATATTTAAAAAAAAATTAAAACACTTTCCAAACATAGTGTTGATTTCAGACATTTTTCCAAATATGGGATCAATTTCGTGAGCATTAAGGAAAAAAAAAAAAAAAAAAAAAAAAAAAAACTGCAGAAATTACTTTTCCTATATTAAGAAGTATAAAAAAAATAATAATAACGTAATTTAAAGTAAGAATCTCTTTAAATTGTTACAATCATTTATTAAGTTATTAACTAACTGTGATATTTATTTTTTATATACAAGAATTAATCTGTTTAAAAAGTCATGCCTTAACTAGACTTCTTTTTGCTTTTATAAATGATGCAGATTTAAATTATTAAATTCCTGTTTGGTGTGTAACAGAATAATTCAAAATTGATTTTCTGAGTAGTAAAATAATTTGTAAGTCACAAAATTAATATCGAGTACAGAATAATATATAAAAATAGTCTTCAACTCACAAATATAAGTACTAAAAAATATTTAAACCTTAAAGAGTTAAATGTCGATATTTTGATAGAAATTTATGTTTTTTACTATGAACTTAAAAAAAAAAAAAAAAAAAAAAACATTTCTTTGTCAAACAGAAGTTTTGCTTAATTTTATTCATATTTATTGATCATATTAGTAATTTTCTTAATACTTTTTGTGTGTAAACTGAAACAATTTAAATTATTTGGTGCTGCCATCTATAATCGAAAATCAAAACTAAACCAAATGATCACGTAGACGGCAATTTGTCATGTTTGTTTGACAGATCGCGTAACTGCGCACTCGGGAGCACCAGCGCCACGAACCGAGTACTAATTTCCGGTCCGTCTTCTCAGCTTGAAAGCTTTCTTCACTGTTCTCCTTATATTCTATCTTCATGGAGCACTTGTTTACTTTACTTCTTTTTCCGCTTCCGGCTTTCTAGAAATTGCATTCGAACTTCGTTCGAACATTATCGCTATTTGTGAAAGAGGTTCCCAGTTTTTAAAATTGTGAAAAAACGCATTAATTATTTGTAATTAAACGAAGAACCTTTATTGAAAATGAAAGCGGTTTGTGTCTTATCCGGTGAAACAGTTAATGGCACTATTTGCTTTACTCAAGAGGTAATTGCTATCGAAGTATTGAGAATAGCAGTCTTATTTGCATGTTGATTGCTTTGTCAAGAATTTGCGTTTTATTTTCCCCAAAAAATGTTTATATGAATGAAAATTTCAAGAAATTTTAAGTTCTAATGATATCGTTGCTTTCCTCAATTTCTTTCATTAGAATATTTTTCACCGCCCCTATTTATTCGCATATTCTTATTTCATGTTTTATCTTAATAAATTGGAATTTAAATGATCGACGCCGTAGCTAGAAAAATATTTCGGAAGGGGTTTCAGATCGGGTGCGCAAAATTTTTTTTAAATTTTTTTATTATTTAAAAAAAATTTTTAAATCCGATTTTTTTTGTAGCTTAAATTGGATTTTTATGATTTTTTTTGCCACGTAAGATATTGCATGGCGACTAATAATTGTTGGTTTCCAAAGTAATTTATCTTCATACTTCATTTATTCTTGTAAAAATCTTGCTAAATTTGTGTACTTTTTGAGAAAAAAAAAAGTTATTTTTTTAAATAAAGCTGTCATAATGAAGACAAATTCTGGAACATTGGTATTTTTTGGGTTGGTGGAAGTAGTTTGGTAGTAACACATATTACAATTTTAAAGTAAACTAGATGGTATTTTAGTAAAAAATATTTGCTGCAAAAATTAGTTTAGAAAAGCAGAAAATATTTTTCACTTCCAAAAACAATTTTCCCAGTTTTATACGCACACATACATTATGTATATATATATATAGTATATTTAAATTAAGATCGCTAACCAGAAAAACATTCATGAAAGGAGGGATATATCCCTTATACCATTTCCAGAACAAAAGTAGCCCAAAATTCATTTGGCTATTGTATGGCCAAGCCCATTATTGCCATTATATGTACCACTTAAATGCTATTTGATATGACATTGTTATAATTTGCTTGATAAATTAACTTATTATAATTATTTTTTTTTAATATTTTGCATCTGTTTTATTCATATGTTGCAGGCTATAAGAACACAGAAAAGCAAAATAAAGACTGTGAATCTACAGATTTTATAACTGATCAGTTTTTGAAATAATTTTAAATGTTTTTCTCTTGAAGAAAACTTGTTAATTCTTTTAGTAACAAATAGATAAGATTCCTCATGTAATTGATTTTTTGCATAATATTGATTGTAAATTTTATTAAAACATCTTGTTAAAGTACCTGGCAAGACCATGATCACTATAACATTGTACAAAAACATATGCTAAGCGAAAGTTAAGGTATACAAATAAATTTAGAAAGATTCTGGCATTGAAATGAAAAAAATAAATAATACAAATTGGTTAAAAAGTTTCTTGAATGTAATGTACAAATGCTTTCTTTACATTACAAGCTAACAGAAAAGTAAATTTTATTTGCATTATTCGAGTTAGTAGGTACTATTAAAAGAAATAGAAAAGATGCAGAATAATCTGAAAATAGCTTTTTATGTAGTACCCACAGATAGTTACTATTGGGAAAGTATCTTAGGCACTTGGGATTCTTTTTTCCTATTTTAGCTTATTTGATCTAAATTACATGCAAGTTGTTTATATTTTAGGTACTTTTCGGTTAGCCGGGCGCCAGTGAAATTTATATATCTATGTATACATATATATACATATATATATACATACACACATTTATATATGCATGTATATATATATACATATATATACACATACATATATGTGTGTATGTATACATATATATGTATATATGGATATATACATTTCACTGGCGCCCGGCTAACCGAAAAGTACCATATTTTATTATATTCTAAGTCAAGGCAAAACTACGTATTCCAAAAGAATAAAATTGCAATATCGATTTAAATCAGCCTAACCTGGTTTTAAATTTTAATATAGTACCTTTTAGATTTATCTTGGAATCAGGGCTGCAGAAATGGTGCTGTAGGCAGTGCCCTTGCAGCAGATGCCATCAGTTATGATAGGCGCTGATACTAATCACTGCTGAAGCATCTATGATACTTAGAAAAATTACTAACAAGGTGTTTTGCACCAGGTGCCAAATGTGTGTTACTGCTTGGAATATATAATTTTCCTGCAATTACATAATTTATACAACAATTTGTTAGCCTAATCTTTCTCTTCATATTTAGGTGGAGTTAAAAAAAATACATGATAGATGATAGTTGTTTATTAATTTGTAATACTTTGTCTTTTAGAATCCAGATTGCCCAGTGAAGGTTGTTGGTGAAATCAAGTCTCTTAGTAAAGGTCTTCATGGTTTTCATATTCATGAATTTGGTGATAATACCAATGGTATGTGAATTTTGTTTGGTACATTTTACTTGTTTCAAATTGAATAACAGCACATGGATATTTTCTTCAATTTGGTATATTTTATTACTACAGTAAAACATCTTTAATATATTTCTCTTTTACATGTCATTACTGATTGTACATCAATTTTTCTTGCCCTCAAAGCATTTGTATATACAATAGTGTTAATCTTTCTTTATTTTTTGAATTTTTAAATATTTTACTTAAAAATTTTTTTACTTTTATACATCATTGTGAAAAAATGCCTGGTCTACTAGATAAATATTATTGTTTGTTTAGTTACAAAATATTATGTTCTTTTTGTTTTAATAAACATCAGAAGATCCTGAAACCTTATGTTTTGCTGGCAATGAAGTGGACTTTAGTTGTGCAGTATAGTTTAAAAACAGTAATGGTAAAGTTTTGCCAAAGCTTGACTGTATAATCTCAGATAATTTCACCGTCCAGCCCAAACACAAATTGAAGCAGTTACTATATATCAGGCAGTTTGTTTGCAATTTTACCTGTGACTTACCAGGACTATGCGAATTCTGATGTTGATTTACCTACACCAAAGATTTATTTTAAAACAAAATTTCAGTCATGATTGAATTTTTAAAAAAATATATTGCTTAAAAATATTTTAAACACTGTTTTTTTCTTTTATTTTTACCCATCCTTTATTCATAGTTACCAGGTTTCCTGATTTATTTGGAAGACTCCTGATTTTCTTTTGTTCTCTCTTGAAAATATGATTTTTGATTGACTTCTGACTTCTGATGTTATAACCAATTTTATCCTGATATTTTAGCATTCAAAGTATTTCATGTGCACAATGGTGCACCACTCGCCCAGTTGTAATGAGTGGGGTTTATTGTTTTGCTTAACTCGGGTCCTGCAATGTTGGAAAATTATGCTACATCATCACCAACTATGACAGTCGTGGTGCACGTTTCTGTGACCTATCAGCATTAAAAGTTTTGTGACTGATAGTAGATTATAGCTGTAACTTTGTTTTGGAAGAACAATAACGGTTTCCATCAAAATTGTCTATTTATACTTCCAAGGAGCATTTTTTATACAGAAATACAGTGGAACTTCCCTTTAACGAAGTCCCTATTTAACGAAGTTTTCTACTTAACGAAATTTTCTGCAGAACTTTGACTTTGATTACCATTAGCACCTAAATTAATCTCCATATTACGAAAAATATATTTTATATAACGAAGTTTATTCCACCTTTTACGTGTACAGAATCCAAACTAAGAGGTTACTGTTGCGATGGGTATGCGAATTTATTTCAGTGGATTGTATGAAAATGAACACATTTAAATAATTTCCTTTCTGCTAGGTGCTAAATAAAACTATTTTTTTCACACTAAGAGAAACACTTGTTATCATGACTCTCCCACACCGAGACTCCAGCGCTGACATTTGGGGGAAATCAATATCCTCTTTTTACATTCAATGATATAGAAGATGGATGCAATGGCGTCAGACACATTGAAGCAAAAAATATCAATTACAGTCAGACAGTTACCATTCTGACGTTCCATTGCTGATAGACAACTGCTTTGTACATCCACAAGAACGTGCTTCAAAATTCAAATCAAAGAACAACAAAGTTATTTTTGTTCCTGCCAATACAACTTCTAAATTTCAGTCATTAGTCTAAGGGATAACAACAAGTCTTGAAGTACATTATCGAAAAAGACAGAAAAAAGACAATGTAGTGAAAACATTAGTTTGAGACCCTGTGTATCAGAGCTGATGAAAGCTTGAGCCAAAGCTTGTGAGTATGATGTGATTTCATCGACTGTTTTGTAAAAGACATAATTGAAACTGAATCAAATGCTTCTGAATCCAATACCTGATGTTTGTCATATCCGAAGGAAAATTTTCATGAATTTAAGTTGATTTCTATTTAACGAATTTTCTTCATAACGAAGTTTTTAAGTGTAACGATGAGACATCGTTAAATGGAAGTTTCACTGTACTTCTAAAATTTTTTAAAGCATCATAAAAATATGTGATTTCAAAGTTTAATTTATAAAGTAACATGTGAAGGTAAAAATCTCGTCTTAAATTTTTAGTTTAAATGTGATTTCTCTTTTTACAAATATTCATATTACAAAGTAGGGTATAAAAAAAAATTATGATTTTTTTTTTTTTAAATAAAAAAAATTAAATTGGATTTTTTTAATTTAAATTGGATTTTTATGACTTTTTTCTCTTTGTTAAAATACAGAATAGCTACTGAGAATTTCAGCTTTTCAAAACAATTAACCCTCTTATTAGTAAATTTATCTATGTTTTTATTCTTTAATTAATAAAATTATAATTATTATCCCATTGATCCCATTGATATCCCACTTTCAGAATTTAAAGTTTATAATATTACAAAAAACATATAATTTTTAAAAAACACTATTTTAAAATTATTATTTTTTTTTTAACCAAGCATAGTCAACTTGCATATCAAATTAGATCTTATAGAATTCTGTTTAAATCGAGGGCTCAAAAAACTCTCTATGCCTGATAGAACTGGAGAAATTCAAAATTAAATTGAAAAATGAATCAAAAAATGATTATTTTTCTAAATTAAAAAAATTGTATGAAAATTTACTGAGATAAAAAAGTAATAAAAGTATATTCTCATTTATATCGTCAGGGAGAATGATTCCTGTCTGTTATATCAAAATCTGAAATGGTCAGGTTGAGAAAAACTGCAAATTAGTAATTTCATTAGTTAGTAGCATACAATAATGTTATGTACATTAATACTTTGTAATAGTTATGTAAAACTATTTTAAATAATATTTATATTTATTAAAATTATTAATAACTGCTTCAATATTAAATTGTTAACACTGCTTAAAATTAATAATTATTAAATAATTAACTCTCTTATCAGGAAGATAAAATAAATTTTTATGTTTTAATTACTAAAATGATAATTAATAATTTAGTATTAAGTCTACAAAGTAAAAAAGACACTGTGCTAATTCCGCAAAAAGGCACTAGTTCAATATGAAAATGCATTATTTCATGAGAAAATATATTAGTAATGAGTTTAGAAATGATATAAGGAAAAAAAAGTATGTAATTTTTTTAATGATAAATAAAGTGACATTAATTTAATGATTTTTATGAGTTACAAATTGAAAAATACAATTAAATTACAACATGATTTAAGGACTTCCTGTTTTTTGTAATTATATAAAGTTCAATATTTTTGCAAGGTCTTGGGCACACGAATTTAAAAATACTGTAGTATGAAGAAGTGTTTTTACCAGAAATCTGTCTCTAAAAATGAATTTCACTATTTAAAAAAAATGCATTTTGCCAATTTAATAAACAGTAGGGTGCTGCACCCATACAAACATGGCTTAGAGGGAACAGTAAGTAATTACAAAATTAATAAAAACTGTAAATAAGTAATTTCATTAGTTAGTAGCACAAATAACAAAACAAATATTATTTTCAAGTTGTTTTGCATCTGTACTGTTAATCGACCAAATTTAAACTCGCACATATATATGTGTATGATGAAAAAATTATGAAAATGAGTTTAGTACTCATTCATGCACACTATACAGATACAGAGTAAATATATAAGAATAGCCAGTTATATCTGAAATTCTCAAAATGTTAAATAGCAGCTTTCAGCATTGTCACTATTCATTCACTGGGGATTATTAGCATTCAACATTAAAAAAATAATAATAAATAAAATAAATAAATTCATCCTTTTAAATCTCTAATTTCTTTATTTAGTGTATATATGAGTTTAAAAGTGAAAAAAAAAAAAAAAAAATCCAACCTCTACTGAAGAAACTGTTGCTGTGCTTAACATTTTTCTATTAGATCTTTTACTTTTATAAATTGTTTTACAATGGCCGTTGAGCAGATTTCAATCTTTCATTCTTTTTTAGTTCTAATTTGCTATAAATTTATTGTAAAAATAAGGTACTGGCTATTTATTCTTTTAATAGTAGAAATTTATTATGCTTGATATTCTTATTTTATATAAAAGAAGGAATAATTTGATTATTTAAAAGAAATTATGACATTGCAAATTATATTAGATTTAAATCTCATTTTAAAATAAAATGCTTTTAATGCCCAATAAAAACTTGTTTTTGGCAAACTTACTGTACTTAATTTTTTACAAGTCTAAGGATTAGGCTTAGAAACAATCATTCAAAGCTTTTTTTGTTCGTTCATAAGGTAAAATATCGATAGAAACTTTCCAAATTAAATTCATCTTCGATTTTATTATTTTTTGTCATTTTAAACATTTAGAAAATTAATGATTTAAAAAAATTAGTTGATTTAAATCTAATTTTTTTAATCAGTTGATTTAAATCAATGACTTTTTTAATCAGCTGATTTAAATTACGATTTAATTATTGATTTAAATCATCTGATTAAAATAGTTGACACACTATTATAAAGAAGCCTTAAATTTATTTATTTAAAGTATTCTTTTTCTGCTATAAAGAAAAATCTGATTTTTGTCACTGATAACCTGGCAAATCTGCTTTATTTTATTAAGTATATTTTTGTTGCTTGATGCCATAAAATCATTGAGCTTTATATATAACAGGAGTTCAGAATCAGCAGTCAGAAGCATGAAAGGCAAATGAAGCTTGCAAGGCAAAAGTAAAAAATAGTCTGTGTTGTCAATGTCAGATATTAGTATTCTCATTTACTATTATCCTAATTTATGCTTTTATAATTAAGCTATGCTTATCTAATTCATAAATAATCCACTAATCATGTAAGGGAATGTGATAGACAGCATGTTTTGCCATGAATGCGAGCTAAAATTATCGTCACTGTATCCTTCCACGCTGACCGCTGGAAATCATGTTGGGCATTAGGAAGACAGATCTCCTGCTATATTTGGAGCTCAGTGCATAAAATAGAGAATAATGTTGGTGTTTATTCACATAGAAGAAAAATGAGCGAATCTATCTAACATAATCGAAAATAAGTTAATTCTTGTTTTTAAATTTTAATTCTAGCCATTAGGTTGTGATTAGAAAAAGATACTTTCTTCCTATCATTAGATACTAAATAAATTTTTACTACCTTCTTTTTTTTACAGGTTGCATAAGTGCAGGTGCTCATTTTAATCCTCATGGGAAAGAACATGGTGCCCCGGAAGATGAAAACAGGTAAGTTTTCTTTAATTATGATTTATTTATCTCTAGCTATCTGACCCACCCAGCATTGCCTATTCCTAGGATAATAACTTTAAGTATAATCTTAAATCAGTGTTGAATTCAGAAATTTAATCCCAGGAGTGATTTAGTGCTATGCATGCTCCGATCTGTTTTTATAAACAACCCCGGAATTTGTATGATTTTATATTTTTTTAATGAAAGTTTTTCCAAACGAATCTAGTGTTGGGGTCCACATTGCCTTCGGCAGTGTACATCCAGGTGTACTATGCTCGCTCCAGTCTCTTTTGGCAAACAAGCCTCGAATTTTTATGATTTTATTTTTTTAAATGAAAATCTTTTCAAACGAATCTAAAGTCAGAAGCCTCCTTGCCTTCAACAGCATACACCCTCAAAATTTTATGATTTAAAAATTTTAAACAAAAATATATCCAATGTAAACTAGAGTTGAAGGATCCACTGCTTTCGGTAGCACACACCCAGGGATGCTACGCACACTCCAGTCTGTTTGTGCTAACAAATTCTGAATTTCAGGGGTAGTACTTGTCCTGAAATTCCTGATATAAGTTAAAATGTCCTGAAATGTCCTAAAATATGGTAGTCTGTCCTAAACTCAGTGGCGCAGCCAAGGGGGGGGGGGGGGGTTGGGGGTTAAAACCCCCCCCAGAGCTAAAAAAATTACTATAATTGCCGCTTATATGAATCAAAACAACTAAAGTTAAAATTAAGTTTTTTGGCCTTTCCGCCTTGGCAGAATCCACCGCTTTCTTAAATCAAATTCTATTCAACAATGTGATTCAATTAAACGGCGAAAATTCTACTTAAAACTGTGAAAGCGCATATTACACGCATAGGTTATGTCAAAACTTGACTTTTGGACTGCGTCACTTTGTCGAGACGTCTTATAGTAAAAGATGGGTCATATACTCTCACAGAGACGCTTTGAGTTATATAGTATACAGTGGTCTGTTTTTTAATTGTATTTCTGTCTTTGTTCCACGTTCGAAACAATAACAGATCATCGAATTCCAGAGAAAAAAAAAACATACACATTGTAAGTCTATCTCAGTTTCAAGTGGCTTTTTTTGCGTTTTTTGCTCTCAGTTATATCTAAGACCAAGCTATGTGCGTACCCAGGAAAAAAATCTTTGCAAAAGTAAGAATTTAAAAAAAGTACTTAAAGTTATAAAAAGCTATTTTTCGATTATGAGCAGATTTTTGCAATCGGTGTTTCTTTCGAATCATTTGTTTTGTAGGGGGTCCAGGGTTCGGAAAAACTACTTTTTGTTTGTAACGAACTACAACTACAACTACTTTATAAAAAATGTAGTTAACTACAACTACAACTACTTATTTTTAAAAGTAGCGACTACAAACTACTTTCCAAAAGTAGTCACTACTTCGCTACTTTAGTAATCATCGCTAATTAAATACACCGCAAACGATTTTTCCCGATAGACCATAATGTAACAGAATTCTTTTGAACGTCCCTGTAAGCGAGATATAAATGCTACACATTTCATTTTCAATACTGAACATTCTATGGTAAAGTTCAATAACATATAAAACTTTCATGGCAGTCAGAGTATATTTATGAGAGTTAGAGCACGAACAGACAAACAAAGCAAATTCATAGAACCTTTTTAATTATGTTGGAATTTTTTTTTAAAAGAGGAAATTTGAAAACAAAAATTGTAATAATCTTACACATTTATGAGAGTGATGTAGCACAGTAGCGCTTAGAATCCTGCATCGGGTCGTGTTACCCGCTTTTACCCCGACCCGACCCGCCGTTCGGGTCGGCTATATTTTCCCGTTGCGGTTCGGGTTCGGGTCGGATTGACTTCAAATTTTTTGTTGCGGGTCGGGTTGGCTTTCATTCTTTCGGGTTCGGGTTGGCTTTTTGAATCTTGCAGGTCGGGTTCACCCGGTTTTTTAAAAGAATGTCCAAAATATTTTTTCCCATTAAAAGTCTATATAAACCGCAGATCACAGTTTCACAAAAGCAAAATGCGTGCCTGTCTGTTTTGTTAATCTTAGAATTCGTATCAGGAAGTTAATATAAACATACTTTTTCAACTACTGGTACGATAATGGTTATAACGAATGCTCCTGCACAGCTGAAACATTTCTGCTGAATAGTTACAATTCTAATTCTTGATACTTCTAATTTTGTTATGGCAAAAAACTGTGTGATCGACAGGAAGACAGGAAACGATTATTTAGCGTTTTGCTTCTTATAGTATTTCGTTATAAATGGAAGTTTTGAAACCGCAACTAATTTTAAAAAAACATTTAAAGATTAGATTTTTAGTTTTATACCGTTTAGAGTCCTGCATCGGGTCGGTTTACCCGCACCCGACCCGACCCGGCTCTAGATTTATTTTGTTGTGGGTCGGATTCCGATCGGGTTGACTTCCACCTTTTTACTGTGGATCCGGTTGAATTTCATTATTTCGAGTTCGGATCGGTTTCGGGTTGGGTTTTGACTCTAGCGGGTAGGGGTCGGGTTGACCCGAATTTCAAAAGAATGTCCAACATATTTTTTCAGGTTAAAAATCTATGTACAATAAGACCTCCATTCTGGTTTTTCTTCCAAAAGGCGGCCACCTCTATTTAGCGCCACTTTTTAGGTGCGTTCGTAATTATATAAATACGTAGCACCTATAGTCGTCGTTTGGTCCGTCCGTCTGTCTGTCTGTCCGTCTGTCTGTCTGTCCGCATATAACAACGCAAAAACTACCCAACCAAATGGTTTGCAATTTAAAATATATTATCTTTGCAGAATTTTGTCGAGACATTTCAAATTTTATTAAAATCGAATCAAAACTTTAGGAGATATTAATAAAAATATTTATTAAGAAATTTGAATTTTTTTTTTTTAAATCGGTGCTTTTTTGTTATAGGAGCTTCCGAAGTTTATTGGTCAAGCGACCGAGATACTTATTTTATCACAGAAATTAATCTGCAGACGATATAATTCATTTCACAGAATTAAAAATCATCAAGATCTGAATATTTATATAACTAGCTGATACATATATATCTGAATATTTATATAACTAGCTGATACATATATATCTGAATATTTATATAACTAGTTAAGATATTTGTATGAACAGTGTCATAAAATATATACTTAACTAGCTGTTTAACCCGTTCTACGCACGGGATATCATGAATTTAATTCTAAAACGTGCGTACGAACGCACCTCGTTTGTAACGTTTGACGTACAATTTCCAACTTGTTAATTCCTAAAATTTATATATTTGAAAACGCTTATATCTCTGAATAGCGGCCACCTCTAAATCTAGACACACGTAACATGTGCAGAAGATTTTTTTTATATAGAAATAAAAGCAACTTAAAATTTTTCTATTTATTTTTATGCTTGTGGGGGGGGGGGGGGAGAAGAGTAAATTATGGGAAGTTAGGGGACAATTTAGATAGTTACTTATATATTATTATTAGGTAGAAACAAATGTGGACATTTTTTTTTAAATAAAGAGTTTTAAATATTTGAAACTGTATGCTGGAGGAGGGGCAAAAAGGGAAGCGTAAATTTGGGGGACAATGAAATAATTTTTATTTGTTGTCATTAGACAAATGAGTGAAAGATTTTATTTTTGTATAAAAATAAAGATTTAAAAATATTTTAAACTCCTTTGTATGCTACTATGGGGAAGCGTGAATTTGAGAGATTAGGGATAATTTAGAGGACTTATGTTTAGATAAATCCATTCTTTTTCTTTTTTTAATAAGGATTTTACATTTCTTTGCTTGCTGGGGGTGGGAGGCAAAAGGTAGAAGAAATTAGTCAGATAAAGATTTAACATAGCCAGACGACTATATTTTGGTAAAAAAAAATCGTAGTCGTATAAAAATACATTATATTGAGAAGATTTCTATGGATTTAAATAACAGTACACGAAGTTTCTGACACCCAAACTGTGAAAATGACAGCTAATTTGTGACTGTGCCCGTCGTCTATGGAGAAATATATGACACTGCAAATGAGATTTGTCGCTGACGTTCGCAAATTGTTGCAGAGAACATATTTCGCACGAAAGAAACGAGTTATAATCATGTGATTTGAAGATTGGGACCTTTTTTCCTCCCTTCGAAAGTAGCGTCGATGCGCGCTACAAACTACTGATATTTTGTATCGCGCTACTCGCTACACTACACTTTTTTAATGTAGCGCGCTACACTACATACTACTGGAAAAAGTAGCGGCTACTGTAGTTTCGCTACTTGTAGCGCGCTACTTCAGAGCCCTGAGGGGGTCTGTACACAAATTTAAAGACTATATTTCATTTGTTGGTAATGTTGCAACGACCTCTTGCTTATGATGGAGATTCGTATATTTATCGTTAAAATTTTATAAATTAGTTGTGGTTCCTCTTTTAGCTATTTTTAATTCTATCGCGCTTCTAATATTGTAAACGCTGTTTAAAGGAATCATAACCAACGTAATTGCGGAGAAAAGCATTATGATTTCATTCATTTAAAAGACTGATTCCATTAACCGATGATTCATATAACCGGCGACCATCTTTATTATAAACTCAAAACCCCCCCTAGAACCGAATTCTGGCTGCGCCACTGCCTAAACTTCCTGAAATTTTGCTAGTTTTGTGCTATATCAGCATTTGATATCATCAAATAGGTGTACCTTTTTACTGATGCAAATTGATCACAGAAGTCGCAATTTTCTTCAATTTATCGTTAAAAATACTAATTTTCGTTGATTTGCACAAAAAAAAAATCTGTGATCAGTTACTAAAAATACAAATTTTTATCGATTAGTCATTAAAAAAAAGCTTGCTATTTTCGTCTGTCAGTCACAAAAAATCTCAATTTTTACCAATCAATTATAAAAAAAAAAAAAAAAAATTTGATTTTCATTGATTAGCGAAGAAAAAATCTATTTTTGTCTTTCAATAATGCAAAAATTGCAATTTTTTAGCAGCTTGGTCAAATTGTTCTGGTAAAATTACTTTTCTTTTAAGGGTACCTATACTTTTAAAACAAAAAAATTGTATATGTAGTGTACTATTTATGATAATAAAATGTATTGAAGAGGGAGTTAAGGTTTTTTTTCGTTAGTATGCCAAGCAAATGTGTCCTGAAATTATCCTGAAATATCGAAAAAAGTATGTCCTTAAATATCATCTAGGGCTAGTACTACCCATGGAATTTGTGTGATTTTGTATTTTGAAACAAAAATCTTTCTTAATGAACCTAGTGTTGGGAGCTTCAATTTTTAGGATTTAAAATTTTGAAACAAAAATCTATTCAAGCGAACTTAATGTTGGGGGTCCCCGTTGCCCTTGGCAGTATACACCTGGGCATGTTATGCAAACTCTGGTCTGTTTTGACAAATAAACTCTGATTTTGTCTTATAAAATTTTATATTTGTAAACGAAAATCTATCCAAATGAACCTAGAGTTCGGGGTTCCACTGCTTTTGGCAATGTACACCCTTGAATTTGTATGATTTTATATTTTAAAATGAAAATCTATCCAAACAAACCTAGAGTTGGGGCTCCACTAGAGATGAGTTCGGGCTCTCTTTTTGGAGCCCGACGATTTTGGAATCCGAGCCCGACACCGAAAAAAATTGCATAATATTTAAAAATTGTTTCAAAAGTAATATCCCATTTTTAAAAAACTTTATATATGAAAATAACTGTTACTCACCAGCACATAATTATTTTTTTGGAAATTTACATTTAATCTTATCAAAAGAGAAGTTTTCTAGCAAATGAAAATATACTTCCTTAAAAGGATTCTCATATTTTTCTCTCCTAACAAGCAAATATGATGGATACATTAACAAAATGAGTTTTATGAATAAAGGCATGGAATTAAAAGAAATTACTATTTCTATGCAGAAGAATCGAACAACGTTTTTCTACTTGTCATAAAAGGTGTATATCGTAAATTATAATTGGTCCCTTAATTAAAACAATATGTTGTGTTCCTGAAAATCAGCTTAAATTAAAAATTTTACACTGTTATCTGAAAGATCCTATGCTTTTATAGGAAAAGGGAAACACTGTTCGATTTTGTTCTATCATAATAACAATACATGACAATTATATCTACTTACGAATGGAAGTGACTTCGGAAATATGCAGAGCGAAGCTTTAGCACGAACAGAGTTCACTACGAAGAATAGATTCATTAAGGTTATTTTCATATGAAGAGCGATTATGACTCGAACACAGTATTAGACTAAAAATTTGCAAACCTTAAGCTAATGCTGATTGACTAAAAATAAAAGAAAATATTCATTTCACGTTAGATCTCTGAAAAAATAAAATACCAATTAAAAAATATCCTGTCACAAACAAAAATCCAGCAACAAATTTTTCGCGCCTCTTCCCACTGGTGTTATCATCCAGACTTTGCGTCGCGTCAATGCCACACATACATCTGCAAATATTAAAAAAAAAAAAAAAAAATTAAGGTAGCATTCTAATATACTAGAAACATTTCTTCTATTCATTTTGATCAAAATAGCACTAAAATAATTTGAAAAAGATTATATAATTTTTTAGGAGAAAAAGAAAGTTATTTTTATTTTTTCTATATAAGAATAAATAAAATTGTCAGTTTCGGAAAGAATGAGCCCGAGCCCGCCCGGGCCAGAAGACTGGTATAAAAATTGAGCCCGAACCATCTCTAGGCTCCACTGCCTTCAGCAGCATACACTGGACATGCTTTGCATGCTCTAGTTTGTTTTTGCATATGAACGTAGAATTTGTAAGATTTTATATTTATTAAACAAAAATCTTTCCAAATGAACTAAGGGCTCCATTACAATGATTCCCGATTTAATTCCTGACATTTAGATATTATTGCACTTTCAATTCTGACCAAAAGTTACTGATGAAAACTGAATTTCCTCTCCTTAAATAAAAAAAAAATCATGGAAATTGGTCAATTAGTTGTAGAACTTTTTTAACATGATTAATACTAATTTTTCTAGATACACATATTTAACAAAAATTATCAGTTTTACCCATCTCAGAATCTACAGAATTTTCGATGGATTCTCTCGCCTTCGAAGCTGTTGACAAATAATTCTGGAGTTGTAAAGAGAAGAATGGAAGTCCCTGTAGTATTCTCGTAACCTTTAGTATCATGGAAACTCAATAGCGTCTAATTTTAAAGAATATTTTCCTCATGTTGGATTGAATAAAATAAATAACTGAAGCAAAGTCACTGTCTGCTTAGCCCCACCAGTGGCTGAGAGGTTCTGCTCTCGAAGCGGGTAGACGGGAGGTGCTGGGTTCGATCCCAATCGTGCCCGTCGGCCTAATCGTTCGGAGTTTTCGTGGTTTTCTTCGAGCCGTGGATTTATCCATGCGTAAATACGGGTTAGGTTCCCTTAGAAAGACCCCCACGAAGGGCACTCCCCCCGAGCCTATATCCCAAGTGTAGATAATTGGCCGTCAATAATCAACCCAACCCACTGTCTGCTTATTTCCTCTATTTTTCATTTCGACTTCACGTCTACGAATATGTTTTCTGAATGTGAACAACTGCAATTACCTGTGCTATTAATTGGAGAACACTGCCTTGATCACTCCAAAACGTCACATATATATTATATACTTTTAATAGTAACATTTACACTTAAAGCATATTAAATCATACTAGTTAAAAAAAAAAATCAAATCTAATTATCAAATGATTAAATGTAAAACATAGTCACATTAAATATTCTTTATCATTTTAATGTATTTTTTATCCTGAAAACTGAAACATAGATCATAATAAACTTAAAATACTGATGATAAACCTACACACAGAAATGATTGTATGCGTAAAGATTATCTTGTTTCTGTTTTCCATCCGTTGCAATGCTCTACAGATTATAGGAAATGTGACTGAGATTTATATTTTATTGTAATAGATATGTAATATCAGTATGAAGTTAAATTGTTTGATGTATATTATTAATGATAATGAATAAAAAGTAAATGATATTAGCTCTAAGAGAGTAAAATAACACATTGAATTATATGAAAGAAAAAATTACCATAGCAATTATCTCAACATTTTTCTTTTCTTTCAGGCATGTTGGAGACCTTGGTAATGTTGAAGCTGGAGATGATGGAATTGCTAAAGTCAACATCACTGATAAAATGATTTCTTTGACTGGTCCTTTATCAATAATTGGGAGATCTGTTGTGGTATGAGTTTTTATTGGAGTTTTGATTTTAGCTAATAGAGATTGTTATAATTTTCCTGGTGATTGGTTTCCACCATTTGTTTAACAAACAATACCATCCACATAGGGCCTCATTTATAGCGGTTTATTTAGGCTCCTGCCTTGTGCCTCCCAAAACCTGAAAGCTAATACTACTTACAGTTATCTGTAATGTAAAAAAAGACTGGTTGAAATTATATCATAGCAGCATCAAAAATTGCTTGTTTCATAGTTTTCCTGGTGGTGATTATAAAAATCCTGTAAATAAAAAAATCTGATTGGTATTCTATGTTTAATCCAAGAGTCAAACAATGAATGCAATATTAATTATTTTTCATTCTAATTTGTTGTTTTTGAGAAATCCGCTAATAGCTGTATTAAAACACCCAAGAGGGGTAATTATTTATTAAAACTTGCAGTTCTGTAAGAGATTTTTAATCATTATTACAGAACCAGAGCATGCTTATCTGTCAGAAAAATCACTGAATGGAATGTTATTAGTCTCCATATCTTGTACAATAATTTTGGTACTTTTCGGTTAGCCGGGCGCCAGTGAAATATATATATATACATATGTGTGTATATATGTATATATATATATTTTTTCACTGGTGTCGAAAAGTATCATAATTTTTATGTGAGTTTTATTAAATCCTTCTGAACAATTTGGTGTACTTGTTGAAGTTCATTATTTTTTAAATTTAATTGCAAAGCTTAACTTATTTTGCTATATCATTTATGAGAAATCTTTGACATAGTATATATTGTGCTGTCCTCTTTAAAAAAAAAAAAAAAAGGGGAGGGGGACGAAATGGTTTAAAAAAAAAAAAAAAACGTACCCTAGTTCTTCACCAAATATTCCACTATTTTTTTTTTTGTTTTGTTTTGTTCTCTTTTTATGCATCATTTAGAATAATGAAAAAAGTTAAAAATACCTAAGGAGTGCTTATTTATTTAAAAAATAATTTAAACAATTGCAGAATTCTGACAAAACATGAGCTTCATTTTTACATTCTTGTTATAATAGAATTTTAGAATATAAATTTTTAATTGTTTTTATGTTTAACCATTAGTATGTAATAAAATGATCCATTTTCAGCTGATTATGTCAAGTGAGGGTTTTTTTATGTAACAGGTTAGGTTTTTTTTTTTTGAAAAAGTGGTGTTTTTTTCTCTCTCTAATTTTTGCTTAATTGGCTGCCATTTTGTAATAAAGTAATAAAATGAAAAATGCTTAATATTGAAATCTTAGTCAGAACAAACTGTAAAAATTTAGCAATGTTTAATTTAGTTGCATTCTTTATTATACTATATATAGAGAAAATTTCAAAAAATGAGTTTTTTTTAGAGGACAGCACAAATTAAATACGATATATTTAATCAGAGGCAGCTTTAATAATTATGGTCCCCTGGACAAGATTTTTTTCTGCGCCCCAAGAAACTATTAAATATTAACCAAGTATTTTATGTATCCTTCACTCTGCAGTAGTTTAGTACCCTAGGCAACTGCCTCCCTCCTTTAAAGTTATCTATGTATTTTTTCTTAAGTCCATGCATAACTTTTGAACGGATGTGCTAATTTTGCTATCCCCCCTCCCCCCTGGATGCTAATTAATGTCGGAAACAACATTATCATCAGTTGCATGCAAGATATGTAGACTACAGCATCACTTACAGGTCTGTGTGAAAGGCAGGGCTCCCAAATGGTCCCCTGTTTCCCCCTAAAGTCCCCTTTTTAGAAAAAGGTCCCCTTTAGTCCCCTTTTGTGCATTTTGGTCCCCTTAGTCCACTTTTATGACTGGAAATAAAAGAAAAATTGCCGCAAAATGCAAAAAACTTTAAAAATTGCTAAAAGTTAAAAAAATTGTAGAGGACAAAATTTATTATAATGCGCTAAAACATTGTAACCAGAATTCTTTCACGAATGTCAAAAAATTGCCGTGGAATGTGGAAAAACATTTAAAAAACAGATTGGAAATCTCATTAAAAATCACTAAATTTCAAAAATCTACAAGACAAAATTTACTGTCATAAAATCGTCGCAAAACACACACACAGAAAAAAAAAAAAACTCAAATTACATAAAAAATTAGCCAAAAGTCAAAAATTGCTACACGAATTCCGAATAAATTTTATTGAAAGGAAGACAAAATTTATTAAACTGGGCTATTGAAACCAGATTCTTTTTCATAATGTCAAAAAATCCTCCCAAAACGTGAAAAAAATCTAAAACTCATATAAACTGTGTAAAATTAAAAAATTGCTGCACGAATTCCAAATAATTTTTATTAAAATAAGGCAACATTTACTGTTTTGGGCTTAAAAAAATTGAAACCAGATTCCTTTTACTACTTTGCAAAAAAATCCCTACAAAATGTATAAAAATTGCAGAAAAAAAATTGTTAACGATGTAAACGGAATTGTTTACAAATGTCAAAAAACACTGCAGAATGTGGAGAAGATAAATGCTAAAAATTGCTAAAAATTCAAATCCAAAAACGTAATTGCAGAAGAACAAAAATATAAAAGTTTGCAAGTGAATTCTTTTTACGAATGTCAAAAAATTAGCACAAGTCACAAAAAAAAAAACCTGTAATTTTCATAAATTCATAAAAAATTTAAAAATCACTATACAAATTTTGAATAAACTATTGAAAAAAGGAAAAAAATTACTACTGGGCTAAAAATTCTTAAACTGAATTCCTTTTATTAATGTGAAAATAATCACCATGAAACATGAAAAAAAAAGGGGTAACAATTGCCTGAGAAATTAAAAAAAAAAAAAATCTTAATCAAAAAATTTAAAAACTAACTTTAGACATGCAGGTACTTTCCTGCCAAATCTTGTAGCTCTATGCACAACAGTCTCTTCATCACACAGAATTCTATATTATAGATATAGTTTTGTTTTCAGTTTTGATGGAGAAGTATTATCTCAGCTATTAAAGGAAATCGTAATTAAAATTTCTTCTTTTTTGTAATATTTTCTTTAATATATATTTATCAGAAGAAAATATTGGAATCATGAAAATAATTTCCTCTTTTTTTTTTCTGTTTATGGATTTATACATTTTAGGTTGACCTGAATACGATTTGATTATTTTTTAAAAATCTTTCTCTGTATGTGATACACATTTTGTAGCCATTCTATATCAAAATCTGAAGCAAGGAATTTCATCAAATGGCTGTTTATGTTTTGGCGTATATGGCCCAACAAGTGGCACTGTTATGCTGCATTTTTAGATAGATTTTGTTAGAAATACTACCTATTACATTCTCCCCTGAGTTGGAATTTCTGAACATTTTTTGCAGATCTACACTGATCATGACTCCTAGAACCCAAAACCACCCACCCAGTTCAAAACTTTAGATCACTTTTTTATGGACACAATAGCTTCAATAATTCTGCACAAATCTTTTCCAAACTGATACATAAAATCAAGTGAGACATATGTATGTATTTTATGTATCAAACTGATACATAAAATCTCGGTCAAGTTCGTTAATGGGCAAAATCGAACCAGGGGGAGTGGAAAGGGGGGGGGGGGGGGCTTTTTGTCAAAACAGAAAAAAACCATAACTTTTTAATTATGATACATATCAAATCCGTTTAAAGTTATTATTACTTCTAGGAAAAAAGCCGAAAATTTATGTATGACAAATTTTTGATTTCATTAAAAATGCCTTCAAGGGGGTGGGGGGTGAATAGGGGCTTAAGAAGAAAAAAAATTAATAACTTCATTAATTCACAAGATATCAAATCCGCTTAAATTTATTATAAATCTCCTTAATATTATCTACAACTTTTATATTGACACGTTTTTTATAGGATCTCTTATAGCAAACAAAAAAATAAATAATTAAATAAAAAACAAAAAAAAATCCCTGCTGGCTCCGCATACAGGCACAGGTATATTTCGAAGTGGGCGGTCCCAACTGCTGCATCATGGCAAAAAGGTCTTTCTTCTGCAATTCCCAAGAAATAGGCACCCCACGGTCTGCGTCTTCGAAATCTACATGTGCCTGTAGGCCGAGCCATCAGGGATTTTTTTTACTTTTTACATGAGGTATTTTAATAAGACAATCTGGGTAAAATTTCATCAAACTTCACATTAAGTTAACTCTTAACATAAATCGATGCTGATTAGATTTTGGTGTATTTCATCCAACAGGTGGCGCTACTGGGTCGCATTTTTAATGATTTCCATGATAGCCAGATCTCGACATGTTTGGGATAGAATTTCACCAAATTTAATATGTATGATGATCATGAATATTGGTTTTGATCACTACCAAGCCTTTATAAGTTTTTTTATGGACACAATAGCTTCAATAATTCTGCACAAATCTTTTCCAAACTGATACATAAAATCAAGTGAGACATATGTACGTATTTTATGTATCAAACTGATACATAAAATCTCGGTCAAGTTCGTTAATGGGCAAAATCGAACCAGGGGGAGTGGAAAGGCTTTTTGTCAAAACAGAAAAAAACCATAACTTTTTAATTATGATGCATATGAAATCCATTTAAAGGACCGTCCTAGGATGAATTGCCATACTATGCTTTTTCGAATGAACATTATAGCATCTCAGTTTCTATTGTATAGAAAGGAACTGAATTTTATGTTTGAGTTAATAATTAACAATATATAATTATGTTAATCTAATTTTAAATTTTATTAGTTAACAGAAAGCACTGTTATGCTGTGCTTTTTTTATTCACTGATTACTGTTACTACAAGTTAAATTCCAAGAAAAGCACTGTTCTTTTGTAATTGTTAATGTATAACACTGCTAACAATTGATTCATTTAATATTTTCTTAGATCCATTAATTTTTACTATTTATATTTTATTCCAAATCATTTTTTGCTGTTCTAAATATAACCTATCTTGGCGTAGGATATTTGAGTGTGTTAAATAAAGCTATGTATATTGCAGGGGTGATTGTGTTCAGGTTATATACCTGAATTCAGGTATTTTTTTCATTTTCCATACAGAAATTCTGGTTTTTCTGATAGTTAAATTCATAAAATAAGACTAAAATATCAATTTCATATGGTTGCTAAACATAATTAAAATTCATATTTGTTATAATTTGACCTCCCTGTAATAAATTATCTGTTCCCTCCCCCCCTCTTTCCATACAAAAACGTTTTCTCGTTAAAATTTCAGGTATTTTTTCATGAACTCATAATCACCCCTGATATTGTTTAGTGACAAGATAATCAATTGTTTAATGATATCTTTCCTTTTTGTAAAGATAATCAATTAACATATTTTCTGAAGTAAATTTACAAAATTTGCATATTTAGGGAAACTTGGTGCAGTATTTTTAGTCCTGTGGTCCCTTTTCAGTCGCCTTTTTAAATATAAATGGTCCCCCAAAGTTCCCTTTTTTTTGTATAAATGGTCCCCAAAAGTCCCCTTTTTAAATAAAAATGGTCCCCTTTCCCCCTTTTTGAGGACTAAAATGTGTTGGGAGCCCTGGAAAGGTCATTATATCACTTACATATATACAGCAAAACATTTTAATTATATTATCCATTTATGATATCTTTGAAAAATGTTGAAATTGCTATGAAACTTGAGCATATTGTTAAGTTTGAGAAAACCCTTTTTTTCTTTTGAAAATGACTATTCTGTCATGTGAAACTTCTTCACAAACACACATAAAGTATTCAAATATATTTTATCTGTAAATAATATTAATTATTGTAATCATATGTTAATAAAAACATAATATTGGCGAACACTTATGATATAGTAGTCAGCTCTGCTGTGAGATTTCTCAAGTTTGAATTTTGGGTAAATTATGAATTTTAACATATTTGAGATTGATTATGTATTTTTTTTTAATTACTTGTAAATACATGATGAATTTTAGTGATACTGTCTTATTTGATTTCAAATTGTTTGACTAACAAAAAACAATGCCAGTGTAAATAAAATACAATTACAAAATTAGTTTTGCATCTCTGCTTGTCTAAAATGTAGCTTCTATAATAATTGTAACAATTTCAAATTATTTTCCATTTTAAAGAATTTTTTGTGATTTTTATTAATGTGTAGGTTCATGCTGATCCAGATGATCTTGGAAAAGGTGGACATGAGCTTAGTAAAACGACTGGAAATGCTGGAGGTAGATTGGCTTGTGGAGTCATTGGTGTGACTAAATGATTTTTTTAAAGGTTCTTGTTAGCAATATAAATATATTACTGTTTTCATGGTATATGCAATATTTTCATATAATTTTTATATGCTGGTTGTATTAATTCTATTCATTTAATAAAGAGTATTTAAACTTTGTCCTAGTTGTTATGAATTATTAACTTGTTTATATGCTTATTTAAATCTGATCTTCTGATATATTAAACTTATTAAAGAAATTTCCTCAGTAACAATTGGTGTGTAATAAAACAAATCTCTCTCTCCCTATTGAAATAAATTATTAATTGGAAATTAATTGCATTGAATTTGAATCAAAACTGTCAGTTTAGTGAAATGTTGAGATGTTTAAGATATAAGATAAAACATAATTAAACTAGAATGTTGTGCCCATCACAAACATTTCTTCTCTATAAATCAAATAGTCTGCAAACAAAATTACATGACAATCTATCCGTTCTTTAGATGTAGCTATCATGGAAATCGGGAAGAACAGAGCATAGAAGTACACCTGTTGCGCAGTACTCACGAAACCTAATAAGGATCTATTTATGTCAAGGTCTAACAGAATATGAAGTTTAAGGAAATTTTATGCATTACTTCTTGAGATATAGCTATTGCGGAAATAATGAAAAATGCAGTATAGCAGCACCATCTGTTGGGCGATTTACACCAAAACCTAATCAGTACTGATATATACACTATCTACCAATAAGTATTTGGACATCTATGTAAATGTCAATATCTGCAGTACTGATACACGTCACACTCTCCATCATTAAATTTGCTGTTCGAAACAAAATTAGCATCAGTTGCTGCACGCAAGATGCCACGAAGTACAGAGTTATCTGATTTCGAGAAAGATGTAATTATCGGGTACCACAAAAATGGCCGATCCTTAAGGGACATATCTAGTGACAGTGATGTCACTGGATCCTAAAAATCCTGGGTCCCAGGGACCCAGGATTTTCAAATATCTGGGTCCTTTTTTTAAAAAAGCGGGTCCCCATTCATAATTCAAATTCATATTTTAAAGGAACAAGTGAACTTGTTTATTTGGAAAAGAGAAATGCAATAGTTATTGTTTTGATAATAATTAAATAATGAATATTTAAAACCAGTATTTCCCAATCAAATAAGATTTTTTTTTTTTTTAAACTATTAAGAGAAATTTTCTTTGCCTTTTTTTTATGTAAATGCTTGATTATAAAATAATGATTATTTGAGTGTAGAAGATAACAGGTATCACTAATATTTGCATTTCTTTTAAAAGGGGGAGGACGGATTTATTGAAGAAGACAGTTTTGTTGGATAAAAGATTACTTTTGTTGAGTAAAGGGGCAGTTTTTGTTGAATGAATGGATGCTTTGATTAAACTTCCCATTGGATTATTTATCAGCATAGATCAGTGTTAAAATCAAACATTTTCTTTGGAAAGGAGTTTCAGGAGTGTTTCTGAATTTAAAAATATATTTTCTGAAATTCACAGCAAATTTTCTGAAAGGTTGCGTTACAGCAAAAAGGGGGGTGGGGGGATCCTCTCTCAGCACTGTTTTTGTTGTTGTATGTCAGATTAACTAACTTTTGATTCGAGTCGATTTCAGGCTGAGTGAATTTCGCATTTTTTCCTTAGATTTTGGACGATATTCGCGTTTTTTTTTCAGAAATCCTTTGACGAAATGTGCTGTTTTTTCCAAGATCCTTCGATGAAATTTACCGGTTTCTTTTAGATCCTTCGATGAAATTTGCCGTTTTTTGGGGATCCTTCGACGAAATTTACAGTTTTTTCGAGATTCTTCGACGAAATTTGCCGTTTTTTAAAGATTTTTCGACGAAATTTGCCGTTTTTTGGCGATCCTTCGACGAAATTTGCTGTTTTTTCCGAGATCCTTCGGCGAAATTTGCCGTTTTTTTCGAGATCCTTCGGCGAAATTTGCCGTTTTGGGGCTATCCTTCAACGAAATTTACCGTTTTTGGGCGATCCTTCAACGAAATTTGCCGTTTTTTTCGAGATCTTTCGATGAAATTCGCCGTTTTTTCGAGATCTTTCAACAAAATTTGCCGTTTTTTTTTTTTTTGCGATACTTTGACGAAATGCGTCGTTTTTTCGCGATCCTCGGACGGATTTCGCAATTTTTCGAAGAATTTATGCGTCCCATGGGACGCGTAAGAACTATTTTTTTGCGTCCCAACTCCAATTTTTCGCGTAATTTACGTGCTATAGCGCATCCGCGGCATCGCTGAGTGAGCTGAATTACCCAAAATCGACTGTGGCCTATGTGATTCAGAAATGGAAGGTGAGTGGTGATTGTCAGAATATGCCCAGAGTCGGCAGATCCACGAAGCTGGGAGACCAACGGGTGCTGTTCAGAGAAATTTGGAAGAACCACTCTCAACCAATAGCACACACCAAGAGTTTCAACAGGCATCCGGGTGTGCTGTTTCGATGAATACCATCCGTAAGGAAGCTCATCTGCTTGGTTTTCATGGTCGTGCTGCCGGCCATAAACCTTTGATTACCAATTGGGCTGCTCGGTTAAGGTGGTGCAAAGCACGTCGACAGTGAACCAGCACGTCGACAGTGAACCGTACAGCAGTGGAAACATGTTCTCTGGAGTGATGAATCAAGGTTCATCCTCTACCGTTCAGATGGTAGGGCCTAGGTCTGGCGTCTGTCTGGCTCTACTTCCAGGATATGTTGCGAGGTCCACCATGGATTGGTATAGTGACAATGAGGTTGATCGACTAAACTGACCTGCCCAGACCTGAAAAAAATCGAAAACCTCTAAGATGAGTTGGATCGTCGAATTAAAGTGAGTACAACCATTGAAAATCAGTGAAGGAGCTTGTCTTTCTTCTCCAACCAAATGGAAAAATATACCACTAGCTGTCATACAAGGACTTAATGAAAGCATGCCCAGGAGGGTTGCGGCTGTAATTGCTTCTCGTGGAGGCTCTACTAACTATTGAATGTGAATAAATGTTTTTCTTTTCAATCACAGGTGTCCAAATACTTATTTGTAGATAGTGTAGTGCAGATTCTAAGAAATATGAAAAGATAGAATTTGGAAGTTTTATCAGCAAATAAAGGCAGTTTCTTTTTTAAAAAAACAAAAATTTATAAATTCTGAGTTTATTGACGGTTTTGTGTTCTGTATATTTTATACCATAGAATTACTAGATTTATTTAGATTTAATAATAATAATAAAAAAATGTCTACAATTTCATGCTGTTACAGGAAGACCCACTTCTGCGAAATTTGTTTAAATTGATTAATTTCTTTATCAATCTATACTAATATTATAAAGATGAAACTTTTGTTTGTAAAGGGGGGGAGGGGGGTGGAGGAGGTAATATCTGGAACTTCTGAAAAGATTTTAAAAATAATTGTGGCAAAATGATGGAGATCATCCCTAGTTTGCTCCAATATAGGCTACATTTTGTCGCCACTTTTATCTACAAGGGGGGGGGGGGTACAGGAGCAAAAACCAATCTAAAATTGCAATTTCTTTTAGGCTGTTGGAGATAGAAACATTGTGATTACTTTTAAGCTGTAAATGCTTGTTAAGAATGGTTTCTGAAAAATCAAAATTTAGAAGGATGAAATGAGCAGAAAACAATCTAAGCATTAAATTATGATTTATTTAAAATTGGTATGGCTAGAAACTTGAAATAACTGTTACTTTTAAAAGGTAAATACTCACGCAGAACAATTTCTAAAAAATTCGAAATTAAAAAGGGTGCAGGAGCAAAAAGCCTTTTAAAATTAAGATTTCTGTTATATTGTTGAAACTAGAAACTTAATATTTGGCATGGTGGATAATTTTAAGATTCAGTAAGATCAACAAACAAAATTCCTCATTTTTCGGGGATTTTCAAGGGCTTATTCAAATATTTTCAAACACTGTTTAAATATATGCAACATTATATGTATTAAAATGACTTTATAAGTAAGCATAATATATAAGGGAAAGAATCCCCACATTGCTTGTCTATTTCAAAGAATTCTTATCAGATATTTAAAAATTTTAGTAATATAATCAGTATTTTCAAGACAATATGTTCAAGAATTTTTAAAGAATAAAGTATCTATATATTTAAAACGCTAAGCGATTTCTTTCGACAATCCGTGAGAACAAACTACTGCATCAAATTACATCATTCTTTTTTTAAATGAAAGATATTTGGACACAGATTTGTTATTGTGCATTCGTTTGTTCGAAAATTTAATTAATTAACCGTAATTTTCAATTAAACTTTTACTTCTGCTAATGACGTCATAATCGGATAACGCCTACTGTTACGAAGCACAGAGTTTATTCTGTAAACTCTGTGGTTGAATAAAAGAGAAATAATAAATATTAAAAGCACGCGGTTTTAAGGCCGAATTTGTTAATTTGCAAGTTAAATTTCGGTAAAAATACTTATCCGCGTGTTTTATAAGCGAATAAAAATTCAGATTTATTGTGACGTCACGGGAATATTGTCCATTGGGTTTATTTTATCATTATGCATTATAACTTTGTTGATGCCATTTTTTCATTACAATTAAATACAAAATATATTTATATTTGTGTGCATGGTGTTTAAGCATTAATGTAAGGTATATGAAGTATGTGTGAAAAGTTTGCGCCGGTGAAAATGACGTTATGCTTAGCTTGAAGTGCATTTTAACATTGATAAAACTAAAGAGAAAAATGTATATGATTGTGTTAACATGACATAATTTTACTAATTTTTGCATACATAATTAGAAAGATTAGAATTGGAGCCGTCATTGATTTCTTCATCTTGATTGCATACCTTGATTACATGTTACCAATTGCTTTTTTTTTAATTATAGGATAGAAGATTTTCTTTTTTAATAAAAAAAATCACAAAAGTAAAGGATTTCAGGAAATTTAAAGTTATTAAAAATAGTGTTATGGTAGAAAAAAATCTTGAAATAATTATTGTATTTTTAGCTAGAATAAACAATGTAAGACTAATATTTCATAGGAATTATTTTGGTAGATTTATTATAAGTTCATTTAACAGTTCCTTATTAGCGCAAAGTCCTATTTCTTTCACTGTGAATTTCTCTTTCGATGTCAAAAAATGTTTTTCCACATTTGGATGCCAGTCAAAATACAGTGGCAATTTTTAGAAATGTACAACAGTTGTGACAACAAAGGCGCTATCGCCTTAGCTTTCATCGCACTTACATCACTTCGAAATACTACAAATTTCTATTTTATACTACATTTTACAATTTCAATTCTTACATCATCAATTAGAAAAAGAATTAGCTTCCGATTGAAATTTATTTGAAAATTGCCGATTAATTTAACGACTTTTTAAATAATTTTCAAGCATGAAAAGTTTTTCAATTCTATCTTATCAATGACCACCAGTTTACTTCAATAATGTAAAATAGCCCCTGGGAAATTTGCCACAATTGAAAACAGATTTCCCTAACCATCATAAAAAGTGAATAATAATTTAAAAAAAAAAAAGAAAAAAAAAGTGATAAATCATAAGATCAGATTATCCATAAGATAGAACATTTTGGCGCTAAACAAAAATCTTTCAGGGAAAAAAAAAAGAAAAAAAAGACTATTTTTATTTTATGTTGAACATAAAATTGATATGTTGAATTCGTCGATGAATATGTTCCATTAGATATCAGGATATGCTAGGAATTGCATTTTTTTATTTTTTTACATTTGCCAACTGTATAAGAGGAAAAATATCCCCGACTGTGATGGAAAAGAGATAATCATCCTGATTATGTCAAGGAACCGAAGAAACCATACAAATAAATTACACTTGAAAACATTAAAAATCTCCCTCATCAGCAGATAGACTTATTACTGTAAAAAACTTCTTAATCTTTGCATAAAAATTGATTAGCTTAAAACAATGGATGCGTTTTAGAAGATATGGATTTGAAACGAACAATGATTAAAGAGGACATTTTAAAACTTTTAATTTAATCATTTTAAAACTTTTTTAACGTCGAATTTCGACGGTGCTTTTGGGCAGATGCAATGCACATGCGCATAGGAGCTCATTCGTTGCATTATCACAGGGAGGGGGAGAGATGTGTGCTTTATTTACTATGTTCTGTTATTTACTGAATATGATATGAACGTAGGAATATACTATTTGTATATACTTCATAGGTCCATGAATTTTTTTTCTTGCCGTGGGGAATATGGTGGTAATGTCAAACTGATTTGCATTACACAGTTATTTACGGATTGTTTGTTTGGAGTTTGCATCGGAAATAGTACTGTATTTGACAGGAGAAAAAAAAAAATTAAAATAAAATATTTGAAAGACTGTTTCATACGCACCCCTTCATAAATAATACAGAAGCTTATTTTACTGATATTGTTATAGTATTTTTTTGCGTCAAGTTTTGACGGGTTCCATCTAGTTTTAGTTTAAGATACATCTACACTATAGAAAGAAATTTCATACATCATTAAAAAGTTAAGAAAACACAGCTTGATCTTTTTTCTTCAGCAAGTCTCGCTGCCCAAACAGACTGTCCTTATTGCCATATTGTCTGAACAGCGAGGGCCCCCCACCCCGTGGTATTCATCCACTACTGGACATGATCTGCATTCTACATAAAATCTGGACTGCTGCTAAACAAGGCTTCTACTGTATGTACGAAAGGGGCCGGATCAGATCCGGTTCCTGGGGGAGAGTCCATGACATCATCGCCTCCAAAAGTAAAGTTATTTCTACACACTTTAGATACTTTAGTATCAATAAATAGCACAGTTATTATTTATTTGTGCAATCATTCTTTTCTTTCATAATTTGTGTACGACCCCTGAAACGCGATTCTGACATGATTTACCCCATTTGTGAACTCATATCCAGGCATCGAAAAGTGGTTTAAGTCAGCATATATGTATTTTCATATCTGAGACTTTTTATGATAAGATGCTAAAATTTTGTACATGACCTTATCATATGGGGCACATTTTACTCTTTGGAAAATTTTTTGTACAGAGGTACGGGGGGAGGTTGACTGTATAAAAATTTTAAATTTTGTATTTCTTCAAATTTAATCCTCCTGAAAATTTTAATAGATTTCATAAAATTATGTATGTTTCTTTTACGTAACTTTGTAATTTATTATATGGTCTATGATCAAGATAAGAAATATAACTTACAAATTTTAAGAAGCATGCTTTTAATCCAAAATTTAATGCTTTCAATATCCTTTGTCATTGATAATGCACTTGTATGCAAAACTTAAACAAAAACATAATTTTACCTCTGGACCATTCCCCTGATAAGGTGCAGTTCTAAAAATACTTAAATATGCATTGTCATTGACAATGTACTTGTGTGCATAATATGAGATTTTTTTTTTAAATATCAGTAATAATTTTTCGATCAAAAATGTAAAAGAATGTTATTGCCACTGGGAGCTGCCCCTGATGAGGTACAAACCTGAAACTATATGAATATTGCACAGTCATCAACAATGCATTTGTGTGCAACATTTGAGGGAAACCTATTAGATATGTTATTTCAACAAAAATGTAAGAGAATGTTTTGGCTTCTGTACCCTTCACCTGAAGAGATATGGCACCAATACATGAGTACTGCATTATTATCGAAAATGAACTGGCAACATTTGAAGAAAATCTGTTTGACGAAAGTGGGTCAAAAATCGATTGGAAGATTTCACCCAGACAACAAAGTTAAATTACTGCACTGATGCATGACAAACTACAAATTAATAATTTACTAAATTATATGGTTCAAATTTCTGTGTTTTGTAAATTTAAAGAATAATGTATTTGTCATTTTTACTTCAACAATGCATTTTACATGATTTAAGTTCTTCTATTACTATTTAACGAATACAAAATGAATCCTGAGTAAATGGAATTTTGGCACAGAAGTGGCATGATCTAACTCTTGTTTGGCATTCATTATTTTCACACATAATTTATTCAAATGAAATAAAAGTGACATTTTTACTTTATAAATTTATTTAAATGTAAACAGTGAATAAAACATCACAGACAAAATTGAAGAACTGTTAAAAGCAACAGAATCTGTCAGTTTTTTTCTTTCAATCCCACGAAATGTCTTCTTCGGACAAATGCTTCTTAAATTTTTGAAGAGATCGTAATAATTTACGGCGATCCATTGTAGAAAGATTACTTGGCTGTGATCTGGTGATAGATGCACTTTGCGTAGGATGAACATCATGTTTAATAATTTTTTTTTCCTTTACTTTAGATATTTTCTTTACTTCTGCATGGAGCTTTACTTCAGATTCAGAATATGATCGATGTGTTCTGGAACCATCATTTTCTACATGCTTCTATAAAATGTGATGTATATTAAATTCTGATGAAATTCTTACATGTAATTTGAGAATAAATAAAAATAAATTTTTCAATAAAGAATGACCAAAAAATATCAACAAAGAAACACACCCAATTTCTCTTAAATATATCAAAAAGATTTAAAAGTATTTAATGCATATAGAGTTACAAAGAAAATAGATAAATGAAATCCCCTATGAAATTTCTATATATCAATAGAATCTATATCAGTATGAGAAACTTTGAGTTATACCACACTATTATTCAAATAATCTATAAACTTTTACCCATTTACTTTATTTAGTCAATGTTATTATAATTTAGTTATGAAATTATTTTAACCCCTTTTTATTTTTATTATAATTAATTATTTAGTCAAGGCCATTATAATTTAGTTCTGAAAGAAAAAAAAAGAAGCAATTATGAATAGAAAAAATGATTTCAATCACAAAGATACAGAAATTGTAAAATTGTTATACCTATAAAGTGTGTGTGTCTGTCTGCGATGGCTAGGAAAATCTACCTCACATACAGCTGAAAATTTGGATGAGAATAATCCAAGTTGGGTCCAAATGCACCTGAGGCTCAGATTTTTTTTTTTAAATCTTTGGTTAATTACCTTCCTGTAAAATCCTGACTAAATTTCAAGCTATTGAGTACTTTGTTAATTCATGATGATGAGTTTTGAAGAATGGCTTTTAAGGGATTTTTTTTTTTTTTTGATAGAGATTTCTTCTGAGTCTCATGGCCTATATTATTTCATTTTAATGTTTATTAGCTTATGCATCAGCAAGCTAAATTAGAATAAACTTTTTTAAGGGAATCTGATTCATATAATGTAATACGCCAAGAAAATTATGCAGAACACAAATAGACTGACACAATTTAATATAGAGCACTGAATGTATCTACTATATTCTAATGTATTAAGAGACATTAAATGAAGTTACATTTTAAAAGGAAAAATTAATATATATATATTTTTTTTTGTTCCAAGCATTATTTATATCTGTCATACCAGGAAGATTGCTAACAGTTACCATTTTTTTCTAGTTTATTTAATGTTTAAATAAGGTGTTGGTCTCTTGGATTTTAAATAATATAATTTTTTTTTTTTATATTTCATGTAGGTGTCGAGATGCAAAACCTTCAGGAATTTTGAATAAATTGATAGAAATAGACTAATATAACAGATTATATTTATTATACTTTTATTCCTTTTAAGTACAAATGACATTTTTCAGTATATTAGAAGATTTTTATTTTATTTTCTAAAATTCGTCCAGAATTAAAATATACATAATCTGCCTATAAGTATGGGCCTTTTTGTTCAAAACACGTTTTAAAAACAAATATTAACATTATACTAGCTAGCTTCATCCGCTCCTAATTTATATCGGGGCCTCGAGTCTAATTGAATTCCGATTTGTATAGAACCTCGAACTGAACGAACCTTCGGCACCGTATACCGGCCATGCTTTGCATGCACCGGAAGAACAATTTGTATAAAACCTCAAACCAAACGAACCTCTGGTCTAGGTCCCTGCTGCCTTCAGCACCATATACCGGGCATTCTGTGCATGCATTGGAAAAGGTATAATTCTCTAACCAAACGAACCTTCTGCTTGGGTCCCTGCTGCCTGCGGCACCGTATAGCAGGCGTGCTGCGCACAAACTTCAAAGTCCATTAGTTCCATCTTCTACTGCCAGGTAGTGCAATCTTGTTCTATACAAACCTCAGGCACGTGTCCCCGCTGCCTGTGGCACCCTATAGCAAGCTATCGAAGTCCAGCCGAATGAGCCAAACCCTGTCGTAATCGGGCCCACAGAACCAGATTTAGGAAAGCACCCTTGGTACCCATACGACCCAAGATAATTTGAAATGAAATAGCAAATTCCTTAGCTTTTTCTTTTTTTGTATACAGAAATCAGGATTTTGCTAAAGTTTAAAATTATGGCCCAAATTAAAAAAAAAATCGAATCTATGAAATTTTAGCCCATTTTAAGCAAGGATGCATACTTTTCAGATCCAAAAATATGATATTTAAAATTTTTTTTATATAGCCTATAAAAATCACAGTCCCTTTGAAAAGCATCATTTTATCTCTACAAATAACAGCTGAGATGTCACCTCCAGAAATGGTGCTTTAAAGACATTTTTGAATAAATTATTTTTAAGCCATACAATTAAATAGAAAATATATATTGTAATTTCAGTTGTAATTAATGAAAAAATATGAAAATTACATATTTAGAATCCCCATGAAAAGATACTGATGGATGTATAATTTTCAAATCGATAAATGCAATATTTTTAAATTTTTGATAGTCCTGGAATCCTTTCACTATAAAGAAAGATGTTTTGTTTCATTATTTCTTCAGCAGACATTTTGACTGCATAGGCCACTTACTACAGTATTGAAATTAAAAGCTTTTTAATTAATATCTTCTCTTCTAATAGGTTGAATTTTACCTTCCTGAAATCACAATTTTTTTAAAACGTCCATTCGCAAATTTTCATGCGGATGGAGCGATTATTGCGTTTTTTTCGAAAAAGCCCAGAAAACCCTCAGTACGTCATCTTGTCTACAGCCAAAATGGAAGTTCTCGAGGTGCAGCTTGAAGGCGAAAGCTGATTGGTCGGTTGCGAGCCTCGCAACTTGACTTTGCAGTCAGACTTTGATTTTGCAGTCAAAACTGTAATTATTTCTTAGTTTCGGAAAAAATGTTCCTTTTTCGCTAATTTTCAAGACTTTCTTAATTAAGGGCTGACTTTTTCAAAACTAACTCCCGAAGGCCCGTATTTTTCTGAATTTTTTGACATCAAAAGCATTTTGCTGTTCACTACGCTCTCAGAGTTTATCCGGGTACGGATAGATACATACACATATAGATGTAAATTAATAATAGAGACTAATTATTAAAATGTGTCTGCCTAATAAAGGAATTTAAATCATTTAAACACTGCGATCGCAATGAGCAGCAACGCGATTTTGGTATAAAAAAATTCAGAAAATTCCAGGCCTCCAGGAGTTACAGTTTTGAAGTAGTCGGCCCTTAATTAACAAAGATATCAATTAAAAACCTCATCAAAATTAACGAAAAAGAAACCTATTGATCATAAACTTGAAACAAAATTACCTTTTGATAATACCAGAAATTGAAATTGTCTCTTTTTGATGCATCATTGAATAAAAAAAAAAAAACTGATAGGTATCGATCCAAAAATTGGGGTACACACGCAATCGATTTTTGTCGTTCCAAAAAATCAAATTTTTTGAAACTCTGACCGTAATTTTTCTTTATTTCGGCCCAAAACTGACCAGACAGGAAAAAGGTTACCGTAAAAAATGTACATTTGTCATATCCAAAGCCCACTCGCTTTTGGAAACGCATTGAAATAATTACTCTATGTCCACGAAAATTTGCAAACATATGTAAAAAAAAATCGCAAATTCAACAAAAAAAAAAAAAAAAAAATCATAAAAATCGATTAGTAACTTTTAAAAATATTAATTAAAACTCATTAATGAAAATGAAAAATGAATTTATTTCTATTCCAACAGGGCAGAAGCAAGACTGACAAGCAGACATCACGACACTTTCTGAAAAAAAGATATAAATTGATAAAATGATGCATTTGAAAATGATTGCAGTTTTTATAGGCTATATAAAATTTTCAAAAATAATGGATTTTCGAATCTAAAAAATATGCATCATTGCTCAGAGTGGGCTGACATTTCATGGATTCAAAAAATTTTCGAATTCAGTCCATAATTTTTTATTTTAGAAAAATACTGATTTTTATACAGAAAAAAAAAAAAAAAAAAAAAAAAAAAAAAAAGGAATAAAAAGGAATTTGTTATTTTTCTTTCAAATTATCTCGAGTCGTATCGGTCCCATCGCGACGTGGTTTGACTAATTCGATTCGACATCGATAGAACTTACCGATTTTAGTTCAAAGTTTCACTACCAGTGGGCACTTTCTTATCTATGGTTATATGGGCCCGATCACGACGAGGTATGGCTCATTTGACAGCCTCAAAGATTTCAGTTATGTTCGTATAGAACAGATTGCGCCCCCTGGTGGTGGAAGATGGAACTAATGGATTTTGCAACTAACTCTGGTTCTACGAGTCCCATCACAGTGCGGTTTGATTTATTCGACTCAACTTTGACAGGACTTATCGATTGTAGTTCCAAGTTTCACCATCAGGGGCGCTTTTCTATTTCGGGTTCTATGGGCCCGATCATGACGGGGTTTGGCTCATTTGACTGGATTTCGATATCTTTACAGATTTCGGTTATGTTCATATAGGACAGATTGCGTCCCTGATGGCGGAAGGTGGAACTAATGGATTTTGCAGCACGTGCGCAGCACGCTTGCTATACGGTGCCACAGGCAGAGGGGACAAGTGCCCGAGGTTCATATAGGATAGATTACGCCCCCTGGTGGTGGAAGGTGGAACTAATGGATTTTCATAGATTCGAGGCCCCGATGTAAATTAGGGACCTGCTAGTGGACGAAGCTAGCTAGTCAATTTCATTATGTTTGAAATAGCATAACATTTTAAAAGTACCCTGCAAATGATTTTTTTACACAGTCCATAAAGTAACAGAATTTTTTTGTGTGTCCCTGTAAATGAATAAGATGCCATGCATTCCATATTCCACAGAAAGAATGCTGTATTGTACCTTAAATATGTATATAAATTTCAGTATGTTTGATAGAGTGAACTTAAATATAATATACTGCAAACCGTATTTCCTCATAGACCATAATGCAACAGAATTCTTTTGTGTGTAAACGAATTATAAATGCTACACATTCTACTTTTAAGGGGAAATGTCCTACAGTAAACCCCAATAACATATACCAAGCTCATAGTAATCCAACTATATTTATGCAAATTAGACCACACACAGACAAACCAAAGTCATAAACTCTTTTCAACTATATTGGAAAGTAACAAAAAGGTAACCTGAAAATTCCTCAAACTGCAATGAATTTTTATTTAACATCAACTTGTTTATTTATTAAAATGTGCTATTTCTCTTAAAAATTGTCATTTCTTTTGTTACTTCAAGTTTCTATTCAAGAAAAATCAATGTAAATAATATTTAAAAGTGTATACTCTTCATATACTCCCTAATTTTTGTACAGAAGAAATTACCTAAAAAGTACATACAAAGATAAAAAAAAAAAAAAGATATAAATTAACTTTAAAAAATGTAAACAAAACATTATTATACTTACATTAATTTGAGTTCCATCATTTTGACTATTTCTAACTGAATTTACTTTAGGACCAAGTTTTTCTATTTGAGAAGCATCCATATTTTTAACCAATTTCTGTTGTTTCCTGCAGGATGTAAATCATTTTTAAATTAAAATTTCAATAAATAAATATAATACCAAACTTTTTTTACTAGTATCTATAGTTCATCTTTCACCCCTTTCAAGATTTATGTAAGACGTAAAATATCTATTCATTATTTGGAGCTTAATTTATTTTATAAGGATTTAGGAAGTAATTTCCTTAATAATATTGTAATGGAGGATACAACTACAGAGATACAACAAATAAACAATGTTTTGTTTCATCTCCGATTCCTTTGGTGTAGGGTATGCAACTTGAGGTAAATATCTTCAAAAAAGTTTTACATATATGAATTAGATAGATAGTTGATAAAGGAATCCTAGATTAAAAAATATGAAGTAGAACAGTGTATTACCTTATTAATTGAAATGCACTGTTATTCAACAAACTACGAATTCTTTGATTAAAAGAATATTCAAAAAAATTTATCGATTGAAGTAAATTTTTGTGTTTGAATTTATTAATGTGATTTAATATAATAATTTTAATAGTAATGTAATTAATTCAGGTGGTGTTCAATCTGATTCCTTAATATTATGTCTATGAGTAAATGAACACTGGGGTTCTAGTGAACCTCTGTTCATTATTGCAGCACAAATAATAAACTAATGATTAATGATATTAGAAATATTATTGAGAAAATTCAAGATAACTTTACAGGACTAAGGTAAATACCAAAGGAATTATTATTATTGTTGTTATTAATGTATAATATAATACTTTAAGATATCTGAATAACAAACAATGAGTATGAGCACACAGCAAATACTATAATATACACAGCAGGGCTTGAAATTCAATTTTTCCAAAGAGGGGAGTCTCCCTCCCAATATTTTTAAATGGAGGGGAGTTGTAATGTTTGGGAGGGAGAAAAAAAAATCTTTAAACCCCATTATTAATGTACGTGCTATTTAAAGAATTACATTAATGCAGACATGACAAAATACCATTGAAAACATAAGTCAACTCAGAATGATTATGTAAATGTTTATTTTTATTATAAAAAAAGGAAAAAAGTTAAATTTTATATATGTAGTGTATTTTTCTAGTTCCACCAAATGTTAGGGACCCTTAACAATTAGGTTGTTAAATGAATTTCTGAATTTAGATTTTATTTGATTTAGGGGTGCTGAAGCCTCTTTCACAAGGTACACTTTTACTCCTTCACAAGGATTAAAAAGGTTTACTCCTTTACCTCAAGGAGTAAAAGTAATAAGATCTTTGCAGCTCTTCTAATCTCATTTTTGTTTAGTGCTGACTGTAGGCCAATTTAACAGGGTGCAGCGACTGGTGGCTCTTACTGCCCTATTCTGTTCTTTTCCCTCTTTTCGGTCGCAGGAAAAAAAAAAAATCTTTAAATACGTCTATTTTTCATCAGAAAAAATTATGATTTTAGTCTAGGGAATTAAATAATGAAATTCGTCTTACGCATGAACAGAAATAGATAAGGACTTCTAAAGAAATAGTGTTAATATCGATTTGCGACTTTGGTACAACTGTGCTAAGGTAACGCCACCTACAAACAACAATACAGATAAATGCCATAGAATAAATCTATTATACCTACTAGACGATGGCTGTCAAGCAGACGATTTGAAGAGGTAGATGAACTAATACAACTGTTCTACACAGACATTGTATTTGAAACATTTTTCGAGAAATGATTTTCTTCTTCAAAAGGCTATTTTATTAGAAGTCCTTATCTATATCTATGTTCATAGAAAAAAAAATCGCTAAATTTGTCGATCAGTCGTGGGAAAAAATCGCGAAGTTTGCTAATCGGTCGCAAGAAAATAACATTAAATTCGTCAGTTAGTTGCGGAAAAAAATCTTGACATTTTTCAGTGAGGCGCGAGAAAAAAAATAGTGAATTTTATAAATCTGTCACCAGAAGAAACCAAATAATTCGCCAATCGGCTACGGAAAAATTTGCAAAGTTCGTCAGTCGGTCAAGGAAAAAAACGTGAAGTTCGTTGATTGCTCACCAGAAAATATTGCGAAATTCGTCAATCAATCGGGGGAAAATATTGTTAAATTCATCAGTTGGTTGCGGGGAAAAATCGTGAAATTCATCTGTCGAACGCAAAGAAGAAAATCTAAATTTGTCAGTCGGACACAGGAAAAAAAAAATCACAAACTTTGTCAATCTGTCGAAAGAAAAAAAAGAAGAAATTACGTGAATTTCGACGATCGATCGCAGAAAAAAGGCGAATTTCGTCAATCTGTTGCGTAAAAAACGCAAAGTTCGTCAATCAGTCGCTTAAAAAATGCAAAGTTCGTCGATCAGTTGCTTAAAAAATGCAAAGTTCATCGATCAGTCGCGGAAAAAACGCAAAGTTTGTCGATCTGTCACGGAAAAAACGCAAAGTTCGTCAATAAGTCGCTTAAAAAATGCAAAGTTCGTCGATCAGTCGCGGAAAAAATGCAAAGTTCGTCAATCCGTCGCTTAAAAAACGCTAAGTTCGTCGATCAGTCATTTAAAAATACAAAGTTCTTCGATCAGTCGCGGAAAAAATGCAAAGTTCGTTGATCGATCACGGAAAAAATGCAAAGTTCATCGATCTGTCGCAGAAAAAATGCAAAGTTCGTCGATCAGTCGCTTAAAAAATACAAAGTTCGTCGATCAGTCACAGAAAAAACGCAAAGTTCGTCGATCGATCGCAGAAAAAACACAAAGTTCATCGATCTGTCGTGGAAAAAACACAAAGTTCGTCAATCAGTCGCTTAAAAAATGCAAAGTTCGTTGATCAGCCGCCTTAAAAACGCAAAGTTCGTCGATCAGTCGCCTAAAAAATACAAAGTTCGTGGATCAGTCGCGGAAAAAACACAAAGTGCATCGATCTGTCGTGGAAAAAACGCAAAGTTCGTCAATCAGTCGCTTAAAAAACGCAAAGTTCGTCGATTAGTCGCGGAAAAAATGCAAAGTTCGTCAATCCGTCGCTTAAAAAACGCTAAGTTCGTCGATCAGTCATTTAAAAATACAAAGTTCTTCGATCAGTCGCGGAAAAAACGCAAAGTTCGTCGATCGATCACGGAAAAAATGCAAAGTTCATCGATCTGTCGCAGAAAAAATGCAAAGTTCGTCGATTAGTCGCGGAAAAAATGCAAAGTTCGTCAATCCGTCGCTTAAAAAACGCTAAGTTCGTCGATCAGTCATTTAAAAATACAAAGTTCTTCGATCAGTCGCGGAAAAAACGCAAAGTTCGTCGATCGATCACAGAAAAAATGCAAAGTTCATCGATCTGTCGCAGAAAAAATGCAAAGTTCGTCGATCAGTCGCTTAAAAAATACAAAGTTCGTCGATCAGTCACAGAAAAAACGCAAAGTTCGTCGATCGATCGCAGAAAAAACACAAAGTTCATCGATCTGTCGTGGAAAAAACACAAAGTTCGTCAATCAGTCGCTTAAAAAACGCAAAGTTCGTTGATCAGCCGCCTTAAAAACACAAAGTTCGTCGATCAGTCGCCTAAAAAATACAAAGTTCGTGGATCAGTCGCGGAAAAAACGCAAAGTGCATCGATCAGTCGCGGAAAAAACACAAAGTTCGCCAATCAGTCGAATAAAAAATGCAAAGTTTGTCGATTAGTTGTGGAAAAAATGCAAAGTTCGTCGATCAGTCGCGAAAAAACGCAAAGTTCGTTAATCGGTTGTGGGAAAAAAATCACGAAATTTATCGTTCGGTTGCAGGTAAATTAAATAACGCAAATTTCTCCGGAAAATGGTGAAATTTTTTGGGCGGGAAGCTCCCGCCCACGATCTTTTTTTGGGTGGGATTTCAAAATTTTTGGCACGAATCCCGCAATCCCTCCCTAAAATTCAAGCCCTGCACAGGCAGCAAACATGGGTGTATGTACAGTAAAACCTGTTGATAATGGACACTGCAGGGAGAGCCAACTTAGCCCGTTATTCAGAGAACAGAGGTCAAATATATGCACATAATATTTGTACTGGGTATTAAAAAAGTGTTTGCTAAACAGAGGTGCCCACTATTCAGGATGTCTGTTATGGAGTGTATATACATATATATACAAGGCTTGACAAATGCGGTCGCCACTGGCGACCAAGTTAATTAATCTGGAGGCGTTTTTTTCTTCTTCAAAAACTAACCTAAGAAATGAACACAAACAAATTGTTTCTCTTCCCTCAGTATTAAGAAATAAACTTAGAAACTAATATACAAACAAAAGATATTTTTAACTTTTATTTTTAATTTGGCAAAAATAAGTTCAACAACTGAAATTTTTACTTTCGTCTATCTATATTAGAAGAAAGTATTGTAATTGAAATTTTTTTCGACTTCTGCTTTTCGACGGATTTACACGTTTTAGGGGTCAGAGATTCCGAAAAACATGTTTTTACAAAATGTCTGTCTGTCCTCATTGTATTATCGAAAAGTGTATGAAGTTATGCTTCAAATTGAACCAATTTTTTTTCTATATTTTTGGCTATGGCCAACAACAGGTCCCACTTGAATTTGGGGATATTTCGACCAAAGGGGGGGCACTACCATTTTCTGAACATGTCGGTTAATTCAGCTTTTACAATATTTCTTTTTCTTTCTTATTTTTAAGAGATATGTAATTGTGATAAGTTTCATTAGAAAACTTAGTTAACTATGCTTGTTATTATTTTTTCTCAATTAATTTATAAAAACTTTTTTGATTAATAGAAATTAATGACAGGGGAGGGGGTAAATATTTTTCATTGATGACTAGATTTTTTTGCTGGCTACCAGATTTTATCAAATTTGTTAAGCCCTGTATATATATATATATATATATAATTCAGATAGATTAGAATATAATGGTAATGTATAGGTTAGATTATAAGAAGAAATGGATAAAATTTAGATAGATTAAAATATGGTGATATAGGTATATTATAAGAAATGAATAAAATTCTTACATAGCAAGCGCACATAAATCTCTTGTTAATTCATTTATCAGCTTTGTATTATCCTCTGAATTTTCTCCAGTAGAATTCTTGTCAGTAAAGACAGTGGAATGTGCTTTGGCAAAAGTTGATTTTGTGACACCAGGTTTCAGTTTTTCTCCAGCAGAATTCTTTTCAATAAAATCAGTGGAATGTGTATTAGCAAAATTGGATTTTGTGAAAGTAGGTTTCGATTTTTCTAAAGCTGAATTCTTTTCAGTAAAATCAGTTGAATGTGTACTGGCCAAAGCAGATCTTGTAACATTGGGTTTTGGTCCGCAAAGTACTTTACTATGTTGTTTCATCCTTGCTATCATAGTTTGCAAATTAGCAACCACAGAATGACTGGCAGTAGCAGACTATTAAAAAGAAAAAAAAAAAAAAAAACATGTACTTCTGAAATTGTGAGAAAGATCTTTAGTCATTGAAAAACATATTTTAAGAAAAAATGCTCAATAAAAAACATAACAAGGCCTATTTTATCTTTTAAGGATATCAGAGCTTTCTTAAATTTCAATAAATCTAGTAAAATTTTGTTTGGTAGATTATTACTAAAATTTATATAATGCAATTTATGGAAAAAATGCCATGCCATTTACGAGTATAAAAGTAAAAAAATTCTTAAGTATGGTACATTAATTTTTTAACCCTGAATAGTTATAAATACCAATTTATGTTGCTTCAATGAATTAGATATAAAATTTTACAAACACCTTAAAACTGTATTAAAGTTTGATAAATGTCACCTGCCACAGCATTTTATAGTATCCGTTGTGGTGTTTACAGTTTTTACTGTTTATTAAACACATTCTCACTACTGTGCTGCTTACACTGCATACAGAATTTACAATATTTATTTAATTTTATTAGGCTGAATATTGTGAGAGAGTGATATCTTCCAATAATTACAGTATAGTAATACTTCCTTCCCCATTTGTATTTTTCAAGTTTTAATTTGCATACTTATGAGTATTACAGCTGAAATAGTAATGTACTTTCATATGTACATGGTGTATATATACTTATACCTTAGTGATGGTTTATGTGAACATTTTAATAATACAGTAAGACCTCTAAATAGCTGACACCTCAGAAATGCAGAATTTGTTGGTTATCAGAGGTAAAATCATACAAATATACAGGTGTTAGGGACTGAAAAAGTGTATGTTAAATAGAGGTGTCAACTATTTGGAAGTGTCCATTAGGGAGGTTTTACTGTATATCTACAGAGGCTGTTCGCACATTTTTTAGACAAGTTTGTTTTGGTATTAAAAAAAAATTGTCCGCATCGAGAAATTAATTTTCACAGCTAAAATGTTTTTGAAAGTATAAATGCTCGTCTGGTGCAACTGAAAATTTTGTCTAGATGCAAAATGGCGCTTTTAAAGAACCGATGGATGGAAGACTATATTTCTGCACTTTCTGAAGAAAATTAATCGTATTCAGTTATTAAAATATCCTGAGAAAGGCATGGTTTTTCTATATCTAAAGCCCCAATAGGTAATATTGTCAATAAGACAATGAAAAAATGTGAATGCCTGGCTTCAAGTAGAAAAATTGCTCCAAATATGTACCCATGAACGAAAAGGAATTCTTCAAATATTGTAAAGGTAAGATCTTTTATGGTAAAAAAACTCTTCCAAGTCAACAGACTGTTGCTAAATCATTAAAATGCTCAGTGTCAACTGTTAACAAAATCATTAACACTGACTTGAATTTTAACTAGTCGGATGTGTCAATCCCAAAACTTTCTTCTATCTCACACAGGTTTCACATACCTTAAAAAGAATCAGCACCAATTTATATCAAGGTCTAACTGAAACTCAAGTTTTATTAAATTCCGTGCAATATTTCTTGAGATATGACTATCGCTAAAATCGTGAAAATTCTGCAAAATGCTGCAAAATGCTGCATAGTAGCACCACCTGCAGGGCGATTTTTACCAAAAACTAATTAGCACCAATTTATATCAGAGACTAACTGAATCTAAAGTTTTATTAAATTCCGTGCATTAGTTCTTGAGATAGAGCTATTGTGGAAATCGCGAAAAATGCTGCATAGCAGCGCCACCTGCCAGGCAATTTTTACCAAAAACTAATCAGAAACAATTTATATCAGGGAATAACTGAATCTAAAGTTTTATTAAATTTCGAGCATCAGTTCTTGAGATAGAGCTATTGCGGAAATCGCGAAAAATGCTGTATAGCAGCGCCACCTGCCGGGCGATTCTTACCAAAAACTAATCAGCACCAATTTATATCAGGGACTAACTGAATCTAAAGTTTTATTAAATTCTGAGTATTAGTTCTTGAGATAGAGCGCCCACAAAATTTTTGTCACATACAGACAGAGTCACAGACAGACATTTTCTAAAAATATTCAAATCGTGTTCAGGACCTTCTAAAATGTATAAATCCATCGAAAACCAGAAGTAAAAAATTTTCATGAATCCAATACTTTCTTCTTGTAAAGATAGAAGAAAGTAACAAGGACAAAAAACACAATGTTCACCGTCTTTCTTCACGACATATTGTCGAATGCAGAATTCTTTATGAGAAGCATTTATCCAGAGAAAAATGTTGTTACAATAGCTGAAGCTTGGGTCTATTTAAATGATTGTAATAAAAAGAGATCTATTTATTATCATCAAAGGTGAGGAAAAAATCTTAAAACATGGTTCAATGTATCTAAAGAAAGTTTTAGCAATGGATTTATGATTGTTACTGGCTTTGCATATAATGGCAAATTAAAAATAAAGAGAGTGGAGAAAAAAGTTAAGATCGACTCCACATACTATCAGAAACATATTTTACTCCCAAACAGGGTCGTACTGGCCCACCGGGCAACGAGGCAAATGCCCGGTGCGTCTTCGTCACTTTGCACGTTTAAAGTTGTACATTCTGAAAGGCATAAAATTTCAAAGATTTTCATAGGGCAAATTAAAAAGTAATAATTTTTATTTTTAAAAGTATAGCATAAGCAAACTGTGTGGGATCAAAGACAATTAGATAACCCAATTTCGAGATAACATAAATTATCTACAATCAGATGTGCTATTGTTACACATGTTATCCTGGAACATCGTGTTTTTGTAATCCTGGCGCCCTTGGTCAGATTGTTTTCAATGCCTCTGCAAAAATAGCTTTCAAAAAACTAATATCGTGTTCGTGTTTTTGTTATTATAGCGCCCATGGTCAGTTTTTTTCCAGCGCCTCTGTAAAAAAAACTTTTAAAAAAACTAATATCGTATTTATGTTTTTGTTATTATGGCGCTCTTAGTCAGACTTTTTCAGCGTCTTTCAAAAATAACTTTAAGTTTTAAAAAACTAATATCGTGTTCGTGTTTTTGTAATTATGGCACCCTTGGTCAGATTTTTTTCAGCGCCTCTGTAAAAATAACTTTCAAAAAATTAATATATATTTTTTAAATCATGGCGCCCTTGGTCAGATTTTTTTCAGCGCCTCTGTAAAAATAACTTTAAAAAAACTAACACCGTGTTTTGTAATCCTGGCTCCCTTGGTCAGATTTTTTTTCAGCGCCTCTGTAAAAATAACTTTCAAAAAACTAATATCGTGTTTTTGTAATCCTGGCGCCCTTGGTTAGATTTTTCCAGGGCCTGTTTAAAAATAACTCTAAAAAGACTAATATCGTGTATTTGTAATCATAGTGCCCTATGTCACATTTTTTTCAGCGCCACTATAAAAATGACTTTCAACAAATTAATATAGTGTTTTTGTAATTACGGCACCCTTGGTCAGATTTTTCAGCGTCTGAGTAAAAATAACTTTCAAAAAATTAATATAGTGTTTTTGTAATCATGGCGCCCCGTTGGTCAAATTTTTCCAGCTCCTGTATAAAAATAACTGTAAAAAACTATTATCGTGTTTTTGTAATAGCTCTTCCCCCACCTACCCACCCACTTACACACACGTACACTCCTCACAAGCACACACACACAGAGTTGAATTCAGACACTTTTCTCCGGGAGGTACTTCTGTGGCTCTGGGAGGGGGGGGAGGATTTTAGAGTTCAGGGGTGGATATTGTACTTTTTGACCATTCAAAACACAAAACCTCACATTTTCCGCAAGGGACATTTTATTGCTTGGAGGGGGGAGGATGGGTCACTGCCTGAATTCAACACTGCACACACATAAATCAATGCTCTTAGTTCTAATAAACTGGAACATTCCATAATTTCTTAATGTTAATATAGGTTACACCGCCAAGACTAATTTTTCACAAGTTTTTGGGCAATGGAAACTTATGTAAATTTTGCTTTTCAAAGAATAAAAGGTTAATTTTTCATATCTATTTGAAAAATTTTTACAATTTTTTAGCATTTGAAAATGCCAATAGTATCTAAAAACCTTTTTTTTTAAAACTGTATCTGCTTAACAACTCTAAACTTCAAACACCACCCCGATTTACAAATTGAAAAATACACATGACATGTAATCGAAATAAATATATAAACCACTGAAACTTGTAAAAGTCGTTTCACTAAAGAATGGATGAAAGAGAAGCGCAGATGTGTATTTGTTTAGTTTTCAGTGCTGTTAGTGGGAGTTCCTAAGAAGACAAATTCCCTAAGAAGACATTTTGGTGGAGTTTCACCTTAGATATCCAATGGTATCTGTAGTAATACCAGATGTGACACTTTTTATTGATTATACCATATTGTGGGATTTTTGGATCTCTGTAACTTTCTGAAGAAAATAGAAACCGGATGTGGAGGTATTTTTCCATGAAATACTAATTAACACACGTTCGGCATACAGACATCAGCAAAGAAAGAAACTTTAAAAACGAAAAAATAAAATATCGAATTAAGTAACTGTTATAGGAGTTTTATAATGTTTTGAGTAATAACATAAGCTGTCCAAAACTTTTTGACGATATTATTAAACAATTTTCATTGATACATACTTTAAATTTTTAGACATTCCCATTAAGGTGAAAACGAAAAATAACTTTGCCAATAAACCTTATCATTTTTTAGATACTTTTTTTTTCAAGATATCAAGTAAGAAATAGATGCAAAATAATGAACACATATAAGCTTATTGCGGTAGAAAGAAACGTGTTCTTCTTCTTTTCTATATTTTATCCGGGCAATTCTTTGAGAAACGGGACATGAATAGCAAAAACTTACATAACTCAGAATTTTATCAAATTTTGGAGTTTTGTAGCAAAAAGTATGCACTTTTCATTTATTAGCAAATTTTTTATTTTATGGTCTTAAATAAATCCAGAAAGTCAAGTTTAAACAGATATCCAGAATAGTACAGTTTAGATAAATACCCATACTAAAAGTTTAAGATCATGAATACCACATAAAATATGCTAAATTTCTAGATGTTTTTGGTCTGTTGATTTCTAAAGAGAATATTTTAAGTAGGAATATTGTTAAAATAAAAATATATGAGGTTCTAATTATATTAATTAATAAATTTTAATGAAGTGAATGTATGGTGTAATTCCGTTACTACAATGATGTTTAAATTTTATTTATTTTAAGAATAATATTACTAAAAAATACATATTCTGTTTTTTCTTAGTGGTTCTCTGGAGGATTAAAGTGATACAAAAAAAATTGTAATATGTTTTTTAATTAGTGGTATAATTAGCAGTAACGGAATTACATAATGAGTAACGGAATTACAGTAACAGAATTACATTGTACTTTTTTATGGTGTTATTAAATTCTAGATAATAGGAAAAGCATATTTAAATAAATGTACATAGTATTTTGTCGTATTTAAGTATTTTTAATTTAAAATAGGGATTCAGTGTCATTAAGTTTTATTTGCTGTTCATCAAAAAGAAAAAAAAAGTAGCTATATTATGATTGATGTAATGTAAACAATAGGTTAAGTTGTGTACAGCTTTTGTGAAGTAAAATTAACAACTAAACTTTAAAAAGTTTAGTTGTTTAAAAAAATTTACTTATGAAATAACTAAATTTAAAAATGTTTTGCAGCAAAATAATGGTGTGAAAATAAGTTTTTCAAAATCTGCTAGTCGTCACTACGTCCAAGGCAAATTTTGCTAAAAGATGTCCCACACACTACTTGCTTATGCAAGTACCATGAAAATAATAAGGCTGCTGATAATCGCTTTAGAAAAAGCTTTACCACAAATCCCAATATCTTTCAGAGAATTTTTTTCTGTTATTGCTTGTAATCAGGATAATGAAAGATGTGTGCTCTCTGATTGCAACAATTGCCCTCAACTTTCTTCTATTAAAACTTATGATGATTTTGGGGATGTCAAAGATTTGGAAGTGCTTAAAACTGTTGAAAATTGAACTGTAGAGAGGTGCTTTGCTGAATTAGAAGAACAAATTCAAAATTTTCTGAGTCACACATACATAAAGAGGAGACAAACGGAATCTTACCAATTTCAAAAATTAGATGTCCAACATAATAGTTCAAAAGTAGTAATCCAAGTGGATTTGGCAGAGAACTATACAACGATGAACCAAAATGAAATTCAATCGTCTTATTGTTCATACAACCAATTTACTCAGTTTACTGTCTGTGCTTGGGAAGGAGAAAACATACACTTCATGGTTATTGTATCTGATTATATGTCACACGATAAATATGCAGTATTAGCATTTTTGAAATTAATAAATTCAGGAACTAGAAACTAAACATAAAAAATACGATGAGATAGTATTTTTTTCTAATGGAGCATCTAGCCAGTTTAAACGAAAGTATCTGTTGTGTGCTCTCACCCATCTGAAAAGAAATCACTTGGAAGTTTTTCGCCACAAGCCATGGTAAGGGTGCCATAGATGGGATTGGAGAGAAGGGGGTAATGAAAAGAATTGTGTCTACAGCAGTATTATCCAAAGAAGATCAAAATACAAAATGCTGCAGATTTTTTTTGTGTGGCTAAATCAAGGTGTAAAAAAATTACAGACTATACTGTGGAACAAAAGAAGTAGAAAGTAATATGCAAGAGTATAATAAAATTTAGGAAAACATTTTCCCCATTCCCAATGTGCACAGTCTACATTTTGCCAAAGTTATAGGTGAATGTACGCTGGAACAAAAAAAAGGTGTATTTTTCAAGTGTTTCTACATGTCACAATTTTAATCTCGAACCTTTCTGTGAGCCTAGGAATAAATTTAAACTCCCAGTTTGTAGTTGGATAGTGGGTTTTAATAAAATATATGCCTGCTTCTCCAAGCAAGAAAATAGAAATTGCAGACCATTATATAGAGCAAGTACTTTTGAAAGAATCCTCTCGGTTATATGTAAAGTTTTAAAAATGAAATGGGGACACTTTTATCTGGCCCTCTCAAGATGACTTTGATTATGTTGAACAGGAAGATGTTTTGATGACCCTTTCAGTACCACAAATAGATCGTTGGGGTCATTTAGTCTTTAAAGATGATCAATTTGAAAAAAAAAATTAATGTAAAGTAAAATGGTAGCAACATTTGTGTTGTATCTTGGTACTAGAAATAAAATTATGAATTTAAAAAGCCTAATTTTCAGAAGATGTAATTCCATTACCATTGATGTAATTCCGTTACTACCTATTTAAATTGCAATTAAAAATATTCACTAATGAGTATATTCTCAGCAACAAATGTTTTTTAGAGTATAACATGTAGTTAATAGAACCACATAACACAAACAATGAAAGCCCGGTTAGATTCACAGGAATTTAAATTTAACCAAACAACACTTTTATCTTTGTCTTTTTCTGTAATTCCGTTACCAAGCATTTAAAAATTTCTAAAAAAATTCTATATTATTTGATAATTTTTTCAAATGCATTACTTTGTTTTCTGTGTCTGTAGTTATTATACCTGCAAAAAATCAGAACTAAAAAATAATAATAAGCAGTCTTAATTCTAATAAAAACATAAATTTGTTCTGATTTGTAATTTCGTTACCAAAGAATTGCCCATCCCCATTACGCAATTAAGTATTTCTATTTTCTTTGACTTTGTTTTGCAATACAATGCTTAAATATAATTTTGATAGTACATATTATTTTTAAAAAATCTAAATATATTTGAAGCTATTGCTGCTCTTCTGGTGCATGTCTTTCTTTATTTTTTTGTCTGTGTGTGTGAGTTGCGGCGACTATTAAAATTAAATTTGGCTTCTGTAATTAAAATAAACAGCAATTTAAAATTAAATATGATTTATTTTAGTGACTAGGTGAGATAAAGAGTGGAAATTACGGAAAGCTTTTTTTTTTTTTTTCTTTTTTCAAAATGCCGATTGTTTTGAAGAGATTATTCAACTTTTATCGAAGAAAAATGAGGATTTTTGATGGTAAAAAAAAAAAATCCTTAGTGCTCTGCATAATTATATAAGAAAAAAAGCTGACAAAATTAGAAGTAAAACAATTCAGTATTATTAAAGTAATCGTGTCATGGTCATATATTTAAAAATGCAATTTTGAGAAAAACTAGTTTCAATTTTATTGTAGAATGCTTATTATATATATATATATTATATAGAATCGTCTATTCCAGATTCTGGCCACATAAAAAAGTCTTGATTCCGTTGATAAAGCCGCTAAAATAAAAACTCGATTTTCCGAAATTTATAAATTATGATTACGTGCAAATCCTTAAGGCGATTTTCGAAAAAATATTTTTTAACGTTCAGTAATGCAAAAATTTCTGCTCATTTACAAACATAAAAATAATGTTCGACAAGAAACGAATTTTGGTTACCTTTCTAGTTTCGACAGAAAACGAAAAAGAAATTATCTTAAAAATATATTCAAAGTAATTAACATAAACATGCATGTTATCTGAATAATGTTTTGCGTAGAAACGGAAGTACATAATTATTAACTAAAAATTAATTTTATTGAAATAAAATGAATTAAATATAAGGTGCTATAAACATAAAAAATGATTCAAAAATAATTTAATTTAAAAATAACGAATTTAATCAATATTATTAATACCTTCTAGATTTATCCCCTTTTATGTGAATACATAGCATGTGCGGCTCTTTGGATGGTAGTGGCATTTGGGAGAAGATAGGGAGGTGCAGTTATAGTAATACCGATTATTCGGCAGTATTTTCGCCGAAACTAAGATTTTGCACTAAAAACGAAAATGAAACCGAATATTCGGCCAAACTCTACATAAATGAATGAGAATTGCAGGCTTGGTCATTGAAATAATTTGTAATACAACAGATTCTTTTCTTTAAATTAATCACATCTTGAGTTAAAATTGATTGTTGTCTTGTGACAGCAGTTTTTTTCCTCTTCCCGCACTGTCGCGTCCGGAAATTAGGTTCTAAACGGTACCTTTGACAGCATTTTCTGAAATATCTTTTGCTTTTCCTAAAAAAATATGAAAGACAGTTGTATTACAAAGTTTCTGATGGGCAATAAAAAAATAGCTGGTATTTTCGGCCACTTAAAGCAATCAGCAGTTGTAATGAAATTTAATGAAAACATTTCAAACAAAATTATCATGCAATACAATTCAAGTAATACTTTTCAAAGTAATACATTCAAAGTAATGCTTTTAAAGAATTATTACTTTTCCAAAGATTTTCTGCCCCCCCCCCCTGCCCTGCGTATACACATGAGTTGCAGTACAAAAGAACAAGATCTTTGAAAAACAGAAACAATCCCAGTAGCCCAATAGCTTTTGTAAATGTAAGTTTGCTCATTTGAAAGGAAACCTAAATACATTATGTCCGGGAATTATTGTCCACCCCACAGAAACTGGAAATGCATGTGTTTCTAATTTTCAACCAATAATCGGTATAAATAAAGTGCTCTTGATGTGAAATTTGCTTCGTTTGTCTCGTTCTATCCAGTGTCAAAGAACTACTCCGTCTTTATATTATTTGCCGGTGACCTGAGTTATTTACTTATTTTAGTGTAATCTGAAACATTTTTTCTTATAATGAGCTTGTACTTCAACCTTTAAAAAAAAAAATAGTGTACAGTGTTATAAAATATCATCACCACAGCTCAGATATGCTGATGTTGCATTTTGCATAACAAGAACTGTGACTTATCCATGGAAAAACAATATAAGGTAAAAGACTACAAATTAATTTTTTTGATTGTATCTCTTTCACAAGAATGTTTATTAGTTTGAATTTTTGCGAAATCTGCAAAATTTGCCTAATGTATTTCTTTATTTTCTCTTTGTAACTGTGGCGAGAAAAAAAAAAATCCCTGCCGGCTCGGCCTACAGGCGGGGTTAGATTTTGAAGTTAGCTACTAATTTCACCAATAAAAACTTAAATCAAGATTAGAGATAAACCCAGGTCTTCACTAAGAATGAGCTCTAGAGACCTAAAATTTCTTAAGAAGTTTGTTTTGTTTATACTGTCTTTATACCTCACATTTTCAACAAATTTATGAACCTATTGTCGTTTTTGTTATTTTTGAAGAATTCTAGTTCTATTATAAAAACAAAATTCCTAGCTTGAAAACAATGTCCTGACATATTCAACACTTGAAAGAGGGGGTTAATTTTCGTACTTTTCGAAACAGATTGATAAGTTAGAAAGCATAAAGATCTTAGATGGGATTTGGTGTTTTCCGTTTCGGTCTCGACCGGTTCAGCCGATGCATGTTTCGAAAGACGGGCTAAAAAAAAAATGCCGCTTTCGGCTTGTATCTGCCTCCACACTTTGGAACGTGATTTCTGGCACTCGTTGGTGCAACATTTTTCGGTCAACCTTTTAACCCCTTCGCGACGAGAGCACTTTCCTTAATTTTTAATCTTTTACCACTGGTTTTTCACAACAGAAAATTTTCTGTAATTGAATCGCGAAAATGCTCTGACTAAGTAAGGTAAACTTTACAATAAAAAATAACTGAGAAGAATAATGAAGGATTCTGAGCACCTTAAGTGGCACGTATACCGGTCGCTCGTCTCCAAGGGGTTAAATTGCGGGGTTTAATTAATATCTCGGCCAATTATATAAAAAAAATAACAAAATTGAAACTCAGGTGTATTAAGACCTGCCTTGGACTATTCTCATCCAAATTTACAGACCTTTCGCGCAGTAAATTTTCCTAGACATTTCTTTCTTTTTTTTTCCGCACACACAAACACATACTCAGAGAGAGAAACACCTTTCTTTTATTATAGATATCCTTCAAATAAATTACAAACACAAAATTATTTCTGACAAAATTGTGATACATATGGCTATTAGTATAAAGTTGTAGTTGGCAATAAAAAAGAAAAAAAAATCTGTTAAGGGGACTAGGTATCCTTGATTCAGCGAAAAATGACATAAAAATATCGATTCTCTTATTTTTTGCTTAAATTATACTTTATTACCCTTAGTACATTCTCAGGAAGTTTTGTAAAGATTTGATTATTATAAGTACGGTTTAAAGCGAGAGTGGTCGAGAGGTTGTACCCTCGAAGCAGGTAGACGGGAGGTGCTGGGTACGAACTCAATTGCGCCCGTCGGATTAATCGTTGGGAGTTTTCCGTGGTTTTCTTCCAACCTTTGATTTCCTTGCATAATTACGTGTTAGGTTCCCTTAGAAAGCCCCCCCCCCATGGAGGGCACCTCCCCCCCCTTTAGGGCCTATATCCCCCGTGTTGATAATTGGTCGTCATGAACACAATCAACCAACCTTTTATGGTCTTTGATAAAACTAAGTATCAGATTTACAAGAAAGTAAAAAGTTTTTTTTTTTTTTTTTTTTACACATAAAAATGTAAAATAAATTCAGTTTTTCACTGTAATTTTACAGGTACTAGCACATTTTATTTTTTTTCACCCAAACTAATTAACTTAGGAAAAATCCGATACTTAAAATTGTAGAGCACACTTCTATGAATACTTTTTAAAAAATAAGCTGAAAATGTTCAAAATTGTAGAAGATACATTTTCAAATTAACTTAAAATTGCCCAAAATAAAAATTAAATTTTTCGAAAGTTGCCTGGAAAATTGAATAATTTCTTATTAGAATCATTTTCCTTTCATTGAGTCCTTTATTATTATGCCAAAAATGTACCTTAAAATACTTAAATAAAAAAAATGTTCAAAAGGTACCTAGTCCCCTTAAAATAAAATTTATGGCCAACCTTCTTGGGACTTAAATTACATATGAAAGGAAGGGGAGGGGGGGTTAAAAGGTATTTCACAGAGAAACTGATAATTCCATAAGTCCTACTCCATTTAAGTTGGATTTCTAATGCATTTAATCTCCAAATAAAGGACACTCCATTGAAGAATAGGAATTATCTCATTCAAAATATATAAAATAATCCTGTAGCCGTTACGTATGTGAACTTTTCAAAAAATTTGTTTTAGATACTTTTAAATAGTAGTTGGCGCCCTTGATTAGAATTTGGCACCCTTTTTATCCAAGTTGCCACCGCCCTTTTTGTCATGCCAGTACGACCCTGCTCCCAAATCTTCAAACATGAAATACAATCTCTTTACTCCCAGTGCCATCAATCTGTTGAACTGCAACAAGATAAATCAAGCAGCCACACATCACAATCCACTGTTAATTTCCTGGAAAAAAAAAATGAAATGAGAAGCGGGTATCAAGGCCCTCCACTGATATACCTGTTAAGTCTATCACCCATGGATTTTTGCATGTTTGGACTTTTAAAAAACATGATATCCAAACGTAGACCTACAATCCCTCATGGATTTTGGGAAGCTGTTAAAGAGGAATGGGCCAAAATACCAATTCCAAAATTCCAAAAGTCATTATTGTCATGGAAATTACGGTGTAGAAAGGTAGCAATTGAACATTTAAAACAAAAATATTTTATGTAAAAAAGTTCTGTAAGTACCATGCAAGTCGTCTAAAAAATGTGCGAACAGCCTTTGTATCTATTAGTAATGAAATGTGATAATGGCTGTGTGTTTAGAAGGGCTTGAAATTCAATATTTTCTAGGAGGGGAGTCTCCCCCGAACATTTATAAATGGAGGGGAGTTGAACTTTTTGGGAAGGAGAAAAAAAATACCTTTAAACCCCACAATTATTTTATGTGCTTTTAAAGAATTACATTCATACAGGCATGACAAAATACCATTGAAAAAATTTAAATTGACGACTCAGAATAATAATGCAAAATATTTATTTAAAAAAAATAGAAGAAAGTCAGCTTTATATATACAACACCAATTTTTCAACTTTTGCCAAATATTATGGACCCTTAACATTTGGGTTGTTAAATGAATTTCTGAATTTAGAATTTATCCAATTTTGGGTACCGAAGCTTCTTTCACAAGGTACACTTGTGACAGGCTGCACAAGAGCAACTTTTATAACTTTTGAAAATATCAGAAGCGATTTTTTTTATTCCAGCACGCCTTAGTAAATTTTATGATATGTAAATGATTTTAGTATGAATAAGCTTTTAATTAATTGTTTTTGTATTAAATATAAATTTGATCCATGTCTCTGGAGTAATAATTAACTTTTGACCAATGTGTTATGGAATGCTAGTACACAGAACAAAATGTTTTTCAAGCATAAAGTTCTCCCTCTTGCTGTTACTTACATACAACTTTAATTTTTTCTGTTAGTTTTGTAACAAAATCGTAATCAGCATAATATCTAAAATATTCCCTATTGGCAGATTATAGGCAGATTTATTTTTGTTTATTTATTTTTTATTATAAGGCAGATTTATTTTTGAAGCGAAGCTTTTTTTTTTTTTAGTAGGGTTTATTTTCAGGGTAAAATATATATTATGAGCATGGGAAATAGAGTTATTTTTGGTTAACAGGTTACATCATTCCACAGTAGCATTGGTAACAGGTTCCAATAATCTGTTATTTTTGTAACATATAACAAATCGCCATGTGTCCTGCCAACGGGTGTTTTAATTAAAAGGACTTTAAACAGACTGTTTGAAATAATTTTGAGAAGTAAGTAGAGATGTTGTTTTCTGTTGAGATTAATCCACACCATTAAAATCTGTTTACATTGTAAAAATCAATTTTTGCATTACAAAAATTTACCTAGTTACGATACTTTGAATGTCATGATTTTTATGGTGCTTTGGCTGCTGTATGTAACAGAGACCCCTGTATCTCTTTCCTTTTTCCTAGGAGTACCTCTCCTTATCCAATTATGTTTAATAAATAATTGCTCACTTCATTAACAGCAGCCAAAACAAGAGTGATCGAGACATAAAATTACTTTCAGATATTTACATTACTCAGCAATCAGAAATTGGGGCAAAACACATTATATTGGCATTAGAATTCGAAAAGACAAGGTACTTTTGGGTGGGTGTGGAATTTCCAGTAAATTAAAATAATTATCTGGTTCTAAGATAGAAACCTTACCATATCTTATATTATAATACGAGAAAATCTTGTGTGTGGTTATGCAAATTTTATTTTAAAGACGGCTCTAACGATTTTGACTAAATTTTGTATCCTACTGTTTTCGAGCACCAGAAAATGATTGGGCTAGGTCACGTGTTCGAGAAAATACGATTAGTGGGTCATTTTGGGTCATCAAGGGTCAGGGTCAAGCTAATTCTATCTAAAAAACGGTTCAAACAATTTTGACAAAATTTTGTATTTTACCATTTTCGGGCACGAGAAGACTATTGGGCTGGGTCACATGGTCGAGAAATTTCGATTAGTGAGTCATTTTCGGCCCATTACGGCCCGAATGTATTTCAATGAGAATGAAGGTTGAAACAGTTATTAAGTTGTTGAACAGTTGGCAGTAAGCGAAGTCGTAAAGTTGGCAACATTTTCCCAAATTTGGCGAAACGTTGGCGGGAAAATCGACTTTTAATTTTATTAATGCCAAATCGTATGCTTGGTGCCAAATTAAAGAATGTCGCTAAATTTGACGATATTTGGCTATCTTGCGATCTGCAAAAGACTTAGAAGTCTACAAAAAGATTAAAGTTTGGCAAGTTGAACACAAAGCTATTTTTAACCGAGCTTAGCTCGGTCTACCCAGCTGGTTTGGATATGTTCAGCTAAATTTAGAAAATGACATCATCATACATTAATTTGATTGGAAGGTGCCATTGCAAATGAAACATGAACAAGAATAACCATTAACAAAGTACTTCTTGAGTAATCAAAATGGAGAAAAGATCAATTATGATTAATCTATTTGACAGCTGAAAAAAGAAACCTTTTTATATGAGATGAAGAGATATTTACTTGATATAAATATTGCTATAATTTGAACTGCCAACATTTGTAAGATTAATGACTCTGAAATGGAAGTTAAATTACTTTTTTGTATTATTTATGAGAGATTTATTTTAGAAGATATAAATAGATTTTTGCATACAATTATGTATTTTAAAGAAAAGGATTAACAATTTAATATGAAATGAAATAAATTTTGTTAAAATATATCTATAATGAATATATGACAACAGCAATAATACTAAAGATAAAAAAGATTACTTTCTTTTCTCTCCTTTTTTATAAATTTCTAACGGAAATGCATTCTTTTTTAATAGAAAACTTTGATACTGAAATTCATTTATATTGAAAGAGCAATTAAGAATTTTGGGCAGCATTTACAGATATATTTTGTTCACTTTTTTTTTCCTTCAATAATTGAAATTTAAGACACAAAAAATAAATGTTTTCTGAGGGATTTAACAAACGAGTTGATACGTGGAATGGAGCAGCAGTTTTTTTCTCGAGACATAAGTAATGCATAAGTAATAATAAATGTACAGCTTCCAAGAGACATTTATTAAGAAACAATCAAAACACTTAAAATAATTGAAAATTCTTGGTACATTTTACAAAGTTTCAGTAATTTATTATCTTTATTTTAAACACACAAGTCAAAATTGCATGAAACATTAATGTTAAAATAGTTCAAGTTAAAATTACACATTTTTTATAAGGATCTGAAATAGATGTTTGGTCCTGTACAGAAGCATTCTGGAAGAAAATCTCAAAATCTCTTTCATTATCTAATTACTAGCATATTGTTAAATTCTGGAATAAAAAAATATATTTTTTTTTGGATTTTACTTTTTTAAATGTTATTGTGAATATAAAATACAAACATAAATTATTCATATTTTAATCAGGCAATATTAATTACATTCTTCTTTTAATCAGATACTATGCATAATAGAACAACAAGAATTTTGTTGCATATTTGTGCTATAAATCATGTATAATACATACATACAATATATGATCTATAAATATAAAAGTTTCCAAAGTTTCTGATTGGCACTTAATTATTCCATTTTTCCACAAAAAAAAAGTCACAATATTACTTTTATAATTTTCAATTGTTCACTGTCAATATTTATAATAAAATGTTGTAGGACTGAGCTGACTGATAAAGAACAATGTTGAATTCTGTTATTGAAAAATAAAAAGACCTAGATTTTAGACTTAAAAAACTTCACAAGACTGAAAATTTGTTTTGCACATTTTTTCAATTATTTCATAATATTGAGGAAGAATAATTATAATTAATTAAATATTTAAATGAAATCTCAATTACTTTTTAGAAGTAAAATGCATTTATGAATCATATTCCATAAGAGATAAAAAGATGCATAAATTAATACATGAAAAAAAGACTTACTGCTCCTAAGATAAAAGGTACATCATCCAGTTTCAAATGATAATGTGGTTTTGTACTACTAGGAACTCTTTTCTGATGTACTGCATTTGACTCCTCACTGGGATGTCTAAATCTAGGAAACTGACTGTCAGATGTCACCTAAACAAAAAAATGCAAAATACTAAAAGTTAAAATGGCAATCAAATATTTATCAAGACCATATATTAACTAAAATATACCATGTTTCCATCAAAATAAGATTGGCTCTTATATTGATTTTTGTACCAAAAGACTCACGAGGTCTTATTTTCGGGAATGTCTTGTTTTTACATGAACAATTTGCATTTATTCACTTACAAAATAGATAATTAATTACTTCATATACTCATTTAAAACAATATATATTTATGCATGAATTATAATTCATAATTTATTTTTATAATTTGGTCACAATGACATCATTTTCACAGACTTTTAATAGTACTTGCTCTAAAATTAATATATCAAAGGATCCTAGTCTCAATACTGGAGGAGGAAAAAGTCAGTGAAAATTCATGTCATTTTGATGCAGTTATAAAATTTTTTTCAATATTACAATAAAATATAAGTTTATGACATTATGTTTTACTGTCCATCAGTCCATTACAGTCTCAAATCTTCAAACGTTTCAAATGTTTATAAAATGATGTAATTTACAATTTTCTTTTCCTTTTTTTTTTTTTTTTTTTTTTTTTTTCACTGCCAGTGAGATTTGGGTCCTAATCTAAAAATAGTTCAATGCTGCCGCCTGAGAAAATGATATGTTTAAAGAAAACATTTATTCATAAACCAGAAACAAAGAAAAAAAATTGGAGGGGTGATCACAGTTCATTAGGACTGTTTTTAAATCCAACTTGGCTGCTTTCTGACACATTTATGAAATGATTTTAATTTGTAAATTTATAAATTTTCCTGAAAGAAAAAAACATTTTAAATTCATTACTTTAAGTATCCTGAAAAATCCTGCTATGTCTTATTTTCTAGTAAAAAAGGCATCTGCTAATTTTCTCTTTTCAAATCTACAATAAAATACCAGATCATAATATAATAAATTAAAATAAAATGTAAAAATAAGAGAGTTTATTCTGTGAGAGGCTATGCAGGAAACAACAGGGACGAAAAAGAATACTCACGATGTTTTTCATTGCTCATTTTAATGACTTGTAAATAATTCAAATCCTTATTTATTTACCTTCCTGAGAACATGAATAAACAGTGTATTGTATTCAACTTTTCTGAGAAGTATAAAAAAATAAAAGAAAACTGCCCAGTTAAACTGTTGGCATTGAGCTCACAGGCTATTCAAACTAACTGTAAATTACATTCTTATTTCAAAGAATTTGAAATAAGCCCTCGAAAAAGGAAGAAATTGGCAATATATTAAGGGGGGGGGACCATCCCCTGTTTCTCCCCCTTATAATTAACCAATGAACCCCTAAAACTAATCAGAGAAGCTCCTTACCACAATGATTCTATATACAAAATTTGAAGAAAATCGGATAATTCTGTTTGAAAAACCCATTTATCTATATTAAGGGGAGTTAGTCCTCCCGTTCCCCCCTTTATACTTAACCAATGAACCCCCAAAGCTAATCAGGGCTTACCACAATGAGCCTATATACAAAATTTGAAGTAAATCGGATAATTCTGCATGAAAAAACCATTTATCTAAATTAAGGGGGGGGAGGGGGGGTTAGCCCCCGTTCCCCTCCTTTACACTTCACCAATGAACCCCCAAAACTAATCAGGGAAGCCCCTTACCACAATGAGCCCATATACAAAATTTGAAGCAAAACGGTTATTTCTGTCAAGAGTTATCGCGTTACGTACATACAGAACGGGCGGGCACATTAGCTCTCAGGCTTTGATAGCCTGTGAGCTAAAAAACTAACCAAACATTTACTTCTTCTGAGTCTGACCCTTTTATATGTCTGTCAGCTCTATCCCGCCCCCCCCCCTTCCCCCTTCCTTCCTTCTATTTCTTCTCCAAGCTCTAGGAATGACAATGCATCCAACAACAGCCCTGTTAAATTTATTGGAAATATTTTTCCCCTTTCCTCCTGTAGTTTTGCAGCACACACTATAGGTGCAGATTCCCAAAATTTGGAAGGAGTCACTGGATCCTAAACACAAAAAATCCAGTGGCCACAATTGTAAAACAAACACATAAAACCAATAGTATTTATATGGGGTAAAAAACTAAAAAAAACCTCAGGAATTCAAAGTGTAAAGTAATTTATTTAATATAAACACATGTACAACAAAATTTGAATATTAATTAAATCTTAAATCATGTACAGTCAGAAGATAAAGTTAGGCAAGATACGGTTTAAAGAAAATATGTATAAGCTAAGCAATCATGATAGCGGGGAATATGAGAAAAACAATATTTCTTATTTTGATTTTGCCAGAAAAAGTACATATGAAAGAAAATCTGAATTTATGAGATTATTTTGCACTAAAAAAATCAAAACACACTTCAAACATTTGTTTATATATATATATATATATTTAAATCACAGTCTATGTAAAATTATCAGATTCAAACTGTTACGAATAACATTGAATTCGAATATATTTAATAGTTTGCTGTGTAAAACAGATCATTCTGAAATGTTATTAAAAGATAATAATAATGTTTGTTATGTGTTTTGGTCTTAATCTTTAAAAAAAATACAGTAAATTCTGTTTAAGCCGGACTCTGTGTAAGCCGGAATTTTGTCTAACGCGGAAAAATTTTCAAGTCCCGGCAAACACATAAGAAATAACATTAATTCATGCTCCATAAGCCGGAATTTGCCTAACGCGGAAACGGAAAGGTTTTTAAAGTCCCATCAAAATCAAAATTTTGCATAAGACGGAAAAAAATTAAAAAATTAAAGGCATTTGGTTTATGAAACTTCAGAACTGATATACACACATCAAATGCTCAACATTTTAATTAAATTTCGTAATAGATTAATAAAATTGATTCATCAGAACGGAAAATGTTTAAATATTTAAGGAATATTTTTTATTCCATTATTTCTCATATATAAGCAAAATGTTTTTCCTCTTAAAAAAAAAGAAAGAAAAAACATCATACCAAGTACATTTTTTACATTTATCTCAATTAATTATTCAAAAAAAAAAGAAATTGATAAAAAAAATCCCTATACATTAACATTTCTCTCTTTTTCATTGTATTAGCGAAAGAATCACTTTTTTTTGCTTGCTTCGGATTTTGAGTTCTGATCATTGTTTATGGCAATCAGTCATTTGGTCGCTATAACTCTTTGTCTAATGTGAGAGGGAGAGGGGGGCAGCTACAATCATTTACATTCTGTTTGAGGCGCTGGTTGTGGTTTCAGAGGGGGAAGGGGATGGAAAATGAATTCGCAGTGACGTATGTTTTATTTCAATAAATCACATGGTCAGAAAACGAGGTCGTTGCACGTGTTATTTGTTCTTCCTCATTTTATAATATACACTGATATTACTAAGTGATAGTAAAAAATGGCTTCAAAATCTAAACTCAATACGCTATCTCTGCGGGATAAAATAGAAGTTATCAAATTAAAAAAAAAAAAGTTATTCTGTAAAAGATCTTTGTATTAAATTTAAATGCGGTAAAACACGAATTTATGATGCTATAAAAAAGAAGAACAGAGTTGGAAAAGGAATTGGAAAGCAAATCATCCAACAGAAAGCGGAAAGGTGCTGTGAAAAATGAAGACATTGATGCATTAACACTTGAATGGTTTTCTAACGCTAGAGTTAAAAATTTGCCCATACCTGGAACACTGTTGCGTGAAAAGGCGAAAGAGATAGCCGAAAACTAAGGTAAAACGGATTTCAAGGCTTCTACTGGATGGTTAATGAGTTTCGTTAATCGACACAATATTGCCAAGAAGGAAGTTTGCGGAGAGTCGAAAGACGTCCGAGACCAAGAAATTCAGGAATGGAACATAAATTTTCCTCTACTGATTGAAGGATATAAAGCTAAGGACATATACAATTGCGACGAAACGTGCAATTGCCCACTAAGACCGACGTGCGTTGCCCACTAAGTCCCTTGCAAAAAGAGGAAGTGAATGCCATGGTGGTAAAAACTCTAAAGAACGTGTCACTGTTTTGCTTTGCGCAAACATGGAGGGCAGTTTAGAAAAGCCCTTAGTGATAGGAAAATCGCAAAAGCTGCAATGTTTTAAGAATGTGAACATTGATAAACTCCCTGTGATTTGGAGATCTCAAAACAAATCGTGGATATAGACTGCCATAATGGAGGGATGGCTGACTGAGTTCAATAACCGTATGATCAATGAAAATCGAAAAATTTTGTTATTTCTCGACAATGCACCTTGTCATGCCAATTTTGAACTATCGAATATAAAATTACAATTTCTTCCCGCAAATACTACTGCAGTAACACAACCTATGGATCAAGGAGTTATAAAAATGATGAAAACCCACTAAAACAAAATATCTCTTACGGTCCATTATTGCGTCTTTAGATAATTGCTCTTCCGCCACCGAAATGGCAAAAAATATAAGTGTTTTAGATGCTGTCCAATGGATTGCCAAAACCTGCTCAGAAATGTCGCCTGAAAAAATTGTTCATTGTTTTAGAAAAGCTGGTTTTGTTTCAGAAAATGGCCATGAATCAGTTGACCAGTTGGATGAAAATGAGTTACAAAATCTAATAGATGACTTAAAATGTGTTCACAGCAATGAAAAAATTAATGAAGAAGAATGCGTATCAGCTGACAATATAGTGTGTACTACTGAAGCTAACACTTCTGTGGACATTTTGATTCAGCGATATCAAGATTTGGAAAGTGCTAGTGAAAATGAAGATGAGAACGATTATGAAAACCATGAAGACAATGGAGGAATTCAAACGTATCAAGACGCCTTGAGAAGCATTAGGTATCTCGAAAATTTTTTTCTTGCTCAAAAAAATGAAGAATTGATACCCATAATAACGGACTTGCAATGTGCTACTGAAAAATGCCTGGTAAAAATAAAGACAAAACAAGCATCGATAAAAGATTATTTTTCGACTGTTTAAAAACTACTATGGCACTATGTGAAATATGAAGTAGTTGTTAAGGTAAATGATTTTCATTAACTTTTAAAATGGAAGAAATTTATCATTGGTACTACTGTTTATTTTATTATTCATATAATGTTTTTGAGATTAATAATAAATTTAATAAGATGTATAATTTCATTTAAAAAATGGACTAAAGATTGCGAACGTAAAAATATGACTTGCGCATATGTATTTTATTTATTTATTTTGGCTGTTTTGCATAAGGCGGAATATTGTCTACGGCGGAAAATTTTCTCGGTCCCGATTGATTCCGCCTTAGACAGAGTTTACTGTATCAACATTTCACGATGGGGACTGGGAATACCAGAAATTGATTACTTTTAAACCACATGGCGACTTAAACACCGAAAGTTAGTGGCCACAGCAAAAAATTTAGTCGCCACGTGGCGACCATGAATCTGCACCTATAGCACCCACCCACTGGGCTCTGCGATTATCTGGCTTGTGATCATCACAAAAATACCTGTATCAGGCAAATATGCATATCACGTGATGGGATAATCTCTTTATGTAAAATCTTTTAGGAGTCATTTTGACGACATTAAATCATTTGTGTTGTCTGTATATTTTTTTTATAGTAAACATTTTTATTTCTCCATGGCTCCTATTGTAAATAAAAGGTCATCTATATCAATTGATATGAAGGTGAAAATTCTTGAAAATGAGGAAAAACATCATATAGCAAAATCTGAAATTGCTAAAATGTTTAACATTCCAAAAACTATTCTTTTCACAATCATACTAAACTTCGAACAACTATTTTCAGATGATCAATGGTCTTGAAAGTGGCATTCTGGAAGTCTCCAGCCGCCATTTGAAGCAAAAAAGTATAACATAATTTGTCAAAGAATGTTAATTAACTAGTGTGAGTCATTTTTTAATTTTGTAAAATGTTTAAATTAATTTTTACCTATAAAATTATTCCATAATTTTTATGCATTTTTTATTTCTAAAGATACAAATATATATATTTTAAATTGTATAAATCAATAGTTTTTATTACATTAGAATTTAAGTATTTTTGAACTTCATTAAAAACAACCCATATTACCAACATTTTATTTAACGACCATTTGATTTAATGTCCGATTTGTCGTGGTCCCATGAAGATCATTAAATTGTGAGTCTACCGTATTCAGAAAATGAAAAAAAAAAAAGCAGTTTTTGAAGCCAGAAAATTTTTATAATTCCTTAAATTAAAAAGAAATTATGTTCATGGTGAAAAAAATACACTACTATATATTACAAGGTACATCGTACCTGATAAGATTATTAACTAATTTTTATTTTGTAATAAGGTTTGGAATATTTTAACATTACCTGAACATTTTTAGACGTATCTTCTACATGACTAGATTTTTTTGCAGAATTCAAGCCAGCAATTGAACTATCAGCAGTATAAATTTCTGCTGAAGCAGGTTTACTTGCAAAACCTGGGGATTTCTCATCTTCACTTGTAACATTTCTGTCAGTTGTAGGTGAGGTATATATCTGCTCATCTTTATTTATTTTGCTTTGAAAAACTTCAGTATCTGAATGAAAGTTCTCTCTTAAAAGGCCACGAACATATTGTAATTGAATAAGAAGCAATCGATATTGAATATCTGTCAAAGGCAAGTCTGTAAAATGATATTGAAGAGTCAACTAAGTATTTAATTAAGAAAAGACAATATTTAGAAATGGTATAGCAACTTAAAGTATTTGTGTACATAACTGTCATTAATATAGCAGGCCATTTGATACTTGTGCATTAAATAAGACACCTTTAGCCTATTTTATCAAAGATAACACTTTAGTATAATCTTACAAATTATTAATTAAAAGTTTTCACATATTATATGATAAAAAAAAAAGATTAACATAGATAAATTAAATATTTGTATTAAAAGTAATATTCTAGAATATTCAAATTTAAGATACCTATATTAAACTTTATAAAAATTATCTTAATTGATCTAATTAAAGAAAGTAATTACAAAAATAGTTATAAAAATATTAAAATTCTGAGACTCAGGTGCACCAGGCCAGACATTGGCCAGACTTTCCACACCTAAATTTTCAGACTTCTAAGTGGGCTAGATTTTGCGAGCCATCACAGACAAATAAATACACACACAGAGTGAAACTTTATTTTATTAGTATAGATTGCAATATGCCATTCTGTTAACCTCTTTGTGACAAGAGTCCTTGACAGAGATTTTACTCTTTTATCACTGTTTTTTAAAAATAGAAATTTTTACCTAATTGAATTGCAGAAATGCTTTGAGTAAATAAAGCAAGAATTCAATTAAAGATTATTGGTAGGAATAATCAAAGATTCTGAGCATTTTGTGCATCATGTATATGTGATGCTCGTCACAAAAATGTTAAGTTAATGATTAGCAAACAAGGGAACAGAATGAAATTTTAACAATTTATGGATTTAATATTTAAAATGTATTCTGATTTATCTTTTATTGATATGATAATTTTAATTATTAACTTGTAAAAAAATAAGTTGAATACAAAAAAATTAGCATACAAAAAATATTTTTTTTCTTCCATACATAAAAAAAACAAGATTCTTCATGCAATAGATTCCACGTATTTTTAAAAACACTGTTTAAAAACAGAATGCTAGGCATCTCTAAAGTTGTGTGGTTCATGAAAAATGTATATATTTAATCTTGAAAACAATTAATAAGCAAACAAAGTTTTACTATTTGTTACTGAAGCACAAAACAAACAAAAAAAAACAAAACAAGGTTCTTCTTAAAAAACATGTTAATGTATGTAGTATATAAAGATAGAAGAAAAATCACTTTAATGTTACATCTCAGTGTACTAAAATATTATGATCATACAGAAAAACACTTTCTTACTCAGATAAATTTTTTTAAATCTAAATATTAAGATAAAAGAAGAAAAACTTTAATTTTAAGACATAATGCATAGCTATCAACACACTGATATCATCCACAGCATTATGTTAATTTAACCTAAGTCAAATAAACATGATTTACACCAAAAATTTTACTTCATAAATGAAATAAGGACTAAAAGGCACAATTTATTAAATATTTTTCATGGTTCAAAATGTGTTTATATGCTGCAGAAGATATCAGTATGTTGACTACTATGCATAATTTATTTTGTCTTGAACAAAAAGATTTGTAGTTATATTATTTATTGTTTTGAGGTACAGTAAAACTTCTGAATAGCGGTCATCAACAAAGCCATGAAAAAATAACCATACTACAGAGGTGGCTGTTATTCAGAAGTTCGACATTTTCAAAAACTTAATCAAAATAATAAACAATCAAAATAACTGAAAATTTTCGTTTTTTAGAAAATACATAATTTTACTTTCCATAAAAAAAATCATTTGGAATTGTTTTATTTATTTTTTAACCATATAATCTTTCTCTAAAGAAATATCCACTTCCACAAATTTGTTTATACAGTTTTTTCTACTTTTGTAAGTGTAAAATTTTGAGTTTTGATGAAACTGAAGGCAGTGATGAAATCGGGGGATAGCCCAGGGTGGAGAGAGACCTTCTGCCTTGGAGCATTGAAATGTCCCCTCTGGAAGATTTAGGACTTTATGCTATAACTAATGCTCTAGAAGTGCATTCCCTCCCTCCCCTTGAGCTGCATAAATCCCTCCAGAGAAAAATGCTCGAATTCAACACTGTTGGAGAAAGCACCAGAATATGACTTTTGTTGAAATTTTGTAACTTTCACATTCTCTTCTTCTTTATTTTCATTTTCAATATTATTCTTAATGTCATTGAATTTTATTTCCATCAATTCTTGAATCATATCACAGGTAGAGAAAAAGTAACATCTCTTATTCTACATTGACACACTTCCTGAGTTTCATGGTTATTCCATTTCTGTTAAGAATATCATTGAACACAACATATTATTTATTTCTATTTATTTGGATTCCTGATGTTCAAAAATCTGCAATTAAAATTGGATTTTTATTACAGAATCTCAATCAAAATTAACAAATCAACTGTTGCAAATAAATAGAGAAAATCGTTAGGAACCAAGATAAACAAATTATTCCTTTGCATTCTTTCTAATACCAGGTGTAGGTGAAAAATAATGTTGAAAAATTAAATTTTACTTTTGTGGATAACCGCTGTTCGATGGTTAGATGTAATGTTAGCACTATAAAATGCATATGGTGCCACTGCAATATGGCTGGTCTTCAGAGGTTTCACTGCACAGTGTTCAGATACCACCATACAAACTTTGCAGACAGAGCCTGATTAAGATTATCTGGGGCCCAAGGCCCATCACATTTTCAGGGCCCCCTCAAATCAAAATATAATAGGTAGAATTTTTTTAGGGTGAGACGTTATTTGGAGATTATCATCAGATATTACAATATGATTGCCAATTTAACCAAAACTGTTTTTGGTTTTTGAGCAAATCATTGCCAAAAACGGCATTTATAAGAATTTTTTTCTAAATTACTTTATTCATTTTCAATCCCCATCAGCAGTGGGCCCAAGGCCGCGGCGTAGTTGGCCTGTGGGGTAATCAGGCACTGTTTGTAAAACAGGAATTTTTGCTACAAAAAAAGTGTCCAAAGAACCATACCTCTAAAACATATAGTTTTGGAGAAAAATGCGAAAGAAAACAGCATGATGTCACATCCGGAGCACCAAAAATAAGCTTAATTGAACCTCATGAAACTGCAAAAGAGATGAGAAATAAGATTTGAAAAAAATAAAAGACTTGATGGGTGGTAGACATATGCCTAATATGCAAATGAACAGATGCCATTCAACTCACTTTAAAATGCAGAAGCTTGAAACTATCGGTAATCTTCACATAGTGATAATGTATTCAATTCATGAGTATTACAACATGTACTTAGTCAGTTAGTTAGTCTTACAATATGTACTTTCAGTCATTGGAATAGTAATTCATTAAAAAACTGCTAGGGAGTATGTGATGTCATATTTTTTCTGTTGCATTTTTCTTGAAAACCATGCATCGTTGATGTGTATGGTTCTTTGGACAACTTTTATGTACCAATAGTGAGGATTCTTGTTCTGTATAGTGTATGTGGTGGCATCCGAACACCCTGTATACACAGTTTTAAAGGAAAATCAGATAATCACTTTTATTCAGAATGAGATAAAAAATCTTTTATACTTTTATAACTAAACATCATGAAACATTTAATAAAGTAGAATATTACACTTGTAAAAAATTTTATAAAAAGAACCTTTAAATTAAACTTACCTTCATCTTTAGAACTACATGATGCTTTTGATGTAGACTTCTTAGTTATTCTACAGCGCTCTAAGTATTGAATCTTTTTCCATAAATTTTGATGAGCTTTAAAAATGCCTGCTGAAGATAAAGTATAAGGAGTTTATACTAGAAGTACCCCAGAATATGAAATAAATTTGTATTAAACAGCTTATAGCATTAATAGATTTTAATGGTATTCAAAATTAAACATATTATACATTTTCAAACAGAAAGAAGAATTAGGATAAAATTGTGAGAAATTTTTAATTATTAACAGTTTAACTGCTTTTGTACAAATAGTTGTTAATTTAAAAATACGACTACTGTTTAGCTCTGGTTAGAAAAACTCTGAAACCGGTCTCCGCTCGGTCCAGTTGCCAAGGTAACTGGTCAGTCTACTTTATTTTAGGGAAGTTCGATGTTTTCTTTTCGCGCCAATTTCCCCCCGTTCAGCTGGTCAGCCTGAGAATTATTGCAGTCCGCTCCTATTGACGAAGTTCCCTCCCTACAAGTTTTGGAACTTTCGAAAGCAACAATCCTACCCAGGGTTTTTCTTGTCTCGGTAATACAGTAGTAATAATTTACATTTTAATGCTGCTTTTTTTTTGTGTGTTTTTGTTATTAAGGAATATTAATAATGAAAGTCATTCATTTCCAAGGTATAATAGATTTACATTCGAATTCACTATCTATCTCAATTGCCAGTTAAGTGTGAAAACCTCGATCGATTGCCCAAATAGTATTCACCATTAACTTGTTTGGATATTTTGTGATTAACTAGTAATTGTTGAAATAGATAGTGAACACAAGAATTAAACAGTAACTGAACTCAGAAACTTGCATCTAGTCACTACCACATAGTTTCTATGCAAAATTTGAATTAATTTTTTCAGCTTTAAATTCATACTGAAAGAATTTTAACTGATGGCAGTGAAATAAAATAATTAAGAGAACACAAAATTTTCAGTATTACAACACTTTTTTAATATTTTATTTGGAATTTAGCTTATTCCCAACAAAATTAATTAGGATTTTATTAATTTTTCAAGAAAAACTTTCCTTGAAGACTTTTTATGAAGAAAAATATAAGGTAATTTCATAGCAATATTGTAATAAGTAGCATTGGATATTCAAGACTAATCCAATGTTGGAGGCTATTTGAGAACTGAAGATAAATATCTTTTTACTTTAATTATAGAATAATAATCAAGGATTTGTTGAAATTTTTAAAGTCATATTAATTATAAATCTGAAGCAGTGACAAAAGATCTTGATTTAGGAATACTACATCAGGATATTTAAATAAAATTATAAGTCATTATGTTGGGATTAGTCATAGATGAATTGAATGATTTGCATGGTCTGTCACAAACTTCTGTTTTGAAAGCCAGTTCAGGTCAATAATTTTTAAAAATAGTAAGATTTCCATAAAAATATGTTACAAATTTTAAAAGCAAAAAAGTTAAAGCAAACTAGTTTATAATCTTAAACTGAGGATTTAAATAATTTTTCATTAAAAATATTTCACCATAACTTTAAATAAAAGATATATTCTATGCATCAATTTAATTCTATTTCAAATGTGATGTTCAAAAATAAAAATCTAACTGTTATTAATAAATGTCTTAAATTACTTTTTTACAATCAAATGAATCTAGTTTCTGAATCGTGTATTCTCTTCATATTTTTATTCCCATACTAATGGAGAATCATTAAAAATAATAACGAACTTAATAGTCATCGAAATATTGAAGTATTAAAATCATCTAGCAAACACTTGCAACTTGTAAGAGATATTCTTCTCACTTTACACTCAAAGACTGTAAAATGATATAATTATATATGCCACAAAATTTTCCTACCAATGCTGCTTATCTCATCGATGTATACCAATGCATTTTATACCTATCCTATAATTTGACACATAATTTTAGAAAATTTCAGAAGAGAATTTTCACAGTTTTTTTATAAGCAGACATTTTCAATTTTGGAACTGGTTCTGCAAGTGAAAGTACCCTTATATAAGAAAATTGGTACCAAAATCGAAAAGGTAAAAACTATTTTGACTAAATTTCGTATTCTGTCATTTTCGGGCGCAAGAACCCGAAATCCCGTACTATTGGGCCTGTAGGTCACACGATCAAGAAAATTCGACTAATGGGTCATTTTGGTCAAGGTCAAGCTAATTTTATGTAAAAAATGGCTGAAACAATTTTAACTGCATTTTTTTATTCTACCATTTTCGAGCATGAGGAGACTATTGGGCTAGGTCACATGTCCGAAAAAATTCAATTAGTGGGTCATTTTGGGTTACTATGGATCATGGACAAGCTAATTTTATGTAAAAAAAGACCAAAACGATTTTTATGAAATTTTGTATCTTACCATTTTGGATTATGAGAAGACCATTTGGCTAAGTTACATGTTTAAATTTCAATTAGTGGGTTATTTTGGGGTCAGTACAGGTCAAGCTAATTTTATCTAAAAATCTGCTCTAATGATTTTGTCTAAATTTTGTATACTACTGTACTGGATTACGAGAAGATCATTGAGCTGAGTCACATATTCGAGAAAATTTGATTAGTGGGTCATTTTTGGGACACTGCATTCCAATGTGAATGAAGGTTGAAACAGTTATTAAGTTGTTGAACAGTTGACAGTAAAGGAAGTCGTAAAGTTGGCAATATTGACTCTCAAGATTACAAATGCCAAAACATATGCTTTGCACGACATGAAATAATGCCGCTTATTTTGGTGATATTTGTCGAAATTTTGACGACTTTTGGTGAAAAAATTGGTTTTTAGGACTGAAGGTTTTTTTCAAGGAATTCCCAATAGGAGTCTAGATAGATGATTCAACTAATAATTCACAGTACAACAGAAAGCACGATTCTGGTAGTTTAGGTTTAGAGAAGTCTGCACTGAATTTATTGTTATATTGAACACAAGGCTTAGTTGAACACAAAGCTAATTTTAACCGAGTGTAGCTCAGTCTTTCCAGCTGGTTGATTTATAAAGAAAAAAATTTCACATTTTCGCAAACAGGGGGCAAAAGTGGCACTGCAGGCTGATTACGGACAGTGAAATAGGCATACAAACTAAACTGTTACTTCATTAAATGTTACTCAATCACATAAATTGTTCCTTCTTTTAGTTTTTATGCCTATTTTATTGCTCAAAATCAGCATGCGGTGCCACTTTTGTCCTTGATGGCAGAAATGTGAACTTTTTTTCGTCACAAATCGATTTCCTATGATCTAAACATGGATGTATTATATATGGATGCAGCACGACCAGTCGAAGGTGACAACGTTGGCTGTGTTGCATGTCGGGAAAAACGATGTCACGCGATGTCACCTGTTGGCTGCTAAAAGTTGGCGGTTGGCGATGCGACTGTAGCAATCCTTTGGCGATATACCAAATATTGCAATTTCTCCCCGCTTTTGTTTGATTGATGGGCTTGTCTGCTGATCAGTTATACAAAAGATGTTTGTACTCCAGAACATTGGCATTGTTGGAGAGAAAATTTTCTTTTGACAATTTCAGAAAATGGTATTTTAATTTCAAATCACCAATAGAAAAAGTTTCATTTCCAAAAATTGATAAGTTTAATCTTTACCAATAACAATAACGAAATTTATTTTATAATTTAAATGTAGATTTTACTCTAATGATTCGCATCTGATTTATTATTTCGAGTTTCCTTAAATTTTTATTAAGATAAATAAATTTGTTTAAATGTAACGCTGCACAAAATATTGATACTTTAATTAGGGGAATTTTCAGGGTTTTTTCTTTTTTATAGAATTTTTATTAAAATTTTTGAGTTGTTTTCAAAGACAGAAAATATTTCATAATTTAAGCAAATAAAACGGCGTAAATAATTTATTGGTTAATGTTCCATGAACTTTGTACCCTGAGAAAATGTTTATAAAAATCATTTAAAAAAATATATTATCAGGAATCTGATTTAGGAAGTATTTGGGTCCTTTAAAGGCCTATTCACAATTGTTTTCATTTCAAATCAGGACTCTTCACAAAATTTTTCATCCCAAAGCAGGACACAAAACTTTTCACCTTAAAATAGGACTTTGTCTTAAAAATAGACCTTTGACAAAACTTTTCCCTCTCCAAATTGAACCTTTCACAAATGTAATCATTTAAAAGTAAAATTGGACTGTCATATATAAAGAAAATATGTGTATTTTACATACATATATCTTCTTAAAAATGTATAAACAAGAACCTGAATATACCGATTATTTCAAATTCACAAAATTGACTAGATTTTTCACAAATGTAAAAAGCTGTTCACAATTTTACAAAAACAGGACCCCGGGGGAAAAAGTCTGGACAGACCTCTGATTATATTTTAATATTTAAGCGGGTCTTGTATCTTTTAATTAACCAAGAAACAGATTTAATTTTTTTGCACATTTATAAGAATATTTTCAAATTGAAACTGGATACTTTCTGACACATTCCTGAATTTATTTTTATTCATAAACACATAAATTTAGATCGTATTAAAAAACATTGAAATGAAATAGCGTTTTTAATTTTTCAATAAAGGCAAAGAATTTTATAAAATTGGCAAAGCTGTTTTTACGTGCTACGTATTTACTAAAATTTAATTACATAGAGCCTGTAAATTTCATGCTTTTACACATAAAAATGATTCTGTGAATGTTTCAAAAAGTGTCGCGTTGTTGTCTGGGGAAAAAAAATTTTTTTGAGAACATTTTTAAATAATGATACATAATTCATCATAAATGAATTACTAGCTCTTGAGGTTGTGATAATTCAAAACTAGCTGATCCGCACAGCGTTATCCGGACCCGTGATTATAACCTTAAATACACCTGAAATTTGTATGACATTATAATCTTTCACCTTTAATCTTTTCTTCACACTTTTTTTTCTTCCCGCGTCAGTCGTTTAATATTAAAAATAAAATAGTTCTTATCGTCCGAACTCTTTGAAAATGATATGAGTTATAATATTTTGGAAGCCTGAGTATAATTTTCATGCAAAAATATGGATATTTAGTTATAAAAACATGATCAAAAGCCACCCACTATCCACATTCTAAGCGAAAATTTTAGTTTTTTTTTTTAAACAATTCTAATCGTCCACATGTTTCGAGATTTTTATATGTGATGTACGTCCAGTGTACAAAGAATGTGTAAAAATACTGTGTTAAAATACCGACATTTAGTTACTTTTAGCACAGGAAAGAAAAAAACTGCCGTCCTGAGACAATAGCTTATAACTCAAGATGCAATTCATTTATCGAAAATTGAACCAAACTGTTTGGTTACAAATCACTTCCTGCAAATATCATGCATTTATATTTAAAAATGAATCGGGAAATGTGGCAGAAAATTTCGCGTTGTTAAATGGGAAGATTTTTTTTCAGAACTGCCTTTTAGCTAAGTAATATTTTTCAAGATAATTTTCTTTTTCTTAATATTTTATTTAAGAACAATTGTTTTTCTTATGATATGCATACGTATTGCGATATAAATAAGTATAGATCACTATTATAGCAACAATGCTTACTAGACACAACTGTAAAATGCATTTAGTATTTATCATTCTCAATCCCCCTAAAAAAGGAATAATTATCGAAATTATAATATTTTATTATAGTGACCTACAATGAAAAATCTTACACTGCATTTTGATCAAATCATTTTCTATGTATAAACATTTATGCATTGCTTTAGAAAAGCCAAAATTTTGTATAGAAATACAAAATAATAATGTTAATCTCCTCTCTTTTTTTTTTAAGTGAAAATTTTGATTACTGTTTACAGATTTAAAAGTTAAATTTAGCTCTTAGATTATTCAAAATCTGCAGCAATAGAAAATGAATACTTTTTAATCAACTTTGATTTTTAACAGTATTATAATATCAGTAATTTAAATCTAATGTTAGATAGTAGTAGAAATGTAGAAAACATATGTCTTCTACAATATTTATATTAGCTCTACATTTTTAAAATTTTTATAATTAGTTATATTTATAAATATAAATCTTTATAAAGAACATGGTTTCATGTAGTGTTTAATAACAAAAATAATAATAATAATAATAATAAATGTGCGAAAACCCAGTAATTTTTAAATCGATTTATTATTTAATATTTTTCCCCGACTTTTAATAAGACGGCAATTCTTTTTTTTTTTTTTTTTTTTTTTTTTTTCAGTTATTCAGTGCTACTATTTTATAAATAATACGTGAATGATTTTCACTTAAATTAAGTACAAGTAATAACATTAATCTAAATGTTTATTTTTCTAATAATCACTCAATTAACACTGAACCTTCTAAATAGAAGTTTTAAATGCAGAAAGACGATGGTTTATCATCTCAAGCAAAATTACTTTTACTTTACTGGCCGGTTCTATCAAAATGAGAAATAATCAAACAGAAAAATACGCCAAAGTGTGATAAACACCCTATTATTGCACACCTGCTATCACCGAAACTACCCATGATTCCCCGACTTACTCGATCCGTCGTAGCCTGTGTTAAAAAGCCTAGGTGCTTCATCCATTTATAATACATCCATGGATCTAAAGGTCTTCAACCTCCAACAAAAATTTTCCACAATATAAAAAAAAAAAATACTTTTGAAGTACCTTATTAAGACAAATCCATTCTTTGGATGAAAAAAAAAAAAAAAAAAAATAGAAAGAGACACTTAGTACATATAACCATCCTCTAAATCAACACAAATGCTAAATGAATTTGCTTTTATCATGCTATTAAAAGTTGAAACTTTATAAGATAGAGAGTAATGCTCTATGCTAAAACTAGTATTTGATGGTTTATATTTATGCTTTCTCATGATCATGTATCAATCTAGTACTGTAGTAAACACAGTATTGATATTGTTTTTCACTCTCTTTAGTGCTAGCTGACAAATTAATTTTATTATTAATTTATATTACTAAATGACACAATTGTATAGAATTTCTGGTGACAAATCTAAATTTCCTGTACAAATAAAAATAAATAAAATGTTTTTATGAATTAAGAAAATAATGAGAATTCTGCAATTCAACAGTGCATATACGATAGCAAAAATGCCATAAAACGTGCCAGTGGTCTTGTAACCTAGGCGTGTATATATTTCTTGCCCATACTATTTAACTGACTTATGGGTTGCCCAAGAAACTTAGATTTGATTGCTGTGACCCTTGGACAAGAAAGGTTGAAGACACCCAGTCTAAATAGTATATACAGTAATCCCTCGTTATATCGCACATTTGGCTATTTCGTTCCTTTTTAGTTGTGCCCTGATAAATTTGGTTTCTCGAAAAAGCATATAAAACTTTTAAAACGTAGAAATCTAAGCATACAACTGAAATGCAAATAATTCACTTTCGTTCTTTAATTTCCAGTGGCAAGGAGATAATCAAAGAAAAAAAAAAAAAAACAACTCTGGATTCTTATTTTCAGAAAATACTATAAAATGTAAGTAAAAATGTATACTGTATATGTAATGTACGGTTTTGTATTTTTTTTAATGTTTTACCATTTCTTTTGTGTTGAACAATTATTAAATCGAAAACATTGTAGCTTAATTTAAGGATCTTTATTTTTCATTTATAAACACTCTTCTCGCTCCCTTGGTATATCACGCTTTTTTACTTATCTCCCAAGTAGTGCGATATATTGAGGGGTTACTGTATATACGAAATGGTGTTGCATTTGCACCAGTACAATTTTTATAACTGAGCTCTAAATACCTATACTTTAATTATGGCCTACCCTGTATATATTCCGTTCCCATTTCTAATGATTAATTCAGGATCCAATATTTTAAAGATATGTAAATCTTTAGATTTCCAATGCATGTTTATGAAATTAAATGGCAAAAATATAGTGTAAAAGAAACACAGGGACTTTTACTTTACAAGTAATTTACTGACATTCACATACATATATATACACACACAAAATCACCCCCCTAGAAATATATGCATATAACTTCATAAGCAATTTAATTTTTATGAGAAATAGAAGAAAAATCCTGTTTAAGCATTACATGTAAATTTATTATGAATATTTTAGCAGTAAATGGTAATGTAAATCGTCTAATTACCCCTTACTCTCCCTAAAACAATCGGTAAATAAATTTGATATTTAATGATTCATGATGAATACAAAATAGACAAAAGTTTTCTTTAAAAACTTTGCTTGTGATACGTTTACTGAACAAGTAAACAACATGGAAAGAGAACAAATATGTCATTATTCTGTTACATATTTAAGTGTAATTACATAATTTAAGGATAAATTTCTTTTATATATTCTATTTTTGGCTGTCTTTTTAAAACTGTTAAGTCACAAAAGGATTTCATGTTGAAAGTTAACTAATTGAAAAAGGAATAGACTGACAGTTATATTCATCATCTACCTCAACTGTCAGTTAAGTGCAAAAACATCGTTGAAAGCTCAAATGATCACAATTAATCTGATTAGACTTCAGGATGTCCAATCAAGTTAATGGTGAATACCATCTGAGTGTTTGACCAATTTTTTTTTGCTCTAACCAGCAGTTGTGGTAGATGATGAATATGAGTGTTAGTGAGTCAGTCTTAGGGTTGCCAGATTTCTCTCTTAAAAAATGGAACATTTTTATTGACACTGGTTTATTTTTATTTTATCAAACATTGTCCACATCCTACTGAACTATGTTGAATGTGCTAATAATGTCTTCTTTAAAGATTTTTTCTTAAAAGAAAATCATTAATTAATTGTTATTTCCAACATTATTTTAATAACGTTTAATTAATTTTGAAGTTACATTTTTGTGGTAAAAATGCAACAAAAGGGAAATTTTGAAAAATAATTGGAAAGATAAACTGATAAAAATTCTTGAAATTATGAAAGTCAGACAGGCTTTTTAAAAAATGGAAGAAATTGTTGCAGGGAAAGGGTTTAAGCATATCTTACAATAAGTCTGAAAAACATACAACTTGCAGAGAAAACATACAATGTGGCAACCTAAAGTATGTCATATTTTTTTCCCAAGGAAAAAACTACGCAGGATGCACGTTTTTGAAGAAATGGAAAAACATGAATTTTGAAATTTTGCTATCACAAAAATTTTACTGGGGTTGACCACATGGCAATAATTACAGTATGGAACCATTTATTCGGAATCCAGTTATCCAGAATGGTATTTCCAACTGACTGATTTCAGAATCTTTCCAGAAAAAATACCATGCAGTGCCAGTTTGACATGTGCATTGCTTGATTGATTACCACATGCATTGTACACCTTGATCAATATCTAGGATTTGAAATGAAAGCATATTTAGTTAGATATTGAGTATTTTGAGTTTTATGTAGTGTTATTGTTTCCAAGGTATTGCCAGAAATTGCCTTCTTTGAAACTCTAATTAATCTTTGATCTTGATAGGATATGAGCATTAATCAGAGTAATCTAATAATTTGAAATCAGTAACAATGTTACAGCTGCGTATATTCTAAAAATCTCATGAAACAGATGTTGTTTTAATGTCCAACCAGTTATCCGGAATACGTCTGCCCCGGACCATTCTGGATAAATGGTTCTATACAGTACTTATTTTCACCAGAATGGTCAGATGATTAAACCTGGCTAAAAGTGCCTCATATGCAATATCATGGTCATTCAGAACAATATATACAGAACCAGTTTTTGCTCTAAAAAGTAATAGGGATAGGTTGCTACTTGCTAGTCACTAGTTTGGTAGAAAAGGGCGTTATTTCAAGCAAAATCTATTATTCTGTTCAATAGTGAAAAAAAAACAAAAAAACGTTTTTTAGGTATTAATATTAATAAAAGGAAGATGTTTGTGTCTGTGTATTGGCGATGGCAAGTTAAATTTACCACACGTTGTGGTCTGGAAATTTGGATGAGGGTAGACGAAAGCAGGTGCAAATGCACCTGAGGCTCAGATTTCGTATTTTTTTAATAATTAGCAAAGATAATTAATATCTTGGCTAATTAACTGATTTACTTAAAAACCACAATGAGCATTGCAAAATGTTCCACCGTTGATGTGTTGCCGTTTGTCTGCAGCAAAACAGGCTTTCTGTAAAATTTCAAGCCGAAAGAATGGAATAGTGGAAAAATGTTGCATTTTTTTCCCCCACATTTTCGAACTTCTGCATCAGTTAAAAAAAAAAAAAAAAAAAAAAAATATATATATATATATATATATATAAAGTGACAGCTCGTGCCCTATTTCACAGGTGGAGCACCTATATGATAAGTGTGACAATGTAGTAGATGTCAGTAAACTGGAGTCATACTATATTTTTTACTATAATGCGACGCTGTGTACAGGAAACAAGATTTGCACAACAATAAAGCAACTAAATTTTGAAAAAAGAAAAAAAAAATACACTTTGCATTTTATTAAAATTATTGCGAGTGTTTATTTTACGTATTAGATAATTGAAAACCTCTAGATACCAACATTTCTCATACTATGAAAATTTATAAAGTTTTGATGATTTTGAAAATAAAGAAAGAGAAATAGAAGTTTGAGATGAGATCTTCAGTCATCTAGTAAAGTTGTCAAAGCCACACATATTAAAACACTTTTCTTTTTTTTACTTTATAGAGTTATTACTGCTAATATGTCACTATATCACTTACAAAAAATGTATATTACTCATGTTTAAAATAAAGCTATTATTCCAACAAAACAACTACTTTTAATAGATGTTTAATTAAAGTATTATTTTATTTTAAAGGTTTAAAATCTAAATCAACATTACTATTTTTTCCTGTGTCTGCTACGCTCTCAAGTAAAACGTGCACCCTAATTTTTAATACGTTTCGGGAGAAAAATTCCAGAAAAAAATAAGAGAAAACATTTAAAATTTATTCTGTTAAAATGTAAAAGTTATTTTTAAAGTTACAGAATAGTCCCAAACAATTGCTACATGGTTGCGGAAATTTAAATGTGAAATGACCAATATAATCCTGCATCGGGTCGGGTAAAATGATTTAACCCGAATCCGACTTGACCAGCGGCTCGTGTCGAGTCGGGCTGACACTATTTATTGTTGTGGGACGAGTTGTCTTTAAATGCGCCGGTTTAGAGTTAGGTTTTGAAATTTTAGGATCAGGTTCGTGTTAACATGAATTTTTAAAAGAAAATCCTGTTCCTGAATAGTTTTCAACTGAGCAAAACTAAATAGTTGAATATTAATGAGTGTATTATGTGTTCATTTTCATAGAAAAAAGATCAAATTGAGAAGAGATATAATATTTGATAGTTTGAATATGTTTTCGGACCAGGTTTGCGTTGAAGCGAAAGGATCTCGGGTTGATGAAATTTTCTTTGTCGGGTTTCAGGTTGACTTTAAGCAGAAATTTCAGTTTCGGGTCGGGTACAACACAACCCGTTCATAATTTTAAAGGCCAATGATAATTTTTACAGATGCCAATTAGGATGTCAATTCCAAAATCTTCATGTATAAACTAAATTTCGATTGTTCAAAGAAAAAAACTACGCAACACACATACGAAAATTACCGAAAAATAACAGTTTATCTTTGTTTAATTAAAAATTATTCATTACAACATTATTTAAAAACAAATTTTTATTTAAAAAAAACACAGATTAAATGTAAATTTATATAGTAATTAAATTATTTACATCCATTTATTCTCTCGATTTCAACAATAATTATTTTGTAAATGAAAAAGTTAACAGAATCTATATAAGTTAAAAATAGGTAGTTTCAAACTCATAAATCAAATTCCATAGCTATATTATTTAACATATTATTCTTCGAGAATAAAAGTGAGCGAGCAAGGATTTTTTTTTTTATCCTGGCTGGAGCCGAAACTATCTGAAATTGCTGATATTTTAATAAAAAATTATAGTTAATTTTAGCAATTTTAACAGAAGTATAGGTGGGGCTGTGCCCCAAGTGCCCTATACGACGGGCCGGCCCTGCATATTGCATATTTACAAGTCTGCATCTGCTTTCTAATACAAAATAAAAAAATCTGTCTATTTTTTTAGTTATAGAGGTATTTTGTTATAAAAAATATTAATAATTGCTGTTTCAAAAAAAAAAAAAAAAAAAAAAAAAAAAATATATATATATATTTGGCCTTGCTCATGCATGGAAATGTGGTCCTTAAATATATAAATTCGTCAAAGTCTTTATTCATTACTTTAACAAATTGTTTTATGTGTCCACTATTCATATGAAGTAGGAAAACATATTTTTGTCTTGTCAACTAATACCTGGTGTGACACATATTTCGTGCCAGGAATATTTTCTTTTCACAGTGCCCATGTTTTTACGCAGACATGCTTATTTATCTCTTGCGCGACTGTATCATTCACATTAAAAGCAATTAAATTTTATGAAACCTTGTTGAAACTGCATTAGTAATGTTAATTAATTATTTATTAAATTAAACAAAATACTCTGTGTGTACCTCTGAACAGTGAAGCTATGCAAATCCCCTCGGTGAGTAAAACATAAAGTGTCATTTTTTATTAAATATATGCAAATTCAGATTGTTGAATTGCAGAAGATGGTAGAAATCTTTATCAAATAGGTGTGGAAAAAACAAAGTGCAGGAGAATCCAAAAATAAAATAATAAGATGCATTTAGTGCTAACGTTTTAGCAAGAGAAAATTATTTTAATTTTGTAGGCAACCCCCCCCCACCAAGCAAAATTTGTATGTGATGGAGCAATTTGATAGTCATATTTGATCATTGTATCGTTCAAGCTATCAGAAACAATCATTATTTTTACAGGAAGGATTTTGATGCCGAGTTATTAGAAATAATTTGAATCAAGAATCCAATAATATGAAATTTAAATACGGTTACTAAATTTTAATTGTGAAAAACAGAAGATATGGATTTATCTGCATATTTTACTAAATTTGCTTTTCTTGTAAAAACTTGCATTATAAAAAAAGTGTGAATTTGTTCAAGTATTGCTATTCAGAGAAAATAGATTATTCTTTCATATTACAAAGAAGAAAAATGTTTCTAGATATTTGAAAATCCTGATTTGGTTTTAATTTACTGGTTGACTGAAAAATCGTTCAATTAAAAAAAAATCTTTACATTAACATTTCAATGTACAAATGACTTTCAGACTACAGTAGATGCTGCTTAATGTGATCACTTTGGGACACGAGTTTCTGACAACAATATCGGATTGATAACATAACAATAAGCTATTTAAGAAAATACCAAATGATAACATCTAGTACAGGGTCGGCGAACCTTTTCACATCTGCGTGCCAATATTTGTCAAAAACACTTAAGTGACCATGGCGTGCCAACGACCTCCCCCGACTAAAAAAACCCTATAAAAACAATGAATTAAGTTACTATTATTATTATTAGATTAAGATATGGATAACAAACCTTCGGGTAATATCAACATACTTATTAAACTAAATAATGTATAATATTGAAAACTCAAACCAAAACAACTGGTCACAAGAAAAGATTAATTAATGATAGTAATAATTATAGAAAAAAGTGGATATAATTATAAAGAACTAATAAGATAATTATATTAATCGTAAAAAAAAAAAAATTAAAATCTCAAATCCAGACAGCTTGCCAAATGACTGTAATAATTATGGTAATACATGATGTTGTCCTTGGGATCTGTTGATTTTGACATTTTAAGCAGAGTGGTGGTTTTATAATTGAGGTAATTTTCTTTTAAAATAGACAACTAGAAAATAAACATTGAAAAAAATTATTTACGAATCATATCTTCAAAATATTTGTTTTACACCTGCTATTAAATGGAAAGTTATTATTTAAAAAATATATTACAATGCATAAGAAGAAATTAGGAAATATAAAAAACATTATCTAAAAAGTCTGCCTAAGAAATCTGTTTTCTCTTTTGTTTTTGTTGATTGAATTTTACTTTCTAATTTCTTAAGCATTGCAGCAAAATCTTCTTTTTTTAGAAGAAAATTTAAAACTTCGTAAGGTACGTAATGCAGCCACAGCATTTTGGAATTTCGACGTTAGTTTCTCTTCACTGACAAGGAGAGTGCCAAGTTTGGTAATCACAGATTTTGCTCATTTTTATACATGTTGTAGGGTAGAAGCCCCTTAGTCTCAGGTTCAATGGATTTTATACAACGCTCCTTAGTTCTCGAGAAATGGGGGGTCTAATATTATACTACAACTTAAATACTTACTTTGTAACGGAATAACTGTGTCGGTCGTAGCTCAGTTGGTAGGGCGTCTGCTCGTTGTTCCGAGGGCCCGGGTTCGATGCCGGAGCGCGCTACGTTTGTTTTTTCTCATTTTTTTATAAATACACTTGTAATTATAATTTAATAATCTCAATAAAATTTTTGTTAACATAATTACATTTTAATTGAGCATTTTTGATTTTTTTAAAAATAACTTTAAAAATGTATTCCATATATGCTTTATCAATGCAACGATATTGAACAATTGTGTTAATTCGTGATTGTAAAGAAACATCATTTATAAATTGCCTTAACAAGAGAAGTTAATGCGATGATAATACTACTCTGTTTTTAAAGTAAGAAGCATAATTATATTAAACATTAGCATAAGAATTAAATTAAAACATATTTAGTTTTATTTTATTGTAACTAGAGAGCGCCACAACAGACTTTGGTTATTTTTTTCCTTAGTTTGATGCAGTTAAGTGGATTTTGTTTTCAATCTTTATCGCACAAGTGCGTATCATTCTATAACAGCTCATAATCGTATAAAAATGGAAGAAGCAAGCTGTAGTTCACAAGATCAATCTGAAGTGTCGGGATTCAATGAAATTTAGAAAAGTGATGTCAGTAATGCGTTGAAGTACTGTAAAATTTTATTGTAAAACAATGAATTTTTAACAAATAATCCAGCATCTGAAATATCCTCGTTTTCTATTGCGATGGCAGAAGAATTCTATAATTCGATAGTTAATATGCTGATTTTGTAACGATTTTTTAATTTTTACTAGTCAATAATAGATCCAATTTTTTTAAAGCTCTTTAAATGATGAGAAATGTTTAATAATGGTTTAAAAATCAAAAATGCTAAATTAAAATTTAATTATGTTAACAAAATTTTTTTGAGATTATTAAATTATAATTGTATATTTATAAAAAAATGAGAAAAACAACCGTAGAGCGTTCCGGCATTGAACCCGGGCCCTCTGAACAACGAGCAGACACCATACCAACTGAGCTACAACCAACATAGTTATTGTGTTACAAAGTAAGTATTTAAGTTGTGTTATAATATTTGACCCCCCACCCCCCATTTCTCGAGAACTAAGGAGCGTTGTATAAAATCCATTGAACCGGAGACTAAGGGGCTTCTACCCTACAACATATATAAAAATAATCAAAATCTGTGATTACCAAGCTTGGCATACTCCTTGTGAGTTCGTTATCACTCTCATTGTCACAAATGTTTGTTTCTTTTATAAAGTAGCTAACGTTTGTGGAAATAAGGTAGATCTAACAAATCGTCAAACTTTCGTTTATGTAAAACCTGTGACGATATGAGATTAACTATTTTTGTGACTACGGCTATAATATCACCAAGAGATTCAAAACCAGCCTATGCACCCAGGACTTGTTGATGTATGACAATGCTGTGAAATCCAAGAATAATATGTCCAATGTGAGTTTGAAATAAACTGAAAAAAAAAAAAAAAAAAAACATTTATTTTACCCATTATACTGATGCCTCCTTCAATTGTAACAAAAACTATTTTATAAAAATTTATTTCTTTTTCAGTAAGTGAATTTATAACTGCTGTACAAATATTTGCACCTTTGATTGTAATTGCTAATGATAATAACGAGAATAATTCCTTCTTAATATCATTTTCAACAGAATATCGTACAAAAACAGCTAAAAGAGCAGATTTAGTTACATCTGTACTTTCACAGAGTAAGGAGATTTAAACAGAGAATCAACTCTCATAGACTTCAATGGTAACTTCTTTAACATGGGATTACACATAGACAGTGGTGCTAGCTGCGGATGACGCGAAAACTACAGCCGTAACAGAAGAGAGGTTGCTAAATAGAGCTATATATCGCTTTCTTGGCGACAAATGAGGGAAGGAAAAAAAAAAAAACGGCGACTACTTGCTTATTGTTTCGGTTGTTGGTTCATTTTAAGACGGTCGATTATCTATCTACGCGAATGAAAACAGATTTATTATTTTTAACATGTTCTGAAACAATCGGAATTCAACTTTATTTTAAAATAAGTGCTGTGGTAAAACAATTTTTTTTTTCCAAGTTTGAAAGGAAAATTTGATTTTTTTTTAATTCTTTAAAATGTAAGTTGTGATTTATTTTCATGTGTTATTTTTGTTCTTGTTTTTTAAAGTTCCATAATGTTTGAAATATTTTATATATATTGAGTGTTGACAGATTTGTGCCGAAACGTCATGTTAAGACTCACTGTGGAGACGCGAAATGTTTTTGGTTTCCGTCTGTCTGTTTGCCGTAAAAATGGTCCGATTATGTTGATTTTTAGTAGGTATGTTGGCGAGGTATCCGGAATTAGCTGTATAGTTTTTGGTTAAATTTGGTTCATTCGTTTGGAAAATATAGAATATTTTTTTTAGGTCATAATGCTTTCTTATGGGGATGCAGACGATTTTTCCAATTTCATTTTTATCTGAAATGAAAATGGAATATTTGCGTAATGGATTTAGATGTAAAATTATGAATGTTAAATTTTCGATATGGATTTCCAATAGTTTTAAAATTTTGCTTATACATTTAATAGAATTTAGAAATTAATTGTTTAAAATATTTGAAAATGTTTTTGCATCTGTTCGGGAAATATAAACATCTTACTTTCATATTTTTTACAATTTTTAAAATCATTTATTTTTACTTACCACTTTAATTTAAGGATTCTAATTTCTGGAACATTCGAACAATTTTATATGCTTATAAACATGCATGCAATTGAAAAAATAATAATTGCGGATTGTACAAAGTTAAAATGATATTTTAAAAAAAAAATGATCTGCAGATTTACTAGTATAGGAAAAAACTTAGTACCATGTTTACATTGCGATAGAAAATGTATATGAATAAAATTTTATATAGAGAAATTTTTTTTTAACATGAATGAGATTTATGGTATGGCAGTTATTTTAACGATAATATAAAGTCAAAATTTGTTAAAAATCTGCCAACACTGAATATATATAAAATATTTCATACATAATGGAACTTGAAAAATAAAAACAAAAATAACACATAGAAATAAACCACAACTTATCGATTCTTAGGAATAAAAAATAACTTTGACGTCTTGTTCTTGCAAACAATACACTCCTCTCTTCGTAGCATTTTGAAGAATTATAATAATTATAATCAACTATTTGATCTTCAAAGAATAATTTTAATAATAAGTAATAAACAAGATTCGAAAATCAATTAGCGAACGCCGAAAATTTGCATATGCGCAAATGACAACAGAAAGACGCCAAGCAGAATAGGGTTACACTTAAACGGAAATCACGAAGATAAAAATCGCCAAAGCGATGATTTAGTTCTTATGTCATCCGCCGCAGTCGCTCTTTTCAGGCGAAGTTGGATCTCTGTCTTACTCTGTGTGTACTTTCATCAAGACAAAATAAAGTGAAAGGAGAAGACGATATCAGACTTTGGTATTACATTTTCAAGATTCTATCTTTGACTGTATTTCTTGATAAAGGAGTATCTTTAATTAGTTAAATAATTTTATCTTTAATTTCAAAATCGTTAAAAAATGGAGCGCATGTTAACCAGGATTCCTTCAAAAACTCTCCATCGCAGAAAAATGTACCATTCCGAACATTGACATTCGCAGCCGAGAAACTTGTGACACTAGTTTGAGAATCTTTGCTGATATATGTAATCATAGATGTCAACAGTTTATTTTTTCTTTAATTGCACTGGCAATGGATTCCTTTTGTTCTGCATAACTTTTTGGGGAAAGAGGTTTGTGATTTGTTTCATAAGGCTGTTTTACTGCAGACCACTGTCCCGGAACATAAAACGCATAGATTTTTAACATCTTTATTAATCATCCCATATTTCTCAGTCCACCACGTTTGAAATTCTCTACTATCTTGCATTTTCTATTTTTTAGCCGAATTGGCTATGTTGAATAAATATTACTTTAATGGTGCAATCTAATCAGTCTTAGATTACCATCGTTGATTATAGGAAGTTAGTTAATAAAAAAGATTATGCATAGTAGAGTTGATGAAAACATCACTATATAGAATAAAAGCAAATCAGAATAATAATAAAATGACTAGCCACTAAATTTACTCAGATTTATATATAACAGAATTGAGTCGGCAGCCAGTCGTCTGCTGGATTAATTACCCCCCTCCCCTCTCTATGAAGCCGATACATAAAAGGACAAAAATATTTCTCGTTATTCAACATATTAGTATTATCATTTACTATTACCTTGATTTTTGCACATTTAATGAATTAAGTAATTAAAAATGATTAGAGTAAATTATCTCTAAGGCAGGAAAAATCTAGTAGCTTTTGTTTGGTACTTATTTATTGGAAATATCTTTAAATTGTTTACAAATCACATTTTTTCATGTTCTTTCATAATCGGCAGACAACATATTTTTGAAATTATAGTTTTCATTTCATTTTATAACTGTTTTAACAAGCAATGTATTATTATTATTTTTTTAACTCTGAAAAAAGTGCATATTTTATTAGTTTCATTAATGCTTTCGTCATTTTAACTGATTAAAAATTAATTAACAAATTACAGCAACAGTTAAATAAAGCCTCATATGCAGATCGAGAAGCATTAAATGATGCAGAAATTTCAGAAACAAAGCAAAAAATAGTTTATTTGCTATATTTCTCTCTCTTTCAATGCGATCATCGGCGCCGACAGTACAAAACCGAGGAAGAAGGGGAGGGGTCAGAGATCAGATGTTCTGAGCGGGTAATTCAATGATATGACAAGTACACATGCACTTATTATAACAAACAAAAGCTATTTTCAGTCAAGCTCATGTATAAATGGGAAAAAAATAATGAGGTTCAGAATTTTGGGGAGTTTGACTGAATCTTGATTTAGAATTTAAATCACCGGCGTGCCAAAAATATCCCCACGCGTGCCATAGGTTCGCCGACCCTGATCTAGTACTATTACGAAGAAAATGATTATTCAACTTTGTTGAAGTAATTACTTTTAAAGTGATAGAAAACATTTATTGAAAGACTTCAGTAATTTTTGTTTGTTTACAATTCTTCCTTAAAAGTTTATTAATGAATTGTTCATATTCATATTAGTTTTTAAAATTAACCGAGCAATGTTGTACTCCTTGTTTCAAAATTTTCAACGTATTCCTCATTTGTAGGTGATCTTTAAAAAAGTTGGTTTTCGTCTATCTTCTGATCATTTCTTATTTCTTTGCAAACTGTTTTGCAAATTTCAGCTTTGGAGCTTTGCAGCTACAGGAATGTTATTGTTGATCGCCATCCAGGTTTCTTAATCTTCATTCGTCATATCATTGGGGATGTTTTCTATAGTTTTCAGTTTGTCGTTTTCAGCTTTACAGGATCTGGCACTAACAAAATAATTTTTAATTATAGCAGATGATATTTGATTCCATGACATTACCAGAAGATGCAATGCTTCTAGAAGATTATTTTTTTTTTTGGCTAGTTAATTCCTGCTGATGTCTTGGTTATCTTCTAAACTCTTGCATGCATCTCCTGCTGAAAATAGGCTTTAAAAGCACAACATTGATGTGTTTTAATGACTCATTTAAATAATGCGCAGTGCAATTATCAAGCAAGAGAAGAATATCAATTTATTATCCCACTTCAGAATGAAAGGGGCTAGTGACTATCTCTATAGATTTTCACGTCCCAAGAGCTTTGGTACAGCAAGTACGGGTCGGGGAAACCTGGCTTAAGGCCTAGGGCCCAGCTCCCTTTTAGGTATCAGGTTCTCGAAGCTGCTGGGGGACTCCGGCACATCCCCAGGTGTAGCACGGTGGTTCTCCTTAGGACATGGGCTTCACCGTCGAAGCAACCATGTCGTTAATCACTTGGGAAATGGGAATGATGCACAGGTGGCAGTGCCCGCACCGGCTGTAGAGCACCCAGGTGCTCATAGAAATCAAATGGAAGTTTTTAAACCCCTTTGAAGTAACATGCGTTTTTACTTTTTCCAACAATTAAAAGCTTTCTTTTTTGTCCAGTCAAGCTAATACAGCATAAAACAGAGATGTGCTTCTTTGAAATTTTGTGGCCTTTTGCACTCGTGTTCCTAAATGAATATGTGTGTTCTGGTAATGCTCTAAAATAGAGTCCTGTTTCGTCAGTGTTATAAATATTTTCTTCTGAATGTAAAAACATAAGTTTTAGTCACTTCTCTTTCATCCTTTTTTCTGCAAACTGGCAGATCAGCATTTTTTTGTTCTCCATGGACTCTCTTAAAAACGATGTTTTCTCCAACACTGAAGCCAGCCATCACGTGGAACGAATCCACTTTTCCCCATTTTCTGCGTTAAATCAACTGCTTTTTGTCATATAAATGGACTACTGACTGGTGCATCTTTTTCTTGAACATTGAAAAAGCACAATTTAAACGACTTTTTCACTTTGGTTTGTCTGTCTTGGTATATTCTGTGTTTTCAGTCTGCTTTTCTTTTTTTATATTAAAACTTCATGATTTTTAAAGATTTTGCACAGAAGAGGCCGAGAAATTTTTAATTGAGTTGCGGCATTGCGTTGGCTCATTTGAGGTAAATTACAGCAATATAAAATATTGTTTTTTTCTTTTACATTTAAATCCGTTCAATTTTAATTCGTAGTAACCATTTTCACTTCTCTTCAAAGTTAACTGAACAATATATAACTAAAAGCGGATTGTCTGGCTAGAACTTTCGTATTTGATGACGTAATAATCAGGCATGCGAACCTGCTGTAGCAGGTACACACAACTTTGTTCACATTCCAAGGTTTAAACAGCATCTATTCACAGTCTAAGCAAGCCTCTGTAAGAGAATCGTATATCTTTCTACTTCCCATTCTTCTGCAAAGGGTCTGTGGTCATCATTAAAGAAAGAAGCTGTGTCCGCCCTGCCAGCGACATCTGAACTTTAAACATGCTAAGCAAGTCATAAAACATCAAAGAGACCGAATTACCATAATAAAAAAGCCGCTAAGGAAAATGGTAGTATGGGATAACTTTTACTTAAAAGTTTTCCTCCTACAAATTTCTACTTTTCTGGAACTTGTTATTGCAGCTATTGCATATTCCCCGCATCTGTAAAGTAAGCACAAAACAGAACACACATAGTGATAAATTGCTGTATTCTTTCTTACTTAGAATTCCTGCTTTGAAAGGATTTTTTATAAGAACTTCGCTTTTAATTGTGAACTTTTTAGAAACTGGTATGCTAAAAAAGCAATAACATTAAACGAAGCATTGATCACATAAAGAAATGCTTTTAGCATGAAGCTGAATACAATGGGTCGGAACATGGTGATTTTGATAACATAAATCAGATAACATTAACCATGATTGCATTAATACTATATATACAAAAACTAGTCAAATGTGCCAATCCCAAAACTTTCTTCTATCTCACAAAGGTTTCGCATACACTAAAAAGAGTCAGCATCAATTTATATCGAGGTTTAACTGAATCTAAAGTTTTATTAAATTCCGTGCATTAGTTCTTGAGATATGAATATTGCTAAAATCGTGTAAATCCTTTAAAATTCAGCATAGCAGCACCACCTGTTGGGAGATTTACACCAAAAACTAATCAACAACAACTTATGTCAACGCCTAACTGAATATGGAGTTTGATGAAAATCTGTGAATTAGTTATTGACATATAGTTATTATGATAATAATGAAAAAAGTAGCATAGCAGCACCACCTGTAGGGCTATTTACACTAAAACATAAGCAGCATCTATTTATGTCAAAGTCTAACAGAATCTGAAGTTTGATGAAATTCTGTGCATTAGTTCTCGAGATATAGCTATCATGAAAATCATGTAAAAAGTAGCTTAGCAGTGCCAGTGCCACTTGTTGGGATATGTACACCAAAACGTAATCAGAGCCTGTTTATGCCAAGGTCTATCTGAATCTGAAGTTTGATGAAAATAAGTGCATTAGTTCTTGAGATAGATATTGTAAAAATCACAAAAAATGCAGCATAGAAACGCCACTTGTTGGGCGATTTTCACCAAAAACTAATCAGCACCAATTTATAGCAGGGACTAGCTGGATATAAACTTTTATTAAATTTTGTGCATTAGTTCTTGAGATAAAGCGCCCACAAAATTTTTGTCACATACAGACAGAGTCACAAATTCACACAGACAGGCATTTTCTAAAAACAGTCAAATCGTGTTCAGTATCTTCTAAAATGTATAAATCTGGCAAAAATTTTCATGAATCCAATACTTTCTTCTTGTAAAGATAGAAGAAAATACTAAGATGAAAACTGTGGAAGAGTTACATGGAAAAGTGATTTAATGGTTATTAGTAAAAATATAACCTACAAAAAAAGAAATTTTTCCTAACATTCTTTCAATAATTAGATGGCATTGTGATATAGCTTTATGATATAAAGTTTAGTCCATACTATCTTGATTTGTCCCAATGTGATTTTAGTGAATCTCATACTGAAAATAAAGAAAACACTTTGCGGTATATAGTTTTGATCTCTAGAAGACACTGTCAAAGCACGAGACATCTGTATAGAATCAAACCTGAAGTGGAAATTTGATGGCTCCGTTGCATACTGTGAACAATGTCAAAGAGTACTGGAGATCATAAAACAACAATGTCAAAGAGTACGTGAGGTCATAATACGTGTTTTCTTCCAATAAACAAATAAAACAATATTTTTCACATACATAACTTAACATGCATTATTAATTTCCTAATAGTCCCACACACACAGATCGGCTTATGATGTTGACAAAGTTATAAAGTTTGTTTTTTTAAATTTTTATATCATTCTGTACACATTTTAATATGGATTTCTGGTTAATATGATTGAACTCATGTTTTCTCATGACTTTTTGCAACAGGCTGACAAAATTCTGGATTGTTTTCCTGCAACCAATCGGCAAAATTAGCGATTTTTTCTGCAACTGACAGACGAAATTTTTACTTTCTTCTATATATAATAGAAGAGAGCAACGTAATTAAAATTTTTTTCGACGGATTTACATGTTTTAGGTGTCAGAGATAACGAAAAACATGTTTTTTTACAAAATGTCTGTGCATGTTCTCTTTGTATCATCGAAAAGTGTATGAAGTTATGTATAGAATTGAACCAAATTTCATTTATGTTTTTGGCCAGCAGATTCCAGGCGAAATATGAGATAACCTGCCGAAACAGGGCTGCTGTGACAGCGATTTTTGTTCCATTTTAATTATTGTATCATCGCAAAGTGTATGAAGTTATGCATAGAATTGAACCAAATTTCATTCATATGTTTTTGGCTATGGTTAGTAAGGCCCAGTTGAATATGGAGCTATTCTGCCAGAAATAGGTAATGTGATAGCAATTTTTCCACAGTTGCATTGTACATCGGCTACTTCACTTCCATTTAACCTGGCAATTCACAAATAGCTGACGTACAAAAAAATGACGAAAAATATTGATATTGGTATTGTGACAGCGAATTTTTAAAAGTATTAACATGTATGAGATCGAAGAAAGTTTGGAGATTGGCACATCCGACTAGTTTTAAAATAATCAGTAGACATATTTTCGAGAAACGTAGATTGTTTCAAATTTTTTTTTGGCTAGTAAATTTGTTTCTTAGCACCTATTAATTCTAATACTAATTTTTCTGATCTCTACAAAAAGATTTTTTTGACCCCCCCCCCCTCCCAGTACCCTACAATAATTAAATAATTCTTTCCCTACAATAATTAAATAATTGGAACAGCTTTGGGATTAGCCTGCTGTCCGCCATCTTGTTTGTTTACTACTACAGTTACTTGTAAGTTACTAACTTAAAATTAAAATTTTGACTATATTTTATAAAAAACACATTATTTTAATAACTATATGATTTAGAACTGCTTTAAGCATACCATTATTGAAATAAATCTGTACCAATGCTTTTTCTTTTTTAAATATAATTTAGAAATAAACATAAACAAAAAGGCCTTTTGATATAAAGCCAGATTTAATTTACTTCAATAATAGTATGCTTAAAGCAGTTCTAAATCATATAGTTATTAAAATAATGTGTTTTTCATAAAACATAGTCAAAATTTAAATTTTAAGCTGGTAAATGACTAGTAAACAAACAAGATGGCAGACAGCAGGCTAATCCCAAAGCTGTTCCAAATAAGGGAACAGGGATCTAATTTGCTCCTCTCCCCACCCAAAAAAAAAATTCTGCTTTTCCCTTCAAATAAAATTATATTCCCCTTAAAATTATTTTTTAAAGATTTTTATGCTGTATTGTTACTTTGTAGCAACAATAAATAAATGATCATGTAACTCTCCCCTCCCCTTATATTTCTATTCCCCATCCCCAGAAAAAAAGGTGAATTTCTAGACATGGAGTGGAGGAAAGGCAAAGAGAAAATTTTAGTATTTTGACAGTTCTCACAGCTGTTATTTTGTTAATGGAAGGGGAGTTATTTTAGAGAACATATTTATTTCAAAACATAAAATATACACAATTCAGGGAGGGAAGAACAGCCTAACTGCAACAAAAGATTTATATGAGTTACCTTACTATAAAATAAGAAATAGAACAGCGTTTAAACAAATATATATTAAAGATTTTAAAATATTTGATGAGTGGAGGGACAGTGGGGGGAACTTTTGGGAGAAAAGAGGGTAATAATTTAGATGACTAATTATTCATTAATCGTTACTAAAAATAAACAAATACAGCAGATTAAAAAAAAAATAGTTTTAAAGATTTAAAATACTGTATGTGTGTGTGTGTGGGGGGGGGGGGGGGGGGAGACATTTTTGAAGTACAGAGAAAACTTAGGTGACAAATTATCTAGTTATTTTTACTAGAGATAAACAAAACAAACTATTTCTTCAAAAATAAGTTTTACAAATTTTAAACTTTGTATTCTTAGAGATCAGGGGGTAATATGAATTTCAAAAGAAGGGGTTTGTAATTTAAATGATTTGTTATTTATTTATTGTTAATAGAGAACAACAAATAGGACAGTTTTTTTTTTATTTTTATAAATAGCTTTAAAAAAATTTAGGGGTTTGCATAGAGGAGGGAAGCAGAAACGTTGGGGGTAGAGATAATTGAAATGGTTAATTATTTATTGTCACTAGACAGCAACAAATGGCACATATATTTTTTAATAAAGAGTTTTAAAGATTTTAAACTTTGTATACAGAAAGGGGGGGGGGGGGAGGAAACAAATTTGAGGATGAGATTGTAGTTTGGAGGACAGATTTTTTTACTTTTTGTTATATTACTAGTGAGCAGCAAGGCCAGAATAATTTAAGATTCTCAAGATTTTAAACTTTTTGTGTTGGGGAGGGCAGAGAAGGTAATCAGACATTTCAAATGGTGGGGGGATATTTCATTAAAAAAATATAACAGCAAAAGAAATCTGCCAAAAATTTCAAAAAATTGAAAATCTTCTTCCTTGTATTTTTAAAATAATTTTTTTTTTGTGTGTGTGATACTGATGTATTTGGGAATGGAAAAGAAAATCAAAATTGCTTAAAAGTGGGAGCAACTTTCGGGATTTTACGGTAAATACATATCTGTTAACGATTTTTTCCCTTTAGACTTACTAGACCGCATCCTTTCTTTTTAAAACTATTTCACTTAATGAAATGCTACATACAAAATTTAATCGTTTAATGTTAGGTATAAATATAAACAAAAATGTTTCTAAAACTCTGAAATTTGCACCCTAAAACATATCAAATAATGTGCTTTCCCCATGATCAATATTTATACAATTAATTGCTAAACTTCCATTTAAAAATAAAAAATGTGCTAAAAATAAGAACGTCCCATGATAAATGATTTTGCTTTTAGATTATCAAGCATGAGTAAGATTTATCATATAACAACTGTATTCATTTCAAGTTAATAAATTTTTGTGTTTCATATATTAAACATTTTTTTCTTTTCTTAATGAAGTGAAACACTTAACACGTTAAGACCCATGTAAAAACATTCAGATTATAGTCAAAACAAATTAATAAAAAGTACTTAAAAATATCAAGCACATTCCGGTATATATTTTATTTTAACTGATTAAAAAGATTTTACCAGGAGAATTTTAATAAGTAAAGTTATCATACATCCTTCCCTTTTCTAATAATACAAAGGATTTTCCCCAAATCTCTTTTACTATTTAGCTAAATCTCTTAAGACAATGCTCAAAGTTAATGGTTAAATATGATTTTTTCACTGTTTCTTATATACAGCTTACATTAACCGGATCCATCTAAATTTTTTCGAATACAAAACATGGTACTTTTCGGTTAGCCGGGCGCCAGTGAAATTTATATATCTATGTATACATATATCTATACATACGCACATTTATATATGCATGTATATATATATATATACACATACATATATGTGTGTATGTATACATATATATGTATATATAGATATATACATATCAGTGGCGCCTGGCTAACCGAAAAGTACCCAAAACATTAGATAATCAGAAATAATACATAAGGAATATTATTTTGTATCTTACGCTTACACTTTCATTAATAAAAGCTCATGTAAACTTGATAGCTAGTATAATTTGATCTAAAAGAGGCTTTATCGGAATGCTTGCAGTTAAACATTGATTAATTACAAACAAAATATGCTATAAGCTTAAAAATATTCTAAATGTCAATACAATTTATTTTATGTGAGAGTTAGAGATACTTAAATATGATAATTAAGCAGAAATTTTAGTTTATTAGTCCCATCAGTGATGCAAAAATTCCAAATTGATTCAGAATTATCATGTATATGTGTCTGAGCGAATTACAAAATAATGACATAAAAGTAGCATAAATAAACTATGGATAATTCCTAATTTGAAAGAATGAACCGCTTGTAAATTTTAACACTTAGTAGAAATGTACTTGTGAAATCAAAATGTAATTAACCAGAAATAAGATACAGCAAATGTAGTTTCAGAAGTTTTATTTAACCCATAAAGACAGTATCACTTACAAAAGTGAATTTTAAAAACAAGCATCTTTTTTTTTTTTCTTTTAATGTTTGGGGTATAGAAAATCGACTTAACAGAGATTTAGACTAATAATATTCTATACTATCAATTGCAAAAATTAGAAATATTAGAATTTTGCTGTTACTAGCCAACTATATTGGCTATTTAATATCTGCACACAAGCAGTAGAATTACAGACAACAAAATATTTTATAACACAACTAAATTCAACTGGCACAAAACTTATTTACCACAGTTTTTATATTACTTGCAATATGCAAAAAGAAAGAGTATTTACAATAAAAAGCCTATTACTTTGGCTTTTTCATATTTTTATTATACATATACATAAGGAGTTTATTTTAATAATAATCGACAAAATACAGATTTACCTGCATAATTTAAAAATAAACAAAATTACAAAAACAGTGAAAAAATCATTAATATCCACTTTTTTTTTTTTAAATAAGAGGGTACCCATAAAAGTTCCTCTAAAAATTTAAAATACACAACCACAAAATTTCACACGCCTGTTTTATATTTATATACAGTTATAGAGTATTATTCATTAAAACTTAGGCTGCAAATAATGTATATACATAACAATACATTACAAACATATCTGTCAAAAATAATTCATCATATATCAGACCACACATATAAACAAAGCATTATAAAACTATAATATAGTTAAGATAAGGTACGGTGAATTTGAAGATTTGAATTTTCAAGATAAAAAGATGCAATATAACTTAATGGGCACCCTTAGAAAAAATATAGAAATAGCCAATTTAAAATAGAGTTAATTGTTTTAATCCTAAGTGTGAAGGAAAAAAAAAAAGCAGTTTGTTAAATGCCATAGCACCACAAAACCTTTTAAATCATAACATATTGCTGTAGTTTTTTAACAGGTATTTTAGAAAATATATCATCTAAAGATGGAATTTAAATGTCTGGATTTTTTTTTTTCTATGGAGCCTAATGGTTGATCATATAAGCAGTTTTGCAATTTAGGCAAATTAAATATTTTTGGAAATATTTAGACACAAATGTTATATAACTTTATATAAAATTACAATCATCAAATTTTAACCAAAAACTTCAAATTTAGCTTTAGCATGGGTAAGAATATGGGATTTCAAATTAGTTGACTGGGCAAACTTCTTGTTGCACTCATCAAATGGGCATACATAAGGTCTGTCACCAGTATGTATGCGTACATGAGTACGCAAGTTAAAGTCCAAAGAAAATCGTTTTCCACATCCTTCAAATGTACACTGAAAGGGCTTTTCTCCGGTATGGACCAGTTGATGTCTTTTTAATTTAGAACTTTCAACAAATGCTTTTCCACACTCTGCACAAACATGAACTCTTGGGCCATGGGTATGTAAATGTTTTCGCATGGCAGAATTATCCCGAAACATTTTATTACAGCCTTTGTGAGGACATGCTATAGTTCTTGCAACATCATCATTTTGCTTACGAGGCTTCATTTTAGCAAATTCTGCAAGTTGCTTTGGATCACTCAAATCAACACCTGGGATTCCTCCAGGTAAAGTCTTTTTCCCTGTCATGTATTCAGTATAATCTGGATCTGGTTCAGGAGTAAGAGAATCATCCACAGAAATTCCTTTCTTATCATCATCACTTCCAGAAGCCCAAACAGTAACAGAAAACTCGCCCTCTAATGTTTTAATCTGAACTTGTTTACGATCCCACTTTCTTGCAGCTCGTTTATTTTCAATCAATTGTTCGCCGGACGATTTTCCTTTATTAGTAATCTTTTTGCCTTTTCGGCCGCGTTTATTAACTGGACCAGCTCCTGAGTCCAAAATAACATCACTTGTAGATACAGGAATTTGCTCGTATGCTGACAGGCCTTCAGATTCGGAATCCGCTCCAACAATTTCTTCTTGGGGCTGAAGAATTATGCCCTGACTTCCAGCGTCAAGTAACGGTTGCAATGATATTAAAGGCTGTTCTTCAGAAACTACTTCACCAGAGGCACTAACAGTTTCGACTGGCATGCCAACAAGAATATCAGCAATTTCAACTTCACGAGTGTCCGCGACCACAACTTCAGAAGCAATATCGGTTGATCCTATACTGTTCATGTTGTTATTTACATACCAATTCTACGCATTCAAAAACAAAATAGAGCATTGGTTGAAAATTATAAATTTATTTAAGTATCATAAGTCTCCTATCTTTCCTACGCTAGTGCAAGAATAAAATTAATATCAGTTTTAAAATAATCACAGAAGATACGAAGTCTTAAAATTCCTTGTTTTACATTAAAACATCAAATACGTACGTTCACCTTTAGAAGCACCAAAACCAGGAATGTCGCAGGGTTCATTTTGTCTTTTGCTGAAGTTCATTTTATCTTTCCATCAATTTAGAAGAGTAAACAAATAATTTGAAACACAAATGAGTTCCCGTTATCAAATATCTTGTAGAACTAAACGACCATATTAGAGAGCAACATCTACCACCATTTTCTTTTTAGAAGCGTTGCCAGATTTGGAAATAAACGGAAATTTTTTGTTGCTAAGGCTTGTATAGGGATTCACTTGCTGGACAAGATGCGAAACTATTTGAAATGTTACGAAACTTCGTAGTCGGAAGGGAAATTGTAAGTAACAATAGGTATTTTTCCTACCACTTCGGATAATTTTTGTTTTCTAAATTGTATAATTTAAAAGTGTGTGTCTGTGTTATTGTTCCTTGCTGCGGTAATTTTAAGGTTTACGAGAGCACATGATTATGCGATTTGCTGCAATAAACTAATTTAAATTGATAAAAATCGCTATATTTATGTGTATTTCTTTATTATTTTGACTTGGCATAGATTTTGAAATGTTACACCTTTTAAAACCTTTTAGTTGTCCTAATTGTAAAACAAGTTATAGCAATAAAGGTTTGTAAATTTCTTGAATTAATTTTATGTAAAATTTCAAGACCAGATTTACTCTTTAAAATAAATAATATTATTTTGTTAAACTTTTAACCAAAAATTTAAATCTAGTTTGAATAGTTTCCATTTGCCGTGGTGTCGCTAGATTTTTGAAATCCTGGATCCTTGTTAACAAAATTAAGTCCTCCTTTTAGAAATAAAACATATTCATAATATTTAATACAAAATATTCCTCCTTTGCGTTTTTTCAGAGGAAAAATTATGCCTCCTGAAGAACCCATCAGAATTTTTTTTATGCATCCCTTCATCAATTTTTTACTTAAAAGATCTGCTATAAGCCCGTCCCCAGCATTACTGCTTGTGAGATAAATTCATTTTATTAAAGCTGATTTTCATTTTGTCCGTCTTTTCTGTCTGCCTTCGAAATTGAAGAAATTCACTGGCATTTCATGTGTGTTTTTCTTTGTCATGTTTGTACATATATTATGTGTAGTAAACCAATTCTATTAATATTTCTTCTGTTACAGTATCAAAAAATGATAAATCTTTTATAATCAAGAGCAGGATTGGGAAAAAACATGTCTTATGTTTAAAACATGATTTTTTTTGTTTAAAACTTTTTTATTCTCCTTGTACAATCCTTGATCCTTAATTAACATGTTTCAAGTATGAAGCAAGTGAAAAGCATCTGGTCTGCCCTGTAGACGGCTCAACAAAAAATACCATCAGGTAATGGAACTCCATTAAATGATAGATACATAGTTGCATTTTATTATTTATAACTCTATCATACTGGTTGTAATGTTATAGATACGAATTAAAAAATTCAAACTGCGTGAAAAAGCACCAGTCAGTTGTTTGTCTAGGTAGCTCTGGAACTCCTATAATAAAGGCTGACACATCCTTGCAGATTTGACACCCGAATTGGAGCCCAGTCAAAAAACCAAGCTAATCAGAACCGTTTCAGCCAGTCGGAACCGAGTCTTGGGCAACCCCAACTCTGGCTGCGGTAGACTGATGCTGAACTGGGTACCAATAATCCGAAACAAAATGGATACGCGTCAGCTCCTATTATAGGAGTTTTAGGTAGCTCAATAGGCAGAATGTTGGCAATTTAAGACACAGGTCTTTGGTTTGATTCCCGGCCTAGACACTTTTTCACCCAGTTGGAAAATTTTCAAATATGTTAGCTGGGTTCCAGTGAAAAATATATACATCACTGGTGCCCTGCTAACATAAAAGTACCAAATTTCAATTCTTATATCTTTACCACTAGTATGAATGATATAGGTGCAGATTCCCAAAATCTAGAAGGAGCCTGTGGCTCCTAAACCCAAAAAATCCTGTGGCCACATTGTGAAACAAACACATAAAAACAATATTTTTTTCTCAATTAAATTTGGACAGTAGAATATTGAATCTTCCCACCATAATTGCATACAGTTTGTAGGAATAAGTTTTGTAATGTAAGGCCTGAATATTTTGTGAATAAACAATTCTCTAAAAAAAATTTATCTATAGATAAACTATCCCCAGCCCCCCCCCCCCCCAAAAAAAAAGGGGGGGGGGATTTTTCATAGCTGAAAATAAATGCTCAACGTAGGAAACTTGCATAAGAAAATATGTCTGTAAAAATCAAAATTAAAAATAAATATATATGAAAAAAATATTGAGAAGATTTTCTTTTAGATTTTATATTTTAATAAAATAAATTTAACAATTTCTTACATTTTCAAGGATGATGGAGAAAGATCGAATATTATAAACCTCATTGCAACTTTTGTTGCAAGGGGATTTTTTTAAGGATTTATTAAAGAATTTTTTAAATCCCTATGGAGACAAAAAAAAAAAAAATTAATATTTTTGTGACCGATCGCCGATTTTCATGTTTTATTACTATCACAACTCCTTGACGAAATTCACATTTTTTTTTCTGCTATTGGTTGATGAGCTTCGCAGTTTTTTCACAACCAATTGATGAAATTTGCATTTTTTTTTCTTTTTTTCCCTGAGACCAATTGTGGAAATTTGCAGTTTTATTTTGCAACTGATTGGCGAAATTCACGGTTTTATTTCATCAGCAATTGATGAAATTTCTTGTTTTATTTGGCAAGCGATTGACGAAATTTGCAAAATTTTTTAGTGACCGATTTCCCGAATTTCGTGACCAATTGACGAAATTTTATATTTCTTTTCATGACTGCTTGGCGAATTGATTTGTGGAAATTTAAAAATAAATAATAATTTGAGGAGTTTTGCTAATTCGTGGAAGAATCGCTTACCATTATCTATGTGTACCTGTAAGAACATATCTGAAAAATCCCAGAGCTACAAATTTATTCTCTTCTCGGCACAAATTTTACTGTGTCGCGGGCTTATTGTGGCATGCCATCGGCACAGAGTTCATTTGCGCCACATGTCAACAGGATTTTTTTTTTTTCTGATTCTGCAGACATTGCAGATGCAGATAAAAAAAAAAAAATAAATAAAAAGGGAAATTTGCAAATTAGTGGAAATGTGCCATTTATGTTCAATCATATTTTTAATTATGGATAATAGAAAAAGAAAAACAAGTGGGTAAGTGTGATCGAAGATCACTCAAACGGTTTCGTTTACTATTCCTCTCAAAACACTTTAATAAATCCAAATAAATTTCATTTAGTAACCAAAAAAAAAAGTTTTTTGTTTTTTATAAAGTAAAAATTCACCGGTCTATTTTTTCGTTTTTCTGAGTATCCAAACCAGCTCGATAGCGGGCAAAGCCGGCTATTATATTCTGTCATAATAATATCTGTCACGCAGACTAAATGCGATATAAAAAAAATTTTGAAATTAAACATGTTGTACACTTTCAAAATGTTAAAATATGCAAATATTTCCATAATCGGATTTTTATCATGATTCAACATGTTTCTCAAACTCACATATTTATTGTTCTCTATTACTCATATTGATACTCGCTTTGTATTACTCTCAAACCAGGGTTGGCAAAAAACCGGGTTTTTTTGAAAAAACCCCAAAAAACTGGTTTTTTTGGTTTAAACCGGGTTTTTTTTGTATCTTTTTTAATTACATATATGCACATCAGTAAATAAAATTTAACATTGACAAGAATGATTAATATTACAATAACAATATATATATATATATATATATATTCTGAAAACAGTTTAAACAAAATAAATAAACAATTGTTATTAATTATGTACAAATTCAAGTCATTAAATTTTATTTAGAGCTGAGCTAACATCATTTACATTCAAATTCAAAACAGTTATATATATACAAAAGTTTCCTATGTAATACATAGAACATGATCACTTGTGCCGTCAGGTTCTACAGTAATGGTGATAAGTTTTAAATAATTTTTAAAGATTGCTTTTTAAAAAAGTTGAAGAAATAATTGCTGTTTTATATATACATATTTCCAAATGCAACCTGTAATTCATGTTTACCAAATGATTTAGCACACTTATAAAACATATTAATATGTTTATGTATTTCATATTGCATTCATAGAATGGATTCTGTATCTTAATGTTGATACTTAAAAGTTTTTAATAGTATTTAATTGCAAGATTTATATTTAATTCTTTAAAGACTTAATCTATTGCCTTCCTATATTTTTTCATTTTAATAAGCAACACTTAGTTGTGTTACATAAGAATATAAAGATATAATGTAGAATTTTACCTTGGTATGCTATACTAATTTTTTTTTTAAATAAAAATAATGCAAAGAAAAGAAAGTGAGACTTACTTTTTTATTCAATTTAAAAAAACAAATTGAATTTCAGTAAGAAAATTAAATTGAAATATATTTAAAAAATATATATAAAAGAAACATTTTAAAAACATGGAAATTGAATAAATTTTCAAAATTTTAAGAAAATGGAAGTACGACACATGTCTATAAAGATTCTATGTTAATAAACAGGATTATTAGGGTTTAATGTTTCAAACAAAAAAACAAGTTTTGCCGCTTTTTGTAAACCCAGTCTGTTGCGTAACTTTGATTGTACAACACCAAATGAAGAAAAAATTCTCTCTACATTTGCAGTAGTCGCTTTTGCAGTAAGAATCGTTTCAACTTCTTTCAACACACCATCATTGAACTTTTTGATTTCATTTTCTTGAATATGCCACCATTCTATAGCTGATACATCTTTACTAAAATCATTCTCAAAAAGATATCTTTGAAATGGAGTACTTTTGGCACAAAATTTTAGTATCAGAGATAATAAATTGTTTTTGGGAAATTTTGTTTTAGCATATTCCAATGCTTCTTTTTTTTCCTCCGATGACAATTCGAGATCAGCATCCTTGGCTCTTGGATCCAACAGATAAGCAAGAAGATGGGCTGGTGTTATTGCCATTTTATAACGAGTATCTAGTTTTTTCATAATGTCTTTATTCAGTTTCAAATCTTCCATCTGTTTTTTTAAATTTTTAAAAAGAAAAACAGTTTCTCCAATTGTACAATTTTGGCTTTGTACTTTATCTAAAGCTACACTAATTGGCTTTAATTGTTGAAAATAGTCTTCAGCATTTCTTTTCAATGAAATGTTTGAAACTAGACTTTGGATATTTTTATCAATTTTGTCTTTATTATTTTCGCATATAGTTACAAGAACTGACCATGATTTCAGATAGCTGTCTAAAGCGTCAGCAAATGAGTTCCAGCGAACTTCACAAGGCATTATTAGTTTTGATGTACTTGCATCTTTTCTGAAGCACGCATTTGCATATTGGTTGTTTCTGAAGTATTTGATTACATGCAAAATTTGTTCTTTTACATTTGGATAACTTATATCATTTGCCAGTAAATTAAAAATATGGGCTGCACATCCATAAGTAATAATATTAAACTCTTCTTTTTCATCAAACATATCCCTCATTTTTCGGACATTTCCAGTATTGTCTGTCACTAATGCTTGTATTAAACATTGAAATTCCGATTGGCATTTATTAATGGTTGTAGTCGCAATATCATACAGATTTTCACTTGTATGAGCAATTCCCGATGTATCAATAGTGTCTGCTAAGTATGTATTCCCATCTTTTGTTGTTAAAGTAACACAGATCACAGGTTCGTTGTGAATGTTTGACCATCCATCTAATCCTAATGTGACAACTTCATTTTTTAATATATTTGCACATTTTTCTTTTTCTTTGCTGTAAGTATGATCTAATAAATCCCCAGCAATTTGTTTTCTTGATGGTGGAGAATATTCTGGGCGGAAACTCTGAACCATTTTAATAAACTCAGGATGCTCTACAGTGCTAAATGCCGTATTTGTAGCATATATAAACCTAGCAACTTGTTCATCAAACATTTGCTTTTGAGATGGTGTTGATTTACTGACAAAAAAGTCCATAGTATCTCTTTTCCTTTTTAAAGAACCAATTTCACTTGTTGCTCTTTGTGTTATTGCTGAATCCAAAGAACTTGAAATACTGGATAGTGACACTGACACATCATCTACACAAAAATAAAAAGAATTGCTTAATGATACAGAACATTACTTCAAAAATCATAAACATATAATTAACAATAATTCAATACAAAGACATTTTTTTTCTTTGTTTTACTGCAAAGTAAACATCTCTATCATATTGATATATTTATTTTTGATAATTTATTTAATACTCGAGATAAAATTACCATGTCTTTTATAATTTTGGATATTTATGATTGGTGAAAACTTAGTTAATCTCTAAGAGCCATGCATAAATTAAAAATTAACAATTTCATTTAATAACAGTTCTGATCACATAATTTGTTCTTAATAATATGTTTAATTTGTAAAACTTTCAAACTTTTATCAAATGTAATTTTAAGATTATCAAAATAAAGTTCTCTAACAAAAAAAGTCTATTTAAAATGTTCTTGTTTTTTCCAAAATTTCATTACTTAGAATTACATAAATATTTTTTATTTCATAGAATATAACTTTCTAAAATCAAATAGCATATGCAAATTAAATAATAATATATGTGATTTTTATAATTTATCTTCTCAATCAAATAGCATTTCAAATAATAATGTAATTTTTTATAAGAGTTTAGAATCATCTGAATGAAGATATACATAATGTGTTCTCAATATCATTACTTGTAATTTTACAGATAAATTAAAAATTTTGAATTTAACAAATATTTAACTTATTAACAAATTTTTAACAATTTTCTTTCAAAATTAAAAATAATAGTAGCAATAATAATGATAAAATAAGTACTTACCATTATCAACAGAATCAGAATCAGAATGATGATGAGAATTATTACAAGTTTCAATGTGTTTCTTCATCCTAGCTACTTGACCTTCCATTTCTTTATTACAATTTTTGCATCTAGCTCTACAACCTTTCCTTTTATCATTTTTTACTTCATTAAAATATAACCAAACTAAATCTTTTCTTCTACCAAAATTAGACATTTTTTGTTCTCAAATGCTAACTCTTGGACCATTCATACACAGGTGCAACTATGATGCAACTGTGACTTATGCAGGTTGACTGCTGAAATGAGTTGAGCTGTTCAGTTAGAAGTAGAAGTTATTTGTACATCAAATAATTTGAAAACTTAATTATATAAGAAAAAAATCTTAAAAAAAATTAACAAAAAAACCAATTGGTTTTTTTCAGAAAAATCATTTGGTTTAAACCATGCCAACCCTGTCTCAAACATCTGAAAAATTCGTTAAACTTCCAATATGACGTCAGATTTCCTTTTTAATTCTCTAATGATGTGATATTAATCTGCTTTGTGTACATACACATACTCATACCATGACCTACGTTATACACGGTCGGTGCATGCCGTTTAAAAGTCACATGAAGTGGATAATTTTTACACGGTGATTGGTGCAAAGCGGCACTCCCACCGTTTTGCGCCAAACGCTGTGTAAAAATGATCCACTCCATGTGACGTTTTAAACGTCATGCATCGGCTGTGTATAACACAGGTCGCGTTCATAACTCCTTGTATTATTGAGAAATCTTTGAAAATTTCCGTTTTATTACCACTATGACGTCAATCAATTTTATTTCATATTAATCTTTTTTTCAATTGGTGAAACTTTTTATTTCATTTTTATTTTTCACGTGGAAATCGTCTGATAGAAAATTAATTATTGTAGAAAGAATTTCATTATGGATTTTTAAATTTTGGCATTTGCTGTAACGAAAAATATTTAAATTTAATAGGAAAAGGCTGTTACAAATTTTTCAAATTTTAATATTTTGAGCTCTTTATAGCTGATATTCAGCTATATACACAAAGTTTCAACTCTGTAAGTTAAGTAGTTTCTGAGAATAGCTCTGTGACGGACAGACAACGGAGTGGGAGTAATAGGGTTTCGTGAGATGAACAAAACCCTAAAAAATGAGCTAAATATTGCTGAATTATGGAGGAGAATGCTGGGATTTCATATTAAAAAATAAAGCGGAAAAAGGGACATTCATGTAAAACACATGGTGACTTAGACATAGAAAGTTAGTCGCCAAAGCAAAAACTTTAGTTGCCATGTGGCGGCTGGGAATCTGGTCCGAATTTTCCGAAAAATTAAGGCAATGATTTTCAAAAATTAAAAAAAATATCTGTCATAATCCGAAAATTCGGACGTAAAATCTATCGGTATTTCGGCAAATGATCGCCGAATAAAAATCAATCTCGTCATTCGTTCGAAGAAAAGTCGCCAATTTTGTCAAAGGATCGTGGGAAAAACGTGACTTTTGTCAGAGAATCGCGAAAAAACGGCAAATTTCGTCGAAAACCTTGCGAAAAATGGCAAATTTCATCAAAAAAATCGAGAAAAAACGGCAAATTTTAACAAAAACATTGAAAAAGCGGCAAATTTTGTCAAAAACATTGCGAAAAACGTTAAAATTTCGTCAAAAGATCACGAAAAAACGGCAAATTTTGTCAAACATTGCGATAAACGGCACATTTCGTCAAAAAATCACGAAAAAACGGCAAATTTTATCAAAAACATTGAGAAAAACGGAAAATTTCGTCAAAAACATTGCGAAAAACGGCAAATTTTATCAAAAACATTGCAAAAAAACAGAAAATTTAGTCAAAAACATTGCGTAAAACGGCAAATTTCGTCACAAGATCGCGAAGAACGGCAAATTTTGTCAAAAACATTGGGAAAAACGGCACATTTCATCAAAAGATCGCGAAAAAACGGCAAATTTTATCAAAAACATTGCGAAAAACGGAAAATTTCGTCAAAAACATTGCGAAAAACGGCAAATTTCGTCACAAGATCGCGAAAAAAGACGAATTTCGTCAAAAACATTGCAAAAAAACGGCGAATTTTGTCACAAACATTGCGAAAAATGGCAAATTTCATCAAAAAATCGAGAAAAAATGGCAAATTTTATCAAAAACATTAGAAAAAACGGCAAATTTCATCAAAAACATTGCGAAAAACGGTAAATTTTGTCAAAAGATCGCGAAAAACAGCAAATTTTGTCAAAAACATTGGGAAAAACGGCACATTTCATCAAAAGATCGCGAAAAAACGGCAAATTTTATCCAAAAACATAACGGAAAATTTCGTCAAAAACATTGCGAAAAACAGCACATTTCGTTGAAAGATCACGAAAAAACGGCAAATTTTATCAAAAACATTACGAAAAACGGAAAATTTAGTCAAAAACATTGCGAAAAACGGCAAGTTTCGTCACAAGATCACGAAAAACCGACAAATTTCGTCACAAGATCGCGAAAAACGGCAAGTTTCGTCACAAGATCGTGAAAAAACGACAAATTTCGTCACAAACATTGCGAAAAACGGCAAATTTCATCAAAAGATCGCAAAAAACTGCAAATTTCGTCAAAAAACAAATTTTATCAAAAGATCGCGAAAAAATGCAAATTTAGTCAAAGGGAGGCAAAAAAAAGTGGCGGGAGTAGACCCCCCCCCTCCCCCTCTGTTGTAACTTTTCAGAAAATTTGCTGCGAGTTTCAGAATTTTTTTTTTTACTCAGAATCACCCCTGGAATCTGCACCTATAATGAATGAGTTAAAAATATTAAAGTGTATCTATGTATTCATTATTTAATAGAGTTCCATTACCTGCAGTATATTCTGTTGAGCTGTCTACATGGCAGATCATATGCTATTGCCAATAATGTTATCGGAGTGAAATGTGTCGGTTTAGGTAACTAAGTAGGCAGAGCATTGGCAATTTAATCCAAAAGTCTTGTGTTCAACTCCCAGCCTGGACATTTCTTCACCGAGTTGGAAAATTTTCATTTTATATGAATGTTAATTAATTATACTTTGTGCAATCTCACTAAGTATTTTGTGTTTTACTTATAATGTTTGTGACTAAAATAAATTAATATATGAAGAATAAAACAATGAATGAAAAACAAATTGTTAGGCCGTAAACAAATTATCATAATTGCCATAACATCATCTATAAAAGAATTTCTATCTGTTTCTCTTAGCCAGGCGCCAGTGATATATAGGGAAAAGTAACACAATTTCTGTTGATATTAAAAAAGTCCCCTTTATATTTGATCTAACCTCCTATTTTTGTCTTCTTAGTGGAAACACTTTTATTCCATATTTACCCAGTTTGGAGGGAATGTGCATTCTGAAACTGCAATGGCCTGCAAATTTAAGGATAATTTCTTCTAATGTCAAGTCATATACTTCCTGATGGTTCTTCCAGCTATTATTGAATGCTTTCATCTCCCTGACTGCCGCCAACTTATTTTCTTTTCTCTGCTCCCATATTGTAATATCATTAAAAATAATACATTTCAGAATGAATCTAAATCATCTAAATGCCATTGTCACAGGAAACTGCTCTATTCCCAATCCATCAGTTGCCATAATAAAGATACACCAAATATTCGGTATTCGGCCATATTACCAAATATTCGGTTAGGCCGAATATTCGACTTGGCCGAATATCAAACTATTCGGCCAAACCGAATACCTTAAAAAAATATTTTTAAAAACCCACAATTTCTACTTTTAACTGTCAATTAAGAAAGATATTCAAAATAATTAGAAATAGAATCATATTTCAATGAAAGAGATAGAGAATGCTTTTACATTATTTATTTGCTGTTTGAAAAGTGTCACTTAAGAAAATTAACCATTAATAATGACCTTCATAGGAATTAATGATGTACAAATAAATGCAAGTTCCTGAATATTGTCTAGTAAATAATCTGTTTCTTGCTTTTTTGCAAACATCATGTTTCTAAACAAAATGAAAAAAACTTTCACAGGTGATAATAGACATCAATACAGACAATTTTTGTCCAGGAAACCAGGATCGCAACACACTTATTCAATCAAAAATAAAGTGCATCTCACTTCAGATCAAATTAGAATTTCCATTATTTTAATAATATTGAAGATATTGTAACTATATTTTCAACGTAGGTACTTTGATTTCTGTGGATCATGAGATGTACTGGAAATTGCCACTATTCATATCTAAACAACACTGAGTTAGATATTCCGAGTGCAGCTGACAGTACTCAGGGATCTGTTTAGGAAAAAATTAGGTCCTTTAATGTACTGGAAATTGCCACTATTCATATCTAAACAACACTGAGTTAGATATTCCAAGTGCAGCTGACAGTACTCAGGGATCTGTTTAGGAAAAAATTAGGTCCTTTAAAAAGGATTCTTCACAAAATTTTTCCTTTCAAAAAATGACCCTTCACAAAATTATTTTCTCTAAAATAGGACCCTTCACAAAATTATTTTCTCTAAAACAGGACCCTTCACAAGATAGTTTTCCCTAAAACAGGACCCTTCACAAAATTCTTTGTCTTAAAAATAGGTTTTTCACGCATCTTTAAACCAAACATTTCACAAATTAATCATTGAAAAGTAAAATCTGACCTGTTACTTTTACATATATAAAGAAAATATATGTATATTATATCCATATATCTTCTTAAAAATGCATAAACAAGAACCTGAATATAACGAACATTTCAAATTCACAAAATTATGATTAGATTTTTCACAAATATAAAAAGCTGTTCACAATTTCACAAAAATAGGACCCTGTGAAAAAAGTCTGGACAGACCCCTGGTACTACTTATAACTGTGTCACTGACCAAAATTCAGCCACTTCCAATAATATCATATTTGCTACAAGCAAAATTAATGCAAATCTCTCTAAAATATCTTCATTGTTGTTAAAGATGTGATAAAAAATTCAGTTTCAGCTTGTGTTGACACACCCTGTGTTTTTGATTGAATGTATTGTATTTTTGATGGAATAAGTGGATTGAGGTAATGTTTCAAACTCAAAAAATTTTTGCCTTGATCACATTATCTGCACAGAAAGTTTGTTCCTAGAGATGTATGAACACCCCTGTATGTTTACAACATCTGAATATGATCGCTCATTCCAGACACCTGCTCTCTGGTTCATTTAAAAACTTCCTTGCCAAATCAAAAGGAGCAGGAAAGTTATTCTTGCTGATTTGCCATCATTTTAATATATTGTATTGTTTTACTTTAGTCCCTTCCTGACAAATAAACACCATATCATTGTAAAATGTTTCGTCTAATTCATTCAAAATTTTTCTTTGTTTCAGTGTTTAAAGAGTTTTCAGAGTTAGTTTGTTTAAAAGTGTTTGTTTCAGAATATAAGAACATTTTATAAATTTATTTTAATTCACAAAGAAGCTACAAAGTTTTTTAAAGCTTTATAAAAAGGTTTTAAGACTATACTCTTTTTACTTTCTTCTATCTTTACAAGAAGAAAGAATTGGATTCATGAAAATTTTCGGCTTCTGGTTTTCGACGGATTTATGTTTTAGAAGGTCCTGAACACGATTTGAGTATTTTTAGAAAATGTCTGTCTGTATGTGACAAAAATTTTGTGGGCGCTCTATCTCAAGAACTAATGCTTGGAATTTAATAAAACTTTATATTCAGTTAGTCCCTGATATAAATTGGTGCCGATTAGTTTTTGGTAAAAATCGCCCAGCAGGTGGCGCTGCTATGCAGCATTTTTCGCGATTTCCACAATAGCTCTATCTCAAGAACTAATGCTCGGAATTTAATAAAACTTTATATTCATTTAGTATCTGATATAAATTGGTGCTGATTAGTTTTTGGTAAAAATTGCCCAGCAGGTGGTGCTGCTATGCAGCATTTTTCGCATTTTCCGCAATAGCTCTATCTCAAGAACTAATGCTCGGAATTTAATAAAACTTTATATTCAGTTAGTCTCTGATATAAATTGCTTATTAGTTTTTGGTAAAAATCGCCCAGCAGGTGGCGCTGCTATGCAGCATTTTGCAGGATTTACATCATTCTAGTGATAGTCATATCTCAAGAAATAATGCACGGAATTTAATAAAACTTGGGTTTCAGTTAGACCTTGATATAAATTGGTGCTGATTTTTTTCAGTGTATTCGAAATCTGTGTGACATAGAAGAAAGTTTTGGGATTGACACATCCGACTAGTTAAGTTATAACTCCAAGCACAGATTTTTTTTTTCTTTTGTATGTAATTGTAAAGGTTTCTTGTAAAAGAGGTCTAATTCATAAAAGGGTAGTATCTGTGTTCAATATTATCTAAAATTATTTTATAATTTAACTTTTAATACTTTTAAACTCTGAAATATAAAAGTATTCAGCCAACCAAATATTCAGTATTCGGCCTCACTGTTATTCGGCTAGCTGAATATTCAGTATTTGGTTTACCTGTGGGCCGAATATTCGATATTCAGTCAAAATCCCTATTCGGTGCATCTCTAGCCCATAAATCCTGAATATTCATTCTACCTCCAAGAGTCCAATTACTGCCTTGATTTTGACAACTGTCGTAGGTCTGCTGCCACTTTTATCTTTGTATCTCTCAGATCCTCAATTTGTAAATAGGGTCATTCCATGTCAAATCAACCAAAAATTTTCAATATTCAACCTGATCATTTCAGATTTTCATGAAATCTTCAGGAATCATTTTCCCTGATGATACAAATGATAATATACTTTTATAATTTGTTTATGTCAGTAAATTTTCATACAATTAATTTTTTTAATTTCAAAAAATCATTTTTTAGCTTGTATAAATGTTTTCAATTTTGAATTTCTCAAGTTCTGTCAGGCGTAGAGAGTTGTTTGACCCCCCATTGTAAAGAGAATTTCACAAGGTTTTATTTGGTATGCAAGTTGACTATGCTTGGTTTTAAAAAAGTTAATTTAATTTAAGACTTTTAAATTTAAAATTTTTTAAAATAGTATTTTTAAAAAATTTTGAAAAAAAAAATATTTTTTTTTGTAATATTATAATTTTTAAATTAAATCAATTAAAATGTTTAATATTATCTATGGCTATCATCTTTAAATATGTTTAAAATGATGAAAACAACACTATCTTTAGCACAATCATAAAGTTGGCGAGGTGCCAACTTTAAATACCAGCCCCAACTGGTGTTTAACATTAGTTTTTTTAACATAACTGCTGATCCCATTCAGATCCCACTCTAAAACTTTTATAATTTAAAGTTCATAATGTTACAAAAAACATATATTTTTTTCAAAATTAAAAAAAAAAACTTTAAAATTTTTTTAATTAAATTAACTTTTTTTAAACCATGCATAGTCAACTTGCATATCAAATTAAACCTTATGAAATTCTCTTTAAAATGATGGCTCAAACAACTCTCTACGCCTGATAGAACTTGAGAAATTCAAAATGGATAACATTTATACAAGCCAAAAATAATAAATTTTTTAAATTAAAAAAATTAATTGTATGAAAATTTACCGAGACAAAAAAATAATAAAAGTATATTCTCATTTATAAAATCAGGGAGAATGATTTTTGTAAGTTTCATCAAAATCTAAAATGGTCAGGTTAAGTCACTGGTTGATTTGACATGGAATGACCCAATATTAGTGTACTGAACGATATTTTCTAGCATTTCATTGCTAAAAATCAAAGCCCGTTAGCCATAGACATCTCTGGCTTTTCTAGCCACTCTTATTACTCCTGGAAGATTAATCGCTATATTGGGACGTCTAATGCAAAGATTTGTTGCTCTAGGTACCCCCCCACCCCCACCCCACCCTTTGTTTAAAGAGATTTGGCTTCTAACTGTGGGTGCAGACTCATTCTCTCTTGCCTTTGCAAACACAGACAGTTTTCGTTTCTGTTCCCACAAATTCCTTCAAAGTATCTTCAATGTGATAATAAATCTTTTTTGTTTTATTTGCCAGTTAACTGACGACAATCCATAGATGAATCTCAAAATTTAATACACAATTCAGAACAAATGTGTACCGCCAAGAAAAAAAATACATTGGAATGACTTGGGACGGTGGGCCAGTCCAAGCCTGAATTCATTATAAATAACCTATAAATAAAATCTTTTTTGTTGTGTGTGTGTGTGAGAGAGAGAGAGGAGGAGGAGGAGGGGGGGGGGGGGGGGGTTGAAGGATGTTGGAGGAGGGCATATAATTCAACTATTTTCTTCAGAAAATTTTCAGGCAAATATTTTTTTTTCAGTTTTATATAACTCTGGCTGTTGAGATGGAATATAAGAATTATTTTTTGATAAAAAAATAGTCTTGATAATTTTTAATGTTTTATAGTCTCACATAAATAATTTAAATATATCTGTTTTGAGCATTTATTTAATAACATACAGCATATTTTTTTCAATTACTTATTAAAATAAACATTGTTTTTATTTATCTGTGTTCTTGTAGATTTTGGAAGACAGCATACACAGACAAAGTTTCCTGTTATCTTACCATGCAATCACACAGTCTGTGAAAGCTGCTTATTTCTCGCTGTTAAAAATAGAACAGATTTTAGTTGTTCTGTTTGTAAGGTATCTTGATATTTGCATTAAGTATTAATATTTTTCCATATTATTGAATTAACAAAATTTAAGTATGTTTTTTGTTTATATAGATAGGTAGGTATGTTTTTTTGTTGATATGTTGTTTCCTTCAACTTATATAGGTAAGTATATAGGAAGATAGATATGATTTCATGATACATATAATAACCTAATTCTGTAAAGATGGGTCTTTTTTTTTTGACATAAAATTTCTGGGTGCTTTTATCAGGGCTGCGGAGGCGATGGGAAAAATGACCGACTCTGACTCCTGAAATTTTAAAGGAACAGACTCCGACTCTGGGATGGCTAAAGTAATTGCCTGTTATTCAGATTGCTTCATTGCCGTCATTTGTTTTGAAATAGTATTAGTTGCTTTATTAAATTTGTCATTAAATAAAGGAAATATTACTATTTATAAAAAAAAAGGTGGCAGCAATCAAGCAATCTGAATTTAAAAAAAACTCAACTGGCAACGCTGCAATCGGTTTCTCTCAAAAATAAATAAATAATAAAAAAAAATTATAAGGTTACAATTCATATATTTTTTCGAAAATTACCTTTAACATATATATATTTTAGAAGTTAATTTTCGAAAAATTTATTAACTGTAAATGTAATAAATCTATGAATTTAGCTTCAAATATGCGAATCCAAAATTTCAAATCATGCTGACATGTAGTTTTTGACTTAAGCTTTAAAAACTGCATGCATTTCAATCTGTTTTGCACTGATTAAAAAGAATTTTCCCATTACAAGTTTAACTTAAATAACTTCATAATTCCTTAACTATTTGACCAAATGACTTCTCATTTTGTATTCAAAGGTGTCCAAAAAATCCAAATATGCTGTCAAAATTGTATGAAAATTTCAGAGTGTGGTACAATTTCTATATTAAGACGGCTCTCTAAGCTTCATTTTTAAACATAAAAATTGGAAAAAGACGCAATTCCTAATCAAATGGTTATTTTAGTTTTCCATGCCACAATTTGACAATTAAATTTTATAATGTGCATCAATTTTATTTATTTTTATTTTTTTTTTAAATGCTGACTGCAATTATAGTCAAAAACAATAATGTTTGCATTTCATGCACTACAAATTTAATCATATTTTATTCATTCATTATCACAGGACCTTATTTTTGGTGGTATCATTTGAATTAGGCTTTCTTATGATATATCACATACTCATATTTTTTTAATTTTAAGGTCAAACCTTTTTACCTTTGAACATTCATGAATTAAAAACAGACTTTAAAATTAAAAAGTATACTAGCTGACCCGTCCGGCGTTGCCCGAGCCTGTGATAATAATAATAAAAAAAACAAAAAAAAAACAAGTTTTATTATTTTATATTTTTAACCCGATTTTGTATGAAATTATATTTTAAAATGAAAAATTCGCGAAAAAATATTGATATTTAGTGATAAAAGTGCTCATTTTCTTGTTTTTTCATGTAGGTTTCAATTTCATAGTTTTAAAATCAAAAGTTTTGTCCAAACTCTTCGAAATCTTTATTGGTTTTAAATAAAACAATTTTACAGCCCGTGTAAAAATTTCATGAAAAAATATTGTTATCTAGTTGTAAAAGAAATGTTTACTTCTTGCTTTTTTGGTTGTTTGTTTGTTTTCGCGCCGGCTCCTTTAACATCGCAATGAAAAAATAGTTCTCATCTTCCGAACTCTCTGAAATTTTAGTCGGTTATAAATATAACTGTATCCAAGCTCTCTTTAAAATTTTGCAAAAAAAATATGCCGCAAAATCCAGATTGTAAGCTCCCCCTTTTTCAAAATCAAACAGGGCTAAATTTGGGAGGGGGTGGGTTATAATCAAGATTAAAAAAAAAATCATTTAAAACCTTGTTTTTATCATTAATTTAGAACTAAAAATGAGCGAGAATCTTCTGTATTTCGGCAGATTTTCACTTTAAAAAATAAAATAAATTATAAATTCACCCCTCCCCCCCCAAAAATTAAAATAAAAAAAAATATTTTTCTTTATTTCATTACAACAATAAATAATCATCTAAATCCCTCCATATAAAATGTTACTAGTTACTTCACCACATAAAATGTTACTACTTCTAGAAACTAGAAAGTATTTCAGAACATTTTCAACTGCAATTTCTCAGTGTTTTTTAATTTATTAAGTTCCTTTTATTTTTCTGTTACCATATTAATGACAGATATTAGTGTTTTATTTATCTAAATGCAATGCATTCCAGTTTCAAAGCTTCTGAAATCCAGAATTTTCTATAATCTGAAATCGCCATTAATCGTGAAGTTATACTGTTTTTCTATTTTATATATAATTTTTTTTTCAAAATGTTTTTCTTTTGTCAGTTTATTAAAATAATGCATACTTTGTGACGATCGGCCATTAGCATCTCCCCCACCCCATCCTAAATATCATATACTACAATTTTAATACCGTGTAAGCGCCCCCCCCCCCCTTGATTATTTTATGATTTTTCGTCGCATTTAGGGGGGCGGATTAACAGTATTTTACGGTATTTAGAATTCTGCTTGGAATGAACTTGTACCGTGCCATTAACGCTCCACCAGTGGCTGAGATGTTCTGCTCTCAAAGCTGGTAGATGAGGAGGTACTGGGTTCAAATCCCTGTCCTGCTCGTCGACCTAACCATTCAGAGTTTTCCGTGGTTTTCTTCGAATTTTGCTGTAAATGCGGGTTAGGATCCCTTAGAAAGACCCCCATGGAGTGCATCCCCCCCCTCCTCCCTAGGGCCTATATCCCTCGTGTTGATAATCAGCTGTCATAAAATCAACCAACCAACCGTGATATAACATCTAAATAATTTTTTAAAAATGCATCAACGTTTTCTCCATTAAAGGAAGTAGCTCTGGCTAAACTTGTACTCTCTGGTCTTCGAAGAGAAAAGTTTGGATGTTCGTTTCATATAGCTCTTCATCCAGTCGATACCAGCCATTTTATTATTTCTCCACGATTGAGGAAACTTTTTACTTAACGCTTCTGCATAATTAAATGCAAGTATTCTGGCTTGAACATAGGTCAGGCCGGCCATATTGTATTTGAGGAGATTTTATAAGGTACGAAGTTAACATTTCTTCTTCTACTTGTAAAGATTTGTTGACTGCTGTACTTTGATCCAAACTTAAACATTGAAGATGTATCAGCAATTTCAGTTTCATTTCCTGTATTGGATACAGTAACATACTTCAATGGTTCAAGCTTTTTGAATCCTAATGTTTAATGTAGATTTTGAAATATACATTCTTTCAGCTTCCCTAACAGACATATTCTTTTTCAAAACTTCATCTATTGCTTTGGATGTATCACATTCAGACATTTCTGCATGGTCTGTTTTCTTTTTATATGTTCTGACCATTCTGCAAAATAAAAAATAATTGTTCTTAATAAAAAGGCATTGGGTACAGTTTATGCAAGCTCATTTTTAAAAGTTACAAATATATGCCATTTAAAAGTTTAAACAGTATGTATTTTACTGGAGTTAGTTTTATTTTTTAGAAAAATCCAAAACACATGGGATCTGCCTATATCTGGTTTTAGATTTCACAAACAAGCGTTTTGGGTGATATATAGTGAATCTCTCACATCATGTCTATGCAGATTTAATAAACAAAAAAAACTTGATTAATTAAAAATTGTCTTGGAAAATGATAGTGATTGGCACTCATATTAGAACCATTTTTAGTTTTTCGAAAGAAAATTCATATTTTCTTCATGCAAAAGCTCAAGTTCGGCCATAATAACCATAATTATATATTAAAATGCATATCTAATAATGATAAACTAAAACTAAATATTGAAAAACAGGGAAATGAATGCAAGAAAAATAAACAATTTGGTTACAGTTGCGAATATTGTGTAGGATACAATATGGTGAATTTTTGCTTTTGATACACTAATCTACATCAAAATCATAAATAAATTAATTTTATTTAGTAATTAACCAGCTGTAATAGCCAAAAGAACATATTAACAAAAAAATTAGTAAAAAAAAAAATTGCAATCGCCACCGATTTCAGCGCAATCAGTTTCACTGTTAACATTTGCAGCGATACACGGACTTGAGGGAGTCTACTGTATATATATATATATATATATATATACAGTAATGTAGATTTGTGCATCATGAGGTTGGTGATGACCTTGGCATAATCATAAATTATGGTGACCATTATAATAAGGAAGTCCAAAAATTGCTGTGAACCTAAATGAACCCTGATTACCTTTTTAAATTGCTATAAAAAACTTTTGATTTGAGATTACTTTGAAAAATTATGATATGTGATTATGAATGAGATTGATTTCTTGTGTAACTTGAGTTACTCCTCTCTTTAGATTGATTTCTGATTTATTAATAGTCTTAAAACTGGTTTATTTGTAAAACTGGCTTACTTGTGGTCACAGTTTTTCTTTTAGATTATGAAAATTTAATTATTGATATGCATATTCACTTTTCTAACTGAGTGTGATAGATTCTGTATTTCTTCCAGGGTACCGTTGATTTGTCATCTGGAAATGAAGCCGTTGCAAAATTGTGGCCTGATCTTCATGCTCTGGGCATTCTCAATGCCATAAGGAAACAATATTTACCTAGGTTTTTTTAATTTTATTTCTGTATCAAAATATTTCATAAGATGTAAAGTAAATATTTTATTTATCATTTAGTGACAGAGTGGTACTTATACTTTAGACAGTGGTTAAAAGTAAAGGTCTTCATGTCCGATGGGTTGTCAGTGGACTTTCAAAGTGACTTATTGAAAAAAAATTGTTTCATTAGATTAAGAATTACGAAGAAAGTAGGGTACAAACTAATAGGTGCAAAAAAATTGTATGTGCTGTAAAAAAGCTGGAACTTTGCACGATGGACAATATCATATATGGACAACTGTGTTATGCTAATAACATATGTATAATCTCATGTATTAATTAGGAATGTACTGAATATTCGGTATTTGGCCATACTACCAAATATGAAAATATTCGGCCTACCAAATATTTGATTTGGCCTAATTTTAAAATATTCAGTCTGCTGAATATTCAGTTGGGCTGAATATTTGGTTTGGTCGAATATTTTGATATTCGAAACTGAATACTTAAAAAACTTATTTTTTTTTTTTTAAACTTTAAATTTTTAACTACTAATAAATATATTGAGAATAATTAAATAGAATCATTTTTAAATAAAAGGGATTGCTTTTACATTATTTAGTTGCTGTTTGGTAAGTGACATTTAAGGAAATTAACTATTAATGACGACATTCATAGAAATTAATGATGTATCAATGCAAGTTCCTGAATATTGTCTGGTAATAATCTGTTTCTTGCTTTTTCACAAACAGGATGTTTCTAAATAAAATGTAACAAACTTTCAGGAGTGGTAAGAGGCATCAAGACACAGTTTTTGTACAGAAAACCAGGATCACAATACACTTATTCTTTCAAATATACATCTTACCTCACTCCAAGCCGAACTTTAATTTTTCATTTCTAATTTGAAAAATAAGAAGATGATGTAATGATATTTTCAACAAGCTTATTTTGTTTTTTGTGAAATATAATGACATGGTGCGAAGTGCTGGAAATGGCTACCATTGTCTTCCAAACGACATTGAGCTAGACATTCCGAATGCAGCTGACAGCTCCATATTCCGAATGCAGCTGACGGCTCCATATTCCGAATGCAGCTGACGGCTCCATATTCAGAATGCAGCTGACGGCACATATATTGTGTCACCAACCAAAATTCATTCACATCCAATGAGATGTTATCGCACTTTACATAGAGCAAAATAATATGAAAATCTTGCTAAAATATCTTCATTAGTGTTAAAGGTGAACGAAAATTTGGGTTCAGCTTGTAGTGAGACACCCTGCATTTTGTTTGAATAAGTAAATTGCAATACTGGGTTATTATCTGGACCACATTATCTCCCTTGAAAGTTTGTTCCAAAATTTTAAGAACATCTTGTATGTTTTCAACCTTTAAAAATAATTTAAGAACTTCCTGACTAAATCAAAAATAGCCAGAAAAGTATTCTTGCCTAGTTGCCACCATTTAATTGAACTTTTTTTTTTCTTTTTTAATACTTTAATCCTTTTTTGACAAATAAACACTGTATAACTGTAAGATTATCCTTCTAATGCCTTTAAAATTTCTCTTCGATTTCAAAATATTTGTTTTAAATATAAGAAAATTTGGTACTTTTCCGTTATATGGACACCATGCCAAAATGTATGCTAATGCATAATGTATGTAAATGTATGCTTGGCGACAATGATGTCAGATTCAACCTTTAAAAATAATTGTGGCAATGGTGTCTGACTCAACCTTTAAAAATAATTTAAGAACTTCCTGACTAAATCAAAAATAGCCAGAAAGGTATTCTTGCCAATCACATCCAATGAGATGTCATTGCACTTTACGTAGAGCAAAATAACTTGAAAATCTTGCTAAAATATCTTCATTAGTGTTAAAGGTGAACGAAAATTTGGGTTCAGCTTGTAGTGAGACACCCTGCATTTTGTTTGAATAAGTAAATTGCAATACTGGGTTATTATCTGGGCCACATTATCTCCCTTGAAAGTTTGTTCCAAAATTTTAAGAACATCTTGTATGTTTTCAACCTTTAAAAATAATTTAAGAACTTCCTGACTAAATCAAAAATAGCCAGAAAGATGTATTCTTGCCTAGTTGCCACCATTTAATTGAACTTTTTTTTCCTTTTTTAATACAGTCCTTTTTTGACAAATAAACACTGTATTACTGTAAGATTATCCTTCTAATGCCTTTAAAATTTCTCTTCGATTTCAAAATATTTGTTTTAAATATAAGAAAATTTGGTACTTTTCCGTTATATGGACACCATGCCAAAATGTATGCTAATGCATAATGTATGTAAATGTATGCTTGGCGACAATGGTGTCCGTATAACGGAAAAGTACCGAAAATTTTATTCATTTATTTTAATTCGCAGAAGAATTGATGAAATTTAAAGTTTTATTAATTAAAAAAGTTTAAAAACTATCCTTTTCTTAAATAATAACTCAAAGCATAACTATTTTTTTTTAAGTGTAAAATTTACTTGTGAAAAGGTCTTATTAAAAAAATGGAAGAATTTGTTATATATGATGTAAAATTGTTTTAAATTTTAACATAGGAGTATTCAGCCAGCTGAATATTCAGAATTTGACTAAAATCACTGTTCTGTGCATTTCTAGTATTAATATGGTATTCTAGTAAACATGCTGTTGCTAGCATGTTTCACTTTAAATAAGATATTTCTATATAATGTCTAATGATAAATTTAAATATGTGTGAATATAAAGAAATCAAATGATTTTTATGAATAGAGAAGAAAAGAATTTTGCTTTTATACAGCACCAGATAAAAATATTCAAATAATTCTCTATCTTAGTTTCTATTGTTCTGTATCTTAATATATATATATATGTATTAAAATGCTTTATATATTAAATGTGCCATCTACAACATACTCTTCTTATTGGATTCTCTGTGTGTATACTTTTCTTGTTTATGCTATTTAAGTAACTTATAAATGTCCCGTAGAACTAAGAATTTATGGATGTGGCCATAGAGTTTGAAATGTTGATGACTCTTAGGTTAATCATTGTTATAAAAAATATATAGAGTTCTCCTTTATGTTTTCATTTTAAGCTTGAGATGCTCATAGAGTTTTTAAAACTGAAAACATAAAAAATATGGCACATCTGCTGGTTTTATTCATGCACCAGAAAGTAAAAATACATGTTTTAAAATAATAAAAGTATTATTTATTAATCATAGCCATTTTGACATGTAAATAAAATCTGCCAATAAGGCAGAGTTTTTATTTCTTATTACAGTCAATGACTCAATTCTCGATATAATGTCACACTTTGGGACCTGCATAAATTCTGATATGCATGGGGTGACAGTTGAAGCGGAGTTACATTAAATTGCTATTTCAGTGGCTGGGACCACAGCAATAGCCACTATATATATATATAGTGTCAATTTAATGCGGCCATGCCCTCAGAAGTAACAATTTATTTTTATAGAGTAATGTTTTTTAACAGATTATATTGTACTGAGGGTTTTCTGTATATATATGTACAGTACTGCGTTACAAATATATACTTGGATATATATTTGTAACATAGATAAAATGTAAATAAATAAATATATAAGTATGTATAAAATATTAAGTATTCTAAATAAAATTATACAATCTAGATCTTTGAAAAAAGTGCAAGGACAAGTTTTTTTTTTTTTTCCTCTAATATTTGTAAATTTAAATTGGTATTATTTGTTTCTACAGATCAGAGCTTGAACTAAAATAAATTATTGCATTCAGTATTTGTCATCTCATCATATTATTTTTAAACATGCTGTGTGACATCTTTCTGAGATTGCAAAAAGGCAAAATAGGAGCTTAATTACACATAAGTCTGCAAAATAAAACTTTATATTGTTTTCTGCACCATTTTAAATATTTCTAATATTTTCCACTAAGCTTAGTTAAAAATGCCAAACTTTTCCTGCTATCATGTTCGGTTACTTCACAAAGTGAGGATGAAGATCTAAGAAAATCACATAGAAGATTTAGCAAAGTTAAATTCCTCACTAAAACATCCTCTTAAAAATAGGCTATTTTATATTTTACTAATTTGTTGTTACTTTTGTCACAGCTGCCACACATTCTAAAATCATTAAAATGCATCTTCTTCCCCTCAAAGCTCTGTTTAGAACTCTTTGTCTTACATATTGCTTGCAGCTGCTTCCTATGCATTAAATAGCCTGTAGATCGGTGTTAGGGGTCTTTATGACTAAATTTATAATTTTATAGCCTTTCAAAAATTTTCAGTTTATGATGAAATTGAATGGAATAGAATTTAAGTGTTTTTATTAAAATTAGCATAAATACATCAAACCTTTCACTTTGAAGAAAAAAAATTCTTTGCAGGCTTGTATATTACCTATGTAATTAATATATATTGGCTATAGAATACATAATGTACTTTTCCTAACTTTTGCATAATATAAAATTTATTTTATTCATAATAAACATATTTTGCTTTTTGTTTGACATTATAGATAATGCAATTTTTCCTTGTCTCAGCTAGTATTCCATGCATGAGTTCATCTTTAATATCTGAAAAGTTAGAATGTTGTTGCACAATGACGCTGTTTTCTCAACTCTGTATTTTAAAACTGGTTTTAATAATGACTCAAATATTTAGAAATTGGATGATTGGCATTTTATTATTCTGTGTCTGTTATTTTATGTTTTTGCCACACTTAAATTGATGATTTTCAGTGGGTATTAACAATTTATCTATTTTTCAGCATGAAAGTTAAAATGGTAGCTAATCCTGAAATGTTTAATTTCAGTTCAGGGGATTCTTTAAAATCAGGTTAGTATTATTATTATTCATTTGTTATTATTTTCTAAGTTTTAGGTGACTTTATATAAAACTATATGGCAATTCTGTAAATATATTTTTAGGTAGCTTTCAATACAAAAAAGTATAAAGCTACCTGTTGCAGCCGTTCGGAGGAAAGCAGTTCCGGAAAATTTCGATATATTTTCACCGATCATGACCCCCAGACCCCAAAACCACCCTCCGTCCAAATGTTGATTTATATATATAGATATATCCATATATATATATATATATATATATATATATATATATATATATCTGACCTATGTCATACCATAACGCCCGTAATTATGAATCGATTTTGATGAAACTAATTGTGTGTATTAAGGTCACTAATGTCTCGACCGAGTTCGTTGGCCAGCTTGGTCCGCCGTCTTGTTTCAAGATGGCGGCCATTTAAAGATGTAAAATAACTTAAAATCTAAAATAAATATACAAAAAATTTAAAAATTCAAATTTATTTTTTAATTACGTGTTAGGCCTTGATACAAGGATTCCAGAGCTTTTTTTGGTTTACCTCTATCTTAAAAAATGGCTGAGATAGAGCAGTTTGAAATTCTAGGGTGGCTGACATTTTGAAACACAACAGCACATTAACACATCAAATTATTTTCTTTCATTGTTGTAATAATTTTCCCAATCATATGCATAAAACTATATATTCATATCCGTTAACGCCAAAATTGGCAAAATTGGGCGACATTTGGCGAAATATCGCCAAATTTGGCGATCAAAATAAGTCTTCATAAATGAAGCCAATTTGGCTATTGCTCAATAATTTGGCGAATTTCTTATTCAAATTCAGTATTAACGAATCTTTTGTAAACGTTTCTTTGCATTTTAGCTTGCTGTTTTCGTGTAACATTAGCTAAAATTTTAAAATGAAGATATAGGAAAGCTACCTTTTCCTCCCGGTACAGGCCGGAAGGACTTTTTTAATTGCGTGTCTTATTTCACCCGAGATAACATGTTAGTGTAGAACTTACCATCCTGCAAAATTTCACCTGTCATATTGTCTTAGGTATGGTTTTGGCTCCCTATGCAGTGCCATAGCAATTCAAAAATTATGAGAGGGCTCAAGTGGTCATTTTCAAATAAATTGAGCAATTGGGATTATCAGTAATTATTAAAATATTTATGAGAATAAGTCATTTCATTTAAGCCTTATTATTAATGCCATTATTACAAGGTCAATGGTTTTAATTATTTTAGACTAGCTGACTTGCCCAGCATTGCTCTGGCCTGTGATAATAAATTAAAACAAACAAACCTCAAGTTTGTATAATTTTATATCTTTAACCCGATTTTGTATAAAGTTATTATTTTTTAGATGACATTTAAGATGATAATGCTTAGTTATTCATCGACAAAGTTGTGTAATTATGATCCATATTCTTACTCATTGATAAAATTTAAAAATTCACGTATTTATTTTTTATTATTTTGCAAGCGCCTCCTGGCGGTGGAAAGTGGAATGGTGAAGTACAAAAAATGTAATCTTACTTATAATAAAATCCGAAGGCAAGAAAGTGTCTGTAACAGCTCCGGGCTCGACCACTCTGATCTGCGAATCGACCATAGTTAAACGCCATGTTAGGCTTAATGAAAAAGCTCTATGCTACATCAGATTCTGTTGTTAAAATATTTGTAAAAGCGTATTAGAGCTTTTAAATATTTTAATTTTGTTTAAAACCTTCAAAAACTATTTCATATAAAACACGTATATCAATATTTCTGTATACATTTTTTTCTGTGAGCATTTTTCTTTTCAGAAATAGCGGTGAATTCTTTCGTACGGAGGATTTGAGTGATCAATCCAGTACATTGGCGCCATCTACTGGCGTATTTTGAAATTTGCTTCCATGTTAAATACAGTACAGGACCTATTATGCGAAATCCTCTGGACCAAAGGCTTTCCGAGTTTTGGAATTTTCCGGATTTTGGGTCCTCCCGAAGTTCACGTTTATTTGACAAAATTAATGTTTTTTTTTTTCGTGATTCTTTGACAAAATTTGCATTTTTTTATGCTATTCTTTGACAAAATTTGCGTTTTTCTTCTACGATCCTTTGACGAAATATAATTTTTTCGTGGTTCTTTGAAGAAATTTGCATTTTTCTGCGATTCTTTGAGAAAATTTGTGTTTTTTGCTATTCTTTGACGAAATTTACCTTTTATTTACGATCCTTTGACAAAATTCGAGTTTTTTCTGAGATTCTTTGACGAAATTAGCAGGTTTTTGTTTTTTCGTGATCCTTTGCGGAATTCGCATTTTTTCTGTGATCTTTTGACAAAATTTGTTTTTTTTTTCCTTCGATCCTTTGACGAAATTCCACTTTTTTCGCGATCCGTTAACGAAATTAGAAATTTTTTGCAGTGCTTTGAAGAGATTTGCATTTTTTTTTCGTGATCCTTTGGAGAAAGTCATGTTTTTCCACAATTATTTGACGAAAATCACATTTTTTTTTTTTTTTTTTTTTTTCCCCCGATCCTTTAACCAAATTTGTGTTTTATTGTGATCTCTTGAAGAAATTTTATATTTTTTTGGAGTCCTTGGAAGAAATTTGCATTTTGTTCGCAAGCCTTTGTCGGAAATTGCGTATTTTCTGAGATTTGTTAACAAAATTAGCATTTTTTTGCAATTCTGCGACGAAATTTGCGTTTTTTTTTTCAATCCTTTGACAAAATTCAAGTTGTTTCCGGAATCCTTTAAAGAAACTGTCTACTTTTTTTTCGAACGATAGACATAATTGTTTTTTTCGGCGACGATCGTTCAAAATTTGAGATTTTGTTATGTTCGAATCTTTGGACTGAAGACTAAAATTTCGAAACCGAGTGCCTTAAATTTTTAGGAAAATTCGGAACAGAATCACCCTTGATGAAATAAATATATAACTATTTTTTGTTTCAAACGAATCGTAATATAAATTAATTTTAAACTAAAATTTGAGAGAAAAATGATTTGTTTCTAATTTCGGGAAGAAGTGGGAGGGGGGGGGCGTGTTCACCCGCTACCGAAGTAATAATATTTTAGTGATTACACACTGAAACACAATGTACTAAATAAACAAAATTAGAAATCGGTAAAATTTTTGAAAAATTTGAAAAATTCTAAAATTTTAGTAATTTACGAATTTAGAAAATTTTCGAAATTTTTTTGCTGACTTCGGGTTTTTCCGGATTTTGGAATTCCGGATAAGGGGTCATATACTGTAAAATGATTCTTTCTTATCAAACTTAATTAAAATATAAGGAATACAGAGTACAGCGTAATTTGCATTTAATTTTGCTTACGTAATCAAACAATGAGTTATGTGGTGAGTCAATCTGCTTAGAAACTCATTGATAAACTTTCGCACATGGATTATTTGTTAATATTTAATTTGAATGTTTTGTCCAATCGTTGAACTACTTCCGAAATTTAATACTGAGTAAAAAAAAATATATATATCCTCATCATTTTTATTTGTAGAAATCATTTGTCATTTTTAAAATGTACTTTTTTACAGTACAAACCTTTCAATAATAAAATCTTCATGCTGTTTGTTTGTATGAAGTCTTATGTAAAAGAAACGCAGATCAACAATCTGTCATTTTTGACGGGGTTATATACTAGTATTTAATAAAAAGCTGTTGACCCCTCTTCCCCTTTCTATTCCCGCAAATGTTTCAAATAAACAGTTGAAGAAAACTTTGATCTAAATTAGAGCACTGTTATTCTGCTCAATCATAATATCTTTCATGTGGACAGACATGCAATATTTAATAAAAAAATAGTTTCCCACCCTCTCGCCTTCTTTATTAGTAATCTCTTCGCATTTGACAATGTTTTTTTCTTAATTACATTGTCTATTAGCGTTTTTTCCTTTTTCTATACAAAAATCAGCATTTTGCTAAAAGGAAAAGTTACCGGCTGATTTTTAAAATTTTTAGAAAATCTTAATCCCCAGCCCATTTTAAGCAAGGATGCATAATTTTCCTTTTCAAACATCCAATATTTTAAATAATTTTATATAGCCTATAAAAATCCCACTCAATTTTTAGGGTTTTGTTCATCTCACGAAACCCTATTTGTCCCGTTATGTTGTCTGTACGTCACAGAGCCGGTTCTCAGAAACTATATAGCTTACAGAGTTGAAATTTTGTGTACTTATAGCTGAATACCTACTATGAAGCTGAAAATCATAAAATTTAAAAAAATCATATTTTAATATAGAGAGATCAAAAATAAAACAGCCTTTTCCTATTAAAATAAAAAAAAATTTCATTATAGCCGTTGGCAACAATTAAAAATCCGCAACAAAATTCTTTCTACAATAATTAATTTTCTATTGAAAGATTTCCACGTGAAAAATGAAAATGAAAAAAAGTTTCACCAATTGAAAAAAAAGATTAATATGACATCATATTGGTAATAAAACGGAAATTTTCAAACGTTTCACAATAATACAAGGAGTATGAGTATGTGCCCAGTAGCAGAATTTTCTGTATCAATCTGCAGCACCATATTCACAAATCAAAATTTATCTGCGACTCCTAGCATTGAGGAATCAAACTTATGGTGGAAAATTATAGTCATTTTTAACTCATATAGAAAGCAAAATTTGCTTTTAATACTATCTGATGGATAATATGCAAATAAACAAAAAAAAAAAGAAAAAAAAAATGCAGTTTAGTTAATGCAATACAAAAAGATTAATTAAAGTAAAGAAAGTAATAATAAACTCAGTTTAATCTTTTAAAATAATTTATTGAAAACATGGCAAGCAACCGTCTGAATCATTAATGATTCTGCTAACTACTTTTGATGTAACAGATTGCTTGAAAGCAACTTTTGTTGAGACATGCTTAAAATGTTGAAAATATGACATGCCATACTTTTCAACCAATGCAGTTTTCAAAAACTTGCGTATATTTTTAAATCCACTTTCAGGACCATTGAGCATTATAAATACACGCATGTCAGATGTACCAATATCTTCCAAAAAGCCATCATCACCTCTTGGTCTTTTTAGCATCACATTAGCAATTACAGAGCCCCAACTCTCACATATAGCCTCTGACACAGGGATGGAAATGGCAAACATAAAAAATTTTAAAATAAGTGGAAACTTATTTTTTAGTTGTAACATAGCTACTTTAAAAAGCTTTCGTATGTCACAAAGTAAGCCCTCGTCCCGGCTCTCAGCTATTTTATCTTCTATAAATGAACACAACCTTTTGTACTCAAAGAAAAGTGTGTCTTTGTCAACATTTGCAACGATGAAAGGAAAATCACTTATATAGTTTGAGAATGTCTCAGAGGTGAAGGTTGAGGATGAATGTGCCCCAGAAATATCTGATCGTGGAAATATCAAGTGGTCAAAACTAAAAAGACATTCAACTTTTTTTATAATTTCATCATTACATTGATTTTTTCCTTTTGTATAATAGGTAAATTTTTCCAAAATGCATGTGATAAATTTGATGAAATCTTTGAGATCATTTTTATAAGTTGCAGTCAGCTGATTTTCATTCTCTTCATGATATGTGGCTGAAACAGATGATCTTAATATTTTTGCACTTATTGGTTTGTCAGGAAGTGGGACACCTTGATATGTACAAAACTGGAACATTTCTAGAGCTGTTTTGGAATGTGCAAAAAAAGCATTTGGAATTTTTTCCAAAAAATTGCACAAATCATCAATTGTTGTGAGGTGGGACATTTCACTAACATAATTCAAAAATATTTCTAAATGAGAATGAAAATTGTTGAGGTTTCTCAAATAATCCCAGGGAAGGATTTCAGCTGACTGAACACATTTGGAAAATTTTGATATAATATTATATAAATCTGCTAACAAAAGTATATGAAATAAAGTTGTCTTATTTAGCAGTTTGTTTCTTAAGGTAAATAAATCCATATCTTTTTCACAAGCAGATACAAAAAATTTATAATCGTGTATGAAGGTTGTGAAGACTTCCATAGAATATGAAGCAAACTTCATAGTTTTGAAAAGTTTTGGTCTGTATAAAAATTCCTGAAAATCTTGCGAAATATTTACAAGACTCTCGTACTTAAGGCCATAATTAAATTCTTTCATATATTCAAGTATGAGATTATATGCCTTGTTTAAAATGTTCGGCATCTCAGAATTTTTTTCCATTAATTCAATCCGATGCATTATGTCCCAAGATGCAAGGACATTTTTTAAATTTAATTCTGTTTTTATATGGTCAGCAACACCTAGTTTTATGTACTGTCCATCTACAGCTAAACCAGCTAAGTGTTCCCTCACATACTGAGCATCTAAACCAAATTTATCAAGGGTATTAAGAATGCTGGAAGACAGGCCTTTGCCAGAAAAATCATTCACAAAATTGTGTTCTAAATAAATAGAATGAAATAAATTTCTTGCATTGACGTCAAAAATCGGTATTCTCAAACCAACGATGTGTCTGCTACGATGATTGACTGTTATTTTGTCAGCAACAATTCCCACAGGAAGATCTGCACTTGTAATAAAGGTTGCTATTTCTTTCAGAAGCACAGAATGCACATGTGGTAAGTACAAGCGGGGGAATTCCTTCGAGTGATTTTTCGTTCCAATATCACAGCCACTGTTATGCATGATGCACACCAAATCTTCATATGATTCGTAAGATAAGTTTTTTTTATATATGAAATAAGCAGCATTCGCACAGTTGAGGGCATTTAATTTCCCTGCATTTTCCATTTCTTCAGATTCTTTTTTTTCACGGAAATAGGTTTGTGAATTGGTAATGTGTTTGTTTGATTGCATGTGTCTTTTGATGTCTGTCTTTAAATTTCTAAATGATCTTGGCATTATGTCATTTTCTGTGAAAGATTCACCATTTTTGAAATCATAAAGAAGACTGCTTCCACAATATAAGCATTGAAGTCCATCATCTATTCTTACAAAACATCTTGCCCATTTCAGAAGCCTTTCAATGGATCGAGAATTAGTCAAGAGTTCTATCCTTTCTTCATCTGTCAAATCAACTGAAGTTTCTGTTTCTATAACAGCAGGATTTTTTGAAGTAGCAGCTTCTTTATGTTGTGCTTGTAGATCTAAATAAATGAATATTTAAATTAACTAGTTTGCTAATTTAGGTGAAATCAAAGCAGAGATGCATATTTCCATAAAAAAAGTCATATTTCTCTTGGCAATCGATAAGAAAATTTTTAATCGGCACTTGGCGAGTGTTAACTAAGATGGCGATTGATGACCAATTTTTTATCGCCACTTTTACGACTTTAATTGCCATGTGGCGACTTATTTTCACTTCTACTTGCAAAATTTTACGAAACTACATGAGGCTTGAATTACATTCAATACAAAACAATATTTTTATATATCAAAGATACAAAAACAATTTACATAGAAAAACATTTTTTTAATATCTTTTATAAAAACGTGGGGGTTATATTCATGAAATTTTTGTCCAGGATCAAAAAATTAAATTCGTACCATAAGCAAAATGCTTTTCCACGTATTTATTTATAACCGTATATATTCCGACAAATAACGCGCATTTTTGTTAATAGAAAATTAATCAAAATTTACAGATAGATGGTACACCAGTTACAAAAAATAAAACATTAAAAATTTAGGATGTATGAGCGTAAGAATTACTATCTTTGCATTATTGTACACGGCACACATCATTCGTTCTCACGTACATACAAATAACAATCTTAGTATTTTGAATGAGCCATGCGTGTGATGTGCATTATATGGCAGAATATACAGTATATATATCGTACCAGAAACAAACAATTATATACTGTAATAATATATTTATTTAAATAACACAATAAAAAAAAATAATAAACCACTTACTTGTGACAGTTTTTAAAATTTGTTCCAGAAGTTCCTTATTAATATCACCACAATTGCTCCCTAGTGTTTCATTCGTTTTTGCCTTTTTGGGGGGCTTTTCTATGGATTTAACTTCTTCCAATTCTCTCTTTGAGTTAACTTCTTGTGTTGGTTTATCATCAGGAAACCCTTGTCCAACAGAAACCTCCACTTGCTGCGTATCTGAATCGGAAGTTGCAGCTCTTTTAAACAAGTCCATAACATTTTTGTTTGCAAGTGATTTGAATTTCACTTTTAGACCTGGGTGAATACGCTGACAATGCGTTTTTAAATTTTTAAGCATTAGCGATTCGTCGCAATGCAAACACGACACTTTTTCGGTCTGCGAAGCCATTCCAAAGATTTCCGAGCACGTGCATACAAACAAAATAGCAAGAGAAATGAAGAAATAGAGTCAAAGAGCAATAATGTCACGCACTTAGGAAGGAGTACTAAGTTATATGTACGTTCTTTTGTACTACGTCACGAAGATAGAAGAGGCCCACTGAAGGTTGAAAACCAATCACCTCTTCCAGAGGGAATGAAGGGCGTGTCAGTATCACCGCGATCTCGATGATTGACACTTTGGTTTCTTCAAGGAAAAGAATCTTTCGTTCATACAGTTTTGGGAGAAAATGGCGGTAATTTGTTGCAAGGAAAAGTTTTAAAAAAAGAAAGAAAAATACAATAATTTGGAATCCAGTTTTTTTTTTTTTTTTTTTTTTAAAGTTTAAAATGAATCTGCAGCGCTCGCTGCCGTGCTGCACGGTTTCTGCTACCGGGAGTATGTGTAAGTACAGAAAGCAGGTTAATACAATGTCAATCGTTTCTCTGTCTCTCTGTCACAAAGTCGGTTCTCAGAATCTTATAAATTAGAGACTTGAAATTTTGTGTACTTACAGCTGAATACATACTGTCATGCTGAAAATCATAAAATTTTGAAAAAGTCATTATTTTAATATAGAGAGATAAAAAACCAAAAATCTACCAGCCTTTTCCTATTAAATAAAAAAAAATTTCGTTATAGCAGTTGCCAACAGTTAAAAATCCACAGTAAAATTCTTTCTACAATAATTAATTTTCTATTGAAAGATTTCCACGTAAAAAATGAAAATGAAATAATAAGTTTCACCAGTTAAAAAAAAAAAAAAAAAGATTGATATGACGTCATAATGGTAATATAAAGGAAATTTTTAAACATTTCTCAATAATACACAGAGTATGAGTATGTGTAAGTACAGAAAGCAGGTTAATACAATGTCATTAGAGAATTAAAAAGAATCTGACATCATATTGGAAGTTTAACAGACTTTTTCAAAAGTTTGAGAATAATACAAAGAGAGTATCAATATGAGTAATAGAGAAAGCAAGTAGATATTACGTCAGCAAGTGATTATAATGTCATATGAGTTTGAGGGACATATTGAATCATGATAAAAACCCGATTATGGAAATATTGGCATATTTTAACATTTTGAAGGTCTCTATATAACATGTTTAATTAAAATTTTTTTTTTTTTTTAATATTGCATTTAGTCCACATGACAGATATTATTATGACAGAGTATAATAGTGGTTTCGCCCGCTATCGGACCGGTTCAGATTTTCGAAAAAATGAGAAAAATAGACGTAAATTTTTACAAAAAAAATTATTTATTAAAAATATTATTAATAAATATTTATATTAATATTATAAATATTAATAATATTTTATTAAAAATAAATTTATTTGGATTTATTAAAGAAAGGATAAAATGTTTTTGAAAGGAATATTAAACGAAACCCTTTGTGTGATCTTCGATCACACTTACCCACTTGTTAATACTTCCTTTTATATTTCTTTTTTGTTCAAGAGATGAAAAGACAATATGTCTGACATTAAAAAATCAATTCTTTTTATACAATCAATTTAATGAAATATTAATTAATATCTCTGATTGTAATTATCTGATATTTATGAAAATTAAATATTTGGATTCAGCGTTAAAAAATATGCATGGATGCATACATTTGAAATCGATAAATGAAATATTTAAAAAAAAATTAATTAGGCAGAAAAGTGCCCAGTCCGCCATCTTACAACTGCAAAATTTCGGGGCCCAGTGAAAGAAGAGATCTTATTGGTTCAGTGACGCTGTTTGGCTTTTGAAATCCAAGGTCCCTGGGACCAAGCCCCAATCATGACTAATTGGGGCCCTGTGCAAAGATAAGTTAGGAGGCCCCATTCCACTCGTTGCAACATTATTCAAATAGAACTGATGGTGTGTCATATGTGTAATGGATAAACAATATTTTCGCCCCTTGGATTTTAAATAGAAGAAAATTCTTAGCTCCGTCAATCCTAAATTAAGTACCTTAATTAATAAAAATACTCTTTTTTTTTTTTTTCTTAGTACAAAACAAAACTCTTTTATATAACTTTAGCAACTTGTTATATTACTTTAAGTGAATTTCATAACTTCAACTTATGGAAGAGTGTCGAATACTCTAACATGTATATTTGAGTTAATCAAGTTACTTTTTTTTTACATCTTTTTAAGTTGTACTACACACAACATAATATCAAATCAGATAGATTCTACTTCACAAGTAGAAAGTGTTTTTCCAGTACATCTAAAAAGGTGGCAATTTAGCTAATAAAGCATATAGCTATTATGTTCTATGCTCTGTGCTTGCAGCCAAAGTGGAGCGGTGCTTTGCTACTGAGTGGCTGGGGTTAGCTTTGCGAAAGCATTGAGCTCTGTGAGTTCAAAATGAAATTTGTTTTTCAGAAAGTCTAGTAGAATCTTTTAAAGATGAAATTTGTGTTTTGTATTTGAAAATTTTCAGAGTTTGAATTGGGGTGTAGAAAAAAGTAAATATTTTATAAATTAATATATGGATTTAGGGGCCCCTTGAGGTCTGGGCTCCTGGACCAAGTCCCGATTTGCCCATGCGATAATAAGGGCCTGCCTGGGACCCAGACACTTCTAAAAAATTGGGTCTTTTTTTACAAAAGAGGGCTCTCTTATAGAAATGGCAGATTTAATGTATTTTATACAACATATTTCTTTTCGATCGTACAACAAAAAAAAATATGCATCTTGAAGGACCCATAAAAATTATATTAATGCATCCCTTCTCCAATTTTTTGCTTAAATGACGCGCTATTGTTATAGGTGCAGATTCCCAAAATTTGTAAGGAGCCAGTGGCTCCTAAACCCAAAAAAATCCAGTGGCCACAATTGTAAAACAAACGCATAAAAACAATAGTGTTTATACGGGGTAAAAAACTTAAAAAAAAAAAAAAAAAAAAAAACCTTAAGAATTCAAAGTGTAAAGTAATTTGTATAAACATATGTACAACAAAATTTGAATATTAATTAAATCTTAAATCATGTACATTCAGAAGATAAAGTTGGGAAAGATACGGTTTAAAAAAAAAATATGTATAAGCTAAGCAATCATGATAGCGGGGAATATCAGAAAAATAATATTTCTTATTTGGATTTTGCCAGACAAAAGTACATATGAAAGAAAATCCGAATTTGTGAGATTATTTTGCAGTATAAAAATCAAAACACACTTCAAACATTTGTTTATATATATATATACAGGGGTCGATGCAGGTTTTTTTTTTCTTGGGGCCCATTTTGTGAAAAGTAAAAGTTATTTTTGTGAAATTTATTATATTTTTGTGAAAAATATTATTTTACAACGAAAGTTGAGATCCAGTTAATCAAATTCGAACCAAGCATTTATAAATAAAAACTTTTTTAAATCCTTTTGCTGAAGTTTTCCGCTCTGATGAACTTGTTTGTTTACAAATTACACATTTTAAAACATCACAAAATAATAAATAAATAATAAATAGTAAGTTTTTATGGAATAGAATTTTGTGAAGGGTCCCATTTCATCAAATTGATTTTTGTGAAGGGGCCCATTTTATCAAATTGATTTTTGTGAAGGGGCCCATTTTATCAAATTGATTTTTGTGAAGGGGACCCATTTTATTAAATAGATTTTTGTGAAGGGGCCCTAAACAGGCCCCAAATGTTTCCTGGATCGACCCCTGATATATATATATATATATATATATATATATATATATATATATATATATATATATATATATATTTAAATCACAGTCTATGTAAAGTTATCAGATTCAAACTGTTACGAATAACATTGCTATTCGAGTATATTTAATAGTTTGCTGTGTTAAACATATCATTCTGAAATGTTATTAAAAGATAATAATAATGTTTGTTATGTGTTTTGGCCTTAATCTTTCAAAAAAATATCAACATTTCACGATGGGGACTGGGAATACCAGAAATTGATTACTTTTAAATCACATGGCGACTTAAACGCCGAAAGTTAGTGGCCACAGCAAAAATATTAGTCGCCACGTGGCGACTGGCGACCGTGAATCTGCACCTATAGCTATTGTGCATCTCCGGCATCACTGTTGGTTGGTTGCAAACCTCGCATCAGGGTACAGATGCAGTCAAAAATGAACTTTTTTACTGATGTACACCATTTTCAGATAAAAAAAATTGCATTTTTGGATGTTTAATGAGTTTTTAATTGTTATCTAGGCTAATTTTCAAATTTTCAAAATTTGTATTATCAGATGCACCAGGGCAGGTTTTAGACTATCCTCACCTAAATTTTCAGACTTCTATGTGTAATAGATTTACAGTTTACTCCAGGTTTAAAAAAGGGCAGGGTGCTGCTGGTGAGAAAAGAGCACTTTTTTATTCTTAAGGACAATTTTGGATTCTTGAGGGCACTTTTTTTATTTGTTAAGGACAGAGATTTACAAATTTTATCAAATCTGGTAGCCAGAAAAAAATTCTAGTAGCCAGTAAAAAATATTTACCACCCCCTCCTTCCTCGTCATTAATTTTCAAAAAGCACAAAAGCTTTTATGAATTAATTGAGGAAAAATAATAACAGGCATTGTTTAGAATTATTAGTTACATAATTTAGAAAGATAATATAAACTAAGTTTCCTAATGAAACTTATCAAAATCATACATCTTTCAAAAAATAAAAATAAAAAAAATACTGTAAAGAGTGAATTAACCGGCATGTTCGGAAAATGCTGATTGCCGAATGCTTCAAATGTCTGGATAGTTGAATGCTACAAAATCTATATCTGCTGAGGAGCGCATCGACGAAATAGTGAAGCAGGAAAACAAGTTTTTGTCTATTTTTCTGTTGATGTCACAAATAATTCTGATTTGATTATTTTAAAATTTGCATTTGATTAACTTATTTTTGCCAAATTAAAAACAAGTTAAAAATATTTTTTGTGTGAATATAGTTTCAAAGTTTATTTTTTTATATTGGGAAAGGGAGAGGTGGAGTTTGTGCTCATTTCAAGAAAACTTAGGTAAATTTTTGTACAAAAAAGAAACAACAACAAAAACCCCATTAGATTAAATAAATAACGGGTTTTTTATGGGCGACTGTATTTGTCAAGCCCTGGTTGAGGGTATTCTTTTGTTTTTTAAGCCACTTTTGATATTTAAAATGACAACATTAAGTCAATTTTTACTATGAAAGAAAAATTTTTAATGCAAAAAGAGAAAGGGCACTTTTTACTGAGGGGCAAGAAGGGTGCTAATTATTTTATTGGGGGGGGGGGACAAGAAGGGTGCTAATTCTTTTTATGAGGGGCAAGAAGGGTGCAATTTTGGAAACCCAAAGGCAGGCAGGGTACAGCACCCTTCTGAAACTGTCTGGGGGAAACTCTAGACTTTGTCAGCCATTGCACACAGAGACAAACAACTTTCTCTTATTAGTATTGATAAAGGATTTAAGATATTGAATAGATAGTTGCAATTATAAATCAAAGGTTGAGGAAGGGGTGGGGGTGCAGAGTCTCTTTTGTATAATAAAAAAAATTCACAGAAAATAAACAGTGTTAAAGTATCACATATGCATGAAATCTTAATTGCAGTAATCTATACCAATAAGAGGCTATGACTTGACTGACTGATTGACTGATTCATCAATGCACAGACAAAACTATTGAAACCTGAAACTTTATTTCTTGGATTCCCTGATTTGTAACACATTACAGGGATCCATCAAGAAAGGATTTGTTGAAATTCAACTTTCAAAGGGGTTAAAAGTAGTGTCAAAAGTTATAAATCATTCCACCCTATCTCAGCAGCAGTTTTAGGTAGTATGATATGCAGCATAACAAATGTACTGAAAACAATGGACATTTCACAACAAACACATTTCAGCGATTTTTGAAATTTAGTCCTTAATAGAATGATAGGAGGTATTGAAGATTAAAAATAAGGGGTTCTTCTGTGTAATCAGAATGGAATTTTTTTAAGGGGTTCTCTTTTATTAAATGGAATTTTGTGAAGAGGACCAAAAAAGGTCCCAATTTCTACTTAGATCGACCACTGATGATTCATAAGTCAGTATGAGATGGATGGTCTATGCCCAAAGTCCTGTAACAGAATTTTCTGTGTCACTTTGTAACAAACCAAAATTTGTCTGTGACCCAACAATACTGGATTAAACCTACTTTCCTAAGAAATAATAACAACCTGTAAAATAAGCAAAATTCACATTTACTAAAAATATATATAATAATATGATACTATACAATAAACTTAGAGAAAGTAAATTTTGCCAATTATTTTTAAGCCTAGAATTTCTTCCTAAGCTGATAGATTAATTTGCAAGGTCTCAAAAGATTCGGCAGTGACCACTGCCATGCTGAATTTTTTTTTGCTAATTAAAGCATGGCATGGCAGTGCCATGCTTTATTTATTTCCAGCGTGACTTCCCCCATGTTATTCTAACACAGCATCTCCCATTGAACGAGTTAACTACTAAACTTTTTCCCACCTTTGTACGCGTTTCCACAGATTTTCTTCAAAACACCTAATTATAAAAAAAAAATTATCCTTCAATCAAAAAACTCTAAATTCCATATCAAAATTGGACGAATGTTCGTTATTTACCTATCCCATGTCTTTTAAAAATGCTTTTTAAGTTCCGTGCCTTTTAATCAATGATCGATAAAGTTGAAAAGATATGTCATGGATTTACTTATCCCATGCCTTTTGAAAATACTTTTTAATATATTAATGGCATAAATAGTTATTATGAAATAGGTTGTACTGGTCAACACAATTTACTTTTTTGTTTATATAGTCGGACCTCGAGGGGAACATTCAAGGGGAAACTTTGTTCATGATAAAAGTAGTTTGTGTTATCGAAACTTAAATACATTACATATAACTAGACAGGGCAAACGGAAAAAGTTCATACTAAAAGTAATTCGCATTAAGCACGATTGACTGTAGTGCCCTCTGGAAGGAAATAAAGTAACCAAATTTAAGTAAAATTGATTTTATTTTTATGTTTCATTGTATAATAGCTATATTGAATTTAAAAGTAGTTGGCCCAGATTCAACACAGTTTTCTTTTGTGTTTATAGCGAGCCCTGACGGAAAATAGGGTAGTTAATTTTTTTTTAATTGATTTTCTACGGGTTTTTTTAAAATAAATTATTAGAATAATGTTCTGCCATGCTCAAATTTATTTTTATTTTTTTTTTTTTTTCACATTATAGATTTTTTTATGCTGATAGCGCTGGTTACCTCTGTTAATTTGGAAATGAGCTCGTATGAATGCAATAGTTATTAAAAAACTTGGTATATTAAGTAAAAACATAATTTGTAGAACAAATTAAAAAAACAATTTTTCTCACATTGTGTAGGCCCGAGAAGATGTAGATATTCAAATATTTCATTCATTTGGTTTTACATTTGATGTTAAATTTTTGTTAATAAATAAGATTAAACCAAATGAACATAAAAAATGTATATATCAATCAATATGATATTTAAATCACTCGTAAAAGTTAGATCCCGTTCGAATAAAAATGAAATAAATCTTTGCTTTTTTTTTTTTTCATTTTTAAGCTTTAAAAGCTACAAACATTTGTATTACAGATTAAACTTTAATGTAGGGGTGCACAATCTGTGGCCTGCTGATCAATTTTGTCGATCGGGCGCAGAAAAATCACGAATTTCGCCGATCAGGTGCGTAGAAATCACGAATTTCGCCCATTGGGTGCGTAAAAATTGCAAATTTTGCCGATCGAGTGCATATAAATCGCAAATTTTGCTGATCGGGTGCGTATAAATCCAGGGGTGATTCTGGTCCGAATTTTCCGAAAAATAAAGGCAATGATTTCCGAAAATTAAAAGAAATATCGGTCATAAATCCGAAAATGTAACGGTATTTCGGCAAATGATCACCGAAAAAATTCAATCTCGTCATTCGTTCGAAGAAAAGGCGCAAATTTTGTCAAAAACGTTGCGAAAAATGGCAAATTTCATCAAAAACATTGCAAAAAACGGCAAATTTCGTCAAAAACATTGTAAAAAACGGCAAATTTCATCAAAAGATCGCGAAAAAACAGCAAATTTCGTCAAAAACATTGCTAAAACGACAAGTTTCGTCAAAAGATCGCAAAAAACGGCAACTTTCATCAAAAACCTTGCGAAAAGCGGCAAACTTCGTCAAAAACATTGTGAAAAACGGCAAATTTCGTCGACATGTAAAAATTGAGAATTTTGCCAATTGGGCGCGTAAAAATCGCAAATTTCGCCAATCGGGTGTGAAAAATTACAAATTTCGTCGGACGGGCGCGTAAAAATCGCAAGTTTTGCCGATCGGGTGCGTATAAATCGCAAATTTCGCCAAATGTGTGCGTAATAATCGTGAATTTCGTCAATCACTAGGAAAAAACTATGAATATTGTCAATCGCGCATGGAAAAAAAATGTTTTTTCCATCCTTTCCAACTGAAGTAGGTTATGCTGACTAAGGAGGTGGTTGAGTATAGGCAGTTAACCCTCCTTTTAAAATTAGCATTTTTATGAACTTTTAGGCTGACCACACCCCCCCCCCCCCCCTCCTTGCCCGAAACAAAATTTTGTCCACCCTATGGATGTTGGCTCTCGACAATCCAATCATTTTTGTGACTGCCCCTCCTCTTATAAAGGTTGTGCACCCCTTTGATATTCACATTTTATGACTGAATATGTTAAGAAGTACAATTTAGAATAATATATGTTTCTCCTCCTCTCCACCTTCATTCATGAAAGCAGAATTTTTTTCAGCACTGGCAATCTTTAAAGCTAAATTTATTCCTTCAAATAAAGTCAAGGAGTATTTTCACTCTTTGGAAATAATCTTAGCTATTCTTGTATAAATACAAAAGTAAACTGTTGATATATCATTGCCAACAGAACTGAATACGTTGACTTGAAGGAAGGAACCTAGGGGGCTAAATCTACCCTTCTGAAATTTATGTTTTTTAATCTGATCCCCCCCCCCCTTGGTCACACCTCCTCGAAACAAAAATTTTCTGATGGTGGCCCTCGACAACCTAGTCATTTTTGTAAGTGGCCCTTCACTTAAAAAGGTTGTGCACCCCTACTTTATGTATTCAAAATGACAAGGTGCATGCAAAAAATACAAACCTTTAAAAAAGTCAAAGATTTATTTAATTTTCATTCGAATGGTATCTAAGCTTTACGAGGGATTTAAATATCGTGTTAATTGATTATTTTTTTTAAATGTTCATTTGGTTTAACCTTATTTATTACCAAAAATTTAACATCAAATGTAAAACCAACTTAATAAAATATTTTAATATCTGCCTCTTCTAGGGCCTAAACAATGTGGAAAATAAATTGTTTTTTTGAATTTGTTCTACAAATTATGTTTTTGTTTAATTTGTATGTCTGGATGACGAATTTTAGCCTCAACCGCAGGTCGCATAAATAAAGTCCATTTAAAAAAAAAAAAATCGCTTAAATATTTGAATTTTGAATTGACTTATGAATCAGTTTTGATTAATTGAGTGAAGAAGCATCAGTTCATAATAATTTCAGATAATTGAAATGTGTATTCTGATGCCTACTTTTTCGAATAATTCATATTAATCAATATGGTTTCTTTTTTATTAAACCAAATACCAAATTGGGCTTTTGTATGATAATGAATGAGATCATTTTATTGTATTATGTCAATTTTTGAGACATTGCAATCATTTTATGTTTTGTTTAATTTAAAATGCTTTAATTTTAGCTGTAAAAGTATGTGATAGTTGTCATCAGGTTGAAGCTTTGTGGCAATGTGATGAATGCCAATCTAATTTCTGTAACCTTTGTTATGATAAAGTGAGTATATCTTGAATCTATTTTTTTCCGTTAGGCATCTGTTCACTATATGTACTGTGCTGCTATTTATGAATTTATATGGCACTACACTGTGCTAACATTTGTCTTTTAATTAAGATATTTTTGATTATGGTTTTTGAGATTTTAGATATTTTTGTTTTAAAAATTCTTATAATAAAAATGTATTTTATCACATTTTTCTAAATTTCTAATTTTAACCAAAAAAAAAAAAAAAATCTACCAAAATCTTTGGAAGTTCCACACCTATTTGTTACAGGTACAAAATAAGAATAAGAATATAAATATTATTAAATCAAGATAAATACATGTAAGTAGAAATTGACCAAGTATTGTGCAGTACTAGTATTTGAACGGCTTAAAGTAATTCTATAAACATGTATAAAAAATCTTATTCTGTGATTTAATTTCATTTGTCTGTTTTGATGTACAACTGTAAATCTAATTTGGATTGTTCTATCATTTCATACAGTTTATTCAGATTTAAAAATTTGCATTCAGGGGTCAATCCCAGAAAAAATTGGGTGCTGTTTTGGAGTCTCTTCACGAAATGTCATTTCATAAAAGAGGGCACAATTCCTCTTAAGGTTATTGGTTAATCAGATTTCAAAGTTTTCTCTCCAATGTTAAACCTGTAGGCAGGGAATGCATTTTTATTTTTCAGACTTTTCATCAGAAAATTAATATTTTAAACTTTTTTCTTCTGTATGCTCTTCTTAACCCTTTAACGGGCTTTGGTCACAAAAAAGGACACCTAATTTTAATTCCAAAACTGACAAACGGCACCAAGAATATTTAATTAAAAATTTTCTTTTATTCAGTACCGGAAAATAAGCAAGTTTTTATTTTGAAATAAATTCGTTCGTAAATTCCGGTGTCAGTCCATTATTTCATCATTTTGCAAACAGACTTTACTCCGCGCCGGAAAGGGTTAAAGAATGTCTGTCTATTTAATTTAAATGAAGTGTTAAAAATCTTACTCATAGCTCATCATCTTCACTAAGATTTTAACACATAAAATATAAAATTAAACATATAAGAAATATTTTTTCAAACAAAAGAATAAGGAATATCTTTTAAAAAGAGTATCTTTTTATTCTAAAAGAAAAGTAACTAACACTGCTGTCGCTGCTGCTGCCGTAATTAAAAACTAGCCAAAAAAATTTTTTGGAGCAATTTTTATGTTGCTCAAAAACATGATGTCTACTGATGATAAAAATAAATTTGTGAATTTCATCAATCAGTTGTGAATAAAATCTCTAATTTCGTCTATGGATCTCAGAAACATAATTGTGAATTCCATCAATCCCTCATGAGGAAAAAAAAGTTGCGAATTTCATCAATCATTTGGGTGAAAAAATCGAGATTTTAGTCAATCGTGGTATGTCACATCTAATGGTTATTTTAATCTAAAGAAAATATAAATATTTACTTATTATTTTGATGCACATTGGTTATTTTCCTCATCTCTACGTACAATATTGTACATGTGTATCGGAAACAATATTTTGAATGCTGTTCTAAGCATAAACATCAGGCTCATTAGTGTTCCGGTTATATACCGGAATTCTGGTATTTTTTCATTTTCAACACTGGAATTCCGGTTTTTCTGATAAAGACCTAGTTACTTTAATCTGTTGCAGGTAGAATATCATGATATTCGTCAATCGGGTATGGGAAAACATTGCAATATTTGTCAATCAAGCACGAGAAAATGTCATGATATTCGTCGATCAGGCACAGGAAAGTATAGCGAAATTTGTCAATCCGTCAAGTGAAAAAAAAATTGCAAAATTCATCAGTTGATTGCATGGAAAATCAGGAGATTCTTCAGTCAGACTCATAAAAAAATTTTCAGGTGTTTCGCCAGTAAACTGCAGAAAAAAAGACTTTAAATTTACCAATTGATTGCCAAAAAAAACCTGCAAAATTTGCTAATTGATAGCAGAAAAATATCGCACAATTCATCAATTGGTCATGAGAAAAAATTCGTGAAATTCGTCTGTAAATCGTAAGGAAAAAAAACTGAAATTATTCTGTCATTCATGAGAAAAAAATTAAATTCATTAGTCAATCGTTAGCTAGGTGAAATTCATCAATTGGTCACGGGGAAAAAATCGCTAACTTCGTCAGTCGATTGCGAGGGGAAAATCGCAGAGTTCTTCCCAGTAAAAAAAGTTGTTGAATTCGTCAATCAGTTGTGAGAAAAATCACAAAACTTGTCATTTTTTCTATTTTTTCCCCTGTTATAAATTGATTTTATGATTTTTAAAATACTCCTAAAAAATAAAAAAAAATTTCTCTGTAAAACTCCTACTTTTATTTTTCAAAAATGAGTATGAACCTGATTTATTCATACAGTATTTAAGACAAAATCTATTAACTGCATTTATCCCAGTCCCCATGCTTTCTCATGTGAAATTTTTTCATAAGACGAAGGAAGACCAAAAAATGTCCACCAGCGTTACAAACCTTAAGAATTGAATGTTTGACTAAATATAATTTAAAGATAGGATCAAACCAGAATGATTTTGTGAATGAGCATTACTGGTAAAAAGGGACTCTAAACAAACCAGTTCAAAATATATTTTTTGAACAGGACACAACAGCGTTCTTTTTTAAAACATAGTCCTCTTTATTAAATCCTCCCTTGCCAGTCCTTTTGTTCTAGAGTCGGTCAATTTCTTGCTAAAATTTTAGGTTTTTTTTTCATGAATCCACAATCTGTCCTGAAACATGTTACTAGATAACATTCTGTAACAGTGATTCGGAAATAGCACCTCTCAGCATGATTGGCTGGAGTATGACAACATAGTCCATTGTGTCACTGCCATCTGCTCTATTGATTAAAAAAAAATTATATTTTGCGATTCTGCCATTGTAAAATTTTATTAAACTATTGTATTTTACTTATTTATTGTTTGTCTTAGGTTCACAAGAAGATAAAATCGAAAAAAAAACATGAAGTGAAAAAGATTTTTGCTGAACTGTAAGTTATTTATTTTTGTTTTATTTTCAACTGTTGTAATTATATATGTAATTCTTATATTTGACATTTCAGTTTAAGATTTCAAAAGATTTTTCTAATACAGTTGAACTTCTATTTAACAAATCTTGTGGTTCTACCAAAGAAATTTGTAATAGAAAATTTATTAAATAGAAATTCAATTAGATAATTGTTTTCAAACTACAAAATTTATACCTTGTTCTTAGTTCTGTTTGAATTATTACTTTTTGAAATAGTAATTTTTGCTGGTTTCTATTTTTTTTTAATGCATACTAATTAGGGATTTATTCCCCTAATGTATTGAAATGGAAGGGTCATTCCACGTCAAATCAACCAAAAATTTGGCAGCGCTCCAAAAAATCATTCACGAAAAAACTTACTTTACGAACGATTATCTCCATGGTTTAATGGTTTTAATATTTTAAACCTTCACGGAGAATGAATCTTTTTTTTTGTTGTTGTTTACTTTCATGGATAGAGAATTTGAACTGTGAAGCTAATTTCAACTGAAGTTATTGCGGAATATATACATAATTGAACGTAAGTCATCTCTCAAATATTAATTTATTTTGAACGATCTTTCTAAAAATGTAACTTTTATGCAGTTTTATTCGAAAAATAATTTTGAATAAAAATGGCCGCTTGGCATATGAAAAAGCGATGCGGGCATCCCGGAACTGTTGATGACAGTCACATGACTTACGGTTTTATTATAGAGATACCAAATTGATTTTCTGTAAGTCAGGACTGGCAAGTTACATTATTTTTATTAAAATATAAAGAATGTACTGCACTTTTACTATCCAATGATTACTTTTGTCCTTTCTTACATTCAAAATCAATGATAATACTTACTCTCTCTCATAATTCATAGTGAGATATTTCCTGAAATAATCTTTAGTTAAGTACATTTATTGTGAGGAGTTTGTGTGTCGTTAGTGAAATTTGCAAACAGTTATTGCCGAAACGTCAGTTGAGGCTCACTGTGGAGACCCGAAAAGTTTTTGCTGTCTGTCCGTCCGTCCGTCCGTCTGTCTGTCTGTCTGTCTGTTCCGTGATAACTGCCACAAAAAAGATCCGATTAGTTTGATTTTTAGTACGTATGTTGGTGAGGTACCCAGAATTAGCTGTATAGTTTTTAGTTACATTTGGTTCATTCGTTTGGAAAATATAAAAGATTTCTTTTTATGTCATAATGCTTTCCTATGGTAATTCAGGCTATTTTGAAATTTTTCATTCGTTGAAAATAAAATGGCGCACTTGATTAATGTATTTAAACGGTAAGTTATGAAGGCTAAAATTTATCAAGTCAGGTCTTAAACTAGGACTTCCCTCAAAGGGATTAGTCTGAGTGATATTGCTGAGAACATAAAGTTAACAATTACGATATAAAGAAGATATCAACAAGAATCTAAGTGAATATACAGCATATGATAGACAAGAGATAGATAAAGATACAACAAATGAAAAATAGCAAATTAAATGATATAATTACAAAATATCATATATAAATTCATATACTGTTATGTTTTCATATGCATTTTTTTATAACATTTGGCAAATCATCTCATTTTCTTAAGCGGGAATTGCCCAAAACTTAAAAAAAAACCGCCGGATCTTTTAAAACGATATTTTTAAAGTCACATAATCTGATTTGCAGCCAATAGCGTATTTTAGCAAGCGTAGTTTAACGCAAATTTAATTTAATTTTTGCAACATTTTCTTTGTGACAAATATCTAAATAAAATATTAAAAAATAAAATATTAAATATTGAAATATTAAATCAAATATTTAATATTTGAATTAAAAAAATTTCCTTTGTTTATTTGTATAACTATTTATAGAAACTCGTATACTTCAAACCACATTGATAACATGCTTTGCTACAAACGTGTCTACCAGTCTAACTACTCGTATGTCTTAGCTGTGTCCCTCTCCGAACTCATCTGTCTACTGTCTCTCTACTCTTCTGTATACCCGTCTCAGTATACGTCTGTCTTTCTATCCGACTTTTTAATCGTGTCTCTACCTGTCTCGCTTCCCGTTACACTACCCGTCTATCAACACGTCTGTCTGTCTATATACCCCTCTCTCTATCCGTCTGTCAAGTCCTCTCTGTACTCGTCTCTCTATCCACCACGCTATCCGTCTCCCTACCCATCTCACTACCCCTCTGTCAACCCTTTTTTTCACCTGCCTCACTACCCGTCTGTCTATTCGTTTCGCTACCCGTTAGCTTATCTCTGTCGCTATCCGTCTCTCTACCCGTCTGTTTACACGTCTATCTATCTCTCGCCAACTCTTCCCAATATTTAAACAATTTAGTAAACGGCAGCCGTTTATCTGTTATTAAATGCAAATAGTAGTAATTTATCTAAAAAGTGTAATCAGATGCAATTTTTTTAAATACATACATAAACCAGCATAATAATTCACCAGTTTTATTTTCATAGTAGTTTATGTCATTTGACAGTAAATCTCAACTTCTTCAACCCGAACTGCGTCAAGCTTTTTAAAAAAGCCCCAAGGTCTGTATAAGTGGGAAGGGGAATTGTCCTCAGGGCTATTAGATACATGTTATTAAGTTAAGTGAAAGTTTTGTAATCGGGTCCGCAGCCAATTTCTTATGTCAGAAAGCGTGGCTTCACGCCATTTTAAATTCATTTCTGTAACTTTCTTTTTCTTTTTTTGGTGGGTGGTTGGGGGGGGGGGGTTCCAAATATATACACTTAAATTCAAAATTTGTCCCCATGTTAATATTAGTGTTGTTTGTATTATCAATTAATACTTTGTTGATCGAGCTTCATTCGAAACAAATGTAAAAGACATCTACAGTTTTTTTTTCTAGGAGAAAGTTCCGTAATCGGGCCCTAAGCTAATCGGGGAATTTAAAATCATTATTGTTTCTAACTCTTATAGAGTTAAAACAATATTGTAGCTAGCATTACTACTCTTGTTTGTGACCAACCTCTTCTGTGTATCGGAATGGGGAAAAGTTCCGTATCATGTACTGGTTGGTGCCAAAGGCAGTTTTAGGATCTTACCAAATTTTTCTAGAGAGCGGAAAAACATGTTTTTTAAAATATTTACAAATATACGTTTATTAAACCATGTTTTTGAGCCATTTTAAAAAATTAAGTACGGTGCTAAAATAAAATTTTATTGCCATTTTCGATATTTTAATAAGAAATGAAAAAACAAACAAATTTAACAAAACTAATCCATTTTTGGGTACTTCTCTATTATCCCGTCGACCACTTTTCATAACAAAAAACTATCGCCAAACTAAGATTAAACGCCAAAAATACAGTCCCATTTACTTGATGCCAGAAGCATTATACGTATTTGTTATGCCATCAAGTGGTTTTTAATTCGACATTTGCGTGTATTTTTCATTATGTTTTACTGATTTATTAGTTATTTCATTCATTAAAATAACAATTGTGTCCTTAAATTCTTATATTTTATTTATTTTGATATTTCAATGGCAACGTTCTCCCGTTTATTTAGCGTTACAGTTTGGCGATAGTTTTTTGTTATGAAAAGTGGTCGACGGGATAATAGAGAAGTACCCATTTTTGTGATAAATAATTGTTATTGCCAGGGGGGGCAAATTGTAAACAATTAATAAGCGAACTAAAAAAATTACCGGAAATAATTTGTGGGAATCTCAGGAAAGAAATAGCTGATATAAATAGCATTTAAAATCTTAAAATGGAGAAGTGGTCCTTATAAAAATGCAAAACATTATACACCTGATATAAGAATTTTTTAATTTTTTTATATTTCCGAAAGCACAGATAAAAGGGTAAAAATCCCGGCACAGATGCCATATACTCATCACGTTGGCGCGATTCTTCCCCCGCCCCTTTGGCGAAAACTGTTTGTTGTGTTTGTTTACTTTTATTTTTTATTTTAATTCTATAGATTATTTTTATATGTATATCAATATTAATTTAGGCACAGATGTCATATACGCACCAGATTGGCGCGATTTTTTCCCCCGCCAATTTGGCGAAAACTTTGTTTTTGAATATTAGTTACAAATACCATACAATAATAGCACGTAATTTTTTATTTCAATATAAAAATAAATAACGTAATAAATAAAATAGCTGCTATTATTCAAAAATGGGAAATAAAAATAAATAAATGATAGTTTGATATAAATAAATATTGATATATATAATAAAAACAATTTATATAATTAAAATAAAAAATAAAAGTTAATAAACAACAATTGAATCAAAATAACCGGGTTACCATGTGAGGCATAAAATTGCCATTTTGTTGCAATCGCGCCAATGTGGTGCGTATATGACATACGCGCCTTTATTTATATCAAACTATTATTTATTTATTTTTATTTCCTTTTTTAAAATAATAGAAGCTGTTTCACGTATTACTTTATTTTATATTTATATTGAAATAAAAAATCACGTGTACTATTTGTCACACTATTTGTAACTAATATTCAAAAACAAAGTTTTCCCCAAGCTGGTGGAGAGAAAAATCGCGCCAAAGTGGTGCGTATATGACATCTGTGCCTTGTTTCATTTCACATAGAGGTACTGCTCTATTATCCCGTCGACCACTTTTCATAACAAAAAACTATCGCCAAACTGTTAGATTAAACGCCAAAAATGCAGTCCCATTTACTTGATATCAGAAGCATTATACGTGTTTGTTACGTCATCAAGTGGTTTTTAACACGACATTTGCGTGTATTTTTCATTATGTTTTACTGATTTATTAGTTATTTCGGGTGAATCCAAGAATCGACCCCTGCTTGGCGTCCGTTTGTATTGGCGTGCTAGCGGACTGACTCTTGCAACCCTCATCATTTCTCAATCGTGCCAAATCGGCGATAGTTAGCCAGATGTAGCTCTTTTATTGTTGGAAAGGCTGAGCAATATTTTTTGTGATGACGCGTTTGTTACGTATGACGTATTTGTTACGTCATCAAATGATTATTCGACTTTTATTTGTATTTTAATGATATTTAATGATTTATTAGTTATTTAAAACATGTTTTTTTTTAATACAATTAAATAACACTTATGTCATTAAATGGTTATGTCATGATATTCATCATCTGCTTCTTTATTTAAATCTTGATTTTTTTAAAAAAAATTTATGTATGTGAGTGGCTACTCTTGTTACTTTAGAACAGTGTGAATTAATTGATTGCAGTTTTCATGGAAGTCTCATGTTCGCGAAGCGATCATACATGCGGTATAGTGATCGCTGCATTTACAAATTTCGTGTATTTTTGTGATCTCTATACAACGAGGTTGCTGTATCCAGTGATGTTTTTTTTTGGTTTCGTGTTCGCGAAGTGAACATACGTGCGGTACAGTGATCGCGGCATTAACGAATTTCGTGTTTTTCTTGGGATTCCGATACGACGAGGTTGCTGTATCCAGTGATGTTTTTTTTTTCGGTTTCATGTTCGCGAAGCGATCATACGTGCGGTACAGTGATCGCGGCATTAACGAATTTCGTGTTTTTCTTGGGATTCCGATACGACGAGGTTGCTGTATCCAGTGATGTTTTTTTTCGGTTTCATGTTCGCGAAGCGATCATACGTGCAGTACAGTGATCGCGGCATTAACGAATTTCGTGTTTTTCTTGGGATTCCGATACGACGAGGTTGCTGTATCCAGTGATGTTTTTTTTTTCGGTTTCATGTTCGCGAAGCGATCATACGTGCGGTACAGTGATCGCGGCATTAACGAATTTCGTGTTTTTCTTGGGATTCCGATACGACGAGGTTGCTGTATCCAGTGATGTTTTTTTTTCGGTTTCATGTTCGCGAAGCGATCATACGTGCGGTACAGTGATTGCGGCATTAAGGAATTTCGTGTATTTTCGTTTTTTCAACTTCACATTAATCGTTAACTTTTATGTAATATCGATGAAAACGTTGTTTTTTACTGCTCGTATTATCTTTTTTATATGTATCTTATTAAATTTGTCAAATAAAATATTTTATTTCACTCATAAATGCAGTATCTAAAAAAATCAACTCTGTAGGGTTTAATTTAATAATTCTGTATTTAAATTATGTCTTTTGTCCAAATTGTTTTGAACAAATAAAATTTTACTCTCGTATAAATGCAATTTTTCAGGGACCTTTTTATTGCTAAATCCATTACTTTTCCTATGTGTAACTATTTAAAAATTAAGAATGGCAACATTTTACCACTTGCTTATTGTGGGTTACAATACGATAAATGTAAGTAAACAATTTAGAAATCGCCAATGTGGCATTATTTTTTAAAAGCGCTAAATGGTGGCTTGAGTCAGGATTAGGTCGAGATCATTGGTTCTTTTATTTTTCATAAATGTATTTTGATGTTATTTTGCTGTTTAAAGGTTTAAATTAATTATTTTTGCTTTTATTTTGATTCTCGCAATTTCAATTTGCGTGGTTTTCGGAACACTCCGCACAAAAGCAGGTGAGTTTAATTCTTACCTAGCCATTCCAAAAAGTGGATTTTTTTTAAAACAAAAAATCTGTGTTTTTAAAAACGTTATTTTGACATTATTTTGCTTTTAAATGTTTTAAAATATGTATTTTTGCTTTATTTTGATTATCGCCATTTCAATTTGCACGCTTTTGCCTGTTGTCTTCTGGAGGTTGCCACTCCGGGAGACAACAGGCAGAAACGCAACAGTGATCGCGGCATTAACGAATTTCATGTTTTTCTTGGGATTCCGATACGACGAGGTTGCTGTATCCAGTGATGTTTTTTTTCGGTTTCATGTTCGCGAAACGATCATACGTGCGGTACAGTGATCGCGGCATTAACGAATTTCGTGTTTTTCTTGGGATTCCGATACGACAAGGTTGCTGTATCCAGTGATGTTTTTTTTCGGTTTCATGTTCGCGAAGCGATCATACGTGCGGCACAGTGATCGCGGCATTAACGAATTTCGTGTATTTTGTGGGATTCCGATACGACGAGGTTGCTGTATCCAGTGATGTTTTTTTTTCGGTTTCATGTTCGCGAAGCGATCATACGTGCGGTACAGTGATCGCGGCATTAACGAATTTCGTGTTTTTCTTGGGATTCCGATACGACGAGGTTGCTGTATCCAGTGATGTTTTTTTTCGGTTTCATGTTCGCGAAGCGATCATACGTGCGGTACAGTGATCGCGGCATTAACGAATTTCGTGTTTTTCTTGGGATTCCGATACGACGAGGTTGCTGTATCCAGTGATGTTTTTTTTTTCGGTTTCATGTTCGCGAAGCGATCATACGTGCGGTACAGTGATCGCGGCATTAACGAATTTCGTGTTTTTCTTGGGATTCCGATACGACGAGGTTGCTGTATCCAGTGATGTTTTTTTTCGGTTTCATGTTCGCGAAGCGATCATACGTGCGGTAGTGATCGCGGCATTAACGTATTTCATGTTTTTCTTGGGATTCCGATACGACGAGGTTGCTGTATCCAGTGATGTTTTTTTTTCGGTTTCATGTTCGCGAAACGATCATACGTGCGGTACAGTGATCGCGGCATTAACGAATTTCGTGTTTTTCTTGGGATTCCGATACGACGAGGTTGCTGTATCCAGTGATGTTTTTTTTTTTTTCGGTTTCATGTTCGCGAAGCGATCATACGTGCGGCACAGTGATCGCGGCATTAACGAATTTCGTGTATTTTGTGGGATTCCGATACAACGAGGTTGCTGTATCCAGTGATGTTTTTTTTTCGGTTTCATGTTCGCGAAGCGATCATACGTGCGGTACAGTGATCGCGGCATTAACGAATTTCGTGTTTTTCTTGGGATTCCGATACGACGAGGTTGCTGTATCCAGTGATGTTTTTTTTCGGTTTCATGTTCGCGAAGCGATCATACGTGTGGTACAGTGATCGCGGCATTAACGAATTTCGTGTTTTTCTTGGGATTCCGATACGACGAGGTTGCTGTATCCAGTGATGTTTTTTTTTTTCGGTTTCATGTTCGCGAAGCGATCATACGTGCGGTACAGTGATCGCGGCATTAATGAATTTCGTGTTTTTCTTGGGATTCCGATACGACGAGGTTGCTGTATCCAGTGATGTTTTTTTTCGGTTTCATGTTCGCGAAGCGATCATACGTGCGGTACAGTGATCGCGGCATTAACGAATTTCATGTTTTTCTTGGGATTCCGATACGACGAGGTTGCTGTATCCAGTGATGTTTTTTTTCGGTTTCATGTTCGCGAAACGATCATACGTGCGGTACATTGATCGCGGCATTAACGAATTTCGTGTTTTTCTTGGGATTCCGATACGACGAGGTTGCTGTATCCAGTGATTTTTTTTTTTTTTTTTTCGGTTTCATGTTCGCGAAGCGATCATACGTGCGGCACAGTGATCGCGGCATTAACGAATTTCGTGTATTTTGTGGGATTCCGATACGACGAGGTTGCTGTATCCAGTGATGTTTTTTTTTCGGTTTCATGTTCGCGAAGCGATCATACGTGCGGTACAGTGATCGCGGCATTAACGAATTTCGTGTTTTTCTTGGGATTCCGATACGACGAGGTTGCTGTATCCAGTGATGTTTTTTTTCGGTTTCATGTTCGCGAAGCGATCATACATGCGGTACAGTGATCGCGGCATTAACGAATTTCGTGTTTTTCTTGGGATTCCGATACGACGAGGTTGCTGTATCCAGTGATGTTTTTTTTTTCGGTTTCATGTTCGCGAAGCGATCATACGTGCGGTACAGTGATCGCGGCATTAACGAATTTCGTGTTTTTCTTGGGATTCCGATACGACGAGGTTGCTGTATCCAGTGATGTTTTTTTTCGGTTTCATGTTCGCGAAGCGATCATACGTGCGGTACAGTGATCGCGGCATTAACGAATTTCGTGTTTTTCTTGGGATTCCGATACGACGAGGTTGCTGTATCCAGTGATGTTTTTTTTTTCGGTTTCATGTTCGCGAAGCGATCATACGTGCGGTACAGTGATCGCGGCATTAACGAATTTCGTGTTTTTCTTGGGATTCCGATACGACGAGGTTGCTGTATCCAGTGATGTTTTTTTTCGGTTTCATGTTCGCGAAGCGATCATACGTGCGGTACAGTGATTGCGGCATTAAGGAATTTCGTGTATTTTCGTTTTTTCAACTTCACATTAATCGTTAACTTTTATGTAATATCGATGAAAACGTTGTTTTTTACTGCTCGTATTATCTTTTTTATATGTATCTTATTAAATTTGTCAAATAAAATATTTTATTTCACTCATAAATGCAGTATCTAAAAAAATCAACTCTGTAGGGTTTAATTTAATAATTCTGTATTTAAATTATGTCTTTTGTCCAAATTGTTTTGAACGAATAAAATTTTACTCTCGTATAAATGCAATTTTTCAGGGACCTTTTTATTGCTAAATCCATTACTTTTCCTATGTGTAACTATTTAAAAATTAAGAATGGCAACATTTTACCACTTGCTTATTGTGGGTTACAATACGATAAATGTAAGTAAACAATTTAGAAATCGCCAATGTGGCATCATTTTTTAAAAGCGCTAAATGGTGGCTTGAGTCAGGATTAGGTCGAGATCATTGGTTCTTTTATTTTTCATAAATGTATTTTGATGTTATTTTGCTGTTTAAAGGTTTAAATTAATTATTTTTGCTTTTATTTTGATTCTCGCAATTTCAATTTGCGTGGTTTTCGGAACACTCCGCACAAAAGCAGGTGAGTTTAATTCTTACCTAGCCATTCCAAAAAGTGGATTTTTTTTAAAACAAAAAATCTGTGTTTTTAAAAACGTTATTTTGACATTATTTTGCTTTTAAATGTTTTAAAATATGTATTTTTGCTTTATTTTGATTATCGCCATTTCAATTTGCACGCTTTTGCCTGTTGTCTTCTGGAGGTTGCCACTCCGGGAGACAACAGGCAGAAACGCACAAATTTGGCAATTTTTTGAAAACGCGCCAAGCAGTGGTGTATTCTTGGATCGCACCGTTATTTCATTCATTACAATAACAATTGTGTCCTTAAATTCTTATATTTTATTTATTTTGATATTTCAATGACAACGTTCTCCCATTTATTTGGCGATAGTTTTTTGTTATGAAAAGTGGTCGACGGGATAATAGAGAAGTACCCACATGTATTGGTACTTTTATGTTAACTTGGCGCAGTTGATAAATCGCCAAATATTTTTCTCATAACATCTTCATATTGCATTCATTTCATTTAAATATAAATCTTTCACTGATTTCATTTGAAATACATACATTAAAAATACACGTCTTTCACTCATTTAATTTAAAATACACGCCTTTCACTAATTCCATTTAAAATACTAAAAAGGAAAAGAAAATATGAAATAATGCCACAAATCGAAACTTTTTATTTAAACATCAAAGAATTGTTCCTAACATACACACGCGAAATAAAAAAGCTGCTAATGGTGTGATTTACGCCAAATCTCTAATACTAATACTACTCTTACTAATCTCTAATACTTTTCAAACAGAAAAAATTCCAGATTAACTTTCCATTTTTATTAAATTGAAATATATTTCATTGTGCTGAATATTAGTGCTTGCATATTTTTTTGCTCCATGTACTCCATGAACTTTTCAATTCCGATTGTCTACGAAAATTTCCCACCGGTGAAAATGATGTACGCACAAAATTTAGTGACGTATGTACTTTAATTGTGCTTTTTTATCTATTTTTTTAATATAACTTCCAAACGGTTTGACACTTATTCTTGGTAATAAATAGACGTCGTTGTCACCTTTATATGTACCTGCTGTAAAAATTTGAACGAAATCCGTTAAATATTTTTTGAGTTATGCTTGACGAAAGGTTTTAATATCCATCGTAGCTATATATGGGGCAAAGTAATACTGCGCTGTGTATGAGTCTTCGTTGCACTCAGACAATTATTCAAATTAATTTGAAATTTTGTTAATACATTCGTCAGATTTTTTAAATTAGGTGTATAATTTTTGGTGCAAATCTGTTCTAATAATATAATCCATTTTATTTTATAATTTTTTGCAAATTTTAAAATGCATTTATTTTTATTTTCCCCTTTAATTTAACCGTAACCTAGCAACTATATTTCAAAGAATATCAAAATAATAAAATTCAAATAACTCAGACTATTTTGCTACAATATTTTATTTGCAAAATAAAATATTTTTGGGTGATTTTAACATTTTATTGAAATAAATCGGAATTTATTTTGATACAAGTTACCTTTTAACTACTATAGAATGATAAGCGAAACATTTTTACATGAGATATTATTCATTTTCTGGAAGAGATGGGTATTTTTCGCAGTTGGAAATTGGTATTATTTTAAAAATAGGATATAATATCTCGTACAACGAGATGGTTAATCTAAAGAAATTAGCGTAGTAAAACGCATCAATACAGCCTGAAATAGCACAATTACTGGAAACTGAGATCATAAAAAATTATAACAAAAAAAACTTTATAGCACCAAATCACGGTTGCTATTTAGTGAATTGGCAGTGGGCACGATTATGAATGATTACCCAATAGGTTTAAAAGTTTCCAAATAAGCCTATTTTGAGGAGATTTTAGTATGCTATTGCCATCGAGTTAGATCAGGATGTACTTAGGTAAAATAAATATTATAGAATGATCATTAAAACTGAGTTTGAATTTATTGTTTTTCCGAAACAATAATTGTAATAACACTAGATTTTTGAAATAGATATAAGTGAAATATAGTAGATTCAGTTTACATTTCCATAAGTTGCTATTGTACACGAGATATTATTCAACTTATCTATCGGATTTGAGTGTTTCGTGGTTGGCAAATAAGTAAATATTGCTATTTAGGTATTAGGATAACATGAAATTATTTTCGTTGCTTATCCTAATAAAACCACTGTGTAGAACAAAATCCAAGATATACTAGAATCATTCACACAAACAATAGGAAATCACAAATATAAATTTAATAAGATTACGGGGGATTTAGGCGGGCAGAGCCCCCCTGAAGAAATGTATTTTTTATCTAAAAAACTACAAGAATAAGAAGTTTATAAGAATGTCAGAATATTATTGCATAAACCGTGTTTAATTTAACGTTTCTAATTTCTGAAACCTTCGAATTATTTTATATGCGTATAAATATATATGTGGTAATTTAAAACATTTAATTTGCAGATTGTAAGATGTTAAATATTATGAAAAGTGAGATTAAAAAACATTGACTTTCAGAGCTGACGTTGAGGCTCCTTATCTGTAGATTTACTAGTGAATATTCAAGTGTTTTAGAATAGAACTGTGTTTTTCATTTTGTATAAAAATATTTACATCTTGAATTGTAATCTGTCATCCCGTAATGCAGACATTTCCCTGACAGGTGTGTCTCTAAAGTAAGTTTAAATCTCCAATTTAGACACCATTTTCTAAAAGTTCCTTAACTTTGAATAACCCTTAGACTCCATTAGTTCCATATACCATTAGAAATAGAGAAATGGTATATGAATTTTTAGTATCTGAATAAATATACAACTTGTGCAATTAAGAATGAAAATGACTTCATGAATGTGTCAGAAAGTAAGCAGTTTTTATTAAAGAAAAATATTATTCTGAATTTATTTGGCAAAATGTCTAGTAATATTCGGCGAGGTATCAGCAATATTCGGTGGTATATCTTGCAGTATTCGGCAGTAGGGGGATTCAACCATAGCATTTGGCCTGCTTGCCTTCAGTATTCAGCAAAGAGGGCTGAATATCTGTCACATGTCTACTTTAAAAGTAGAAGGTTCAGTATATACTGATTACTTCTGATAGCTACATAAAATCATGCATGTTGTAGTCACTGCTTACAACATATAGATTTTGTGATACAAATGTACTTATACAGTAGTCAGTAAAATGAGTAAAATAGTTGCAGTTATATGTGTGTAGTTTGTGTATTATGAGCAAATAGATGGTATTACACACTTCTGCCTCTTCTACTAAAATGACTGAAGAAAGTCTATGTTTATCGTAGCCTAAATTAGCTTAACTGAATAATAAATAAAGTCAAAACTTATCAAATAGAAATTCATCATTCATATTTAGTAGGCTAGTGTCACACAACTAACAAAGTAAAATATAACGTATTAGTGGGTACTATATTAACTGAGTTGATAATATTTTTAAAACAAAGTTTCTAATAGAAAAAACGTGCACAATGCTTAAATTTACTTTTGTGGTATTTTAATAAAAGGACATTACATATGTTAGTAAATATACTATTTTAAGCCTGGGATTTTATTTTTTCTTTCCGAGTCAGAAATTTTAAAATTTCTATTTTTAACTTCCCGAATTTTTTGTCGCCTGCACTTTATACCTGATATATAACCTTTTTTAATACCTTATCAAAAACAAGGTCCATATTACACACGCTTGTCCATTATCCTATATATTAAAACTAAAAGGCATTTTTGTCAAATCAATTTTTCACATGAAAATGAACCATTTGCGCATGCGTCAAATTAAATCTACAACCTAAGCTGTTTTAAGATTAAACTCGAACGAGAAAACGTTGGCCGAGTGGTACAATGTCTTCTCTGTTCCGATCATAGTGTCGGTTCGATTCCCACTTCTGACAGAATTATTTTTATTGGCATTAATTCATTTTAATAATGTGTTATTTAATTCAGGAGTAAAAGTTATATAATTTGTATTATTTTTATTCGAATGCTTTATAATTAAGTAAAATTTAATACCCAATAATATTTTGTTTTAATTACTAAATTTATATTAAAAGTATTTAAATTAAAAGATCGTGCATGTAATTATCAATTAAATAAATTGATCTGGTCTACAATTTTTATTATATTCGGTATGACCATTATCAAGATGTCATATATATAATAAGATAAGTATATGATTATTTTTTGTAAAAAATAAAAAATAAAAGGAGAGAAAACAAAAAGGAAAAAATATTCATACAGAAACTTTAAATTATCTTGATTTAACAATTAAACAATGTGTGAAAATGTAAATTCAAGTAATTAAAAAATATGTAGTATAAATCGTTAGCTGCAAACAGCAAAGTTTAAATTCAGGGTTTTAAAATCAGACTGATGAAAATTAATTTAATGGAAAAATTTAAAAGTCGTGTAGTTAAAAAACAAAAAACAAATACTAAATATTGTTATTTTTTTAAACATTGGGACTGTGTACATAAAATTTAACCAACATTATTTTTTTAATTACTTATTTTTTGATAGAAATATTTAAATAAAGTAATATACACTTTTATCTATATTTTGTATGACCATTATCAATAAGATATATGTGTATAACTAAGCAAAGTATATGATTATTCTCTTTGAAGAAAAAAAAAAAAGAAAAGAAATAAAGAAAGAGGCAAAAATTTCCATAAAGAAATAAAAGAAATCACCTTGATATCCATGGTTTATCTGGGTTTTAGAGTCAGGCTGATAAAAATAAAATTATTGAAAAAATTTTAAAATCACGTAGTTGAAAAAAATGAGAAAATACTAAATATTGGTATTTTAAAAAAAATTGTGACTGTTGTAAGTAAAAACTAGTCGTTGGGGGCCACCGTAATACTTACCCATCATGGATATGCATAATGTAAAATATTAAAATAAAAATGTGTAAACTACTTATAGAGTGCATTGCAATTCAAATAAAATCGTGGCTCGATGACGTCACAAACTTTAAAGGCTCGATTACTGAATTGCTTGAAAGAAACATCCTTATAACTCCAAAAATAATAATCCTATTAACTAGTGGTTTATTGCATCTGATTAAGCGTCAAATTTCCAATTAAAATATATCTTTGAAGTGAAATTTGGATGAAATACAGGGTCATGAAAAATCGAAGAGTGTGGAAAATAGGATTTCAAATATCTCGACAACTAATTATCCGATCGACTTCATGCTTTATGCAAAATTTATGTTTTTTTATTGTCTTTTATATTCATTTCTTAAAATAAACAATTTCGAAAATTTTTATATACCTTTCATCAGAACGAATATTTCGAGAGTCCGAAAAAAATAGTTCCGGTTAATCGAGGTTATTGAAATGAAATAGGCTTCTTCCCATTATTACGTACTAAGTACATACCAAATTGCAAGTCTCTATCTCAATTTTTTCGGGAGATAGAGCGTTTACAGACACACACACAGACACACAGACGGACGGCAATTTTTTTTTCCTAAAAATATGTTTTTCGGAATCTCCAATGTCTGAAACGTGTAAATCCGTCAAAAATTTTTTTTCGATTTTCAAAACGATTACAAGACTTACCCTATACTACGTATGATGGGTAAGTAATAAATCATTCAATTAATATTTTTAGTTAAATTCTTGCTAAATTAATCAAATATAATAGGATGTAAATTACAAGCTTAAAATTATTTCACTTCATTAGTTGAGTAGACTGGACTGACACCACAATCTATCATCTTATATCTATAGGAAATGCTTACACAGTATAACAATTCATAAAATTTTCAATATTTAATTAATTTAAAAGCATCTAATTAAAAATAAAAGCATACTTCAAAAGGAACTTTCAAGTTATTTACCGTCAAATCTTGATGGGTACTATCTAGCGCATGTGTAAATGCCGTACCATATTTAGATATAATGAAACTCCAATTATCTGGACTCCAATGTATTTTGAATACATTATTCCTATTTTTTAGCAAGATCACTTTTATTACAAACACTTATAAAAAAAAAAAAAGAGGGGGGTGTTTTTATGAATTTATGCATTTGTTGGTCGAATATGTCCAACAAAATGAATCCTTTTGCTGAAGACTGTATATACCGACTTAGAATTATCTAAAATATAAATTTTAATATTAGTTTAAACATGAGTTTAAAGGAAATTATATTTTTATGAACATATACATAAAATTCATATGTCAATAAAGTTTTTCCTTAAGTGCAATTTTTTTACTTTCTCATATCAATCAGGATATTTGGTGATCCAGATGGTTGGAGTTCAGATAATTGGAGATTTATATTTTCTTTTTCATTACTTTGTATAAAAGGATTTTCTTGCTTTGTTCTGATTGCAACAATTTTGCAGGTGCTTATTATTGAGTTGTTTCAAATTGTTTTTTATTTAGTATTATTTTTAAATTGAGTTATGTTTTACCTGTAGTTATAATACACTGGTTCAGACGGGGTGTAAAGAACATACAAACAAGCCAGTGGAATTTTACTGTGAAAAGGATGATCAGTTAACTTGCAGCTTTTGTATGCTGATGGGAGAACATGTTGGTCATGAGGTCAAGACCTTAGAAAATAAGGTATGATGAAATAGATTCCCTTGAAATAACATTTTACTTCATCTGTGGATTTAAAAAAATACATACATATTTAATATAATCACCTGTAGTTTTAGTTTTTTTTTTTTTTTTTTTTTTTTTTTGTTTAATATATGCATCTATGGTTTGATTCTGTATGGATCAGTGTTAGTTTTCTTTAAAATGGGCTTTTAAACTTCTATATTACTTTTACCAGTACTACTTTGTATGTTTCCATTGCACATATTGCTGAAAGGGTTTAGCAGAATAAGCATGGCAAAGTGGTGCCCAATAGAAACGTATACCGAGACTTTTGGTTTGTTATCATTTGGAAATAAGAATACATTTTATGTGTTTTAAGCTCTTTACTTTAACTTGACTTTGAAATATAAAGAAAATAATTGCATATGGGAGTATTATTTAAATTTTTCTATCTGAAGAACTACAAATTTTTTTCTCTATCAAACATAAGAAAATCTTATCAGATATTGTTAAAGATTCTCAGTTTTTTTTTTCCTCTCCACTTCCAAATTTTTAGAATAAATCTTGTGCTGAAGATCTGAAAAACTTACTGATAGATATTTCAGGAATTGAAAAGAGATTGAAATATACAGAACATGTAAGTACTTTTATTTTGTTATAATTTTCCTTACCAAAATTGTTATCCTTTTCACCTTACTCATTTTCTTTATTATTAATTAGCTGACCCATCCGGCATTGTCCGGACCCGTGATAATAACTTAAATATGCCTAAAATTAGTGTTGAATGATTTTATATTTTTAAAAGAAACCTTTCCAAATGAACCTAATGTTGGTTGGCCCACTTTCTTTGGCAGCTTATGCCCTCAAGTTTGTATGATTTTATGAAAATCTATCCAAATAAACGCAATGTTTGGAAGCCCCCATTACCTTCGGCAGCATACATCGAGCGTACTATGCATAGTCTGTTTTGATTTGATATTTTAAAACTAAAATCTTTCCAAACGAACATACTGTTAGGGGCCTTACAGCTGAGATTATCCTACTCCATCCCTGATCAGGGTTCCTACAGGTCAGGGAAAACCGAGAATAGTCAGGAAATTTGAAAATTGAGGTAAAAAGTCAGGGTATTTTACAAATATTTGATGAAATCAGGGAAAAGTAAGGGAATATTTAATGTACACTATTTTCCAATAGGAATCGTCGTGACCCTGCCCCTCTGATGTACTGCTTTCTTGTCGAACATCACGTTTGAAACTTTCTGCACATGCCTGCTCCTCTACAGAGCTTAGCAGCTGGGAATCTCGACTCGCAAGCAACCAATCAGAGTCTGCTAATGGTAAAGATTCGTCGCAAAGCCTCACCACTGGATCACTGTGATTGGTTGCTTTCGAGATGAGTTCTGTTCCACTTTGGAAGCTAACCTTTCTTCGGAAGTTTAATCTGAAATCGTAACGAATCATCACAAGAAACTTCACCAATTATAAAAACTTAAGTGTCTCCAAGTGTTAAACAGCCAGAATGAAAAAAAAAAGGGATCAAAATCTGAAGGCATAACAAAACGAAGAAATTCTTGTGTATATCATTCCACCTTTATTTTAACAGCATGATTTTATTATTTATATCTGGTTGTCACATAATAGAAATTCATAGCGGCTATGCGACTCTTCCACAATATATCTTTTCTAAAATTTTAATTTTTTTTTCTTTTTTTTTTTTTTTTTTTTTGTGTTCTGCGTCATTTTTAAAAGAAATTTAAACTTTTAGCCTAATGTAATAAGTTATTTCCTCCACGATTTTTGAATTTTTAGTGACTTTTAATGTGATCCTTAGCACTTTTTGTTCCACGGAGATTTTTTGACATTCCTAACAGATTTCTGATTACAATGTTTAACCCTCGGCAATTTTTATTATTTTTTCTTTTTTTCCTTTGCTGTTTTGCTGCGCTTTTTCCACAGTTAAAGGATTCCTGTTAGTAATTTATACAGTTTTTCAAGTTAATGCTCCACTAATATTGGGCTACTGTTTTTCAGATTGAATAAACATTTTTTTCATTAGAATATAGTCAAAGTTGTATTTACATCATTGTGAAACATCCTTTTAAATCATAGTGTAGGCAATGTGGCCTTTGATATTGTGGGTGAAGAAGAATGTGACCCTACAAGCTCCATAATAGAACAAAGAGCTAACTCACCGGTCCACTTTCTGCCATAATTGCATTACACTTTCAATACACACAAGTAGGGAATCCTGCTGTTTTCTTAATATTAGAGGCATTTTTTCAAACTTTTCGACATTCTTTTAATCACTTTTAGTTATTTTTACACCTTTTTTATATTTTTATGAGCAAATCCATATCTAATTTTTACTTTCTTCTATCTTTACAAGAAGAAATTATTGAATTCATGAAAATTTTCGATGGATTTATACATTTTAAAAAGTCTTGAACACAATTTGAATATTTTTAGAAAATGTCGGTCTGTGAGTCTGTCTGTGTGTCTGTCTGTATGTGACAAAAATTTTGTGGGTGCTATATTTCAAGAACTAATGTACGGAATTTAATTAAATTTGATTCAGTTAGACCTTGACATAAATTGGTGCTGATTATGTTTTGGTGTAAATCGCCCAATAGGTGGTGCTGCTATTCCGTATTTTTTACAATTTCCACGACAGCTCTCAAGAACTAAATAAAACACGGAATTTCATCAAACTTTATATTCTGTTAGAGCTTGACATAAACAGATCCGTATTAGGTTTGTATGTATACCATCCAACAGGCGTCGCTTCTATGCTCTGTATTTCATGATTTTCGCAATAGCTGTATCCAGGGATGGGGGAATTTTCAAAACATTTTACCAGCCAAGGATTTATTTTACCAGCCAGCAAGATGCAACATAACAGTTGAAAATCATTAGGACAAAATGTACACAACTGCAAAATTAGTTCATCACTATTACTACAATGCATTTTCATTTTTTTTTCCCTATAAAATGAAAAATGTATATACAACATAGAAAAGCTTACTATAGGATACAACTTAATACAATGTTTACATCACAGTAATTTGAAAAGTTGCAACATACAGCTAATTAGTAAAACAAAAAATACAGTTTTTAGCCTATCTTCTATAGCCTGCAGTTATTCAAATTCACTCACCCCATCATAAAATCCACTCGCCAGTGGCGAGTAAAATAATGTATTCCCCCACCCCTGGCTATATCTCAAGAACAGGTAGATTGTCATTTAGTTTTGGTTGCGAATGATTGATTTATATAGAAGAAAGTTTTGTGATGGCCACAACACACTAGTTTTGATTTATAATTTATCATTTTTGAGACAAAGTTAGATATTTTGTGTAATTTTTGTAAACTGATGTATTTATCATTTAAATATGCAGCAATATGAGAAGAAGAAAAAAACTCATTAAATTAGAACACTCCACTAAATAGAAATATTAAAACTCGAATAAATAATAATATACATAAATTCCAGAAGAGATATTTCCGCACAAATAACTTGCTTTATTCTCGGAATCTTTAAATGACAAATCATGCAAGGAAATTCAAAGCAGAAGTGAATCACTAAAATAAAATTTACATTTAAATTATGATAAGTTTTGTTAATGGTGAATTTTTTTTAAAAATCATTCATTTTTAGAAACCAAAATTTTTCTTTGTTTCATTTAGAATTGCAAAAAAAAAAAAAAAATCATTTTGTAGAACGTCAAAAGAAATTTTTCTAACAACGCAAACACTTTCCAGTATAAACGGCTTTTGTGTAACTCATCTGCTCTCATGCCTCCAGAACAAAAATACAAAGATAAGTCCTTCAGCCAGTTCATCAAGAAAAGACAGGAGGGATTGAAATTTTTGGTGGTGAAATATATTTGAAAGTTGCTGAGAGGTGGGAAAACACTGCCAATTTTTCGTCAATAGAAGTATTGTTACAAGCAGTTCATGAGATCTATGTTCTGAACTTTTCCAGGTTTCTTTAGAGCTAAACTGGCTTGACATCTTTCTTCTAGTAGTTTGGTAATTCTATGGTCTGCTTCACAAAACTTTGTTGGATTTGGTTTTGTTGTTTGATGGCGCTTCCTTTACATGGCTCAACCCCATCGGCGATATTTGTTCGAAGTCAGCAGTCCTATTTTAAAACTATTATGATTGAGGTTCTACTGCTCTATATTCATGTTTATTGAAAGGACGTCAATCACGATTTCACAGTTTTAAGAAAATGTCTGTGACAAAAACTTGTCTTTGAAACTTTGAAGTATTGTGAGCACTTTCTTTAAAACTAATGCATAGAATTTAATCAAACTTTAGATTCAGTTTGATCTTGATATAAATTGGTGCTAATTAGTTTTTGGTGTAAATCACTCAACAGGTGGCACTGTTATGCTGCATTATTCAAATTTTTCAAGATAGCTACATCTCAAGAACTAATTCACGGATTTTCATCAAACTTCAGATTCAGTTTGACATAAGTTGTTGCTTATTAAGTTTTGGTGTAAATCTCTCAACAGGTGGTGCTGCTATACTGTATTTTTTAAGATTTACACGTTTTTAGTGATAGTCATATCGAGGGCTTTACAAATTTGATAAAATCTGGTAGCCAGCAAAAACTTCTAGTCGGCAGTAAAAAAAAATATTTTATCCCCCCCCCCTCCCCCCGTCACTGTTTTTCTAAAAACACAAAAGTTTTTTATGAATTAAAAAATAATAATAATAATAAAGAATAGCATTCGCTGTGTGGTGTATTTTAAATTTTTGAAGTTTAAATGGCCCCTGAAAACCCTGAACAATTTTTGAGCTGTCATCTGAAATAATAGGGCATTTGAGCATATTTTATACGAGGCTGTATCATTTTCAAATAATAGCAGCCATGGAAATTCCTCTAACCATTTTTTTTTAAATTTTCGTTGTCCAGATTTGTTATTAGGACCCGATGTTTGCTGTCCAGAATTTTTTATTTGGATAATTTGTATTACGTTGTTGCAGTTCTGCATTTTGTAAAACTTGTTTTTGTTCATTTGGTTTTGATTGTTTGCCATCATTTTGTTCTTTATTATCACTTTTATGAATTCCAGATGACTTTTTTTTTTTTAAAGAATATTTTTTGTTTTTAACGCTCTATAATAAAAAATACTTCTCCAGACAACAATATTATAACATTAAAAAAACGAAGGGCTGATCGCAAAAGTTAGCCTCCACTTGCGAAATAAATTGTTACCAAACAAAAAAGGGACACTTAATATATTTTTAAAAATTATTTTTCATTTTTTAAAAGAAGCCAATCTCTGCAAAGAAGTTAAGTAGAACCCTCAATTTTTACGTCATATAGACCAGACAATCGTCTGCAAACCAAGCTGAAGACTATTTATTATGCAATGCGTGCGGTGTGCAAGTAATAAAAGTGCCATGCATTTTACATGAGGGAGAAATATTTAAAAAATACATATTTTATTTTACGAAAGGAAACCATTTGTGATCATTTTTAGATCAATTTTTGTAAGAAAATATAGTAAAATAAAATAAATACAAAATAAATAAAAATAAATAATAAAAGCTAATTTTAAAAAGTTGGTCACCAGTGGCGACCTGGCGACCACATTTGTTGAGCCCTGGTCATATCTCAAGAACTAATTCATGGAATTTAATAAAACTTTAGATTATGTTAGACATTTTGATGTAAGTTGTTGCTGATTCATTTTTTGTGTTTGCAGCTATGCTGCATTATTCACGATTTTCAAGATAACTATATCTCAAGAACTAATGCATGGATTTTCCCCAAACTTCAAATTCAGTTAGACGTTGAAATAAGTTATTGCTGATTAGGTTTTGGTGTGAATAAATTGTTGGAAAAACTGGATAGTTTTCCCTCTGCTAATTCTGTTTAGTTCTTATCACTCATTCAAAATATATCTTAATTGACCTAATTCATCCATTCATGCCTTATTATATTTATTTAATATTTAACAGTTTATTCAGTTATATTCAGTAATTAGTTCAGTCTCATTTGAGTAATTAATCCTTCAGTTCAATAACTTCAGTTGACAATATGAAAGTATATTTTTATTTAAAGTAATTTCATATAGTTTTAAAGTAAAAATATCTTTATTTAGTTACTTACTTTTTGGCCATATTAGTTATCCCAACTCTCCAGGCGTTTTCCATTTACTTTCATTTCGTTTTTGTTTACATCACGTTTTAGCTTCCTCTATACATCGTTCTCATATGTTTACTTCGATCGTCTCCTCATTTCTCGCGGTTTTCGGTAGATCGATTACGTCATGATACAAGTGATTACGGCAGCTGGTGGCAGATGGCTCTGATAATCTGTCATTACCTGTAGTATTTACCTGTGACTGTAATCGATCGTCACGTAACCTTCGGGAGGCCGGAAGTGACCTGTTTGCTGCAGGATGAGGAGGTTACGTCATTGACCTTGACACGAGGCGGTATGGTATTTAAGGAATGAAGCAGTTGTGTGTAGGGTGTCTATCTTCTAGCTGGCTGGAAGCTGTCTCGATTGTTGTTTTAGTGTTTGTGTCGTCTGGAGATGTTTAGTCTAGTGATGTTTGTTTTTAATGAGGAAGTGCTTTTAACTGGTGTAGTGATGTGTCATAGTTAGTGAAATGAAAGATGATGTTTTTCAATAAGGTTGGATCTGCAAATGAAGAAACATTTTCTTTTAAAGAACGCCACGTATTTTGTTTTTCGGAAGTGAACTTTTGGATTTCATCATGTATTAAAACAACCTGTTTTAAAGAAATAGTTGGATAATAGAACAGCAGCTTTTCTGGTGTTTTTCGTACAGCTAATTTAATATACATTGGTTTAATTTCTCGGTGGATAAAAATGCTTTTTATTTGAAGTTAATAATGCTTTTCTTTTTATCCTGTTTTCCATGGTTTCTAAACTCTTGTGATATTAGCTTTCGTTTTCATCAAAAGACTTCTGGTATTTTTAATAGTTCAGAACGCGATTCCATTTTTAGTATGTTGACACCGTTCTGTCTATTATTCTCGCATCGGTAATTTCGGTAGCCGAAATTACTTGTCACCGTCTAGCTATTTGAAACACCGAATACGGTTATTCGATTTGGGCTTCAAGGGATAGTACTTTATATCAGAAGATCGTTTGCCATTGGGACTATTACTAAATGTATAGTTAGTACCCTGGAGTGGCATGTTTTGTTCGGCGGTTCAACGTATGATTGTTTCGTGGTCGAGCAAATACGGTTGGCCGTTACTAACAAGTTGATGAACGGAGGTTGTATTTAAGGGGATGAGGTCATTGGATCGGGAATTGAGGAAAGATATTGTTTTATGGTTAATTAAAGATTGGTTTTACATAAATGGATTTTATTAAATGTTAATACTTATTTTTTATATAATTGAGTTTATTTATTGAGAATATCATTAAAGTAAATTAAATGTTTCTTTTGATTTTTACTTAAAACATTTAATTAAAAGTAATTTTGTTTTCCATTTTAAGTTAATCTGGTAATGAACTTAATTTAATTAAAGTAAATTTGTTAAATGAATTTTTCCATCGGTGCTCCAGTTTTCACATCTTATTTATGAGATGTAAATTTAAGAGTCTCAATATATATTGTGCAAGTTTTATGACTTCTGTCTTTGACATATGAAGATCAAAAGTAAATATTAATTTGACATCGTTTTTGACTCTGGAATATTGGATATATGTATTTTATTTTGAACTTGGTAATTTGAATAAATCCTGATTAAGTTTAATTCCTTTTGTCTGTTATTATTTCATTTATATTTTAGAAACTTTCAGTTATCTTTATTTTTGTTTTTTAATACTTTAGAACCTTGGTCAATTACAGCATAAATGCACCACTTGTGCCTATGCTCTGCTTACTTCATTTAATTACCTAAGGGTTTAAATATATCATAAATAACCTGACAGGTTGCGCTAAGCTACATTTTTCAGGATTTACATAACTTTGGCAGTAGTCATATCTCAAGAATTAATGCATGGAATTTCATCAAATTTCATATTCTGTTAATTTGGTGTAAATTATAGCATCTTCGTTAGACTTAAAAAAGGAAAATTGTATTGTAAAATATTTACCCCATACTACCTTATGGGGGGGGGGGGGGGAATCTATGTTTTGTCATAAAAGCGAACCGCTGAATTCAATGTAACAAAATAGAGAGTTAGCTCTTTGTTCTATTGTAGAGCTCAGTGAGATTTTCCTAGACATTGCCAACTGATACACTCACACACACTCACAAAAACTTTCTTTTATTAGTATAGATAATCATTATTAATTGTACTATATAAATTTTTAATTTAGCTGATTTCTGAGGAATTTCCATATAACTGGATGAAACTTGAAAAGCTTAAGAATTTTTTGGAATTAAAATAATACTAATAAAGGGATTTTCAAAAATTATTTATACTTAAAAAAATAAAAAAAAATTATAGATTTTTATTTGTGTGCATGTGTGTGTATTTTTCCTTTATTTATGTCTTTGAATTCAGGTATTCAGTTTTTGCCTTTTAATTTTAGTTTTTTTTTTTTTTTTTAATTAAATTTTTTATGTAATTTACGTAAGAAATCGATTTTTAAGTAAATTTGTGGTATTGTTTCAAATTTTTATTTTTCCTTAAGGGTATTAATTTTGCCAGTTTTCAAATATAGTACTTCTCATTTATGACTTGAATTTTTTATTTATATATTTTTTAGCTATTAGCAGAAGTGTCATCTTCTGAGAAAATAGATATATCAAATTATATCAATGAAGTTCATAGCCATTTTCACAAGCTTCATTCCTTACTCCAGGCTCGGTTTGTATTAATTTTTTCTTTGCATATTTTACTGATTATCATTAACTATTTTGGAAAACAACATTTACATTTGATTTTATCTCTTATTCTGTCAAAGTAATCCTGATGTCTTCTGTTTTTGAAGAAAAGTTTAATAACTTATTTATTTTAGCATAATTAATGAATTAATTATAACTTAATTAATTATATTATAGTTATAAAATAATTAATTATAACCTAGGGCCCAGTTCCCTTTTGAGTGTCTGGTTTTCAAAGCTGCTGAGGAACTCTGGCACATCCCCAAGTGCAGTGCAGTGGTTCCCCTTAGGTGACAAATTCCACTGTCACAGCGACCATGTTGTCAATCACTTGGGGAGTGGGGGTGATGTGTGTTACGCGACGGCTGTGTATTAATTCTATTTTAAAATTTAAATATCTTTAATTTAAATCTTTTGCAATTTAAATATTTTAAACTCAATATTTTATTAAGTCCTAATTTAAATCATTTTAAATTATTTATTTCTAATATTATTATTCAATTTTCACTTTAAAAGATAGTCCTTTATAAAATACTATTACATTCATAATATTTCTGCATCTATAAATGAAACGATAAAAAGAAATGGTACCGGGGGTGAATTAAAATTACATTAAAATTTTGAGAATTACTTGAAAGTGGGGGGAAAGTAAAAGAGAGGGGGGAATTTTTAAAATTTGGAATATCAAAAAGGAGAAGAATTTGAGATTTTTGAAGAAGAGCCAGTGATCTAAATAATTATTATTAGAGTTTAATCTAGGAAAAAAAGATTTGTAGCTTTTTGGCTAATTGCAGCCAATAACTGTTAGCCAAATAAAAATAGCTTTAGCCAAGAAAAAAAACTTTTATTTATACAAAATTTCTATATAAATGAGTATTATTTATAATTATACAATATACAAACAGTACACCACTCTGTAAAATTGACCCTCTCAAGATTTGGCCATACATCACACATCAAATGCTTTTTTAAATGGAAATTCTTTTCAAATTTCCCCTTCCAAATTAATCACCAGTAAGTTACTTAAATTTTTGATTATCAGTCTATTTTTTAAGTCAGTTTTTGTTATATTCACAAGACTCAATACCCTTTCACAATCTGCTGTAGACAACAGAATTGTTGCTACAAATTCATACAAAAAGTCACATTGGGAAACATGTCAGTAATTTTTCAGTAATTTTGTAATTAATCATGTCAGCCATTTTTATGGAAAAAGAATACAATCAGCAGGTTTCATTTCTTTACCCCTTGTAGCCAGAACCTGCCTGAATAACTTCCATTCATGAACCGTTTTGGTTTCATTTCCTAACTTTGCATCATCAACAAAAAATAACCAAACCCTTTTAATTTTCTCAATACTTGTTTAATGCAAATGACGTCATACAATTTGTAAGAGGCTTGCACAGAGAGGACGAGACAAATTTTTAAGTGAGTTGCCGGGTCAGAGGCGGTTTGAGATTTTTTTACACGTGGCAGTTGCAGGTTTACGAAAGGCAGGAACAACAAAATGGAAATGATATATTTTTTTTTGGCTGTTGCTATTTGGCTAATCCACTAAATGCTTTGGGGGCAAAAGGTGCTTTTAGTTAGCTTTTTGGCTATTTGGCTAGCTCTAGATTAAACCCTAATTATAAGTATAGTGGTAATACATGGAAATATAGATTAAAAGAAAGTTCATGGCGAAATAACATAAAATATGTCTTACCTGATTCAAAATAATACATACATCAAATGTACGTATCTGCTATGCTGAAATACACACTTAAATTATAACAAAGATGTGCCTGATAATATGTAAGATATATTTTATTTATGTTACTGTAGATAAATCTTAATTAGAGTTGGTATTATAATGTATTCATATTATTTGTTATAAATATCTAACCAACGAGTCCTAAAAAGATTCCATTTATTAAATTATCATTTAATTAATTTAATTATCAATTTAATTAATTTTAATTATCATTTAATCATTGAATTCTTAATCATATCTTTACTTTAAATTTAAGGCACATAAAAATATATCTTGAAATTAGTGTATATAAATCACACAACTAAAATAAATAAAACAAATAAATATTTCAACATAATTATATTTATTGTATGATATTATTAATCATCATAATAAAGAAATCTGCGCAGACCCCTATCAAGAACTTAATTAATACAATATTTAAATAGTATGACAATCATATTTTCTGAAAATACTTTCACAAGTCAGGCTAACATCAAACTAAATCGTTGCATCGCTACAATGAAAAAAGGATTTTCTTCAAACAATATTCTCCAACAATTCAGAATTGTTCAAATGAACGTCTTAAACCATATCCACCAATGAATAGAATTGTTCCAAAATGAACGTCCTACTCAAATCTCAATTGTGCTGAAGGAAGTCCACAGAGTTGCATAAATACATATGCTAATTAATCGCTTATCTCTGGTACATATTTGCACATATCACTCCGTGCTGTGTTCATATTGGAATATAAAATAAAATAGTAACATACCAGAGTACACTCCAATGAGAACCTATTACGCAAACATCGTACTTAGATTAGCAAACCACGCTCATTCACTGGAGCTTAGCGTCATCGTAACATAACGGCACGGCATTCCGCATCTTCACGATCTACGGCACTCTGTATCATCACGAACTGTGGCATCTGGATCACATAGTTGATAATCAGACTTGTGAAGGCTCAAATAAACCACGTATAATACAGAATTCTTTGGGATTTTTATATTTATAATGCTTTATAATTTTAATTAATAAGTTATTATTTACATGGCTATATCAGACGAGAACCCGTTTAGTCCCCGCCCGATATGCCTAAAATTTCGTAGACGCGGACAAAACTACGTCCAATCGTCTTGAAGATTTTTTAGGAAGAGAGAGAGATAACGCTCAGATCATCCCGAATTCAAAGTATCGGCGGGAAACTCGAGCCGTTAAAAGGCCAGTTAAAATATCTCAACCGCTGGAACTGAAGACTTCCACCAATCAAAAAAAAGTATACGCGATCGGGTTAATCGCAATTAACCGATGCTGTGTTCAAAATCCCCGAACGGGTGGATGTCGCTGAAGCAGTGATCCGTAAGTCAATGACCTCAGCAGCCACCCAGACACGCTAGGATGAAAGGAATTTTAACTGAGAGGCCAAAAAGGGGGATTCTTCCTTTGTAGACTAAACAGAAACGTTAGATAAGATATTGAAAAAGGAAGATGCAGAAATATTATGAATGTAATAGTATTTTATAAAGGACTATCTTTTAAAGTGAAAATTGAATAATAATATTAGAAATAAATAATTTAAAATGATTTAAATTAGGACTTAATAAAATATTGAGTTTAAAATATTTAAATTGCAAAAGATTTAAATTAAAGATATTTAAATTTTAAAATAGAATTAATACACAGCCGTCGCGTAACATTTTCCTTCCCCGAATGGAAAAAAAAATGAAGAAAAAAAAATTTTAGCCTATGGAGTCAAACCAGCGAAAAATTATACAAAAATCCTAAAAGTATCCCTGAACCAAGCGTATAACCATTGCTTCTGGTGCGGGATATCTAAAGCTGTAAATACACTATAAAACACAATATACAAAAATAGGAAACACTAAACATCAACATCTACGATATTATATATCTTAGGATAAATCGTATACCATACTTTACTTGGTATATAAAATTTATAAACATAAACACAAACAACACCTATATACAAAACAATTGCAGACGTCTGACTTTTAATACATAAAACTATACAACAAATGATTATCAGGTAAGAAAAAAAAATTCACCATGAAGAGTAAAGAGAACATCCAAGACTTCAAGAGTACAGATAAAAAGGTAGGTGACATTTGGTTTAGTTAAAGTAAATAAAATATGAGAATATAACAACAATAGTATATAGATTGCATAGACTTGAAATTAACATAACAGATTGAATTGCATATCTTTTAAACAAATCAAGTATTTGATAATAAATATATATATGTATATAGATTGCTCTCAATGAAAATATTTATAAAATTTAAAGTTATATCATCAGGAAATATTTTTTCAAATAGTACATGTCCTTTAAACATGTTTAATTTATTATATAATGATTATAGTCATTGCTTTAAACTAAAATTTCTGTGAGGAGATGCTGAGGAAAAAAAATAAATAAACAAAACTGAGACAATTATATAATTAAATTACTATTAAGCATTGTGTCGTTCAAAACGTGTAAGGAAGTTTCCTCATAACATTGAACTGACAACAATGGGCAAAAGATGACATGATTTCCAAAAAAAATTTTCCCATCCACTTCATTTCCAAATCTTTCTTTCTATATACACTACTCCTATATACAACAACCACCAATTCTGTGCATCATCTCTAGAGTCTCACATAAACCATATAGGCATGCGCATTCGAGACAAAAAAAATGACCATGTTAAAAAAAATAAATCTCACTTATAATCTTTCCATTATTAAAGCTCACATAAATCACAAGGCTGCACCGTGAAGGATTGACAGAGGGAGAAGAATCTGGGATTCCTCTTTTAAATTCCCATATAGACTGAGATTGACCTTCTGTGTGTACTGCCCATAATTCCTGCAAACAAATAATAGAGACCTGCGCATCTATTGAGATTTATCCACCAAAAAAATTTGGTCAAGCTTAAGCAAAACCTTCAAAAAAAAATGGTGAAATTTCCACAATTTGATAATTACTCATCTGCGACATCATGAGAGAGCGAGAGAGCCTGTGGTGAATTTAAAAAATATAAGAAATCATGCTCTTTTCTAAATATCAAAATCAAATTTCATTTCATATATCTTTGATATTTCATTTCAATGTATTATTTTTCATTTTTCATTTCATAATTTTATTTCTCATATTATTTCATTTCATATATTTTTATTTTTCATTTTCAATTTTATTTTGTCTCAAATCAATAAGTATTTATAATAATATATGATCATTTGATGTTAAATGGGCCCATGATCATTTAAAAGTTTTGTTTTTGATAATTTAAAGTTATTCCCCAGCACATAATTTACAGATTTATGACAGATTGATGCTCTTTTAATGTGACTATAAAAACTAGAGAGAATATGTCAACCAAATGGAAAACATAACACTGCAAAATGATATAAAATTTTTAAAAATAAACAAAAAATAAATTTAGACTATAGCAAATAAATAAAATTTTGAAAAATAAGATTATGCCAATATACAATTATCCTGCGTAAGCTATACCGGTGAGTGTATGAGGCATTTTGCTCATTGTGACACATCTCATTGATTCCGGCCAGAAAGATTCATTTCTTAAGCTTCGGGTTAATACGGAAAAAAAAAAATAGCTATCGACAACCCCTAGGAAAATTAATATATGACAAAATAGGTAAATTTAGAATAAATTATTGCGTACAAAAATTTTGCCAGAATTTCTTCCTGCCTGAGTAAAACTCAAAGTCACTAGCCTACTAAACTTTTTGGACGTTTAAGCAGAAATAGATACACAAAATTTTCAAATGAAGTTTAAATTAAATTGGGAGGGTAAATAAAATTTTTGCTATAGTGAAATAAAATTTAAGGGAGAGGGTAAGGTGTCACAAGAGCTGATAAGAAGACATTTTTGTAGAAGCAATTTCATAACTCTTATAAATAATAGCAATATGAATTTGTAAAATTGAATATATAAAATTTTATAATGTATTAAGAAAGTAATGATAAAAATATCCAAAGCAGGAGAGTTAAAATAGGCATAGTAAAATTTCAAATTCTAAAATAATAAGGAAATTGTTATGGCGATGGGCCTTAGCATCATTTCATAATACCATCAAGGGTATTAATCAAAAAATAAAATGATTAGTAGCAACAGAATTAATATAAACGTAAAAAGATCAATTGAAGTTGATAAATTAAGACATATAATGGATGAAATCAAAATAACTTAAATCAATTATGAATGTGAATAAACAACATGATGAATAGCTCCTGAGGTAATGTGTGATAGCTAGTCACACACACACTACAAGGGCATTTACATAGATATCAAATGCAAATTTTTTATGTCAAACCCGTTGTATAAGTAGTTGCTACTTACTATTGCAAAATTTTAAAATAAAATGTGCATAAATATAAATTTAGGAATTAACTCATTACTCGCAGACCAAAAGTAAAAACAGAAACTAAAAATTTTATAAAACTGTCTCAAAACACAAACTAAAAATAATATCAGAAACGAAAAATCCTACTGAATCAGTGACATCGATTCATACATTCAGAAGTTCCAATTGATAAAATATGTAGTCAGTGAAAAGAATCAGTAATTAAAATAAAATAATGATTTTTATAACTTATTGTAAATATTTTTATTAATCAATTTATAGTAAATGCTGCAGATAATAAATTTGTTTATTTAAAACAGAGTAATTTGAAGAAGTATAAATATTTAATAAGAGAATCAAAAGCATTCATAAAATGTAAATATATTAAAAAGTAATTTGTCAAATTTAATATAAAATTTTTGATGAATATATAGAGAGTTATCTTTATCAAAGAGAGTCAATAATCAAGGTTGTTGTAAAAATTAAATTATATTGTAATTATTGTATAAATCTTGATAATAGAAATTTGTATAGAATATAACTTCTTATTTAAAATATGAGAATGTAAATAAATTTGATAACATTTTTAATCATTAAATGAATCATCAATACCAAGTTACCAAGAGCATAAAATGCATTATGAAAATTTTAACATGAAATTATATAAAGTTCTTATCAGTAAAATGATAGTTGTCAACCCAATATAGAAGTATTTAATACTTAAATATATATAATCTGTGATAAAGTATAGAATATGCATAGTTATGAAACATAGTAAATAAGAAACATAATTGGCCAGATTATGTGTTCTAAGAAATATATTGCATTTTGTAAAAATAATAAATTGATACCAATAAACAGAACAATTTCATTCCTGAATAATGTAAAAAAAAAAAATTGCGGATGTATTCAGATTTTTAGAAACCACAAAAGTTAGGTAATAAAACTAAACAATTGGCTGCTCTAAAAATAAATAGCCACACAAAATATTTATTTAATAAATAAATCAGGAAAATCATAAAGTTTGTAAAAATTAATATCATATTGCAGAAAAAAAAAATATATATATTATATGACTAAGTGTCCAATTTAATTAATAACATAATAATAAATAAATCTTTTTTTTTTTTTTATAGATTGTAAGTAATATTCTAAATAATAACAATCAACACTAGAAAACCAAAAAAGATTTGAAGTCTTGGAATGTCTAAAAGATATTTGAAAACTGCTGTGACCGAATAAACCAGAAAGAAATCCGTCGGAGGGGGGGAGAGGAAGAAGAAACGAAAGTACGTTAAATTCAAAAAGTGGGGAAGTTCTTTGGTTTGGAAGGCACCATAAATGAAACGATAAAAAGAAATGGTACCGGGGGTGAATTAAAATTACATTAAAATTTTGGGAATTACTTGAAAGTGGGGGGAAAGTAAAAGAGAGGGGGGAATTTTTAAAATTTGGAATATCAAAAAGGAGAAGAATTTGAGATTTTTGAAGAAGAGCCAGTGATCTAAATAATTATTATAAGTATAGTGGTAATACATGGAAATATAGATTAAAAGAAAGTTCATGGCGAAATAACATAAAATATGTCTTACCTGATTCAAAATAATACATACATCAAATGTACGTATCTCCTATGCTGAAATACACACTTAAATTATAACAAAGATGTGCCTGATAATATGTAAGATATATTTTATTTATGTTACTGTAGATAAATCTTAATTAGAGTTGGTATTATAATGTATTCATATTATTTGTTATAAATATCTAACCAACGAGTCCTAAAAAGATTCCATTTATTAAATTATCATTTAATTAATTTAATTATCAATTTAATTAATTTTAATTATCATTTAATCATTGAATTCTTAATCATATCTTTACTTTAAATTTAAGGCACATAAAAATATATCTTGAAATTAGTGTATATAAATCACACAACTAAAATAAATAAAACAAATAAATATTTCAACATAATTATATTTATTGTATGATATTATTAATCATCATAATAAAGAAATCTGCGCAGACCCCTATCAAGAACTTAATTAATACAATATTTAAATAGTATGACAATCATATTTTCTGAAAATACTTTCACAAGTCAGGCTAACATCAAACTAAATCGTTGCATCGCTACAATGAAAAAAGGATTTTCTTCAAACAATATTCTCCAACAATTCAGAATTGTTCAAATGAACGTCTTAAACCATATCCACCAATGAATAGAATTGTTCCAAAATGAACGTCCTACTCAAATCTCAATTGTGCTGAAGGAAGTCCACAGAGTTGCATAAATACATATGCTAATTAATCGCTTATCTCTGGTACATATTTGCACATATCACTCCGTGCTGTGTTCATATTGGAATATAAAATAAAATAGTAACATACCAGAGTACACTCCAATGAGAACCTATTACGCAAACATCGTACTTAGATTAGCAAACCACGCTCATTCACTGGAGCTTAGCGTCATCGTAACATAACGGCACGGCATTCCGCATCTTCACGATCTACGGCACTCTGTATCATCACGAACTGTGGCATCTGGATCACATAGTTGATAATCAGACTTGTGAAGGCTCAAATAAACCACGTATAATACAGAATTCTTTGGGATTTTTATATTTATAATGCTTTATAATTTTAATTAATAAGTTATTATTTACATGGCTATATCGGACGAGAACCCGTTTAGTCACCGCCCGATATGCCTAAAATTTCGTAGACGCGGACAAAACTACGTCCAATCGTCTTGAAGATTTTTTAGGAAGAGAGAGAGATAACGCTCAGATCATCCCGAATTCAAAGTATCGGCGGGAAACTCGAGCCGTTAAAAGGCCAGTTAAAATATCTCAACCGCTGGAACTGAAGACTTCCACCAATCAAAAAAAAGTATACGCGATCGGGTTAATCGCAATTAACCGATGCTGTGTTCAAAATCCCCGAACGGGTGGATGTCGCTGAAGCAGTGATCCGTAAGTCAATGACCTCAGCAGCCACCCAGACACGCTAGGATGAAAGGAATTTTAACTGAGAGGCCAAAAAGGGGGATTCTTCCTTTGTAGACTAAACAGAAACGTTAGATAAGATATTGAAAAAGGAAGATGCAGAAATATTATGAATGTAATAGTATTTTATAAAGGACTATCTTTTAAAGTGAAAATTGAATAATAATATTAGAAATAAATAATTTAAAATGATTTAAATTAGGACTTAATAAAATATTGAGTTTAAAATATTTAAATTGCAAAAGATTTAAATTAAAGATATTTAAATTTTAAAATAGAATTAATACACAGCCGTCGCGTAACAATGTGCATGTGGCAGTGCCTCCACTGGCTGTAGAAGACACAGGACTCTTTCTGGCCGTGTTTGTTAAAAGTTATCCAGAACTTGGGTACAGCGGTTGTCTCGCCTTCAGTGGTGCCAGTTTTACCGACAATTTTTATAAAAGACTGAAATTTAGCCGATATCTCTTGCTGTTTGGGATGTTGTTTGTTGATATTTTTATTCTTAATATTTTTTTCGAAGTTTAAACCTACAGCTAAAAATATTAGATATTGCTAAAAGATATTAGACTGCAGTCTGAAATTCTTGCATGGGTCTAGTGGTATATTTTATAATTGATTTTAGTATCTCATTAAAAGTGAGTGGAATATTTTCGTACAATTATATCTCTCTATAAGTAACAGCTTGCATTAAGTATTTCTAGATTCTTGTTTTTATCAATTTTAAAGTAGCCATTTTTCTTTCCTATCATAATCTACTTCTATTATGAAAAGTTTCTTTTCCCCATTTTCTCTGGTTGATTACTGTATATATTTCAATTTTAAAGTGTATATGTCCTAATGTACATTTATATACATAAATCTCAAAGCAGAATCATAAGAAATTTACTATTAACATCTTCCTATGATCTCCATTCCATGATTTAATTTTTTTTTTAAGGTTACTATTACTAGTACTTTTGGGGTTAAATGTTTTGCGACAACCAGTTACAGATATACTTTTAAGTAGTTTCATTTTTAAAAGCTTCTTCAAGTGAAGATATTGTAGTGAGAATAGAAACATGAGGTTCATTCAATAAACAACTGACAAAGTTAATTTAAATTCTAAAATACAGTAATAACCAGAAAAATTATTTATAGAATTTAAAAGTAATAAAGGGTTTAAATTTTTTTTAAACTTTTCAATATAATTCTTTTAGTTTCAGTTGTATTCTGAACTTTTAAATAAGGACTTTCTAAAAATAGAATAAGACTCTTATTACTATTAATTTGTTTTGTTCATTTTATTTTTGAATTTTACATATCTTACTTTTATTTATAGACTACAACATTAAACTTAAAAGGAGGGGGGGGGTGGGGGAAGGAGAATATTCTCAAATTGCCTCTTTCAGGGGCATATTTTCATATTCTCACATTGGGAACCACTGAATTATATAAATGCACTTTGTTTAACCCTTTTAGCAATAAGCACATTACATGCAGCTGTTTCCCAATTTAAATATTATTGAACACATGAATTTTGATTTTTAGAATTTTTATATGAAGAAAGATGAAGTATTTTTCTTATTTAGCATCTTTTTTTAATACATAATTTTCTTTGCATTATTTTTACAGTGAGGCTGAACTGATATCACAGTTAGAAAACATAGCCAACCTACAAAATGAACCATTTGAAAAAATGGTGAGTGTGTCCTTTTGTTATTTAAAATTTTATTGTTATTAAGATAAAATATTTATTTTTCTATAGGCATATGACTAACATAAATGTGTTAATATTTTCCATAAAAGTTATAATCTTTGTATCTTTAACATATTTTACTATTTTGTATTATTCATAACAGGTATTTGAAATCTCTGGTTATTGCAAAGAAATTTCATCAGTTAAAAAAGGTGTGTACTGAAATAAAACTTAATTTTTTCAAGTACCTAAAAATATTTTTGTGTATGCTACTACACTAAAATTAAAATAATACAGTGTGTCTTTAATAAAATTAAAATGTCTTTATATTGTGTTATCATTCTTATTGTATTGTTTAATATCATTGCTCTAGATTTTTCCTTTTTGTTATTATCATCACTCTAGATGCTGAATCTGTAATAGAAAATCCTTGTTTAGCAATAAGTGCCCCATACTTGCTAAAAAAGCTTGAGAGTTTTAAGGAGATTCCTTGTTACCTTTTGCCAATTCAAGCAAATATGGATAAAAAAGTTACAATTGAGTATGTGTTACCTATCTATCTATCTATCTATCTATCTATCCAATAATTATAATCTATTTCTTTTAAATGAATAAGTGAATGAATCAATTTTATCTCTCCAAAGTTTACAGTTAAATGAAGATTTTGAAAAGGATCTTGAGAAACAATTTTCCATTCAGTACTCTATCAAACCTAGGTAATTATAATTTTATATTGCATTTATTTTTGGGTTATACTAGCTAAAGTACCCAGTCTTGCCCGTGAATTTAAGAATGTTTGTTTCATAAAATCAAGTTCAAAATTAAAATTGCAATATAAAAAGATAATAAAGAAGCAAGTGAAATATTATGCATATGAATCAAATAAAAACCCATTTTAAAAATATATAAATTTATATATAAACTCATCAGAAATCAGCTATAAATGAGCTAGCTTCCATTCATCATTGGAGCAATAAAAGTAAATTCCAATTAATTTTTCATGTGAAATTCACCTGAAATTAATGAGAAACAAACAAGTGGATTTTTCATTGCTAAACTGAACGTTAAGCCGACAGAACAGTTGCAGCCTTTTCTGACATATATAAGAGTGAGAGATGCTGGTTGGAGTTAGGATATCGTTCCTTGTAGCTCAGTGGTAGAGCCTCAGAGTGCTTTCTGGGGTCCCAGGTTCGTTTCCCGGCTTGGGACATTTTTCACTCTGTCGGTTTAACGCTCAGTGGAGCAATAAAAGCTGAAAATTCACAATTGTTAAAATTCCTTCTAATGTGCCATTCTGAAAAAATAACTTTTTTATTTTGAGTTTTAATTTGCGTAATTTTCACTCATTTTTCATTTAATCCGGACAACAGATTACCTACCTACTTACTTAGTAAATAATCTGTAGTCCGGAGTGGGATCGAGATTAAAACATTTTGCTGATTTGTTTACGAGTATTTTGTCATTTAAATAAGCTTTTCATGATAAAAAAAAAAAAAAAAAATGGCAATTACAAAACTTCTTTGAATTTTTTTTTAAAAATCTGAAATCTTTATTTCTTTTCTTCACTAAGAATGAGCTCTGGGAACCTAAACATTTATTGAAATTCTAATATACATGCATGCATACATGTATATATGTGGAATATATTTAAAAATAGCAAACACGAATTCAAAGAACCTCAAAATGTTAAAATTTGCCAATATTTCCGTAATTGGGTATTTATCAGGGAAGCCTCAAACTCATATGACATTATATATTCACCTGCTAACGTCAAATTTACTCTCTTTCTGTACTTACTCTTATTTATGCTCCTTGTATTATTGAGAACTTTTTGAAAATCTCTGTTATACTTCCAATATAACATCATATTCATCTTCTTTTCATTCTTGAAACTTTTTATTTCATTTTTATTTTTCATGTGGAAATCTTTCAATAGAAAATTAATAGTTGTGAAAAGAATTTTATTGTGTATTTTTAATTGTTGGCAGCTGCTATAACAAAAAATGTTTAAATTTGATAGGAAATTGCTGTTAGATTGATGTTTTTTTATTAATTTAAAATTAACTCTAATTTATTTCGGATTACTTTAGTTGCCTCGGCTGTGTTTTAATACGCCTGTGTATATAATTTCATGATTCTCGCTTCTAAACTGTGGATTTGTATAGAAAAACAGAGAGACAAATTTTTATATATTACAGTAATATGTTCAACGTCTAAAGAAACATATAATGAAAAGTACTACATATTATTAAACAGTTTTTTAATGCTGCAGTGACTTTTTAAAATTTGCTTTATGGATTATTGTCAGTAAAATATATTTTCCTGTTACTACTTAAAAGGCATTTGTAAATACAGTAACAGGTTTTATTTCATCTTTTAGATTAAAAAATAATGCTGGAGTATTAAATTTAATTCAAGCATTTCAATCATCCTTTTTAATGTATTTTTCGCTAATTTAATTCATAGCTATGTATTAATTTAAAACAAAACAAAAACAATTGATCCTAGACTGGTGAAAATGCTAAACATATTCCATAAGTTAATGCCAGTATTTTTATTGTATATTTTTAAATTATAAACAATTTCTCTAGTTTCTTGATTAGCATACTTAAAGATGACTAATCCTAATATTGCTAGGTTTAAATGTGTCTATTTTTTATCTGAATTAGATTTCATTTAGTGCCAACACAAGATCTGCCTGAGAATTTCTGTTTGGACATACCAGAAAGTTTTACATCAGGTAAATTATTTTAGTCGACTTTATCTTGTACATTGGGGATAAGCATTTTTTCCCCCTTACAATATTTCTTTTAAGATTTCTTTTTCTTTATGTTTGTATCCCTCTCAAATTTATGATTTTATATCTTTGATCTTTTATGTTGTTGTTTAATGATTTTTAGCTTTGCTCTTGTTAATAAAGCAATCTAATATACAATTAAAAAATATAAGACTATTTGAATAAGAGACTTTAATGTTATTGAATTTTTACATTTCTAAAATATTTCATTTATCATAATGTTAGCAAATTTTCATACATAGTTTATTAATTTATCTATTTTTTTTTATGTCAATCGGAAAACATAGGTTTTTTTGTTCGTAAATAAGAAAATTTACACTGTAAAAAGTAATTTTATGGAGGGAAAAGGAAAGCATGCAGTCTTACTACTAAATGAAGATTTCGGCAATGCTAAAAGACAAATAATAATGTATTTATATGTATTAGTGTGCATTAGTTGCACTCCAATTGGTCAGATCAAATAGCTGAACCAATTTTCTTAAATGGAACATTGTTGGATTCATCTAGATACTAGGGTAAATAGACCAAGAAAAATTCAATAGGAGAAATTGGTTCATCTGGGACATAGTGATTAAACATTGAAAACTCATTTTAGTTTTATTATTTATAAATTTTATCATATTTATTTGTACTTTTTGTTGTAATCAGGTTTGTTTTATGTTAATTTTGCTTGTTGTAAAAAGTGATAAATCTTAAAAAATGAAAGTGATTTTGATCAATGAAGCAATTTAAAATAATTGTTCATGATCTAAGTGTCAAATTAAAATATATATATATATATATATATAAGTTTATAATTTGCAATACATTTAAAAAAGAAAAATTAAAATAGTTATCTGGACTTAGTCTTATTTAGCTTGCACAACTTTAGTAAATGCATTTTATACCTTATATATTTTTTATTTTGCTATAAAGAATTTTTTTTTTTCCCCACAGATTTAGAAACTCAATCAACTACTACTTCTGTAGATAATATATCTGAAGATAGCTTGACACCCTCATCTACAAAATCTGGTATAGAAGCTGCTTTTAAATCTCGCGATTTCAATAAATGTAAGTTTTCATTCATATTTTTTAATATTAATAACTCTTTGTATGCCATAAGTAATGACTAGCTTACCTCTAAGTATTATTATTATTTCTTAAACATATCAAGATATTTTGCATATTTATAAATTTATTGATTGTGTGATATTAAACAGGCAGACTAAAAACCTCTGTTTCCTAAAAATGACTGCATTAGTGTCTTGTTTTTTATTAATGATTTACCATTTTTGTTTTCACTGCACCTTGAATTTCATTGGTCTCAGAGGAAGAAAGTCCAACTGAAATAGTCTTTGCCTACTTGCCAAATATATCAATAACTAGATTTGTGAATACACCAAAGGCTGTGTTGTTAAAGCCTATTTTTCATTAACACACCAATAAATAGCTCTTAATTGGGGGTAAGGAGAACAGATAGAAGAACTTGATTTCTCTGATTAATAAATTTATGTATTGAAGTGGAAGAAATAAAATTTATTAAAAAGTTCATTTTTGTCTGCTCTTGTTTTTCTTATCAACCTCCAAAATGTCTTTACAGTTGTCTTACATGTACCACTTATTTAAAAAAAAAAAAACCTGTTAAAAGCTAGTTACATTGTTATAAATTTAGAAACTTAATCAGGTTTTAAAGTTATAAACAGGACTGTGAAGTCAGTAAGAAAAATGGTAGACTCAAACTCAGATTCTGACTCGTGGAATTTTAAAGAAACTGACTCCAACTCTAGGCGTTGCCCAGAATTACCTTCAAGCTTTACAATTGATCATATAAATATTAGGAAGGGTTTCTACTTGGCCAATAAAAAATTGTAGAATTAACTTAAGTAATCTCAGAGAATTATTTATGAAGGAATCATTAGTGAACATCTTCAATATAAAATTAATGATGACAATCTTCTTCAGCTGAGCATTTCATCACCTCTGATTGGTACGATCAGAAATAAAATTTTATAAAACAGTGTCCCAAAAATAAATTCAGAAAAACTTTAAAATCATATGCTGAAAACGAAATTAACAGTCAGCATAAAGCACAAAATTATATGCTGAAAATGCATTATGTTATCTGTGATGTGATCGGCCACACCCATGATCACAGGTAGTACACATCAGTGGTCACCAATTATTTTTCCCATAGGCCCATTTCAAAACATTGTCAAACTTTTCAGTCCAGAAAACTGAAGCCTAACCACCTGCCCCCTTCCACCACATTACCAACTACCCTTCTACTAACCTAAGCTACCTGCTTTTCTTTGAAATCTGTTGTTATTTATGCACCAGTGAAATGAAGTGCATAATTACCAAAGGAATAGTTTTTATTGTAATTTTTACAATATAAGAAAATTAATGTACAAAGTACATATAAATTCAAAAAGCCTACTCACTAAAGTTCATTGTGGTTTATGTTCAATAATTAAAATATGTTTTATTTTCAACAATTTGCATAAAATTTGTGGTCAAGTTGGTGCAGCTGATTCTCATCAAGCTGTTACGGTGGTCATCTGTGAGTCGAGATCTGTACCAGTTCTTAATGAAGTTCATTTTTGTGAATAATGCTTCACACACATAAGTTGAACGAAACATGGTGCACAATTTTATGGTTAAAGCTTTTAGTTCTGGATACTTTTTTTCGTACACATTTTTAATCCAAAACTGGTTACTCCCAAAAATTTTTATTCACAATTTTGTCGTGGTCCATACAAAACTTACCTATGGACTGCAATCCACCATTTGGTGACCACTGATATACAGGATCAATGACATAATGGCACTGGAGAAAACATAGATTGTTCTTATAGACAACTAAAATGCTAGATGCAAACACAAACAATGTTGTGAGAATACTTGCAGGATAATTGCTTATCAATTTATTCTATTTATAATTAAGCTTTATATTTCCCTATTTATAATTAAGCTTTATATTTCCCTATTTATAATTAAGCTTTATATTTTTCATCTGAAGTCTATCTCCCGGCAAGGTCACTGTAAATCAGCCATACTCAACCTGCGGCCCGCAGGACACATGTGGCCTGGCGACCTTTTATGTGCGGCCCAAGACACATAATTATTAATCACTATTTATAAAATTAATTGAGATGTGTATAAAAAGTTTTTAATATTTTCACTGCTTTTTTATATATTTTCATGGGAAGATAATTTTTTGTTATTTATAATTCAGGGATCATTCTAGAGAGTTATAGAAGGGTGGCCTGCCCTCATGCCCTTTTTAGATAAAATCCCACCCTCCTTGCCCCTTTTCCAGGTAGAATTCTACCCTCCTTGCCCTTTCTCCAGGTAGAATTCGGCCCTCCTTTTATTCCTGGGTAGAATCCTGCCTTGTTTGTATTGTACTTTAAAAAATTCTTTACTTATCTTTTATTTTTAGAATGCTAGTATGGTACATCAGGAGTACTCCTCTTTCCCTCTTTATTTCTCTGTGAAATGCCCTGGTATGTCTAATCTTTGACTTTGAGCGATTCATTTTTTCATTTATCATTTTTTCCGTTGAACAAGATATAGGGTAACAACTAAGGGTCATTGATTAATTTCACCTTGTCTAGTGAAATATAGTATTAGATCAGGCATTCTGGCCTTTGACCACATGATAACTTACATAAGTCCTATAAAAATTTGAGAAGTAGCTTTTGAACTTTTATAGCTTTTTCAAAACCAGTTTTGCTAAAACTGGGAAAAAGTTATCTGGTGAATAAAAGTTTTAGAGAGAGAAGTTTTTGAATATCGTAGGAAAGGGGGAAATGACTGTGAATATAGTAAACAATTTTACAATAAAAATCGAGAACAAGTTTCATTTTGCTATTTTTAATACTTTTCAAACAGTGAAGTTATGGAAATTAGAAATGTTATTGGATTTTTTTTTTAATTAAGGAGTACTTTAAGTTGTTGCCAGACTTCCCTCCCCACCAGTATATGGGTACATGCACTTATTACAAAAATGCCCTTTTTATGAAATGATGTGCCCTTTTCAACAAAATTGCCCTTATTATGTAATGTGCACCCTGCCCTTTTTTATGTTCTAGAATGATCCCTGTATAATTACTAATTTAAAATTACCTTAAATTATCTTAAATGTCGTTTTCTTAGTCAAAGTTGTTTTTACATATACCTTTACTTGTGCTACAGTAGTGTTATACATTTCTTAATCCTGAACACAAAACAAACATTATTCCAAATTAATTTAATTTGCACTATATATTTCTGCATTAAAAAAAAGTTTTTGCATTGAGAAAAAAAAATTGATTATTAAAAAAATCCCTTCTTTTTTTTTTTTTTTTTTTTTGAGAATTCTGAATTGCTGCATTGTTATATTAAGTTTTATACTTATCATATAGCTAATAAGGCATATTGGGGTTAAATATTTATCGCAGAAAAAATTGGCAGCAAAAAGTTTTATACCACTATTTCAAACAAACAAGATTTGCGGCATTGGCTATAGAAATCTATATATTTTTTTTACATTATTATACAAGTGTGTTGCGTCCCGTGAAAAAAAAAGGTTGAGTACGGCTGCTGTAAATGATCGATGATCCGACATCTCTGCATCTGGTAAGACAATGTTATCTCTCCACTTTTACTAAAAATCATCGTTTTGCTGTAAACAAACAGCGGGGTAAAGAATCAGAGTTGTATCACAACGCAAGAATGCTCTCAGACCACATGCTTTTAGGCCTGGTAACTTCAGCACATGGTAAAGAAAAACATTTTCTAAGGCTGTGACATCATAAACTTTAGTGATAAAAGGTTGCAAACAAAATCGTTCTTTTTGTTGGCTAGGCAAAATCAAAAACATTTAAAAATGTCTCCCCCCCCCTAAAAAAAAAAAAAAAAAAAAAACCCTCAAATTTTAATTGCTGCAAGGTCATATGATGTGATTACTCGTATCTGACTTACCAAGGAACACTGACATCATAACAGGCTTTTTGGCAATAAAAGGTTACTGTCACAACCCAACGTGGCAAAAACCACTCTCTGGAACTTCATTTCAGTTTTTAGAAATTTCTCTTTCCTTAAATTTTTAATAATGATTCTTGGAGTTTTTCTCCATGCAGGGATATAAAATATAACATTGGATGGCTAAGGCATCAAGTACAAATAAATTTATAAAAAACAAAGTCCTCATTTACTGAAAAAGAAGGGTCGCTGTATGAATTCCAAATAAACTTTAGAGAACAAAATTTTCTAGATTTTCAAGTTATTTACCATAATGTCAACTATATACATATATTTTTTCTTTACACTACCATTTACAGACATTAAAAACAAATTTCACATATAAAGCCAGTGTAGATGTCATTTTTTTATATGTTACTTTCTTCCAAATAATGAAGTCGGTCCTTTTAAAAACATTTATATGTGCTAAAATACATATTTTCGCCCATCATCTTGGGCATCCTCAGTTTTACTGATCTTCGTCATCGCCTCTTGATTGTATTCCAAGTTTCCCGGTTTTTTTTCAAAATGTAACAGATGGCACCATCTATTTTCTATTGTAGCAGGCATTATATCATTGCAAGTCTCTGTTTTTTCAGTATCTGTTTCAATGGCTTCCCACATTAATGCATAGTTTAAATTATTATACTTTCCAAGTTTCTGTACTTCTTTAAAATTTATCTGTATTAGGGATTTCTTGTTTAATTGGGCTATTTATTGCTGTAGTCTCTTTATTTAACTCTTTATTAAAATTTACTATATTGGCCTAAAAGATCGAATTGTAAATGACTTTATGAGTGGATAAAAATTGGCGGCAAATTTGGAAAATCCACAGATTTTTTCGCTTAATATTTAATAACAAAAAATCCGAAATCTGAGCCTCAGATGCATTCAGACCTGTCTTTGTCTATCAGGAACCAAATTTGTAGATCTCTACTTGTTTTCCCTAACCATCATCAACAAACATACACACGCAGACGAACACTTTCTTTTATTAGTATAGGTGTAATATTCAGATTTGAAAGGTTAACTTCAATATTTACTTTATAAGTATGGCAGATTTGTTATTATAAGTTATATAAAAAATAACAAGGAAAACATTTATCATCATACTGTCTCCTTAAAATCTACTTTGTCTCGATTGCAAGAAGGATTATTTTTTAAATTCACATACTATTTATCTATAACTATTATATTTTTTGTATGTTTTTTTTAAAGCTTCCCCTGAAGCAGTTGTGGTGTCTTTCATAAAAGACCCCTCACATTTCTGGGTTCAAAGATGTGCTGATTCAAGAAAGCTCGCTACTTTATATGACAGTATTAATAAATGGTGTCGCAATCGTGAAGTTCATGTGGATAAACATATTCCTCTTGAAATAGGTAAGGCTTTTAAAGCTTATTTTGTATAACGTTGAGATAGTATGTTAGAGCTCTCTATTTCGTCACTGGAAAATTATTCAAATAAATATTTATAAATGTGTTTTAGATATTGAATATTCCATTTAAAATAATAATAAATTGCGATATGTTTTCAGATTTATTTCCATTTTTGTCTATTTATGAAAATTAAAATCAGGCTATATGTGTTAGATGTTAGTGTGGACTTTTCAGACTTTGTCTTGAATGTTTTTCTGGATGTTAGGATAAGTATGTTTGTCATAAATATGTAAAGAGATTTTCTTTATTAGCTGTATTTGTAAAGCAGCGATGAAATAGCCACAAATAGTGGTGAAAAAAAAAGATGGGGACATATTTCAAATTGCTAAATATAATATGCTACATTATTTGAGATGTTGTTTATTCCATATTTATAAAAGGAAAAATGTACATTAAAATCTTTATTCTGTCATACATTTTATAAAAAAATTACAATCAAACCTGTCTATTTCAGACCTGTATATCTCAAAAACTTCCCTTTTTCAAAATTTATAAAACTCCCTGCCTTTGTAATCTAAATTCAATGTATTTTCTATGTTTATCTAAAAAAATTTCCCCTCAAAATCAGGGTTGGCAAGTTTCTTCTAAAGTGGAAAAAATCATGGAAAAAACCGGCCGGAAGAAACTATTTTTCTTTAAGAATTTACCATATAAGTTACAACTTTATAAGATACAATAAAAATAAATGCATTTTCTAATAGATAACCTTAAGTAAATTTAATTATATATGATAAATTGACAATTACACCAGTTTTTTAACCAAGATCACACACCTGTCTAAAGCTTTCCAATCATTACCTACCTGAATAAAATAAATGAAACTTTTCCGTTATGCTAACACATGCCAAAATGTATGCTAATGCGTTATTTATTTCAACTCTGAACGTTCAAAGAATTTTTATTGCAAACCGTGTCAAACATTGTGATTTGCTATTTATTGAACATGAATCTTTTTAATTATTATTATTATTATTACCGTACAGAACCATTTATCCGAAATGGTTATGGTCAGACGTATTCCGGATAACTGGTTGGGCATAGCAACTTAAAATATTAAATTTATAACATCTGTTTGATCAGATTTGTAGAATATTTGTGGTTGTGACATTGTTTCAGATTTCAAATTAATTATTAGAATCAGAATCATTAAGAATCAGATGTAAACAAGATCAAAGATTAATCAGAGTTTGAAAGAAGGCAATTTGTGAAAAACTTTTGGAAATAAAAATTCCTCTGCAAAAAAAATCAAAATGTCCAATATCTAACTAAATATGCTTCCATTTCAAATCCTATGAAGATATACCATGTATGTTGTAATGTTTCTTGCACTGCACTTGTCAAACTGGCACCATATGGCACTTTTTTACAGGAAAGATTCTGAAATTGGACAATTGGAAATATTCTGGATAACTGGTTTTCCAGTTAACTGGTTTCCGGATAAATGGTTCCATACTGTATTATTATTATTACTTAATTGTAACCTCACAAAACATCTTAATTTGCTATTTTTCAAATAAAAAATATTTAATATTAAGTTGTAAATTATATTTATTGTTGACACTGATATGGATTCTACCATTTGGCAGTTACCAGATGATGAGGAAGCTGCAATAAAATTGTATCTGGAATTTGGATACATAAAAAAAGTTTTAATTAAAAAAAAAAACACAATGAATGTCTTCATTCAAAAAGTGAAATGTTTACTGCATAGCTAAGAGACATTTACAATTCTATGTCTGTCGTTTAAATTGAGTTTTATTTTATTAATTTATCGTATAATATTTTTTTTATTTTAAGTCTATATTTGTATCGATTTAATAAAATAGTTCGTGAAAGTCTGTAATTTTCAAATGTTATATTTTTAATTGTTCAATTTTGTGCCAATTATAAGGCTTGGTGACGACAATGGTGTTGGTATAATGGAAATGTACCAAATATACACAAAATCAATTAAAAGTAATTCAATTCAAAACAGACACATTTTTTTTATAATTTAAACTTCTCTAACCAGTTGTAAATAGTATGTGGATCATTTACCTATTCTAGAATGAAACTCTTTTAAATAATAGAGAGTGCTTTTAATTTACACCCATTTTATTAAGGAAACTAATATGCAATAATTACTGTATTAAAAGATTTCATTAAAATCTCCATTTTTTTTACTACAGTGCAACATGGTATAACAAAACAAAAGTATTTTAGCTTTAAAATGCTGCAATCAATTTCTCAATTTAGAATGGATGAATGCAAAAGATGAAAAAATTCTTATATCTGTAGAGTTTATTTTTAGAACACTAGGGGAGCTCGGCCTCCCGGCTCGCATCTCGTAATTTACGATCAATGATCTCCAGGATCTTGGAATCATACTTGCTTCATCCCAAATTATTACATCAACTTCTTTCAGTCTAAGCTTGTCACGCTTTTTAAGAAAACAAACACCATCTTCTTTAAGATTTATAGGTAGATTGAAAAATCGATGAGAAGTTGTTCCACCTGGTAATAGAATGGATGCAATGCCAGTCCATGCAACACATGCAACTTTCTTTTGCAATATCACAAGTTTGTGATATATGCCATTATACAGAAAAGTTTTCCCAGTTCCACCTGGTCCATCAATGAAGAAACACTGGGCACGGGATTCAGTAATACAATGTATGATCCATTCGTAAACCTTTCTCTGATCCAAATTAAACTTTCCTTCAATGTCTGTGCATTTATTTACGTGAAAATCTAAAGAAAACTTGTGGGATACATTTGTTTTAATATCTCGTTTGCATTTCAATATTTATGAATGTTTTTCTTTCTTTATTTCTGTACATTCTATGTATTTTATTTTGGTACATTTTGGTTCGAAAAGCACCCACTTTTTTTGTCACTGGATAGCTAAAGTCGATCTATACAAAGAACTTTCTGTACTTTTTCAATTTTGTTTCAAGATTTGTTTTTATTATACCACGTCGAGTTTTAAACACAGAAAACAAGTTTTCTCGAATTAGTGACCTAGCTAGATCGATTTCTTGTGCTCGAATTGGTATAGTCATCAATTTTTGTGAAAATCGTTAGAGCCGTTTTCCGATATATAGCGGCATTCTTAGTGCTGAGTTTGTTTTAATAGATCAAAATGACCTTTCCCGAATTTGAAACCTAGCTAGATGGAATTCTTGTGCTCGAATTAGTATAGACAACACGTTTCGTGTAAATCGTTTGAGTATTTTTCCATTTATAACAAAAAACACTTTCAGTGCTGAGTTTGTTTTACCCTGTAAAAACGAATTTTCTTGTATTCGGAACCTAGCTAGATCTTTTTCTCGTGCTCGATTTAGTATAGGGGGCAAGTCTCGTGAAAATCTTCCCAGTCGTTTAGGATATTATTCATAATCAGGAAAATCCCTTGCTCGTTTAATATATATGAATTTGGCGACAGTAATTTGGTCGACAGGATAACTAACAAGAACCAATTGTATATATAGTGTTACGAATATTGTAAATAGTTAGTGTTTGTGCTTAAAAATAATGTAAATAGTTCAATTAAGCTCTATTCATAAGCTAATATTAATTTTTGTTGCATTGCAATATCTCAATTTGTTGATTTTTTGCAAGTGAGTAAACAATATTGGATTTCAATGGGAGTCTATGGAAATTTGGCGAAATACTGGAAATAGCGCCAAGTTGGCGCTAATTTTGGCCACCAAATTTGTCGATATATCGCCAAGTTGGTGCCAAACTTGGCGACAGACCCGGGTCCCTTCTCCTTAGTAACCCCCCTAATAGCGCCCATCCTATCTAAATTCTATACTTTCATGTTAATTCCCCCTAAGAAAAGTCAGAAAGCTCTGACCAATCAGATACGTTTCGCAGTATCTATGCAGATTTTCATTGGTTCGCAGATTTTCATTCCAAACCATTACTTTTTTTATATACAGTGGGTGATCGGTTAACGAACTTAATCCGTTCCAAAACAAAGTTCGCTAACCGAATTGTTCGTTAACCGATCATAGATTTAGTATACATTTGTATGGGAATTCAATTAATTCGTTCTTAAAAGCTAAATAATATATAAAAAAAAATAATAAATTATCCCTAAATTTATTTAAATGTAATAATAATAAAATATGCATTGCATACATATTACAGTGTTGTCCTTCCTTCAGTCATGCTGTTTTTGAGTTTGTGAGGCATTAAATATTTGACAAAAGCTTATTTTTTCTTTCTGAAGTTTTCAAATCTTCCCATTTTAATAGGGCTAATATACGTCCGTATTTAATATGGACAGATCGCGGTGTCGTGGCTTTGTCCATGTCGTTACGTACTTAAAATAAATCACATAAGTTTATTACTTTGACTTATCAAAAACTTCATTAGTTGTCTAAAAGATTGTGTTTACTGCATAGCCTGATAAAGCTCCAGTGGAGCCTAGAGCCTGTTAATAATTTAGGAACTAAATTTCCGTTAAAATAATTAACTTGCAACTAAAAATATTTCTTTAAAAAGGGACACAAAGTATAAAAATTAATGTTTTTGTATTCTTCATTCTAATATGAGGGCCCTAAAATATAGCTCCTGAACCCCCAGGTGCTCTTGAATAAATTAGGCCATAAGTACACATTTGTTAAAATGTTCTCTAAGTCGATAATAGTATATGCAATTAAATACAGTTCTGCAAATCTGAAACACAGCATTGCTTCTTCTTGGCTTTGTTTTGTTAGGTGTTCGTTAACCGAACATGTGTTCGTTATCCGAACATAAAATTCTCTCACGAAAGTGTTCGTTAACCGATCTGTTCGTAAACCGAACAGTTCGTTAACCGATCACCCACTGTATATAGAAGGATTTATCTTTTAAAATCAGCATTGAGATATCCATGCTAGTATACATAATTACAAATCTGTTTATTTTAAGTGTTGCACAATAGTTTTTAAAATATTGAATTTTTATATGGTAAATAAAGAATTGGTAGGTTTTTTTTTTTTTTTTACAGAAATGACATAAACAATGAAAAATCCCCCCCCCCTCCCCCTTCTACCTCTAAAGTTGTAAAAAACATAATCTGTAAATACCTGCTGTACCTGAAGTTTGTTATTAAAAAATAACGGTACTACTCTATTATCCCGTCGACCACTTTTCATAACAAAAAACTACCGCCAAACTGTAAGATTAAACACCAAAAATGCAGTCCCATTTACTTGATGTCAGAAGCATTATTTATAAGTGTTTATGTCATCAAGTGGTTTTTAATTTGACATTTGCCTGTATTTTTCATTATGTTTTACTGATTTATTAGTTATTTCATTAATTAAAATAAAAATTGTGTCCTTAAATTCTTATATTTTATTTATTTTGATATTCCAATGGCAACATTCTCTCGTTTATTTGGCGTTACAGTTTGGCGATAGTTTTTTGTTATGAAAACTAGTCGACAGGATAATAGAGTAGTACCAAAATAACTTATTTTTCCATAAATAATACTTTTAATATTAATTTAAATTTCATATAATTAGTTTTTTAAATTAATTCTTTTATATAGTTAATATATTTTATTTTTGAGCATATGTTTTGTTTTCTGTTGGTTTCTTCCATTTCTTCCATTTTTTTCCAATTTTTCCAGTTAGTTTCTTCCGGAAGAAACCCAACCCTGCTCAAAATCTGTATATCTCGAATTTCAGAATGAAGTGTTAATTACAGATTCGAAGTCCGATGATCACCCTTCAATAATGTAGATGTTGTAGATACGAAACATTTCTGGCATAGCAACAATCACGTTGTCCTGTGGTTGTTTGGATGTGGTCAGATAAGGGGAATATTTTTTCCTGGAACTTGATTCCCATTAATTCAGGGGAACAGGAATTTGGACAGTAGCAGAGAGAGGATTGATGAGCAATAGTCTGCCTTCTGCCACAGTCACAGGGCTCATTTTAGTGATGGACGATTCTGGAAAAATTGAGAATTAATAAACATGGATATTGTATAAAACAGCATCAATCGCAATAAAAATCAATTCTCAAATTTTAGTATTTGATGTTCTAGAATTGGATAAGCTTAAAAACAGTAATTAAAAAAATTTAGTGATCAATTGGCAGGAAATTTGATTGTGAATTGTGATAACAGGGATAGATCAATATTTCTGGAGCTAATTTCATAGCATTTATTCTTTCGATTTTACTGTTTAGCAACAGAGCTGCTGTCAAATTTTGTATAAGGGCTTTTCTCTTTCCAGGTTAAATTGTTATATGTTTAGTTTAGAGCCTAGTGATTTGTGTTACTATTTGTCAACTTAAAGTTCTTAGAGAAAATTTATTTTTGTTAGTAATACTTATTTATATATTTATCTTCAATCTAATAATTTCCCTGTTACTTCATCTTTACTAATGAACAATAATTCTAAAACTAGCTGGCTTCGCCCGCTAGCGGGCCCCTAATTTACGTCGGTGCCTCGAATTGTAGAAAATCTCGAATCTTGTAAAACCTCGAACCGGACGAACCTCCAATCCGGGTCCCCGCTGCCTTCGGCACCGTATACCGGTCGTGCTACGCACGCACCGGATAATCCCTTAATTTGCACATTGAATAGTACAAACCTCTAACCGAACGAACCTCCGACCTTGGTCCCCGCTGCCTTCGGCACCGGATAATCCCTTAAATTGCACATCGAGTAGTATAAACCTCAAACTGAATGAACCTCCGGCTAATGTCCCCGCTGCCTGCGGCACCGTAGTGCAGTTGTGCTGCGCACGCGCTGCAGTATACGTTAGTTCCATCTTCCGCCACCAGGTGGCGGAATCAGTTTATACGATCATAACTGAAATCGTTAAGGCTTTCGATGTCGAGTCGAATGAGCCATATCCCGTTGTTTTCATGCCCGGAGATAGGAAAGCGCCCCCTGGTGGTGAAAAAATGAACTAAAATCGGTAAGCTCTATTGATGTCTAGTGAGACTCGGAGGAAAAATCGATAAGCTGTAGTATCCTCTATCGACGTTGAGTCGAATGAGCCATACCCCGTCGTGATCCCAGCCATAGAAACAGAGATAAGAAAACGCCCCCTGGTGGTGAAAAACGAACTAAAACCGATAAGCTCTAGTACCCTCTATCGATGTCGAGTCGATTGAGCCAAACCGCGTCGTGATGTGACCCATAGAACCAGAGTTAGCTGAAAAATCCTTTAACTACACCTTCCACCACCAGGGGGCGCAATCTGTTCTATACAAACATGACCGAAATCTGTAAAGCTGTCGAAATCCAGTCGAAAGAGCCAAACCCCGTCGTAATCGGGCGCGTACAACCAGATTTCTGGAAGCGCCCCCTGGTGGTGAAGCTTGGAACTAAAATATGTAAGCGATATCGAGTCGAATGAGCCAAACCGCGTTGCGATTGGACTCGCAGAACTCGAGATGTTATGAAATGAATATATAAATCTGATATTATTATTCGAAAAGAGTGGTATAAACTTAGAAACTTTAAAAAATGTTATAGAGGGTCCTTATTACTTTAATTGTGATGTTTGGAATCAGTTTGGTGGAAATCCGTAACATACTTTCTGAGTTACAGAAACGGACCATACTTAAGAGAAAAAAAACCTCGCCCCTGGTGGTGAAAGAAGGAACTAAAATCAGTAAGCTCTATCGATGTCGAGTCGAATTAGCCAAACCGCGTCGCGATGGGACCCATACGACAGGAGATATTTTGAAAAGAAATAGATAATTCCTTAGCTTCTTTTTTTTTTTTCCCCTATACAAAAATCGGGATTTTGCTAAAATAAAAAATTATGGTCCGAAATCGAAAATTGTTTGAATCCCTGGAATGTCACCCTACTCTGAGCAAGGATGCGTTTTCTTCAGATCCAAAAATTATTATTTTAAAAATTTTTATAAGCTTATAGAAACCGCAGTTCCTTTAAAAAGGAATTGTTTTATCTCCATGAATAAACACTGTGATGTCTTTGCTAATGAAATATAACTGAGATATCAGGTGTTCCCAAATAAAATCTTTTTAAGTGGTCTAATTAAATAAAAAAATAATTGTAAATTCTGTCCTAATTATCGGAGAAATTCGAAAATTACATATTTAGAATCCTTGTGAAAATTTACAGATGGATGTATAATTTTCAAATCGATAAATGTAATATTTCAAAAAAATTTGATAGACCTGGAATACTTCCACTATATAAAAAAAAATGTTTTGTTTTGTTATTTCTTCAGCAGACGTTTTAGACACCTGCTGAAGTATTGAAATTAAAACTGATCTTTTTTTCGACATACAATTAAAAGTTTATTAATTGATAACTTCTCTTCTAATTGGTCGAATTTCACGAATTTTACCTTTATGAATTCGCGATTTTTTTTTACGTCCGTCTGCAAATTTTTGTGCCAATGTGACCATTTTTGCGATTTTTTGAAAAAAAGGCTGGAAAACTTCCAGTACGCCATGTTTATCAGAGCCGGAATAAAAAATATGGGGATGCGGGTGGAAGACGAAAGCTGATTGGCTAAAAATTTTCAAAAAAAAAAAAAAATTTAAAAATTTAAAATTAAATTTTAAATTTTTTTTTGGAAAAATGCTCCTTTTTCGCTAATTTTAGAGACTTTGTTAATTAATAACTGTCTTAAATTGAAGGCCGATTTCTTTGATACTGAATGTCAACAATTCCGGGATTTTTCTGAATTTTTTTAAACAAAAAGCGCTTCGCTACGCGCTACGGTTGCAGAGTTTTTCCACGTACAGACACACAGACGTATCCGAACATTAATAATAAAGATTTATAGTATTGTTACATTTACAGCAAAATGCTGTATATTAAAGTTAAAGGGGTTTGTTTAGCTGTTTTGCTTGTTTGTTGTCTTTTCAATAAAATATATTGTAAAGAAACATAGAAAAGGTACTAAACAGACCCATTCTAAAATTACTCGCCACAAAATTTTAAAATAACTTTATTGGTGTTTTATAACTATTTATATGAGATATATTCCAAGGAAAATTTTTTTTAAATAACTTTATTGGTGTTTTATAACTTATTTATATGTACCATATTACTTTAAAAATTATAAAAAGATTTTTAAATAGAAATTTATGAGTGTAGCTATATAAGAACACCAAGAAATAGAATAAGTTTTACATACTTGGCAATTTTATGATATAAAAGAAGGGATGTTTACAAGATTTTGTTTTGAGGTAAGTTGAACTTTAAAGTATTATAACTTAAATCTGAATTTCTGATATGTTCTGAAATTAGATATTAATTTAACTGTAATTTTAATTGTAATTTTTGACTACAATCATAATTAAGTTTAATTAAAAATTTAATTTTTTAAATCAAAATTTTATAGAATATGCTTGTTAAATTTCAAAGTAATGCCAATTAAATCAAAATTGTAAATTGAATTTTTACTGGTTTGTATTCTTATTTTGTCATCTGTCTTTTTTGCACACAAAAGCAAATTAAACTGGGAATGTGGGAACTTCTAATTCTTGGCAGTAAATTTGGTATTAAAATATTGAGGGAATTTAAATAAAAGTTTTAAATTAATTTTTTCTTGTGATATGTATCAACTGGAGCATTATAAATTCATAGTGAGAAATCAACATTTTCTTAAGTGTCATATTTCTAAGGTTTTTTTACTATTTTAAAATTAAAAATTAATAAGATTTTTGAAGATTCATATTTCAGGAGAAGCAACTCCATCTCTGTATATATTATCTCGAAAGAAGATAACCAGATTGTATTAAAAACTCAAAGTAAATCTTCTGGAAAAAAAATTTGAGACTCTTTGAAAACTCTGGAATTGACTTTGTTAAAAGGGGGTGAACCCTGCTTCATTTATTTTTTTTTAATGCAGCCTTCAATTTTTTGCTTAAATGATGTGCTATAATGAATCCTGGCATTGCTCTCTATGTATACATCCCAAGGTAAAGGCCACCACCCCATATGCTCCAGTCTCCTTTGTGAGCAGGCAACCCGATCGCCGCTCGTGAACAGAATCTGATTTAAATCCAGTAATAAATCTGTAATGAATAATAGTGCAAGATATTTTATGAAAATGACAAGTTTTAATGCTGATAAAGACAAATTAAAAGCTGTCAAAATATCTTGCAAGAAAATTTCTAAAAACATGTTAAGAAAATCTCTCACATTTTAAAATTTCCAGAATGTTAAAACAATGAAAATAAGATAGTTTTATTTTTAAATCACCAGTTTTTAATTTGTCTAAATTTTATATTGTACACATAATTTTTTTCTAATTTCTTTCCTGAACAAACTTAATTAAAATAACACTAAAAAAAATAATAACAAATTTCAACAACCATTGTGAAAATGTTCTGAAAACTTAAAAAAAAAAAAATTTATTAGTCATTCAATTGTAAACAATGCACTAGTCCATCATCGCATGTCGATGTCTTAGATGCTTCAATCAGTTAATAATAAACGTTGCGCGATACGTAATAATATTTAACAACGACGAACAACTAAGTAAAGACATTTCGTTTGAACCATTGCTGCAGTTATCATAACCGTTGCATACTGCTACAAATAAACACATTTTCCATTACTACAGTTAAAGAGATCTTGGTATTCTCTGCCCTCGAAAAAATATTCGTCTGAACCATCTACACAATCAATCTTTCCATCGCACCCCTGACAGCGTTGAATGCATCTGTCATTCGATTGTAAGCAATGCGCTATTCCATCATCACATGTTGATATCGCAGATGTTTCAACTACTAGCAAACGATAAACGTTGCTCGATACATAATAATATTTAACAACATACTGTCTGGAAGAATTGATAACGAGTAAGTTGATAAGAGAAGCAACTGAACGCTATTGAGTAACATTAAGTCGTGCAAATAAAGGGAAAGTACTAACCAATATATGTTAACCAATATGCCTTAATATTTTATCGGGTCCTTCCTACAATAAAGTTGTTTAGATTGATGTCTGAGCGAAAGGTATTTTGAGGAAATTAAAGTTGAAGACCTCGTTTTTTGCTTTATAAGACGATTTCTCATCCGACGTCAATTTTTGAATTCACCTTTTTTTTCATATCTGATAGTTTGCATCTATCCTTTTTGTAACGATTTTATGCATTTCTATTGCCTATTCAAAGAAGAATTCTTCTAAAGTTACAGAATTTCGTTAAAAATGCTTAAAAAGATAAAGTCAAGAGGTCCATTCTCGACCAAAAACAACAACCATTTTCCCAATGGTTAGTAAAACTTCAAATTTTTGCCAAATGTTTGACATGAAATACTGCAGCACTGTAGATTTGTCTATTTAAATCTTGCCTCCTTTTTTTCCACCACTATAGTATCTTGAATTCATAACTGGTTGATATTGGTGGATAAGGGAAGGGTTATAACTGTGACCTTTGGCTGCTTAACTTTTTATTTTGTTAAATACACTATATATGCATTATGAAATTGTAATTCCTCTTTTCAGGGGATTTATATCTAGTGCAATTTTCTCGAGATAGAAAATGGTACAGAGGTCGAATTAAAAGACTTCTGGAGCCTGGAGATACATATGAATTACTAATACCACCAACAGGAGCTGCAGGAGTGACTAAGCAATACAGAACTGTTCCACCTGATGAATTTAAAGTTGAAATACTTTATATTGATTATGGAAATACTGAAGTTGTTCCAGTTTCTAAGTAATTAAAATTTTCATATTTTTTAGCAGTTTGTAAATATATTTAATGTGTGCATTATTGTTTGTTTTCATGTGTTATAAATAATATTAAATGTACTTGAAAAGATCTACTAATTCTTATCTGCAAAATATATTGTAAAAATATTTTTGCTGCATTACAGGGCTGCCACTGGCAACTATTTTTTAATTCGATCTCGCACCACCTTCTCAAAACAAAATTTTTTCATATACATTTTGACAATATGTGCAAGAGAAATATACTATTTTTTTTTCTTTTTTAATAGTGGTGCTAATAGAGTATAAAAATAGTCGCCAGTGGCAGCCCTGACATCATTGTTTATTTCGATATTAGCAATTTCTTATTGGGCAGTAGCGGCTTGTGACTAGCTTTTTTGGGGTCACTAATTGCTATGGTGAAAAAACTTATTATTTTCTTATGATTATTACTTACCCATCATACGTAGTATAGGGTAAGTCTTGTAATCGTTTTGAAAATCTGAAAAAAATTTTTGACGGATTTACACGTTTCAGACACTGGAGATTCCGAAAAACATATTTTTAGAAAAAAATTTTTGCTGTCCTTCTGTGTGTGTGTATCTGTAAACGCTCTATCTCCCGAACGAATTGAGATAGAGACTTGCAATTTGGTATGTACTTAGTATGTAATAATGGGAAGAAGCCTATTTCATTTCAATAACCTTGATTAACCGGAACTATTTTTTTCGGACTCTCCAAATATTCGTTCTGATAAAAGGTATATAAAAATTTTGGAAAAGACAATAAAAAAACATAAATTTTGCATAAAGCATGAAGTCGATCGGATAATTAGTTGCCGAGATATTTGGAATCCTATTTACCACACTCTTCGATTTTTCATGACCCTGTATTTCATCCAAATTTCACTTCAAAGATATATTTTAATTGGAAATGTGACGCTTAATCAGATGCAATAAACCGCTAGTTAATACGATTATTATTTTTGGAGTTATAAGGATGTTTCTTTCAAGCAATTCAGTAATCGAGCCTTTAAGGTTTATGACGTCATCAAGCCACGATTTTATTTGAATTGCAATGCACTTTATAAGTAGTTTACACATTGTTTATTTTAATATTCTACATTATGCATATCCATGATGGGTAAGTATTATGGTGGCCCCCAACGACTAGTTTTTTTAAGGAAATCGTTTCCTTGTTTAATGGCAGAACTTTTTGCCAATAAATAAAGCAAAGATTTCTCTTAAAAAATAATGGTAAGAAAAGAATAAATTTGGCAGCCATTCATTTGGTGCCCGAAATAAAATCAGTCACGAGCCGCCACTGTTAGTGGGTATTATTAAAATATTGATTAATTTCTAAATAGTTAAGATTTAGAATATGAAATGTTTTGTGCAAGTTTTTTCCCCTTTTAATTATCAGCAAAAAGGGAGAGTAAGGGAATGGCTGTAATGATTGTTTCTTGCTGATAAGGTTTTAAATGTCATATATCAATGACTCTGCATGTCAGTATAATACAAATGTGCCTGTTTGTTCTCTTATGATGCTTAAAAAATTTTCCACCTTTATTGTTGAAAAATAAATAATCTATGTTTGTACTCAGTATTTTTGTAATTATATGACTAAAAGAAGAAATCATTGTCTGTTTCTCTTAAAATATGCAAGTGAAGGTCATACTTCCACCTCCCTACTTCAGCTGATATCCATGGCAAAGTAGAACATATTAGCTTTGGAACTTTTTTCACTGTAATTCCATTTAATGTGTTTTAATTTCTCTGACTGAGCGAATAACAACCCCTGCCCCTGAATGAGATGGAAAAAACAAGTTATGACCTAATAATCATATAGCATTGCTATAGTGGCCAGGGCCACCCATGATGACTTGGAGTGGGGGAGAAGGTAGGGGGAGATTTGGCCTTGAGATGTCTATTTTAAAGGTATGGAGCTCAGTACATTATTAAAACTTGTTACAAATATACTCCCATTTAAATTTTTCTTGCAATCAAAAATAGCAGGAATTTAGAAAATAATGGATTAGATGAATTACAAAGTTTCAAGCTCTTACCAGCTGGCATGCAGAGCAGAGAATGAGTTTAAACCTTCCTTACTGCTGTCGATAAGATCTTTTCACAGCCTCCATCTGATAGCGATGTGGCTGTTGAAATGTATTTGACAATATCGCTACTAACATGTTAACAACACAAAAGCTGTCAACACTTTTGCATATTCATAGCGCTGTTTCAATGTTATGATTTATTGTAGGATTCTTTAAAAGTTTTATGGCGACTCAGCAACTCTCGAGTCACCCATTGGTGATACACTTACTTTATCTTTAAAGAATGTAATTTTTTGTTTGTTAAAATTGACTGTTCATGTCTGTAAAAGTTCATTTTTATGCTTGCATTTTATTAAGTGTTTTTAGAATAACTTTTTTTTTTGTTCTTTTGTATTTACTAATGTGCACTAACTTCTGTATTTCTTATAGATTAAAAAATATTCAAAATCGCTTCCTTGGTCTTCCTGGTATGGCAAAACAGTGCTCTCTTATAGATATTGCTCCCATTGAAAAGGTAATGTAAAAATTTTTTGATAATATTCATGTAGTTTCATCAATAATAAAAATATCTGTTGTGTATCTGTTACGCTCGTATTCATGAATAACTTCATGAGAGTTGAACCGATGGTCCATTAACCCCAGGTTGAGGTTTTCAACCGAGAGTTGAAAATTCGTATTCACTGTTTACTTCAGATGAAAAGTTACCCAACTCATAGTTCCTCAAACCCGTTTGAGTGAAGCGTGCAAATTGGTTAAAAAGAAACACATGTCCTGTTTGGTTTTGTGTCGAAGCATTGTTTGCGTATATTATGGAAGAAAAGTGCCGTAAAACAAAAAGAAATTAATTGTAGTACTTATTTTATTTTTTACAAAATATATGCATAAAATAAAAACTTGTAATTACTAAATATGGAGATCAACTTATTTAATTTTTAATTTCTTACAAAGTTTAATATTTTTTAAACAATTTATTCAAATTTTATGTATTATTATTATTACTTTTAAATATATATGTGAGTTAGAAAAAGGATATGAAATGTGTTAATTGCTAAAGTAAATTTTATAAGTTTATTTTTCAAATAAAATTTCGCATAGTATCTAAACGAAAACTTGATTTGATCAAAACTAAAATTTTATTTCAACAGCAATTTTGTTGATTTTTTTCTATTATTAATAGCTATAATTAGTAATTAATTAAGCGATTAAGTATTAAAATGGAGAAAAAGAAAAAATTCCAGAAAGTAGCTTCTAATACTATTTTTATCTTGTCAAATCAATTTATATAAAGTAAATGATATCCAGATGTATTGATTTTATTGTTTTGATTTTCCGCAATCTAATTAAAATGAAAGAGTGGAAATAATATCAATGGAGCTGCTGAAAAGGTGGTGTTTTGGGTTCTGGTGGTGCCCTGGCACCAGGCAACAAGTTTTTCAGGAGCTCCAAGGGCATTTTCAGTTATCGCTTCTGATCGGTTGACAAACATTTTACTTCTACTAGTCGCTAAATAATAAACTCCAATCTTGTTTTTAGTTTAAACTGTCTACCATGGATATATTACTATTTTATTAGGTTATTTTAATGAACACTAATATTTTAAACTTTTTAAGGTTACTATATGAATTTTCATTCAACCCACAGAATCGAGTAACTCTTTCCTAAATAATGGTAAATGAATTCTGCATACTACCTGGACATAAAAATGTGAAATATTACAGAAAGTTGAGTAGCTTTTAGTAGATTTTAGTTGAGTAGTTTTGAGTAGCTTTTAAACCTCTCACCCTTCAGCCCTTTTGTATCACAATTTTTCCATTATCAGATTTACAAGATCAAAGGTATTCACTTGACTGCAATATTTTTAAATAAATTAGCCTAGTAATTACAAAATATTTTTCATTTTCTATATTCCTTCTAATTTTTTTATTTTTTATTTTTCACTCATTTAGATATCACTTCATATATTCAATTAAAATTTTATTTATGAGAGAAAAAAAAAATATTTGTACATATTTTTTATGACTGAATGATGATACATTTCTAGACTAGATAGACAGAATAATGATAGGTTTCTAGACTAGATAGACAGAATAATGATAGGTTGGTAATTGGACAAAACAATCTGAATTCATTGATAATTGCATATAATTTTACAGTACCTAATTTTAAAGAATATAACTTTTTTGAATGTGACCTAGTGGAGAAGAATAAGTGCTCCATTTGCCCCACCCTATGCATGCATCTCTCCGTCTATCTATCTATTTTTTTTTTTTTTTTTTTTTTTTTGCCAATGTCATAAGTTAATTAAAGCAAATTAAAACTTGACTCAAGATTCTGTGTAAGATATAGAAATAAAAAGGAAGTATTATCAAAAATAAAAGGTATGTAATCTCATATATATATATATATATACGTATATATATACAGTGGTGGCCAAAAGTTTGGACATTTTTTGAAAGTTTCATGTTTTTCAACTTTGTGTGCTTGTAGAATATATTAATTTTCACTTAAATACAAACTTTTATATATCAAATTGAAGGTAATTTAATATAGAATTTAATAATAAAAACAGTATTACAATATCTGTATTACAAAAAAAGTTATGCTCATTTTAGTAGAAAAAACAAACACAAATCGTTTTGAATAAGGACGTGTTTTGTAATAAAAGCATACTAGCCAATCACAAACACTGTTCTGAGGACCAATCAAATGACTGTAACTATAGTTTAGGTTATTTGGATGGTAAAAGAGTTATTGTTGTGGAAATATTCTGCGGAATGATGCATATTAGTACAATTAAATAGAGTATTGCTGTTTTTGAATATTTAAAGTCAGTTTTTTTAAATTAAACTAATTTTAAACAATGTCATCAACAAGAACTAATTGGACATCTACAAAAAGAAGCCGAATTGTCATATTGAGAGAAAATGGCCTCTCTTATGCTGAAATTACAAGACAAGTTGGTGGTTCAGTGACTTGTTCTGGTGTACGAAGGTTCTGTTTACGTTATGAAAAAACGAAATCAGTGGAAAATAAGGCCAAATCAGGCCGAAAAAAATGCACAAGTGCTACTGCCGATAGAAAAATTAAACGGCTATGCCTTCAAGATAGAAAAATTTCATCAGATGCCATTAGAGTGAAATGAATGCAGCGGGTATTGCAGTAAGTTCAAGAACAACAAGAAGAAGGTTATCAGGATTTGGACTACAAGCTAGAATTCCAAGGAAAAAACCATATTTAAATCAAAAGTAACATGAAAAATGAGTTAAGTGGGCAAAAGAACACATTAAATGGTCAGAAAATCAATAGAAGCAAGTAATCTAGAGCGATGAGAGTAAAATATCGCTCTTTGGTAGTGATGGTAGAAAATACGTGAGACGTAGAGTAGGAGAAGCACTTCATCCTGATTGCATTGAAGCAACTACAAAAACCCCAACAAATGTCATGATTTGGGCATGTATGTCTGCAGATGGTGTGGGCCAAATTCAAATGATTGATGGCATCCTGAATGCCAAAAAATACATCGAAACTGTCCTGGAACCAAAATTGATACCTTCCATCAGGGATCTCTTCCCCAACAACGCACCATTTATTTTTCAGCAGGATTCAGCTCCATGCCACACAGCAAAAGTATGCAAAGCATAGTTTCAAAATAAAGGCATAGATATATTACCATGGCCAGGAAACAGCCCTGATCTCAATCCAATTGAAAATTTGTGACGACGTTTGAAAATTCTTGTACGAAAAAAACGTCCATCCAATAAAAGACAACTTATTGAAGCTATAATTGATTCTTGGCACCATGTGATTACGAAAGATGAACTCCAAACACTCGTTCACTTGATGAAAAGACGCTGTGAAGCTGTCTTAAAAAATAAGGGTTATCCTACTAAGTATTGATTGTGTAAGTATCACTTTAAAAAAATGCAAATCTAAGATAGATCTTCCTATTAGTTGCATAACTTTTTTTGTAATACAGATATTCTAATACTGTTTTTATTATTAAATTCTACATTAATTTACCTTCAATTTGATATATAAACGTTTGTATTTAAGTGAAAATTAATATATTGTACAAGCACACAAAGTTGAAAAACATGAAACTTTCAAAAAATGTCCACACTTTTGGCCACCACTGTATATATATATATAATCTTCAAACTTTTTAGCTGGTTTGTTTATATTTATACATAAATCTCTTATATTATATGTTTAATTATTTATTTGCTTACACATAAACATTCATGATCATGAAGAGTAGAGTTTATTTGCCTTAAAAAATTGTCAACAATACCTAAAGGGCTGATAAAACGCTACTAAAATAGCATCTTTTGCGCTTAAGGTTATTTATTTTTTCAAATTTTCATCTTAAACAAATTATGAATAACAAATGTATTTTAACAGCAGTGAAATTACTCCTGTTCACATAAATGAAATTTCAGATCTTCCAATTAAAATTTGAGATATCAGACTAATTAGCATTTTTGATTTACCAGTTAAAGTAAAAAAAAAAAATACTCTGATTATCTTCAAGTATCAGTTGAATTTTATAGATGTTTGATTTGGATACTTGTAGAATTAGTTTGAAAATTAAATTTTGTCTAAAGTGTGTTTAATCCCCCCCCCCCCCTTCCCCACGGAAAGAGGATTTTATGTGGGTAGAATAATGAAAGTTGTTCTTTTTTTGATGGGGGGCATTTTTGTGAAAAGTGAAAGAAGTTATTTTTCTGAAATTTATTATACTAGGGGCTCTGCTCTCTACGAGCTACGCTCGCCAACCCCTGTTATGATACAGCAAAAAACACTCTGATTTGATCAACTCTGAAACGATTACAGATGATTGAATTATAATTAAACGACCAGTGACTATCTGCTGTAATCGGGTTTCCATTCATTTTCCTTTGACTTAAGGATTTTAAGGCCGAATCAACTGCTGCCGAAACGGGTAACAACTGTTTTCAGGATTGGTAAAATAAGATTAATTAAACATTTTAAAATCAACTTGTGCAAAATGGTTAAGTAAGCAATGTTGCTGCATCGGGGAAATTTTATAATGAAGCTATAGAAAATTGGGTACTTCTCCATTATCCTGTCTACTACTTTCTATAAAAGAAAAGAACTGTCGCCAAAATATAGGATTTAAAGTCAGAAGTGCATATCTCTTGTGTCGCATTCAATTAACATCAGATGTGTTACGCATGTTAGTTATGTCATCGAGTGATCCTTAATTCAACATTTATTTGTATTTTTAATTATATTTTACCAATTTATTAGTTATTTTGTTGATTCAAATGTAATTATTAAACATAAAAATATAGTGTTAAATGAAAGGAAATATTATTAATTACGCTGTTTTAAAATTTGCATTAATAGGTAAAATATTTTGTCGAAATAAATTAATCTTTCCCTACTTAATGCTTTGAAAATGCGTAATAATTTAATTAATTCTCTTTTTAATATTGACGCACAAGTATATTTTTTATTACGTAATTTTTTACATTTACTGCTTTTAACACGTGATCATTTAATTATTATTTTAAAGTTTTATTTCTGTTTAATCACGTGTAAATACATTTCTTAATTGAAAGGGAATATTATTATGTGTGCTATTTTACAAATTGGCAACAATTCAAATAATGGATTTTAGGAAATATGAAATATATCTTCATCAAAATAATGAAAATTTTAAATAAACTTGAAATATAACCTCAAAAATCACTCAAATTAAAAAAATAATTGCAGTCTGCACACAGCAAGCTAGTCAACTATATCCTTATAAGTTATGGTTAAATTCCTGTGCATAGTTTTCATTTCTATAAAACTTTTTTAAGATAACTATTTTGACTAACTTTAATATTAAATATCTCTTAAAATAATTCTTAGATTTAAAAACTATCTACTTCAGCGTGTTTATCGAACATTTCTTTATAAAACTAAAAATTTTCATATTTTTATATGCAGGTTTTCTGAATATTAGTCCAAAAAGACTTCAAGACACAAAATCTTCATTGACAGCGGCTGTGGTGGTAGTGGTTACTTTTTTTAATATAGAGAGATTTTTTGCAAAAAATAACATTTTGTAACAAAAGATGAAATTCAGTTATTCAAATTTGAACCAAGCATTTATTGATAATAACTTCTTTAAGTCCTTCTGTTAAAGTTTTCCCTTTTTTGTGATCTTGTTTTGTTAGCAAATTACACATGTTAAAAGCTAACACAATAAAAATAATTAATGAAGAGTGTTTTTGTGTAATTGAATTTTGTGAAGGTTTTATTTAAAGGAATTTTGTGAAGGGCCTGTTTTATTACAAGGAATTTAGTGAAGGGCCAGTTTTATTACATGGATTTTTGTGAAAGGACCCTAAATAGGCCCCAAATTTTGTCTGGATTGACCCCTAGTATGTGTATAAGTGAAAACATGATGGGGAGGGGGGGAGGAGTTTGATTCTGGAAGTTTATTATGCACAACTGTTATAACTTTTTATATACTATACAATCATATGTTTTAGGTCATATCAGTTGTGTCATGATAGACAAAATTGGAAGTGACAAAGCGTTTATTTGAAGAGAAGCATTATTTTAAAACAAAAGATGCTTCTGGATTTTTGGCGTGCTGTTATTTTAAAAATGAATATTTTTTTATCAATGTATTTCAGTCCTTCAGAAATTTACTCGTGTGCACTTTTATTAAACTATCGATTAATAAGCCAGTATTATAAGTGATCATTTGTAAAAACATCACAATATTGTGAGATAACATTGAAAAATGATTCATTTTTATTTTAAAACTGTGAGGCCCAAACTTTAAATAGCAAGAAAGCATTTATTATTACTACCATTATTTTAGTACAAAATAGTACTTCTATTGCAATATTTTAAATTATATATAATTTTGAAATTAAAACACAGTTGAAATTTAAATGTAATTAAATAAATATTTCAAATTCCTCAAAAAATGAGAAATATAACATAACATAAAGCTCAAAAACAGAAATAACAATGGTATAGTGTTAGTCAATGATAGTTATTTAATTAATATAAAAAGATTCATGATTTTAAAAAATAATAAACCTACTAAATCTCCAATAAATAAATACAACTCAGATGATAAATTGTTGAAATTTTAAACTAGAATTTATAATTTATAGAGCTAATCTTATATTTATTTAACAGTTTGTACATAAATAATAATGTATTTTCACACAATAGACCTAAAATTTAACTTTCAACCATATTCTACGAGTACTGAAATCGAAAACCTACAGATGATATTTGAGTATTTTTTACTTAAAGAAAAATGCAAATTAGTCTGTCTCAAATTTTAATTAGACTTGGATTCGAATCTTCACATAAATTACAAAGGTCACTATAACTCATTACATTAACTGTTGCACTTGTATCTGTCTGACACTTAATTCTCTTTTTATACTCATCTACCTGCAATGTTAAATATGTCATCAATTTTCTAGAATCATTAACTTTAAAAATCACTTCCATTTGACTACATAACTCATCCTGTGATTCACCTGAATCCTGTTCATGAAACTCCTTTACATTCTTATTTTTGCAAGCCCTGGCAAAATGATTTTTCTTTCCAAAGTTTTTACAAGTTTTATTAAATGCTGGACATTTATTTTTCCAAAATTCATGTTTCTCAGCACAATACTTACATCTAGATTCAAATCTGTAATAACTATCATACATAATATCCTGTTCTATCATTTTTTAAATTTATTTTTAACTCTATTAACATCTTCTAAATTCTCAGTTCTATTAGTCAAACTATCCACATGTCTGTTTGCACTTTCATTACTTTTACAAATATCTATTGCTTTTTGCAAAGTTAATTTCTGATCATTTATAAGCTCTTTTTGGTATTTCTATCACTAACTCAGAAAATTATATGTTGATACTAACTTTTTTAACCTACATACATATTGTTCAACTGATTCATGTTGCTCCTGAACTGCCTCATTAAATACAGATCTTTCAAAAATTTCATTTATACATGGCTGAAAATGTTCTGATAACGCTTTAATAATTAAGTCTGAGTTTATTCTATCATCCTCAGGTATAGCCAAATGTTGATATATAAGGAATACCTCTTTCCTAATAACAGAAAGCAAAGTAGCAACTTTAATTGCCTCTTTTTTCATTTAATCCAGTAGCAATTAAATAATTTAACCAACTTGCTTTAAAGCAATTCCAATTATCAACATATTTCCACTCATATCAACAAGTTGTGGTGGTGGAATTTGACTTGCCATCTTCAAACCAGGTTCAAGACAGGTTTGGCCTAGCAATGTTTCAAACTTCAACCAACTCCAAAATATGATTCATTCAAAGTTCCCCCATCTCTGACACCATGTTTGGGTACTCCATACAACATCACTAGAACTATTAAGTTAAAGATACCTTTATTAATACCTTCACACATATCTAAAATACCGCACACCAGACATAACCTTACAATATCTGTCATTACCCATGTCTACGTGTTGCCATTACAGTATAACTAAAACATGCGGTTACCTAACAGTATCTATCATGTCTATCTGTAGCCATTATTTTAGCAAAAACTGTGATCAACATTGAAAGTCTGCCAGTAAAATTTATTAACATATAAGATACACTGTATGAAAATTAGTGCTTAAATTTATAAATATTATCAGGCTACTCTATGCTGATTTTGGACACTTTGCATTTTGAAAAATTACTTTTAAAAGCAATAGTTTTCACTAAATTTCTTCTCATAATATTGGGCTTTTCAAAAATTAAAATCTGTCATAGCTTTGCTATCTGTACAATTTTTAAAAACAAAATTGAGGAAATTATCTCATATATACACATTTCTTTTATTAAAGTTATGTATTGTCGATGAATTTGCTACATTATTAAAGGTTACTTTTGTAATGTATTGTGTTTATTTAATAGTTCATTGTGTATAGTTTAATAAAATAAGTATAGTTTAAATAAAAGACCATGTTTGTTTTTAGAATACCTGGAGTCATGAAGCAATTGATGCATTCTCAAAATTTGTCAATCAAAAACAAGTTATCATGCAGGTAATAATATATAACTTAGTGATACTTATGCACTTATTTTCTTTTGATAAAAAAATTATCACAATTTTTAATAAAATTAATTAAGCATTTAAATATATTTATGGGAATTGTATAAATGTTTATTTATAAGAAATTTATTATAAACTAAAAAATATATAAAATCTATGAAATGACTGTCCATTATTGTGCTATATAGAAAATCATTTAGGTTTCATATTTATTGCTTTTTTTTAACACTTTCCAATCTAGTTGAAAAGTGTTTGACTTCGGTTTGCCGTATGTCTGTGCTTTAGCTCCCATAAATGGGTCATTCCATGTTAAATAAACCAGTGACTCAACCTAACCATTTTAGATTTTAATGAAACTTACAGGAATCATTCTCCCTGATGATATAAATGAGAATATACTTTTATTATTTTTTTATCTCAGTAAATTTTCATACAACTAATTTTTTAAATTTCGAAAAATTATCATTTTTTGGCTTGCATAAATGTTTTCAATTTTGAATTTCTCAAGTTCTATCAGGCATAGATAGTTGTTTGACCCCTCATTTTAAAGAGAACTTCATAAGGTTTAATTTGATATGCAAATTGACTATGCTTGGTTAAAAAAGGGTAAATTTAATTTAATTTAAAAGTTTTAAATTTAAAAAGTGTTTTTTAAAAATTTTGAAAAAAATGTTTTTTTGTATTATTATAAACTTTAAATTCTGAAAGTTCTAGAGTGGGATCTCAATGGGATCAGCAGTTATGTTAAAAAAACTAATGTACAAAAGTCTTCAGATAATATACAGGGCTGTACAAAAAATTTCGAGTGCATTTACATCGATTGGCGAAAATTGCTAAATGTGATTATTCTAAACTGAACTAAATTTTATCATACTATATATCCACATCTATTGATCGTATACAGGGCTGCACAAAATAATTAGACTATTTTTTTGACACTGGAAGGTAATTTTGAAAACTGTGGTGTTATGTTTTCTAAAGTGTTTACTTACATATCTTCTTTCCCCTTATTTAACGGTGAAGTTTCATTACAGTTTTCTGTCTGTGTTGGAAAGTGTTTCATAATCTATGCTTGACGCATGATTTTTCGTTCTTGTTTTACTAAGAAATATTTATGCTGTGTAGTGTGTTATATTCTGTTTTATATTGCTATATTATATGTTACTTTGTCTTATTAAAAATTGTTTTTAAACTATTCAGTGTAGAAATACTACACCATTAACTTATTTAAACTAGGACTTCCTTCAAAGGAATTAATTAGTCTGAGTGATATTGCTGAGAACATAAATTTAGTAATAACTTATGACAAGTAATGAAAATGAGATGCTATCTTTAATTAATTATACAGGGGAATTCATAAGTAAATATACAACTTCCAGATGCTGTAAATTAGGAACAGTTTAAGACACGTTCCCCAAATGCAAGCCATAAGGTAGGTGTACTCAACAGTTTTTTCCCACTGCTGTGCCAAGTGACATAGGCAATAGCTAGCGTGTCACGCAAATATCAGTAGAAATGGCTGCTTCTGCAGGGGAGAAGGCATTTTGTGTTCTTGAATTGAGCAAAACTGAATCTGCCACCATTGTACAATGGCATTTTCCAACACAATTAGGAATAGAACCTCTAATCAGAAAATCAATTTATGATTGGCTTTAAAAAAATCTGTGTGTGCATCCTTAGTCACATTACACACACCAAACTGATAATCTATTTCAGTCCACTTTGCACAAACAGCTCTTAGTTTCAAAACTTTTAAAACTAATCATAAATGAATTTTCTGATTAGAGGTTCTTTTCCAAATTGTGTTTGAAAATGCCTTCTCCACTGCAGACGCAGCCATTTCTACTGATATTCACGTGACACGCTAGCTATAGCCTATGTCAATTCGCACTGCAGCGGGAAACAAACTTTATAAATATACCTACCTTACGGCTTGCATTTGGAGAAAGTGCCTCAAACGGTTCCTGTTTTATAGTATCTGGAAGTTGTATACTTACTTATGAATCACCTTGTATAATGGTACAAATTCAAATTATAAAAATGAGCAAATTAAATGGATGGTAGAATTACAAAATACTATATATAAATTCGTATACAGTGAAATATGTTTAACACGAAAACACTTAACAAAAAAAATACGAAATCGGTTAATACGAAATTATATAGCGGTTCGCACAGTATACTATGCAATTTAATACTTTTCTTTTAACACAAAACAAAAATCATTTAACATGAAAAAAAATTCATCTGTGATCTTCAGTGGCATTTTTGCTGCAAGTCATTTATGAAATTGTTGAACTTTCAGGAATTGGTTCCTCTTCCTTCACCCCCCACCCCTTTTTTTTCCCCAAGTGGTCATCATCCATCTGGGCTCTCCCCTTAATGAATAGAATCCTTATCTATACCAAAGAATCGCCGATTGTGGGAACCCAGTTTCATTGTGCTTTTCTCGTGCAAAGAAAGGAATGTCGGGAGTTTGGTGATAAGAAATTACCACACATTTCAAGTTAATGCATTTAGTACTACTCTTCAGTTCGTTTACATAGTCAGTTAGTTTGAGTTGAAATTGGTGAATTTTGTGTTAAAACCATTGAATTTTGGGTAAAAATCTGAATTTCGTGTTTTTGGTAAATGAGCTTATGTTTTATGAGCATAATGGCTGAGAAATCAGTACAAAAACAAACCGCTATTTTGCTCCTAATGAACATGAAGCTGTTTAATACAGTTTATGAAAAATGCAGGATAAAAACAGAAATCTGCATAGAGTTTGGCATTGCCAATTCTATTTTATCAACAATAATAAAAAACAGGGATTACATTATGTTAATGTTTGAGTGCAGTATGTTTAAGCCAGAGAAAAAACATATGGGAACTGCTAAGCATGAAGATTTAGAGATAGCTTTCCTTATTTGGTTCAAAGACAGGTTGTCTAGCCACCTGGAAAACCTGGATAACCTGGAAAAGTCAGGGAAATTTACCATTTCTAAGGAAAAGTCAGGGAAATTTGAAAATTCTGAGAAAAAGGTAGAAAAATTTGAACTTGATAGAAAAAAATAGGAAAATGTTTCATATAAAATTAAGGATTTGAAATTGCAGTGCCATTAAAATCAAACTTTGCTCTTCATAAGTACTGTAAAGAGTATTTCAACCTCTTGTGCAAATCATTCTATCTACCCTCTCTCAGTCCTTCTCTGTAATTCAGAAATTTTCAGTTCCAGCTTCACTGAAACTTTCTACTGAATGTTGTAGGATTGATTAAGTGTTTCACTCTGCTTACTTATCTTTGTTTGAGAACTGAACATTTGGTAACTTAATTTTTGAATATTTATTATTTGTATTAAAATACGTCAAAGCAATATGTATTTAACTGTGGCTGATGTGATAAAAAATTTCATCCTGATTTGACAAAATGGATAGGACCTGATGCTAAAAGTATTATCTGCAAAATGTTTAACATGTAAAATATTCAACAATTTGTAAATTTTGTAAAAAATTATGTAACAAATCAGTAATTTGTGCCCCAGAATCAGTTTCACTCTCAAATTCACAACTTTTAAGATTTTTTTATCTGTAACATCATGAAATCTCAATACCTGGAATTTTTTCTTTATGGGTATGGAAAACCTGGGAAAGTCAGGGAAATTCGTTGTTGATCTGGAATAGACACCCTGCCCTAGATCTCGGAATGCTCCTTTTCAGGTACTTTATTGCTGGAAAAAACAAACTGACAAAACGCATATCGAATTTTCAGCAAATTCAGGCTTGTTGAAACGTTTCAAGAAAAGGAACGGCATTATGTTAAAAATTTTGTGGTGAAGCTAATAATGTTTTACCAACTATGACCGTAGAATGGTTGCAATCTGCTTTGCTCTCAATACTTGAAGAATATGACCCAAAAGATGTCTTCAACGGCAACGAAACTCTTATTTAACCACTGCTTAGACAATAAAACTTTATCGTTTAAAGGACAGTCATGTTCAGGAGGAAAAATCTCTAAAGAAAGAATTACAGTATTGGTTGGATGCAATATGGATGGATCTGAAAAACTTCGCTTATTTGTCATTGGTAAAAGTTTAAAACCGTGGTGTTTTAAAAATGTAAGAACATTACCAGTTGAATATACAGCAAACAAAAAAAAAGCATGGATGGTATCCCCTATTTTCAATGATTGGCTTATCAATTTGGATAAGCGATTTTTACGAGAAAAGCGTAATCACACTGCACTTATTATTGATAACTGTCCAGCACACCTCTATATTGAATTAAAAGCTATAAAGCTTGTATTTTTGCCTCCAAATACCACAAGTGTCAACCATGTGATCAAGGCACTATACAAAATTTGAAATTAAATTATCGAAAGCAATTGCTTTGAAAATATTAAGTCTCAATCGAAGCAGACAAAGAGAAGATTTTTTAGATTGTTCATAATGCAAATGATGGCACCTATGTAGATTCCGACGACGAATCTGACAACAGAATTAACAATGCAGTTCCTGTCCCCCTCTACTTAAGAAATGCAGAAAATGATTAAAAATATGCACAATTATTTAGATGCGCATGCTCTTGCTGCAATGCGTCGTTGAAATTGGAAGTATACATACATTAAAAGTAAAACAGAAAATAAGACATTAAAACTCATATATAAGAATTTTAACTCTTCGAAATGATGTTAAGAACATGAAGAGACACTCAACACCAATTTGAGTACCTAAAAGATATGTTGTTTGAAGAGAATGGAGGATTTTTTATATGGTGTGTGGCAAGTAGGACTGGGCGATATTAGGATTTCTACATCGCGATACATCATCGAGGCTAAATCGCGATATTGCAATGCATCACGATATTATACTTTTAGTATTACAAACATGGTCGTAATTTAAATATAAAATTTAAGAGTATTTATTATGCATACACATTAAACTTATGTTTTAAAAAACCTTTTTTCTTTAGGCTTATGTTTACAGACAAAAAAGCAAAATATAATAAAACTTGCTGCAAAAAATAAATAAAAATTTGAAAAAAATATGTTATAATTAATTAAAAGAATCTTTTTTTAAAATGAGCTTTAATTCTTAAAATAATATCAAAAACCAGAATTTGATATTTAGATGTATTTCACTTAACTATTCCACTTTCATATTTTTATGGAATTATCTTTAATATGAACGATTGTATTAATTTGCGGGCATAGCCCGTCTCATGTACTGGCCCAAATTTAATTTCTGATACTGAAATAAATGACACTTAACTATTCACACTGAAATTTTCATGCAATTATGTTTAATATTAACGATTTTATTTATTTGCGGGCGAAGCCTGTGTTTCTATACTGCCCAAAATTCAATTTCTGATAATTAGATAGGTAACACTTAACTATTCACCCTCATATTTTTATGCAATTATCTTTAATATTAATGATTTTATCAATTTGCGGGCGTAACCTGCCTCCTATACTGGCCAATATTTAATTTCTGATATTTTAATGTATTACACTTAACTATTCACTCTCAAATTTAAGCAACTATCTTTCATATTAATGATTTTATTGATTATTTGCGGGCAAAGCCTGCGTTTCTGCACTGCCCAAAATTCAATTTCTGATATTTAGATAGGTTAAACTTAACTACTCATACTAACTACTCAACTAAACTTAACACACTCATATTTTTATTCAATTATCTTTAATATTAGAGATTTTATCAATTTATCATAGACCACTTCCTGTACAGGCTAAAATTTAATTTGTGATATTTTAATAGATTTCACTTAACTATTCATTCTCAAACTTTTAAGCAACTATCTTCAACAGTAACAATTTTATTGATTTGTGGGCGAAGCCCGATTTTCCTTACTGGCCAAGTATTAATATCTGATGTTTAGATGTTTTACACTTTTAATTCTGACCAATAACTAGTTCCTAAAGAAATTCTAAATAATAGAACAAGTACTATAACCCATAATATTTTACTGCTCTGACATTAAGGAAAAAGAAAATCATTTTCATTTCAGATGAATACCTAAATTGAAAATTCATGAGGCAAATCCCCCTTAGCACTATTATATCTCTTAAACTTAAATGTGAAATAATTTGCAAACTGGTCAACCCCCCCCCCCCCTCCCAGTTGAAAATTCAACGGGCTTTGAATGCTTATAGCGCATGTTCTAAGTGACTAATGCATGGAAATACATATACTTCACAAATCGCATCACCGTTTTTTCTCAAATGAACATCGTGATGCTGCTCACTGATCATTTATGCAGCTAGAAAAACAGACTTGTAATTGGGCATGCAGTTATTTGCGATCGGCATCGATTTTGGATAATCCTGGTGACTACTAAATCAACAATGCGATCTCTCAACGATGCTTCACGAGAGCATTGTTTATCCATTTTGGAAACGCAAGACCAGAGGAGAAACGAAATCGCCCTTTCCCCACCGGTGTCATTCACGCATGCGTCGTTTATGCACATCAAAGATCAGAGAAGATTATCTTTGACACCGGTCTAGTTCACGCATGCGTTGTTTATCCATTTCGAAGATCGTGGGAGAAAGCTTTGCCCTCGTTCATCATCGGTCTGGTGTGCGTGTGATGTATCGCTAAACGAAAGATCAAGAAGCCGGTTTGACGATTTATGATTTAAATCGATTTTTCTCGATATATCGATGCATCGCCCAGTACTAGTGGCAAGGGTGTAAAAACTGAATGCCAATGGGCCGGTTGTCACCATTAAATTTTTAGTATTCTTCGCCTAATAAGAATACTAATAAAAATTTAGGTGAAGAATGCTAATAAAATTTATGTGAAGAATACTATTAAAATTTAGTGTTGACAATCGGCCCATTGGTGCCTAGTTTTTACACATGGTGTTTGGTTGCCTCATACAATTAAGACTGCTGCATATCTGTTTTCCATGGATGCGATGAGGTTGTCAATAAGAGTGGGGAATTCTGTTCTACTTTTCAAAAAGTGCTACTTAAAAATCCAGTCAACAGAGGCATTGCTCTTGCTGCAATGTGCCGTCCAAGTATGACCCAGACATGGTCAATCGGATTTAACTGAGGAGAGTATGCTGGCAACTACATATGCTGCAATGCTTCCTTTTCAAATAATATTCTCCACAAATTGAGTTGTATTATGCATCAGCATGCATTAACTAACCTCTTGGGGACGAGCGACACGAATACGTGAAAGATGCTCATAATCCTCGATTATTCCCACCCATTATTTTTTATTGTAAGGTTTTTTTCCTTATCTAATCATAGCATTTTTGCGATTCAATTAGCTGAAAATTTCTCTTTTGAAAAGCTGGTGGTAAGATTAAAAATTCTGTAAAGGACGCCCGTCGTGAAGGGGTTAAAAGAAAAGAATCTGCAATGGCTGCAGAGTAAGGCATGACATGAGATTGGAATATCTCGTCTGCATCCAATTTGGGTTGTCAAAGTGCCATTCAGAGTAATTTACAAATACATACATATTTTCTCAGCAAATCATGCTTACTAAAATATACTAATATGAACCCGATTTTTCTTGAATAAGTTAGTATATAAACAGCCTGCTAACGACAATTGAGAAAATTATCTTCCCAGAAAATCTATAGCTGAAAAAAAATACCTATCAATATTAAGCTGGCACTTCCCTGTGTAAGGGGCTTTGGAGAAAATAGAGCTATAGAGAGATATAGAGAAAAGTCAAGAGAAGGAACACAAGTACTTTTGGGCAACATAATCAATGTTTCATGCACATAAGCATTTTCCCAATATTTACACTATTTAATACTAGCTGCATAGCAACTCATTGTGTTGCATTTAAATTGCATCAGGTCTTTTGATAGTTTTGGGATAAAAGAAATCTGGTTTTATTAAACATTTCAAGTTCCTAGCCTTAACAATTCTAAATGAATCATAATTTAGAATGTTTTCTGCTTATTTCACCTTTTTAAATTTCAAAATTTTTAGAAACTGTTCTTAAAGAGCATTTACATCTTACAAGTAACCTCAGGCAAAATTTCAAATTTTTAGCCCAAATAGTATCACAGAAATAGCAAATTTTAGAAAGTTTTTTGTTCCTGCACCCTTTTATATTTAATTTTTTTTATAATTTTTTTCTATTGTGAGTATTTCCATCTTAAAAGCAAATCATTTTAAGTTTCCAGTCTTCTAAATTAATCATAATGCAGAATGTTTTTAGAACATTTTCTGCTCATTCCACCTTTTAAATTTAGATTTTTTTTTTTTTTTTTAATTTTTTTTTTTTTTCAGAAATTGTTTCTGGGAACATTTACATCTTAAAGGTAAATACCATGATCATAAATTTTAAGATTTTAGCCCCATTTTGTCACAGGAATCACAATTGTAGAAAGTTTTTTGTTCCTGCACCCTTTTACATTTCAAAATTTTTAGAAACTGTTTTGTACATGCTAAGATGGGACAATGTAGAAATTTCTTTAATCAATTTATCATACATCTAACATCGCGATTTAACGCCAATTTTACTTTTAGACTATGTAAGCCTATTTTTTAATTTATAGTGTCAAAATATTTTATTCTTAGACATATGAAATTGGCAAGAGCTGTATTCAGGAACTACGAAATCAAATAGCATTTTCCACTTTTTAATAAAGGCAAAGCATCTTTAACATAATTCTGTTAAGTTTAATGTTTTAAGCAAATTTTTGGGGTAATAGCTTGCAAAAGGTTGTCATGAGACACAACCACCATTGTGTCAGTGTTTTAAAAAAAATGAATAATCAGTAAATTTGTATTGTATATAAATTCATTTTTCTTTATATTTACTTAGTTATTGAATATATTAAACCAATTTTGCATAATATTTTTCTTTTCCATTGTAATTTTTGTGTAATGTTTCTAAAAAGGATAAATAAATAAAATTTGCGCTGTATATAATTTCATTTTTTTTTAATATTAATTTAGTTATTAAATATATTACACCAATTTTGCATTATATTTTCCTTTTCTATTACAATTTTTGTGTAATTGTTTTTAATTTATAGTCAGACTTAAAAAAACATTAAACAAAGAGATGATCTATAATCTGCAAAGATCTGTAATCCACAAAATCCTAGTGTGCGAAGTTCACAGAGTTAACTTATATAAATTCTATAAAACTATCAAGATCTTGCATACTTTTAATTCAAGCTATTCAAATTCAAAGAAAAAAAATACCTATTTCAAACTCTAATAAAAATACTTATTCTTTTAATGAACTTTATTGTGCTGCTTGCTAATAACAACTACCTAATTACTTTCGTATTTTAGATGTAATGTCTCAGTGTGTTAACTAGGGATGCACCGAATAGTGATTTTGGCTGAATACCGAGTATTCGGCCGACAGGTAAACCGAATACCGAATATTCGGCTAGCCGAATAGTAACAGTGAGGCCAAACACCGAATATTCGGCCAACCGAATAGTAACTATTCGGCCGAATATTTTTATATTTCATAGTTTAAAAGCATTAACAGTTAAAGTATAACACAATTTTACATAATATTTAACACAGATACTACCATTTTATGAACTAGACCTTTCTACAAGAAACCTCTACACAAAAAAAAAAAAAAAAAAAAAAATCTAGGATAGTTTTAAAACTTTTTTAATTAATAAAGCTTTAAACTTCGCTAAAGCTTCGCAGCTTCTTCTATAAATTAAAATAAATTTATAAAATGTTCTTATATTCTATAACAAATACTTTAAAATCAAAGAATTTTATGAATGGATTAGAAGAAACATTTTACAGTGATATAATGTTTATTTGTCAGGAGGGATTAAAGTAAATCAATACAATATATTAAAATGCTGGCAAATCAGCAAGAATAACTTTCTTGCTCCTTTTGATTTAGCTAGGGAGTTTTCAAATGAACCCGAGAGCAAGTGTCTGGAATGGGCGATCATATTCAGAGGTTGTAAACATAATGAATGCATCTTGGAACATACTTTCTGTATAGATAATGAGGTCAAGGAAAACATTTTTTGAGCAAGAAACATTATCTTAATCCACTTATTCCATCAAAAATATAATACATTCAATCAAAAACACAGTGTGTCACTGCAAGCTGAAACTGAATTTTTGTTTAAAACTTTAACAACAATGAAGACATTTTAGCAAAATTTGCATCGTATTAATTTTGCTGTTAAAAATATGACGATACTATTGGAAGTGGCTGAATTTTGGCCAGTGACACAGTATAAGTAGTACTGTCAGCTGCACTCTGAATAAAAGAATATCTATCTGAGTGTTGTTTAGATATGAATGGTGAAATTTCCGGTACTTATCACGATTCACAGAAATAAAAATAACTATGTTGAAAATTTAGTTACAATATCTTCAATATTATTAAAGTAACAAACAAAAATTCAAATTGGACCTGGAGTGAGATGCAATTTTTTTTTTTTTTTTGATTGAATAAGTGTGTTGTGATCCTAGTTTCCTGGACAAAAATTGTCCGTCATGATGTTTATTATCACCTGCAAAAGTTTTTTTTTTCCATTTTGTTTAGAAACATGATGTTTGCAAAAAAAGCAAGAAACAGATTATTTACTAGACAATATTCAGGAACTTGCATTTATTTGTACATCATTAATGAAATCATTAATGTAAATTTTCTTAAGTGACACTTTTCAAACAGTGATTAAATATTGTAAAAGCATTCTCTTTCATTGAAATATGGTTTTATTTCTAATTATTTTCAGTATCTTTATTAACTGACAGTTAAAAGTAGAAATTGTGCATTTTAAAAAATATTTAAAAAAAAAGCTTTAAGTATTCGGTTTGGCCGAATATTTCAATATTCGGCCCAACCCAATACTCGGCAATATGGCCGAATATCGAATAGCAGGGGTGATTGTGCTCCGTGGGTACCCCGGATTTCCGGGTTTTTCCGTCGACCCTTCCGGGTTTTTCTTTCGGCTCTTCCGGGGTCATAAAATCATCCTGTTTAGTGGAAAAAACGAATCGAAATTGAAAATATGTTGCAAAAACAATGTACGCGACGCTGCGACGGACGTCGCAGACTTTTTAGGGCACCTGCAGACTAAAAACATACAGCGATGCCGCGGACGCGCTATAGCGGGTAAATTACGCGAAAAAACGGCAAACTTCGTCGCAGGATCGTTAAAAAAAACGGCGAATTTCGTCGGAAAATCGCCGAAAAACCGCGAAATTAAAAACATTCGCCAAATTAGCGATAAACGTTTCAGTTACGGCAACCCTTACCCAGAGCCTGATCGGAGTGAAACTAGCAAACCCTCTGTCATGCGTTTTCCTAACCCCTTGTATTGTTTTAACCAAAGAATATAAACGAGAATACCGATACCGAAAGATATTCTTTGTCCTACCCCTAAACCAGGAGACAAAAACCAGTCTTTTAAAAGATACCTGAGTATGAATCTTCATCCCCCCCCCATCTCCCTTTCGTTTAACAATGCTGATCCTCCACAAATTCTGTTATGGGCTGCACCAGATGTCAATGAGTGCATATTTTTCAATGGCGAAATGGCTCTCCGTAGAGTATAATTTGAAAAGAAGAAAAAAATAAGTAGACTGTAGATTAGGGTCTGCACGGGCCGGGCCGAACGAAAGCTACCTTTTCCCGGCCCGTACAAAATTCAGTGAAAACAGGCTCGGCCCGTTTAAAATTCATTAAACCACGCCTGACTCAATATCTAAAAAAAATCAGATTTTTCTTAACATACAATTAAGATTCTATATTTATGGGATAATTTTACGGTCCCTGTGGCAGAATGTACGTGATGCTGCGACGGACGTTGTAGACTTTTTAGGGCACCTGCAGACTAAAAACATACAGCGATGCCGCGGACGCGCTATAGCTGGTAAATTACGCGAAAAAACGGCAAACTTCGTCGAAGGATCGTTATAAAAAACGGCGAATTTCGTCGAAAAACCTCGAAAAATGTCTAATTTTGTAGACAGATCGCGGAAAAAACGCAAATTTAGTCAAAAGGCCGTGAAAACATGTGAATTTCGTCATAAGGCCGTCAAAAAGACATGAGTTTTGTTGAAGGATCGCGGGAAAATGCGAATTTTGCCAAAGGGTTACGGAGAAAACACCAACTTCGTCTAAGGATCGTGGAAAAAACAGTCAATTTCGTCGAAGAAACGGCAAATCTCGTCGTCGGATCGCGAAAAACGGAGAATTCTGCCGACAGATCATGAAAAAAACGGCAAATTTCGTCGAAGGATCGCTAAAAACGGTAAATTTCGTCGAAGAATCGTCAAAAAACGGTAAATTTCGTCGAATGATCTCGAAAAAACGGAAAATTTCGTCGAAGAATCGTCAAAAAACGGTAAATTTCGTCTAATGATCTAAAAAAAACGGCAAATTTCGCCGAAGTATTTCGAAAAAACGGCAAATTTCGTTGTCTAAAAGTGTGTATCTTCAAAATGTTTAGGCTGTAAAATGTTCATCAATTTGTAAATTTTGCAAAAAAAAATGTAACAAATCAGTAATTTGTGCCTCAGAATCAGTTGTAAAAGTTACACTCTCAAATTCACAACTTTTAAGATTCTTTTGTGTGTAGCATCACAAAATCTCGATAACTGGATTTTTTTTTTTTTATTATTGGTATGGAAAACTTGGAAAAGTCAGGGAAATTTATTGCTGATCTGGAATAGACACCCTGTTGTTTGTTTTATGAATATTTGGAATAAATTTCTTCAATGATAAAAAAATAAAAAGACAACTTTCCATATCATATTTAGCAAGACAATGTTTACTCATCATTTAATGAAGTCATTCAATTTTCAGTGCAAATAAGGTAAGTTTATCAAATTATGTTTTCTTACAACTTACATTACAAAAACTAGCAGTAATTACGGTATTCTTATGTTATTTGAGTTTCATACAGTTATATAATAAGTTATGGTGTAAATGGATATCAGTATTTTGCATCGGTAATTTTCAGGATTTTTCACCTGTGTGTCAATAATTTTCAGGGTTTTTTACCTTGTGTCACAATCACCCCTGGAATAGATACCGAATATTCGGTGCATCCCTAGTGTTAACCTACCCTCATACTCCTGTCTACTGTGTCATACTTAGTGGATTTCTCCACCCCCACCCCTCTCTCTTGAATTATGATGTATTTAATAGTAATTAGAATTATTAATTTGTTAATTATAGTGCATGAGGGTTCAGCTTTTTATATGCTAAGATTGTTTAGCATGATAAATTTTTTAATGTATTTTAATTTTTTAAATATTACCTTTTTAAATATATTACTTTAATTGTTTTAAGTTTTGATATTTTAAATACTTGAAATTTTAGGAAAGTGCCTTTTAATCATTCAAATTTAAAAACTTAATTGAATAAATACAGAAACTATATATAACTAATATGTATAAACACAGAAAAAATTAATCATCATTGTTTATTTAAGTCCATTTAATTTAGTAGCAAAAATATCTTTTTTTTTTTTGTATATATTGAGTAAAATAAGAATGATTTATTTTATTTCTGTTTAGATTTATGAAGAAAGAAATAACATGTATTATGTTGATTTATCCCAAATTCCTGATAATAGTATCACTAGTGATGTGCCTGTGTCAGTTCGAGATGCCTTGGTTTTCCTGGAACTGGCTGTTTTTCCTTCTGGAAACATTGTGCCTTGTAAGCATATTTCTGTCTATCATGTTTTTTCTTATTTCTGTAATTTCTTTCCGATTCTTTTAAAAGAAATGTAAGTGTGTGAGTAACAGTAAATGAGAAGAAATTTATTATTATGAACAGTATGATAAGTATTTTCTTGTTAAGGCTATACATTTTTCTTCTATGAATGTTCGGGTGGTTCACAGGATGTTTCTTGTACAATGACACCAGACTTTAAATATATTTTTATCCTTTCAATATTATATGAAATCTGTTTACTATAAACATTAAAGACAAACTAAATATAACTAATATGATTGCAAGCATGGAATTGCTTTCAATTCATGAAAAAAAAAAATCCAAGACAGGGAAAAAATATATTCCCACGGTTGACAAATGGGTGCTCATGTTCAATTTTTTAAAAATGCAAACCTGAATTAGAATTTATGTATTTTTCTAGCATTTCTAATGTAGCTCAGCAGTTAATGTATGGACAAAACACTGCTCATGCCTAAAGCTTATGCTAGTCATTATTTCTAAAGCAAATTTTAATTCTCATTGGCAAAAGTGTACGTATTAGTATTAAATACACATGACTGGCTATAGTTTTTATCCATTGGTTAATGGGCCATAAACTCTCATAAACATTGCTGCTAATTTCTTCTCAAAGTTAAATTTAATGTATTTTAACCCTTTCCGGCACAGACAAAGTCTGTTCGTAAAATGAGAAATTACTGACTGACACCGGAATTTACAGACGCCTTTTTTAGAAAATAAGAATTCCTTATTTTAAGCTTTCATTGTAGAAACAAAATTTTATTAAAATATTCTTGGTGCCATATACAAATTTGGAATTAAAATTAGGTGTGGCTGGAGTGGGACCACTGTGCCGGAAAGGGTTAAATGATATCTTTGCTTACATGCATATATTCTTTCATTGTTCTGAAATCTTATTTAAATTATAAATGTGTCACATTTGCTACATCACACAGGTCGACGTCAAAGTTCTGAAAGGAAGTATTTGCCACCTGAACGCTTAAGACTTAATGCAGATATTCCTGTTATTGTTAGTCATGTTGAAAATCCATCTCATCTATATGTTCAACAGGTAATTTTATGATAATGCTTTAAAAAGTTAGTACTTGAGATATATATATATATATATATATATAATTTAAAATTATAAATGAAAATTTTAACTTTACAACTACTTTTGATTATTGTAAAAAGACAATGGCTAATTTTTTTTTTTGGTTTTATTGAAATCGCACATTAAACTTATATGGTGTTTCAGTAACAAGAAAAATTATGAATTTTTTGTTCTTGTGCAGTTTTGGATAAAAAAATTGTTTGCAATTATTTCATAAGAAAAAAAACATCTTAGATTCTGTTTTTATAATTTTTCTTTAATAAATGGTTATTTTGTTTGTGTAAAACACATGATGAAAATACATAACTCTTCCAGAATCTTGATTTTTCAAGTATAAAAGGTTCAAGGTTCTATTTAAAGTAAGGTGATTGAAAAAGATTTTTTATAGTTATGTTACAAGGCAGTGGCGGCTGGTGAGCCAAAAAAAGAGGAGACTGTAATTGACAGCAAAACTAGGAACCCCCCACCCCCACCCTCCTTACCAGGACCACTAATCACCAACTTAGCGAAAAGTGAAATTTCACCCTTAGCGCACTCTGGTTGATTACTCCTGAACCGAGCTTCTTAGCAGCTCCAGTCTGATAATATTATCTATTATGGAAAAAAAAAAAAAAAAAAAAAGAGAGGGAATAGGAAAGGAAAGATGGATTTAATGTATTTTCTGACATAGAAATTATAGATAGAATTTTGAATATTAAAACATAATTTAAATTTTGCTATTTCCTAAAATAGATGAGCAATAATTTAGCCAATGATCGAAAGTGGGAAGAATAAACAATAAAACAATGCGTTGTGAAAAGAAGATAAAAATTTGGAATATTATAAAATAAATTAACGAATTCTTCATAGTAAAATGTAACACTTCTTACCTGAACTGAAAGATCTGCATCGCTGAAAACATAGATAAATACGATGTTTATAGTGCCACTAGAGATTAGGTGTTACTTTAAAATCTTCATATTATTAAATAATATTTATTCATGAGGCATTAAATTATTTTTAAGATTATAAAGTTGGCTTTTAATTTTAAAGGCACTCTGTAAAATATACGTTATAAATATCAGATTGATAATAAATTATAAAACACCAAAGAAAGAGACATAGGTTGAACAACACTTATTTATTCATATATCAATAAAAATTAAAAATATATAGTTTGTATAATATTAATGGTATGTGCACAACCTTACAAAATATCGTATTGACTTTAAAATTAGCTAGTTAGGATTTAGAATATAAGATGAATATAGACAAAACAAAAATTAACAGATGAATTGATAGTATGAGATGAAAAGTTTATTACGAATATCACAAAGTTTATTGGCTAGAAATCAACAGCAAAATTTATCATGAATGACGATTGATTTTTTGCTTTAATAAAAATCACGCTCTGTATGTACTGTACCAGCGAAAAATGGATGTTGAAAATTCAATAATTAGACTTCTGTATAAGCAAATATCACTAATATGATTCTTCTTAATCATACCATATCAATAGGCATTGTAGTACAGAAATATCAAAACGTAGTATATTCTTATTGAAAATGATTGTTCTCAGCTGCATCATAAGAATAGTTAATAATGAAAAAATATTACCACTGTTCTAGAACTTGCTATAATTTTCGTGAGAAAGAGGATGCTGTCCAGCTCATATCAACCACTATAAGCCGTAAAACCCTTTTTTTTTTTTTTTTTTTTTTTTTTTTTTTTGGAAATAGGACATCTTTGAGATCTTTCGTTGAATCAGTGATCATCAACGGTCCCTTCTTCCGCACTTCTGTAGCCAAACTTGAGATTCATAATAGATGTCTTTACATAGTATCAATATTAAATTTATTTACATACTATAACTTAAATGATTGCTCATAATTTGTGACGAGATTGTACTGAAAGGACTCTACTGCTGGACCTGTTTAGTCCAACAGTAGGCCAGTCAGAAAATAGTATTTTTGAGGAGCGCGGAGTGCGGACTTGTTTCCACACCCACGTCCAGAAGCGAAGAGATCAGACGCTTACGGAGATACATTGAAGTCTCCCGTTTCGCGCCGAAACTTTAATAGCCAATCAGAGACCTCCACGCTTCTACGGCGTTCAAAACTCCGGTGCAGATAATGCCACAGGAAAAATGCTTAAAGATTAAACGTAACGACTCGCAACTCAAGTTTGCGATCGCTAAAGCTAGTGCGTTGATGGAAAAAGTTAATATACGATTGGCAACCGCTGATGAATTAAAATGGCGCTTGTTTACAATTAAAAGAATATAGAAATTAGCGTTATGGTTGCCGATCAAATGAAAATAAATTTAGAAAATGGGAATTAATTAAAAATGGGAAATAAATAATTTAAATTAAAAAAATAAATAAATTAATTTAGCATAAATGAATTTTAATAATAATAAAAAAGCAGATGTTATGTTCGTGTCATAACATTTACCCACGGCCTATAGAAAAAAATAGAAAAAAAAATTTGAAGCTGTGGCATCAAATCGAAACAAGAATTTTGAAAATTTAAACTATGGACGGAGATGAACTGGAACCTTAAAGTTAAATGAAAAATTTAAAATTAGCTGAATCCCAACTACCTAAAACATGACACTTATATACCAAATGAAAACATATCAAAATATACTATATACAAATATAAAACAAAATCAACAATAGTAGTACTATCGCATAAAACACATACAATAACCATGAAAAGATTAGGCATCAAAATTGACTTCTTAAAACTATATATACATTGCGATATCGACTTAAAATAGAAACCAATAAATGCCAAACACAAAAAAAAAATTTACACACATATATACACACAAGTTAGATTGTTCAGGTAAGTTTTAAAAAAAAATTTCACCATGAAGAAAACAAGAGAAATTCATCCAAGACTTCAATGGAATATAACACACAAGGTAAGTGCATAAATTTTACATATTGACAATTGACTCTCTCAATTACCCAACATAACTTGCCAAGTAGATTTGGCATTGTAAAAAGCAAGTAAAAATAAATAAAGTCTCAAAATGAAGAGCTTTAACCTTAAATTTATCAAATTATTGCACATAATGAGATCCCTCCAGAGAAGTTAATTGGGCCTAAATAACATCCCTAACATTTTTGTAAAATAAAGAGTTATCAAAATATGTACACGAAATTTGGAAAATTTTTAAGAGAAGAACAACATTCGAAAACCTTAAGAGAATTTAAATAAATTTTTTCATATGAAACTTAATCTACTGAGGAGAAACAGAACCTAAAAATTTTTTGAGACCAATATCAATTTATAGCATAACACCAATTGTTCTATGGCAAAAAGCGAAGGAAGTCTCCTTATGGCTTTGCCTAACAATGGTGCAAACAGTAGAACATGAATTTGTACAACACTATCTATCTATATACATGTGATTTTATTAAAGTGTGCACACTGTGTAGAAAGGTTAAAAAAAAATATTGTATGCTCAACCAAAATTCAGAGTAGCCTGCGCATGCTATTGATCTCTAAACCTAGCAGAACTAACAAAATCTTCCTTATTTAAAAAAAATAGTAAATCTTCCTCAATTTGAAAATACTATCCGAACAGACTAAAGAGATATACTCAAGAGAATGCAAGATAGCCTGAGGTCAGAAAAAAAATTTAAAACAAATCATGCTACTTTTATCATTATTCTTTATCATTTTTCACTTTTTTCATTTATTTCTTTATTCATTTCATTTATTTTTCATTTTATATATATATTTTTTTTTTTTTTGTCTCAAAAATAAACTTTTTATCATTTGTTGTTGTTTTAATTATTTTTTCAATAGGATGTTAAATGAGTATACTCTTATTAGAAATGATAAAAATTTTGCACACTCCTCAGCAATAAATATATCTATTAAACTTAATGAAAAATTTTTTACTCATAAATATTTTATGAATTGGACTGTAATTCTCTCTAATTATGACACCAGAAAAATAATTAAAATCTATTGTCAAAATTGAAATACAAATAACTACAAGATTGAAGATTAACTATAGCAAAAAAAATTAATAACTAAAGATTCTATCAAAATTCTACTCTGCCACCCGAAAACTGGAGAGCCCCAAGAGACATTATGCTCTTTTGTGCGGAAACCCATGTCAGCCAGCTAGAATGCAGGATTCTTACATCTGAGTAAAAAAAAATTGTGCCTTTATAGTGGCCAAATATCTAAGAAATTTTTCCACCTGAGTTATCAAAAGATCCGTCTCAAGGAACACAATCTAATTATAACAACTCCTGACAAAATAAAAAATCAATAAAAAAGGTAATTGAAAAATTTAGCTATTTCATACGGAAACTTTTAGAAATTTCTCTCCGCCTGCGTTATCACAATGATCATTCACAAGGGTACACAGTCAATAAACTGAGCCTTTATAGAGGAGATAGATTTAAAAAATTTTCCTAGTAAAATTTAAAATTAAGGAGGATATTGACTTATTGCTATAGTAAAATTAAAAAAAAAATATCTAAGGGGAATTGGTGTCACGAGAGATAATCATAAAAGTATTTATCAAAAAGAATAATTTTGAATTCTAAAAAAAAATCTTGTTACAAATATAGCTTTGTATGTTAAAATTTTGCTCTGACAGAAATTTGAGATTTATTTATCAATGAATATTCCAAAACTTATTTTATTTTATATTGAAATATATTATATCAAATTTTAAGTAAACTGTAATCAAATAGAATTAAAAGTGCTTGAAAGGACAAGATATTTTTTCTTTAAAAAAATTTCCACCAAATATAACTGATTCTCCCTCCTGTGTGCTTATTACACAAATCAGGAAAAATTGAAAACCAAAGATAAACCCAATTAAAATTTTGCTTAGAAACCAATTACAGACTTTAATTAGAAAATTATTACTAAAGTTAAAAATGTTATTGAAAATTTATAGTTATTGCTATATACTGAAAATATTAAAATCAAATTGAAAAGAAATTTATAATTAAGTAAATTTTAAAACAAATATCAGGAAAAATGTCAAATTAAAATCTTTTACAAACTGAAACCCTTCATAAACCAATTAAGGAATAGAAGCAGATAAAAAAAAATTAAAACTCAAACATAAATCCCAAATATTAATAAAATTTACACGGACTGATAGTTCCATGCATCATTCTCGGGTACTTTTTAGCAACTAGCAAGGAGAGTACCACTTAACCAGGATGACATTTAAACTACCAATGAATAATACCGACCAAGGCATTATTTGAACACTTAAATTTAAATTTGAGGAAGTAAATCTATGGAGAAAAAAAAAATTTAGAAAATTTGCCTGTAGAGATAGAAATAGGAATTTTTTTTAAATATTTAACCTTCAAAGCCATTAAATTCACCTATAACAGTCATAAAAATTTTATAAACAGAAAGTTACCATTAAAATTGAAACATATTGTCTGAGAAAAATAAATAAAGCTTAAATTTTGTAACAGAAAATAAAAATATCAAAATATACCCTTTTAAAGAATAAGTTTAAATAATGCAGAATATTTCATTTAAATGAAATTAAATAATATATTTTATCACAGCCATTTTTAAAGAGAGTCAAGAAATTTAAAATGCACCTTGTATAACCAATATTACTCTATGTAAATTCAAATTGCAAAACTTAAAAATTATGTACATAAACACACAATGCAGAAATTATTAAAAATAAATATTTTAAAGTGAAGAAAATTTATATTCAAAGATGAATTCTGCCAAATGTAAAATTGTCTGGATCAGGGACAAAATTATAAATAGAAAGCAAAAGTGATCAATTTCTGCTAACTCATGCATAAATCAATTTGAACACAAATTTGAAGATGAATATTGCAATTAAAATATTGCACATGAAACTATTACTTTAAAGTATTGTTATTAAATAGTTTTCACTATATAAAATTTTTAAATTATATAACAGTTATATCTATATATATATATTTTAAAATCACAACAGTAATGAATTTTATATCATTCTTCTTCCGTATTATCAAGTACCAATATAGCAACAGGAAAATAAAAATTTTTAAGTATTTATATTTGAAGTCATGGATAAATTCTAAAATTATATATTAAAATGTAAAATTGATATTTTACAAAGCATAACCCAGAAAGAACTCCCGAGATGAAAACAAAAATATATATAGTTCGAGGGTTTGTACCGGCACCATTTAATATTATGAAAAAAAAAAAAAAAAAAAAAAGAGAGGGAATAGGAAAGGAAAGATGGATTTAATGTATTTTCTGACATAGAAATTATAGATAGAATTTTGAATATTAAAACATAATTTAAATTTTGCTATTTCCTAAAATAGATGAGCAATAATTTAGCCAATGATCGAAAGTGGGAAGAATAAACAATAAAACAATGCGTTGTGAAAAGAAGATAAAAATTTGGAATATTATAAAATAAATTAACGAATTCTTCATAGTAAAATGTAACACTTCTTACCTGAACTGAAAGATCTGCATCGCTGAAAACATAGATAAATACGATGTTTATAGTGCCACTAGAGATTAGGTGTTACTTTAAAATCTCATATTATTAAATAATATTTATTCATGAGGCATTAAATTATTTTTAAGATTATAAAGTTGGCTTTTAATTTTAAAGGCACTCTGTAAAATATACGTTATAAATATCAGATTGATAATAAATTATAAAACACCAAAGAAAGAGACATAGGTTGAACAACACTTATTTATTCATATATCAATAAAAATTAAAAATATATAGTTTGTATAATATTAATGGTATGTGCACAACCTTACAAAATATCGTATTGACTTTAAAATTAGCTAGTTAGGATTTAGAATATAAGATGAATATAGACAAAACAAAAATTAACAGATGAATTGATAATATGAGATGAAAAGTTTATTACGAATATCACAAAGTTTATTGGCTAGAAATCAACAGCAAAATTTATCATGAATGACGATTGATTTTTTGCTTTAATAAAAGTCACGCTCTGTATGTACTGTACCAGCGAAAAATGGATGTTGAAAATTCAATAATTAGACTTCTGTATAAGCAAATATCACTAATATGATTCTTCTTAATCATACCATATCAATAGGCATTGTAGTACAGAAATATCAAAACGTAGTATATTCTTATTGAAAATGATTGTTCTCAGCTGCATCATAAGAATAGTTAATAATGAAAAAATATTACCACTGTTCTAGAACTTGCTATAGTTTTCGTGAGAAAGAGGATGCTGTCCAGCTCATAACAGCCACTATAAGCCGTAAAACCTTTTTTTTTTTTTTTTTTTTTTTGGGAAATAGGACATCTTTGAGATCTTTCGTTGAATCAGTGATCATCAACGGTCCCTTCTTCCGCACTTCTGTAGCCAAACTTGAGATTCATAATAGATGTCTTTACATAGTATCAATATTAAATTTATTTACATACTATAACTTAAATGATTGCTCATAATTTGTGACGAGATTGTACTGAAAGGACTCTACTGCTGGACCTGTTTAGTCCAACAGTAGGCCAGTCAGAAAATAGTATTTTTGAGGAGCGCGGAGTGCGGACTTGTTTCCACACCCATGTCCAGAAGCGAAGAGATCAGACGCTTACGGAGATACATTGAAGTCTCCCGTTTCGCGCCGAAACTTTAATAGCCAATCAGAGACCTCCACGCTTCTACGGCGTTCAAAACTCCGGTGCAGATAATGCCACAGGAAAAATGCTTAAAGATTAAACGTAACGACTCGCAACTCAAGTTTGCGATCGCTAAAGCTAGTGCGTTGATGGAAAAAGTTAATATACGATTGGCAACCGCTGATGAATTAAAATGGCGCTTGTTTACAATTAAAAGAATATAGAAATTAGCGTTATGGTTGCCGATCAAATGAAAATAAATTTAGAAAATGGGAATTAATTAAAAATGGGAAATAAATAATTTAAATTTAAAAAATAAATAAATTAATTTAGCATAAAGGAATTTTAATAATAATAAAAAAGCAGATGTTATGTTCGTGTCATAACATTATCAACTCCATAATAACTTGTACATATTTCAGCACTTCTTTATTGGTTAGGACCAGGGCTTGATTTTTAAGGAAAAAAGTACCGCAGACCTAATGTTCTGCGGTACTAACATCCGTAGTGTACCACCCCTCAACTCCGCTGTCACTCCAATAAGCATATTTATATTTCATACATTATTTTCAAAATTTAGAGCTTTTTTTTTTATTTAGCAAAATAAAAATTTTAAGTACACCTATCTGCGTATACTTAGCTATCAACTATTCCACTTTTTAGTTATTACTACTTCCAAATAGAAACCTTTGCCTAATCTTAATGTTAACTAATCGCAGAATTCTGTGATTAAGCTCAGTATTATGATTCGAAAATAGTGTTAATACAAAAAATCAATAGTTTGCAGCTAGGCAGAATAGAAAAAGACTATTTCTGTTTACTCTTTATTCTGATCAAAATAGCATTAGAATGATTTGAAATGGAAATAAATAAAATTTTGAATTTAAGACAGAGCTCGAGCCTGCCCAAACCCGAAAGCTGATATAAAAATTGTTCATCTATATAAAAATATTCATCTCCATCTGTTACGTGAGCGACACATTATGTCACTTATAATTGTTTTGATACAAAAGAAGGCAAAAGAGTGGAGATGAGGGGGAAAGGTTTTTATGTAATTACTGTCCATAAATGGTAGTGTAACAGAACTCTTTTGTTTTGTCATATACAATAACTATAAATGTTATATACATCCTTTCCAAGAAAAAACATGCTATAGGTGACTTTAACAACATACTAAAATTACACTAATGCCAGCATTCTAAAAAACCCCACATTTAAGCACTTAAAAAAAAAATTTCATAAATTAGTTTCATAAAATCATTTTATTAAGATTTTATATCTATAGTGTAGATATGTAATTTTAAAATACTGTGATTCTTAAATATTTGCTTTAATTTTTTTTTTTTTTTTTTTTTTTTTTTTTTGTTATACCTCATTTAAATATCCTTGCTCATTTAAATATCCTTAGTGTTTTTTCCCTTTTAAAATTTATTTAACATTTTCAGATTTCTACTGCTTCCTATTTATCTTCAATGATATTTGAAATGAGCGATGCCTATTGTCGGGACAATAATACACTGCTTCACAGTATATATGCTCCTCATGTTGGTAAGTGCCATTGCCTGTAAAGTATATTTAAATAAACATAAAAGTGAAATAAATTTCTTAGACCTGATTAAATGAATATAATATTTTCTACATCTTGATCAGAAGTATTAACTGGTATGTATGTACGATGTATCAACAAAATGCGTGTAAAAAATGAAAGAATTTATTCAAAATATAGAGATGTGTTAATAATACAGGATGATTCATTGCTGCATGTAAAAATTTTGTGTGGTGGTACAGTTCACTAAAACAATCACTGTATAGGAAAGCTAGGTCGCAATCTACTTAAGTCTTAAATACAGGGTGTCTCATTGCAAGTTGAACCCACATTTTCATTCAGCTATTTAAGAATAATTAAAGTATTTTACCGATATTTTTAAAACAAATACTTTGCTTTCTATGAAATGTGATAACATCCTGAAAATGGCTAGAAATTGTATACAAACAACACTGATCGAGACACTCCATAATTTGGAATATAACTCAAAGTACACATGGATCACTGACCTAATTTAATTGACCTTGTGGTGATATCTATTACATTTCACACAAAGTGAAGTAAGTCTGTTCAATATATCAGTAAAATATCTCAATTACCATTAAATTGTGAATGGAAACTCGAGTTCGACTAGCAGTGAGGTACCTTATATTTATGACTAAATAAGTGGATTGTAACCTAGCTTTCCTATGCAAAAAAGGTTTGTTTCAGTGAGCTGTACTATCACTCAAAGTTTATACATGTGGTAGCAAATCACTGTTTCTGCTATTTTGGCAGATTTAGAATTGTGTAACATTGCTTTGAACTAGACTCAGTGCATAGCTGCCAGCTTCTATGATTTTTTGTGACCACTATTTCTGAATAGTAATAGTTTCCTTATTTATTTACAGATTTCTATGATTAAATGAGAAGATTACTATTTGGAAATAGTTGTGACAAAAAATCATAGAGGTTGGCAGCTATGTGAATATCTGAAGTACAGTGAAACTCCAATTATCTAAACTAATGTAAAGTCTTCCCAGCACAGTCTGGATATGCAGAATTCTAGTGATTGGGACCCATCGTAACAAAAAGTTTAGGGTATAAAATAAATAATTTCTTTAAAATCATATACATGTTCAACGTATATTAAGCTTACCTTTTAATAAGATCAATTTTACTACAAATAATTTTTTTAAACTGCAGTATTTTCTTACATTTAGATATGTTCCAACAAAGTTAATTGTTTTGCTGCAGACCATAAGTACTGACTTAGACCAAATACTTTGAAAATTCCAATTAAATATAAATTTTATCGTTGGTTTAATTAGGAATTTAAAGTAAATCATATTTTTATGAATGGATGTACTCTTCCCATTTCAATGGGGGGGTTTTTCCCTTAAAATGCAATTTATTTCTTTATATTGACCCAGATATTTGGCAATCTGCATGACTGAACTTCTGATAGTTGGAGTTTTATTGTATCATAACAGTTATGAATGGCTTATTTTCAAAAAACATTATTAGTGTATGTGTGATTATTCATGAGTGATACTTGAGATAGGCATTTCAAAATATGCATGTATTGTTAGTTTAATTTATTGTATCTTATGCATAATATTGAAAAAAATCTGTCATAATTTGTACCTGATTCATATGTTTTCTACCTTATCTGAATTATTCATGTGCATTTTTTTCTTTAATATCTTTTTTTAGGTATGATATGTGCTGCTCAATTCAGTGTTGATAAACAATGGTATCGTGCTCAAATAATTGGGTTACCCGGAGGTGCCAATGTTGAAGTACAGTATATTGATTTTGGAAACACTGAAATCATTCATCACAAATATATTCGAAAGTTATTTGACAAATTTTCTAAACTGAACATTCAAGCAATACCTTGCAAGTTAGCTGATGTTACTTACAACCAAGATCGTAGTTGGTCTCCAGCTGTAAGTTTGTTTTAACATATTGCTAAGTATTTCTTTTTAACACTTTCCCACATAGTTGAAAAGTGTTTATGGCTTCAGTTTGTCTGTCAGGGTTCATACTCATCAGGAGATTCTGGGGTAAATCCAAAAAATTCCCCAAGCCTGGGAAAACCTGGTAAAATGATCGGCTACTCTGGGAAATGAGGGAAATCACTGCTATTTGCTTGCTTTGTGATGATGTTGTAATGAAATCAAACTAAAACACACTTTCTAACATTGTGAAATATAGAATTGGAAAGTAGCCACTTTTTCTCTCATTAAATATAACATATGTGATATTTAATCTGTGTTCCTTCTAATATCTGGCAACATCCATTCAGAAATGGTTCCAGCCATTGCAAATTTATATATTCGATTCAAACGCTATAGTCTACTCAAAGTGCAAGGATCACATCATTAACAATGTTTCAACTGGTACTGCATGCGGTGAGACCCTGAGCGCCGCACTGCCAGATCTATTGTTTGAGGGCTACCATGAAATAGTCAGCGAGGATATAAGGAAGAAAGTTGGAAATACTATAAAAGCACAAAGTTAAAAGTTGGAAGATTTATGCAGTTTAAGTTTCTAGAGAAAAACTGAAACGTTCACATAAGTTCTATGGAAGCATCAACGGAAGAAGATTACACAGACCAAGTGGCATCATGACACCCAAACTATGTATGATGACTAGTAGCGGCAACAGCTTCGAAATAATTCCTGTGAATCTGGGGATTCTTTGGCAAGAGCCGAAAACTTCTAACGAAGTGAGATTTTCAGAGCCAGAAAATACAGACCCCTACCCCATCTACAGCTGAATCGGTTAACCTTTTACCTAATACACTACAAATTAATAAAAGGAATTGTATGAAAATTTTATTTCATGTTGATATAGTGTTAACTAAAATATAAATGCCAAAATAATACCCTTTCCAAAAATTAACATTAAGGTAAAGTACCCAGTAGTTGACACTGAACCAATACTTGACACTTTTTTAGAAACAGTAGTGTAACAAGAAAACGTCACAGGTAGGAACATGAGAGACACAGAATTTTTAAAATCTATCACCTTGTGGCAAAACTGAGAACTAAAACTATAAACAGTCGAGCCCAATTCCAATATGGCTGAAGACAACAAAGAAGCATGTGTGCAAAGTTGAATTTTTCGAATTTATCTTAAGAAAAGTGATAAGGATCGCACATTACAGTAAGTATTAAAACCCGTAATTTATCTTAATTTCTGGTTATGTTTTGATTGATATTGATTATTTCGATGTCCAAGAATTGTATTGGAATAAAATTGATGCATTTTGTGCAAAATAGCGGGAGTGAGTGTGAGTGTCAACTATTGAATATGAAAAGAAACAGATTTTCAAAAGTTGACACCCAGTGTCAACTACTCGCTCATGTTGGGGTTTTGTTAATCTAATTCAGTGCAATGAAAATAAGCTGGGATCTACCAGATAAATTCATGACTGACCTTTGAAAAACTAAAAATGCATTTAAACCAATAGATGACACAGGGTGACAATTATTGAAATTAGGGAGTGTCAACTACTAAAATTAATTATTTATTTTTTTATTTTGCTAATTAACGGTTCTTATCATTATGTCTTCATATGGGGCAATTAATATAGTAATATAATAATAAAGAGTATTTATTATTATTAATTTAGGCCCCGCTGCAGTCAGTGTCAATTACTAGTTCACGAAGGTGTCAACTACTAAACTCTCACGTTCACGATGGTGTTAACTTCTGGACAAAAATCATGTTTTCATATCCCCTAGTAATTTTTACAAAATGTATTCATTTCGGGACATTAAACGTTATGATTTTGTGGGAAAATGTTCAAACCCCCTAGTAATGAATGATCTAACTGTTTCCCTTAATTGAAAACTGCACGAACCAAAGGCGACGAACGCCAAAAAATTCCTTAAGGTGTCAACTACAGGGTACTTTACCTTAAATACAATTAAGTTAAAGGATACGTTTAAGTAGCGTCAGTATTAAACATTCAATAAAATATCCACACTTTGAAAATGAATCAAAGCATTTAGAAACCTATGTGACATATATGTGACATATTATAACAAGAACATTTTTTAAAAAAAATCTAGTCTTGATAATATTAAGAAAAAACAATTTTTTTCTCGTTTACAAACATTTCAAGTCCTGCATTTTGATTGAGCCTTTGATTGTATTTTGCTAAGTGCGCCCAATTTACAGTGGCCTCTATTCGATACAAATATTGGCCAATGATATCCTCTATTTTGCAGGCAAATGTCGTTGAAAACAGAAATGATTGTTTTTTTTCTTTTTGAAGACACTGCACTTGAAGGGGCTTTAAGATCGTCAACTGAAACGCAATGTTTATGCTCTAGAAAAGATATAGATTCATGTGTTTCTATATATGTTATGTGGGAATTCACAAGGGTCATTTCAACATAGCAAAAAAGAGCCGATGCTACCATTTTTTGGACTTTCTGTTCCTATCATAGAAAGACTGCAACGTACCTGATTTGTTAACACCACTCTCTTTAACTAAAGTGGGTTCTGAGACTTCGGTTTGTGTGTCGTCTTTGGGCTTTCTAACGACTTGTAAGTGCCAACCGAAAACTGGTTTGGTAAATAAATGATAATACTATGCTAATTCATACTCTAAGTAAACGCTTCCCAACCTTTTTTTCTTCACGTACCCTTGCTTGGGATATCCATTTCGGAGTACACCCTTTTATCAGAAACACACCCCCATCCCTCTCCTCACTCATATGACGCAAATATGCTTTTTTAAAATTAGTAATCTACTCATTAAAAAGAAGAAAGCTTTCCTAGTAATATAAGTTAGTGCCATAACCCCTCCTATTCGAAGACGAAAATAAGGGTATGATTTTCAATGCGTTTTAGAATAAAACATTAGGAGCAGTAATTAAGGCGTTCTGCAATTATTATTAAAAATGGAACAGTAAGATAAATGTGGTATGAAAGTAATATTGTATAATGATCAATGACAGTTTTCGCGAAGATGGGGGTAAATGTATAAGTACTAATGCTTTTGACCATTGAATTATCAATGAGTTATGTCTAGTGGGCCTTTCGCCTCATTTTGAGCGTAGCATATTGGAATTACACATGAGACTAATTTTCTAATCCAAAAAATATGTTTTTAGTAAACCATTTTTGTGATTTCTGCCATTACCGTTATTATTTGTACATACCCCCTGCAGACCCTCCACGTACCCCAGGTTGGGAACCGCTGCTCTAAGTGTTAACTGTATTCTAACAAATATGGAAGAAAAATATCATTCACCTTCTTTCAGTATTTTTGCGAGGATTTCAAATAATTTCAAAAGCAAGCTGGAGATCAAAATATGGCTGACTCAAATGCATGAACAGACGCTGAAATAAATATTAAAATAAAAAATAAAAAATCGATAATTATAACTGCTGCTTCCATCTAGGGAGTTTAAAATTAATATAAAGCATTGATCCTTGAAGGTCTTATCAGTATTGTACAAATAGACCCTGTTCTATAGGACGGACTAACAACATGTACTTAGGAGTACAGTCAGTAGATAAAGGATTAAAAGAAATCCTTGAATGACCGCACAGTCCTGTAATTAAAAGGGAAGAGGAAATTCAAGAGAATGCTTTCTGTCCTGACATCATAAAAATGGCACGAGATGGAAAGTGTCAAGCACCAGAAGAAACAAGAGGAAGGTTAGCAAAAAGAAGCAAAACCGAGAGAAAGAGTTGTGATAAAGATATATCACAGTTTTATCTTTTTAATTATTTTATATTTCAGTTCATCGTATTTCTGTATTTTACAACCTTTCCAGTTTATTTGCTGCTCATTTAAAGGCTATTTTATCGGCAGCCGTCGTCGCTGCGCAAGTTGTTTTCTCTGCAAGGCATTCTGCGTTCGTTTCAATCGGCGCTGAGCTGTGACTGTTAGCAATTCCCTCAGTTTCTTTTCATATCACTTATAAATAATTGGTTTATATATTACATTATATTTATTTAGTTATTTTATATTTCGAACTTACCTTTATGCTTTGCAGCTTTTCATATTGTTTCATTTATCCATACGACATTAACGTTATATTTTTCACGTGCTTTGAAATCGGGTCGCGATGTTTTCCTGCCAAACACATCGACGATCTGTAATCAAATGGACAGTAGCGGTGTTTGCTGAGAGATGGCGCTGTTAATCCAAGAGCGTACTTTCGGTTTCGACACGTGCATTGGCGATGACCTTGTACCGTGATTGGTTGGAGCTGGGGGCAGTTCCTGTTTACGTTTTTCATTCACGCCGTGTGCCGGCTGAGACGATGTGTATATATAGTATCATTTACGGTAGTTGAGTGTGGCTGATATGTTGTTTTGGAAATATGAAACATCTGTGGTTGTTTTGAACGGTGTTTGTTTTTGGAAGAATTCTGGATTATACTGGAAGGCAATGATGAATGAATTGATAGTTGATGAAGTATTTCTTTTTGAGCTTATTTATCAGCACGTTTTTAATCTGAATATTGTTGCAGTTTAATGAGATACTTAATGTTTATAGAGCTTTTAAAACTTTTAAAATGAGCATCGGAGCGATATGTTTAGTGATAAAATTCGTAATTGTTTTTAACTTTTGACATCATCATTCTTTGTTTCATCATCTAAATTATGTTTTAGTTTCAAGAATATTTTCTGTTTTACAAATGCTGTTTTTTTTTTTTTTTTTTTAAACGATTTAATAAAAGCTGATGTTTTATTTTAACTTATTTGGTCATCATTTTAGTTTCTTTTACACTCACTGCTCATGGAAATTATGAATAGAAACAACTGCATTTTTAACTACATTTTTACATGGTCTTTATTTCAGCATACGCTTTCAGTTGCAAATTATTCTCTGCTTAGTAATAGGATGTATTAATATAGTGCAATAATATAAATATTATAGGAGCTTTAGTTTTGCACTAGTTATATGAGTAGTCTCATATAACATTGAGGTTATGGGCCCTTTTTTTATAAGACCCATGTATTTGTATAAGACCCATGCAGTTTTTACCTTCATAGGTATTAAATATTATTGCAGTGAAGTGTTTAACTACGGCCTTTAGTGATTAATTAGTGAATTTTAGAAGGGGGGGGCCGTTAGTTTTTATGATGACCAGTAATTAACAGTGTGGAAAAAAAAAAAAAAATTTTTTTGAAATCTTGATTTTTTTTTTTTTTTTTTTGAGAAATTAAAATGGCAATGATGCAATCTCAGATACAAAAGCTCAATTCCAGTAATTACGCCAATTGGCAGGCAGACATGAAGTATTTATTGATGGAAAAGAATGTCTGGGAAATTGTTGCTGAAATTGAAAAAGTACCAGTCGTAGTAAAGGATGGAGAGTTTACTGAAAGAGATGTAAGAAATTTTCATATTCGAGAAAAATTGGCACTTTCCACTATCTATCTTAATATAGAGCCGAACTTTAGAAAAATTGTTGAAAATTGTGATAATCCAATAGATGCCTGGAAGAAACTCCGTACCCATTTTTACCCAGATACTAGAAGTCGTCATATGCAAGTATTCACTGAGTTGTGCGAGTGCAAAATTGCCAGTGGAGAAAGTATTAATTTATATGCCTCCCGACTCTTGAGAATTGCAAACCAACTTAAAAGTATTAACAAAAATTTTGACGATGTCTATGTGACTTTCCAGTTACTAAGATTTTTGCCGACTAAATTTGATAGTATGGTACAAGCTATTCTGAGGTGGAAAGAGCAGGACTTTGTTTTTAATGATGTTGTAACGTCGCTGGTCGCTGAAGAGACGAGACTTAGTTTGAGAGACCGTGATCATGGAAAAATTTATGTGGAAGCACAGTCGCTGCAGTTCCAGAAAAGAAATAGAAAGAAAGTGATATGCTATTTTTGCAAAAAGATCCTTCGCCATTGAAAAGGAGTGAAAGCCCTCATGTTGAACGAGCATTCTTTGGACGTAAGCTTGGATCCCCACAGAGAGACAGAAATCGATACAACAGTTCCCGTGGACCTGGTGAAAGGATGAGAAACCAGTCTAGAGACAATAGAGTAAGAAGTCCCCAACGTAAGTCTTATACATCTTTCTTTTTGTCTCAAGCAAATTTGGTTAATGGAGAGGCTGACTGGGTCTTTGATACTGCAGCTTCCCATCATTTCTGTAAAGACAGGGATCTGTTTGTTGAATATACTCCTCTTAATGATGAACACATGGCAGTAGCTATTGAAGGAGTAACTTTTCCTATTGTGGAAAGGGGAACAATAAAACTTAAATTTGGTCAAAGGATCTTGATGTTTAAAGATGTTATGTATTCACCTAAATTAAGACGTAATTTGATATCTGGTCCACGTTTAGACAAAAATGGGGCTTATTTTACTGGTGGAGGTGGTGAAGTGAGGATATCTTGCGACGGACAACCTCTATTTAAAGCTAACTTAAAAATGGGGTATATTACCTTCATCCTAAAATTCCAGTTAGAGGTAACAAGAGAGTTACTTTTGAGGCATCATCTGTTAGTAAAAATGATGATATGACTGTTTGGCATCGACGGTTAGCTCATGTTAGTCCTTATTTAATAGTACATACTTGTAGAAATACTGGTGCTAGGGGTTTACCTGTTTTGAGAGAAGGGGAGTTTAAATGTGAAGTTTGTAAACTAAATAAATACAGGAGGACATCTTTTAAGTCTAGGAATTTTACTAGATCCAACTTTCCACTAGAGCTCTTATTTACTGATGTCTGGGGGCCATGCCATATAAGTGGTAGACAGGGGGAGCGGTATTTTCTTTCAATAATTGATGATTATTCACGAAAAGTATCCTTGTACCCTATGAGGGAAAAATCAGAGGTTTTTGAAATTTTGAAGCAACATATTAACCGTGCAGAAAGGTTTTTGGGTAGGCAGGTTAAGGCAATAAAGTCTGATAATGGCAGGGAGTATGTGAATTGGAATTTGAAGGAATACTGTGCTGAAAGAGGTATTAGTCACGAGTTAACGAACACGTTTACCCCGGAACAAAACGGCGTGGCCGAGCGATACAATCAAACAGTAGCGGATGGAGCCAGAACCATGTTAAAGGAAAGTGGTATGGATTTGAGTTTTTGGCCAGAGGCTATGCTCCATTTTACTTACACGTGGAATCGTTTGTGTCGTAAGAATCAGGTGAAAACACAATTTGAACTTTTTGGTGGTACAAAGCCCTCGGTAAGACATCTAAAACCTTTTGGATGTGTAGCATATGTAAGTATCCCTCGTCAGAAACGATTAAAATTAGACTCTAAAGCTTGTAAAGGATACATGGTGGGATATGCTTTTAAAACAAAGGGTTATCGTATATGGTTGCCAGATAGCGACAAAATTGTTAAAACCATAAATGTGTCATTCGATGAGAATACCAGTTTTAAGCAGAGTATTGATGGAGCAGTGCTGGGCACCATTCAGGAGGAGTTGCAGTGGGTTCCTGCTACTGGAGGTGTTTTCGAGGAAGAAGACGTTGTTGAGGAAGTCAGACCCATTTCTGACCGCTCCAACGACTCCCTTGAATCACTTTCTGGTGCAGAAAGGCAGGAGTCTTCTTTGGGAGATGGTTCTCCTTCTACATCTCAACCTACTTTGCGAGACACTCACTGGATGAGAAAAATTGTCCCAAGAAAAACTGGTTCTCGTACAGATGTATATTATTTTGACATAGATAATAACTCTCAACGTCTAAGATCATCAAGGGAAGTGATGGATTACTGTAGGGATAACAATGTAAATTTTGAACCTAACTTATTTGATTTTAGAGGGAATAATACATATGAAGGAGTGGTGTCAGATCCTAGTGTAAGTGGTCCTAGTGTTGATATCTGTCAATCGCAATCTTGACTATATGATCTGGTAATTCCCAGGACACATAAACAGGCAGTAAAATCAGATCAGTGTGAGGAATGGAGGAAAGCTATGAAAGAGGAAATTGATACAATGAAAGAAAGAGGCGTGTGGCATTTGGCCGAACTACCACCAGATGTAAATCCTGTAGGCTGTAGATGGGTGTATACGGTAAAGAAGGATGATTCGGGAAAGATTGTTAGATTTAAATCTCGTTTGGTGGCACAGGGATTTAAACAAATAAAAGGTGAATCATATGACGAAACGTTTAGTCCAGTAGTAAATTTCAGTGTCATTCGTTTTTTCTTTTCTTTACTAGTATCTCTTAAAAACATGGTTACACACCCAATGTGACGTTAAATGTTCCTATTTATATGCACCTCTTTCAGAAAATGTATTTATGTCACAGCCACCGGTTTTGTTGAGCCAGGTAAAGAGAAATTATTTTGTAAGTTGGATAAGGCAATATACGGTTTACATCAATCTGGTCGTGTTTGGTTCTATGAGATTAATCGCGTTCTTTTAGAAATTGGCTTTGTGAAACTGGAATGGTGTAATTGTGTCTATGTGTTGGATTCAGACTTAATTTTACTGTTATATGTGGATGACATAGTTCTTTTTGGCAGGTATAAGAAGATAATAGATAGAGCTCTGGAACTTTTGCGTAGACATTTTGATTTGAAAATATTGGGCAAAACGAGAAAATTACTTGGGGTCGAGTTTGAGGAAGATGGAAATAACTTGCGGATTCACCAAAAATCCTATATTAAAGAGGTGTGTAAAAGGTTTGAGTCGTACAGGTTTCCTATTTCATCTCTACCAATTAGTAAGGGCTCAGTCTATTCAAAAGCAAATTGTCCTAAGTCTGATGAAGAGCGTAGAGAAATGTCACAGTTGCCGTATCGTAGTGTTTTGGGTTGTCTTTCCTTTTTGGCTAATAGATCTCGTCCGGATATTAGTTATGCTGTGAATATCTATAGTCAGTTTCAGTCAGATCCAGGAAGAGAACATTGGTATGGTTTGCTCAGGTTGTTAGGATATGTAAATTATACTCAGGATATGACCCTCAGTTTATCATGTATAAAACCCCAGTTAGTCACTTACTCAGATGCAGACTTTGCAGCCAATAGAGACGATAGAACCTCGTTAGGTGGTCAGATTGTTTTCTTGGGTAACTCTCCCATTTCATGGCGAACATTTAAAGAGAAAAGTGTTAGTTTGGCAACAATGGAGGCTGAGTTCATAGCCATGACCGAAGCAACGAAGGAACTTCTTTGGTTTGATAGAATCTTGAGTGAGTGTTATAGAAGGAAGGTTATCACTGGGGAAAGGGTAAAATCAGTATTATATGTAGACAACCGGGCCACTATAGATTTCGTAAGATCACCCATTGAGAATCATAGGAGTCGACATATAGATGTCAAGCTGTTTTTTGTACGGGATTTGGTTAATGAAAATACTTTTGATTTAAATTTTGTCCGGAGCAAGGAAAATCTGGCTGATATCTTTACTAAACCCCTCACCAAGTTTGAATTAAAAAGATTCATTGAATATGTCTTTAGAGTTTGTTCTTGAAGCATTTTTGAAAGTTTGCTGTTTTAGAATTGTTTTATATTATTCTGTTTCTAATTTTGTATAAGAATGTATTAAATGTATTAGATGTGTATTAGAATCTAACTTATATTGTTCAGAAATTATATTTTGTTTAAAAGGTATTTGCTTGGTGGACATTTAAAGTTCCACTGGAATGTGGTGATGCTTCTTGATAATCCATTCCTTGGTGTCCGAACGGCCCCGGGATGCGACTCGCAGGGGTGCAAATGTAATCTAGTCAGAGTGGCATCTGGGGGTGGGTTTATCAGTTGTTGTTGCCACAGGAAGGTCTTTTCGCGGGCATGTTATATTTATTTCAGTTAGTCCCATTTTATTTAGTTAATATATGGAAATGCCACATTATATCCCGTTTATCTTGCAAAATGCTTATGTTATTGTCTCCAATTATTTAAATTGTTGTTGTATTAGTTTATATTAAATTTTTGGGTTGCAACCTATTTATTTCTATATTTAATTGTTTAAATTGTATTTTTGGAATTTTTCTAAGTATTGATATTTGTGAATTTGGTGTTGAATTCATGAGTAGCAGTATAAGATTGTGTTTGTCTGGGTTTTGCATGACATTTCTATCTGAGGTCCGGAACTCAGGTGGGAATGTTCATTCTTTTTATAAGTAATAGGAAAATTTTGTGTGTTATTGAGGATTTTTGTATTATAAGTAATTTAGAAAATAGTTATACTATTTTGGAGTAAAATGTGGAAATTTGATCTGTCATAATTGCATACGTCTTTGAAAGGTTGGCTTAATTGTACTGTTCAGTTGTTACAGGTTCCTGGTATTTTTCAATGTGTGTGATTGGAATGAGAAATCGTGGCGCCACGTAAGAATGTGTGTATGAAAGTTGAATGTATGTTGGTGACTATATGATATGTAATGTGTTGTGTTATTGTTTAATCCTTAGTTTTCAGGTGCTTTGTAACTTTAATATTTTAAGTATCACGAAATGTCCTATGGGCATGTGGAAGAGGCATGTATTCACATAATGTCTTACAGGCATGTGGAAGAAAAATTGTATCAGTCATAATTATTGTAAAAATTGCATTTTAAAGTTCTGATTGATTAGTCATGATATGTAACATTGAAACTTGTGAATTTTTCTTGATTAGTTGAAGTGAGTTTTCTATCTTGTAATTTGAACTTTTTGGATTGCGTGTTTCAAGAGAGTGTTGTTGCTGTAATAACATTGAAGTTTTAAGCTTTGATATGCTAATATTTGAATTGTTTCAAGATTTAATGTTGTATTGATTTAAGTTGTGTTAAATAAGTTTTGAATGTTAAGTGTTTATTGTGTGTTGAATTGTTGAAATTGTGAAATGTCTTGTTGAGCATTTTTGAATTTTTGATTGTTGAATAGAATGAATTTTTTTTTTTTTTACTTAATCTTACTTGCCTGATGTTAATCGCTCTGGTGCTCATGTTTCTTGTAGGTGCTGGTAATTTTGTTTAGGTATTTGTCTTAGGTATTTTTTTGAGACTGTTGTTTTTGAGGTGGTTGTCAGTTGTATTAAAGGTTTTATTTTTGGTCAACTAAATTGTGGTGATGGACTTTGATTGGGAGTTTTATGAACTCATTTTTACCTCTTTGGTATTCGGAATAAGTGATATGAGGGGGGGCATTTGTTAGCAATTCCCTCAGTTTCTTTTCATATCACTTATAAATAATTGTGGTGATGGACTTTGATTGGGAGTTTTATGAACTCATTTTTACCTCTTTGGTATTCGGAATAAGTGATATGAGGGGGGGCATTTGTTAGCAATTCCCTCAGTTTCTTTTCATATCACTTATAAATAATTGGTTTATATATTACATTATATTTATTTAGTTATTTTATATTTTGAACTTACCTTTATGCTTTGCAGCTTTTCATATTGTTTCATTTATCCATACGACATTAACGTTATATTTTTCACGTGCTTTGAAATCGGGTCGCGATGTTTTCCTGCCGAACACATCGACGATCTGTAATCAAATGGACAGTAGCGGTGTTTGCTGAGAGATGGCGCTGTTAATCCAAGAGCGTACTTTCGGTTTCAACACGTGCATTGGCGATGACCTTGTACCGTGATTGGTTGGAGCTGGGGGGCGGTTCCTGTTTACGTTTTTCATTCACGGCGTGTGCCGGCTGAGACGATGTGTATATATAGTATCAGTTACGGTAGTTGAGTGTGGCTGATATGTTGTTTTGGAAATATGAAACGTCTGTGGTTGTTTTGAACGGTGTTTGTCTTTGGAAGAGTTCTGGATTATACTGGAAGGCAATGATGAATGAATTGATAGTTGATGAAGTATTTCTTTTTGAGCTTATTTATCAGCACGTTTTTAATCTGAATATTGTTGCAGTTTAATGAGATACTTAATGTTTATAGAGCTTTTAAAACTTTTAAAATGAGCATCGGAGCGATATGTTTAGTGATAAAATTCGTAATTGTTTTTAACTTTTGACATCATCATTCTTTGTTTCATCATCTAAATTATGTTTTAGTTTCAAGAATATTTTCTGTTTTACAAATGCTGTTTGTTTGTTTTTTTAAACAATTTAATAAAAGCTGATGTTTTATTTTAACTTATTTGGTCATCATTTTAGTTTCTTTTACATTCACTGCTCATGGAAATTATGAATAGAAACAACTGCATTTTTAACTATATTTTTACATGGTCTTTATTTCAGCATACGCTTTCAGTTGCAAATTATTCTCTGCTTAGTAATAGGATGTATTAATATAGTGCAATAATATAAATATTATAGGAGCTTTAGTTTTGCACTAGTTATATGAGTAGTCTCATATAACAGTGACGTCATCGTCATTTGGCGGCTCGCCGCTCCTGCATTGTGCGCATGCGTCACCGCCGCTCTGGTTCGGTGTGTTTTCGGGAGCTGTTTTTGTCTTGCCGCTGCATGCGAAAGGGGCGTGTCTTTCAAATACAAATTAGAATGGTTCTTTTAATTATTAAATGTTAAGGATTTTCTGATTTGCTCTTTTGATTTTTCGCGTAATTCCTAATCATCAAATTAGTTTAAATTAATCTTGCTCTCACATTTGTGCACCCCTGTTATGGGTACTTATACTAATGTTGCGCATTTTTCCAACAGAATTTTAATAAAAATGATGCTGTAAATTTTATGCAAAACGTCGTCTGATCTGAGGCCTGCTGGCCTGTGCCGGCGCTCGTATCCTAGAATCGCCGTAGCGCTGATTCTTTGGAGATCAATTTCGCGTTTTCAGTTTTTTATTATTCTATAAAAATGCTGTTGTAAATTTTAAGTTTAATATTTTAAAAATTTTAAATTAACTGGTAATTTAATTAATTCTACATCCTTTATTGGATTCTGCCAGAAGGAATATTTTAAAGATTCTTCGAATTTTACGAAATTTGAGCCAGTACTTTTTAAAGCAATGATGTGCAGCTGATTTCATCTCCTCCTTCCTCCTTCCTCAAGAATTACAATAAAGATTTTATGGATCCAACTTATGGTATTCATCATTTATAGTCTGCATCTATTTCTTCACTCAAGTAAGACCATTTAATTTATTTTATTATTATTTTTGATTCTCTTCTCAAAGAATATCGACCTAAAGAACAGATGCACAAATTGTGCAGGGTTAATTGCTTATTTAAATCACAACTGCAATATTTAAAATAATTTAAAAATTCACTATACGATCTATTCCTTATTCCTACCATCCATTAAATAAATAATATTATTACGGCAATTGATTTATTCCATCCCATCAAATCAATATCTACGTCACAAAAGTGGTAAAACGGGAATTAAAATAAGCAGAGAAGGCCAATAAAAGAAAAAAGAAGCCGAGAAGTCTGACAAAGGCCTAGTACCTGAGCCGACCAAAAATTATCACAAAAAAGTGATTGATTTGTGTGGGCCATCACTGGTATTTCTAGACTTTTTTGTAAAACAAATCATGTCAAGGAATATATTTTCATTTTCTTGACTCAGAGTATTCTATCCTTCCCTGTTATATTTTGACCATCACCATGACAAAGATTTGTGCGGTGAAGGAATTATATGCTAAAAACCGAAACTATGTCCTTAACCAGGCCATCACTGGTGGTTTTACCCTAATATTCGAAATGTTTTACCAAAAACATTCTTTAATAAGCATGTTTTTATAGCATTAATAATACCGGGTGATTATAATTAAAGTTACGATTTCAAAAATCGATAATTTTAAAACTACTGGTCAGAATGATTTGATATTTTAGCAAAACAATCGTGAGGCAATGGAATTTTGTTTGGCGAGGGAAAAAAATAGTTCCAAAATGGGCCGATAGATGGCGCTGTCAGGGTTCAGATTGTCTGGAGATATGCAAATTACTAATATGTGGCAACGATGGGTACCTGAAGAATGTTGTTTACAGCGGGCGAATTGAGAATCTAGCCGACTTGAAGGCAAGAACCACACACCACACCCATTGCATCAGTACAGATACCCTCCGATCTGTTGTGGAGCATGCCGTTTTGCGCTTCCAATTAGTAGTAGAACAAGGCGGAGGGCATATCGAACAACTTATACTTTAATCATCAATAAAGTGTTTGTTACATAAAGCTTTTTTTTTTTTTCATTTTTTGTCATTATTGCTGTTGTCGCTGTAAACACGTATTCTTGTCTTTTCGCTAATACATTTTTAGTAAATCCCTGAACTCTATTTTTTTCCTTTTGACTAACAACATTCTTGTGTTTAAAGAATAAATTTTTGGTCTTTACCCTGACAGCGCCATCTATCGGCACATTTTAGAACTATTTTTTTTCTTCGCCAAATAAAATTCCATTGCCCCACGATTGTTCTGCTAAAATATCAACTCATTCTGACCAGTAGTTTTAAAATTATCGATTTTTGAAATCGTAACTTTAATTATAATCACCCGGTATTTTATTTAATGTTTGATTTACTCAGAATTTATATAACTTGAATTCATATTTGTAGGCATATGATGATCATGTCAACATTTTTGTGGATAATTTTGCAAGGACAAAAGCCTCTTTTTAAGCAGTGAAAGCATAAGAAATTCATTGCAAATATTAAAAATCCATAGAAATGTTTTAAGTTTCTTTGTGAAGTGTGAGAGATTTAAACCAAGTGTGTTCCATTCTGTATGATTTTTATTAAACAAAACTGTGGTGTGTTTTTTGCAATTTTATTTCAATATGCTAAATTTGTCCATGTGTTTCTGACTTTTTGCATGTTTCTTAAAAAATATTTTTTATGTTTAAAAATGAAGTAATGTTTATTTTCTCTTTTCAGGCAAAAGAATGGCTTACAAAAAAAGTTTCCAAAAAACAGCTAACTTTAAAATCAATGGGTAATTTTTCTTTTAACATATTAAATATTGTGTTTTTAAATGCTTAGAGCAATTTAAAAGTTTTTAGCAAAAGGAAAAAAAAAAAGGAGGGGGGGGGGTGAATAGGGAGAAAAAATCTATTGCTTAATATTTTTCTTATTTCAATCTTAAATTTGAGCTGCTGTTCTTCAAACTTTTTTTTTCCTATGTATTTTCAGACACACACACACACACATATATATATCACACATACAATTTATTAATAATGAAAAATTTGTTGTAATATATTTTTTTTTACTACCAACACAATATGCTCTTTAAATCATGATTTTTTTTTTTTCAAGATATTAAATTTTTAGATGTTTTCCTTTTTAATTTTTGTCTTCTTTTTAGGATTTTGTTTGGGTTTTTAATTTCCCTTCTTTCTTTCTTTAGTAAAGTGCAAATGCATGAAAAAAAACTGTTTTTCTGTCTGTATGTAAATGCTAGATGAATGAAAAATTTTTTAATGTTTATTTCGACAATCATAACTTTTATTTTCAAAGGCTTGAGGCTTAAAAGGTTTAAGTTATTTTTAGTTTTTTAAGGAAGAGAGATGCTGCCAAATCAAAAACCAGCAATAGTTGTCTTATTCATCTAATCTTCCAAAATTGAGTTCATATCTGATGTTTAACTTGATTAGTGAATTTCTAAAATACATGTTCAACTATTTTTTTTAAAGTAAGTTTATTATCCTGAATTTCATTCTCCTACCTAAAACTGTTGCTGAGATATGGCTATATGACCCAAAACTTTTAACCTTCTTACTGGGTGAGTTTCTAAAATCACTGAAATATGTGTTATTTTTGTAGATTTGTTATCCTGAATATCATGCTCCTACCTAAAACTGCTGCTGAGATAAGAGAAGTGACCTGAAACGTTTGACACCCCCCATTTAACCCCCTTACTGGGTGAATTTCTAAAATCGCTGAAATACGTGTTTAACTGTTTTTTTTAGTAGATTTGGTATCCTGAATATCATGATACTACCTAAAACTGCTACTAGGATATAGCGAAATGACCTAAAATGTTCGACCCTCATTTAACCCCCTTAGGGGATAAATTTATAAAATATGTGTTAAATCTTTTTTTTAGTAGATTTGTTTTCCTGAATTTTGCACCTAAAACTGCTAAATCTACCTAAAACTGCTGCTGGAATGTGGCGAAATCATCTAAAACGTTCGACCACACCTTTAACCTTATTGGGGGGGGGGGGGATTTTTAAAAATCTAACTTATTGCTTGCCTAGGTCTATTGTCCAAATTTTGTGATCCTGACTTTAGTCGTTTCAGCTGGCGTTGATGGTCAGTCTGGTGTTCTCTCTTTATATAATAGTATAGATGGACGTTAATTTCATAAGAGCAAGATGCCTTTACTAATGAAAGAATGGCATTTTTAAATGGAAACTTATATTTTCAATTATAAAAATTAAATTACAATTATTACATGAAAATGAAGTTTTTTATTTTTGTAGTTAATGTTGATCCTAATATGAACATTGTTATGTTTCTTCCATCAAAATTAATGTCATATTTAGCCGATTATTTTTCCCTTGAATTCTTTTCCTGAAATTGAAATGTCTGTATTATAGTAGATGTTTTAGTTCCTTATACATTAAAAATGATGATACTATGTCATTTTAACGCACTTATAATAAACTTTTTAATTTAATATATGTGAAATGTGCGTTATCTGCTCAGAATGATGTCAGTTTCAACCGTGAAACTATAGCGAGTAATTCTGAATTTTTATTGGTTTATAAAAATATCGTCCATGTGTAGTTTATCTTTGTAACAAAGAAAAAAATGCATTTGGAAATTAAAAAATAAAAATTAATTTGTATAAAGATAAATTATGGCAAATATTGGAAAAAGGGGTTAAGAGTGATCTGAGAAATTTGTAAAGTAGCCAGTAATTCTACCCTGGTTCTAAAATATATGTATGTCAAGTTTTGTGCAAATTGGTCAAGAATTGTAGATTTGTGTAAGAAACATGCACATTGACTTTTATACATTTCTTAAAATTCGTAAGCTTCTGCCTGTACTTTGGAACTACTCTGACTTCAGGGAGTACAGGATCCAGACTGGTACCATTCAGCTCAGTAAAAAACGGGAAAGTCATTCTTTCTGTACACTAAGGAATCCTACTATAATTAGCCAGGATATTAGTTACAGTTACAAATCTAATTAAAATCGCTAAATGGTAATTTTGCTGATTGTTCTGCGCCTGTCCGAGGTTTCCTCAGTTCTTCGAGAAAACAAATGGAAAGCATTCCATTTTTTCTGCATTTTGAAATCCCAATTGTTGGGTCTTCCGTGGAGTTACAAAAAAACCCAAAAGAATACCCACTTATTCAGACTACCTTTCTGGTTCTAACAGTATCTTTTGCTTAAAAATATATTAGTATTTACTATTGAAAAAAACATTTTTTTTCTGGTGTTCAATAAGCGTTGGTTTTCAAGTTTACTGCAAGTTACCTACATCAACTTTCCAGATAAATACATAAAATAAACAAAATTACCCACTTACCACTTTTTCTTTTATTTCTTCTTTTTTGTATTATTATTTACTACTTCCGAAAAACTTTTTTTTTTTTTTTTGGAAGTTAGATTTCATGATAGTTTTCATGTTTTCTGATTTGTTTTCCATTTTTTCTGCATTTTGAAACAATCTTCTCAAACAACACTTCAAATCAGGCAGTAAAAACTCAATATGTAATCCACTATCAAAAATTTGAATAAAACTGGGTGTTTGTTCTTACTATCCTTATTATTAATGTTCGTATCCGTCTGTGTGTGTGTGTATCTGTACCCGGATAAACTCTGCGAGCGTAGCGAGTAGCGAAGCGCTTTTTGTGTCAAAAAATTCAGAAAAATCCGGGCATTCAGGAATTGCAGTTTCGAAAAAATCGGCCCATAATTAAGGGAGTTATTAACGAACAAAGCTGTTTTAATTGCTTCAAAAGAAACCTATGTGGAAAGTCCTCCGCGCATGCCCAGAAGAGGTCAATCCTCATCTTCCGCAAAAAGAAGAAGGAAAGATCGCTTCGGCCGGTTTCGTTTTACGACTGTCCAAACTCGCCGACGGCGAACCGACAGAAATCCGAAAAAACCGTCAACATATTCTCAAAGAACGTACTTTTACGTCTCTAACGATCCTGTCGGTTCGAAAAAATTTCGATATTAACCCTTTCAAAAAAAATAATTAAAAAGTGTCGAATTCGTGTTTTTGATTTTTTTCCTTCGTCCGAACCTCGCATCCGCCGGACTAAGAAAGATTCGGATAAACGGATTTCACCAAATAAAAGATCGGTTTTTGTCCTCTCCAATTCCACCTTCCATTAAAAAAAATACGTCAGTTAACCCTTCGAAAACGTATATTTTCCGTACACCGTTTCGCGATTTCGGCAATTTCGACTATTTTGAAAAATTCGCTGCGGCGGTTCCAAACGAGTCAATAAAAACTAAAAATACCAGACGAGATCTAAATTCTTTATCCTTTCGAAATCTGCGATCGTTTTTGAAAAATACAAATATTAACCCTTCGGAAAAAATTCGCGCGCAGACTCACTTTTGCAAATTCCGATTCTCTGCGATTTTTAAAATCGCGCATCGGCTATCTGAAAGAACAAAAAAACAAACAAACACACCCAAGTACATTTTCCTCCTTTCGAGATCACTGTAAAACCTTTAGTTTTAAAAAATATTTCAGTTAACCCTTTCGAAATCGTTTTTTTTTTCGTAAGTCTCTTTCGGTTTTTCAGCGATTTCTGCAATCTTTAAAAATTCAATTTTAGGCTTCTAAACAAGATACGAAAAAATAAAAATACCGAGCCTAATCTACGTTCTTTTTCCTTTTAAAATCAGGTATCAGTTTCGAAAAATTTGTTTTTTAACCCTTCTAAAAAAATGGTTTCCAAAACTCACTCGCGTGAATTTTCGTTTTTCAGCCCATGTTTAAAAATCCGCATCGACTCGGAAAATGTTAATAGAGACAAATAAAATACACCAGATCATAGCCACATTCTTATTCTTCGAAACATATATTTCAGTTAAAAAAAATATGTACATTAACCCTTTAGAAACCGGTCGTTCCCGTACCTCACTTTCACGATTTCCTCTAATTTGCCAATGTATACCCCGCCGCAGGACTTTTTTATCGAATTACACAAATTCCTAGAGAAGAGGCTAAAAGTGCATACATTCAGCTATAGAAAGATGCCTTCGACTTTAAAAAATTCGATTATTATCAATTAAAAAAAAATTCTTTTGTGAAACCCGTTTCTAGAAATGAGCGTTTTTCGGCGCAAGCACAGTTTAATCAAAGTGTAATAAGTGACTTTGCTTTCGCCGTAATTATCTTATTTATTAACGATTTTAAATCAAAAATCGTTGTTCATTTTGCGTACAGAATTGAATGGGCTTTCCGAAAATATGACTTATTTTGAGAAATAATTATATTTTCATGGTTAAAACTCTATTCTACTAGGATATTTGTGTTTTGAAGCAGCCGATTGCACTGCAAATATACTTGCTGTGTGTACTTTTTTCGGAAGCTCCAAAAGATATCAAATTAATTTTTTTTCTATTTTTTATATATCAGATTCTATATAGTTTGTTGAACTCCCGGTTTATGATTCAAGGCAGGAACATTTATTTTTAAAAGTTTTAGAATTTTTTAAATAATGGTCATTTTTGTATAGAAAAAAAAAAGAAAAAGCTAAGGAATTTGCTATTTCTTTTCAAAATATCTCCCTTCGTATGGGTCCCATCACGACCTGGTTTGGCTCATTCGACTCGACATAGATAGAGCTTACCGAATTTACTTCCGAGTTTCACCACCAGGGTGCGCTTTCCTGTCTCTGTTTCTATGGGACGGATCACGACGGGGTATAGCTCATTCGACTCGACACCGATAGAGCTTACTAGAGATTATCGATTTTAGTTCCGCATTTCACCACTAGGGGGCGCTTTCCGAACTATCTTTCTATGGGCCGGATCACGACGGGGTATGGCTCATTCGACTCGAAATCGATAGCTTTTCGAGATTTTACAATTAGGGGCCCGCTGGCGGGCGAAGCCAGCTAGTCCTTATTATTAATGTTCGTATACGTCTGTCTGTGTGTGTGTGCATCTGTACCCGGATAAACTCTGCGAGCGTAGCGAGTAGCAAAGCGCTTTTGGTGTCAAAAAATTCAGAAAAATCCGGTCCTCCAGGAATTGCAGTTTCGAAAAAATCGGCCCATAATTAAGGGAGTTATTAACGAACAAAACTGTTTTAATTACTCAAAACTAAACATTTTTTCTGCAACAAAGAAATAAATTCATTCCTGACTAGATTCAGACCTCAAGGCGAGGCTAGCGAATAGAGCGACGACCAATCGGCTTCCGTCTTTTTCGGGGCCTTTTGGCGAGGCTAGCAGGAAATCCAGTAAACATCACGTGACTTTTATAGACTAGGGGTATTCAGGGGGCCGCCCCATCTCAGAATCTGAGGGGCGCAGGCCTTCCGTGCTCACGCATTTCGACGTAAAAATATATCAGCTTTCAGAGAATCTAAAAATTATTCTGATATCTTCATTACGAGCTTAGATATTAATTATTACGAGCTGAGACATTATTTAATTATTGATATTTCAACTATGCCCAGACAAAAATAATAAATTAGAAGCAGAAGATTCTCTGGTAAGATGTTCAAGCTGAGTGTGGGCGAGATATTATGATTTTAATTTAAAATTTTTTTTTATTCGTCCCTAGCGTTTGATTGTGTTTATGTATAGAAATTACCAGTATTTTCGAATAGTTAATTCAGAGTTTTTTTTTTTTTTTTTTCAGTTCTAAGTTTTTCAAGTCGTCTTTGAACAAGTACTCCGGTAGTCTAATAGTGTAATTCAGTTGTTTGAGGAAAAGTAGTGTCATCTTTTTCTTTTAGAGTGGCAAATAGATATTATGACAGAGAGAAGCGGGCTTCGCCCGTTATCGAATTTTTTTTCCAGTTTTAAGTTTTTCTACAGGTCCCTGTCTTTGAACTAGAACTCAGGTAGTCTAAATCAGTCGTTTGAGAAAAAGCAGTGTCATCGCCCCCCCCCCCCCCCCCCCCTTCAGGTTTTTTTTCTCTTAAGTATGGTCCGTTTCTATAGCTAAGAAACTATGTTACGGATTTCCACCAAACTGATTCCAAACATCATAATTAAAGTAATAAGGACACTCTATAACATTTTTAAAAGTTTCTGAGCTTTATACCACTCTTTTCGAATAATAATATCAGATTTTATATTTTGATTTCACAATATCTCGAGTTCTACGAGTCAAATCGGAACGCGGTTTGGCTTATTCGACTCGATATCAATAGAGGATACTAGAGCTTATCGGTTTTAGTTCGTTTTTCACCACCAGGGGGCGTTTTATTATCTCTGTTTCTATGGCCCGGATTACGACGGGGTATGGCTCATTTGACTCGACATCGAAAGCCTTGACGATTTCAGTTATGATCGTATAAACAGCTTGCGTCACCTGGTGGTGGAAGGTGGAACTAACGTATACTGCAGCGCCTGCGCAGCACGACTGCTATACGGTGCCGCAGGCAGCGGGGACCGAAATCACCCACTCGTGGACAGCCACCCGTTAGGTATAGGAACAATAAGTCCACGAGGGGAAAAATAAACGCTACCCGACACCGATAGCACCCATCCGTTCCAACCCCCACCGCAGGAGGCGCCTGTTTATTAGATTTGAAACAATGAATATAATTACATAACAATAATAAAATATAAAAGGTAAAAAATAACAATTTTTTGCAAATTGAAAGTTAAATATAAAATATTTTCGAAGTACTATAAGTTCATGATGTCCTAAATTTATGGTATTTTAGTTCAGAAAGTCAATGGTCAGTTCAGTCAATTTTTTTTTAAATTCTTTCATAATGAAAGAGAAATTTTTATTGAGAATATTATAATTCTCTTTTAACTTTTGAGAGTTTGAAGCCGAGCCGGAGGTTCGTTCAGTTTGAGATTTATACTATTCGATGTGCAATTTAAGGGATTATCCGGTGCGTGCGTAGCACGACCGGTATACGATGCCGAAGGCAGCGGGATCCAGGGTCGGAGGTTCGTTCGGTTAGAGATTTCTACTATTCAATGTGCAAATTAAGGGATTATCCGGTGCCGAAGGCAGCGGGGACCCGGGTCGGAGGTTCGTTCGCCTCGAGGGGGATGCGAGCCGGTGAATACAAAAGTTTTGAGGCACCGATGTAAATTAGGGGCCCGCTGGCGGGCGAAGCCAGCTAGTTAAGATATAATCATCAGTAAAAAAAATTTGTTTCTATGTTTTATTTTAAAAAATTATCAAAATTTTGGAAAATTGTCATGTGTTGGCAATTTTAATCTTGACTGTTCGATTTTCAAAGGTAGTCATAAATAAGTCATATTTCAATATCTAATCAACAGATCATCTTCAAGTAATTTCTTCATAATAAATAGTGTACATAGATTATGAAAAGAAATTACTGTTACATTTAAAACCTTTGTAAGTGCGTCTAAAAAATGTTTAATCTTTAAAATCAAGAATTTTTTATGAAAAATAAGGAAAACTTAAGTGTCGATCCAAGCAAAATTTGGGGCCTATTTAGGGCCTCTTCATAACAATAAATTTAAGAAAATGCGTCCCTTCACAAAAATTAATTTGGTAAAATGTTCACAAATTTTTTTATAATAAAACAGGCCCTTTCACAAAATTCCTTTTAATAAAATAGGCTCTTTCACAAAATTCTATTCCATAAAAACTTACTATTTATTAATTATTTATTATTTTGTGATGTTTTAAAATGTGTAATTTGTAAACAAACAAGTTCAGCAGAAAGGAAAACTTCAGCAAAAGGATTTTAAAAAATTTTGTTAATAAGTGCTTGGTTTGAATTTGAATAATTGGATTTCAACTTTCATTACAAAGTGTTATTTTTCACAAAAATATAATAAATTTCACAAAAAAACCCCTTTACTTTTCACAAAATGGGCCCCAAGGAAAAAAAAACCTGCATCGACCCCTGGCATTATCAACCAAGGCGGGATTCTACCCAGGAATAAAAAGAGGGTAGAATTCTACCTAGAAAGAGGGCAAGGAGGGTAGAATTCTACCTGGAAAAAAGGCAATGAGGGTGGGATTTTATCTAAAAAGGGCATGAGGGTAGGCCGCCCCTGTGGAAACTCTCTAGAGTGATCCCTGTAGTATATATTAAATATGTGATTGAAATTCTATTTATTTTTTGACAACTTGTTTTTCATGGTACAAAATGTGTATAAATGTTTTTTTTTTCTTTTTTTGTAATGTAAGATGGCTTTTTATTAGCAGAAATTCAAATTGTAATCTTAATTTTAGGTTATGATGCTGCTGAACAAAAATCTGAAGTTATCATGTTCTTTGTTGAAGATGATTATGAAGTTTGCGTTAATACACTTTTAGTTGAAACTGGCTTAGCATCATCATCTGGTCCTGGGTATATATTTTTTTTTCCCTGTAGAATAAGAAATTGTATCTTGCAACTCAATTTATTATTTATTTATTTATAATGTGTATGTCTAGTTATAAAGTACATAGCATATGTAATACTAAGTAAGTAAATCCAAAAGCAGTAGTTTTAATATAATAAAATCACTTGTTAACTTTAAGTTAAAAAGTAATTATTGCTTAAAGTGATAAAAACATAAGACAAAATGTTTAAAAATACCTTTTAATATAGATGTTTCCTTCGCTCTAACGGTGACATCTTCAGATCAAAATGATAAATAAAATATTCTCGCAAAGTTTAGAAAATGGTAAGCATAAACATGTGATCTTGTGGTTTCTGTTTACCATTTTCAAAACTTTGCAAGAATATTTTATTTATCATTTTGATATGATGATGTCGTCGTTAGAGCGAAGGAAACATATGTAATTTATATTAAAAGATATTTTTAAAAATTCCTTGTTATGTTTTTATCATTTTAAGCAGTAATTACTATTTAATTTAAAGCAGTAATTTTATTACTGCAAAGCAAACATTTTTTCAACTTTTTTTTGGTCACTTTTATTTTAATGATTTGAATTTTTCAAAATGAATGTTTCATAGCTTTTTCCCATTTTTTCCTAATGTATTGCTTAAATATAATAATTACAGAATTTGATAAAAGTAAAATTAGCCATCTATTAAATATAACAATCTCTAATTCTGTAATTTATCACTAACTGTTGATTACTATGATTACTAAACCTTTAAAGCATATAATTTTGTTTTTCTGTTCTTTTTTTAATTTATCTCACTCTGTCTTTCTTATGTTATTAACCATTGGAAGTTTATTATTTCAGTAGAAAATGCAATTACTCTAATCCAGTGGTTCCCAACCTAATTTTAGCCGCGCCCCACCAAAACATCTCTAAAATGATGATGCCCCCCCTCCCCCTATAACATATAATTTTCATAAAATTTTAAAAGAATTTACTCCTGACAGAGTAAAAAGCATTTAACATTGATCCTGAAACGTGCCGAAGGTAATGGAAGAATCAAATATTTTTTATATTCAGCTGATACTCCTAGTAGTTTACTGGCATACGGTCGTCACGTATGCGTGATGTATAGAGTGCTCAGAATCCTTGATTAGAAAAATCAATAATTTTGAATAAAACATTTTTGTCTTATTTAATCACAGAATTTCTGCGATTAAATTACTAATCAATTTCTAATCAGAATGAAACGTGATAAAAGATTCGGTAAAGGAAGGTCGTCAAGAAATTGTTAAATATACACTTAAATAGTTTCATGTGTAAAATTGATTTTCATGTGACATATTGCAGTGCGACTCATTCAATAAATAATCGAAAAAGTTGTTTAAAATTCTAAAATACTACTAAATCAGAAAAATTATAAAGAATTTTTCAATATATAAAAGTATCTAAATATCTTAAAATGTTTTTTCCTATAATTATTCTGGTAGGATTGTATTTAAAAGTTTTGAATGGATATTTTTTTTAAATTGAATAAAAAACTATTTTTTTTAATTTAGTTTTTGAAATTTGAATGTGTTACTTTTATTTTCAGTCTACAACATTACTATTAGAAAAAAAATTCAGAAGGAATGGGTTCACAGAAATTCTGACTTGTCCCCTTGAAAAGTTAAATTGCCCCCCCTGAAAAGTCAAATTGCCCCCCTGTGGGGCGTACGCCCCCCGTTGGGAACCACTGCTCTAATCAGTGACTTCAAAGTCTGTTTGAATTAGTGAATGAATTAATTTTCGAATTAGTTGAACAATAATAAATAGTCTTCGATAATCATGAAACATTTGCAATCTATTTAATTATAAATTTCAAAGGAAGATAGGAGAAAATAATTTGTTTAAGCACAATTTATTCAATGAATATATATAAAAAAGAATTCTTTAAAATATATGGTGTGTTGAGTTATATTGTCAAAATTACAATTTTCAAATTGAATATGGATGATGTATTTAGTTGAATTTTAAATGATAGATTGAATGTAAAAATACTGTGAACTTTGAAGATCATTTTGAATAATTGTTACTATAATTATTGTGCCTGTTCTTTCATGCATTTTTTTTTTTTTTTTTTTTTTTTTTTTTTTTTTTTTTTTTTTTCCAGATCAACCACACTTCGAAAGAAAATTGAAGTTACTGAGCCATCTGTCCCTATGATAAAAAATGAACCTGCTGAAATCAGTATGCCTTATATGTTAGTTAAGGAACCATCTTCACCATCACCACCTCCTATTGCTGCACCTGTGCAGAAACCTCCAGGTCCTGAACTAGTCAAGAAATTTCCGGAAAAAGAGGGTCATCATATTGAAGTTTACGTAAGCTATATTATCAACCCAAGTATATTTTATGTTCGCATTGCTGGAGATATGGAGAAAAAATTGGAAAGGTAATTGTTTACATATTTATCTCATGAATATTTCTTATTTATTTATTCTGAACATATAAATTTAAAATGTTGTTCGATTCCTTTTCAATTTTTAATACAGTAAAACATATGAAAACAGAATCTGTCTGTAATGGAAACCTGCCTTAAACAGAAAATTTTCCTGTTATTGGTGGAAGGAGTAGCATACAATTATACAAGCTAAGGCAAAAATCTCTCTGCAATAGCATTTTTTTATGGTCCCTTAGGATTCTATCTTAGCAAGTTTTTTGTACTATTTTAAGATATTTGCAAAATTACCAGTTTATTTTTTAAATAGGTTTTAGTTTTTAATTCAGTTAGTTGAAGCTGAAAGTTTTCTTTCAGTGTATTATTCATCTGAAAAAAATGTCACTTTTTGTTTAATAATAATAATAAAAAGACTGGTATGCAAAAAAAGATTAAGTCAATAAGCAGATGTAAATTGTGATTTGTCACTCACATTTAGTGAAAGTAAAAAAATAATTTGTAGTTTAAAAAAGAAATATTTGTTGTCAACAAAAAAGATGTCAGAAATGAAAACTAAAAAATTTACATGTTAAAATGTAATTAAAAATGCTTTCCTTGCATTTAAGTAATTAGTTTTTTTAGCGCGGCTTATTTCTATTTTGTAGATATCAGGGCTGCCATTTGCAATAATGCTATCAAAAGTGACTATTTTCAGTTGGGCAACTATAGTTTCTATTTTAGATTAAAATCCTTCAAAAGCGACTATTTTAGAAAAAAAAGAAAAATGGAGACTTCTTTTTGAATTCCAGCCACTATTTTTGTTTTTTAAAAACTATATTTCATCAATCCCAAAGAAGCAAACTCTTTCTTTTTAATCTGATTTCCCACCATTACAAATCAGTATCAGTTTCGTAAGTTTTTTATTCAATTTATAATCTATAAAAATTTAATCTACAGCTCATATTCAATATATTAGAATAATTGGGGAAAAGTAATGAGAAAAAAATATTTTTCATTTATTTATTTTTGATACTAAGTAAATGCTATTAAATTTCTTATAAATTAAATCTGGAATGTTCAGATAAGATTTTAACATTTACGAAATATAAAATACAGTACAATAAATTAGGTATACAGCTTTCTGAAACACATCAAAATATTAGAATAAAATTTAGATTGGTCCAAAATATTAGAATATTTTATTTTACTCAGCAGTATTACCTTATGAATCTGAAGTAAATGGTAGTTAATATTTTGTAGCATCCCCTTTAGCTTTCATAATAGCGTACAATCGATCTTGCATACTATATACAAGGTGTTTACAAACATTTCTATCAATATTAGCCCAAATAGACTTTATACATGCCACTAAGTCAGTTTTACTGGAAGGAGGATTTTCTTGGAGTTTTTTCTTCATTATACACCATAAGTTTTTGATGGGATTAAGGTATGGTGAGTTTGGTGGCAAAGGAAGTACCTTAATGTTGCGTTGGCAGAGCCAATTCTTAATTGTCTCCGAGGTATGCAGTGACGCTAAATCTTGTTGAAAGATGAAATCATCTTCAAATAAATCTTCTGATGATGGAATCATGTAGTATTCCAAAATTTCTTGATATATCTGAGAGTTAACCTTTTCGTAGACGATGCATACTGTATTACTGTTGGGGAGGCTCGAAAGCCAAAGCACCGCGACCAGAGGTCTATTGTACTATCCCCCCAGGTCTCCTAATTTTGAACCAATTCCAGATGACAGACCTGCATCTGGATTGGCACCCCCAGAGGTAGCGCTTATACAGAACTTGGAGGACTTTGGAGCCACGAACAGATTTAACGTGCACCAGCTCCCATTAACGTACACGGTCCCACAGCAGAGGCATTTGAGAGAGGATAGACGATGCACCCTCCCAAGCACTGACCGTGGTCGATGCTGCTTGGCTTTCAGCGATCTTACGAGAGCCGAGCTTTACCGTCCGCGCCACTGCGGGGCTAGACGATGCATAACTTTCCAAGTCCTCCTGCACACTGTGACACTAGCAACAAATTTTACGGAACGTTTAAGGCATTCTTTATCAAATTCTTCTTGCTTCATTTCCCAAACTCAAATACCTTGATTACCATATGAAACACAAAACATACTTTCATCACTAAATAATATATTTTTCTAATCTTCGCTCCATAAACATCTTAATTTACACCAATTCAATCTTTTGTTTTGCAGTCATGAGAGGTTTTGTTTCGGTACATGAGATTCAAACTTAAATTTATGGAGATGTCTTAATGTTGTCGATGTAGAAACTTCAACTCCTTCTTCTTTCCATTTTCGATGCAAGAATCGCTCACTTTTAAAACGGTTTTTCTTAACTATATGCTTGAGTTTCCTGTCATCTCTAGCAGATGTTTTTGGTTTTCAGCCACCATTTCGGCGATAATTTTGAAATTTTCCAATTTTTTTTTTAATATTGTATTAGTATTTTACTAACGCTTGATTGCGAACAATGTAAATAATTCGCTATATAGCATTGATTTTTACCGTGCCGATACAAATCAACCATACGAAGTTTAATAAATTCAGGAATATCACTCACACGACCCATTTTAAGACAAAAAAGCAAACAAACTGCAAAAAGAATACTGATTTTAAATAAAATCGTCTGAATTTAATCAATGATGCCACCAGTTTGAATTGATGATAATTAAAGGAGAATTAATGTGAAATATTCTAATATTTTGAACCACTTGAATAAATATTCTAATATTTTGACTTTTCAAAATAATTTTTTTTTTTTTTGGATTAATCTGTTCAAAAATGGTATTAATTTTAAGATAATAAATAAGTTTAATCAACAATAAGTTCTTAATAAAAATATCGTTTGCATATTTGCATTAAAAGACATTAAATTACCAAACGATATTTTCAATTTGTAAAAAAAGTAATTATTCTAATACACTATATTTCCAATGATGACCGGTCACTTGCGATTTTAGACGTTTTGTTAAATATTTGGAAATATACATGAGGAATTATCCTAAAACTTCAGGAGTGTAAACAACATGATAAACGTCATATATTTCCGTGAAGATTTTTTCCCGAAACCCCATAAGGGGCCGTCAATAAATTGAAGAAAAACGAATATCTTTTGGATAACCCTGTAAAAACTAATATTGCAAAAGCATTCAAACTGTAGATTATGATTAAGTGGATTATTGTAATAATTTGGGTTCATTTGTATGAAGATAGCATGTATACTCGAAGAGAAATTCAGATTTTTATAAAAACAGTCCCAAATTTTACCAAGTTTTTTGCTTATAATTTGCAGAGTTTTTAATATAAAAACAAGTTTTTTTCAGAAAATATGACAAACAAAATTATACACAATACCCTGCAATCAGAATTAAAAAATAATAAAAATTGTATGAAAAATGAGCAGGTTTACTAAATATTGTTTCACTGCGCATGCGCGAATTCAATCAAAATATACTGTGCAAAATTTATTAGCTAAATGTATAGACCAACTTTTATGAAAGTCTCAAAAACATAGCTTAAAAATTCTGATAGTAATCGTCGATAGAATAAGCTCGAAATTCGCTGTTTCGAAAAGGAAGCAAAAAGATGAGGGTCTGTATCAAATATAGAATGAGAGACACTTCATTCTTATTATGTCAACTTTGATAAGCTAGTACATTTGGATACAACCCCTCATCTTTTTGCTTCCTTTTGGGAACAGCAAAATTCGAGCTTATTCTATCAACGATTACTATCAGAATTTTCAAGCTATGTTTTTGAGACTTTCATAAAAGTTGGCTAATATATTATGCACAGTATATTTTGATTGAATTCGCGCATATGCAGTGAAACAATATTTAGTAAACCTGCTCATTTTTCATACAATTTTTATTATTTTTTAATTCTGATTACAGGGTATTGTGTACAATTTTGTTTGTCATATTTTCTGTAAAAAACTTGTTTTTATATTAAAAACTCTGCAAATTATAAGCAAAAAACTTGGTAAAATTTGGGACTGTTTTTATAAAAACCTGAATTTCTCTTCGATTATACATGCTATCTTTATACAAATGAACACAAATTATTACAATAAGCCACTTAATCATAATCTACAGTTTGAATGCTTTTGCAATACTGGTTTTTACAGGGTTATCCAAAAGATATTCGTTTTTCTTCAATTTGTCGACGGCCCCTTATGGGGTTTCGGGAAAAAATCTTCACGGAAATATATGACGTTTATCATGTTGTTCACACTCCTGAAGTTTCGGGATAATTCCTCATGTATCTTTCCAGATATTTAACAAAACGTCTAAAATCACAAGTGACCGATCATCATTGGAAATATGAGCTGTATACTAATAAAAGAAACTTGTGTGTCTGTCTGTGTGTAATGGCTAGCAATATCTAGCGCACCTAGAAGTCTGAAAATTTAGATTTAGGTTGTCCAAGACAGGTCCTGATGCACCTGAGTCTCAGAATTTAATATTTTGATAATTAGCCTGAATACACTCATTCAGAATATGCGCCAATGCTTGATTCAAATTATTTATTTGAATCAAGTATTACATTCAAGAAAAGAAATCACATGCAAGTCAGTGTTCAACAAATGAACCTGTTTAAGGAGATCTATTAAATATGTATGCTTTATGTTTCATGCATTTAATATTTGTGTTTGTGTACTTATTTCCTTTTTATTTTAGGCTTATGGCTGAAATGCAGAAGGCATATAAAGATTTTGAAAGTTCTGTAGAAGATTGTAGCATTGGACAATCTTATGCAGTGTACAGTGACGTGAGCAAGAAATGGTTCAGAGGAACTGTTTTTTCAAAAACTGATGACCAGAAAGTCAAAGTAATTAAATTTTTCAAGTTGAATTTATTGATACAGTATATCTATATTATAAAGCAAAAACATGTCCATGACTATTGCTGACTATTGATAGTGGCAGTGAACTGACCAATAAATTTTGCTTTTACTGTAATTTTTTTAACTTCTAAACATCGCTTAATTTTAGTTTTTACACTGTCAAATAGAAAAAATAATCTACCTTCAAATGCAATTTGTTTCATAATTGTATCTAATTTACTGATTTTTTTTTTTATAAGGTTATAAATGTTTTTTTTTTAAATCTATCTCTATAATGTGCATTCTAATAATGGAAGATTAATCAGATTGTTCAGCGTTTGTTTCTGGCTAATAATCTATACAAAATTAAAAACTCATTAATAAAATAAATAAGACCCAAATTTAACAGATGTATAATCAAAATACACGCTTAAACATTGAATTAATCAGAATCAAAAAGGCTGCTGTAAATAGTGAATCTACCAGCAGGGAAGACCGAGCTATGCTCGATCAAAATTAGCTTTCAGTTTAAATGTCATGACCAAAATGACCCACAAATCAAATTGTGGGTCATGTTGGTCATGGGTCACAAATCAAAAATGTATAATAGTAAATCTTCATTTGTTCATTTGCTTCGTAATGAAAAACCATAAATTTACTAATCGCTAAGTACAAATTTCGTCTGCAATCAAATTTACCATCCAGTGTCCCCTTCAAATATAACAGAAATTTCCAACAATATAGTAAATATACCAATTGGCGGGTGACCCAATTACGGAAGATTAGTCCAATATCTTTTAAAAACCTTCAAAAAGAGGAAAAGATATGCAATGAAAACTAAAAAGAAATGAGTGGCGAAAAAATTTCAAAATGTATGTTAATAATTTGTGTGTGGCAGACATTTATACTAAAATTAAAATGTTTGACTCTTCTTTTTTTATAATGTCTGCTTTTTATCAAGCAGGGTGGTCGCTCTGCCAAGCCAAGCTTTAAAAAAAAAAAATGCCACACAAACAACGCCAAGAACTGGACTAAAGAATGCTACTGCTTACTTACAGAAAGCAACTTCACAATGTTAAATAGACAAAACATGCCAGATTAAAATATCAGATATCAAATAAACCAAGCGTCGCAGAAAAAAAAAAAAGAAAACTAGAAGAATCTAAGGAAGAATTTCTTCAATTTAAGACCAAACTCATCTTCATAAGTGATTTATAAACAGAGATATAGATACTCATCAAACATTTGCTTCCAACGACAGCATAATTTGAAAAAAATTGAATTTTCAGAAACTCGTTAGGATGTATTTAGTACAGGAGAAAACGACTTCTATTAACATATACATAGGCACCCAACTTATATATATGATAACTTATTTAATGGAAAAAAGTTAAATAAGTAATATAATAGCTTGGAAATTTGATATCACACCATTTTTTAGCCACAGCTTTTTTTTTACGCTTGGCTTTTTTTACTTGTGATTATAAAAAAATTGCTCCAAAAATGCTGTTGTACACTTGAACCACTATTGTACACATCACTCGGATGCAATGTAATGTTTATGCCTTTTTGGCTTAAAATCAAATTGTTTGGTGATAAAAGTAAAACCAAAATCGTAAGTAAACAAATAACTTGTATCCGGTGTTCTCACTGAATTTTGACCAACGTTTGCAATTTGGCTAATCAGCAATAAAAAAACATTAGCCAAATGAAAAAAAAAAAAAAAAAATTCCAGTATGTTCTAAAATAACCCAAGTTTTTGGAACTGCTTATAGATCAGTTATTCATCTAAATTCAACTATCTGCTACAAAAACTATTAAACATATGTACATTCCAAATGCCTTGTGCAGTCAAGAAAAATTTCAAACCCAGTTTAACTCATTAAAATGTTCAGCTTGGGTCAAGTTAGAATTTTGCAAATGAAATTGAATTTGTCCATGTTTTCTTGGAGAAATGTCTTTCCTGGCACCCATTTTAATTACTGCTATAAACAATTTCTTAAACAATGTTATTTCTCAGTTAAAAACCTGCATTTAATTCAAAAAAAGATTAGTGAGAAACAAAACTTCCAACTTATGTTAACTAAGAATTTTAAGATATATTTAATGAATTCTGACAATTCAAAATATAAACAACAAAATATATGTCACATTGGAAAAAAAAACTTTATTTTTCTAGAATTATTCGGCTTTTCATTGAAGTCCATACTTCAAAGGCAGTTTCAAAATCGTACTGTTGCCTATTAGGCCCGTTAACGCATACTGAAATGACATTATTCACATTTTTAAGGTTTCGTTCATCTCACGAAACCCTATTCATCTTGTTTCTCTGTCTGTCTCTCTGTCACAAAGTCGGTTCTCAGAATCTTATAAATTAGAGACTTGAAATTTTGTGTACTTACAGCTGAATACATACTGTCATGCTGAAAATCATAAAATTTTGAAAAAGTCATTATTTTAATATAGAGAGATAAAAAACCAAAAATGTACCAGCCTTTTCCTATTAAATTAAAAAAAATTTCGTTATAGCAGTTGCCAACAGTTAAAAATCTACAGTAAAATTCTTTCTACAATAATCAGTTTTCTATTGAAAGATTTCCACGTAAAAAATGAAAATGAAATAATAAGTTTCACCAGTTAAAAAAAAAAAAAGATTGATATGACGTCATAATGGTAATATAAAGGAAATTTTCAAACATTTCTCAATAATACACAGAGTATGAGTATGTGTAAATACAGAAAGCAGGTTAATATGACGTCATTAGAGAATTAAAAAGAAAATTAATCTGATGTCATATTGGAAGTTTAACTGACTTTTTCAAATGCCATGCTTGCTAAAATACGCTATTGGCTGCTAATCCCATTACGTAACTTTAAAAAGCTTGGCGTTTTAAAGATCTGGCGTTTCTTTTTTTTTTTTAGTTATGCGCATCCGGCTTAAGAAAATGAAATTCTTTGCCAAATGTTATAAAAAAAATTTCTGAAAACAAACCTGATTTTTAACAGTGTATATGAATTTATATATAATATTTTGTACTTCTATCATTTAATTTGTTCTTTTTCATTATATTGTAATTGTTAAGCTTATGTTTTCAGCAATATCTCTCAGACTAATTTCTTTGAAGGAAGTCCTAGTTAAAATAACTTTTTTTTGTTCGTTTGGCTGCCATCTATGTTCTTTTTGAGATAGTGTATTGATAATTATAATTAAAATTCTTTCATTTGGATTTATTTATTAAAGGATAGTGTTTTGAAAGGAATATTAAATGAAACCCTTTATGCGATCTTCCCACTTACCCACTTTTTTATATTCATTCGATTTCTCAGTTTAGTTTTTGTTGCATTCATCACACTGAAGCCTCTCTCACAGTCCACTGAATGTAGTGGCAAGATTGCAGCAAAATTTAGCATGTTACATGTTATCAGATAAAGCTGCTGTAGATCGTTTTTTTGAATGAAATCTATGGAATCTCCTAAATTTATGGTTCTGCAACAACTCAAGAAACTTTTAAGTAATTTCCAATCTGAAAATACATCAGATAAGGAACTGCCTGTGTCATCCAAATGCATAAGGTTAAAAATTTATTCAAGTTCTTTTATACCAAAGTTTTGAAAATTGTCCTTATCTGTTTAGTAACGCGAATACGAGTATCACCTGTACTAACACACACACAAAAATTTAACACTTGCAATTTGGCGAGTCTAATCGTTCGTTTACTCGCCAAATGAAGCATTTTGTTGCGATTTGGCGCAATGGCGAGTGGCAGCAAGAATCCTGCTTGTAGCTAATTACATCTGCTAGTTTCTTTAAGTCACATGATGAAATAATTAGATAAAAGTTAAATTAAAAAAAAAAAAAGAACAAATAAAAAAAAAACTTTTTTAGATTTTATCTAACATTTTCAGATACATTTTTCTTATTTTGACACAAAAGGTAAATTGCCAAATATTGTTTCAATTGTAATATTTCACATTGAATAATTTTTTAAGCATTGCGAATATTCCCTTTCACGTTTAAATTAAATATTTTCATTTCATATAATTATCTCTCACCATATTTATCTTTTTACCTTTTAAAAAAAAAAAATTAAATAAAATTAGTAAGTTCATCTTTTATTTTTCAAGGTATTTTTATTATTTTGTAAATGATATAGCCGTTTCAATTTTTTCACCAACGATAATGGTCGCCAAAAAATTACCAATGGTAACCTTTTCGTCCAAAATAACAGAAGTTTCCAATCATAATTCTATAATTCATCTACGTAGAATGATATGTTATATACTAAAAACTTCCTTGAAAAATTATCTATCTAACGGTGTAAGTTACACCAAAATCCATTTAGCAGAACTCGAGTTATAAGCAGTTGGAATGAAATTTTCGTTTGTATTTTATATATATAGTAGATGATCCAGGACTGTTATAAGTAAAGTCATTAAACTTCAGTTTTATGAAATTGTAATATTTTGATTCTTTAAAAATTTTCAAGGTATAAATTATCTGTTTATAAAACGGCATTCAAAAAAAAAATTATTGCAATGCTGAGGCAGTGTTTTACATTATTATAAAATGTTTCATTAACACCACCTTCTAGAAATATTTATTTTTTTTCTGAACAAAAAATTATTTTTTTGTCGAAAATCATTACTTGAAGTTTATTTTGGTTTTAAAGATAATTTAGATTTGCTTATTTCTTTCTTTTCACAAAATTTTATAATTAAGTAACTCCTTAATAATTTATCTTTATATTGTTTTTCTTCCAGTTGAAATATTTGAATCATACTATAATATTTTTATGTTTCATTATGTTCTGCAGGGATCTGTTTAGGAAAAAATTGGGTCCTTTAAAGGACTTTTCACAAACTTTCTCATTTCAAAACAGAACCCTTCACAAAATTATTTTCCCTAAAACAGGACCCTTCACAAAATTCTTTGTCTTAAAAATAGGTTTTTCACAATATTTTTCCTTATTTAAACTGAACGTTTCACAAATTAATCATATAAAAGTAAAATCTGACCTGTCACTGTTACATATATAAAGAAAATATATGTATCTTACATCCATATATATTCTTAAAAATGTATAAACAAGAACCTGAATATAACGATCATTTCAAATTCACAAAATTATTATTAGATTTTTCAAAATATAAAAAGCTGTTCACAATTTCACAAAAACAGGACCCTGGGAAAAAAGTCTGGACCCCTGTTCTGGTAATTAGTAGTTATTATAGACATTATTGACTATGATTAATATCCTTCCCGGGTAGTTTAATAGTTAATTAATTCAAATGTATTTTCATTTTATTTTTTGTAATTTTCTATGGAAATTCATGCATTGAAATTGTCATATTTACTCTTTTTTATTACTATTTTATCATTTTATGCATACTTAAATGTATTAGAATTTTTTTTTAAAGGGGAGAGGGGATATTTTTTCTTAAATGGAAACTTTTATACACCAAAGAAATGGTAATCTCTAAGGCCAGCTTGATGTTTTAATGAATAAAAAATTAATTGAAAAATATATTATAAGTTGGGAAAATGGTGTTTGAACATATTCTTAAATTATTCTGAACTATTTTAAAGGGAAGAAATACATGAGATTATTAAGAAATTTTGTTAGGAACTTGAACTAAACCTGCTAGTCCATCCCACACCCTCCTTACATTCTCTACAAAGCAGGCTGGCTATTTAAATTGTAGAACATGCAGTGTAAAATAAATGATGTATGTAAATGACATTACGTGGACACTTAATTAGTTAAAAAAATGTTTGAAGGTGTATTATGCTAAAGAAAAGCTTTTGTCTAACTTATATATAATTAAGTCTATCAGAAAATGCTGCTATATCACAGTATGGATAATGTAATATAACCATTTACAAAAGCAGTTCTTATTGTAAGTTGTGGATACAGAAAAAAAGAGATAAGCTTGGGAAATGAGATTTTAGGTAAGAGTGGGATATCATGAAAGTTAAATTTTATTTTAAAATAGATTTTAATATGAATTCTAATTTTTAAACATAAATTATGACTGCATAGCAAAATAGTTCTCAAATCTAAACTTGCCATTTTTTGCTAGAATTAGAAAATCGCTTTCATCAGAAAATTTTCAGCTAAAATCAAACAACTTTTTTCATTTTGTTATGAAATTAAAGCATTTTCCAGAACTCAAGATCATCAAATTGTAAGCTACTGGTGGCATAATTTGTTGCCAATTATGTTAAAATGGAAAGTACAGACTACTTGTGATTGGTTATTATGAAATCTTAATGACTTAATATTGCTTTCATATTAACCATGAAAAAGTTATCCAAGCAGATTTGATTTTTTTTTAAAAGAGTGTTTATATTAGGGTATCAACGGTTTTAATCAGACTATTAAAATCAGTAATTTAAATCAAAGGATATTTTTTAAATCATTGGCTTTTTCTGAAAACGGAAAAATCCCCATAACTTCTTAATTATGATACGTATCGAATCTGTTTAAAGTTATTATTACTTCCAGAAAAAGGGCCAAAAATTTATGTATGACAGATTTTTGATATAATTAAAAATGGCCTCAAGGAGGGGAAAAATAAGGGTTTCAGAAGAGAAAAAAAAAATCATAACTTTGTCAATTCAGAAGATATCAAATCCGCTTAAATTTATTATAAATCAAGGTTGCTACGCCACCTGGAAAAATCAGGTAATTCGGAAATTAACACAAAAAGTCAGGGAACTTCATTTTCTACCTCCAAAATCTGGAAAAGTCAGGGAAAATTTCACAGCGATCGCCAACCGAGCGAAGTCCGCGCCGATGTTGGAACCCCAAACAGACATTTTTCAATCCTGAATGGGAAGATCCTGATCTGAATCTTCAGTGGAGCCTGTGGTTAACATCTTCAATATCAAATGTATCGGCTCAGAAATCGGATATTAACATTTTTGTGACAAAAGACAATGTCTTGTCTGCAGAATTAATATGGGCAATGAAACTTGTGTTCTCACACATTTCCTATAACTCATTTAATGATGCTGCTGCTATATTCAAAAAAATGTTTGATGACAGCAGTAAAGCTAAATCCCTGACCTTGGGGCGTGCTAAAAGTACTGATAAAGCAAAAATGCAGTTTAAAGAATTGTTGTTTAAAAGTAACGGAATGTGGAAAGACACTCTCTTTCATTAAGTATTCCTCCATCATGCGTCTAGATCATTTTTACCAAAAGTTAATCAACAATTCAGACTTTATAGAACTTTGGAAGGCTATGAAAATTGTTTTAATTTTATCTCATGGTAATGCCACAGTAGAGAGTGGTTTTTCTGTTAATAAGGATTTCAAAATGATTTTTTTTTTTTAAACTGTTAATAGTGGAAAAAAATTCATTGTTTCAGTAAGTTTCATTAAAACTATTATGAAGAAATTGTGTAATTATTTTATTCTTGCTCCATGCATTTCTTTTATTTGGTGTCTAGATGAAATATAAATTCCTTTTATTTTTTAACGTATGTGATTATATGTCAATCAGTAAGTTATATTTTGAACTGACTAAATACTCGAGTTAAAACTTTATATATTTTTTATTAAATAACATTGTTTGATATTATTTTAGCATTTTTCTTTCTTCACTACAAGATTCAAAAGTAGAATGTTAAGTTAATCTTATCTGTACTTAAAAAAGTTTATTTTTTTCAATTGATAATAAACTTAATTTGCCTTCACCGCAACCAATACATATTGCCACACTTGTCGGGAAATTTTTAAAAAATAGTCAGGGAAAAGTCAGTAAATTTTTTTCTCCTGCTTGAGTAGCAACCCTGATAAATCCTCTTAATATTATCTACAACTTTTATATTGACAAGTTTTTTATAGGAACAAGCCTTACATCTAAAAAAAAATTAAAAACAAAAAAATTCTGCCAGCTCCGCTTACTTGACACAAGTAGATTTCAAAGTAGGCAGTTCCAACTGCCGCATCATGGTAAAAAGGTCATTTCTTCTGCAATTCCCAATAAACAGGCACCCCACGGTCTGCATCTTCGAAATGTAGATGTACCTGTGCCTGTAAGCTGAGCCGTCAGGGATTTTTTAATTTTGTAGATAGTTTTGCGATAAGGCATATATTGAATTTGTTCAGTTTGTATTTCAATCTTTCAAAGAACCCAGGGAAATATTGTAAAGTAGACAATTTTGTTTATTGAAGTTTTTCTTCACGTTTCTTTCCATGCTTGTAATTATTTTATTAGTAGTGCTTTCTTTATATGTGTTTTTTTGCTATTTTGTGTATTTTATTTATTTCATTGGTTAACTGATCTGGAGTACAAAACTGTAAAGGCTCTCTTAACAAAATGCCTAAACGCAGAAACTTTGTAGAAAAAAGGTGCTTAAACATTATGTGGGATAATGGATTGATTGGCTATATTGGTTTTCTATACACAGTACATTCAATGTCATGTTGTGTTTTGAATAACAGCACGTCTGGTAAGGAAGTATTAGTATACCATTCTGTTCCACTTCTAAAGTGAATTTAATCTGGGAATCTAGGTTATTGATTTGATCAAGGAAGATTAAATAAGGTATCCATATGTTGCCATATAATGAAAACATCATCTACGTATCTGAGCCATGTATGGTATAAAGTCCAATTTATGAAATATATCAGTTTCTAAAAGTCGTAATATAAATTATGCTAAGTCCAGATATAGATGAACCCATCGGGGGGGGGGCATTATTTTGTTTATCAATTTTATTGTCAAATGTAAAATAGTTATTATTAACTATAAGATTAAAATCGCTTCTGAATGTGGTGTTTTCATATTTTCATTTATCATATTCTTTGGCAAAACTACATAGCACCGAGACTTTAAAAATTGATTTTAAGAATAGTAAAATAATTTATCCATCAAGACTTTATTTTCCTTTTTCTATCCGTGAATCAATAGAAAACTATATGCGTAATGAGAACATATGCAATGAATCGGCCTCTTTTAATTACCTAAAATTTGGCACGAGGTGTTTTTCAATTTTAAAAAGGAAATTTTAATTTTCACATTTACAGTTGACTATTTTTAAGTACCTGCTTTTATTACAAGTATGATCTTGTGGTTTATATTTTTCAAGTTTATTTAAAAAAATTTTTGCGAGAATAGTTTATCTTGTAAATCTCGATAATGGCACTGTTTGTGCATTTGAAACATGTCGATTATATTATATTAGAAGGTTTTTATAAGCCTTTTTGTGTTATTTTTATCACTTAAGCACTTATATCTGTATTTTAATGATTATTAGTGATTTTATTATATAATTATATTTGACCTATCAAATAAATCAAATAAGCTTTTAAATAATTGTTTACAAGCTTAATTCTTTAAGCTTGTAAATAATAAAATACAATAAGCTGGTAAATGGTAAGTTTTTACAGGCATAAAAAGCATTTCATTTAAGTTCGTTATTTAATTAAATCTATTATAATTCACATCATTATAAAAACTTTCTTTTAGTAATCAAATTATTCACTCTTTTATGTAAAACTAGCTGACTATATTATATTTTTAAGCGAAAATCATTTCTAATGAACCTAAGTCCCTCCCACTGCCTTCGGCTGTGTACACCCTCGAATTTGTATAGTTTTATATTTTAAATGAAAATTTATCCAAATGAATCTAGAATTGGGGGTAGAAATTAAAAGAACAGTTCATCTTTTGAACTTGTACTTCTATATAGCAAATTAATTCATTAAGGATGGAAAAGGCAGCAATTTTTATTCTAAGCATTGAATGTCATTAGTCACCACTGAGTGGGTAGTAATGCTGATACAGTGAAACCTCTCTAAAGAGACCACTGTCAGTTGCATGTGAAAATGGTCATTAAGAGTGGTGGTCGCTTAATAGGGAGTTGTAGAATTTCGAAGCGAAATATGAGATTTTTAATAAAAAATTATATTACTTTAAAAAAATGTATTTTTATTAATTTTCATGAATTATTTACTTTAGGAAAAATTTCGTTTCGTTTTCTTTTAAGTCCACAACTGCAATTTTCTTCAAAAACCTTCTTAACTACATCTTGATTTTAAAAAATTGAGATTGAGTTCTTTCACAGTGAAACGACGAAATTGCCCGTTTTTCCGTGATCCTTCAACGAAATTAGCAGTTTTTTCCACGATCCTTCGACGAAATTGCCGTTTTTTTTTTTCAGCGACCATTTGACGAAATTTGCGTTTTTCCGCTATCTGTCAACAAAATTAGCCATTTTTCGCGATCCTTTAATGAATTTCCTGTTTTAATTCGGCCTGTGGAATAAATTCGCATGTTTTCCGTGCTTCTTTGATGAAATTTGCTGGGTTTTTTTTTCGAGATCCTTCAACAAATTTTGCCTTTTTTTCAAGATTCTTCGACGAATTTTGCCTTTTTTTCGAGATCCTTCGAAGAATTTTGCCGGGTTTTTTTTTTTCGAGATCCTTCGAAGAATTTTGCCGGTTTTTTTTCAGGTCAAAATATTCAGATGATGACAAACTTTTATGACATATTTTGAGAATAAAGTGTTCATTTATCTAAATTATTTTGTTTTTGCAGGTTTTATTTGTAGATTATGGTTCTGAGGAAGAGGTGCCTATAAAAAATGTACAGAAATTATTGGAAAAATTTACTGCTGATGAAGAATACAGCATACGTTGTGAGCTTACTGGTATAATCCCTGCTGGAGGCACACCGCTTTGGTCATATGCTGCATGCGATGCATTCAAAGAGCTTGTTGCTTTTCATGAAGTTCTTCACCTTGCTTGCAAAGTATTTTTTTTTTATAAAATTATTTTATCATTGTGAATTTTCAAGTTACTTATTTCATAATTTTCTGTTTATCATTGATTAGCATTTGGCTTTTTCCTTGAAATTCCGTTTAATTTCTTATAGAGGATATATTTTTTTTTCTTTTATTCTTTTTCTAAATTTGTTCAGAATTTTTAGTTACACAAGTACTGAATAAAATACATGTTGTTCCCAAATATAATTGAAAACTTTCCAGAAGGTATATGAAAAGAATTATATGGGAGAGTTTTACTTCCCTAATCCATTTATTTCATTTTATTTTTTAATGTCAAAAAATTTAATAACATTTCAAGAAAGCAGAAGTTTTTACATTTTTAATGATGTAAGAATTTTATATCGCCTGTCTTTTACTGGAAAAGTTTCTAATTGTTTCAGGAATTGTTCTAATTGTTCTAATAAAAAAATTCTTGAAAGTTGATGTAATCCAAGTGCTTTCAATGTAACTTTCATGGAATATTTATTTGTTTTTATAAAAACATGTTTTTTTTTTCCCCTTCCTTAAACATTTGTTTGATACAAACTGCATTTTTGCTCTCCTACTCATACATCACTGTGTATAAAAGTAGATGAAAGTAGTAGATTAAATCTACAGAAATCTCTCTTTCTCATAAGTTGATGATGTCCTCAAATCACAATTGGCTCCTTTCTGACACATATAGATGCATAAAAATTGTATCTACATACATCACGTTAAAGTCTCAATTAAAAATAAAATTGAAATTTTTAAAAGGAGAAAAAATATGAAAATAATCATAGCAACCTTGTAATTTATTTATTTTTATTTTATTTATTTATTTATTTATTTTTTTGCCTTCATTATTATCTAACATTGTTTAAATTATTTAATAAATCCCTCATTGAAGGAAAAAAAAAAAGTCTTTGCTGGATAATTGACAGATATTTCCCTTTTCCTGTTCAGAAATTTATCTTCCTAATAAATCTACTGAAATAAGCATTAAGTTAAATTTCGATAACCCACTGAAATTCACCGAAATTTTTTTCAATGTAGTTAAAATGCCTTTTTTATGAACAAGGCAACCGAAAAAGATACTCATTTTAAGTGCAGATATAAATTCCTTCCGAATTCGAGAAATCACATTTTAGCAAGCAATATCAATACTACGCGCATCCTATTGGACAAAACATATCAATAGCCGAGAGATATCGCAATATGTCTGAACCAATCCCAGCAGTCAAACAAGGAACGCGCAATTAGTGCTATTTGGTATTTATCTCTAACTCTGTGGTTTGCAAAAATTGAATGTATTGGGATATATTATATTATTCTTTACTTTGAGATATGATAGAGAGATAATCCACGGTGGTAGGTTTTCTGTTTCGGATGAAGTAGTGAATAAATTTTACTTTTAATTAGCTGTAACACAAATACAGTGAACTCTCACTTATGCGTGTGGGTTTTCTGGTGCCCCTCTTGTCGACAGAAGGGTTAAAACCCAAGGTATCATTTTAGCAGAGTGGAAAAAGAGTAAATTCTTGAAAACTGTGCAATGAGCCAATTTGATAAGCATGCAATCTAAAAATTGTAATTAAGATGTGTAAAATGTTTTACTTACATAAGTCTTCAATAAAGATGCGAGGAATTTCATAAATATACTTTTATTTGGCAAAAAGAACATTACTTGCTGTTCCAGAAAAAAATAATAAAAACAGTGTTGTAGAATTAAGTGACTTGAACATAGCACCATCGATGACTTTTAAACCTTATAGAAAAACGTAGTGCCATTACATATCAACATACCATATTCACTGCAAAAATTCGTCCAAAGAGGGGGAAAATACGCCTCAAACTTGACTAAATCCATCAGGAGAGCAGCTAGACACTTCATTTCATCACACACTTGACTACATACATTACGAGAGCAGCTAGAGACTTCATCTCGCCTCACAGATACCGAAAGTGAAATCGCTGTCCCTTTAAACTGGAACGAAAACCTATCTGCCAATCAGGAACGACCATGCGATTTGCATAAGTTGAAAAATAATTAACATTTTTACTTTCATTTACATAAAAATTTATTAAATATTATCAAGGATTTAGAAAACTACTTTAAGTATAAAAATGACTTTAAAAAGGGCTTTTTACTTATTAAATTTAAACAACATTTTTAACTTAAAGAAAAATAAATGTGAGCGAGTGCGATCGCAAGCAAAAATGCCGAATACGATCCATGACCGAGAAGCGCCGCAAAACAGCTCAACCGAGCCGATGTGGAAGAAAAAATGTAAACAAACGCCGGAGACTGGCAGGAGGGAAAACGAAGAACGGTAGCTAAATTCAAGTCACTTTTACAATATAATTAAATGAAACATTGAAAAAATGCTTGGGAAATATCCTCCCCACAATGCGCCGGCCCAAGGGACTAACAGAAAAAAGCGCATAAGTGAGATAGACGCATAAATGAAAAAGGGTCTAATGAAATTCTAAAATGCAGCATAAATTGCAATGAGAGCATGAATAAGAATGTTTCTAAAGATTATATGTTGATATTTATAATGATTTGGTAATTACTGTAACTATATATAAAAAAAATATTTTATTAAAAAAAAATGTTTTTGCCAATGAATTTGTAAAGCAGTTTTTTCAAGTTAATCCAAATAAGAAAAGGGAGTTTCAGCAGCTGAATTAAATTGCAAATAGTTCCGAAAAGTGTCCAAAATCTTCTACTGCTTTCGTATGTTTTGGAAGACCTTTTGCATCATCTTCTTCATTATCATCATCTCCATCACCATCAGCCATTTCATTAGCGACAGCTTCAATATATCTTAATTTGGTTGTTACTAAATTATCATCAATATCAACAAATTCATTGAAACAAACAAGTCCATCAGATACAGTTTTCCATTCGTCATCAGTGAGACCTATATCACAATCTTCTTCGTTTTCGTTAATTTGATCACAACATTCATATTCATCAGGAAATAAAAATCCGGCTATTTTAAAGCAATTCCTTATGGTATAATCACCGATACTTCTCCATGCAGCACATACCATATTCATAGCATCAAGAATTGAAATTTTTACATTGACTGCAGCTGAATTGCCTGTTTCTAATTCGGAAAGATATCGACGAATCAGAGTTTTCCTATAATGCACTTTTAAGCAACGGATTACTCTTAAATCTAAAGGCTGTAGCTTACTCGTACAGTTTGCAGGAAAAAACACTACATTTATATGATCAAAATTTGGTAGATCTCGTGGATGAGCAGGACATTGATCCATAAATAGAACTTTTCTTTTTCCATTTTTTTGTCAAATTTATGAAGAAAATCTAAAAAAATATTTGACGTCATCCATGCTGCACGGTTGTTAAAGTACTCACATGGAAGCCGCTTTATGTTTTTAAAACAGCGAAGTTTTTTTTATTTCCCAATGATTAAAGGTGGTTGTTTTTCTGATCCATCTGCATTACAGCATAACAAAACAATTAATCTTTCTTTACTGCTTTTTCTACCGTGACAGGGTTCTCTTTTAATTGCCAATGTTTTTTAGGCATCATCTTGAAAAACAAGCCAGTCTCATCACAATTAAAAATGTCTTTAGGTTTGTATCTTTTCTTTAAAGATGGTAAGTCTTCTTTCCATTGCTCTACAGTTTTTTCGTCAACACTAGCACTTTCTCCAGATAGAGTACAAAATTCTAAGCCATGCCGAATCTTGAATTTCTCCACCCATCCATGTGATGCAGCATAGTTTTCAATTTTCAAAGTCTCTGAGAAATGAACAGCTTTCTGCCTGAGAGGCTTAATGTTAACCGGAATGTTAGAGGCACAGGCTTCTTTAAACCATTTTAACAAAACACTTTCTAATTCTTGAAACTTTCCTCCTTGAATTCGAGGATTGAATTCCGCATTCTCGTTGAGCAGTTAGAATTGCTTCCCTTTTTTTTAAATTCCTTTTAAAGTTGACTCGGGAATTTGAAAATGATCAGCTAAAGCTTTTTTAGTAGTTGATGGATTTTCTTCAAATTTTTTAATAACGTTCACTTTGAAAGTCAAGCACAATTTTTTTCGTTTTGCCATTTCGTTAAGAGACAAATCTTAAATGTTGCACAAGCTAATGTTTGTTAGCTACTAAACTGTTAAAACTCAAAAAAAAAAAAAAAAAGAAAGCTTAAGACTCAGTTAAAATCGTCTGTCTCATGATAAAGCAATAAAACGTGTTGAAGAAAAGAAGGCGTTGATTCGACAAAAGAAGGGAGAATTTCAACAATGGGTTAAAGATTGGAAGCGAGATAAGGGGATTAGGTCGAACTTGAACTAAGGTCTCCCTATTGTAGGACGTCCAGGACTTCTCCAGTATGTCATATGAAAGACGCAGCGTAATCGCAAGAAAGCGTTGACTGACCAGATCAAAAAGAGTGAAAACGGATAGTTGGGTACTCTGAGCAGAAAATCTTTGACTATATTCATGCTGCAGATAAGATTGTTTAATTACTGTTTTGTCACTAAACAGACCACCCCCTTTTATTTACCGAATGCTTTTCGCTTATTTCACCCTTTCAAATTTCGAATTTTTTTTTAATTTGTTCTTAGAGAGCATTTACATCTTATAAGTAACTACCATGCTAAATTTCAAATTTCTAGCTCCTTCAGTATACAAAAAATCGCATATTTAGAATGTTTTTCGCTCCTGCTCCCCCCTGGTATCTGTGGCACCAACATAAAATATAGTCTATGTTGGAGCAGGGGTTGTCACCATCAATTTGCCACCATCACTTTTGAAAGCGGTTCGGTAGTTCCAGAGATTACCCCCTATAGACAAACAATCTATCTTTACTCCTTTATAATATTAGTATAGATGATACATATAAAAAAAATTAATATAAGCAGTAAGAAACTATCTTTTAATGTGCATTTCATTTGTATTAGAAAAAATATTAATGTTCATTTCATAAACATTACATTAAACCTTGAAATTATAAAAGAAATTTTTTTTTTTCAAAATTCTGTAATTATTCTGGAGGCCAAAAATCTCTAATGCCATTCAAAAATGTGACAAAATAATCATCCTATCTATGCATTATTTGCCATATAAACACAGTTAAACATAGATCTAAGTGTTGACGTGCTGTTCGGCAGCGTTTCTTATTTTACCATTTAGCTGAGCTCCAAAGGCGTTCGGTGTTTTGTGTATGTGCACCAGCATCTGGATCTACAAAATTATAACAATTTTGCAAATCCTACAGCATTTAATTTAGTCAGTTTTATAAGCCTGCCATGAATCTGAAAAAATGATAGTCATCTTCTATATATTCTTTTATTTCTCCCATCAGTTCTGTTGTGAACTTTTACTATAATACATTCATCAGTTTCTCAGACTAATCCTCCAAACAACCATTGCTGAGGAAGACTTCGACCAGCTTTATTTTTTTTTGCTTTTACAAGAAACTTTTATCAATATCTATAATTGTTTTTGACCCTCCAATTTTTCCAGATTTTCTTGTTAGAAGGTTAGATATACAAACTTCTTTGAGATAATTATTCCAATCAATAACTATACAATGACTTAAATTCAATTGCTTTTTTTCTCCATTTTATTAATGTTGATTCATCACACTTGGTATAAATGAACCTTAATGCAGTTACAAATGTTAATTTGGAGCCATCCAACCAATTTCCTTTTCTAATGGATATTCTTTTATCGCAGTTTTTCACATTAGACCATCACTGTTTATCAGTTTGTAGATAGTCTCATATCATGCCCATCAATATACACTTTTTTCATGACAGAATTCCATATTTTTGAAAATAGGATATTGCCCCATTTTCTTTAGATGGCTGATCACAAATCTGTATCACTTTTTCTCAAAATGCAAGAGAAAGCATGAAAATAGAAGTTAACTAATATCGTTCATTAGAAACACTAAACTAACTTATCCTGAAAATAAACAAAAATGAAAAATGTACATCACATGCTAGCTTTGTATTTAAAATCAAACATTATTTTACCCTTTCGTTATTTTGGAGTTAAATCCAACAGTTCTTAATTAATTTTTTTTAATTATCATTTCAGCTTTTGATAAATGTTTGTGACGTCAGTTAAAATTGATCGATTTTATGCATCACAATATATTTGCAGTGTTTTTCTGTTTTATTATCATGAAATCATCGTTTAATGGCATAATTGTTATTTTAATTAATGAAAGAACTAAAAAATTAGTAAAACATTAAAAATACAGAGAAAACATCGAATTAAAAATCTCTTGATGACATAACAAACATATGTAAACTCTTTTTTTTTTTTTCTTTAAAAAGTGGCCAACGGGATAATAGACAAGTACCAATTATCCTTATTTGAAGTTCGTCTCTATTGTCATTACCGTGCACAGTAATTTTTTATTCAGCTCCCCACTAGATGTTGTTTTGATACGACACTATTCTTACCTTGCACTATACAGTACCACAAGATCTAACAAGCAGTAATGTCTATTTTTGATTAACTATGCAAGAACTTGTAGTGTGAATTTTATTTTTTTTAATATAAACTTTTACTAAGTAATGACTGTTGCATTAGAGTAATGCAGGGGTAGTATTTGTCCTGAAATTCCTGTTATTCCTGAAAAAAATAAAAACGTCCTGAAATGTCCTGAAATATGGTAGTCTCTCCTAATATTCCTGAAATTTTGCAAGTTTTGTGCTATATCGGCATTTGAAATCATCAAATAGTTGGTAGGTGTCCTTTTTTACGGATGCAAAACGATCACGAAAGTTACAATTTTCTTCAGTCTATCGTTAAAAATAATAATTTTCGTCAATTTGCAAAAAAAAAAAAAAAAAAAAAAAAAAAAATGCAATTTTTGGTGATCAATTACCAAAAATCCTATTTTTTATCGATTAGTCATTAAAAAAAGTTTGCTATTTTCGTCTGTCAGTCACAAAAAATCACAATTTTTACACCAGTCAATTATAAAAAAGAAAAATCTTTTGCAATTTTCGTCGATCAGTAAAGGAATAAAAAAAAATCGAGATTTTTGTCTTTCAGTAATGCAAAAATTGCAGTTTTTTAGCAGCTTGGTCAAAGAGTTCTGGTAAAATTGTTTTTTTTTTTAATGTATACTTTTACAACAAAAAAAATTTGTAAATAGTGTACTATTTATGATAATAAAATGTATTGAACAGGGAGTTAAGGGTTTTTTGCGGTTCGATGGTTCAATTTTCAATCAAATGTGTCCTGAAACTGTCCTGAAATATTGTAAAAAGTATGTCCTGAAATATCTCCTGGGCTAGTACTACCCCTGAGTAATGTAAAAATGTATTTTATCACTAACCTGGAAATTTGAGGCTAATCTGGAAATATCAGGGAATTTTAACATAAGATATTTGTGACCACCCTGTATATATATTTAATTTGGCATGCGTGTGTGAAAAGGTTTGCCATCCCTGGCCTATTTTATTTTAAAAAAAAGTCTCATTGTTCTTTTTCTATCATATTTAAAAAATTTCATCCGAAGAAACGAAATGATAACAAAACAGTATCAGCTGATATGTGCATCACATGCTTAAAGTTAAAGAGCAGTGTATCACTAGATTGTAGTGTTGCCAGTTTGGTGGTGTTTTTTATTTAGGTTGTTTGATTGCTATCACTTTTTCAAAATAGTAAAATTTGCCTTCTTTAATGTAAATAAGGCGAATATAACTATTTCAAAAGAAGTGATAAAAAGCAAATAATCTAAATAAAAATAACCCATCCAACTAGCAATGCTGTAGGTTGGCCATCACAGAGTCGGAGATTGGAGTTGGTCTCTCTAATATTTCAGGAGTTGGTCATTTTTTCTACCGACTGCATTTCAGAATTGAAAGATCTTATTTTCTCATAAAATTATCGAATCTTTAAGGAGAAATGTACTCAAAAGTGGCATTGGTTGAACTGATTTTCAGTTATGAGTGCAGATGGCTATGAGATAGCAGTGTACTATAACTCAAGGTATATCTGATTTACAAGGAAGTAAAACACCCAGTTCAGTGCTTAGACACACAGAATATCTGAAATTTCCAGGCAAATAGTGGAAATGGGTTTGTGAATGTGATAAAAAAGATTAGCATTGTTGAGTGAAGAAAAAGAAAATAACGCCCTTATTTATTTTTGTGATGATATATTTAGTTCAAATATTATCAGTATTTATATGTAATAGCATTTATTTGATTTGTAAGATATTTTGTTGACTCATAAGTATTCACAAGAGTATTAGTGTTGATAAATTTCATTTGTCAACATATTAACAAAAAAAAATAAATAAATTAAAAAAATAATAATAATAAAATAACATCATAAAAAGAGAGCAGTTCATTATAAATAAATACCAAACTTTTGGAAATTTGTCATAATGATATAAGATTAAATGTATTGGAAGCTGAATTGAGACCAAATTTATTATATGTTCTATCCTGGATTTATTATAGGCCAAGTTGAAATTTCCAGGCAAATAGTGGAAATGGGTTTATGAATGTGATAAAAAGATTCAAATTGTTGGGTGAAGAAAAAGAAAATTACACCCTTATTTATTTTTCTGATATATTTAGTTCAAATATTATCAGTATTTATATGTAATAGAATTAACATTACAATTAGGATCATGTGCATACTTTTACACTGAGGGACATAAGTGTAATAGAACATAACCAAAATTATGTATAAGAGGGTATGTAAGATTATGTAACAAAATAAGTATAAGAGGGACATAACCAAAATTTGAAAATTTTGGTTATGTGAGGGGTGCAACAGAATAAAGTTATGCTATTTTTGTATGATATTTGATTTTTAATATTTATTAATAAATCATAGAAATGAAAAAAAAACTGTAAAATCATAATTCTGTTTTGTTCTTTTGTCTCTAGGGTGAAATTGAAAAAGAAGTCAAATCTCTGCCTGTGAGCTTATTTATTGAAGAAATCAAATATGGTGGTGCATTGGAACCTACAGAAGTTGTATATAAAAGTATTGCTTCAGAACTTGTTTCTCGTGGTTTAGCTCTACCTGTTCGAAAGTAATTATTTTTTAATATATATACTAGCAAACCTGCTTGGTGTTGTCTGGGCCTGTCTGAGTTTGCAGAGAAAAAACATTATAAAAAAATTAGAATGAATATTTTTATTGTTTATTAAAAATGCAATATAAAAATCATTTATTCTGTAAGATTGATATATATTTTTGTTGTTGTTTCATTCTGGTGGAATTACAAATGTATTATTTTTCTGTTACTTTTAAAACAATCTTTTAATTTTTAGTTGGTGTGATTATGTACTAGGACATTGATTGTCATATTCAGAAATAAATTGTATTTATTTCCTTTATCTCTAAACCCTGGGATTAAACTGGGGCACTGGTTGCCATGTTCAGAAATAAATTAGTTACAGTATATTTATTTCTAAAATCCTGTTCAATTTATTCCCTTTCATATTTCACTTATATATATTTGCTTAGATAAGTAAAAAAAAAAATCTCAATGCAATTTGTTTCTCTTCAGCTTGTAAACATTTCTTTTGCTGTTTAGTAGGGATGTACCGAATTTTCGGTAGGTATGGGGTACTTGGCCTATGAAGTCATACTCTCAAATATTTTGATATTTGTCCCAACCAAATGCATAAAACCTTCTTGGAAGGAGGGGAACTACTACACAAAGTAAAAAATAAATTTTTTATAGATAATAGTTAATAAGAAATTAAATTAAGAGCATTGTATTTACCATGCATATTATTATATTTATGTACATTAATTTGATTTTTTGGAGTCTGTGCCAGCCAAGCCAAGTTAAAGCCATGTTACCATTTTTAAACATTTCATCTGATATTATAAATGTGTATTTTCAAATGAGATTAGCAACTATATGTCGACAAACATTGCTGTGGAAATTAGTTAATCACTTAAATCATTGTATTTTCTACCATTTGATGAGTTATATGTATTTTTTTATTGTCTCGTATTTATGTAGATATAATTTATACGCGTGTTACGATTTATATTGGATATTTTGTTTTGAATTTTGTACTTGGCTTGGCTGGCACCGACTCCAAAAAATCAAATTAATGTACATAAATATAATAATGTGCATGGTAAATACAATGCTCTTAATTTAATTCCTTATTAACTATTATCTAAAAAAATTATTTTTTACTTTGTAGTAGTTTTTGAAGTCTGTTCTATTTTTGGTTAAAAAATTTATTTTTCGTTTTTTAGTAGTTTTTGAAGTTAGTTCAATTTTTGGTTAAAAAGTTCATTTTTCGCTCTTTCATAGTTTTTGAAGTCGGTTCTTTTTTTGGTTAAAAAGTTTATTTATTTATTTATTACTTTAGTGATATCCATATTTACATTAAACCATATTGTTGCTAATATCTTTTTTATTTCACACTAACCTTGGCAGTAGACTCGAGTATCAAAGATTAGAAAATTTATCATTATTCTCATCTAATGTCTTTAAAGCCTTTAATGATATCTATATTTACAACAGTAGACTCGAGTACGGAATATTAGAAAATTTATCATTATTCTCATCTAATGTCTTTAAAGCCTTTAATGATATCTATATTTACATTAAACCATATTGTTGCTAATATATTTTTTATTTCACGCTAACCTTGGCAGTAGACTCGATTACGGAAGATTAGAAATATTATCATTATTCTCACTTAATCGTCTTGGATAATGTGTCATAATCGGGCTGTATACTACAGTTTTGATAACTGCGTAACTCACTGATTTCGGTGCTTATGCTTAATGTGTACTGATTTTTACGATCCGTACAAGGTAAATACACTGTGCCAACAATGTCACCTATAATACTATTCGGAGTAACCCCTTTCTTTCTTTCTTTCTTTCTTTCTTTCTATATTGTCACTCTATAGTTAATATTATGTAGTAGAAATATTAAAAGACAATTGCAGAAGCATTTATATACAACTGTATTGTATAATATAATATAGATAATCAGATATTTTAAAGGCAGTTTCCAACTAGTGTGCCAAATATTTTCTGTAACTCGTACATTTGTATGGGAGTTGAAACAACAATGTATTTAATTATGTGCCAATAAACGCTCGTCAAAATATGCCAAACCGCTGTGAAACTGCAACAATGGAACTTTTAAAAGATTCAAAATTAGATTTGTTGTGGCATAATTTATAGTTTTTATCCGTACGTTGTATTATATTTATCCAATTCACAATTTTATGTAATTTTGCTTTTCAAATTTGGCAACGCTCAAAAGTTTTAGCTTTTGTTTGGATCTTAAAAAGTTTGTTCTATGAAAATAAATCCGATAAGTTTTCCGATTTAAATATGTCAGTTTTTTTAGTATTTGCAACTTGAAAGTCGTCTGCCCAACAACTGGTGACCCGGACGTAATAACTCTTGATAATATCCGATTTGCTTAAAATTTTGTGTATACGTTCATTGTGATAAGGCGCTCATTGGTTAAGTATAAAGAGGGGGAACAGTGGCTAATCCCCCCTTTTAATTTATTCATGCAGAATTATAATCCGATAAGTTAAAGCTGATTTAAATATGTCAGTCTTTTTATTTACAAATTCACGTAATAGAATATTTTATTTAGGATATTAAATAAAAGTCATCTGCCCAACAAATTAACTACTTTTAAAATGCTTATTTTTTTTTTTTTTTTTTTTTAGTTTTTGTTGAATTTCTGAAAAAGTACTGAACCAATTTTCATAAAATTTAAATGGGACCAATTCGAGAGTATTATCTTTCGAATTTAAAAAAAAAAAAAATACATACACGTCGAATTGATAACCTCCTCCTTTTTTGAGTCGGTTAATAAAAATACTCCTTAAATTATTGTGAAGCAAAATTTAATAGCTTCAATGATTTAATTCAAGTATACAAGACTAGAAAATGAAGACATATCTTACACAATGAATAATACTATCTGTATAATCATCTTTAAGTATGTATGGCATGAAAAATTCCCCATTGACCCTTTAATTGTCGTATCCAATACATTTACAGGCAAAATTTGTGAACAAATTTTGTCACACCCGTGACACTCATGGGTTGAACTCCTCATAATTTTAATTCTATCTTGCCCCACTTTCTCAAAACAAAAATCTTCTAATGTACTTTAACAGCACTTGCAAGAGAAATATAATACAAAATTTATGTATTAAGAATAGTGATGCAAAAAAATTATAAAAGTAGTTGCCAGTGGCAGCCATGATATTAATGGTTTATTCAGTGATTTTGAAACTCCCAAGATTATTTTAAATGCTTAACCCTTTAATAGTCGCACCTGATACCTTCACGGGTAGTAAAATCGCCAAATTGTAAGATTAAACGCCAAAAATGCAGTCCCATTTATTTGATGTCAGAAGCATTATACGTGCTTGTTAAATCATCAAGTGGTTTTTAATTCGACATTTGCGTGTATTTTTCATTATGTTTTACTGGTTTATTAGTTATTTCATTAATTAAAATAACAATTGTGTCCTTAAATTCTTATATTTTATTTATTTATTTTGATATTCCAATAGCAACGTTCTCCCGTTTATTTGGTGATAGTTTTTTGTTATGAAAAGTGGTCGACGGGATAAAAGAGAAGTACCATTTTTTATCAATATGTAATAGTTATTAGATGCAGGTTTAAACTTCTAAAGAAAAAGCAAGGATAAAAATATCTGTAAACAACATTTAGTTGTTAGTCAATCCAAAATATCATCTAATTTATTCAATCAAAGTTAGAGTAAAAACTGATCCAAGATTGCTAAAGGCACGCAAGGAACGCGCAAGAAAAAAAAAATTAACAATCGTATTTTAACTGCATTAGAGGATGACGTCATCTGCTTCGGGAAAATCATGGGACTTAGAAATATAAATCTAAACATTTCAATTTCGCTTTTTAATCATAAGTATAAAATAAACCCGTGCGGTGTTTTTTATAATAATTGCTGAGCATCATATAATGTGGTATTTTATTTTTTTGGCAACAATGATTTGAGGAAAACCTTTCATTTCATTTAGGAAAACAATGCCGATTTAATTTTTAATTATCAGCAATTCTTAATCGAAAACATGTTTTAACGAAATGTTAAGTGTGCTATGTCAGAAGCGTTTTCAAAATCCTTTCATATGCTATCTCATTCGTCGTTCTGCGTTTCGTCTTTTCAGAAAAAAAGGGATGTTGACAGGAGAAATAATATATATGATCATATAATTTCTCCCCCCCCCTTCCCACACACACACTGAAATTAATGTTTCTCCTTCTCTCCCCACCTCTTACCAAATGCATAAAATTTAGTCTTTTAAATCTCTTTAATTTAAATTTTTTTAGTAAATCTTTTGTAAAGTAAATAAATAATAAGTCATCCCACCTCCCTAAAAAAAAAAAAAAAAAAAAAAAAAACTGCTTCTTCCCATTCCCCCCCCCCTGCCCCCTTCCCCAATTCACCAAGTTAAACATCTTTAAAATGCTTTTTTTTGTTTACTTTTTTTGCTTTATCTGTTGTAATATTAATAATAAATAATAGGTCATATAATTTTTCTCCACCCCTTCTAAAATTGACATTTCTCCTTCCACCTCTTACCAAGCACACAAAATTTAAGATCTTTAAAACTTTTTTTTTTTTTTTTTTTTTTGTTCTATTTGTAAATCTTTAGTAAGGTCATCATATAATAAATAAATCACCAATCAATCAATCATCTAATAAACCCCCCTTCCCCACACCCAAAAAAAACTGCTTCTCCCCTTTGCCCTCGTCAGCTTGCAAAGTTTAAAATCTTTAAAAGTCTTTAATTTCTGCTTTATTTGTTACTTTATTGTAACAATAAATAATTAACCATCTAAAACCCTGTCCCTATTTAAAATTGCCGCTTCCTCCTTAGCCTCCCCCTTCCCCTTTTTTTTCCTTAGCACACAAAATTTAAAGTTTTAAAATTTTTTGTGCACTATTTATAAATTTTTATTAACAATAAATAATTAATCATCTTATAAACTTCCTACCTCCCATAAAATTTCTGCAGCTCACAAACAAAGTTAAAAACTTAACCTCTTAAAAATTCTTCGTTTGTAACGTAGCTCACAATTTTTTAAAACTTTCTTTGATCTATTTGTTACTTTAATTGTTATATCAATAACAATAAATCTTTTAAAATCCTCCCCCCACCCAAAATTGCCTTTCTCCCCCCCCCCCCTCTAGTCATTTGAACTTTTAAAAGTTGTATAAAAGAAACACTGTATTTAAAAATGCATATTATAATTCAATAGTTTATTCAATTTCTACGTTTTTAAATTTTTTTGGTTTTGGTCCTTGAAAGTCCTTAAAAGTTCTTCATATTTATTTAAAGAAATCTGTACAAACCCTGCATCATCCTTGAGACAGTGTTTCATGTGTTCATCTCTGGGAGGGGGGGGGGGGCTGACTTAAATTTCGATAATGTTCCGAGTCTTATGAAATACGTTGTAAACAGAAATCATGTTTTACAATAAGGCCGGCGGGATTTATAAAATACGAACTGGTGGCTGTGGCTAACCGGAGTAATTACTATAGTTGATTTTTAAAAGAAATATTTCTTTATTCGTAACATCGACTTACAAAATATTTCTTCAATAGATTTCAGTATTAACATAAAATAATGAGTGTGTGAGTGTAGTGATTATAAGCAATGCAATACAGTCTTTTAATCTCTCCTTACGATCTCTACTCAAGATACTCTCGTTCTAAACTTTGATTCAGTCCTCCGTATTAGGCAATACTATTTAACTGGACAGGGTGTCCTTGGGGATTGAGCCTGATTGCTCCTCGGAATTTCTCTCTCACAGACCGGGCTGTCTGTCTCTTTCGGTTTCCCCTTCGCTCCTCGCTTTTCTGCCACACTCCAGCCTAAGAAAAAAAGGGGGGGGGGGAAATTCATCCCGACCTCCTGAACTTTCGGCAGCCTATCCTTGGTGATATACGGTTCTCATTGGAAGGTTAAAATGACCTCCCTTAGCGTCCAACTGTCTGGGAAAGCTTTTCCCGTCCCGACCTCACAAGAAGAGTAATTAATTCGTTAATGTCAGGCTAGGTGTCAGGCAGTCTCAGGTATTGTTCCTAAAATGTCCAAACCATTCAGTATGGGAGATTGATCGTTTCTTTAGGTTTGACCCGACAACTCCGGAGGTCTGTGGTAACGGTTAAACAAGCTACCTTCGCTGGGATATGGGAAAATGTCATAGGGGCTAAACCTGAGGACACCCCAACCCCTACCCCGGCACACACGCCGAAATAAGTTGAAAAGTAATAATGGATTGTTTTATATACTTTCATTTGAAAGGAAGTCTTTGTAGCATATAATCTATAAAGTTGTCTCCTCCTCCCCTAAATTATGGCTACGATTCTTATTTGGCAATAAATAAATTTTGTTTGGGACAATCTCAAACAAAAAATTTTTTCTATTTTAGAATAAATTCCCTATTACCAGCAAGGCGTGCAGAGCACTTTCCGAGAACCCACCGAAGCCCAAAAATTTATCGTCTTTCAAATGAATTTTATTGTAAACAATCTTAATAGAATAAGAAATTAAAAATTTCGAGATTTATTACCAGGGTTCGTACGCCTCCTGGAATTCCTTGAAAACTCCTGGAATTCCATTTTTTTTCTCAAGGGCCCTTAAAACTCCTGGAATTTACCTGTGACTCCTGGAAATTAAAAAAAAACTCCTGGAAAATATTAAAAATACGATATTTTTATTATTTTTTACTCTCCATAATTTTGAGAATATTAAAAATTAAAAATTTATTGATTTTGAAGGAAAATCGCAGAAAATCTAATTAAATTTCGTCATGGAGCAGTATTAACTGCAACTGGCACGGTTTGCACAACCGGCGCGAAAAGTGTATTGCGCAGTAAACATGCGCGATCGGCCGCTAAGAAGAACGATTGAACTCGTGGAGAAACATGCGAACATGTTCGCAGGTTGGGTGTTTACAATTTATTCAGCATAGAAAAATGCCTGGAGGAAAGTGTATATTTAATGAAATTTGGATTCAGAATGAAAGATATAAGGACTGGTTTGGTTGCTACCGAGTGCTTCCCGTTTTAAAGCAAAATGTTTAATATGTAAGCGTCTATAGACATTTCAAATATGGGCGAGTCGGCTCTCGGTACATCGGTCGAGTACAATGGCGAGTCGGTACATCACATTTAAAATCGAAAAAGCATAAAAAGCTTAAAGCAGAAAGAGATAAGGCGTTGATAAAAGACTTCCTCAATGCAACTAAGCCGAGTGTTTCGGTCATGAAATACGAAACGTTCCATAATGCTTCTGTGGTCCCGGCAGCAATCAGTAAACAATCAGAAACTCTTGATTCTACTGTAGTTAGAAATGAACATTTAAAAGCAGAAACAGTTTGGGCGTTGAAAGTTTTGAGTGGCGATGAGAATATTCAATGAGAATATCGACTTAAAATTTCAAAGGATGTTTCCAGATAGTGAAATTGCCAGAAAATTCACATGTGGAGAAAGAATAATTTTGACATACTTGGCAATTTTATGATATAAAAACAAGGGATGTTTGCAAGATTTTGTTTTGAAGTAAGTGTTGAACTTTAAAATATTATAACTTAAATCTGAATTTCTGATATGTTCTGAAATTGCATATTAATTTCACTGTAATTTTATTTGTAATTGTTGACTACAATCATAATTAAGTTTAATTAAAATGTTATATGCTTGAAAAAAGGTAATCGGATTGTATTAAAAACTCAAAGTAAATCTCCTGGAAAAAAAATTTGAGACTCCTTGAAAACTCCTTGAAAACTCCTGGAATTTACTTTGTTAAAAAGGGTATGAACCCTGTATTACACAATTTATGTATGTGGGTCGCCCAAATGAAAGTGGCACTATAGTCTGTTTGAAAAATGGTTTAATGGAATTAATATAAATTATTATACAAAAGAAAGAAGTAATACAGAACAGACATAACAGATAGGCTAGACAAAGTCACCTTGTAGGTTGAAACAAGTGTCCTAGCGGTCAACATGATTATGGATACCCTGGGTGAAGAAGCTCCGGGGTTGGTTTTGGAACCAATTTTTAACGGCAGCTTGGACCTCATTATCGTCAGCAAATCGCCGTCCCTTCAGAGCTTTCTTGAGTGGACTGAAGATGTGGTAGTCACACAACGAGAGATCTGGGCTGTAAGGAGGATGTTCAAGAACCTCCCAGCGGAATTGCCCCCTTATGAAAATTTCTTCAGCATCAGAATACCAATCTGCATGACATACACTCCATGCCATACACATTTTGCGTTCAATGATAGATTTCACTGGCACTCACATTTTCCGCTGTTAAAAATTGCACGACTGCACGTTGACATAGTTTAGAGGCATCCTTGATGCAAACGATGCCTTTTAACATGCCCGCACGCTATCACACACACATCGGACGGGATCTGACGATATTGCATGCATTCCCAGCACTCTGTGCCCTCTATAGGAGCATGTGCAGTCATCTTTCTCTTCAAATGGCAGAGTTATTACGATAATGCCACTTTCATTTGGGCGACCCTTATAAGTTAAAATTGTCAGTGATATCATAAGTGTATTTATAAATTTTCTGCTCATTTAAAGTTTTAAGTTTCTCCATAGTGCGCCCAATTTATTTCTGCTTCTTTATATGTTTTTTAAACTTTCACATGGATGTTTTAATTTTATGACTATCTTATCGATAAAATTGCGTTTTTTTTTTTTTTTTTTTTGTTACGTATGTTTTTAAAGTTTGTGCAGCATTATATCATGTTAATTTAACATCATATTTGAGTCTGTTGAGTTATTTTTTTTTATGAAGAAATTTCAATAATAATAATAATAATAATAATCCAACTTCAGTTCACATTTATTCTCAGTCTTTCATTTACATGGGTACATTACATAGCTCTATTCATACACTTCTCATTCACAGTATTTGTAAAAATGTAACAACCTACGATTAGGGTCGAAAATATTTTCTGCGGCCAGTGTGATAAAGATATATCACAGTTTTATCTTTTTTAATTATTTTTATTTCAACTCAACGTATTTCTGTATTTTTACAACCTTTCCAGTTTAATTTGCCATTCCTTAAAAGCTATTTATCGGCAGTCGCGCACCTTGTACGTTGCTTTTTTTGGCAAGGTCGTCTTCCCCCTCATTGTGCTTTGCGTTCGTTGAATCGGCGATGTTGTTTTCTCTGCGAGGCATCTTCGCGCTTTGAGTTTGTTCAATCGGCGCTGAGCTGTGACGTCATCGTCATCGACGGCTTTCCGCTCCTGCGTTTTGCGCATGCGTCACCGTCGCTCTTGTTCCCTGTGTTTTCGGGAGCTGTTTTGTTTTGGCGCTGCGGCCGAAAAGGGGCGTGTCTTTCAAATACAAATTAGAATCGTTCTTTTAATTATTAAATGTTAATTTGTTTCTGATTTGCTCTTTTAATTTTCACGTAATTCCTAATCATCAAATTAGTTTAAATTAATCTTGCTGTCACATTTGTGCACCCCTTTTCTGGGTATAAATAATAATGTAGCGCATTTTTCCAACAGAATTTTAATAAAAATGATGCTGTAAATTTATGATAAACGTCGTATGGTCTGGAGGCCCGCTGGCCTGTGCTGGCGCTCGCTCGTATCCTAGAATCGCGTAGCGCTGATTCTTTGGAGATCAATTTCGCGTTTTCAGTTTTCAATTATTCTATAAAATGCTGTTGTAAATTTTAAGTTTAATATTTTAAAAGTTTTAAATCAACTGGTAAATTGACTTCTGAATTAATTCTATAATTCTTCATGGACGCGGCCAGAAGGAATATTTAAAGATTCTTCGAAATTTACGAAATTTGAGCCAGTACTTTTTAAAGACTTGATGTGCAGCTTTCATCTCATCCTTCCTCCTTCAAGAAAATGTAATAAACATTATTGGATCCAACATATGGTATTCATCATTTATAGTCTGCATCTATTTCTTCACTCAAGTAAGACCGTTTAATTTATTTTATATTTTTTTGATTCTCTTCTCAAAGAATATCGACCAAAAGAACGACATGCATTCTTTTGCATTGGGTTATTGCTCACACATTAATATTCCCATCAATTGCTCTCTCTTATAAATAATTTCTCCTTCACAGCCAGGGCCCAAAATTTTTATGGTCAGGCTCTGTTCAGCATGAACTTTCTCTTTTGAATCTCTTTTTTAATAGCAACAAAAGTTAATTCATATTCCTAGGGGTAGCAATTGCTCTTGATCCCCCCCCCCTCCCTTTTTATACATGCTCATGGCATTTTGATCAAATGTATGGCTATATTAACTCTCAAGAAATATAAATTTAAAAAAAAAACTCATCAAATTTGTGAAGGAAGGAACAAATTAAGGATTAATTGGAAACTAATGGATCAGATTTCTTTTTTTAAAAAGTGCTAAAGTTATCGAATTAAGGCTAACAATATTAGTGGACTTTTTAAACATCTCGAGTTTTGGAGACTTCTTTTAGGAGCCTTCCTTGTGTGAGAGTGCAGTAGATGCAATTCAAACAGCCTGCTATAAAACAGGCTTAATTTATAGATACTCAGTGTGTATTCAAAAGTCTTAATATTTATGTGAATTACAATAGTTTTTAGAATTGAAAAATTATTGAAGATTATATTTTGAATAATACATACATTGATTTCTCTTTTTATAAGAAAAATAATTTAAAATACCTATGATAATAATTTTAAAAAAAGGCCTGTTCTTCAATACCCGGTGGAGTAATTTTGGAAATTCTTCTGTTCAATCAAAATTTTCGAAAATATATTTACACCATTTCTATTTCAAATTCGAACAACATGCTTGCTGCAAAATAAATATGTAGGAAAATTTATTTTTAAACAGTGCTTATTATTAGATGTTTACGTTGACTACGAGATAATTTTCATTTATTTAATGTTTTTTATTAAATATTCCAAATTGTAAAAATGCCGATACTAAAATATGTCATAGCAAAATAAGAGTGAATAGAAAAGAACACTATTCATAATATTTTACTCTAATAGAAGAGTAATTAAGAATCTTTGTCTTGCTGGATCACTCGATTACTGAAATATTACAAAAGGAATCTCCTTTAAATCTAGAAAAACATGCAACGTAAAAAAAAAAAAAACTAGTTTGCTAGTAAAAAGACCCGTAACAAACAAATCAACAGGAGATATAGTTTTTGTATTATTTCTGAGCATCTTTTTGAAAGGCCCTTCCAAAATTGAAAACCAATAATCTTGCTTTAAGTTGCCATTCACAAAAAAAATTTCAGTTCGTACATTTGCTTATTTGGCAATAATGTTTTAAAATATTAAATTTGACAATGCCTGTTGGGTGACACTACACAGTACAAGATAAATAGCACTAAAATATAAAGAATACATGGCAGATTCTTAAACTAGATCCCATTTGAAAAAGAGACTATCTTTTTTTGAAAGGGCAAAGGAACAAAACCAGTGATGTTATCTACATGATGCTGGCCTATCCTACATATATGGTGGACATATGGATGCGTTCTATCCTTATTATACGTATACCAGTATTATATGCTCAAAATTACGCTGCATCTGTAATTTTCTCAAAACACTTATCCCAAAAATGGAAGATGTTGGTGTTTTCGAAGATTTCCTGATCTTAGATCTCACTTTTACGTTCCTAAAATTGTTTTCTCTCAAAAAAATACACGCATACATTATATTTTCGCACAATTGAAATTAATACAGCTGTTTATAAGCTGTATATGTCTTTTTTTTGTTTTCTTTCAATCCAAAAATTATTATTAAATGAGTTTGAATAAAAATATATCAGACACCCAGTGGAACAGCAAAGATTTGAGTGGAGAAAATTAAATGTCAAAATTTTCTGCTAGAACACTAAAAGTCTAATAAAATTAGTAAATTTTTTTTCTGCTACTATATGTGATGTGTAAATAGCAGCGTAAAAGAAAGCAAGAGTAACCAAAATAAAAGATATATGCAACATCATAAAAGTAGTCAGGTTTTTCAGTGTAAAATAAAAAGAGAAGAAGAAAGAAACAACATGAGGCTCTTTCTAAGAAGCCTTGAAATATAAAGGTTTCATTATGAAGTAGTAAGATAAATTTATTCTGGCTGTTTTCTTTATATTGGTTTCTTTATATTCAATTCTTTAAATTGGTAGTTGTTAATACTTATCACGTATTCACAACAAATATTTTCATGCACCATATAAAATAACGACTTTTTTTTATTATTTCTACTTTGTACAAGTTATATAATAATGACTTAAAATCCTTACAAATGAAAAATACTGCTGCAAAGTTGGGACGCCATTAATTTAGTAAATCATCAGTTTGCTTTTAAAAAAATATGTATTAGTAATTAATAAAGATGTCATACCTTTTTTAATTGGATTTTGTATGCACGGTGATACCCTTAACTATTACTATTTTAAAAAACACGCTATGTTATTGCTGTCGTTGTATCTGCGATATACATGACATAATACGCAATGCTAGATGTTCATCCCACTGTGCATGTATCTTATAGATACAAGATAATAATTGAGTTAAAAAACGAAAGTTAATCATAAGTATTCACAGTCAGCTCTTCTGTGCCTATACATTGCCCGATTTCCCATTTAACCGAAATTGCAGATTAGCTATGTCACTGTGTACTAATATGGGGCTAACAAGAAAAGCAAGTACGATACATGACAAAAAATATATAATTATGTGTGTATATATATATATAAACTTATTGTAAAAATTAACTATATATATATATATATATAATATATCTAAAAAAGAAAGAAAGAAAATCAGCCATTGTTTTTCCATTTCACTGAGACCATTTAGAGAGGAGGGGGTAAGGGGGCTTTATTCCCATCAAGTTCTCACCTTTCGGTATGCTTGTGGAATGAGGGTGCCCTTGAAAAACGAAAGTTAATAAGAACTCTTCACAGTCAAATTTTCTGCGCATGATTTCAGATTTGGCCGAAATTGCATTGAGATTAGCTGTGGTGTCACTGCACACTAATAATACCTGCTCAGTTTTGGTGTCGTCTGTGCATGAGACTTAAAACTCCTTACATTAATTAAACTACTTCTAGATCTTGCCAATTGAGCATATTATACGTATTCATTTATCCTATTATATTTCACTGCAATCACTTTGGAAGATGAATGGAGCTGTTACCCCATCCCCCCCCCCCTCCTTTGTGTACTAATATGGGACTAAAGAGAAAAGAGTGAGTCGTCCATTGTATGACAGAAAAAATAAAAATGTATCTTAAACGTAAAGAGAAAAATCGGCACTTTTTTCATTTCATTTTCGGCCATTTCAGGAGGAGGAGACCCCATCAGCCCTTTCTTCCTCTTTGGATATGCTGTGGTGTTACTGTGTACTAATATAGGAGTAAAAAGAAGAGGGTGGGTAGTCCATTGTATGACAGTGAAAAAAATACAAATTTATCACAAACAAAAAGATGAAATTCTAGCACTTTGTCTGTTTCATTTTTGATTATTTCGATAGGGGCTGCACTCCTTTCAACCCCTTCACCCTTGTTGGGTGTGATGAGGTGTTTCTATGCACTAATATGAGGCTAAAAGGAAGAGAGTGGGTAGTCTGTTGTATGACAGAAAAAAAATACACATTTATCACAAACAGAAAGATAAAAAACTAGCGCTTTTTTTCCTTTCATTTTCGATTATTTCAGGAGAGGGGCTGTACTACTTTCAGCCCTCTTCCCTTTCGTTGGTTATAATGTGGTGTTATTGTGCACTAGTATGGACCTAAAAGAAAGAGAGAGGGTAGTCTGTTGTATGACAGAAAAAAAAAATACAAATTTATCAGAAACAGAAAGATGAAAATCTTGCACTTTTTTCATTTCATTTTCTATTATTTCGGGAGGGGGCTACATCCCTTTCAGCTTCCTTTCTCTTCGTTGGATATGATGTGGTGTTACTATGCACTAATATAGAGCTAAAAAGAAGAGAGTAGGTAGTCTGTTGTATGACAGAAAAAAAAATACGCATTTATCTCAGAGAGAAAAAAAAAATCACTTTTTTCATGTGATTTTCGACTATTTCGGAAAGGGGGGGGGGGCTGTAACTCTGTCAGCCCCTCCCTCCTGAGATGTCAATGTGGACTGATATGGGACTAATAAAAATGGATAGTCAGTAGCATGACAGAAAAAAAAAAATTATCCAAAAAAGAAAGAAAAAAAGAGCATTTTTTTCATTTCACTTTTGACAATTTTGGGGGGGGAGGGGAAGGGGTTGTAGCCCCATCAGCCCCTCCCCCCCCCCTCCTGGATATGCCACTGTCTGAGGGAGTGAGGAAAGTGTGACTTCATATTCTGAAGATGCTTCAAATAAATTTCTACATGCTGTACACCTTATGAGACTTTTGTTTTTGACTGATATTTTGACTTTGACTTTGTCACTGGATGAACTTACTCTTTCTTTAACATTGATTCTGATGTTATGGCTAGAAGGTTTTTTAGCCACACACTGCTAATTCTTTCAGTCTACAGTAAAATTCATGTTTATGAAAAGTCACAGCCATCCATCGTTGCCACAGGTTAATCTCGGAAAATGAAACATTTGAAGTTACTGAAAAAATTAATAGCTCGAAAAGTATTTGTCACAAAATTGCTAGACAAACTGCATTAGAAAGGTAAAAAATTGTATTTTTCTTGATATAAATTTCAAATCTAATGATTATGCCGTTTTTCAAATATTAAATTTCAAAAATTACCAAACTTCACAATGAAGTACCACAGCGAAACCTTCACGCGTAAAAAGATAATGATAATGGCAATATGTCCCGACATGTATTGTGTATACAGGCTATAAGCATGACTAACAAATTATAGTAGACTTATTATTCTGTTAAAATATAAAAGTGAATTATGATGTCACGAGTGCATGATTTTTATTTAATTCTGTTCACCTCGGTGAGGCATATCAATATATTGGAAGTATTGTTTCTTCATTAAAATCCAATAGAAATGATTTTTCTACATAGACTCCATAATGTAAACCCCATAGACATAGGCGTAACTTGGGCTCTAAGACTAGGGGGGCAAAAGTCTCCAAGCCCTTTTGTAAAAATTTATACCCCCCCTTCATCCCATCACCACGTACACACTAGAGATGAGACGGGCTCAGCCCGAGCCCAGGCCCGGGCCCGACACGGGCTTGGGCTCAATTGTTATATCAGTCTTCGGGCCCGGGCGGGCTCGGGCTCATTCTGAAACTGACAATTTTATTTATTCTCATATAGATAAAATAAAAATAACTTTTTTTCCCTAACAAATTACGTATTCCATTTTAAGTCATTTTAATGCTATTTTGATCAGAATGAATAAAAGGGGAAGCAGAAATCATATTTTCCTTTTCCAGTTTTAGAATGCTTTAAGAGAAAATTTGCAATATTTGTAGATTTATGTGCGGCATTGACGTGACGACTGAGTCATATGGCGCCAATGGAAAAAGGCGCGAATAATTTCGATTTTCGTTTGTAAAGGTACGATATTTTTTCAATTGGAACGTTTATTTATTTATTTATTTTTAAGTATCTAAAGCAAAGTGAATACTTTCTTTTGTTTGTAGTTAATCAGCACTAGCTTAAGTTTTGGAAATTTGTAGTCTTCTATTGTGTGCGAGTCATAATGGCTCTTCATATGAAAATAACGTTAGAGATTCTATTTTTCATCATGAACTCTGCTCAAGTTAAAGCTCTGCTCTGAACATTTACGAAGTCACTCACATTCGTAAGTCATAATAATTGTCATGTATTGTTATTCCGATAAGAAAGAAATCGAAAAGTGTTTCCACTTTGTCTATAAAAGCATAGGATCTTTCAGATAACGGTGCCAAATTTTAAATTTAAGCTGATTTTCAAGAACACGAAATATTGTTTTAATTAAGGAATCAATTATAATTTACAAAATACACCTATTATAGGAAAAAGAAAAACTGCGTAGGAATAGTAATTTCTGCAAATTTCATTAATTTATTCATAAAACGGACTACATTAATGTGTCCATCAGGTTTGCTTGTTGGGTGAGAAAGTTATGAGAATCTTTTAAGGAAGTATATTTTTATTTCATACCAAACTTCTTTTTTGAAAAGATTAAATGTAAATTACCATAAAATTTAATTATGTGCTGCAGATTAACAGTTATTTTCATGTAAAAAGTTTTTTAAATATGAGATATTACTTTAAAAAAAAATTTAATATTATGCATTTTTTTTTTCGATATCGGGCTCGGGCTCTGATGACACAAAATGTTTCGGGCTCGGGTCGGGCTCCGAAAAGAGAGCCCGAACTCATCTCTAGTACACACACACTTAAATCAAATACTTAAAATTTTTAATATTTAAACAAAATTTTAAATGTTTAAAATAAATTAAATAAATTAAAATAAAAAAATAATAAAATTTAAATGCGGAAAAAAAAATTTCCCGCAAAAACCGAAAAAATACTAAGTTATACATTTTATGTTTTTAAAGGAATATTTTAAAATATTGAATGTACGACCGTTATATCTCTTATGTCTGATGCGATGTTCAATTAGGAAATAGTTCAAACAAACTTAATAAAAATTTTCCAAAGCCTTGGGCTTTCAAAGATTTTTTTAAATGATGAGGTTGAGATAAATGTGCTCAAAACCTTTATTCAGTGTCGCAACAACTGATGGAAATTTATAAAGAAAACACTAGCTAGTGTTCTGATTGGAATGACTCAGAAATTTTGCTGTGCGACATTTTAAGGTACATGGAAGAATTTTAGATTAAGAATTTAAAAATTAATATTGTCCTTAAATTTCGATCTCTACCTCTTCACAACGTTTCAAGCAAAGAAAAACCAGAATGAAAGCAGGTGCACCAGTTATAGGTTAGGAATTATTTTCCACCACTATTTGAATACTGTTAAAAAGTTCATTCTTTTATACAATGAAATGAGATATCTAAATAAACAATTTAAAATATATAGAATGCAGTTAAATATCCATTTCCAAGTATTACTCTCCATGGCAGGCAGATAATGAATGCGGATTCTTCTGTGCAACGTTGTATATGATCTATAGAGCTTTAAACACACTACATAGTGAAACTAAAACTTATATCACTGGAAAACGCATAAAACAACTAAAAAGGTTTTTCTAATGAATTACTATTTATAGATGAACATGTATCAATATCCTTTTGTGCAAACATATATTACATGAATAATACAGTAAAATTTGACTTGATTAATGTTAACACAAATGCACAAGCAACAATTAACATCCATAGGCGGCAATATATCTAATTTCTTTTGCTCTGCCATATGAATTTATTTATATTCTATAAGTACCTTTGAATAATAAAATATAATTAAACTGGAAAATGCCTAACACAGTTAAAAACATACGTTAGGAATTCACGTCCATAAACTGAAATACTCCTCCATTTTATTCGTGCAGCTCTGCATACGATATTTAGAATTTATACTCACAACGTAATTAACTAAAATTTAGTTAATTTTGAAAATGCACACCACAGCTGAAAACGCTCTTCTAGCAATTATGGTTCATAGTCAGTCCTATATACTAAGTACATTACTACATGCTAGTTATTTCACACTCCATAGAAAGAATGTTGTAGACCGCCTCAGTGGCACATATAAATTTCATCATGTTTCATCATTATATCACTAGCTAAAATGCACCGCAAACGATTTCCCCCTATAGACCATAATGTAACGAAAAACTTTTTTTGTGTCACTATAAATTAGCTATAACAGCTATTATCCTTCATCTTCAGTAGAGAATACGTTGTAGTAAGCCTCGATAGCATATATCTACGTTAGAGGTTTGCACAGGCTCGGGCTATGAGACTCGGTCTGGGCCGAACCTCATCTCGACTCTTTCCAGGCCGGACCTACAGGCCTTACTCTTTTCTGCAAATTCGGGCCAATCCAGGACAGACTTACTTTTTCTGGGCCAAGCCGGGTCTAGAATTCATTCCTCCAAGAAGCCAACACGGGTCGAAAATTTTACGCCCTATCCCAACCCGACCCAGCCTGTATGAAAATCATAGGCCCGCATGGCCAACACCCCCTATAATAGGGGGTGTGGCATGGCCCTAGCAAAAGCTCGCATTTTGTTTATTTATTTCTGTAAAAATTATAGTGATGTTCTACATTTGTTTAGCGAAATCTTTTGAAATTTAATTTGGTTTAATAAATTAGAGAGATATTTTTATAAATCTATCTTTTAGGTAGAAAATTATATTACAAAAAGCTATTGTAAATACTATTGCAGCCGTTCGGAGGAAAGCAAATCCAAAAAAAAAATTGGTATATTTTCACCAATCATGACCACCAGATCCCAAAACCACCCTCAGTTCAAATGTTGATTTATGTTGATCTGACATTTGTCATGCTGTAACTCTCTTACTTATGAACCGATATGGATGTGACTGAGTATGTGTATAGGACATACAAAGTTCTCGACCGAGTTCGTTGGCCAGCTGCATCAGCCATCTTGTTTCAAAATGGCGGCCAGTTACAATTTTTAAAATTTAAAAAGATATACAAAGAAATTATAAATTGAAAAAATACTAAATTTCCGTTAAGTGTTAGAACGTGATACAAGGATTCTGGAACATTTTTTGTTTTGGCTATATCGTAAAAAATGGTTGAGATATAGCAGTTTGAAATTGAAATTGTCGGGTGACTGAGATTTTGAAAAAATCTGATATTTGTTATGCTGTAACTCTCGTATTTATGAACCGATATGAATGTGACGGATCATGTGTACAGAACATACGAAGGTCTCGACCGAGTTCGTTGGCCAGCTTCATGCGCCATCTTATTTCAAAATGACAGCCAGTTAATTTTTTAATTTTTTTTAAAAATTCAAAAATATGTATAAAAGATTATAAAAGTAAAAAGTTGTTTCGGTTAAGTGTTAGATCGTGATATAAGGACTCTGGAACATTTTTTGTTTTGGCTTTATCTTAAAAAATGGCTAAGATATGGCAGTTTGAAATTCTAGAATGGCTGACATTTTGAAACAATCTGATTTTTGTTGTACTGTAACTCTCATTCTGAAATTCGCATTCAAATTCAGTATTAATGAACACCGGGATTGAATCTTCTATAATCGGGTTTTAAGCATTTTAGCTTCGGGTGTTCGAATAAATTGAGTTGAATTTTTAAAAACTTAGTCTATAAAAGCTACCTTTCCCTCCCGGTACAGGCCGGAAGGACTTTGAAATTATGATTTTCTTTTATAATCTTTTTCTTTCATTTTAAACTATGTTGATTTTTTTTGCTGAATCTTCATTTGAATGCCATTGTCTAAGTCATTTTTCTTTAATCAGTGTTTATGTACGTAATTGTCTAAGTGGTCATTATTATTGTTGATATTTTGTATTCCATGCATTTCGAGCATAATCTGAAAATAAAATGTTTGCATGAGTAAAAGTGCTTTTTGAATCTTGCTTCAAAAACATCGGCATGTTTTCAAGAAATTCAGTCGTATAAGTACTATAATGCACAAGGTAGGTGAGTCGTGGTCATAGTTAAGCTTTGAGGATTTTTTATAATTTTCTGGTTGGGTGTGTGTGGCTGAATTTTTGCTTGTAAAATTTTACACTTATCTTTAACACATATCAAGTGTACTTTTCTTAATAAAATTTAATTACTTTTATAATACAATTAAAAAATTGTAGCTTGTGGGCCACCTTTGACGCCATAGTGTTCCAAAGGTGGCCCATGTATTAAAATCACTCTTAAAATGTGAAAAAATACTCGGCAAACTATTTTGCATATTAATATACTCTGATGATCCTATCTTTCTTTTGATATCTTTCGAGTTTTTCTTCTAAATCTCCTTATCTTATGACACGAAAAGACCTTAAAGCACTTTTTGTGCACGGTAGTTTACGGATTTTCTTCTGTGAGTTACCGACTTCCTTTGAGTGAGGGGTTAAAATTAAATGGTAATACGTTTTTTGTTTTTAGATATTTATGTAGAAATTTTGAAAATCGCCCTTACTACACTGATTTTCACATTTGTTTTCTAAGGTGGCCACCTTGGGAACAGTGTATGGTCGCCATTTGCACTATGTAAAAGTATTAATCTGATAAATTTCTTAGAATTGAAATAAATGTGGTTAAAGAAAAAGAAATAAGCTTTCAGAAAACGTATCATAACTGAAAGTTATGACAGTTATGTAACTGATTTTTAATATAAAATCATTGTTGAAGTTTGTTGAAGTGATTTGTATTCAAACTTTTTTTTTCTTTTTCCCATTAATGAATGGAATCTTCAGTTATAAGCGATTATTGTCTCAGTATGGCAGTTTTTTCCCCTTTCATGCTCTATCGCAACCTGAAATTCAGTTCAAAACGCCCACTTTGATAGAATTTTCTGAAAAATCTTTTGCCTTTTATAGAAAATTTGAAAAACAGTTAGATTACATAGTTTCTTAATAAGAGCACCTGTCAATGTGATACGTTTCTGAACAAAAAATAATGAAAAAATCCCTTCGAAAGAAGTCAGTATGGATTTGAGGACAGTTTCAATAAAAACCATGCTCCTAAAAGTACACATATGTATTCGTTTTAATGTATATAAATTATTATAAATATATTTTATATGTAAATATATTTTCTACAAATTGGGAGAGTTTTTTTCATTATTATCATTTTACCTTAATTTGCACTTGATAATTATAACTGTTATAATTATTCCTTGTTTTTTATATGGATACTCATTTATTTATTTCTTTAAAGTTAACATACTTGAGAAATTTAAAAGAGGTTGAAAGAACTTGTATGTTGTAATTTAATCATTGGTGAGATTTCAGAACTTTGTAAAATTAGTAACATTTAGTTGATAATTTTATAGGATTTAAGTCCCATTCGTACTGGTTTCAGATTAATCCAGATAATTTATCAATACAAAAATTTAAATCACACTGATTTTAATTTGTTTATTTTAATTGAAATGTTTTTAATTTTACACATTTTCAAAGTGCATTAACCTTAAAGACCCAAATGAAAATATTCAGTTTTTAAAATTGTTTTTATTTTGAAAATATTAACTAGAATTTTTTATAAAATTTATAGTATTTTGATGAAAGAATGAAGAAAAAAATTTCAAGTTTCCGATACTTCAATCTCGATTTCTCTAAAGATTATTTCTTTTTTACCGTATTCTTCAATTGTTCATAAGATAAAATACGAAATATATTTATAAATATGTTTTAGGTTTATGAATTTGGAAACGTCACAAAAATGAGCGAATACTAAAACTTTATTAGACCGCATATTTTTCTATTCCTTTGAATCTAACTGCTCGATGACTGCCTCATTGCAACTTTTCTGCTCAGTACATAAAAAACTTATTAAACAAGAAATCGTTCAATAAACAGAACTTGTTCCTCATATTTCTGTTACGATGAATCTCCCCAGTGAAATCATGTAAAGTTCTATGAGCACCGTTAATTACCAATCTATGATTGGCACCTTGAAATAGGGGACGATAGAGCTGGGAGGGTCAGAGAGTTGTATTCATATTATTCCAAGGTTACTTTATCCTAAAGAAAATGACAATGGTCACAGTTGACACAGTATCCCATCGTATCCCACACGTGCATATAAACAACTCAATAATGGAAAAGAGAAAATAAGATTAAATTTTCTGAAAAGAAAAGAGCAGGGAAAATATTTTTACTTGAACTTTGACTACGGCATTAAGAATTTTGTTAAGAAGAAAGATAGACATTACTGCTATGAACATAAAAAACATAAATTCTGGGGCATTTTGATTTATCCCCTATTTATTCTAGTTCGCCTTCAAGATAGCATATAAATGGTTAAATAAAAAAATTAAAAAAAATGAAATACAAAACTAGGCTTTAAGCACAAAACAATACAAAAAACTGGAGGGGCAAAAGATAAGTCTTGCCCCTGCTCCTGAAAAACTAGGGGGGCACATGCCCCCCCTTGCCCCCGCCAGATTACGCCCATGCCCATAGACACCATAAAGTAACACAATTAGTCATTTTTTTAAAGCTGACTTATTCCATAATAGAGTCTACAGAGAATTGGCCTAATTTGGATCAAAGTTTTTTGGATATCTTTCAGTACTTTTCCGTTATACCAACATCATGCTAAAATGTATGCTAATGCGCCATTTATTTCTAGAGATCGACCAAAATTTCGGTTTCAGCACAAAATCAGAGTTTTGCCGAATATTAGTTTTCGGCGAAACTGCTGCCAAAATTTCGGTCTGACCAAAACTCGACTGAAACTATCTGTATTTCAAAATATCATTCCTTCTTTCGGAAATTTTCAACTTTACTCATTGATATGAGTTGTATTGGCTCAAATGAGACACTGTTTATTGCTGTGAACTGCCTGTTTATCATTATCCGTCATGACTGATTCATGATGCGAGTGTAAATTATAAAGCAAGCAATTCATATATGATTAAACTTAAAATGCACTTATCACATGATCTTTAAAAGCTTCAAACTTAACAGTAATCGAAAATTTTTACTTTGAAACTCCAGATTGTTTCGAATGCTTTGACAGGTCTGCCATTTCAATACTTTCTTAGAGAGGCAGGGAGTGACAAAGCTTTTTTTTGGGGGGAGGGGGGGGGGTTGAGCAAAGGTTTGTTTTGATCTTATTGTGCACATCCTAAATGAAAATTGACAGCTGTTACATTTTTATCCTTATATATATAATTATTTGTTGTTATAAAATAATAAAATATTAAAGTTGTATTATTTATGTTTAATTTTTGTTTGAAATTTATACACACACATATATATATATATATGTACGTTTGTTTGTTAGAAATGTGGTTCAATACACGTATAATTAATAAATTAATTAGGAATGTAATTAGTTATTATTAAGTAATTATTAATTATTTGTTATTAATTAATTAATAATTATATGCAGTTATGTATATATTATTCAGTTCTTAAAGTATTTTGTCAATTTCGGTTTCGGCCTAAAGTGGGAAGATCACCAAAATTAAGTTTTGGTCTGAAAAACCTGTTCTCTATTTATTTCAACCCTGAATGTACAAATAATTTTTATTTCAAACCATGCCAAGCACTGTGACTCACTATTTATTCAACGTTAATCTCTATTTTTAAAAAAGTTATTATTTAATCGTAAGCATGAAAAACAATTTACTATTTTTTTTAATTGTAAATACTTTTTATTAAGTTATAACATACATTTTACGCTGATTCAAAAAGGAAATGTTTACTAACCTTGCGGAATGGATTTTGGCATGACTTGCACTGTTAGTTATATAATTTATCAGAGATGGTTTTAGTATCTTGCATATTGTTCTACTTTGCTTAGTTATAGAATTACGGGGGAAAGTTTTATACTGAGATGAACCCAGTTATGAAAGCTTAGCCTGTTTTAAAAATACTCTGCCGAATGGATTTTGACAGAACCTTCACTGTTAGTTAGAAGAGTTTTCAAGGATGGTTATAGTATATAGCATATGGTTTTATCGTTCTTTACCAAATCTTACTGTATATCATCAGCTAAAAGAGTTTCTCCTCAGCCCAAATTTTGTCTCTGACACTTAAAAAATGTAATAACACAATCACGTTCGTATCATTTTCAGAAATGCAGAAGGACATTCCAAGTAAAGGTCCATATGGTTTTAAAACACGAGGTCAAATTCAAGGTAAATATTTCATTTGATTAAAGGTGCGTTAAGAGAAATTAACCAGCATAGCTTTCTAGTTCCTTTTTTTTTTTTTTTGACGAGTTAGATTTAGTTGAGAAAATCTCAACGATAAAAGCCTTGGGTGGCCAATCTATATTCTGCCGTAAGGTAGAATTTTTGCCGGGCGAATACCTTCATTTTTTTTTTTTTTTTTAAGAACTGGCATAGTGAAAATTGGTGTTTCAATATTTTTATAAAAAGAAAAGTCTTGCTGTTTACAAGTAATGATTTATCATGAAGTTCAAGCCTTTTTCATAAGAGCTCCTGTGCATCTATCATTCATAAATAGATCTGCTTAATTAAAGGAAGAATTTGTTACTTGTTCTTTGTTTGGATTATACATAAGCAGTTTCCCATGTCATGAGAGTTCTTGTCATTGGTGAATTCAGATATGTTATACTTTGGTAAATATATAGTAAGTTATCTGTTATGTTTTTAAAGTTTATTTTATTTATTGTTTTTACTTTTTAAGTTACTAATAAATGTTAATGTTTTAAACTGGCTTCTTCTTTTCCACCATACCTACAGTTATTCTGTTTTTAATTTATTTAATTAATGGCATGTAATCACTTAATCCTTTTATAGAAAGTTAATAGTTTAATATTTTAAAGTTCATTTTATGCAGGGCTGCCATTTGCAACTAAAATGCTACTAAAAGCGACTATTTTCAGCATCAGGCAACTATGGCTACTATTTTAGCCCGAAAACCTTCAAAAGCAACTATTTTGGAGGAAAACCAGAAAAAAGGAGACTATTTTCCACTCCCAGCTACTATTTTTGTAAAAAAAAAAAAAAAAATCATCAGTTTTAGAATTGCGAATTTTTTAACTCAATATCCCGACGTAATATTTCCGTATACATTTTTTTAAGTTTTCTATTCAATTTTTAAAATATCTAAAAACTTGAAATTGAATCTTGAAATTAAAAAAAATAATAATACTTTATCAATCTAAATATAGTGCAAAGATACCTATCATTCAAATTTTGGTGGGAAACTGATTTTTGGTTTATCTACACCCATAACCCTTATGCTTTACAGTATATTTGTCCAATTTTTTATTGTTTTTAAAGGTATTTAACCCTTTAACTGCCGTATGAACCACAAACAATTAACTGTAGATTTGTTCACTGTGCTGTGTGAATCGTATTTGTTTCTAACCTCGTACAAGTGTTTTATACTAGAAATTTGAATTAATAAACGAGCTTAAATAAATGCTACTTATAGAAATAAGAAAATCTTGTTTTCTATTGCAATTTTTTAATTTAATAATAGATTTAAAATATTGAGAAAAACGTTTAGAATATTGCCTTTCTTACTTATTTAGATGGCTTTATTTGGTTTATTGTTGTCTATAAAATTGCACTTTATTTATGCTGATTTTGCTATTTTACTTTACATAAATTTCTGGTAAAGAATAGATTAGTATGTATACACATTCTCTTTATCAAATGCATCCTTTTTTGATTACAGTTTCTTCTTTCTTTCCGTTTTTGTGTGTGTGATTTTATAATAAAAATACAAAATTTGGGCAAATTTGGGTGGTAGCATAAACTGTAGAGAAAGATGTGGATTTTCATGATGTTATTATTTTTATGGCAAATAAGGATTCTTGCCGCCTCCTTTTTACGAAGTAAGCATGCAACTATTTTGGCTACTATTTTTGTACAAATGCTGCTATTTTGGCTACTATTTTTTTGATTGTAGGCTACTAAAGCAACTATTTTTGATGCCATTATGGAGTGGCAGCCCTGTTTTATGGGGTTTTAAAATTAGCCATACAGTTCATCTGCTATATTCATTCTGCTTTAATTAATCAACATCATCAACATCATAGTTGTAATTGTGTTACTCTTGGCGCCCCTTCAAATGTTTCATTTTTCTAGATTTTTTTAAAACAAAAATCCATCTCTAAAGTTACTTTGCTGTAAAATAATAATTATTCTCATTTTTTTATTACTAGTATTTTTAATCTTTTTTGGCTCCTTTACCTGCAAAAGCTCCTGAGATCCACCACCACCCCCCCCCCCCCCTCATCCCCAAACCGAAGAAAAATATAATGTCAAATTTACTATGATATGGGTTTGTTCAATTTTTTAAATGAGCCACCTCCATCATATGGCCTCCATTATATTACAACAATGAGATATACATACAGTATAGAACCATTTATCCGGAATGGTTGGGGTCAGATGTATTCCGGATAACTGGTTTTTCTGGATAACTGGTTGGACATTAAAGCACCATCCATTTGATGAGGTTTGTAGAATATATATGGCTGTAAAAGTGTTACTGATTTCAAATTATTAGATTACTCTGATTAAGGCTCAGATGCTATGAATATCAAAGATTAATCAGAGTTTGAAAGAAGGCAATGCCTTGGAAACAATAATTCTGCATAAAACTTAAAATGTTCAATATCTAACTAAAAATGCTTTCATTTCAAATCCTAGATATTGATCAAATTGTACAATGCATGTAGCATAGTAATGTATCAAGCAATGCACATGTCAAACTGGCACTGCATAACACTTTTTTCTGAAAAGATTCTAAAATCAGTCAATTGGAAATATCATTCTGGATAACTGGTTTTCCGGTTAACTGGATTCCGGATAAATGGTTCCATACTGTATATCCTGCAAACACATAGATATCGCTATTACTGCTGTAAGTAGATAATATTCTTAAATTTTTTTAATCATGTGTATAATGGAACCCTTCATTGTATGTCACAAGCTAAGGTGCATCCTTGCTTACTGAAAGATTGGACAAGATACAGTAGGGGTGCACAACCTTTTTAAGCGAAGGGCCACTTACAAAAATGACTGGGTTGTCGAGGGCCACCATCAGAAAAAATAAACGATTTTAATAAACAAATTTTTGTTTCGAGGAGGTGTGACCGGTGGGGGGAGGGGGGAGATCAGATTAAAAAAACAAATTTCAGAAGGGTAGATTTAGCCCCCTAGGTTCCTTCTTTCCAGTCAATGTATTCAGTTCTGTTGGCAATGATATATCAACAGTTTACTTTTGTATTTATGCAAGAGATATAGCTAAGATTATTTTCAAAGCGTGAAAATACTCCTTGACTTTATTTGAAGGAATAAATTTAGCTTTAAAGATTGCCAGTGCCGAAAAAAAATTCTGCTTTCATGAATGAAGGTGGAGAGGAGGAGAAACATATATTATTCTAAATTGTACTTCTTAACGTATTCAGTCATAAAACAACCTTTATAAGAGGAGTGGCAGTCACAAAAATGACTGGATTGTTGAGAAACAACATCCATAGGGTGGACCAAATTTTGTTTCGGGCAAGGAGGGGGGGGGGGGAGAGGTCGGCCTAAAAGTTCATAAAAATGGCTAATTTTAAAAGGAGGGTTAGCTCCCTATACTCAACCACCTCCTGAGTGAGCATAACCCAATTCAGTTGGTAAGGATGGAAAAAACTTGCATTTTTTTCCATGCGCGATTGACAATATTCATAGTTTTTTCCTAGTGATTGATGAAATTCACGATTATTACGCACACGTTCGGCGAAATTTGCGATTTATACGCACCCGATTGGCCAAATTTGAGATTTTTACGCACCCGATCGGCAAAATTTGCAATTTTTTTCGCATCTGATCGGCAAAATTTGCAATTTTTTTCGCATTCGATCAGCGAAATTTGCAATTTTTCGCACAAGATTGGCGAAATTTGCAATTTTTCGCACAAGATTGGCGAAATTTGCAATTTTTCGCACAAGATTGGCGAAATTTGCAATTTTTACGGGCCCCATCGGCAAAATTCGCGATTTTTACTCATACGATCGATGAAGTTTACAATTTATACGCACCCTATCGGCAAAATTTCGCGATTTATACGCACCCTATCGGCAGAATTCGCGATTTTTACGTGTCCGATCGGCAAAATTCACGATTTTTACACAGGCGATCGGCAAAATTCACAATTTTTACTCAGACGATCGGCGAAATTTACGATTTATACGCATCCGATCGGCAAAATTCGCGATTTATACGCACCCTATCGGCAAAATTAATGATTTTTACGCACCCGATCTGTGGAATTTGCGATTTTTACGTGCCTAATCGGCAAAATTTGCGGCTTTTACGCGTCCGATCGGCAAAATTTGCAATTTTTATGGGCCCGATCGGCAAAATTCGTGATTTTTACGCATACGATCGATGAAATGTACAATTTATACGCACCTGATCGGCAAAATTCACGATTTTTATGTAGGCGATCAGCAAAATTCGTGATTTTTACGCATACGATTGACAAAATTTACAATTTATACGCACCTGATCGGCAAATTTCGCAATTTATACGCACCCTATCGGCAAAATTAATGATTTTTACGCACCTGATCGGCGGAATTCGTGATTTTTACGGGCCTAATCAGCAAAATTTGCGACTTTTACGCGTCTGATCGGCAAAATTTGCGATTTTTATGGGCCCGATCGGCAAAATTCGAGATTTTTACGCATACGATCAATGAAATCTACAATTTATACGCACCTGATCGGCACAATTCGCGATTTATACGGGCCCGATCGGCAAAATTCACTATTTTTACGCAGGCGATCGGCAAAATTCGCGTTTTTTACGCATGCAATCGGCAAAATTCGTGTTTTTTACGCATGCGATCGACAAAATTTATGATTACGGCGAAATTTGCAATTTTTTTCGCATCCGATCGGCGAAATTTGCGATTTATATGCACGCGATCGGCAAAATTCGTGATTTTTACGGGCCCCATCGGCAAAATTTGCGATTTTTACGCATACGATCGATGAAATCTACAATTTATACGCACCTGATCGGCAAAATTCGCGATTTATATGCATCCTATCGGCAGAATTCGTGATTTTTACGGGTCCGTTCGGCAAAATTCACGATTTTTACGCAGCCGATCGGTAAAATTCACGATTTTTACGCAGGCAATCGGCGAAATTTACGATTTATACGCATCCGATCGGCAAATTTTGCGATCTTTACGCACCCGATGGTCGAAATTTGGCAAAATTCGTGATTTCTACGTACCTGATCGGCGAAATTCGTGATTTTTTCGCGTCCGATCGGCGAAATTGATCCGCGGGCCACAGGTTGTGCACCCCTAAGATACAGGATGAGTATTTCGGATTTGACAGGCCTCTCTATATATATGGCAATTGGTTGCTGCATAAAGTAGTTAGCTGGCACTGGTTTCATTAATTTTGTATTCAAATTTATGAAACTTGTAAGCAGTACATTATGAATACTATGCAATTGTACCACTAACATTAGATTTTAATAGAATAAAATTTGAAATGCTTTTCTGTTAATTTTTTCTCTGCAAATAAGATATTAAAAATTGTGCATGTTATATGAGGTGCGGCATACTTGAAAAAATTACTGTAAGTCCTATAAAATTGTTACATTCCTTAGAATTCTTTTGGATTCCTTGAATTTTTTCTTCTGACGTCTGTACGTACCTTGTTATAATTTTGTGAAACAAATTATTTCATTTGTCTGTGTTGTTAGTGTATATTAAAATGAAACTGAAGTATTCCATAAAAGTTTATTTTCATCTGCAGTTCGGTTAAATTAAAAACTGCCCATTTCAATTATCATATAAATAGAAGTCTTGTCTGTATTTAATGTAGTTTTAATTAAATATTCTAAATTTTAATGTTATTTTTCTTTTAGCACTACTCCTAAATCTGAATCTAAGTTGTCTGAAGATTGTCAGCCAGAAACATCCGAAAAAAAGTTGTCTGGAGATTGTCAGCTAGAAACAACTGAAAAAAAGTTGTCTGAAGATTGTCAGCCAGAAACATCTGAAAAACTTAAGGAGGCTATTGATGAAAAGTTTCCTGAAATAATTAAGGAGGCTGTAAAAGAAAAACCTCTTGAATGTGATGTTGAAGATGATAAAATTAAAAGTCCTCTGAAAGAAAATACAATTCCACCTGAGATTTATAGTCAACCCCCTACATTTAGATGGAAATCTGCTGAGTATCCTGCTGATCCAAAATTTAAAGGATTTGTAACTAATATAGGAGATGACGGTTGCATCCAGTTGCATGTTGTACGAGAAGGTAATTTATATATCAGCCAGTAATCGTTTGGAATTATAATATGTAAATATTAAATTTTCAAAATTATTAGTTAACTATTTTTTTTTTTTTTTTACAAAATATATATCATGTAAGAATATTTTTATGCGAGTTAGAAATTCTGTAGGAAAAGAAGTGCATTTTTTATGCTAGTTCTCTTTTCAAAATTACAAGAAAATAAAAAATTTTAATAGAATTTTACATTAGTGCAGATACCATTAACTTTTATGAACCATTCATGGTGGTGGAGATAACTTAAACAAATTTATCCATAACACAAAAACTCCAAACTTAAACAAATTAAAATTGACCTTTTTATGTTTTGAGAAAAGCAGGTCAACTATACTTCTTCTCTCCCTGGAGGATAAGAAAAATGAAAATTGATTCATTTAAGGCTGTTCTCAAATCCAAAGAAGCTACTTTCTAACACATTTCTGAATTCATTTTTGTTCGGAAATGCATGAAATTGGCAGGTGTTCTTATTCAGAAACTATGTCATTGAATGGCTTTTTCCATTGTTTGGTAAAGGCAGAAGATTTTTCAGAAAATACTGTGAAAGTGGGCGTTTTGAACAAAATTCCAGACGGGAGTGCAAAATGGAAAAACTTGCTGTCACTTCACAAGAATTGTTTATAACTTGATAAGTAATCTATCAACCAACAGATGAAAAAAAACTATTTGATTCCAAATAGTTTCAATTGTGAGGCTTGCTAATTTTATGCCTTTATGTTTAAAAATGTGTCAGAAAGTTTAACATTGTTGTTCAGGGAATTTGAGAACCAACCACCTTAATCGTTTTTTTTTTTTTTTTTTTTTTTTTTTTTTTGCTTGTAGCTCAATAATTTCTTTTTCGCACACAAACAACACGAACTTGCTGACACATTCACAGAGTCCTTTTTATACATAATGGAGTCTATAACACATTAGCTACCTATAACACTCTGGCTCTAGACATGCTAATTTACTGTATGTACCTACCATGGTTAAAAAAAATTATGCTACAAACATATTTAAAATCTTTTACTAAGAATTTCATGGTTGCAAACAGTGTAGGGACAGTAAGAATATCATAAGACAGTAAGGACTGTAGCAAATAATTACAATTAAATATTTAGAACATTATTTCTCAAACTGTTGGTCACAAACAGATAACGAGGGTTGCAGTCAATCTGAAAAAATAAAATGCTTATGTACAAAAATATTTGTTATTATATAATAATAATCAAATATTACATAATTGGTATTAATGCCAATGTAGTCTGTTAAGTAAATTTAAACATGAAGAAATGCACGGCTGCATTTATTTATCACGTGAAAACTTTCCTATATGGGGATTTACATTTGATATTCACAGAAGTAAATTATTTTCAACTAATTTAGTTTTTTATGCTGCTATTAAAGAAAATGCTTTTCATACATGTAAGAAATAAGAAATTAATAGGATCATTGTTTTAAAAGCATCCATTACGAAGATTTAATATAAAACAGGATAATGGGATATTTTTTTTTTTATATGAATATTTAAAGGGTTTCAATACTTAAAATTTTTAGAAATGATGATTTAGAAATCTTCTTTTCAGCGTTATGACATAATGTGGCAAAATCGGTTTCTGCAAACAGTTATCTAGATATATATAAATGAAAGTCCTGCCTGGGGAGAACATCAAACAGTTATCCGCAAACGGTTATCCTATATATTATTTCTGTTGTCAGCATCCCTTTTTCTAAGCAAATACAAAACGCAGAACTACAAATGAGATACCATATGATAGGTTTTTGAAGGAGCTTCTGACATAGTACACACACATTTCATTAAAACATGTTTTTAATGAATCGACATTGTTTTTATAAATGAAATGAAAGATTTTCCTCAAATCTGTGTTGCCACAGAAATAAAATACCACGTTATATCGTACTCAAAATGATTATAATAAAAAAATATTCAATAAAGATAAAGCGGGACATTGTAGCTGCACAGGTTTATTTTATATTTATTATTATTAAAAAGCAAAATTTTAATTCAAATGCAAAATTTATTTTTCTTTTGCTCCATGTTTTTTTTTTTTTTTTTTTTTTTTTTTAACAGACAATGTTACCCTCGAATGCAGTTAAAATATGATTGATAATTTTTTTTTTTTTTTTTTGCTATCTTCGATAAGTTTTTACTATAACTTTGATTAAATAAATCAGATGATATTCTGGCTTGGCTAATGTTTTTTGCAGTGCGAAATCTTTGCATGGGTCAACTGGTTAATGCTTAATACTGTACTATCTCTGCAACATCCTTTGCTATCCATATGATACTGAAATAGAGCAGGGGTGGTAAGGTAAATTACCACACATTTTTAGGCAAGTCATGTTAAGTCTAAGTGATAGCCACAATGTTCTTTGGTTTTTAACAACAGTTATTTACATTGAACTAAATATTAAAAAAAAATGTAATTTATCTTTAAAAGTTCATTAATAAGTTTTGGGGATGGTAAGACTACCAATAAAGCCACAGTGCTTGAAACTGATACTTAAATGCTGATTTAAATTCTGCAGAAAATTTTCTCTCAAAGAACTACAGCCATTTTCTCTTTAGCATAGTTCTGTATGAGAAAAAAGTGGAAAAAGACTGTAGCTGCATCTGGGGTGATTTTCTGTATGATTTTAGAAAGAGGGATGGTAAAGAATTAAAAATCCTGAAACAGAGTTTAAAAAATAATGATCGTAAAAATGTGTGCAGCTTATTTTTTGTAACATTTATATAAAGCAATCGCTCCAGTTTTGTTAAAAATTTAAGAAGAACTACTTTTCTAGAAACCATTTTATTCAGACAGCTCCAAACTTAAAAATCAGGAACCAGGTACAGTAAGGAATTTAATGCTACATTTTGGACTCCACAATCGTTCAACAGTTATTTATCTCATTAACATTGTTTTACAATCATGCAATGGCATGTTTTCCAGTAAAAGAAATAAAAGAAAACCAAGAATATGTACACTACTGCTCATTAATTTCAATACACCCCTTGTTTTTCCAGTTTTTCCAAGAAATGCACAAAGTAATAAACTCTCACATGAATATAATATTTTATTCAAGCAAAGAAACATATTTCATGACATAATTTAGCATACACAACAGAATTTTGTCTTAAATCTTCCCTTCATCAAAGTAACCACTTTTAGAAACAATTACTGCCACACTCAAAGCATTCTATTGGTTAGTTTGTCCAAAATTTCAGATCCAATGTTATCTCAATTGCATTGAATCACCTCCTACAGATTATTTTGACTTGTAATATTTATATCTCTGATGCACCTGTCCAAATGATCCCAAAGTAGTTCAATAGGGTTGCAGTCTGGACTCTGGGGTGGCCAAACTATATTTTGGAGCACTTGTTGATGTTGTTTGGATTGAACATACTTTCTACACAGATTTCAAGTATGGTTCAGGTCATTGTCCTGTTGTAGAATGACTCCCCTGCCAATAAGGCGAGTTCCAGAGGGAATAGCATGCCACACAAGGATGTTGTGATAGCCTTTAGAGTCCATGATCCCAACTACACCACCACCGCCACCAAGTGATGCTGATAAACTGATGCTTCTTAGAACCAAATATTTCGAATTTTGATTTCTCAGTGAAAAGTACCTTTTTCCACTGATCTCTAGTCCAATCCTTGTGTTCTGCAGGCTAGTTAAGCCCTTTCCTTTTATTAACCTGCTGTAGAAGGGGTTTTCTTGCTGCCACACAACCTTTTAAGCCAGTAGCTTGGAGGCAACGTTTGATTTGTAGATATTGATAGACTAGTTTCTCTTTGTTTCCATCACTCCAACACAAATTTGATTGGTTATTTTGAACTTATTTCTTTTAGATATCACTCTAATATACTCATCTTTTCTGTTTTGAAGTTTTCCGAGGCTGTCCAAGATGTGAGTGGTCAAAATAACTCTTGGTATTAGCATGCCTCTTAAGAGTGTACTGTACCCCATCATTAGAAACTTTTTGCAAACAAGCAATATCCCGCAAGCTATGACCTGTTTCTCTTAATCCAACAATGGCAGAACGTTTTTCAAATTTTACCTTTTTTTTTTTAGGAGCCATACAGAAACTAAAATAACACTCTTGTTCGAAATAGTAGCGTAATCACTACCTAGAAAATTTTCTTACACAGTCTTGCTTTATTATCTGGTTTTGCTTTAAAACTAAACCTTACATTCACTTAACATCATGTTGAACAACTTACTACGCCACTCATGTGTACTTTGCTTAATATGATTCAGCAATTAAATACAATAAACTTTGCATTAAAATTTTTGTTTTTAGGCAATGTGCAAAAAGATATTTTTGCCCTTTTTTATGGCCAATGTTTGATACAGAAATATTGGAAGTAGCTTTACAAACAACAGCTACATGAATATTAGATTGAACTACCGAATTTTGCATGCTTTTGATAGAAAATTTAAAAAAAGGGAGGTGTATTGAAATTAATGAGTGATAGCGTACTAAAATAAAAATTATTATTAAGGGACTTCAAAGTCAAAATTATGGAGAATCTCTCGTGTATTAAAATTTTTTCTTTTGCTGAAGAAAAATTGCTTTAGTTTTTGCAAATGTATGAAATGCAAATAATCGTCTGAGGGAGACAGGGATATGCACTGCAGTGGTTAGTACTGCAGAATATTAGGCCTCCTGTACTTTTTTGGTAAGAAATTAAGCCCAATGATATGATGTATTGCTGCTTATGCAATTTGCATGCTAGATTTTTCCTGAAGGGTCCTGTGGTATAATTAGTAGTTGTTTGGTGCACTTTAATCAACACTGTTGTTTAAAATGAGAAAGTAATGAGATATGTTAAGTTACATTACATTGTTGTAGAATCAAAAGCAATAATCCCAATGCAATGATTTCGCTATTCTTTTGCATCAAAGTACTTTAGAAAAGAGAAAATAATAAAATGAATTTGATCTTACTTAATGGTTTTTGACACACAGAAATGAAGGCAGGAAATGAATGATACTTGAAGTAGGTGAAAAAAATTTTTTATTTAAATTATAAGAAGAGAAAGGCAATTACCATATCTGAGAATCATTTGAAGATTCCAGACATACTAATGTGACGTCTGGCAATTGTTCGGAGAATTCTTGATAAATTTACAACTTAAAAATCAATTGACATGGACTTAAAAATTTTAATAATTAAATATAATGATGACAGCTATTGGAGAACAAATAAAAGAATTTGAAACTTATAGAGACTTTTAAAACATACAACAAATAAAGATCTCTCCGAATGGTGCATGCGCATTACACATAAGGAGAACGACTTTGCTGAAGTTAAGACACCGATAAAAAATGCTTTGCCGAAATACCGAAGTGTTCTAAACAGAGAACGGCATTGGGAAATACCTGATCGTGGAGTATTTAGAAACTACGATGCAAGATAAAATATGTTAAACAGGAATAAAATACGCAATAATGAAAACAATGTGAGAGTTTTCTCACAGGTCCATTTTTCTGAGATTGAATTTTGGAAAGGGTTCATTTCTGTGATACCAAATTTTGTGAAAGGTCTGTAAACAGACCCTTGAAAAAATTATACATTTTTCTAATTCCATCTGTATTGTTATAGCCAAATTTCACTTTTAATTATTAAGTATTGGAAATTTATGATAAAAGCTTATGTGTAAAACAGGAATGAAATGTTTTACAAGGATACAACTTTCTTATTATTTTGCATGTGTGTCTCATGCACACAGATATATTTTTTGCATGTTGCTTAAAAAGTATTAATTTATAATTAGTTTTTTGTTGATATTAATTAATTTTTATCAAATACAAATTATGAAAATAGCTTAGAATATTTTCTTCTTTTTATGAATTTTCATATAATTTTCTCTTTTTTGCCAAATTTACTTTTTTTATTCCTGAAAAACATATTGCACAATTTTATTCTGCAAAGTAATATTGTTCTGCATTTGGTAATGATATTAGAAATTTTGTTTTGATTTTGGAATGATTAATTATCATTTTGACTGATTATTGATAAAAAATTTGGAAAATGACTAATTTATACTGTACCTCTAGATCTTGTTATGTATTTTTAATTAGGTGGAAGTGTTGTTGAAACGATAAAGAAAGCCTTACAGTTTAAATATTCAAAGTCAGCTTTGATTCCAGTAAAGAAACCATTACCTGTTGGGGAAGCATGTGTTGCCATGTTTTCATTAGATAATTTATGGTATCGTGCCGAAGTCATTGCAGTGTATCCTGAAAAAGTGAAAGTAAGTGAAATAAATTGTAATAAAAATTGTCTTATAAAATTTTCATTGCATTTTTTTATTGTTAGAGAATTTTTTAAAATAAATCATAATTACTTTTATCTTATACATTCTAGATAATGAATTTAAGTAACAAATGTTTAATTTATTTTTGTATAATTGCTAAAGTGTGAGTTTGCCTTAATTTATATAATGTTTTCTCTATAGGTTACCGTAAAATCCCGTTAATCCGCCCCCCCCCCCTTAACGTGACGGAAAATCGCAAAATAATAAGGGGGGAGCGCTTACACGGTATTAAAATTGTAGTAGTATATGATATTTATGGGTAGTGGTGGGGGTGGGGGGGGGGGAGATGCTAATGCCGATCATCGCAAAGTATGCATTATTTTAATAAAGTGACAAAAGAAAAACATTTTGAAAAAAAATGGTATACAAAATAGAAAAATATTATAACTTTATGATTAATGGCGATTATAGAAAATTCTGGATTTCAGAAGCTTTGAAACTGGAATGCATTTAGATAAATATTAACACTAATATCTATCGTAAGATAACTAAAAACACGAATATCTGTCATGAATATGGTAACAGAAAAATAAAAGGAACTTAATAACTTAAAATAATTAAAAAACACTGAGAAATTGCAGTTCAAAATGTCCTGAAATACTTTCTTGAACTAGTAAGATTTTGTATGGTGTCGCCATCTGTTGTAAATTAGAAAGATTAAATAATCATTTTTTTTTTAAATCATGATTTCTTATCTATAAATGCTAAATAAATAATACAAATCACAAAAATTGAGAACATACAGAACGAATTGGTATTGTTGCCAGATTTTTAAAACAAAAAATATTGCTAACACAAAGATAGCACAAAATACGCTACAAATTCGACTGTGGCGCCATCTGCTGATCAATCAATCGATACATTTTTTGTGATTGGTTTTCATAATAACGTTAAATATGAATATAAATTCTTTGATAAAATAAATAGATTCTTTTTAAATCAAAATATTTCACACACAGCATCAAATACATATTTTTAAACTTATTTCATGAGAAACTTTCACTATCGATTTTTTTGTTACCTTCATATCGCCATGGAGATAAATTTACAGCAAAACTAACGTTTGGTTATACTGCTGTATGTTACTTTTGTGTTTGTACACGTTTGCGATATATCAAGAATCGTCATGCCTTTCTGATTCGTTGGGGAAAACAACACTCGTGAGATAGAATTTTTGGTGTTGATCTTGATTTGCACGGCGAAATTTCTTTTGGCGGGGGGGGGGGGGGCGATTAATCGGGAAGGTTGGATTAACGGTTCAAATCGTAGTCACTTGTTTTCTCCTTAATCCATTCATTCTGTAAGTTAAAATTCTTAAAAGTACAAGATAATTTACTAATATTTTCTCTTTTCCATCAAGATCAGATGCATTTTTAATCCATGCAAATTTACATGGATTCTGGATTGAGTTCTGTTGAGAGTTAATTAAATTAGAGTTGTCTGATTTTATAATCTAGAAAATTACAGAAAAACAATTCTAAATGCAAACAATAAATAAATCTGAAAATAAAGCAAGTTTAATTAATAAGAAACTCCACATTAAAACATGAGGACCTAATAACGAGTAAATAGAATATTGCCAGCAAGAAAATTAATTCCTTTGGTGGGTTAGTACTTGATTTTAGCACCAAGTGTAAATGGAAAAAATCTATGACTTCATGCAATGCATTGCTATACATTGCAGATAAAATTCCTAAATTGTTCAACAGAACAAATTTTGCACAAAAGAAGCAAGTTACGACCACATGATTTGTAGAAAGGTGCAATTTTTTCACTGAAGTAGCGTAGGTTCTATAAACTACGGACTTTTTTTATCACACTACTCAATGTACTACATTTTTCAAAATGTAAGATGCTTTACTGCAAACAACTATAAAAAGTATCGACTACTCTAATTTCACTAGCACTCTACTTCCAAAATAAAAACACCAGAAATTGCTATTTCTGGAAGATTGAAATAAAAAGTTAGTCATATAACTTGTGCAAAGTAATAAATTTTACAACACTGGATGTTCAGCATACTTTATTTCTATCTAACTTTGGTTTTGACCTAAAGCTACCTAAATTATGCATCTGTTTAATTGTTTTGACATTATCTTTCATTTTATATCCATTTTTTAAGTGATTCAATAAAAATTAATTGGATATTTTTATGTCTAGGGCAGAGAAAAAAATAATCTTAAGTTTTTAGTATAGCGTGTTGCATTCTGTGCAACTTTTAGCAATATAGTTCATGAATTTTACTTTGTAACATATATACCTCTTAGACAAAGAGAAGCCATCTTTCTTTTTTTTTTTTTAATGGATTAGATGCTGCATGATATTATCACTGCTAATGCAGTCATTTGGATGTTTTTGGCAACATAGTGGCCAATTTCATTTTAGGTTTTGATGCATGCTGTACTACAGTAACAGATGGATACCTTACATATTCCAAATTCCAATGCACAAAACTTATTTTAGCCCTTTAAATCTATTGATTTCTGATGACAACCATCCTCTCATATTCATTGAACATAATTAAAGTTCAGTTAGCAGAATTGGTAATGAAAGTCTTAAAGTCTATAAATAGCAAGCAAATTGACTGGAGACATCACTTTATTTTATGATACGTAAAAAAAGCACAATCTCCATACATCACATACACTTAAACTGACATTTATAATTAAAAGAGCTAAAGATTGCTTTAAACATTAATATCCAGGATCACCAATTTTTAATATTCTGCATGCATATTCTATACATACTGGCATCTCTTTCTTAAAGAAAAACCATTACAAGAGAAATCAAACTCTAATAAACATTTGATTTCCGTCCAACATCTTATAAAGTATTTACTACTTACCTCTGCATAAGTATTACCAATTTTACTAGACTGTCATTGCCAAAAACTTCTTAGAAAAATGAAAGACATTATTGTGATAAAGATATATCACAGTTTTATCTTTTTTAAGTATTTTATTTTTCAGCTCAATGTATTTCTGTATTTTTATAGCCTTTCCAGTTTAATTTACCATTCCTTAAAAGCTATTTATCGGCAGTCGCGCACCTTGTACGTTGCTTTTTTGGCAAGGCCATCTCCCCCCTCATTGTGCTTTGCGTTCGTTGAATCGGCGATGTTGTTTTCTCTGCGAGGCATCTTCGCGCTTTGAGTTAGTTTCAGTCGGCGCTGAGCTGTGACGTCATCGTCATTCAGCGGCTCTCACTCCGCACGCGTGTGTTGTGCGCATGCGTCACCGCCGCTCTTGTTCGATGTGTTTTCGGGAGCTGTTTTTTGTCTTGGCGCTGCATCCGAAAGGGTCTTTCAAATACAAATTAGAATCGTTCTTTTAATTATTAAATGTTAATTTGTTTCTGATTTGCTCTTTTAATTTTCACGTAATTCCTAATCATCAAATTAGTTTAAATTAATCTTGCTGTCACATTTGTGCACCCCTTTTATGGGTATAAATACTAATGTAGCGCATTTTTCCAACAGAATTTTAATAAAAATGATGCTGTAAATTTATGATAAACGTCGTATGGTCTGGAGGCCCGCTGGCCTGTGCCGGCGCTCGCTCGTATCCTAGAATCGCCGTAGTGCTGATTCTTTGGAGATCAATTTCGCGTTTTCAGTTTTCAATTATTCTATAAAATGCTGTTGTAAATTTTAAGTTTAATATTTTAAAAGTTTTAAATCAACTGGTAATTGACTTCTGAATTAATTCTATAATTCTTCATGGACGCGGCCAGAAGGAATATGTTAAAGATTCTTCGAATTTTACGAAATTTGAGCCAGTACTTTTTAAAGACTTGATGTGCAGCTTTCATCTCATCCTTCCTACTTCTTCAAGAAAATGTAATAAACATTATTGGATCCAACTTATAGTATTCATCATTTATAGTCTGCATCTATTTCTTCACTCAAGTAAGACCGTTTAATTTATTTTATATTTTTGATTCTCTTCTCAAAGAATATTGACCTAAAGAACGTCATGCAATTTTTTGCATTGGGTTATTGCTCACACATTAATATTCCCATCAAATGCTCTCTCTTAAATAAATTCTCCTTCACATTTATGGCAGAATAGACACGTGGGGTGTCAGTAAAATGATGAGTTAGGCCTATATGTTAACATGTGGCCGTGAAAACTCTAAAACATTTTTTAGGTTCGATCAAAATAAAATATCGCTATATGTCGATTGATCAAAAATTCTGGAACATCCACAGTATAAAAATTAAATCCTCATACCTTTGAAACTTGAGTAAAGACAGGAGACATGTTGGAGAAATTACATCAACACAGCCAGGTTGAAATGAACATTTTGTTTATTGTAATTGTCAAAGAATTCGGTGGGCTAGAATTCTTTGAATGGTGCCATAGAAAGAATTAAAGATAAAAAAAGAAAACTTATATTTTAAATTTCTGCTTAAAAAAACTGGAAGTATGTGCTTTGCACGTTGTAGAAAGAAACTACTTGTCCCCAGGACCTCCCTACATACACTACCTTCACCCGTATGTGCTGATCCACCACTGACTAACCACCGCATTGCGGATCGCTAGGAGAAAAATTGGTAAGAAACGAAACACAGAAAGAAAACTGCCATATGCCAAGACCGGCGGCGCGCGCCCGTAAATTAAATTGTTGCAGAAAACTCACTGCATGTGATGCTAGAGGAGCGCTCCCTATGTTGAGAGCATGGAGAAGAACAGGGAAGCCGGCAAGATGGCGATTTGAAAAATAACGCGGCAAGTATTGCAGCATGGAGCATAAAAAATGCTGATATTCGAAACGCCGGTATGGGATTGAAACAGATGAACAGCACGACTAAAAAACATAGGAAAATGAGAAATAAAAGGTTGAAGGCTTTAAAACCACCAATTGCATAATGAAACAAATAAAATAACTGTTTTAAATTACAATTTAAGCCATAAGTAATGGCTTAAATGGTAAAGCACTTGGTGCGCTATACCAAGAGATCGGGCATCGATCACCAGTCTGGACATTTTTTCACTCTATTGGTTGTACGCTGTTTAGTAAAGCGATAATTCACATCCTTTGTATTTTTTAATAAAGAGTAGTTTTATGTAATATTGCTATACATTTTTCATAACATAGCCAAGTGTTTTATTTTTTGCAGATTTTGCATTTTGATTGTTGTCTGGCTTCTGAAATAAAATGATTCATCCCATCAAAATGAATGTCTGTATTCATTACTGCTTGTGCTCTTAAACAAATTGTTTGTTTTAATTCGGGTTTTTCTGTTTTCATCAGCGCAATAACAATATAACATAGAAATTCTAACTGGTACATTTCTCCTTTCATTACTCTATGGCAGCGCTTCCCAACCTTTTTTCTTTCACGTACCCCTTTCTTAGGATTTTCATTTCGGCATACCCCCATTTCTCATAAACTCCCCATTCACTTAACCATATAATGCAAACATGCTTTTTTTTTCATTAGTAATCTTCTTATCACAACGAAATAATAAATCAACACAAATTACATACACATTTCTAACCTTTTATTTTTTATCTTGCATTTTAAAATTAACATTGCTTTTTATATTAGCTAAACATAAAAAAAATCAATATAGCATAAAAATTTTTTTAACTATCTTACGATGTTTATTGATAACAACTTTGTCTCGTTATATACAATTAACCAAAATGACTTTTCATACTCTTAATGGGATCCTTGAGCTTGTTTCATGGAACTGAGTTTCCTAAAATCGGGTTCAAACGAAGACATCCAATCTCAAGTTAGGAGCAGCGTCAAGTTTACTGCGATATTTGTTTTTAATATACGCATAAGACGAAAAAGCTCTTTCGACATGCTCGGTATTTGTGAAAGGTAACAAGTGTTTTATAGCCTTATCACTTAGTTCTTGGTACTTTTCTTTTACTGCTATCCAAAAATCAATAATATTTCTTTGGTTGAAATCAGATTATAAAGAAGAATCAGTCTAAATTTCGATCAAATTTTCTTTTTCAGAAACTGATAAATTTTAGGTTTGTTACAAGAACAAATCGTTAAATGAGTTTTAAATCCAGTAATTTTCACAACTCTGCTTCGGAAAATATTGTCTGAACGACATTTTAAGTTCTGTTAAGTGAGCCATTATACTAGATTTTACTTCTTCTAGTAATTATAGCTCGTTTTTGGATTTAAAAAAAAACTGTAAAGTGTTTGAAAAACTTCCGGTTGGTGTTTTCTGATGCATGATTCCCAAAAATCTAATTTTTTAATCATAGACTCGATCTTGTCAGATATCTTAAAATGGTTATGGAACTGTTCTGTAATCCGAAAATAAGTTTATTTATTTCTGAAAAAAATTCATATAAGTATGCAAGCATTTGAAGCCATTTTTTTTCATGAAATTTAGAGCTCAGCTCAAAAGGATGCTCTTAAAAAAAAATTGAACTTCGTGTCTCAATTCAAATAATCTTTCAAGTATTTTCCTCGTGAAAGCCACCTCAGCTCTATATGTAAAAGCAATATAGCATGGAGGTTGTCCATCTTTTTACACAAATATTTGAATAGTCTGAAGTTTGTTGAATTGGACTTCATAAAATTAACAACTTTGACAGCTTGGTGTAGTATTTCCTTCAATGAGTCTGGCAGGGGTTTGTTCGCTAGACTGTGTCTGTGTATACAGCAATGGTTCCAAGCTACAAGTGGTGCAATTTCTTTGATAAGACGCGTAAGCCTATATAACACCGAGGCATAGATTTTCCACCATCAGTGCCTCCACAGCAATTGGCCCAATGAATTTCTTTTTCACAGAAATAACCGTGAATGGCATTAAATATATCCTTTCCTGTACATCTTTCTGTAGGAGGATGGCAGAGCGGCAAATTTTCTGCAAGTTTATTATCATTCAAATATCTTGCATTAACGAGCAAAACTGACAGATTGGAGATATTTGTACTCTCATACACCTAAATTGAAAAGCAGGGAATATCTTTTTATTCTTCGAATTACTGTAGATTCAATATCAGCAGACATGTCACTAATTCTTCGACAACTGTATTGCTTGAGAAAGGAATATTTTTAATTTTTTTCACATTTTCCTCACCAAACATACATTTGACAGCCTCTGATACAATGATATATCAAATTCTCAGCGATTGTATGATTTCATTCTAATTGTCTTTGTAGAAAACACATAAGATGCTACATTAGGACTGTTTGATAGTCGCTGAAAGAAACTGACATCGTTCTGTTTATTAATTGGATGTTTTGTCTCTAAATGGTGCAGTAATAAAGATGGTTTCAGACTAGCATTAAACAATATCTCTCCACAAAATACGCATAGTGGTTTTGGAAAATCTTCCTTTCTCATGAATGAAAATCCATATTTCAAGTATTCATTTTTATATTTTCTTTTCTTTAATGGGGAACTAATGTTTTGAGTTTTATTTAAAGTATTAGGTTTATCACTTACCAGAACAAGCCGATTAACAGCTGCACTGAGGTTGTCTTGCGCTTCTAAATAATTAGATTGTTTCGAAGTGCTTGCAGTTGCGAACTCACCAGGTTCAATTTCAATCGCAGTTGCACTTCTCTTAAGAGTTCCTATTTTCAATCAAATATCCATTATAAACACAAAACAAAATGACTCATTTAATAAATAAACACTTCAAATTAAATACTTGTTAAAATGAGGGAAGCTATTCTGTCAAAATATGTTAGTGATATAACTCCGCATATTCGAAAATGAAAATAACGGTCAGCTTTTCAACACGTTTTAACAAAAGGCATTAAAACCAGAAGCTCTGACGTAATTTAGGCATTCTGTAATTATTTTTAATAACAGAGCAGTAAGAAAAAAGTGATGAGAAAAGAATTTTGCATAATTATTAATTGAATTTTCGGGAAAATGGGGGGGGGGGGGGAGTGTGCTCATGCAATATGCTTAGCAGTGGGCGGAGCTAGTGACATTGAATGAATTATTAGATCCGTGGGCCTTTCTTTTATTTTGGATGTAACATATTGGATTTACACATGAGACTAACTTTGTATTCCAAAACTATCATTTGTCTTTATGTATTTCAGTTAAACCATTTTTGTGATTTCCGCCATTACCGATATTATTTTCACGTACCCCCAGCAGTCCCGCCACGTACCCCAGGTTGGGAACCGCTGCTCTATGGAATTACTATGCTGCTACAACATCCGTTTTTAATGTGCAAAGCTCAAAAATCTATCTAGAACAGCCAGACTCAACCTTTTTTTCTCGCGGACCGCAAGCATATGTTTGCAACGTTAGGCAGGCCGCAACGCACTTATATACTAATGTACAAAATGGGTAATTAAAATAGTAAGGTAACAAAAGCAATATAATAAAGTTAATATAAGCAGAAGGATTAAATGCTTGTCGCGGAAGAAATGTTTTCAAAAAATTGTAGCACCACTATTTCTAAACAATATATTTTATGACTGATTTCTATGTAGAAATATGCTGTGAAGATTCTTGTTTGTAAATTGCGGTGTAAAGCTATTTGCTGCTAATAGTTTTCTGCGACAAACATTTAACTACAATTTATTAGCTACAAGATAAGTATAAGACGTAATAATATAACAAATACAGCCATTTTTGAGTTCTTTAAAAAAAAAAAAAAATCAGACTTTATTTTTATAAATCAGCCTTTTGCTCAACACAAAAACTATTTTTTAAGTACAGAAATATATAGCGCAAATTTAATCAATTTGAAATAATGTTTGATTAGTGTTAACCCATTTATGCCTAGCATCGATACTTTAGTAAAATGGGAAAAGGTGCATTTCACACCATTTTACTTACCCATCATACGTAGTATAGGGTAAGTCTTGTAATCGTTTTGAAAATCGGAAAAAAATTTTTGACGGATTTACACGTTTCAGACACTGGAGATTCCAAAAAACATATTTTTAGAAAAAAAATTTTGCCGTCCGTCTGTGTGTCTGTAAACGCTCTATCTCCCGAAAAAATTGAGATAGACACTTGCAATTTGGTATGTACTTAGTATGTAATAATGGGAAGAAGCCTATTTCATTTCAATAACCTCGATTAACCGGATCTATTTTTTTCGGACTCTCGAAATATTCGTTCTGATAAAAGGTATATAAAAATTTTTGAAATTGTTTATTTTAAGAAATGAATATAAAAGACAATAAAAAAACATAAATTTTGCATAAAGCATGAAGTCGATCGGATAATTAGTTGCTGAGATATTTGTAATCCTATTTTCCACACTCTTCGATTTTTCATGACCCTGTATTTCATCCAAATTTCACTTCAAAGATATATTTTAATTGGAAATTTGACGCTTAATCAGATGCAATAAACCGCTAGTTAATAGGATTATTATTTTTGGAGTTATAAGGAAAAACCTCTTTCAAGCAATTCAGTAATCGAGCCTATAAAGTTATGACGTCATCAAGCCACGATTTTATTTGAATTGCTATGCATTTTATAAGTAGTTTACACATTTTTGTTTTAATATTTTACATTATGCATATCCATGATGGGTAAGTATTACGGTGGCCCCCAACGACTAGTTTTTTCTAATAGAAATTTTATTTCAACGAGAACTCCTCGATAAAATAAGATACCAAATTTCCATAAAAAGAGTGGTGTGCAATGCACTTTTTCCCATTTTACTAAAGCGTCCCAAAATTGGGATGCTGGGCATAAATGGGTTAATTTAAAAAAATTATACATCTCTGTAACACAAATAGGGGGTGGCATAAAAGAACTTTTGACTAAGGAAATGGCATTTAAGATGTTTGAACGTAATTTTAAATTAGCACAATTATAAATAACAGGATAGATTTTGCCTTCCCGTGAAAACATATAAAAGAACAGTGACGATCTTAAATATTTTATGCACATCTCAATTAATTGTATAAATAGGTGTATCTTGGGCCGCACATAAAAGCTCGCTGGGCCACATGCGGTCCGAGGGCTGTGACGTGAATCTTATTGATGATGAGGAATAAGGAATAAATCGTATAGTGAACTTTTAAATATTGCAGTTGTGATTGAAATAGCAATTAACTCTGCACGATTGGTGCATGTGTTCTTTTGGTCGATTTCTTTGAAGAGAGAATCACATCGAAAATATAAAATAAAGGAAACATTCTTACTTGTTCTTTGTTGAAAAATAAGAGACTCATGCTACTTGAAATAAAAACTCCATTAGGTTTGGATCCAATAATGTTTATTATATTTTCTTGAAGAAGGAGGAAGGATGAGATGAAAGCTGCACATCATATCTTTATAAAGTTCAGGCTCGAACATCACAAAAATCAACGAAATTCTTTAAATATTCTTTCTGGTGAAATCCATTAAGGGTTGAAGAATTAATTAATTTAACTGGTAATTTAAACCTTTAAAATATTAAATTTAAAATTTACAACAGCATTTTTATAGAATAATTTAAAAAAAACTGAAAATGCGAAATTGATCTGCAAAGAATCCGTGCATGGCGATTCTAGGATACGAGCGCCGGCACAGGCCAGGCCTCCAGACCAGACGACGTTTAGCATAAAATTACAGCATCATTTTTATTAAAATTCTGTTGGAAAAATGCACAACATTAGTATATATACCCATAACAGGGGTGCAGAAATGTGAGAGCAAGATTAATTTAAACTAATTTGTTGATTAGGAATTACGCGAAAATCAAAAGAGCAAATCAGAAACTCATTAACATTTAATAATTAAAAGAACCATTCTAATTTGTATTTGAAAGACACGCCCCTTTCGCCTGCAGCGGCAAAACAAAACAGCTCCCGAAAACACAGGGAACGGGAAAACGCAGGAGCGGGAAGCCGCCGAATGCGATGACGTCACAGCTCAATATCAGCGCCGATTGAAATGATGCAGAGCGCAAAGGAGGGAGACGGCCTTGCCGTGAAAGCACTGCTGTAGAAACAACATGCGCAGCGTGCCACTGCCGGTGAAATTGCTTTTAAAAGAATAGCAATTAAACTGGAAAGGCTATAAAATACAGAAATACATTGAGCTGAAATATAAAGTAATTAAAAAAGATAAAACTGTGATATATCTTTATCACAAGGGCCGCAGGTTGAGTATGGCTGATCTAGAAGGTCTACACCCCCATGTTTCTATAGTATGAGTCAACTATGGCAGGCTGGGGCAGATCGATTTTTTTTTTTTTTTTTTCTTCTCAAGAGAAGCATTTTACTTGTCCCATGTGCTCCATTCTTTCAAAATTGCTCCCTACATGCACAATTTTATTATATTTTTACTTAATTAATTACTTTTTGTTGCAATAAATTCCAAGAACACTCTTTTTTTTCCAAAATCTTACTATAGTCAATGGCCAATTTTGTAGCTTATTTTCTCTTATATTTCCTGTTATTTGAAATTATCTACATTGTATGTCTTCTAATAATTGAAACGAGTTAAAAATGTTGTCAACTTAAACTTTGTGCTTTCTAGGACTTTCAACGCTTTCAATCCAATCTAGAGTAACTTTTGTTCCAACTGCCATATTGTTTTCAGAAATTTTATTTCTTTTTCTACATAAATTTTCAAATTGAGTGGATATACTGGTGAAGAAGCAGGGACTCATAATTTATAACCAAACTTTATAGGTTTTCCTTTCACTCATTTCAGAGTATTCTGAATTGTTGCAGTTTATGGCAAAAAGACTCAATAAAACCCCTTATTCTTGCTATTTTATCCAATTTATCAATTGATTTGTAGTCACATAAATAAACTTTTTTTATACATGTGCCTTTTTATTGAATTCCATATGAAAAGAAGATTGCAACCTTCAGAATGGCCCCAATATAAATCCCCAATAAGAAGATTCTGACTGTTTCGTTAGAAACCACCAAGTCTCCCATTTTGGGATTTTTTAAAATAAATGCTTAGAAATCAGTGTTAAAATATTTCATTTGTTTTACACTTAAAATGCAGCATTTACTGTGTTATTGTTATTCATTTTTCGTAAAAAGCAAGTCACTCATATATATATTTTTTTCTCTGAATTATTTTTGTTAATGTAATTGGAAATTGTCAATTTTGTAGATATTCACACGACTGTAAAATAAAGAAATTTTAAAGATGTCTTTCTGAAAAGAAATCACAGTATACTTTGTACCTTTAAAATACAACAATAAAAAAATAAAAAATAAAAATAAATTACATTTATCTTAATATCATGTTGAGAAAAGAAAATTGTATTTGATGGTTCCCAAAATGGAGATTTGGTACTTAATGGGTTAAGGAAAAGAAGTACAGATCGTTTGATTTTCCAAAGAAAATTCAGGACTTCTCTTTTAATATATATTGTTGACATTTTAATAAATTAGGTAATAATCCTACCAGCAAATTCCAAAACTTGGCATATATGTCATTTTTATTTTACTATCAATTAGTCATTATCTAACATGGTACCATGTTTATTATTTAGTAAATAATATGTAGTATTAGGGGGGGGGGGGGTTCTGAGATATTCTTGCCATAAGAAGGCAACTTCAGCAAGTTTTTGGTTTTAATTCTGTTTTTAAATGTTTTAGGTTAACTTTGTTGATTATGGAAACAATGAAGTGCTTTCATGGAGTAACATACGTACAGATCTTATTATGCAAAGTTTTCCAAGGCAGTGCATCGAATGTAACTTAGCTAAAATACATACCGTAAGTTATTTCATCTTTCTCCCCTTTCTGTAATGGCTTACTTTTTGCAATCATATGTATCTTGTAGTTTTAAACATAAAACTTAATATCAAATGTTCTGTAATATATACAGAGTGAGTCAAAATGATTGCCCAAATTACAATAATGAGCAGAAGACACCCTTTAAAAACAAATACTAAAGGAAGCTCAAGTTTGGTTTGCATACTACATAACTGTTCTATTATATGACTCCTTTTAGTTGCACAGAAAACATCCTGCTGGTAGTCCACATCCGATAGCAGATATTGTGAATGCATTATGCATGACTCCCACCTCCCTTGTGACTGCTTTTTTATGACTGTTCCTCTTTTCCTGCCCACAGCTTCTTGATATCTGGCATGAAATGGACTACCTATGTGACTAAAAGGAGCCACATAGAACAATTATGAAGTACACAAACAAGATTTTGAGCTTCCTTCTGTAATATTAAGTGTTTCTTTTGATCAATATTTACAATGAAGTTGTTGCATTTTGTAATCAAGGCATCATTTTGACTTATCCTATAATTTGCATTGCATCTGTTATTTTCTAATTCTTTATCTTCATTAACTACAAATGTTGGTTAGTCAGGATAGTTGGTTTAGTTAGATGTTTTTCAAAATGCTTTATATTACTTTGTGAATGCTGGGGGGCAACATAATGTTTGAATAGCTTAGGGTTCTTTTTCCCTAACAGTGTAATTAAAAATAAGGAATTTTTATTATTTTATTTATGAAATTTAGAAAAATGTCCAGTTAATTAAATATAGTTTTTTAACTACTACTTTTTTAAGAAAAATAGTCTTGTTGCTTAATGAACAATTTTCTAGTGGAAGGGAAACACTAAACTAATTCAATTATTAAATTTTAGAACTAGTGTTTTTTCTGCTATGTATATAAATACTGTTTTTTTTTTCCCCCTGTGTTTTGCTGTATTTAATTTTATAAAACTTGTGTGATGTGTTTATTTGTGTATTTTTCAATCCTGATTTATTGTAATACAGTAATCCCTTAACATTCGCGAGGGTTACATTCCAGGAAAACCTCGCGAATGTCAAATCCGCGAATGTTGAGTCTATCTATCTGCACTAAAATATGAGTTACGTTCTATAAAATTTTAATTGGAGTGGCACAGCATTTCAAAGAACTAAAGGATAATATGTATTAACGATACATTCTGCATAGCATGTATGTAGAAGGTGAATGTTCACACATGTTCATAAACATGAAATTTATTGATTGAAGATAATTCAAATTAACTGACTGGAGAAATACTTACAGCTAAAAAAGCCTAGGTTTTTATATAAAGTAATTTCGACTCTCTCTATTCGCAAATCGCAAAGAGATGATAATGTATTAGTGAGTCAGTATGCGATACAATATTAAAATACGATATTTAAATACAGCTAAATGATTCAGAAATTCTTTTATTTCCTATCTAAGTGCAGCTTTAGCTCCATCTCTACGAGAACCTGCACATTTAAAATTAATAGATTGAAGATGCCGTTGACCCCCTTTACAACTTTTTATTATATCACCTTTGCAATGAGTATTCTGCTGTTGTTATTATTTTGCTTTCCTACAACACTCGCTCCGTTTTCAGTTGACAATTGAAAATTGATTTGTAAATATATACTCAGAAAACAGGGGAAATAATCTTTAACAACTATAAATTCTAAAAAAGAAAGCGATAATAATAATTTTTAAAAAAATCGCGAATAATCAAGTCAGATTCTCGCCAATGTTAAGTTTTTCCGCATTTTCATATTCGCGAATAATCGAAACTCGCGAATGTTGAGGGATTACTGTACTTTATTTTCAAAATTATTCCAAGCTTTTTTTGTACATTATTGATTTTGCTTATTTATTGTATATTTAGGGTAAACCAGGCCAGTGGGATGATGATCTTTTAAATTTTTTACATAGTCAGCTAGTAGAAACCATTGTTGAAGTTGAATGCTTGGTATGTTATTGTTTTAGTTTTTCATCCAATAATAATTTCCTATCCAAATTTAGTGTCTATGAACATATTTCCTTTTATTTCTTTATTCTTACACTGATTAATTGTTCATTATTTTTTAATGGGATAAAAATAATTTTCTTTACTTTTTAAAAATTATTTGAAGTTTTTTCTATAAAATTTATTATTTTTTAATTACTAATAACTGTTGTTATGCTGAATTTGTTTCAGTTCATATTCAAAATTAGCAGTTCACTGAGTTACTAAGTAAAAAAGTTAACTTTTTCCAGCTATTTATGTGTTTGTAGCAGTTGGAATTAAAGTGTCAACAATTTTAATCAGTTGATTAAAATTAATGAATTAGACTGGATAATATTTTCAAAATAAAATCATGTTTTCTTGAGTTTAATTTTAACTTAACTCATGGATTTTAAAACATTTCTCATCAGTGATATGAAACAGTATTAAAATCTAAGATTAACATAATTTGCAATGTTTCTAAAGATATTTTACCTATTAAATAAATGTAAATTTTAAATAGTTATTTACAAGCTTAACTCCTTAAGATTGTAAACAGTGATCTGTAATGAGCATTTAAATATTTTTATCAGGCATAAAAAGTATTTCATTTAAAATGGATATTTAATTAAATCTATTATATTTCACATTGTCATAATAACTTCCTTTGAATAATCAAATTATTCACTCTTTTACATAAATTAAGCAGAACATGCATAACAAATTAGATAAACGAATGATGCTCTTATTTTCTTATTCTGTTTTCACAAATATGTGACAACGAATTATAGCTAAAGGAGAATGAAAAATGACAACATCTACTGTATACAGTCGAAGAATGTACCTCTATGCTAAAAACAAGTAACTAATGCTGCTGCAATTAAAATTATTGAGACCATTTCATTTCACTTTCTCAGCTTATACTGCAAAAACTATTGCATTGCATATAAAAACAGGAAAACTGGTAATTTTATTGAAATATGTATGATAAACACACTGAAGCAGACAGTTTATAAATCGAAGAATTATTTTAAGTGCTATTTAATGTTGAAATCAGTTAAATAAGTTTTATAAGATCAAAAACTATGCATAGCCGTTTTAACCTTCTTTTGCAGGCACATACTTGACTAGATTTTAGTGTGCAGCATCCAATTATTTTTTTAATTTGTCTAATTTTTAAGTTTTTTTTTTTCCTAATTTTTTATTTAAAATTTCATTATCAGAATCTGTGATGCCAGGTATGTGCTATAATGCATCATTTACACAAAATATTGAAGAAGGGATGCATTAATATAATTTTTATGGGTCCTTCAAGATGCATAATTTTTTTGTTGAAAGATCACAAAAGTAAGATTTTGTTGAAAGATAAAAAATGTTGTATAAAATACATTAAATTATGTTTTATTTCTAAAAAAGGACCCAATATTTTTTAAGTGTCTGGGTCCCAGGGACCCCTGATTTCAAAAGTCTGGTGGCATCACTGTGAATAAAGATTCAATTCATAGTTTGAAATAGCCATTTTTTACCTATTGTTGCCAGATTTCAAAAAGCCAAAATAATATTTTCAAACACTTTTTAATTAAAAAATATATTTATACGTGACTATTAAAAAAGGTAGAAAACTGTAAAAGAATTAAATTATTACATGCGAAAATGCATTTAATGATGAAATTACATTGCATTTAAAACAATTTTCTTATAGTGTCTTAAAGAAAACTTTTCTTCTAAACATTATAAAGGTCTGGGAGGCAACAGCATTTTTTACTTTATAAAAACTGATATTCAAATGTGTAATTGATCTTTCTTAATCGCAAAAATAGGTGCCAGTTGTCGTGACAGCAGTGGATGCGGTCTTGTAAAATGAAAAATCTCCCAGTCAAGGGGAAATGAATGGCAATCTCATTACAAAAGATCACCATTGGTCATGATAATATCATTTAATCTTTTGTAATCAGTTACTCTTTTTAAAACAGATTAGTTTAACGTGTTTTTAGAGCCTGCAGGTCCTAGATGGGAGTTGACGAGCATAACTCATCGCTGACAGAACTTCCTAGTACGAGAGAGAAAAAAAAGCTAATTAGCATCAAAATGTTAAGCATAGTAAGAGCTACATCAGTAGAAGTTGAAAAAAAAAAAAAAATCTTACTTTTGGTCTGATACACAGCACATAAAAAAATCAGTTAGGGATGGAAAAAACAGCAAAACTCTCTTTTTTTTTCTATTATTCAAAGCATGAATGTCAATAATGTCTACTAAAGCCACGTTTCCAATGCCTTTTCCAAGACCCCTATGAACGGTCTTTTTACCCACTACACCATTTCCAATGCACAAACTGGCTTGAAGGTGAAACTAGCCTAGGTCATTTTTCCCCCGAAATCAGACCTGCAAGGGATTAGGTCAGTAATCTGACTTTTACCCATGAGGCAGCTCGGGTAAACAAACAAACAGCGTCACTTCACCGGAATAACTGCTTATCAACAGCACGTTTTACGTTAGTGCTCCTAGTGATAATTCACCTGTTATTTGCATTAATTGTTTTATTACGTTTATTTACCATTGTTTATTTATTATTATTATTCTCCCCCCCCCCCCTTTTTTTTTTTTTTTTTTTTTTTTTTTTTTAAAGTATGGATTTGGGTTTGAATTCATCTCGTTGGTCAGTAGATGAGACAAAAATGTTATTGAGCATGTGGTCAGAAGAATATCAATTCAAGTGAGGAAGAAATATTTAAATATACGTGTTTTTTAATCAAAATGTTACACGACGGCTGTGTATTAATTCTATTTTAAAAGAAGATTCCTTTTACTAATGTGGGAAAATCGCAGCGAATTGCTGAAAAACGCTAAAAGTTGCATACAAAAATTGAAGAGGACAAAATTTAATATATTAGCCTATGACATTAAAAAATATATATTTTACGAATGTCGAAAGATCGTCTCGAAACGCGAAAAAACTAACAAAAATATTGCAAAAAATTCAAAAATCGCTGAATGAATTCCGAATAAACTTTATTGTAAAGAGGACAAAAGTTACTATATTATTGGGCTAAAAAATAAACACCTGATTCCTCTTACCAATGTGGAAAAATCGCCGGAAAATTCAAAAACAAACTCGCTAAAAATTCAAAAATCGCAGAAGACAAAATTTACTACTGTGTGCTAATGCATTCTAATAGTAATTCTTTTCTGAAAGTCAAAAATCGGCTCGAAAAAATGCTAAAAATTTTATTGAAAATTGCTGAATACAAAATGTAAAATATTGGGCTACATGTTTGAAAACTAATTCCTTTTATGAATATGAAAAAATCGCCACAAAGCACAATAAATGCTAAAAATTGCATTAAAAATCGTAATAAAAATCACAAAAACTTCAAAAATCGCGGAGAAATTTTTTTTATTTTGATAGGTTAAAAGTTTAAAAATTGAACTTTTTTTTTTTTTTTTTTACGAATGTTAAAAATTTCAACGAAAAACGTGAAAACTCGAAAAAACTCTAAGATCGCATTAAAAATCCCCAAAAATTCAAAAATCATGGAGAACAAAATTTACTACATAACACTAAAAGTTTAAAACCGAATTCCGTTTACGAATGTCAAAAAATAGTCACAAAACGCTAAAAATCGCTAAAAATAAAAATAAAATCGCAGAGAACAAAATTTGTTAATTATGGACTGAAACATTGTAACAGGAATTATTTCGCGAATGTTAAAAAATTACCGCGTAACGCGAAAAAACACTAAAAATCGCTAAAAATGAAAAAATCACAGCGATCAAAATTTACTATATTAGGCTAAAATTTGAAAAAGAATTATTTTTACACAAGTCAAAAAATCGCCACGGAACGCAAAAAAAGCGAGTTGAAAATCACTTTAAAAATTCAAAAGTTGCGGAGGACAAAATTTACTGTATTACGTTAAAAGTTTGAAGCCAAATGCCTCTTACGAATGGCAAAAAATCGCCGCGGAATGGAACACGAAAAATCCCTAAAACTCAAAAAATGGTAGAAAAAAATTTTACTACATTAGTTTAAAAGTTTGAAACCGAATTCCTTTTAATAATGTCAAAAAATCGCCGCAAAACGGGAAAAACTCTAAAAATCGCATAGAAAAATTAAAAAATCGTTGTACGAATTCCGAATAAGCTTTATTGAAAACAGGACAAAATTTACTATATTGGGCTAAAATTTTACAACCGGATTCCTTTTAGTAATATGTAGGAATCGCCACAAAACAAACAAACAAACAAAAGGAAAGAAAGAAAGAAAAAACCTAGAAATCGCTTAAAAACTTAAAAATTACTAAATATTAAAAAATCTGAAAGGAACACATTTACTACAGTTCTTTAAACATTTTAATCGGAATTATTTTCCGAATGTCAAAAAATCGGCACGAAAAGACGCTAATAATAGCATTGAAAATCGTGGAAGACAAAATGTAATATATTAGGCTAAATATTTGAAACCGAATTCCTTTTATGAATGTTGTTATGCATCTTTATAAATCCTTGGCTTAAAGCTTTCTTTAAATATAAGTAAAGGTATTTAGTTTTACATTGATGCATTTCAGTTTTTCAACATCTCTTGAATAAACATACTCACGTATCTGAAACGGCCAGCGCTAATGTTTTCATTCACTATCTTCCAGTTCAAAATACGTTACTCAGTAACAGTAAGTAACCGGTGATGTCAGGATCGCGCTAGTCACCGTAGTCTGCTATTCGCGACTTGCGAGTATTCGTAGCCAATGGCGTTTCAGATGCGAATTTGTGTACCTCTAAATGGCAACATGTTTATGCAAAACATTCGCCGATGATGTGTTTAAAAGGCTGGACTTTCCAGGATGCTTTGCCTTCACTTTTCCTTCCTCCAGCTTGTAATGCTGGTTGTAATATAAAATGTAGCTGCATATTATTTTTTCTTCAGTTCGTTTATTTAACAGCGAAGTTATGCTGTCTTATTGTATGTCATCATGTTTATAATAAACTACTATGATTTTAAAGGAGCTGTTACTTTTAAGTCTTCCACATGTCACATGAAACACAGTTTTTTATTGGTACGGCCAACAAGTGGTAGCAGAGTTGCGCGGTTGTGATTTTTTAAAGCAGTTTAAAGTTTGTTTTTGTGGAAGTGAAGACGTCGTCGCCGATGTGTTTCTCGAAGTCGCTGCGATGTTGTTTTTCTGCTTAAGTGTCGCCGATGTTTACAGCTGATGTTTTTTTCCCTGGAGTGCGCTTTTAAAGAGACTTTTGCTTTTTTCATGTGTATTAAAGTGTTTTTCCTACTTATTTGACGGAGGCCATATAGAAAATGGAGTTTCAGAATGTTGCTCTTTTGACCTCGTCAAACTGGGAGACGTGGAAGATGGAAGTAAAAGTTCTGCTAATGCATTATGGTGCTTGGGAATATATCGAGAACGTCAAGAGTGAAAGCGGTGAGACATCGGAAAAAACAGTTCCTGTGACAGACAAGCTGACATGGAGAGAACAGAGTGAGGTGAATTTAAGAAAAGCCCGGTCCTATACCATTATTTACCAGACCTTGTCATCTGAGTTTAAGCCATTAATTTCGCATACAACGAATGGAGCTGAAGCCTGGAAGATCCTTAAAGAGCATTTTGAACCTACCACAAGAGCTCGTGTTATACAACTGCTAGATGATTTTTTTGGTGTCCGTTATTTTCCTGGAGAAAATTTGGGACTTTTTTTGTGTCGTGTCAAGCAAGCAGCAGAGCGTCTGCGTGATGTAGGACATACCCTTCAGCCCTTGTATATGGGTTACCAGATGATTAGAAGTTTGCCCGAGGAGTTCCAGTCTACAGTCCAAGCGATTTACAGGTGGCCAGATGCAGAGTTTGTACCGGACAAGATTGAGGCTGAATTGATACTGGAGGAGAATAGATTGAAACTGGCCAAAAAGGACATTTCTAGTTCTAGTGTTGCTTTTTCTGGAGAAATGGTAAAGTGTAAAACAGGTAAATTTAAGAATTATAATGTTAATCAAAGTAAATTAATAGGTCCTTGTTTTCTTTGTAAATCTTATGGTCATTTAATTGCTAACTGTAAATTGAAAAATCAATCTAAAAATTTTCAGTCTAAAAATTTTCAAACTAAGAAATATCAGTCAAATAGTAAATTTAAAGAATCTAGTAACGCAGAGTTAAAGAGTAATGTTAAATGTAGTAATGAAAAAAACAATAGTAATGTTAAATGTAGTAATGAAAAAAGTAATAGTAATGTAAAATGTACCTTCTCTGAACATGAGACTAGTTTGATTGAAGTAGCTCAAAGTAATTTTAAAAGTAATTTTCTTGAGGCAAATTCATCTGATTTTGGCCAAAATAGTAGCTGGGTGTTTGATACAGCTGCTACTGCTCATTTTTGTAATAACAAAAATCTTTTTTTGAATTATGAGTCAGTTTCAAATATGCAGATGTCACTTGCTGTTGGAGAAAAAGAAAGTCCTGTTCAGGGAAAAGGTACAATACATTTTTTTATTAAATGTAAAGATGGAAGTTTCAATCAAATAATTCTTAAAGATGTTTTGTATAATCCTCATTTACGTAGAAATCTCTTGTCTGGTAGTAAACTTGAAAAACTAGGCATAAATTTTGTTGGCAGTAAAGGCAAACTAATTGTGTATGACAAGGACTGGCAATGGTTATTTTATGCAGTAAGGAAAAATGATTTGTATTTTGTTAAACCTTTCAGTTATAAAACTTGTAAAGGAGAAAGCAACTCGGTTGACATTTCAGCTAACCAAATTGAAAATTTTAATTTGAGTAACTTGTGGCATGAGAGATTTTGTCACGTAAATAGTGAATATTTGGTTAATACTAGTAAAAATGAAAGTGTTAGAGGTTTGCCAGAGCTGTCAAAGTTAACCGAGGATTGCATCTCCTGTAAACTTGCAAAATCGAAGAGAGTGCCATTTAAATCAATAGGGAATGTTAGATCAAAAACTGCTCTAGAACTTTTACACATGGATTTGTGCGGCCCTTTACCTGTAGCATCACATGGAGGGAATAGATACTTTTTCACCATCATTGATGATTTTTCTCGTAATGTTGCAGTATATACCATCAGAAATAAATCGGACGTTTTTCAGACATTCTTAAAATTTCAGAATAGGGCTGAAAGGTATTTAAGTAAGAAAGTAATTTCTACTAGAACTGATGGGGGTTTAGAATTCTGCAACAACGAATTTGAAAAATTTTTAGAGAAGCAGGGAATTTTACATGAGAAAACGAACCCGTACAGTCCAGAAATGAACGGTGTCGCGGAGCGTTTTAATTTAACTGCTCTTGATGGTGTTAAAGCTCTCCTTAATTCAAGTGGCTTATCACAAAAATTTTGGGCTGAGGCCTTAATGTGTTTTTCTTACACCTGGAATAGGATCTGTCACAAACAAAAAAGAACCCCTTTTGAGATGTACTCTGGTATAAAACCTTCAGTTTCTCATTTAAAAACATTTGGCTGTTTAGCTTATGTTGGAGTGCCCAAACAAGTCCGAAGGAAGCTTGATATGCGAGCTAAACTAGGGATTATGTGCGGGTATGCTCAGGCAACTAAAGGCTACAGAATTTGGTTAATAGATGAACAGAAAATTGTAGAAACCATTAATGTTCGTTTTGATGAAACTAAAAGGGGGGTAGATATAGCTTCAAAAATTAAAGAACCTAAATTAAATTTTTCACTTTTTGATTTCCCAGAGGACGGAAATATTTTTGATGTAGAACCAGAGATTACATCTGAATTGGGAGGGGCATCAGATTCTAACCAAAGTTTAGAACAGAGTAGTTTAAAGACTTGTGCAACTATTCCTTGGATATGTAAAGCAGTACCTCGAAAAATTGGAAATAAAACAGACATTTACTATGGCATCGAAGGAACCAATACTAGAATAAGATCTTTTAATGAATTGTTAGAATATTGTAAATTAAATAAAATAGAATGTGATAAAAACCTTTTTGACTTCAGCAGTAAAAATAAAGAATCCGGTAAAATTTCTAATTTTTTAAAAATAGATGAAGCAAACTTGACTGAGGTTAAAATCCCCAAAACTTACAATCAGGCTGTAAAAACCCCAGAAGCATCTAGTTGGAGGGACGCAATGAACCAAGAAATGAACGTTATGTATGAACGTAATGTATGGGATCTTGTGACACCTCCGAAAGATGCAAAAATACTTGGTAATCGTTGGGTGTATACCTTAAAAAGAAATGAAAATAATGAGATTGTAAGGTATAAGGCTAGGTTAGTTGCAAAGGGGTTTAATCAGGTTAAAGGAGAAAGTTACGATGAAGTTTTCAGTCCAGTTGTTAGTTTTTCAATAATTCGGTTGTTCTTTGCCATATTTTCATGTCTGTTGAAATGGGTTAATGTCCAGGTAGATGTCAACAATGCATATCTTTATGCTGGTCTTGATGAAACTATATACATGCACCAACCTGAGGGTTTTGAAAAAGAAAAAAATAAAGTTTGTAAGTTAAATAAAGCCATTTATGGTCTGCATCAAAGTGGCAGACAGTGGTATTTTGAAATGGATGATGCTTTATCCAAATTAAATTTTTGCAAACTAGATTGGTGCAATTGTGTATATATGTTTCAAGACAGATTGGTTCTTTTGCTTTATGTTGATGACATTGTTCTTTTTGGCAAAACTAAAGATGATTTGAATTTTGGGATAGATTTGCTGCAAAAACATTTTAACTTAAAAATTTTGGGTGCAACCAGAAAGCTATTAGGCATAGAGTTTGAAGAGGTTGGAAATAGACTTTACATACACCAAACAGCTTATATTGAGAAAGTTTGTGAAATGTATTCAAACTTTAAATTTCCAATTAGCTCTTTACCTATTCCTAAGGGTTTAGTGTTGTCAAAGCAAGATTCCCCTTCCACTAAGGAAGAATTTGATAAAATGTCTAGTTTTCCTTATAGAAATCTTATAGGATGTTTATCTTATATAGCGGGAAGGACCAGACCTGATATTATGTATGCAGTAAATTTATTATCTCAATTTCAAACCAATCCTGGCATTGCTCATTGGAATTGTTTATTAAAATTGTTAGGTTATTTAAAATATACTAAAAATTTCAAACTTGAGTTATCTAGAGTTAATGATTTAAATCTCTCATGTTATTCTGATTCAGATTTTGCAGCAAACAGAGACGATCGTGTTTCCATAGGTGGATATATTTTGTTTTTGGATGAAACTCCTATTTCATGGAAGACATTTAAACAACAATGTGTAAGTCTTTCAACCATGGAGGCCGAATATGTTAGTTTAACTGAAGCTGCTAAGGAATTAATCTGGATAAAAAATGTCTTACAAAATAAAATACTTAACTTAAATTTGAGAGATTGCACTTTATTCTGTGATAACCAAGCCGCCATAGCTTTTTCTAATTCCCCTTTTGAAAACCAGAAAACAAAACATATTCATATAAAGTATCATTTTTTAAGAAATCTAGTTTTTGATAAAATGTTTAAACTTAAATATATTCCTAGTAAACTTAATCTTGCAGATAGCTTTACTAAGCCACAAGTGAAAGAGCAGCTGTTGAATTTTTGTAAAAGAATTTTTGATATTTAAATCTTTATGTGGGGGGTTATAATTTTTCTTACAATGTTGTTCACTCTGGTCAGTGTCCTGCCAATAAAGTCTTATGTGACCTGACATTGATCAGATTGTTAGTTTTTGAACTTTTCAAGTGTAATTTTTTTGTAAACTTTTTGAACTTTTTCATGTTTATGCAAATTTTTCATGCTTTTGTAATATTCTAGAGATGATGAAAAAGGAGGCCGATTGTTATGCATCTTTATAAATCCTTGGCTTAAAGCTTTCTTTAAATATAAGTAAAGGTATTTAGTTTTACATTGATGCATTTCAGTTTTTCAACATCTCTTGAATAAACATACTCACGTATCTGAAACGGCCAGCGCTAATGTTTTCATTCACTATCTTCCAGTTCAAAATACGTTACTCAGTAACAGTAAGTAACCGGTGATGTCAGGATCGCGCTAGTCACCGTAGTCTGCTATTCGCGACTTGCGAGTATTCGTAGCCAATGGCGTTTCAGATGCGAATTTGTGTACCTCTAAATGGCAACATGTTTATGCAAAACATTCGCCGATGATGTGTTTAAAAGGCTGGACTTTCCAGGATGCTTTGCCTTCACTTTTCCTTCCTCCAGCTTGTAATGCTGGTTGTAATATAAAATGTAGCTGCATATTATTTTTTCTTCAGTTCGTTTATTTAACAGCGAAGTTATGCTGTCTTATTGTATGTCATCATGTTTATAATAAACTACTATGATTTTAAAGGAGCTGTTACTTTTAAGTCTTCCACATGTCACATGAAACACAGTTTTTTATTGGTACGGCCAACAAATGTGAAGAAATCGCCGCGGAACGCAAGGAAATGTTAAAAATTGTATTGAAAATCGCAGAGGAAAAAATTGACTAAATTAGGTTAAAAGTTTTGAACAGATTTTTTTTTACAAATGTCAAAAAATCGCAGCAGAACGCGAAAAAAAACGATAAGAGTTGCATTGAAAATCGCATTAAATACAGCTATAAATTCCAAAATCATGGAGAATAAAATTTACTATATTAGGCTAAAAGTTTGAAACAGAATTAATTCCTTTAACGAACATAAAAAAAATCACCGCAAAATGCAAGGGAACTCTAAATATCTCGTCAAAAATCACTAATCATAAAAAATCGCCGAGAACAAAATTTACTAAAGTGAACTAAAACATTGTAACCGGAATTCTTTCACTGTAATTATATGCAACTTCTTTGACTGCAGTTATATGCAATGTACTCCGTATTTTTATTAAAAAAAATAAATAAAAATAACAATTTCTCTCTCTTTTTTTCTTAAATTTCGACATATATATTGGCCAAATGCCGCCCTGAGGCGGCTGCCTCATCTGCCTCACCCCTGACGCCGGCACTGAAATGGAATTTTAAAATACCGTATTCACATCGGAAATACACAACTGTGTATAATATTATTGTCAGTAAAAAAATAAAGCCATCTATTCGCTAAAAGAAGTTGAGTGTACTTTGAAAACATCAAAATAAATATTTTCCATTCAGCCTTGTAGCATAGAATGTCCTAATTTAGATAATTTTTCCTTCTTCCTTCCTTATCTGAAAAACTGTATCTTTCTTTCTTTCTTCTTGCTTGATCCCCTATCACCCTATTCTAATGTCCAATGTGGATACAAGTCCACCATACACCCTTGGTAAAAATACTAGAAAGAAGAATGTATACTTTTGACTTTGGGTTGGGCTTTCGAGATCGCGGAGAAAGGGGAGGAAGAACTATATCCTGGTCGCCCGGCAGCGGAAGAAGTCTGTAGTAAAAAGGCTAGGCAGAGGGAACTTCTGCCTCTTTAACACAAGAGGTCGCGCTACTCGCCTGCGATTTAGAAAAGCACTGAAGATTCCCCTTAAGTGTGGGATCATAATGCTGATATTTAGTATTTTAAGAAGTTAATACAGTTTGCAGATAAATAATCATTCTTATGATTATATTTTCTCTGTGAGTATGTATGAATTACCAGTTGTAATTAATTTTCATAATTCTGTTGGTACATATAGATACATATGTGTATGTTTAGATTTATGTGATTACCAATTTTATAAAGTACAAGTGCAAGAAGAGCTGTTATGGTTTTTGTTTGATTTGTTATTTGTGCTATTAAACTAATGAAATTACTTATTTGCAATTTTTATTATTTATTTAAATACTAATTATAATTTTATTAATTAAAATCAGAAAAGAACCATGGACTATGCTCCTTAATATTATCTAATTGGAGGTTTAATGTTTTGGAAAGTTACAATTCTTGTTAGCCATTCAATACCACAATGCAGGAAAAAACAAGCATAAAAATCAGATTTAAATTTCTTAAAAATACAATTACAGTGGAGCCCCAATTTTACGTAACCCGTTTCGTATGTTATTCCGCTTCCTACGTTATTTTTCGTCGGTCCCAGAAAATTCCTATTCCGATAATGATAAAAATACCTCGATTCTACGTTATTTACTCTTAACGTTTCCCGCTTGGTACGTCATTTTAGTCCAAGTACCTCAGGAATTTTTTTCTTTTTTCACTCATGGAAAAATTTTCAAAAGATTGGAAAAGAACCATAGACTATGCTCCTTAATATTATCTAATTGGAGGTTTAATGTTTTGGAAAGTTACAATTCTTGTTAGCCATTCAATACCACAATGCAGGAAAAAAAAGCATAAAAATCAGATTTAAATTTCTTAAAAATACAATTACAGTGGAGCCCCGATTTTACGTAACCCATTTCGTACGTTATTTTTCGTCGGTCCCAGAAAATTCCTATTCCGATAATGATAAAAGTACCTCGATTCTACGTTATTTACTCTTAACGTTTCCCACTTGGTATGTCATTTTAGTCCAAGTACCTCAGGATTTTTTTTTTTTTTTTCACTCATGGAAAAATTTTCAAAAGAACAAAAATGATTTCCACTTTGTCAACTGGTTGTTTGTTATCAAAAACAGTTCTTCCCCTCCCCGTTAATACTCCCGTGAGAAAGTAACGATGAACTATTATAATGATATCTGGGGACTGTAATGAATATAAAAAGAAAAATTAACAAAAGGGTGAATCACCAGTGACTAGCACCGGAGTGACTCCGAATACCTAAAAGTAATTTAGACAAAACATATATTCAATACTTTCCCCAAACACCATTATAGGCGCGAACGATAGTGGTAGTACACGAAGCGAAATCATAAAAATTAAAGTTTAAAATTACATTAAATACATCTGAGAAATATTAAAGTTAATACTTACATTAAAATATTCTTTAATAATATATAAAATAGAACTTATTCCATAACTTCAATAAAAGCTGAAACACATAGATATAAATGATAGAGAAAGACAAACTCACCAAGATGAAGCAAAACTGTAATTTTATTCACAAGAGCACTCAAATAAACACCATATAAAATTTCGCTTGGATTTCTCTACAATACTCTTTTTACTATCAATATATATTCCTCTTTTAAAAACTTTTAAGTTGAGATATCTGTATTAATCACTTTTTTAATTTATTCATACATAAACATGAATTTACACAATATGGATTGCACATCATTATCTTTAAAATAATTACTCTTTATATCAAATTATATATTGTCATGAGGAAAATTATAAAGTTATATTAGATTTTTATTTATATGGTTCAGTGGATCACCTGAGATAATAAAACGTTATTAATAGTTCATTAGACATAATGATGATCTGGAAACATTATTCCTATAGTTCTTTAAGTTTAATATGTATAGTTATGGAAGTTTAAAATCCAAATTCAACTCACTGAAGAAACACCAGAGTGTCAATAATAGTGATGACGATAAAATCATATCAGCAGTTCTTTAAAGAGGTCTCAATGGGACGTTGACATCCTAAATTGCCGATGTTATAAATATTATTATGAAGAAGAAAACGTCCGTTAAGAAACTATCGAATATTGAAGATATTACAAGATGAAGATGATCAATATAAAATCTTGAAGTGCTAAAACTTATTTAAGAAATCTCACACAAAAGGACGTAAGAAACGCTTATCTTGAATGAAGAAAATTAAAGTAATACTGATGCAAGATCACCCATCTCTGAGGAACGAATCCAAATTTTCTTGGAACAAACTATGGCTTCCAACGCAAATCAGTGCATTACCGTATATATCTTGAAAACATCAATTCAACTTGTGATGAATCTGAATAAATACCTTCTTCTGGAAGAATTAAATCAGGCAGTACAGGTGATAACCATCTTGTTAATATATTGAATTTAATGATGAAGAACAGTCATTTAAAAAGAAGAAATATATAGAAGTACGACGTTCATTCACTCGCCGCAAGCCAAAATGGCTTAGGCTCCGAAGAGCGAAATCCACAACACGTTGTTACATCTTTGAGATTTTTTTAGGAACTGAAAGAGTCTTCACCGTTTCCCACTCAGGCAAAACTTTCTGGCGGTTACGAAATAACCAATCAAAAAATCCGAACCGTCTGAATGTCACTGAACAAGCCCCTACAGTCCGTAGTCAAAGTTACAGTTAGAACTCTCACTGACGCGTCTATCCCTAGCAATAGCATTAAATAGTATTTCGAACATTCGATCGCGACCTTGGAGTGCTACCAAAACAACCTTGCGCAAATACGCGGGAAAAAAGGTTCTTGTTTACATGAAGACATCTGAAAATCTGTCAATGGACTCTTGTAGCGAAAATGTACCATCTTTAAAATAAAATAAAAGAAAATAATTAAAAATCGATAACTGCCAAACTTATGGATGAAAATAAATGAAATTTTAGCAAATGAAATAAAATAAAAAGTTCTTTCCACCAGATATGTTTTGAAAGTAAAAATATTTAATTTAAGGAATTTTGAAAAATGATTATTGGACTTAGAAATTTTGAAATGATATTTGGAAAAGTTTCGCGATTCTGAAAGATTTTGCATTGATCAAAATCAGTGAATTTGAACTTTCTGAAAAGAATAAAATTAGCGATTAACCATTTTTTAATAATTATTATTAAAAGGAAATACGCTATATTTTGGAATAATTATTAATTTTATACTGTCTGTTATTTAAGAAAAATGGATATTATTTAAAAGTTAGAAAAAGTAAGCCAGAAATATTTTTATTTTAGATAATTTGAAATGAAGTTTAATTAATATTGCAAAGTGAATAAATTGTAAATTAAATTTGAAATGAATATCCTAAAACATATGTAATGGAAAGATTCTGAAATTAAATTATACTCTCACCAAAAGTAAACAATTTAAAAAGAATGTTTGATTTAAAAATGCAAAAATGAAACTTAGCTTAATTAATTTAAATGAATTTAATGAGTTTAATTAAATGGATGAATAAATTAAAGTTAAATATTAAAATACTGAATAAATTAAAAGTAAAATTTTAAATCATAACAACTATTATTTGTCAAAAGTAGGATTTCTAAAAGAAAATGTTTCTCTGTAGCCGAAAAGGCAGGAATTATCGAAAAATGCAAAGTTTCCAGATAAACTAAAGTGTATCTAGTAAAATCGTTCAGTATCGCTTGTTCCACGTTACAAACCATCCTAAAACAAGAGGTCTCTGTGGAATTAAAATCTGAAAAACTGGGAAATTTGTCAAAGAAAAGAAAAACATTCAAAATCTCTCTTTTTTAGAAACTGGGAAAGATTTTGTGCGACTTGTTTAAACAAGCCCGTTCAGACAAGAATCCAATTAATGGCTCAATTTTGTAAGGAAAGGCTCTTGAAATTTCTTCTCGGCTTAAAATGCAGAATTTCATGTCATCCAACGGTTGGATCGATCATCGATTCAAGAAGAGGTATAATTGTCTTACAAGTTTATTTGTGGTGCGGCAAATGGAGTAAATACTGCATTCGTTGAGGAATGGATGGAAAAACTTCGCCTTTTCTTGTGTGTAATTACTCAAAAAAGACATCTTTAACGCAGATGAGACCAGATTGTTTTTTAATCTCTTCCCTGATAGAACATACACCATGAAAGGAGAAACGTGTCACAGTCGGTAGCTTAGCTATCAAAAGTGCGATTAACAGTTTTGTTATTTACGAATGCAGACAGAACTGAAAAGCTAACACCCTTTGTGATTGGTAAATTTAAGAAGCCCCGATGCTTCAAAAACATTAGAAGTTTGCCGACAGATTTCAATGCCAACCACAATGCTTGGATGACTCTAAATCTTTGTTGAAGATTTTGTAAGAAAATTGAATATAAAAATGAGCTTACCAAAAAATGAGCTTACAAAAGCAATTTTATTCGTAGACTAGTGCACTCATGTTAATCTGAATTTAAATAATGTGCGTAAGGAATTTTCCCACCCAACTGTACCAGTTTACTTCAGCCATGTGACTTGGAAATAAACAGATCCTCCAAAATGCATTATAGAAAGCAACTGGTAAGAAAAAGCCTTTTTTCACTTGATTCTGGTGAGCTTCACGATGTTTGGAAAACAAAGCTAAATGTGCCGGATGCTCTTCATTTCATCTCATCGGCGTAGAATTGAGTAGATGAAAAATGCATGTCAAATGCTTTTCTGAAGGGAGAATTTTCAAAATCATCGTCAAGTGCCGCTGGGAAGAGCTCTCTGTGGAAGACCACACAAAAGAGGATGAATTTATACTTGCAGACATCAATGTTGACGAGTACATTGATTGCGATAAGGATGTTATCGCTACCACAGACATTCAGACTATTTTCCGATTTAATTTCGCAATACTGAAGTGAGGATGATATTGATGAAGATCCAGAAGACATAGTGCCCTCATTGGCAGAGGCCACTGCGAGTTTAAAATTTTTAAAGAAATTTTAACTGGACATGAATATTAAGAAAAAAATTTTGGAAAAACTTGCATGTATTGAAAATAGAGTACATGTGAAATTACACTTAAAAAGAAAACACAATAAAGAATGACACATTTTTTTTTAAATACTATTATGGTAATGTTAAGTTTATTTTTGTATAATTTGTTTTCTTGAAGTGTTTTTCTCTATTTGACCCCGATTTTACGTTTTCCTGTTTCGTACGTTTTTTTCTGCTGGTCCCATGAAAAACGTAAAATCGGGGTTCCACTGTATATAGATATTTTTTACTTTAATTTTTATGTTTATACTCCTAGTTGGAATTAGTAAAATTATATACTTGTTTCCATTAGAAATTTTTAAGGTTAATTTTGAACTAATGTATTTAATAAAAGTGCGGGATGTCCACTTCGCCTTTTCATATGCCAGGAGACAATTTTTATTCAAAGTTACAAAGTATTAGGGCAGTTTTTTACGAAGTTCGTATCAGTGTTGAATTCAGACACTTTTCTCCGGGAGGGATTTCTGTGGATCTGGGGGGGAGACATTATTAAGTTCTGGGGGAAGGAGGGAAAATTTCACTTTTTGACTGAAAGCATAAAATCTCGAATCTTCCGAGTGGAAATGTCCCCCCTCCCCATCCCGGGCCACCCCCTGAATTCCACACTGGTCAACACCCTGAACTCAACACCCAATTTTGTGAAAAATGATTTTGCATTTATTTATGCAATTTTTAGAATAGTGTAAAAATATCTTGTATAAAGTAATATAAAGTTATCTTGGTGTTACATCATTCACTGCATTAAAATTACTATTCACTTTTTGAATTATCTTTCCCTTTATAAGTTTTCTGTTCTATATAAAATTGATACCATAATCTCAATTATTTTTTATTACAAATTTTATAACATGCTCAAAACGTTTGTATTAACTTCAGTTTCGATTTGAAATATCTTCAATGAAAGAATGTTCATGTTGCAGTTTTAATGTTGTATTTTAGGAGAAGTGATTTTATTACATTAATAAAGAAATTGTATGCATGCCATTGAAAATCATTTAATTAGTTTGTGGGGTATGTGGTGTTATTAAAAATGATGTATTTGGTGCCAGGCTGCTATTTTAATAAATTCTGCTGTTTAAAATGAGAACTTTAATGAGCCATGAATGATTTATTTGCATCTGCAACAACCCCATATCTTAGTACATGCTTCTTTTACGATAAGGGGTTGTCTAGAAAGTAGGAATGATAAAAAAAAATGGATCTTACTTAATGTGAAGAAGACGGAAATTTATTAGGCTGGAATAATAACAACTCTGGAATGGATTAAAATCTTCTTTTATTTTGATATTAAAAGGAAGAATATATCTTGAATTTTCGCCTTTTGCTCATGTGGATCACAGGAAGGATTCGAATGCTGAATGACTTCTTATAGAATCCCACAGAAAATACTGTTGATAGGAGTTGCTCAGTACGCATCTTAAAATTTAAAAATTTAGTATTACTGCAAGCTTATAAATGATGACATCACCCGATTTAAAAATAATTGAAATTCCTTAAAATGGTATTGCTTAAACCACAAAAGGTTTAATTTCATTGACGATAAATTTGAAAGAGGCACTAAATACCCGGACTTTGCACTGTAACAACCCAAACACATTAATAAGATACCATAATTAATAACATTCTTTTACTGCTGAATTCTGATTAAAGGATCAGGGTCAATAAGCCGTGTTTTTGGCCCATTAAATAAGACTAAAATTCGATTTTGTTATACTGACTTAATTGTTTCACTTTTTAATATTAAAAAGTTTATCCTGTACGTTTTCAACAATATTTTTTGCATTTTGTTCAGATTTATATAACTTACATAAGCTCAAAGTTCGTATTACTTGTAGTTTTTGATGAAAAATACCCAATTTCTCCTGATTTTACCTCAATTTTTAATATATTTTTTTAATATTTTACTATGAGCGCAACTTTGCAACACTTTTATTTTTACATATATTGTACATTTTGATGTATTTTATAATATATGTAAATAAGAAAGTGTTGCACGATTATGCTCACATAAATAATTGAAGTAAAATTAGGAGAAATTGGGTGTTTTTCATCCAAAAGTACAAATAATACGAACTTTGAGCTTGTGTAAGTCATATAAATTCGAACAAAAAATGCAAAAACTATTGTTGAAATCATACAGGATAAACCTTCTAATATTAAAAAGTTAAATAATTAAGTCAGTATAACAAAATTGAGTTAGTCTTATTTCATGGGCCAAAAACACGGCTTATGGACCCTGATCCTTTTTACGTTGAATTCGTATGGATACTAAAGAAAAGGAGTGAACAAAGTGTTTGCATGATAATTTCAAATTCCTTAGTTAATTAAAAATGACAATAAAAGTTGGACAAATAACATAGATAGAAATCAAAACAAATCTTTTTTTTTAATTCGTACAAAATAAACACTCCCTTTGCATCAGTGCCAATACAGAGGAAAAACCAAATTAGAAGCCACGCATTGGGTGCATGCGCATTACACACAATGTGCAGCCACCTTGCTGGAGTAGCACCATCGGTGAAAGTGCTCCTTTGAAATGCCGAACTAGGCTTAATCAGATAATCAACTCCGAGAAGAATTGCCGCCGATGAATTAGGCCTAAGAACTAGCGTGCAATAAAAACACTAAGTCCGCTGAACGAAAATAAAAATACACAGAAATTAAACAATATTAGAGTAAACAATGTGAGAGTATTATCACAGGGTAATTTGTTTCTTGGCTTGTGCTACTTTTTATAGAAGAATTGGATTTAAATCTGGATGTCTTCCATTTATTGGTTTAAAGTTAAATGAAAAAAATATGCATTAAAGTATTTTGCAAAATGTATATAAAATAAATTTCTTTTATTTTTTGTTCATTCAGCCGTTTAAAAGTTGGTTTATTTAGAAGTATTTTTTATATTATTTTTTATGACATGGTTTTATCAATGATTTGCTTTATTTTGAAATAGGGACCACCTGATGAAAATGGTCAACTACCTTGTGAAATGGTGACAAACTGTGGGATCAGTGTCACTGAATTATTACAAAGCATGGGTTTTATGGAATCTGATTCTGAACTTGTAAGTATTTAATGTAAATTGTACTAAAGTTCCTAGTTTATAACTTGTTAAGCTGTACATTTGAAAATAATAAAAATTTAAAGCTCATCATAATCCTCTCTGTCAGAGTTATTTATTTACTTTTAAACATGAGATAGTAATCATATAACATGTGAACCTAAGGCAAAGCCAAATGTCCAACTCTTTCCTAATCACCAGTATTAAACTGCCTAAGCATAGATTTTTTTTTATCTACAGGAATTTCTACCTAGAAATAGGTTTCTTAAAAAAATTATTTTTAACTTTGAATTATATTTTATGAACTGTATAGTGTCTGGACTTTTTTGAATTTCTATAGCTTACTGTCTCTTTACCAATTCATTTTATAGAATTTTATTTTATGCAATTTATTTATATAATTTATTGAACTGATTGAGTTAATTAAAGCCAAGTTATTTTCAAATAATTTAGTGTACATTTTAATGTTAGTTTCTTAATTGAATTTTATGTTCCAAAATATTTTATTTCATCTTTACACTTAAAAAAACGCAATTATTTTTTGGTTATTCTAAGCTCTTTTGTTTCAGTATACTTTGCTTTAAATTTTCAATATTTTTTCCTATTTTCTGTATTTTCATATCAATGATATGATATACAACTTGAAAACTGTTTTTTTTTTTAATTCTTGGAATTGATTTTTTACTAAATTTTCTTTTATTATCTGGGAAGAAATGTTAGACAAACTATTTACTTATAAATTTTAATATGGCACTTTTAACTTTCTTAAGTTAGATATTTATTAGAGATGTGTTTAATTATCTTGGTTTTATTTATTATCTATCACTTTTGTTTTCCATTTTTTATCTTTTAATAGATTCATGAAAAGAAATCATTTCAACAAGCTACTGAACTGAGAGAAGGTGATGTCTTTCCTGTCTGTATTACTCAAATTAATTCTCCAAATATTGTATACCTACAGAGATTAAAGATTCCAGAACCTAAGTCAGATTATGAAAAGGAATATAACAAAGAGCATGATGCCTTTCTTGATCTTATTAAAGAGCTCCAGGAAAAGGCTGAAACTTTCCCTCCTGTGAAAGAGCCTTTGCCAGGTAAAATTAGATTCTTATAAATGCAAGTTTCTCAAATTAATTTATTGCATAAGCTTATTAACCTCTTGAGTACATCATCGAAAACAGCGAGCAGCTTCCCACTACCATGCTTTGTAGGAAAGCCAAGATAGTTCAGGGTGATGTGCAAAAGATATACAAAGCGCAAAGAATAAATTGGTGGTTGTTCTTATATTATTACACTGTCTAAACAGTATTTACATAGTACATAGCAGCTAAAAATATCCCCTCAAAAGACCAGTTTCATAGCCCCTCCTGTTTGGATTGAACGATTCTGGTATGCTATTGGTTCACAGTATCCATGTGATCTTATGATGGGGAAAGCAACATACCTCTCCTACAAGACGTAAGAAAACTTGGTTGTCCTTACAACGTTATGATTCTCTTTTGTGTGTAGGGAAACACAGAAACCATGTACGTTGCCGTCGTTACACACGTACTTTCAACACTGTATGCATCATACATACATCAAGGGATAATGCAGGGCTCCCACTAGGTCTGTTTTTAGAGAACTGGTCCATTTTTTTTGCTTCAAGTCCATATTGGTCTGTTTTTTCATTATTAGGTCCATAAAGTCTGTTTTTCAATACTGTTAACCGACCTTTACTTTAAATTTTATTGATGTTTGGTATTTAGCCAAGCATCACGAAAAAATCGTATGTTTCGCAAATCTGATCTGGAAAATATGGTCAAATTTTGTCAATCAATTGCTGAAAAAAAAAAAAAAAATTCAACAACATTGTAGAAGGGTTGCGAAAAAAAAAGGGAATTTTGTCAAAGGATCGCGAAAAAAACGCAGATTACGTCAAAGATTCTGAAAAAAAAAAATGCAAATTTCGTCAAAGGATCGGGGCAAAAAAAAAAAGCAATTTATGTCAAAAGATCGCAAAAACACCGCGAATTTCATTAAAAAAATCACGAAAACAATATGAATTTTGTCAAAAGAAAAAGACGCAAATTTCATCAAAGGATTGCAAAAAATTGCAAATTACATCAAAGGATTGCAAAAAAAATGCAAATTACATCAAAGGATTGCAAAAAAAAAGCAAATTACATCAAAAGATCGCAAAAAAAAATGCAAATTACATCAAAAGATCACAAAAAAAACACAACTTTTATCAAAGGATCGGAGAAAAAACCACGAATTTTGTTAAAAGATCGCAAAAAACACGAATTTTGTCAAAAGATCGCAAAAAACATGAATTTTGTCAAAGGATCGCGAAAAAACCACGAATTTCATCAAAAGATCTCGAAAAAATGCGAATTTCGCCAAAAGATCGAAAAAAAAAAAAAAAAAAAAAAAACTAAACTAAAATTACGTCTAAAAATCGGGAAAAAAAATGTGAATTTTGTCAAAAGATCGCGAAACCAAAGTGAATTTCGTGAAACGACGTATAAATGAGAATAACTGAGAAACGTATAAACGGTGCTTTTTACTATATTGCAGTTACCACTCCTGATGATAAATAAAAAATTGGCCTTGAAACACCCATTTTAATGAAATAAAGTAGTTTTCTTATAAATGCTTTTTATGATTTTATCTATCTTCATGCTTTAATTTCTAATATTTGTTGGATGTTTTACTAGTCACTATTATGATTTTAGATAAAATTTGTTCTACATAATTCATTTTTTTAACCTAGGTTTAGCATGCTGTGCAAAGTACTCATATGATGATAATTGGTATAGATGTGAAATTACAGATCTTGTTGAAAATGGAGTAGTAGTTTTATATGTTGATTATGGTAACTCAGAAACCATACCATCTGAAAAGTAAGTAAAATCAATTTTAATTTGTAAAATTCTTACAATTAATTGGGGGGGGGGGGCATTGAGGAGGCAGATTTTTAAGTCATTTATCGACATTTTTAAAGAATACCAACAAGTTTACTTAATTATTAGCAAATATTAAAAGTTCTAAATACAGTAGTCTGAAGCATTGCTCTTAGACTTTATTTTTATTGCATTGTTTGATATGATGGAATAAAAAGTACTTAATTTTCCCTCTGAAATCTAATAAAATTTCTTAAGAATAAATGATATTTTTTATTAAGAAAGAAGATTTGGGTGCTAATATTGTATAGTTTCCTTCAAGTCATGCAGGGTGCTATAACATTATTAAGTAATTATTTTATAGGATCCTATATGATTACACTACAGACTGGTTAATTATTATATATTTTTAGAGTTTTCTATCTTTTGCCAACATTTATCTAAACTACTATACATTAAAATATTTTTACTCCATATCATGATTTTCTTATTATAAGGTTCCTCATATGCATATTTTGCTCCTACAATTTATTTACAATAGCTACATAATATATATATTCATAAATATCATTCTGAAATCAAACATATGCAAAAAATTACAAGTGCAAATTTCTTATGTGCTGCTTTTTTCTTCTTTTTTTAATTGATAATTTTAAATAATTTTATTTTATATAAAAACATTTTCATCAATCTGAAATAGCATTAAAAAAAAAAAAAAAAAAAAAACTATGTATTAATCTAGCAGTATGAGTTGTTTTTTAGGTATCAAATACTTAAATTGAACTTCTCGTATTTTTTAATGTGTAAATTTTTCTTTTTTGGTTATTAAAAAATAATAATAAGAGTATGAAAGTTACTTATGGTATTTTTTTTTTACAAGCTCCGCTAATTTTCATCACCAAATTTGATTTGTAAAATCGCAGTGTATGTAATTTTACGACACTTAGATATGTTAGAGTTAGATCAAAAATTATTATAAAATTTTTATTTTCATGTGCATCAGAATAAAATTGAATTTATCTGTCACCAGCTTTATAAAAACGATGATATATTTTATTAGATACAGTTAAAACCCTATGGTCATAAAAAATGCATAAAAGTCATTTGTGTGCTTGCTTATGTATACTAATAAAAGAAAGTTTCGCTCTGTGTGTGTTTCTGTCTGTGATGACTATTGAAATCTAGCAAACCTAGAAGTCTGAAAATTTAGGTGAGGATAGTCCAAGGCCTCTCCTGATTTACCTGAGCCTCAGAATTTTAATAATTAACCAAAATATTAATTAAAAACTGATCAATAACTCATCTCTTTCTTTGTGAACCAGCTTTCAGTACTCTTGCATGCCCAGAACCTCATTTATGGCAGCGAACGAGAATGAACAACCATATGAAAGAAGAATGCTTTTATTTCACAATTCTGTTTTAATTTCTATCTACTACAAAAAACATATTCTGAAAGATCGTACTCGTACATCTCAAATGCCGCAGTCAATTCGGAAAAAAAAAAAAAAAAAAAAAAAAAAAAAAAAAAAAAAAAAATTTAACCTTTTTGAGAAGCATTTTTGAAAAAAATCATTTTCCTGGGGGAATGTTTTCCCCCTTAAGGTAACGCCTCTCAAGAGTGCAATTTTAGAGATACAGACAAATCAAACATATGCCCTTAAAGCTGAAATCTTATTCTAATCGATGGTATAATTAGTTTTAAAAAATATGAATTTTAACCCTTTCAAAAATACTGGTGAACGCAGATCATTTCATGCCTCATGAGACAATTATGCTAAAAGTTACTAAACATTCGTATTTATTTCCGAGAGTTCGGACAACAAAATTATTATTATTATTTTTTTTCCTATGTTAACGGACCCGACACGAAAACCGAAAAAGGCGAGAAGAAAACATAATCTATTTATAACCAGATGACAATATTTTTGACATAAATTTTACACGGCTGTGTAAAACCGCTATATTTATAACTATTAAATTTTTCAAAGAGTTTGGACAACAAAAGCTATTTTTTTTTTTAAACTATGAAATGATCCTATGTGAAAAAAGAAGAAAATGTTTTCTTACTAGCACTTTTATCACTAATTATCAGTATTTTTTCCCAATTTTGTCATTAAAAATATAAATTCATACAAAATTAGGTTAAAGATATAAAATACAAATTGGAGTTAATTTAAGGTTTTATCAAGGGGCCCTGGCAACGCGGGGCGGATCAGCTGGTAAATTAATATATTTTCTGTTATTATATTATTGATGTAATTATGTTTTCTTTGATGTGTTATATGATACTTTAAAGATATATAAATAAATAAAATTAACATTCTTATAATGTCACGACAAAGGTTGGAGGATAATATTTAATCTGTCATAAAATAGCATCTGTATACTGTTTATGTACCATATAAAGTTATCGTTTATAATCAATTTTGGAAATTTTACTGTACAGATAGATATTCTATTAAATCCATTTGTTAACAGAAAAAAAAAAATCTTCCAAGTTTTACGAAGTCTATTCAAAATGAATATAGATAGAAAATAAATAAAAGTTTGTGTGAATTGGTAGTGTTTGCTTTTGGTATTGATTGCCTTGTTTAACAATCAACGCCAGTCAAGGAGATAATCGTTGGCTTGCTTTAAAAAAAAAATAGTTTTACATTGTTTAAAATGAATAAAGAAAGCAATAGAAAAAATATTAGTATGGTTATTTCAAGATTTATTTATTATTAATTTTTGTAAATAGATTCTCTTAGGAAAACAAATATTTATTTACTATAAAATCATCAAATCAGTTGCTAAAAGCACAGAACTGGAACACTAGTGTAAAATTGTAGCCCTTTTGTTCACTAAGTCTCTCTTTCTTGAATCAATTGTTTTTTACTATATAGAATCATGTATAAAGGGTGTTTACACATTTATAGAATTATTTTAATAAAGGATTATAAAAAATAATTTTTTTTTCTGGGGGGGGGGAGATTTCTGGCAACTGCCTATTATTTGAAATTAAAATTATCATTGATACTTTCAAATTTATTCTTCTTTCAAAATGGTGTATGTAAACAAGCTGTGGAGATCGGAGGATACGTGTTTCTGCTTTTTAAGTACAAGTATTCTTATTCAGTATTTAACCCTCTAACGTTTTGACCGTATTTTTCCGTTTCCCAAAAGCAACTTAAATCAGCTGTAGACATAAATATTTGTAATAGAGTTGTGCTTTAAGATATATGTATGATAAAGAGATGTGAAGTGTATTTTAGAAACAAACCGTGAAAGAAAATTTCAATTAATATTAATTTTATGAGGATTTATGTGAAAATACAGGAAAGCCCTCAGATGCTCAGAGGGTTTTAAAAAAAAAATTATTGTGAAACAAATCGTATAAAAATTTCTAAGTGTGAAATAAATAGCATTATTAACCAGAAAGGGAAATCCCATCAAACTGAAAAGAGACTCCTAATGAATACCACAAAAAATTATGTACTTTTTCTAATATTTCTAAAATGAAATTGCTGGTAACAACAGAAAATCCCGGATGCAGAAATCAATTATAAAAGTCTTTAAATACATCTGTAGCAGCAATAAAGAAAATAATAAACCAAGATTTACAGTTTAAAAAGGGAAAAAAAGCATAATGTTTACAGTCTTTTGCCAAGCTATGTGGCTCAATACAAGACATTTTGTAGAGCCCTGTATGAAAATCATTTAGCAGGAGATAATTGGAAATACAAATTTTTACTATCCTTGATGATACATGGGTTTATCTAAATGACTGCAACAAGAAAAGGGTCTATGTATCGAAAACATAGCAAAAAAGCAGTGGCGCTACGGAAAAAGGAAGGGGTCAAAGTTAAAACCCCTCCCTGAGCTTTAAAAAAAAATGTAATTTGGTAATTAATCATATTAGCCACTTTTATGAATCAAAACCAAAGTTCAGTTTTGGAGTTTTTAGTTTAATCGAAATCCACTGCATTGTTGAATCAAATTCTGTTCAACAAACATGTTTCATTTAAATGATTATTATTATATTTGAATTTGAGAAAACGTATATAATAGATGTCAATTTTAAGTGAAAACTGTTCACTGGTTTCAATAAAGACCTTCGGTTGCATAATAAGCCTTTAGCTATATGAATGATCATTTTGTGTAGAATAAGTACTAAAAATTCAAATTCATAGCCAAGATTATTTTCTTTTATGGGGGAGGGTTTTCCTTCTAGGCTTTTAGTGACAATGTCTTTCTGTTAAATAAAAGCATATGAGTAGATCCTTTGCCACTTAGCCCCTCTCAAAGCTTATCCCCTCTTATTTTTCAAAAATGTTATTGAAAATTTTTTCTTGTTTTTCATGGCCAAAGGTAGGCACCATCTTTAACACCCCCCTCTCCCCCCCCCCCTCTCTCTCTCTCAAAAAAATAAAAATAAAAATAAATTTTCATTAAATTAGTAGACGTTTCTAATCAGACTTTTTTTTTTTTTTTTAATTCAACGTTTTAAAACAGTATAATTGTGTAAAACTGAAGAAATTTAAACTATTTTGAAACCTATTCACATCAATTTAAAAATACTTATTTTTTTTTTTTTTTTTAATCTATTCAAGCCTTATTTACAAGAGTAAACAATTTCTTAGACTGCTAAAAAAAAGTACTTTTTTGTATTGTAGGACTTTTAATCTCAAGTTAAACTACTTTTAAAAAGGGGGTGAAAATGTTGAAATGAATACCCCTGTATTGAAGGGGATTCTATCCCAAGAGAAAATGGATGCAGAACAATTACAGGGACAGTATTGTTGAGCTTTTTTTGTCAATCACAGGGGAATGACCATTGTCCGCTTTTATCTCTCTGTCCAATCTAGACCCATCTGTTATTACTTAAAAGACTTGCCTATTCGCGGATTATCTGCGAAAAAAACATGACTCATGTATTTCACTCCACTATTTCACACTAGAGCCTCTGGAATTATAAATAATAATAATAATTGTAAACATAGAAGGCCTATTTCACACTTCTTCCAGAGTATGACGTCATATGTAAAGGGTCTATAGCAGAACAAACACTTTCTCCTTTTAAATGCATTGTTGCATAGCACGTGTTCCAGTAAGTTCTATCTTTCGTTAAAATTTTTGAATTTCTTGATGAACAACATTTTTTTTTTTTTTTTTACTTACTCGTATATAAGTCGACCCTCCCATTTTTAACTTCCAAGTTTTGTCTAAAATTCTTCGACTTATACACGAGTATATACAGTAATTAATCTATATTAATAAACATTGTGTTCATATTTGAAAAGATAAAATCATATGAAGACTTTTAAAATTGAATAATTTTTATTGCAAATTGTTAAACAGTTGATTTTAAAAAAGTCCTTCCGGCCTGTACCGGGAGGAAAAGGTAGCTTTCCTATATCTTCGTTTTAAAGTAGTGCTCTCGATGCGATACGTATATCAGTTATACGTTTAACCGATATACGTATAATACGTATTTAAGAAATACGTATACCCTAAAATATACGTTTAAACGTATCCATATACGTATAAGCGTATATCGGTTAAACGTATAATTTAAGTATACGAAAAATTCAATTATACGTATATTTTAAATACGTATTTACTTTTAATACCAATGGACCTCATCAGTATTACGTCACAAAACGGGGAACAAGCTGGAAATCAGTGGTTTTAGCGAAATAATTTGCATAATATGTTTCATACATAGGTTTTTGTTATTTTTCCCTATAAACGATTATTATAAGCATATAACGGAAGAAAACACTTTTTGAGAAAAGAATGAGAATAGACACGTTTCAGATTTATTGTCACTTCTTGTTAAGTAAGTTTATTTTTCTTTTCTAATTTTTTGAAAATTCTTTATTTGTGAGTGTGTGTACTCAAGATTGCGTCTGGGTTCAAATGTTATTCTTTCGATGGGGCTAACGTATTCCACTCTGTGTTAATGTGTATAACGCGAGTTCATTTTTCTAATCATGACACTCATGGTATACAAGGTGTATGGACATTACGTTTAAGATTTTTTGTTAATTTTGACAAATTTTATTTTTTTGTGTGAAGTACGTATAAATTTTGATTTCTAATAGCCAGACAAATAATCGTCAATGCAGATTTTAGAACGCAATCACACATGCATAAAATGACTTGCCTTCTCATTTCTTTTTTAATGTAGGACGTATTTTCAAAATATTTTAACACTGTTTATTCAGAAATTCCGAATTCATACCTGAAAATACTAATAGCAATATTTGCTTTATTTAATGACAGACATTTCGTGATTAAATAAAATAAAAAAAACTTCTTTCGAAATTTCCGGTATTAATTCGTAATTTTGGATTAAAAGTGGAATGTCAAATAAGTGACCAAGTGACGACGCCACGTATACGTCCTCGGTAGCAACCGTGTTAAATAGAGAAAAGAAATATTCGTAAATACAATAAAAGTATGAGTGTGAAACTTCCCAGGAAATAGATTGGTCAGTGTCACTATAAGATAAAAAGTTAATGCATGCCTATGTTCTGCGGTCGCATTAAAAAATAATTTTTCGCGCGAAATGTCCACGCCATCAATCTAAAGAAGTTGTGTGTGGAGGTGTTACAGACATGCGAAAATTTGCTTTGGAGCTACCCGTTACCCATAGTAAAACATTTCATAATTAATAGCTTAGATTTAAGGGGAAAAAAAACTATATATCCCAACTGAGGGAAAAAAGTTTCGATTTTTAATTGTTTTTTGGAATACCTTTACCGCTAGACAGGTAAATTAGGGACTTTTGTGGATCTTTGAACAAGTAATCACGATGGTCCACGTAAACTACGAGAATGTGGGCCTCAGTGGGTGTTTCTCAATTTCTCTGATCCGCAGACCCGGTAGGTGCCATTTCCCTTTACTTCTGGCATCAGGGTTTTGGTTTTTCTGATGTCACTGGCGGTGCTAAGGTGCATTCTTCCAATGGGAAAGAACCTTTTTTTCTGATTTAAAATAGTATTTATGCTAAAAAAAAAATTCGTTTCTTTGGTCATAGGAGAGCATATTTCTTCAAAATAAAACATTTTTCATTAGGCACAAAGTAAAGTATTTTTTTTCTAGGAATAAAGCGATTTAGAGGAGATTTTTTTTTTCCTTCAAATGAAATAATCGTGTATTTTTTCTTTGCTAATATAGAAGTTTGTATTGCTTGTTATCTTTGGTCGATCTTTGAAAGGGACGGGGGTGCAATGTAAACAATTATTTTCATTTCCTTTGACAGCAAGGGCAGTTTTCCCTCACATGAAGCTTTAATTCCTTCTCAGAAAGAGAGATTTTCGGTCACATTTCCTAAATACGTGGCAAATATTTTCCAGCTTTTGTTAGTGCTTTTGGTCTTAGCTCTTTAAAATAATGCATTCTTTGCATTGATTTTGCAGAAAATGCCTAGTACTTATGCTATTGCAACATGTACTAATCATTTGGATAAAACGCAAAATGTTCTATATCATACATTTTCGAAGAAATCTGATATAAAAAATTGATGGATCATTGCATCCAAAGGAACAGATAATAGCTTTAGAAAAATCATGCATCAAGCACAGATTATGTAACACTTTTCAACTCTTCAAAAATACTTTTATAAATCTTTACTATTTAATTATGTCTGATGTCTAAGAGAAAAATTTGTACAAAGGCATAACACATTTAAAAATGCCATTTTAGGAATTACTAACAATATTCGAAAAAATATCGAATTCTTTTGTGCACCCTTGTATATGATCTGTATATAATGTATGTAATCTGTATGATTTGTATATAAACTATGCATACAAATTACTAATAATATTACTAATACTATACATACAGCGCCATAAATTGCTAAAATTTAATTCAATTAGGGAGGGCATAGCACAGTTGAAAATTAACCTTCAGCAATTTCCGTTGATAAACGCACATGTATTCGAGTATTTTGTGCTGCCTTGTGGGTGATCCATATAATTTATACATAACAAGTAATAGGCAAAAAATTTGTTACATTTAAAAAACAACTAAACTCGCACTTCAAGGATTTATTAGTAACTGACAGTACTTTAACCGAATACTTTTGAGTGTTTCTGTAAATGAACGATACATTATATGACAGTAAGCGCCTTGTAGTGCACCTCAGTGATCAATTTGAATATGCATAAAATATTGAAACATCTTTAAAATAAGCTGCAAATGATTTTTCCCTATAGACCGTAATGTAACGAATTCTTTTCAGTGCTGCAATAAAGGTATAAGTGCTATGCATACAATATTCTATAGTAAAACTCTTAGAGTGCACATGTTATATATGTCAATTTTAATATGTTTGAAATATTTTAACATCATTACAATAAGCCGCAAACGATTTTCCCCATAGACCGTAAAGTAACGGAATTCTTTTGAATCTCGCTGTAAAATAAGCTGTAAGTGCTACACACTTCATTTTCAATACCGAACATGGCATAATAAAGCTCAATAAGATATATAAATTGCATAACAATCCGAGTATATTTACGGCAGTTAGAGCACAAACAGACAGGACAGACAGACGGCATACAGACAGAAAAACCGCATGTATAAACACTTTTCAACTATGTTGGAAAGATTAAAAAAGAGATACGCTGCCAAAAAATGAAAAATGTGGAGTCAATCAACTGTGTATTGTAAGATCAGTATGTGTATGATCAATCAACTCATGTATTTTATCATTGCATGATAAAACAGTACGAAAAATTGTAAATAATAGAACATACATCTAAAATACATCTTCAAAATGCACCCTCTAATAAAATAAAATGCTCGAAATGAAAGCATATTCTGAAGGTATACTTGAAGGTACCTTAATATATTAATTATTAAAATATTTTTATATAATTTTATCATCATACAGCATTAAAATATAAATTAATATAATAATCCTTTTGGAAGATATTTTTAAAAGTATATTATTTTGAATTTCAAATTTAATTTTTTTATATCACATAAATCTTCCAGTTTTAAAAATGCGGCAATTTAAAAAATAAAGTTTCTATTTTTATTTGTATTTTAAATCTCTTTTAGAAATACTGCTGTCTTACTTTTTATTTTATAAAATATATATATATCAATTATTTGATATTTAATCACATCAATTACCTGAATTGAATCTGAAGAAACAGTAAATTTTAAAATTAAGTTTAGAACGCTGAAAAGAAATGTAATTTTAAATTTTAAATATTATTAGGAAATAAAAATTTTTGCGTAAATGTAGAACTCTCTTTCACGCAATAATTTATCTTTCTTTCTTTTTTTTTTTTTTAATTATGTATGTGCATTTATGGTTATCGTGTAGCATTAAAATAATACTTTATATAAATACTAGGGGGCCTACCCCCTGCAAGCTACGCTCGCCAACCCCCCGTCAGACTTCGAGGCCTCTAAAAACATGACAGCGTGCTTTATTTTAAAAATATTGGTAAATCTGTAATTGGGTTGCCATGCTTTTAACGTTTTAATGGGCATTTTTTGATTATCATGGCCTCATACACAGCTGTTGCGACAACTGACCACTGTTTTCGGGATTGATAAGTAAAATCAATTACAACTTGAAAACCAGCTTGTATAAAATGGTTAGGTTTAAATTGTGGCTACCTCTCGGACATCTATAACAACGATGTGTATTCTATTCTTCCTTTGCGTTTAAGGATGAGAAAAATTCAATCTGCTTGTGAATAACATTAAAAACCACGGTATTGAAAAGTACTATGTTATAGACATTTTCAGTAACAGGTTTTAATTTTCTCTCTATTTTAGTGCACCATCATGCATATTTTCATGTTATTTTAAATATGTAAATTATTTTTTTTAATTAATTTGTATATACGAATTTTATAATAATTTATCATACAAAATTAATTAAATATTTTGCGCATGCATGCCTGCATTTATTCGGCATCAATTGATGAGATATTTAAACAAATTTGCCATCCGCGATAATTTTACACCATGTTATGTCACTTGAATATTGTCCATAAGAAAATCGAGTAATTTTCCAGTACAGGATCCTTTGCTTTTAGGTTTGGAGTAATTCGAGCTTCAAAAAGGGATAGATTCTTTAATATACATAGATTTGTTGCCAAAAGTTATGAAAACAAACCCAATGAACTTTTGCTGCTTTTCTATTATAGGGGTCTTGACGCTTTTTTAAAAAGTTTGGCGGAAAAAACCAAGCAGGATAAAAAACCAACCAGGATATTTTATTCTTCCGTTCAGTTGGGCAATTATTAATTTATATATTAGTTTCAAATATCCGAATTAATGATTTTATAAATTCGTTTAATTAAATTTTACAAAAAAATAACAAAATGATATCAATAAATAATAATTACTATTAATTCCTTTTCCTCCCTTTCTTTTGCATTTACCTAAATGACGTCATTTGGACGAATTTATTCAAAATATTTTCAGTTTATAAATTAAATTAAATGCTGACAGACGATTGAATCCTGACGATAGAGATGCGATTTTTTTTTTTTCAAATTTTCCTGAAAAACATAATTTAATCACAATCTTGTCTCCATTATCTATACTTGTCTTCATTATTGATTGAAATAAAAAATAAATTCAATTTCAATTTGAAAATGACGAATAAAAAGAAATCAATAATCCCTATCGGGATCCTTTTCAATTTTTTTCCCTTTTTTGTCACAAAAAAACTGAGTAATTAGTTGCCATCATTACAGAAATGTCATTAAAATTAGAAAAAAATTAATATCGAAAACTAATTCCAATTTCAAAATTCTATTACCAGTTTTGACATCCGCGGATTTTTATGAACAATTGGTATTAATTTCACCATCAAGCGTTTAATATTTTATTAAAAATAGCTCTGAAACATAATCAGTCGTTTCATAAAATCGTTTCATGAATTCATTTCATAAAATCGTTTCACAAATTCGTTTCATTAGGATTTTATATATATAGGGTAGATTTCGGAATTTGTTTATAAAGTATATTACTCTGAATTTCAAATTTTATTTCCATTAAATCATCTAATTGTATCTTATGTATATTTTGGTTTAAAAATACTAAATATTCAGCCATTTACTTATTAAAGTTTTTACATTATTTGTATTTTAAATCTAATTACACAAAACTCAATCTTGTGTACATGTGGTATGAGGTTTAAATCTAAGTGATTTTTTTTAAAAAACTTTTTTATAGGTTGTTATGAACTACATGTCACAATTATAATAATATTAGAATTATTATGTATTTCAAATAGAATACTGATCAAATATTAAAATTATTAACATGATATTAACTGCACTCATATAAACATTAAATTTTCTGCTCTTGTAGGTCTTTAAGATTTTATTTATAAAAATTACTATTTGCTTGTTTTTAAAATGAAAAGGAACTTTTCTATAAACTTTTCAAACTTTCAAATTTCAACTTTTCAAACTTTTCAAATAAAATGTAATGATAAAAATAGCAAATTTAAAAATTATATATCGTAGAATTGAAAAGACATAATAGTTTAAATTTTGGATGTGATGTTTGTCCTATGTATAAAAAATATTTTTAAAAAAATTATACTTCTTCACTCGAAAATTTGTATTGATACTTTTCAATTAAAAATAGGGCCTTTCTAAACCAAATCAATTGGAAAACTGAATCGAGCAGGCTAAGACTCCTATAATAGGAGTTCTAGAGCAGAGAGCAGGCTAAGTGACATCAAACAGCAAATCGCTCCCTATTGATTGCAGGGTGAAATGGGGCACAACCTTATGATATAGTAACCTTGCGCAGACTAGCAGGAGAAAAGTATCTTTTTTCACATGAACGAAAACCGTTTAAACGTTTATATGTTATCCGCTGGCGTAAGATCCGTATATACGTTGGACCGTATATAGTGTTTCGTATAATACGTATATCCGACTGTGCCGTATCATACGTATAAAAAATCTGCACCCCGTATAATATGTATAAACGTATAATAGGGAGCACTATTTTAAAGTCGCGAGTTTTCTCGTCACGAGAAATCGCGTTCACTAAAATTCATAAATTAATCATTGGGTTTCTGTAATGTGCTGTCTTGTTTCAAAGTGTCAGCCACCCTAGAATTTCAAACTGCTCTATCTCAGCCATTTTTTAAGATAGAGGCAAAACAAAAAATGCTCCGGAATCCTTGTATCAATGCCTAACACTCACTTTAAAAAAAAAATTTGGATTTTTAACTCTTTTGTATATTTATTTTAGTTTTAAATTTTTCAGTGGCCGCCATTTGGTTTCAAGATGGCGGACCAAGCTGGCCAACGAACTCAGTCGAGGCATTGGTGAGCTTAATACACACAATTAGTTTCATCAAAATTAATTTATAAATACGAGCATTATCGTATGACATAGATCAGATATATATATATCAACATTTGAATGGAGGGTGGTTTTGGGGTCTGGGGCTTATGATCGGTGAAAATATATCGAAATTTTCCGGAATTGCTTTCCTCTGAACGGCTGCAATATGTAGCTTTATAATCAACCAAACAACGGACTCTTGACACACGCAAAGAAAGGGAGAAAAAAAGAACATTCCTCCTTCTGCCAGGAGATCGTTGACCTTGAATTTTCCACAAACCATCTGTGAACCATCCCTTTCGCTGGATAGTAGGTCATTTGAGATAACTATTGAAAGTGAATGAACAAAACTGTTTTTCTTTTGGAGTGAAGCGCTGAAGAAAAATTGTTTATTTTAAGTAGGCAACGAAATAAAATGTTTATCCGAGATTTGATAGCTTAATGAGGAATGAAGCAGGAGCTCTTTTATTAACTGATCGTAGATATTTATTTCTTTATTTTGGACACAAACTTTTTCTTTTCAGTTAAACACACTAGTCTTCTGTTATTTTCTTTTAAAGGCCCGGTGATTAAAAATAAAGTCTTTTTATGGTTGGTTCGATTACGATGTTTCTTATTGATGAATAGTTATTTAAAAGAAAGGATTTTCCCATGACAGGTATTTAATCCAAGCAGACTCACTGTAAGTGATTTTTCTGCAAGCCCAAGTAGTAACCAATGACAACTAATAGTACCCGGGTACATAGAAAAAAGAAAAGGATCCAAAGAAAACCCAAAGAAACGTCAAATTACTACTCTAAGGATACCGGAAAACTCAATACCATGTTTGATCGACTCAGGAAGCTCGTTAAGTGTCATTCCATTACATTTAGTCCAAAAATTCCAATTAAACACTTCCAAAATTCGTAAAGGTCTATCGGTCGCTCAAACACAAGGCATTCTCACCTTGCAGGAAAAATGTCGTGTTAATTTGAAAATTGGCCGCATATCCAAATATGTTGATCTTTATGTTATTGATAATAAATTACCCTATACCCTTATTGGACTTAACCATTGCCAAAGTTTCCAGTTAAATATTGATTGTGTTAAGATGCAAATTTTCCAAAATAACCAAAGAGTGCCTCTCCTGAACCAATTACGAAATATTCCAACCATTAATTCCTTGCACGTGTCAGAACCTAATGAAGATATCTCAGAAAAGGAAAATGCAGGGATATTTGGCGAAAATTATGAGCCGGAGTTTGTAAACGCCACTGAACCTATCCAAGTTCAGTCTGCACCTAACAAACTGCCTACTCTCTTAGCCAAATATGTCGGTATTTTTGCCAAAGATAAATATGATGTAGGATGTGTCAACATGGAACCACAGAGAATACATTTAACTTCTGACTTACCAATTTCGCTTAGAGCTTATCGTACTTCCCCTAAGGAAGAAGAAGAAATTAGAGAACAAGTTCAAAATTTGTTAAAAGCCGGTATCATCAAAGAAAGTCATTCCCCTTATTCCTCACCTGTAACCTTAGTTTATAAACGTGAAGAAGGAAGGAAAACTCGGTTGTGTGTCGATTTCCGAAAATTAAATGCCATAACCAAAACAGATGCAGAACCCTTACCCCGAATCGACACTTTATTGGACAAATTGGTGCAAGCTAAAGTGTTTTCCACTCTCGATTTAGCAAGTGGATATTGGCATATACCTATTCACCCTAAAGATACTGAAAAATTAGCTTTTGCCACAACGTTTGGCTTATTTGAGTGGAAACGTCTCGCGTTCGGCTTGAAAAATGCGCCTGCAAATTTTAACCGTATCCTTCGAAGAATCCTAAATAAATATAAAATTGAGTTTGCATGCAGTTATTTTGATGATATTATTGTATTCTCACAAAATGAAGAAGAACATTACCATCATTTGGAAATCATTTTTGATATTTGTGTCCAGGAAAATCTTAAATTAAAGCTGTCTAAATGTAATTTTGTTAAAAAAACAATTAATTTTCTTGGATATGAAGTGTCGAATGGTTGTATTACACCCGATAACCCGAATATTGAAACCATCAAGAGGTTAAAACCACCAACCAATGTTAAAGAGTTACAACGCTTTTTGGGATCTATTAATGTTTATAATAAATTCATTCATAAATATGCTGAGGTTAGATATCCTCTTAATAATTTGTTAAAGAAAAATGTTCCTTATGTATGGGACCAGAACTGTCAAAATTCTTTTGAAAAATTAAAAGCAGCTCTAATTCAAAAACCTATCTTAAGATTGTTTGATCCCAAAACACCTTGTAATTTATTTGTAGATGCATCAAGTCTTGGAGTGGGATGTGTTGTGAAACAGGCTGATGAAAATGGTATTTTGCACCCCATAGCATATCATTCTAGAAAGCTTCGCGACTATGAAAAAAATTATGCAATTACTGAGCTCGAATGTTTGGCAATTGTGGATGCTCTAGATAAATTTTACCATTATTTACACGGTCAAAAATTTGTCATTCATACAGACCATGCGGCTCTCACTTGGCTCAAAAATGTTAAAAACTTAAGAGGACGTCTTTTCCGCTGGTCCCTTAAACTGAGTATGTTTGACTACGATATTAAATATAAAAAGGGCTCCACTAATGTAGAGGCTGATATGCTGTCTAGATTACCTGTTTCAGAAGACCCCCCACATCATACACATTTACTCAACTTGAATGATATCAGAGAAAATCAGAAAAAAGAAAATGTCAAGGTAGATGGTAAAAAATATATTGAAATTAATGATGTTATTGTGATTAAAAAGAAAAGTTTGTATAAGATTGTCGTCCCCATGGCTTTACGTTTACTCCTCTTGGAAAAAGCCCACACAGATTTTGGACATCCTGGAATTTATAAGATGATAAATTTAATTACAAATCAATATTATTGGCCTAATCTTAATAAAGATATTGAAAATTTTGTTAAACATTGTCATACCTGCCAAATCAACAAAAAAAGTAGGCAAAAAAGATTTGGTTTGTTGCAGCTCATGCCCCCAACGGATATACCTTTTGAATGCTTGGCATTGGACTCTGTTGGCGGATTTAATCATTATAATTCGGCAAAGAAATATCTGCATTTGGTCATAGACCATGCAACTCGCTATGTGTGGGGTTTCGCATCAAAAAGTGTAACAACTGAAACTTATACAAACATTTTGAAACAATTATTTCAAACTCAAGTACCAGAAAAAATACTTACTGATAGAAATGGAGCATTTACAGCTTCTAGATTTAAACGTTTTCTTCGTAATTATAATATCAAACACCGATTAACCTCCAGTCATCACCCGGAAACGAATGGGAAAATTGAGCGTTTGAATCAAACTATTGTCACCAGATTAAAATGTATTGTAAATTCATCACCAACTAAATTACCTTGGACAAAATTTTTAGATGAAGTATTGTACCAATATAATGCTACTCCGCATTCTGTAACTCAGTTTCCACCTAGTTATTTGCTGTTAGGAAAATTACCTTATGATCCTCTTTTACCAGATAATGATTATTACCCTCCTGTTGAAGAAGCTAGAAAATTGGCTAAGGAAAGAACAATAGCTTACCATAAAAAAAACAAAATCCATTATGATGCTCGTTTTCTTCCTGTAAAGTTTAAAGTTGGTGACATTGTAATGTATGAAGAATTCCACTATCCTAATACACGTAAATTGACTCCACCATATTCTGGACCATATACTATCTTAAAACAACTATTTGATGTAAGTTTTGAAATTGATAAACCCAGTATACATTTTAAGAGAAATTCTGAAATAGTGCACGCCTCCAAGTTGAGATTCTATAACCCTCCTCAAAATTTAAAACTCTACCATGAATAACCCCCGTCTATTTCTTTCATCTTTCAATTTTTTATTTTTGCTTTCCTATCGTCCCTCTATCATTTTAGTGTTTGGATGAGGACCCAGCTGGATGTTAATTTAAAACCCAGCGGTGTAGTTGGCGGAGCAGTTTTAAAGTACTGCTAACCTTTTTATTTTTTTTATTACTTATACAATGACAAAACTAGGAACACGTTAGGGGTCCTCCGCTCCGTGGCCTCCCGTCTATAGTCGAACTGTTTTCCCATTTTCTCTTTCCATGTAGAATGGAGAATTTGGCAAAACTGCTTCGCTTTCCCTCTGTAGGTGATTATCGGGCATCCACTTTTCCTTTTTCCTTGTGCAAGAGACACATTTTTTGGATGATAATCACCTCAGAGTTTAGAAATCCATGTCTCACTGAGCATGGTGGAAAGGATAGCCTAATTTTTTTTATTTTTTTGGTTAGAATTTCCTATTTTTACAAAGTTTTCAAGTTCAGTTTTTTTTTTTTTTCTCCTGAGATTAATTCCCACTAGAATGTTCTATAAGCCCAAATATGCTTATAAATAGATAATTTGGAGTAGTAACAGAGCTTATAACTGCTCATATGACATTTTCGTGTTTGTGTTGTTTTTATTGCATTTGTAGTAATTGTTTTGTCCTATATTTACAGTATATTTGAAGTATATTTTATACTATATTTTGAAATTTAATGTTTTGAATAAGTGTTTATATCATGTTTAAATATTTTTATAAGTTAAGTGCATTTTTTAATTGTTTGTGTTTTGTAAATCATATAAGTAATTGCCATATTATATTTCTGTTTTCAAGTATCATATTATTTAGTTTTTATTGTATTGTATAATTGAAGAAAGGTGCAATGTTTACCTTTCCTGATGAACCAACACCCAAGAACAATTCACACAGGACACGTTGGTTAACAAAAACTTTTGCAATGTGCTAATAGACTTTCAAAAAATAGCACATAATGTTCTCGCGAGAAATGTTAAAATTTTTTTTGCTGCAGCTGTGTGTTTTGTTTACAGTATATGTCATATGTTTTATCTTCAGTGTATATCATCAAATAGTACCAGTATTTTATGTAAAAGTAAGCCCAAGCAGTTTGAGAGTCTAATTAGAATTCCGTAGGGGAAAAAAAAAAAAAAAAAAATCGATAGCCTATTTTAAAATGAGTTTAACTTATGGGGTTGAGCCCCACAGCCCTTGCTGACAAGTACTGTGGTGCTCATTTTTAAAGGGGGGGGATGTGAAATGAATGTGAAAAAGTATGAAAGAATTTTGAATGTGAACGAATGTGGATTGATATGAAAGGATAGTTAGTTAAACCCATTCCAAATCAGAAACTAAAATATAAAAATTCAAAGTTTAAAATCCCTAAATCGTGTGTCAAAATTTTAAAGTTTTGCCTTCATTTCTAGTTGCCCCTGTAACTTAACTTTCCTTACGATACATTTATTACGAACAGATATCAATTTTGAATCCTCGTTAAGATTAAAAGTGCTGACGGTAACGCATCTCTCTTCTCCCGGTGGCTACATCTTGCATGTTAATTATCTGGGCTGCTTACCCAGATATGAGTCAAGGGCTAATTAGCCAATTAAATGACATTATTTCATAAGTTGCAAAGCGGTCTCTAGCGGTGGTCCGGCCGTATATAATGTGAGGAGCACGTTTTTGCGTGGCTTTTGACTCTAATCACTCTCCACAAAAACTACGGCCAGTATTCTTCGAAGTGCGACGGCATCCTTGCCGGTGTAAGTCCGGCAATTCGCCGAAATATGAACGATAAGATGATGTTTCCCCGGTAAAAGACTCTTCAAACTGTCCCCTGGGCCTAGCTTAAAGAGAGACTTGTAATTACAAAGGAATAAACGCTAGTTCCCAGGAAAATGCCTGCTGATTTTTCTTACATTCGCACGACTACATCAACGACGTTATACCTATTAATGGGATGTGTGATAGCGGTGATCGACCGCTCGTTACAGACAGATCGATGTGCGTTCGTTATATCGAGGTGCGCCCGTTATACAGAGGCGATATCTTACATATATATATATATATATATATATATATATATTAATCAACATTTGAATGGAGGGTGGTTTTGGGGTCTGGGGCTTATGATCGGTGAAAATATATCGAAATTTTCCGGAATTGCTTTCCTCTGAACGGCTGCAATATGTAGCTTTATACTTTTTTGTATTGAAAGCTACCTAAAATTACAGCAAGATCATCTAATGTTGCTTTGAAAAACAAACAGCAATTTCCAACTATATTGGATATACCCAATGACAATGGTCTAATAAATCTGCACTAAACAAAACATTTAATAAAACAAAACAAAATAAATTACAAATTGTTATCAGTTAATAATATTAAAAAATGTGGAATTAAGATTGATACGACAAAGCTTTTTTTTTATGATAGTGGTAAGTTTGTGGACTATTTAAATTATTAATTTAAGGACACAGAAAGAAAAAAATGCTTCAGGAACTAAATTTTTTTGTTTAATACAAAACTGTTTTCACGGAAGAACTAAATTAACAATGAAATATAATCAAAATTGTTTTCTATGGGTTTTGATAGATTTTTCACATTTTTTATGTCTCTTAAATGTATTAACAAACATATTAACAAATATATTTAACTACTTAAAAAAAAAAGGGGGGGCTGGTCAAATATGGGGACTAAAATTTTCTGTATCTGTTAAATAAATTTAATCATGTCTTTGTAAATAAAAAGGGAAATTTCTGTCAGAAAAGAAGCATAAATTTAAAAAAAAAAAATGTATTTAAAAATTAAATGCTAGAAATTTTCAAAAGGTTTACTTTGCTTTATGCAAAATACGACATTACAAAAAGTGCTGGAAATGCGCAGTAATTCAGTCAATTGCACCTTATCCAATGTGAACTATATTCTGAAATACGGAGCACCTATGATAACTTCCATCAGTTCTCATTATATTATTATATTTGATTTGACACAATGCAAAGTAAGTCTATTGAAAATTTTGTTAAAATAGCTTCATTATTCTAAAAGTTAGAAACAAGAGTTCGGTTTCACTTGGAGTAATACATCCTGTGTTTTTGACTGACCAAACGGATGGCAACTCTAGTTTACAGTATGAAAATTGCTTGCTGTAGTGTGCTCTTTGATCTATTAAAGTTGTTCTCATCATTTTTGAAATACTTCGTATGAATTGAACATAGATTTATGGTATTCCATTGGTGCATTTTATATTTGAAACTAATACTGTAAATGCTGTTTAAAAGAATAATGCCCAACCAACATAGCTACTGATTCTAATAATAGCCAGAAACATAACATTATGGTTGTATTCATTAAAAAGTCTTTGATTAACCAGTGATTCAAATAAGCAGCTATCTTTGGACAAATTATCAACAATTCAATCTATTGATGCACCGTCTATTGATACAGTTTTGAACTTTTTTTTCTTATGCCATACAATTTCCCCATTCTTCCAGTATATTCAGTTCAAATTTGAAGTCATTCTGACCTGTGTTTCCTTTTTTACAGCATTTTGAAAGTGGGGCTTTTATTATAATCACCCTGTATAATAGAAGAAAGTATTGTAATCAAATTTTTTTTTTCAACAGATTTACATGTTTTAGGGGTCAGTGATCCTGAAAAACATGTTTATACAAAATGTCTGTCTGTCTGTATGTTTGTGTGTCTGTTCTCCTTCTATCATCTAAAAATGTATGAAGTTATGCATAGAATTGAACCAAATTTTATGCATATGTTTTTGACTATGGCTAGCAGGTCCCAGTTGAATTTGGGGATATTCTGTCAGAAGGCAGCACTGTGATAGTGATTTTTGTGCCATTTTCATTATTGTATCATAGAAAAGTGTATGAAATTATGCATAGAAATTAGCCAAATTTTATGTGTATGTTTTTGACTATTGCCTGCAGGTCCCAGTTGAATTTCATGCTATTCCATCAGAAAGGGGTACTGTAATAGTAATTTTTTTGCAATTTTCTCAATTTTTCATAGCTGTGTTTTACATTGACTGCTTATGTAACGAAGGCTGCTTCATATCCAGTTAATATGGCACTTCACAAGCAGCTGATATACAACAGAATAATGAAAAATATTGATTTTATTGGTGCTGTGATAGCGAATTTTGAAGTATTAATATGTATGAGATAGAAGAATGTTTTGGGATTGGCACATCCAATTAGTCATAATTAAATAAAGGATATAACTAATAAAAATATACACTATTATAGTATATACTTGTTATTATATATACTAATCCATTTTTATTTCTGAGAGATGCAGTATTAGCTAATCAAGAATTTATTGTATTTTCTTTCATTTTTTAATTAGCTTTTATCGATCGTGTATGTGTATCTGTAATGTTTTCCCTCCATATTTTAGCCTTCGTGAACCAGACTGCCATATTATAGAATTTCCTGTTCAAGTTATTTTTTGTGAGATTTATGGTATGTCACCAGTTGGCAGTGATTGGGAGCCTGAAGTGAAAAAGTTTATGATTGAAAAGCTTTTAGGAAGTGATCATGAAATCTTTGCAAGAGTAGTGGTATGTTTATTAGACACTTACTTTTAAGTGATTTTTCTTTTTGCTATATAATTAGTGTATATGTAAGGTACATGTAAAGTGTTGTAAACAGAAAGAAAAATATAAATAACACAAATAAAGACAATATTAATGCTTCTGCTATAAAACATATTGTTTCAGTATTGTTACATCAGGTGCTTAGAATTAAAATCATGCATGATGTTTTGAGTTCAGAAAAATAAGTACTGTGAACTGAAATGTTATATACCAACTGCATGCGAGATGCTTAATGCATCTAATAGTAAGAATAGTAGTCATTTTTGTAAAAATTCACATAAGTTTAAAAATCTTATTGTACTTTTTGTGAAAAATCACATGTCAGAAAACTGTAATGATGCTTTTTCTATGAGTTTGGATTGTAAAAAAGAATGCTTGTTTTGTATGTTTAAAAAGAAATCGCAGGGCTAACAAATGTAAAGAAAGCATAGGTGTCCCATTTGCAAAATCGACATTTATGATTTTATGTCATTATTTAACTTTTCACAAAGTTCATAATATCTTGAATGGAGATAAAAGTGAAAACGAAACAAGCACTCTTAATAATAATGTTATGATTTCAGGTGTATTTTTACAAACTTTAATTGTAAAAATTCAGAATGGTTCTAAACAAATGTTTATTCATCCTGTTTATGATAGTAATACTTTGAAATCTTATGGTATTTGAAAAAATGTTGTACAAAGCATGGGCGTACCCAAGGGGTGGGCTGATGGGGCTATAGCCCCCTCCAAAATAGTCAAAAGAGAAATGAATAGAGTGCTGATTTTTCTCCCCTTTTTTTAAGAGATAAATTTGCAATTTTTTTCTAGGATACAATAGGCTAGCAGTCCCATATTAATGTACAGTGACAATACAGTATACCAAAATAGGGCGAAAGGGGCTGATACGGTTACAGCCGCCCACCTCCACTTCCCACCGGAAATAGTCTAACTTGAAATGCAAACAGTGCTTTTTTTTTTTTATATAAATTTGTTTTTTTTTTGTCATACAACAGACTAACCATACTCGTTATTCCCATATTAATGCACAAAGACAACACAGCAATCCCAAAGAGGGATGAGGATGTTACAGCCCCCCACCCCCGAAATAGTTTAAAGTGAAATGAATAGAGTGCTGTTGTTTTTTTCTTTCTTTATGAGATAAATTTGTACTTATTTTCATACAATGGACTAGTCATTCTGTTCAGCCTGTATTAATGTACAGTGACACTACAGTATACCTAAAGAGGAGAAAAAGGTTTGGTGGGGTTACAGGCCCTTTCACTCTCCGTAATGGTTGCAATGAAATGAAAAAAAATATGGTTGATTTTGTTTCTTGCTTTTCGAGATAAATTTCTTTTTCTTTTTCTGCATACAATGGACTAGCCATTCTCGTTACTTCTATACCTCTACAGTGACATCACAACATACCCAAACCCAAAAAGGAGGAAGGGAACTGATGGGATTAAAACTCCTTCCATCTCCGAAATGGTCGCAATGAAACAAAAAAAAGTACTAATTTTTGTCTTTCTTTCTGAGATAAATTTTTAATTCTTTTTCTGTCATACAGCGGATTAGCAGGGATGTAATGAAAGATGTACGCCATACATCTGCCGTATTTTTAAGAGGCTACGTATACCTTCTTTTTCGCAAGTAATTCTATACCATGTACTCCCTAGTGTTAAACCTAATATTATATAGCTTATACTTTTACGACTACAGCACTATGGGCTAGCCATTCTCATTAATCCCATATTAGTGTTACAGTGATCCCACAGCATACACAAAGAGGGAGGAGGTACTGATAGGGTTATAGCCCCCTTCTTCCAAAATGATCGTGAAATGAAAAAGTGCTATTTTTTCTTTCTATCTTTTTGAGATATTTTAATTCTTTATTTATCATACAACGGACTAACTATTCTAGTTAGTCCCTATTACTGCACAGTGACACCACAGCATAACATACCCAAAGAAGGTAGTTATTGGGTTATAGCTCCCTTCCTAAGTGGTCACAGTGAAATGCAAAATAAAGGTCTGATTTTGTTTCTTCGTTATTGAGAAAATTTTGTTTTATTTTCTGTCATGCAACCATTTGTTTTCCTCACTTTTGAGACCAAAACTACTTGATCACAAAATCCATTTTCAAATGACTGAAAAACAGCTCCAAACATGTTTTAGTGAATAAATGAATAAGCATGAAATGCTTCCATCAATTGACAAGATCTAAAACTAATTTCAGAAAATTTAGAAGCAGTTTAATTAATTTAAGGAGTTGATTAGTGTCTTCCGCTGGGGCACACAGTGACTAATTTTAAACATTTTTAATTCCAAAATAGTAAATTTATTTTTAAACTAAAAAGTATATATTTTTTTATGAAGTTAGTGCAGAAGCATGTTTTTTTATGTATTCAATGCAACACCGCTAACTGCAAACTTACACCTGGATGCAGGTAATTTCAAAAGTTTGCACGCCTCAAATGCTTACAAAAGAGGAATATACCAACGGTTTTGCAGGATAGAGTGGGATCTTGAATTTAGATTAAATTTATGAAAATTAAAAAGTTTCAAAAAACAATGCACATGGTATCAAAACCCAGTTGATTTTTAAAAAATTGGCTCAGAATATTGCTCACAAAATGAAAAATCATAATTTACAATAGTGCAAAAAATTGCACTTACATTTCTTTTGCGCCAATTATTCATTTTTGGTTTTCACATGTTTTACCTACTTTTCTGATAATTTCCTTCTTAAAACGGGGCTAGACAGAATGTATTGAAAAAAGCATTTATGATTTCTCATGCTGTGAGACTTCTAGAATGTCTCTTACATCGTTGGCACAAAATATATACAATTTTCACCTATGTCGTGAAAATTCACTGTTTCAGCACACTGACATCAAAAGACAACACAATTTACAACACAATCCAACGCTTTTCCTAAGCCTGTGAACATTATCGAAATTTAAGTTAGCCCCTTCCGAAATTAAATCCTGGGTACGTCACTGATACAAAGTATAAAATGTAAGTGTACTGGTGAAACAAAAATTAAGGAACCTCTGTTTGGTAGTGTTGAAACACTGCTTGCTGATAGCAGGGCTGCCATTTGCAACTAAAATGCTACTAAAAACGACTATTTTCAGCATCAGGCAACTATGGCTACTATTTTAGCCTAAAAACCTTCAAAAGCGACTATTTTGGAGGAAAACCAGAAAAAAGGAGACTATTTTCCAATCCCAGCTACTATTTTTGTAAAAAAAAAAAAAATCATCAGTCTCAGAATTGCTAATTTTTTAACTCAATATCCCGACCTAATATTTCCGTATACATTTTTAAAGTTTTCTATTCAATTTCTAAAATATCTAAAAACATCCATTTGGAATTTTTTTTTTTTTTAAATTACTTTTTCAATCTAATATATAATAGCATATATAAGCAAAGATACCAATCATTCAAATTTCAGTGGAAAACTAATTACTGATTTTTGGTTTGGCTACCACCCACAACTCGTATGCTTCACAGTATATTTGTCCAATTTTTGAATGTTTTTAAAGGTATTTAACCCTTTTAAGGCTGCTCTTCAGTAAACTTCCTGATTCCCCTCGCTAATGTTATTCCTATGGGCGTAGGATGAGTTCGTATTTTTAAAATATCTCCTCGGAAAATTAATATTTTTAACTTCTGTTTTCTTTGTATTGTTCTTAAAGAATGTCTCTTTTTTTTCTTAGTTGTCAATTTTTTTCTAAAATATATACTTAATTTTATATGAAACGTTAAAATCCTATTCAGTTTCGCTAAGATTTTAAAACAAAAAAATGTAAATTAAGCACATAATTTAGAAATATTTTGATAACTAAGAAAAAAAGAGACATTCTTTAAGAACAATACAAAGAAAACAGAATTTAAAAATATTAATTTTCTGAGGAGATATTTTAAAAATACGAATGCATCCTACGCCCATAGGAATAACATTAGCGAGGGGAATCGGGAAGTTTACTGAAGAGCAGCCTACTGCCATATGAACTACAAATGATTAACTGTAGATTTGTTCACTGTGGTTTGTGAATCGTATTTGTTTCTCACCTCGTATAAATGTTTCATATAAAAATTTTGAATTAATAAATGAACTGAAATAAATGCTACTTAGAAATAAAAAAATCTTGTTTTCTATTGCAATTTTTCAATTTAATAACAGATTTAAAATGTTGAGAAAAACATTTAGAATATTCCCTTTCTTGCTTATTTAGATTTATTGGCCCATTGGTTTCTATAAAATCATACTTTATTTATGCCAATTTTGCTATTTTATTTTACATAAATTTCTTCTAAAGAATAGCTAAATAAAATATGTGTACATCCTTTTTTGATAAAACCACTTTTTATTGACAGATTTCTTTCTTCAGTTCATTTTTGTTTACAAAATGGAATTAAAATTGCAGCTAATAACATGCAACAAAAGTTTTATTGTTTTCAGTTACCTCGCAATAATGCTCAAGTACGAGATAAGCATATATTCAATTTAGTTTGGGAAAACCAAACTACTTTCTGATCCTATATCTCCGACGATAATTTAAAAAGTTTATTTTTTCCGTTTTTGTGTGTGTGATTTTATAATAAAAATACAAAAAGTGGCAAATTTGGATGGTAACATAAACTGTAGGGAAAGTTGTGGATTTTCATATTGCTTTTATGGCAAATAAGGATTCTTGCCCCTCTTTTCTTAAGAAAGCATGCAACTGTTTGGCTACTATTTTTGTATAAATGCTACTATTTTGGCTACTATTTTTTCATTGTAGGCTGCTGAAGCAACTATTTTTGATGCCATTAGGCAGTGGCAGCCCTGTGATAGTGTGTGTAAGAATTATCTAATTCAGTCTGATGGTATATACTAGTGTAAACTAGAAGTATTTAGTCAGAAATGTATTTTTGTTCTGAAATTAAACAAATTCTGTCTGGTCCTTGATTAAATGAATTTCAGTTACATGGAATTAAAAACAAATGATTGGAAAAATAATCAATTTAAGTTTGATAAGAGAATAAAATTGTTAGTTGGTACAGACATTCATAGTAAGTAAACTCCTAAAATAATTCTTTAAAAAAAAAAAATCCCCCCCCCCCCCTTCCACAATAAAAAAAATATATTTATTCTCTCTTCCTCTCCAACCCCCGTCATTGATTTAGAAAAAAAAAAAAAAAAAAAAAATTGAATTAATTGAGAGAAAAAATAATAACAAGCATGGTTAAATTATTTACTAGTTACATACTTCAGAATAGTACAGAAAGATAAAATCAAAGTTTTATAATTCAAAATTACATATCGCTAAAATATATATATATATATATAAAGATGGAAATACTGTAAATGCTGAATTAACCGACATGTTCAGAAAATGCTGAGTGCCGAATGCTTTAAATGTCTGGATAGTAGAGTGCTGCAAAATCTTATGAGGGGGCATCGATAAAATAGTGAATATATAATAGGAGAACAATTTTTTGTCTATTTTCATACGGAAGTTAGTCAAATTATTCTGATTTTATTATTTTAACATTTGCAGTTGATGAATTGATTTTTGCCATAAAAATATTTTTTATTATAGAATATATATATAGATTATAGAATATCCCTAGTTTTCATCAATACTGAATTTGAATGGAAATTACTAAAAATTATTTAGCTGTCGCCAAAATGACTTCATTTATGGCGACGTACATTTATCGCCAAGATCTTTAGTCAAATACCGTCAAGCTTGGCGAGAATTTGATGTTAGCATATATGACTATGTAGTTTTAAGCGTATGAGAGTAGCAACACAAATGATTACAACAAGGAAAGTCAATTTGCGAGAAACCACATTTGCTAAAACTCATAAATTAAACCTGATTATGGAAACAAAAATCTGCTGCCTTGTTTCATTTACAAGGTGCGTACACTCTTTGGGGTTTTCAAGGTGTTCCATATGTCCTATGTGAAAAAATAGAAATTATTTTTCAATTGACTCACTGTTTTATGTTCTTTCTTTCCTTTTTTTCTGCTTTTGGACAATACCTAAGGTGCATTTCATAAAATAAAAAATAGGATTCTTAGCAATATAAATAGTTTATTTTCTAAAAACAGAAATGTTAAGTAAAAGTCATTTTTATTGTATTTTAAAATTTGTCATGACATTTTAACTAATTAACTTTTTGAAAATGTGGTTCTTACAGTTATAAGGCAAATTTGTAAGAAAAGTATGAAAAAAAAATATTGCAAAAAGTTAAAAAATTGTAAGAAAAGTGTGGTTTTAAAATTTTCTTTAAAAGATTTTCAATAAAAAATTTTATAACAAAATTAATTTCATCTCAAGAATTATGTTTCTGCTTTCTTTTCAAATCATAAAATTTTCCTAAAATGTTTTAAATGGGGGGGGGGGGGGGGATTTATTCTTTTTAAATATTTCCTAAATGCTCTTTGTGAAACAGTTCCCATACAAGTTAATATTATATGCATCTGTTTCTTTTGACAGGTACCTGGTAAAATATCCCAGGTTGATCTGATGATAAAGGATGAAAATGGAGAGATGAAATTAGCTTATGAAGAACTTGTTGGCATGAACTTAATAACTCTTCAAAGGAGTTAGTGATACTGATAGTGTTCTTGAATGTTGTAAATATCACTATGTAATTTAAAGTATTTTTTTAATTGTCTGTTCATTTCATTCCATTCTTCATTTTGTGCCAATTTTGCATATAATTTTGTATATTTGGCGTATTTGAGTTCTGGTAAAAAAAAAAAAAAAAATCATCTAGTTTTCCAAATTATTTCGCAGAAAGTATAACTGATAATTGCAGTCAGTCTTATGTGATAGCCTGTATTCCTATTATTGTGACTTTCTGGAAATTCAAAATAGAATTTCTCATCTAGGTTGAATAAAGCTAATTTTACTATTATGTTTCTGAATTTATTTATTAGTTGTAAATTGTTTCATCAGATGCATCTCAATTTAGCAAATGTCCAGATTATATATAGACAGCATCCCAATGTCTAAAACTAATGATATGACCCAGCCTTGCCGGACATCTTATTTTAATTGTTTTTTCTCCAATTAAGAGACCACTTCACTCATGCGAAAACAATCACTTGCTAATGTTAATACTATAGAATTTTTTTTTAAGTATCTCGTTTGCATTATTTGCACCAGTTTCAAAAGAGAAAGTATCCTCATAAAAAAAAATAATAATACAGTCAAACCTCGTTAACACGAACACTCAAGGGGAAACTTTTTTGTTCATGTTAAAAGTAGTTTGTGTTATCCGACATGTTATACATTACATACAACTGGACAGGGCAGTCGGAAACAGTTTATGCTAAAAGTAATTTGCATTAAGCATGTTCGTGTTAACGAGGTTTGACTGTAATAACAATGCAAACAAAATCGAAAAAGTAAAAAAAACGGCCTTTGTAGAGATTGACTTTAACTATCCAATGCAAAAAAAAATCATTTAAAAATATTGAAATGTAGACGAGATATTTAAAATAAATTCTCCCATCAGATTAGCATTAGCAAGCTGGTGTATCCACGTGAGTGAAGGCAAACCTTGAAAATATCCCTTAAAACTAAGAAATCTTTAAAAAAATATATTTTTTCCCTATTCAAGGCAACCATTTGCAACTAAATGTGACTATTTTCAGCATAAGACAACTAGCCTAAATCCCATCAAAAGCGAGTATTTTGCAGAAAAACCAGAAAAAAAACTTTTTCCTATACTAACTAAAATTTTTCTAGAAAAATTTTTCATCAATCCCAAATTTTTTTTTCTCTAAGCCCAAACTTCCTATTTTATATTTCAATAAAATATTTTAAAGTTTTCTATTATTTTAAAAATTTAAAGACTTCCATTAATATATATATATATGTTCTTTTCAATTTGAATGTAATACAAAGATACCAATTGTTCCGATTTTGACAGGAAGCGCATGATTTTTGAGTTGGCTTCACCTATATGCGTTTACAGTGCATTTCTCCCAATTTTTTGTTGTTAGTTTCTTCTATCTTTACAAGAAGAAAGTATAGGATTCATGAAAATTTCCGACGGATTCATATGTTGGTCCTGAACACGATTTGACTGTTTTTAGAAAATGTGAGTCTGTGACTCTGTCTGTGTGTGACAAAAATTTTGTGGGCGCTCTATCTCAAGAACTAATGTACAAAATGTAATAAAACTTTATATTCAGTTAGTCCCTAACATAAGTTGGTGCTGATTAGTTTTTAGTGAAAATCGCCTGACAAGCGGCGCTGCTATGCTGCATTTTTTTTGCGATTTTCGCAATAGCTCTATCTCAAGAACTAATGCAGTTATTTTCATCAAACTTCAGATTCAGTTATACCTTGACATACATAAACACTGATTATGTTTCGGTATAGATATCCCAACAGGTGGCCCTGCTATACCACTTTTTCCATTATTTTTATGGTAGCTATATCTCAAGAACTAATGCACGGAATTTCATCAAACTTCAGATTCTGTTAGACCTTTACATAAATAAATGCTGATTACGTTTCGGTGTAAATAGCCTAACAGGTGGCTCTGCTATGCTACGTTTTTCAATATTATCACGATAACTATATCTCCAGAACTAATGCACGGATTTTCATCAAACTTCAGATTTAGTTAGACGTTGTCATAAGTTGTTGATTAGGTTTTGTTCTAAATCTCCCAACAAATTGCACTGCTATGCTGAATTTTGCAGGATTTACATGATTTTAGCAATAGTCTTATCTCAAGAACTAATGCACGGAATTTAATAAAACTTTAGATTCAGTTAGTCCTTGATATAAATTGGTTGCTGATTATTTTAGTGTATACAAAACCTATGTGAGATAGAAGAAAGTTTTGAGATTGGCACATCCGACTAGTTTGTAAAAGTATTTAATCTTCGTCAGTGTTATCGAATTTCAATAAAAATTCAGTATTTAGGGCAAATTTGATTCAAATGTAAAATATATATTAATGATAAAATATCTTATCTTCTGCAGCTATTCCGACAAAGAGCAGAATACCTGATCAATCATTAATAACACATAATATTATCATTAGAACTTTCTTTTAAGGTGGTACTCAAATCATCTGCTGAACAACGTCAAACTTTCTGACATAATTTCTGACCCATTAGGTAGATTTCATAACAAATACTACCTATTACATTCTACCTCTATATTGAAATTTCTGAAAAATTTTTGCAGATCTCGGCCAATCATGACTCCCAGATCCCAAAACCACCCCCAGTTCAAAACTTTATCTATCTATCTATATCACTTTTTTATGGACATGAAAACTTCAATAATTCTGCACAAATCTCTTCCAAACTGATACATAAAATTAAGGGGCATAAAATCTCAGTCAAGTTCGTTAATGGGCAAAATGGAACCAAACGAGGGGGGTGGGGAGAATAGAGGGGCTTTTTGTGAAAACAGAAAAAAAAACCACGTAACTTCTTAATTATGATACGTATTGAATCCGTTTAAAGTTATTATTACTTCTAGGAAAAGGGCCAAAAATTTATGTATGACAGATTTTTGATATCATTAAAAATGGTCTCGAGGGGGGGGGGGGGGGGAGGAAGGAAATAGGCGTTTAAGAAGAAAAAATTCATAACTTTGTGAATTCGTAAGATATCAAATCTGCTTAAATTTATTATAAATCCTCTTAATATTATCTACAACTTTTATATTGACAAGTTTTCTATAGGACCAACCCTTGCAACAACAAAAAAAAAATCCCTGCCAGCTCTGCCTACAGACACAGGTAGATTTCGAAGTGGGCAGTCCCAACTGCTACATCATGGCAAAAAGGTTATTTCTTCTGCAATTCTCAATAAACAGGTGCCCGGTGGTCTGTGTCTTCGAAATCTACCTGTACCTGTAGGCAGAGGCGTGCCTAGTGGGGGGGTGTAACAACCCCACTTATTTATAAGAGTTGGTAAAATTTAGGATAGTCGGTAAGTCGGACAGTTAAGACCACTCTCTGCAAAAAGTCCCCTCCCCCGTTGTCTGTTTCATTTCAATTCTCTGTTGTCTATCTTTAAAGGAGAAAAGAAAGAGCTTCTGACACAGAACGGAAGATTGTGTATAATTCTGTGTGGGAGGGAGGGGGTGTCCAGGGCTAAGATAGAGAGAGAGAATCGCTTTTCTGAGAATTTGAGAGGAAGGGGGGGGGGGGGGGGGCAGTTGCAATCTTTATTGTGAGTTTCCCCATCTAGCATCTTTAATTGCTCCCTTCTGCTATGGACTGATTCTTAGAATTTGGTAACCTGACCTGGTAAGTAAATTTTTCAGTACAGCTGAATCATTTGCTAGACTATTTCTTACTATAGAATCTATAGTATAGACTAGCGTCTCGATATAGCCCTGCTGCCTATGGAGATTTTTCACTATGTCTCTTGGCTCTGGATTTGGTGCTAGTTATTTGATGTTGCTGCATTTAAAAGACGAAGCCACAGACACAGAAGAAGAATGCTTTGCAAAAGTTTATTTTTGTTGCATGAGGGCAGATAATTCAGCGAAAATTTTATGTACACATTGTGATCGCGTATTCACAGAAAAAAAGAAATTTATATCGGCACATAAGAAAATTTCATCCGAATGAAAACATAGACTTCCAGAAAGGAAACTGGATTCAATGTTCAATATGTAGATATTTCTGCATCTCTATTAGAGATCTGCATAGTCATATTGAAACAGATCATCCCGATGTAAAATTATCTTTTGAAAAGGCCCTTGTATACCCCCCCCCCCCTCCCAAAAAAAAGCCCTTTTTTTTCTTCAAATTGTCATAGACACACAAATTTTGTAGACAGGTAAATCTTGAATAGTAATCATGCTTAAAGTACTCCACAAAAAAAAAAAAAAAAAAAAAAAAACATTTTTGATTATGTGCCTTCAAAGACTTTTAACAAGTGTTACTTTTTTTGTCAGCGGCCCTCTTTAAAACCCATCATTGAAAATTCCAAAATCAGAGTATTTAAGCATCATCACTATTCACGTTCTAATTGTGTCCAAAATTTCTAGTGTATATTCTTAATTTTGACTGTGGCAACAGACTGTGTGTTAGGCAGAATGCAGGTGAGCACGTAGGACTTTTAGCGATTTTCTTAGATTCACAGTATTGTAGAACAGTTGACTCCGTCGCTGAGGGGGAAGCTATCAAAAAGCCTTTCTTACCCCCAATCCCGTACTTGGCAAAATTCAGTTCACACCCCCTTACTAAAGCAGCCTTCGGCACGCCCCTGCCTGTAGGCTGAGCTGTCAGGGATTTTTTTTTTTTAAATGCAAAAGCATAAAATTAGCAGGCATGATTATTGAAGCGATTTGGATTCTAAATGAGTCTTCCATTTTTTGATAAATTACTTATCAAGTTATAAGCAATTCGTGTCACGTTACAACATGTTTCTCTTCTTTCTGATGCTGAAACACCGGGAATTCAGTGCGAAAGGTGACTTTGACAATGTTTTCTGAAAAATCTTTTGACTTTACCAAAAAATAGAATATGTATTTTGATTACAAAGTTTCTGAATAACAACACCTGCCTATTTCATGCGTTTTTGAACAAAAATGAATTTAAAAAATGTGTCTGAAAGTAGCCCGTTCGGATTTGAGAACAGCCTCTCAAATTATCTGCAAAACAATGGAAAACTTTCTGACACAATTTCTGACTCATTTTTAAATGCAAAGGCATAAAATTGGCAGACCTGACTATTGAAGAGATTTGGAATTGAAATGAGTTTTCCATTTTTTGATAAATAAATTACTTCTCAAGTTATAAGCGATTTGTGTCATGTGAAAACCCATTTTTCTCCTTTCTATTACTGAAACATCGGGAATTGAGTTCAAAACAGTGACTTTGAAGGTGTTTTCGGAAAGATCTCCTACTTCTACCAAAAAATGAAAAACTCATTTCGATTATAAAGTTTCTGAATAACCAGACCTACACATTTCGTGCCTTTCTGAACAAAAACGGATTAAAAAATGTGTCTGAAAGTAGCCGCTTTAAATTTGAGAACAGCCTTAAAGTAACTATTATTGCATGAATTCGTATCTTAAAAAAAATAATATGAAGTATTTTTTCTTACACCATCACAATTATGCACAAATTAAAGTTTTTTATTCTTTGTAAAAGTAGAATTTATATTGTTGTTTTAAAATTAAATTTTATTTTGTATTAATTTTGTTTTTGCAAATAATGTCCGAACTTTTCTTTTCTCACTAAAAATGGAAGATAGATGATCGTAGGAATTTTTACACACCTATTCATGAAAGTTTTAAATGAGCACTTAGAGGTCTGCACGGGCCGAAATTTCTAGGCCTGGGGCCGGCCCGACCCATACAAAAAATAATTTGGCCTGGCCCGGCCCGATACAAAAATTAAAAGTTCAGCCTGGCCCGAAGAAAAAAAATATTGGCCCGGCTCGATTTAAAAGTTAAAAGTTCGGCCCAAGCCCGGCCCAGCCCGGAAAAAAGTTAAAATCTCGGCCCGGCCTGAGTGAATTTCTACAAAACATAATTTTTACGTCGATTTGGTTAAAAATTTGCCTCGTAGGAGGAAATCTAACCAAAAATTCCTATCTTAGCCTTTTTTTTTCATGTTTATAATCTTCATTTTTATAGAGGTGCCGCAAGCTGGAATATTTATTTTTTTAATAAATCTCTATTTGTTGTATGTATGTGTTTAAGTTATCATCAATATTGTTAATCCATATTCCATTTATTGAAGTGTTAAAAATCAGAAAAATGCTATACAGTAAAATCTTCTAAGATGGAATTGCATAGGGAAGAAAAAAAATGAGTTATAGACAATTTGCCTTCTTAGCAGGTGTAAATGTATTATATATTCTTTTCTTAGGTATTAGTATATTCAATTTAATGGATCAACACATTTTTCAATTTAAGACAGGATTCCATCATAAGCAGGTTCTTTTTCACACGTTTTACCATATTTTAATTTAGCCATATTTTAATAAGTGCATAAATCTACTATTCTTTAAAAAGAAAAAAATTTAATGTTTAATTATAAAATAATGGCGATTTAAAAATGTATGCATGTTTTGCAAAGATTTTTATTCCAGTTCTTATTTTACTGACCTTCGAACGGACCAGGCACGCCGAGACAATGATTTTCATACGGGTCAAAACCAGAACTAAAAATTTTGAGGCGTGAAGACTAGGAAGAATGAAACCAGTCCCAGCTCTGTACGGAAAAAATAATTTAAGGCACGGCCTTATCCTTCAGGAAAAAAGTAAGGCCCAGCCCGAGCCTTCAGAAAAAAATAGGGCCGGGCTTCGGGCCTTGGCCCGGCCCGTGCAGATCTCTATGAGCACTATTCATTTCAATAAAATTGAGGATTAACACTGATAAAAAGAATGGGATAGCTGAGATAGATATTCATTATTTTAAAAAAAACATTATCTGACGTCAGAATCTTTGTTATCCTTCCAATGAATCATTATTTGATGATCAAGACGAATTCTTCCAACTTGTAGATGTTAATTTAGCTAAGATACATGGTGTTCTAAACAGTTTTGCAAGGATTCACATACGTTTTAATTTTTAAAAAAGACATATTTTTTTGAAGTAAACTCTTCTTTTAGAATTATAACTCTGATATTAAGATTATTTTAAAAAATACAATGATTTTGTATGCTTTGGCATCAATTTGTTCATTCAACAGAGTGGGCACTTGGTTATGATCAGCTATGTATCACTGAAAGATCTTCCTGTTATTTTTTTTTTAATCATCATCTGAATTTTAATGTCTAAAAGAGTTTTTTCAAAAAAATATCTCATCTGTTAAAATGTTCATCAATAGCAGTGAATCCCTTGCAAAACTACTTAGATCACCATACACCTTAACTGAATTTATCTCTTCATTTGGAAGAATTCTTCTTGATCATCAAATAACGATTCATCGTATGTATATTGCATTTTTTATGGGGACAGAGAAGCAACAGAAAACTAAACATGTTTTTGTGTTTTACAAATTTTTCACTTCACACACGATGATACTTTGCATGCGGCAGATTGTGGATAGCACTGAACAATCAAATATTTTATTTTCTGTTGCTTCTTTGTCCTTTATTGGTTGTTTTCACTTTTCTTCTTAGTCTGTCTAGCGAAGGAAATTTTCGTGCTACAGGTACCATTCCAACGTTTTTTATGGTTTTTCACGATGAAGATCACATTCCAATAATAATAATAATAATAAAAGAGTAGGTGTTTCCATTTTGAAATTTTGTCACTGTAACCGTAACTGTTAGTATTTAACTGTTGTTTTTCATGAGATTCTTGAACACATATCTCAAAATACTTTAAACCAAAATTTCATTCTGTTTCTGTGAACGGTTTGATATGATAGTTAGGGGCTCATATATCAGGATAGTCTTTTTATAATCACCCTGTTTATATTGAGCATGGAAATGTTTTTCTGTATGCAGCTTATAGGACACAAGGACTATAAAAATTTAAACTGTATAACTTACCACCAAAGAAAAAAAAGTGACTTAAAGGACTTTTAAAATGAACATCTGAAACATTTTTGTAATTGAAAGTATACTTCTTATATTAACAGTTTAAGAATTAGCTATTTGACAGCAATAAGAAGGGATGTCCTGTATATAACCATTATTACCTTTAAAAAGGTTTTTTCTGTCATGGAATTTGTTAAAAACAATCACAGCAAATCCTCGCGATCATACCTATTTTGAGCTATTTCTTCCATAGAAAAAGTAATATATATTCCTTCTTCTATGATTTCTTCAGCTTATGCAGAGGGATTTCAGGCTTAACCAAAGTTCCTTCAACTACTTCTGAAGCCCCAGTATGACAGTTATGAGACAGTTAATTATGATAAAGAGATGAAATTGCAGATTTAGGCATTTTATGACCTAATGCATTCTAAACCTTAACTCGTTCAAAATAATATGAAAAAATGCTGCACAAGAACAAACTATATTGTTCTCAAACTAGGTTATTGAACAGTAATATAAAGGGACGTAACTACAAATGCAAGAATAATTTTTTAGAAATATCTTCAGAAAAACAGCATTCTGAATTAAAAAACTATTGAGTATTTCTCCTTCTATTTCAGTTCTCAACATGAAAGTTGCTTATAATAAAATGACTCTCTTCCCCCACCAACACACACAAAGAAACAAGAATTTAATACCTTTGGGTCTGGCATCCTACATATCATTTCATTCAATATTATTTTGTCTTAAATATTTTTGTTATTATCTGCATATAGTAATGATGCTATATGTCTATACATTTATTAAGACTTCATTTATGCTTCATCATTTTTAGTAATAATAAATTAAATAAAAAATTGCTTAATTCTCTTTATACTGTTGATGATTCTTTTATTTCAAACATATGTTCACTCTTTAAATTTAAAATATGGACTACTTTTCCAAACTAATAATTTGTGATAAAACAAACTAGAATACTAGAAAGTTGTTATGTCTGCTTAATCATGTTGTAACACTGCATTTTCCAAATGTCTGCAGAGGTTCTTCCTAATTGTCATAAGTATAATATACAAAATAATTGTATTCGATAGATTTCTATAAATGACATTTGTTAAATTCCAATAAACCTTAACTTTTGTGATTTGAATAGCTACTTATAATATTAATGTAAAATTATCCCCCCTCCCCCCTCAAAATTTAAAAAAAAAATTGAATCCGAAAGGGTTAAGGTGAAAACTATCATCCGCTAGGAAGTTTATTTTTAAAATGTTAGTGATATAATGGAAAACACAAAACGCTGCTGCCAATCAAAATAGTTTTATTTCATAAAACGTTTATATTCAAGATTTATAAATAGAGAAATTAAAGTTAAAAAAATTAAGCCAAAATTGTCTTCAATTTTCTTTGTTTTCTGGTAAATTTAGTGATCCCTTTACAATGCAAAAGCTTTTATAAGCAATAATACCATACTATTGGAGTAAAATGCTGAGCAAGCCAATAGGGGATTATCTTGGCTTCCATTAACCCAACCATTTAATGCAAGAGGGAAAGTTTATGAAAAAACAAGAAAAAAATAATGTTTTAAGTTTCATAGGAAATCTGATCCATTTAATACTCTTACGTAAAAAGAGTTTTTCTCTGATTAAAATCATGAATAAGTGCTGTTACGAAAAAAAATTAGTTAAAAAAATAAAAACCTGGAACTTATTTATGATTTAAGTTTGATAGTGAAAATCTGAGGTTTTAATATAAACTAAATTTGCAACATAGTCATGTGGCACTTCAAGATTATGACAAACCTTGTTCCCACCACATTTAGTAGAACTTTGAAGACAGCAATTTGTGCACCATGTAATTGTGGTAATTTTCAGTTTGAGGTAACATTCATTGGCATTAGGGGACTCATCGCAATTTATATCAGAGTTCCTATATGTATCACCCCAATATTCTTCTGTCAAACTCCACTTCTTTCTAGCAATCCATTATTCCTGCGTACCGACTTATATGCATAGTGGACTTTTCACTCTTCAAGTATATAATATATATTTATACACAATACTGAACAGGTATGTTTCAGGATTAGAAAAGTGATAGTAGTAAAGCTCCAAATACAACAAAAATAAAGACTGACGACGTTCAATTAAAACCTCAGATTTTCACATTAAAATAAATACTGAACGTCTTTAAAAAATGCTGCCCAAAAATTTTAATTGTAAAAAATACCCTGGGAAATACCTATTTAGGAAGAAATTTTAGATTACAAAAATAGGTGTTAGAAAACCTCCAAATAAGAACAATGCCCATCTGGAAAGACACAGTCCATAAAATATTAAGAGTATTGTATTTGAACTATTCATTTATTTAAATAAAAATGACAAACAGGCTTCATACATTTTCAACAAGCAGCCAATAAGGCTAGTAAAATAGTACAATCTTTCCAGGGGCAGTATTTGAAGAAAACATGTTTTAACATAGTGTTGTGAAACAGTGCTGATGATTTCATCAACTTCTAACTCGGGTGTGTATATTTAGAAGAATGACACAGTGCATGTGTGAGTTTATATTTATTATATTTGTCATTGATCAGCAACCCGATTACAGAAGATTTCTACTCTATGGACGATGTAATTAATGTAAATCACACTTCGGGTCGGTCTACCGTAATTTTAGGTGCACAGCCAAATCGCTTATTTAATTTTTCCATAGCTAGTCTTTCGAATACTCGAAGACTTACAATTTTCTGGTGATCGCCTTCCGCTCTAATGCAATCTATATTATAAAACAAAAACATCTCCGCGCGAGTAACGCCGATGTCGTAACGACCGTGGCAATGGCCTGAGCCAACAGTTAATTTTTATCGCAAATTTTATAACTTCTAAACGATTTCATTTTTTTATACCGTCGAAATAGAAAAATTTCTAAGCAGCTTTAAACTGAGATAAATAAAAATCTCAAAAACGAATTATAATAAGAACAAAGTAAAAATGTAGAAAATTATTTTAAAGAAAATATTAGTGCTATGCTATGTAACTTTGAAAGTTTAACATTATTCATTAGTTGGGCCACTGTTGTCGAAAACAGAAAGTACATAATTATATCATCGAAGAAATCTCAAAAGTTTTATATTTCACACTTAACTGACACATTCAGAAACTCATTTTATTTCTACATACTGACAATTTCAGGTATTCACATTCAAGCAACTAACATTTCCCGTATTTCTATAAATTCGATATAACTTGATTTATAGCCGATAACGGAACTACGATTATTAACAAGAGAAATATTTAGCCATTTAAACTTACAACTTTTGTTTGTTTCACTATTTGTTAAATTTGTTTTTAATTTGTAGATGTCTGATAAAACATCTATATTTTTGTTGTAAGCGTTATGCTTTTATGCAGGATAAGGAATTTAAAACAACGAATTCGGGTGATTCGAACTGTAAATCTTTCAATTGAAAAAAAAAGAAAGAAGTTTTCCATAATGTGTTATAAACTTATTAGTTTTTAGTTATGACTTTTAAAGCTCATTCCTGGCCAGATAAATTATAGTAGTGAATTGTACCATTGTTCTATAGTTTGTAAAAAGGAGATCAATAAAGTTTTTTTTTTTTTCCATATTTTTGTTTGTTGTCTCGTTAGAATTAAAGTGTAGTAGAAACTTTTTGCGAAAATATTAAATTTTGTAATATGTGGTAAATACGAATACATAAACAAAAATATGATTAAGGGTTAATTTTTGTTTATTTATCATAATAAGGCCATTGGCTTATCACAAAATTTCTCCTAAAAAAATCTTTCCTCCCCGTTCGTTTGGCTGCCGCCGATGACCAGAGTCCTGAAGAATATGAGATTCTCACGGAGTCATTAACCATTTCTTCACCATCCACAAAAAATACCGCTCCTTTTCTTACCATATTCAATGATAGAATTCTACATCATCACCGGACCTCCTACAATGTGAGAAAAATAACAAAGTTTGTTCCGATTTTGTTCCAGGGGAAAATAGTACAATGAAGGCTGGACAGTGAAAGTTAAAAGGGGGAGGGGGGTTAATGGCCTAGTTAAGGGAATCTTTTCATCACATTGAACAACAATTGTGTTATCATTGCGCAGTCTCTAAGCTGGAGTAAGTTGGCTAGAGGCCTGTCTGAAGGTCCATGGGAACCCCTGAAGCAAGTTGGGAAAGAAAGAAGTGTACAAAATAGCTCTATCAATTCTGTGTTGATCTGGCGTCGCGTCGTTACAATATAGTGATTTCTGATTTGTACGATATAATTTAGCTGAGTGCTTTAGCTGCTATGTGTGCATGAATTTATAATCTCTAAATGCTATAATCAGTTCAGTTTTTTATTGCATTGGAAAAATATATATGTAGTCTCAATTTGAATTAATTCTGTTGCTGTGTCGAATTAATTCAAATGAATTTTAATGTCGTTGTTAATTTAAAGTAGTAATCTTATCATCTTTGTAAAACCTCTATCTACTCCAAGAATAGACATTTATGACCCAGGGTAATAAACTCTGTTTTTTAGCCGAAAATTATGTTTATTATAATTATGTGTGAAATATTGAAGGTTACTACTGACTAAAGCGAGCTGTTGAATGTGAAAAAAACTACGCTTTTATTTATTTTATTAATATACGGTGGCTTTTGATAAGTAGTATACTTCTGGAATGCGCAGTCTTATAGGAAATTACCTTGGTGGAGATAGATAGAGGTTTTGCATTCTAATTTCAACTGCTTTTTGATACCAAGAAAACTGAAAAGCAAAGGTATTGTAGCAACAACGTATAATAAAATGTTCACAGTCCATTTAAAATTGTCTTATCTGATTCACCATATTTGACTGTTTATTGTTTATATCTACAAAAATACTATTTTATTATTATTATTTTATTTATTTATTTGTTTATTTATTTATTTTATGAAGCGTTACCCTGAGATATAACTACTATGGAAGCTATGCAAATTTTTTATTTGATGGCAAAAATAAGTTTTTCAGATGGATAAATGAAAATTACCCTACTTCAGAAATGATAAAAAGGGGGAGGGGGGGGCAGTTTTTTGTCGAAAATGTGATAGTGATGACATCGTGATTATTCAAAATATGCTTAGTAGAACACTAAATACTTTTTCAAAATTAAAAATAATAATAATAATAATAAAATCTTTAATAAGTTTTAAAATCGACAATTATTAGTATTTTTTTTTCTGTCGCTTATTTGACGACTGAGAATAGCCATTTAGCAACATAGATAGACCCCAGATTACTTAGAATGCCATTTATGTTGAGTAATTTTGTCAGTAGTCATTTGCATTTATCTTTGCATTCATTTACTTCGTAAACGATGATTTTCGATCAATGATAAACCAGCAATTCGCTCACTGCAGTATAATTTTATATGAATTTAATAATCATTCTCTAATAAAAAGAAATAAACTATTTTCTGAAATACCCTCCGAAGTCGTAATAAAAAAGTTAATGTGATCAATGATTATGAATATTTTATCATTTGACTACAGAGAGGATAGACTATTATTTTTAACTCTTTCCAACATAAGTTGAAAAGTGTTTATGAATTCGGTTCGTCTGTCTGCCGTCTGTCCATGCTCTAACTCTCGTAAATATACTTAGATTCCCATGAAATTTTTATGTTATTAAGGTGTACTATAATATGCTCGGTATTGAAAATGAAGTATGTAGCATTTATAGTTCGTTTACAGGGGTATACAAAATAATTTCTTTACATTACGATCTATGGAGAAAAATCGTTTCCGGTGCATTTTATTGATGTTATGATATATCAAACATAATGAGATTGATGACATTCAGATGGGACTACAGCATGTTTTATCAAGAGTATAGCATTTATAGTTCGTTTACAGGGACGCTCAAAAGGTTTCTATTACCTTATGATCTAAAGGAGGAAATTATTTGCGGTGCATTTTAATGATGTTATGATTTATGTTTGAAGTAACTGTATATAGTAACTGAAGTAATCTATGCCTGTTGCAGGATTTTTCGTTCGTGTTGTTCTTTACATTCATTTGCTTCGTAAACGATAGCCTTTCATCAATAATAAACTAGAAATTCGCTCACAATTATCAGCATTCCATTGAATTTAAAATAATCATCCTCGTAAAAAAGGAATTAACTATTTTCTAAAATATCCTCTAATGTAAAAAACAAAACAAAAAAAAACGTTAATGTGTTTTAAAATCACCGGTTATCAGTTATTTTTTCTTTTAAGGAGATAGAGGGGGCATTTTAAAAAAGTACGAAGACATCCCAGAAGCGACAGTGAGAGTTCTCACTGTCACATCTCGTACCTCTCTATATCAGAGAAGGCTCGAGCTCGATTTTTATACCAATATTCGGACTCGGACTCAAAGTACAAATTTTATTTATTCACAAATTGAAAAAAAAAGCGGGGGGGGGGTTATTTGAGAAGCAAGAATGGTAAGTCTAAGTTTCTTAAAGCTATTCTCAAATCCTGACTGGCTATTTTCTGACACATTTTTAATTCATTTTTTTTTTTTTTTTGCAAACGCATGAAATTGGTAGGTGTGCTTATAGTCCAGTCAAATTAGCCCATTTTTGAGCAGTTTGCCATAAAAAATGCTAAGGAGATAAAAATTGGTCCAGTTGTTCATTGATGGCTACTGATGACTGTGTAAAAAGTCCTCATGATAGGAGGTGAGCGGGGGGAGGGGGATGCTAAATAAAGTATTTTTTTAGTTTTTTACAAATATTTCAGAAACTGTTGGTTTTCATGAAAAAATTACTCAGACATAAATTAAAGAACATAAAATTCTCTACAAATGACAGGTATAAAAGGTGGAACCTCGATTATCCGTCAGTTAGAAGACCGGAGCTTTGACGGATTTTCCCCCCAAAAATCACTTTAATTTCAAATTAATTTATTTAATGTCGCCATAATAAATGCTAAGGAGATAAAAATTGGTCCAGTTGTTCATTGATGGCTACTGATGACTATGTAAAAAGTCCTCATGGATAGGAGGTGAGCGGGGGGAGGGGGACTAAATAAAGTATTTTTTTTAGTTTTTTACAAATATTTCAGAAACTGTTGGTTTTCATGAAAAAATTACTCAGACATAAATTAAAGAACATAAAATTCTCTACAAATGACAGGTATAAACAGTGGAACCTCGATTATCCGTCAGTCAGAAGACCGAAGCTTTGACGGATTTCCCCCCAAAAAGTCCCTTTAATTTCAAATTAATTTATTTAATGTCTCCATAATAAATTCTAAAAAGATAAAAATTGGTCCAGTTGTTCATTGATGGCTACTGATGACTATGTAAAAAATCCTCATGGATAGGAGAGGAGGGGGGGGGGGGGGCTAAATAAAGTTTTTTTTTTAGTTTTTTACAAATATTTCAGAAACTGTTGGTTTTTATGAAAAAATTACTCAGACATAAATTAAAGAACATAAAATTCTCTACAAATGACAGGTATATACAGTGGAACCTTGATTATCCGTCAGTCAGAAGACCGGAGCTTTGACGGATTTTCCCCCAAAAAATCACTTTAATTTCAAATTAATTTATTTAATGTCGCCATAATAAATGCTAAGGAGATAAAAATTGGTAAATTACTCAGACATAAATTAAAGAACATAAAATTCTCTACAAATGACAGGTATAAACAGTGGAACCTCGATTATCCGTTAGTCACGAAAAAGTAGCCTTGATGGATTTACCGAAAAAAAAAATATCTTTAATTTCAAATTTACTTAGTTAATGTATATTCAAATTTATTAAATATTGTCGCAAAAAAAAAAAGAATTGACACATTTTTTTCTTTTTTTTGGAGGGGGGGGGGGGGGGTGTCTGGTGGTGAGTGTGAAAGGGTGGATGACTGCCCCCCGATTCATGATTATTATGAATCATCTAAACATGAAACAGGAATCAGTTCATTATTATCTTGAAGGATTTTCCGGAAAAAAAAACTCTTTCTTTTCAAATTTATTTACTTAACCTTCATACGGGGTCTCGACAGCAACTTTCCGAGAATACATGCACAGTTGGACAGGTGCTGTCAGAGACCAGTCTATTCAAATTTATTAAATATTGTCGCAAAAAAAAAAAAAAGAAGATTTGACACAATTTTTTCTTTTTCTTTTCTTTTTTTTTTTTTTTTTTTTTTTTTTTGGAGGGGGGGGGTGTCTTGTGGTGAGTGTGAAAGTGTGGATGACTGCCCCCCGATTCATGATTATTATGAATAACTATAAATACCTATACACTTCATAATAATACACTTATTATGAAGAGCTATAAATACAGATCAACAGGATGAGGAAGACATTGAGATTACGGATTCAGTCATGCTGAGAACGCCTTTTAAAGAGCCGTCCACTTCAGCTGATGAAGATGTGTAAAGAAAAAAAGAATATTTTGACTTAGTAAGTATTTGCCTAATGATAAATTAGTACTTTCATTGTTCCCTATTATGTTTTGTCGCATTTACAAAGTTTCACGTGAAATTTTATGATATTTAATTTATGTGAATTTGACGGACTTTCCGCAAAAAAACACTTTAATTTGAAATTTATTTACTTAATGCCGCCATATTAAATGCTACAGAGATAAAAATTGATACAGTTGTTCATTGATGGCTACTGATGACTATGTAAAAAGTCCTGATGGATAGGAGGTGAGCGAGGGTAGGGGGGGAAATAAAGAACTTTTTTAGTTTTTTACAAATATCTCAGAAATTATGTAGTAATTTTTCATGAAAACCAACAGTTTCTGAGGTATTTGTAAAAAACTAAAAAAGTACTTTATTTTGCCCCCCCCTCCCCTCGCTCACCTCTTATCCATCAGGACTTTTTACATAGTCATCAGTAGCCATCAATGAACAACTGTACCAATTTTTATCCTTTTAGAATTTATTATGGCGACATTAAATAAATTAATTTGAAATTAAAGTGATTTTTTGGGGGAAAATCCGGAAAAGCTCCGGTCTTCTGACTGACGGATAATCGAGGTTCCACTGTATATACCTGTCATTTGTAGAGAATTTTATGTTCTTTAATTTATGTCTGAGTAATTTTTTCATGAAAACCAACAGTTTCTGAAATATTTGTAAAAAACTAAAAAAATACTTTATTTAGCATCCCCCTCCCCCCGCTCACCTCCTATCCATGAGGATTTTTTACATAGTCATCAGTAGCCATCAATGAACAACTGGACCAATTTTCATCCCTTTAGAATTTATTATGGAGACATTAAATAAATTAATTTGAAATTAAAGTGATTTTTGGGGGGAAATCCGTCAAAGCTCCGGTCTTCTTACTGACGGATAATCGAGGTTCCACTGTGTATACCTGTCATTTGTAGAGAATTTTATGTTCTTTAATTTATGTCTGAGTAATTTTTTCATGAAAACCAACAGTTTCTGAAATATTTGTAAAAAACTAAAAAAAATCTTTATTTAGGCCCCCCCCCCCCCCCGTCCCCCCGCTCACCTCCTATCCATGAGGACTTTTTACATAGTCATCAGTAGCCATGAATGAACAACTGGACCAATTTTTATCTCCTTAGCAATTTTTATATCAAAAAAACCTAATTTGACTGGACGATTGTTCAGAAACTATGTAATCGAATTGCGCTTTTCTTTTTTTAGTAAAAAGCAGAAGATCTTTCAAAAAATACGGTCAAAGTGAGCGTTTTGAACCGAATTCTCGACGCGGCACTGCGAGAATAAGAAAAAACTCGTCACGTGACACGAGTCGCTTATAACTCGAAAAGTAATTTGTTTATCAAAAAACCCTTTCGATTCCAAATCGCTTTAATAGTTAAGCCTGCCAGTTTTGTGCCTTTGCGTTTATAAATGTATCAGAAAGTTTCGCGTTTTGTTCAGTTGATCATTTGAGAGGATAGACACGTATTTTACAATCTTCTAAAAATCAGTTGAAAAGAAATTGAATTGTTATTAATGGGATATAAAAAGAAATATTCTGTCTGATTCTGAAGTTCTGGCACGGTCAGTGTTAGTGACATAAAGAAACCGTGAGATAACCCTTGTCTATTCCTCTCTTTCTGTTTGAAGTCACTTTTCCGAATATCTCGATAACGTAACCCACGTCTTTCTGCCATCGTTGTATAATGATACTTTAAAAGAATATGATTTGTGACTTTTATAAATATCTGCCTGTGGTTTGGTATAAATAACAAATTTGGTATTTTAAACAGATTTTAAGGGACATCAAAATCATGAAGCGTCATCATCGAGACTTATTTAGAACTGGATTAATAGTTATATTTCTATGTAAGAAGATATTTTTAAATGAGAAAATTAATCTTGAAACAATTTGTTACTAAGAGTTTTCTATTGCGCACTTTCGATATCGGCTTGGGCTCTGTTGACAATTTTTTTTTTTTTGCTTCTGTTTCAAATTATCGGGCTCGAGCTCCAAAAAAAACAAGATCCCGAAACTCATCTCCAACCTCTATAATCCCGTGGCTTTCTGTGGAAGTGTGCGGCGAAAATAAAATAAACAAATGAGTATTTTACCCTCGTTAAATGTCGAAATTGATATAATTAATGTATCGAGTGCCGTTAAAAATTCGTTGAATTTTTTATATAATAAAACTGAAATTATTATTTAAAATATTGGTTCTCTGCATTTGAAGAATGATCTTTCATCATTAATAAACCAAAGGTTCACTCACTGCATTATCATTTCGTGTAAATTTAATAATCGACCTCGTAAAAAGGAAATGAACTCTTTTTAAAATTACCTTCTGAAATGGTAATAAAAACCTTAATGTGTTTTAAAATCTCACCAATAATCAGTATTTTTTTTTTTCTGCTGCTATTTGACGGCTGGTGAATGGTGATAATATAAATGAGGATTTTTCATTAATAATAAATCGGAAATTCACTTACTGCATGAACATTTCATGCGAATTTAATAATTATTCACATAAAAAAGGAAATAAACTGTTTTCTAAAATACCCTCTGAAGGGATAAATAAAATCGTTAATGTGTTTTAAAATCACTATTTATCAGTATTTTTTTTTTCTGTTGCTGTGTGACGGCTGGTGATAATATAATGATGATTTTTCATCAATAATAAACCAGAAAATTCACTCACTTCAAGAACATTTCATGAGAATTTAATAATCATTCACATAAAAAAAAAGGAATAAACTGTTTTCTAAAATACCCTCTGAAGTTATAAATAAAATCGTTAATGTGTTTTTAAAAGCTACGATTATCTTGATTTGAGAAGGGGACAGAGGGGATAAATTAATACGCCATCACAGAAGCGACGGTGAGAGTCTAGTTCTCACGGTCGCTTCTCGTGTAGTATCTACATCACCTCCTTGGCCCATGGCTTTCTGTTGAAGTGGGCGGAGATAAGGGGCCTTCAAAAAATAGGAAGATCCCCAAGGGCTAACGATCCGAACAACGGGAGTATCATAAAACGATTAGCCGCCGCGGCACTTTCACTTGTTGGACCTCACAAGTTTCGCTGACCCCTTGCGCATAGGGAGGATGCTAGAGTCGTTATTTTTTACCCCTGAAGAATGATGGGACAGATTCTTTGCCCAAAATGGTCAACACACGGGGGGTCCACTCACTTTTGGGACCATTTTAGATCAGCTTATATCTTTTCGGAACTAATTACTAATAAAATCCCCTCGCAAGAGATTGAGTTATTATGTGCGATGCTTTGGAGACCATGGATGGCTGTTATCAATATGGTAAAAAAGACGAATAAGTTATTGAGACTGATGGGGGCCGCCTTCAAAAAATTTAATCGTGGGAAAAAGTTTCTGAGTGAGTGAGTTATCAGAAACAACTACGTTTTAGGATTTGGGAGAAAGAAATGGTTGTGTTACAAGAAAAAAGTAATTGTGCCACACAAGTGGCTGGCTGGCTCATTTATTTGATAGCGAATTTTGCATGCAAAATTAATTTCATTAATTACAAACGAGCAAAGTGTTAATATTGTAAATTTGCAAATTACTTTTTAGTGGAATTGCCAGCTAATTATGTCTCCATTCATTTTTATTTTATCTTTTTTCCCTATTTCTTTTTTTAAATAAATCTAAAATATTAGCTGTCAACAAAGTTTTGAAGAAAAAAAATGAGCATTTTAAAAAATTTACTTAAAATTACCATTGATGAATTTCAACTCATTTTTTTATTCTATTTCTAATCTATTATCTCTTAAGGTGTTGGTTCTCAAATGACCTGCTCAGCAACGCAAAACTTTCTGACTCGTTTTTAAACGCAAAGGTATAAAATTGGCAGGCCTGACAATGGAAGCGATTTGGAATCGAAATGAGTTTTCCATTGTTTGATAAATAAATTACTTATCGAGTAATTAGCTATTCGTGTCACGTGACTACACGTTTTCCCCACTTCTCGTGCTGCGGCATCGGAAATTCAGTTCAAAACGCCGACTTTGACAATATTTTCTGAAAGATCATCTGCATTTATCAAATAAATGGAAAATGTGTTTCAATTACAATGTTTCTGAATAAGAACACCTGCCAATTTCATGTGTTTCCGTACAAAAATGAATTAAAAGATGTGTCAGAAAGTAGCCAGTTTGGATTTAAGGGCCCTTAAGGCATGAAATTGGCAGGCCTGACTATTGAAACAATTTGGAATCGAATAGTGTTTTCCAGTTTTTGACAAATAAATTACTTACCGAGTTATAAGCTATTCGTTTTTTCTCCTTTTGCTGCGGCGCGTCGGAAATTCGGTTCAAAACACACACTTTAACATTATTTTTTGCCTTTATTTTATTTTTAAAAAAATAAAAAGGCATAAAATTGTCAGACCTGACTATTGAAGCGATTTGGAATCGAAATGAGTTTTCAATTTTTTTTTTATCACTAAATTACTTATCGAGTTATAAGCGATTCGTGTCATGTGACAACACGTGTTTCTCATTTCTGGCTCTGAAACATCGGGAATTCGGTTCAAAACGTCGATTTTGACAGTGTTTTCTGAAAGATCTTTTGCCTTTACCAAAAAATGAAAAAAGTCTTTCGATTACAAAGTTTCTGGATAAGAGAACCTTCCAGTTTCACGTGTTTCCGAACAAAAATGAATATAAAAAATATGTCACAAATTAGCCAGTTGAGATTTGAGAACAACCTTAAAGTTGTTCGTTCTCAAATACAAACTTTCAACTTTCTAACATATACTCATAAAAATTTTAACCTTAGACTGGGGCTGCACGATCTTTTTTGCCTGATAATCGTTTGCCACAACACTTCCCGAAAGGTAATCTTCGGCTTATTTAATTGCAAAATTTCTGTCATTAAATAAAACAAATTATTCTATTCTAAAATAGTGGTAGCTTGGTGGCCCGCGGGCCACAGGTTGTACATCCCTGCCTTATAGGCACATAAAACTGGCTGTTATTCAGAAATTATAAAATTGAATTGCGTTTTCCATTTTTCTATAAAGGCAAAGGATTCTTTCAGAAAATGTTGTTAAAGAACGTGCGTTTTGAACGGAAGTCCCGGACGCGACAGCCTGTGAGAAAGGTAGTCATGAAACAGCAATCGCTTATAACTGAAGATGTAAGGTATTTATCGAAAAATAAAAAACGTTATTCGATTTGAAATCACTTCAATAGATGCAGATTTCATGATTTTATATACTCCATGAATGTGTCAGAAAGCTTCGCGTTGTTGAACGGTTAAGGCTGTCCTTAAATAACTGTTTTCTGACACATTTCATTTTAGTTCGCAAACGCATGAAATTGACAGGTGTTTTTATACAGAAATTAATATGTAATCCATTTTTTGGTAAAGGCAGAAAATCGTTCAGAAAACAGGTATCAAAGTCGGCGTTTTGAGCCGAGTTCACGACACGGCAGCATGAGAAAGGTGAAAACACGTCGTCACGTGACAAGAATCGCTTATAACTCGATTTATTTATTAAAAATGGAAAAAACTATTCGATCCTAAATCTCTTCAGAGTAGTCAGGTCTGCCCCCACTCTTTGCCTTTTTACGTTTAAAAAAAAAAGAGTCAGAAAGTTCCGCGTTGTTGAACAGGGAATTTGAGAACCAGCATCTTAAATTTTAATTAGTCGTTGTAATTACAATGAGCAGATTGTGGCGTAACTTATACATATCATACAAGTCAATCTTGTGCAAAAATGGTACGTGATGCACCAATTTTATTGTGATTTTCAAATTGAGCACCTTCACTAAGTAATGTAACGAATAGTAATTTGTCCCAATACCGAATATTCGGTTAAATTTTAAGAGGCATAGTAAATTTTTTAAAATATGCATTTTTGATTATAAAGCATGATTTTTACAAACTCTAAACTACTAATTACATAATTTTATCTGTTAGGTAAATGCAGTTCATATACATCTTTATCTAATACTTTATAGTTGTTACCCGACTTCGTTCACGTAGCATTAAAATAATAATAAATGCTTTAATTAAGCAAAACATTTCACTCCTGATAATTAAAAACATATATAATTAACCAACGCTTTATCATTTTTTATAGGAGACAATACGGCATTTCTTTGTTGCCTTTACTATATAGATTACGTCTGGATTTAATAGAATAAAGAAAACTTTTACTAATATCTTTTTAAGTTTTGACTCGATTTTCATCAATTTGAAACGACTCGACAAAATTCTGCAACGATTGTATATATTAAATTTCAAATAATTCAGTTGGGTAGTTTTTGCGCTGTTATATGCGGACAGACAGACGGACGGATCAGACGACGACTATAGATGCTACGTAATTTATATAATTACGAACGCACCTAAAAACGCAAGTCATGTGACTTAGGAAAACAAATACAGACCATTTCTTTTTTCATATACCAGGAGGCCATTTTTATTAAAAATTATTTTTTCGAATAAAATTGCATAAAAGTTACATTTTTAGAACGATCGTTCAAAAAAATTGCTTGTTTAGGAGATGAGTTACATTAATATATATATAGATTCTGAGGTAACTTCAGTTGAAGACAGCCTAAAAAGTAAATAAACACAAAATATTCGTTCATCATGTGGAGTCATAAAAATATTAAACCATAGAGGTAATCATTCGCAAAGCAAGATATCCATGGTGAATTTTGTAGCACTGTCTAGTGTCGAAAAAAAAATTCGCATTTGTAAACGTTGGCATACGTAATAAGAGATAATAACTCTTTATTACTAACAGGGTGCTATTCCAGATCAGTAATAAATTTCTCTGACTTTTCATAACTGATTCTTCAGCAGAAACTAACTGATGACAAATTTTTGGAAAATTTACAAGTAACTGAACATCAAGAGCTGGAATTGAAAATATCTGCGTTACAAAGGACTAAAAGGGGTACGGGGCAGCGTATTACTTGCTTATTTTACTGTTTATTACTGTTAATTTTACGGTATAATACTAGCATTTTTTTTTCCAGTGTAGACAAATTGCACGAGAGGTTGAAATACTCTTTACCAGTATACTTATGAAGAGCAAAGTTAGGTTTTTCTGGCGCTGCAATTTCAAATTTTTAGTTTTATAATCATAATTTTTTTCCAAAATCTTTCTTGGAAGTTTCAAAGTTTTCAAATTTTACTGACTTTTCCAGGGGGCTAGAAATATGTTTTAAAGTTTATTATTTTTTTAGTTATAGAAAACGTCTTTCATCGCAAAAAATTAAGAATTTGCATACTATCCTTTAATACATAGATGTATCAAATTGATTTTCTGTAAGTCATAGGAGGTAAGTTAATATTTCTCTTAAGGTGGTTCTCAAATGACCTCCTCAACAGCGCAAAACTTTCTTACACATTTTTAAACGCGAAGGCACAAAATTGGCAGGCCTGATTGTTGAAGTGATTTGGAATCGAAATGAGTTTTCCATTTTTTGATAAATAAATTACTTATCAAGTTATAAGCTATTCATGTCAAGTGACGATCCGTTTTTCTGAAAATTGTCTGCCTTTATTAAAAAATGGAAAAGTCTTTCGATTACAAGGTTTCTGAATAAGAGTACCTGCCGATTCCATGCGTTTCCGAACAAAAATGAATTTGTGTCCCATGATTCCCAATAAGACACTGCGTAATTTTTTTTTTGGTGTTAGGAATTCAACAAAATAAGTAGAAAATAACCAGCATATTCAGAGCACAGTTTTACAACTTACTGAACACATATCGAAAGTACTGTGACCAACCAGTATGAATAATCTTGATTTCTTGAATTTGTGTAATATTTTGAATAAAATATATTTAAGGCTGTTCTTTCTGACACAATCAAAAGCATGCTAATGAATATATATGCGTATGAAATTTGCAGACATTAATATCTAATCGCTTTAAAATTGAATGGCGTTTTTCATTTTTCTATAAATGTATTACATTTTGAGTTATAATCGATTGTTCCTCAATGAAGTCACTCCCCTGACAGTTTTGTCACTGGTTTAAAATCTCCAACTGTGGCACCATTTTCTTAGATCTTTAGAGCCTTTATAGAAAAATCTATTAGATTTCTAATTATCTGGAATTTTTATGCATTTAAGAATGAAAATGACTTAATGGGTGATTTGGAAAAAGTTTTGCATTAAAGAAAAAAAAAAAGGAGTGGGGTGAATATATTCAGCTAAATATCTAACAATATTCGGCAAAAGGACCGATTACCGAATAGTGGCCCAAAATTATCAAAAGTTTTTCATTGTGGACCTGTGTTACTATTGATTAAAGTGGTAACAAAAAAAGCATCCTCTACATTGCCGCTTAACATAAAATGTTGAGCCAATATAAGTATTATTTCTTTTAGTAATTTTAAAGTAATATATAGATCAAAAGAATTTTGTACTGACAGTGGTTTCTGGGTCGTTTTTCTGAATTTAAATGCATTTGTCTCAAAATCTATTTTATTAACGATTTGTCATATTTAATGTGACAACTGACACTATCTAAATTTCTATGAAAGATAAAGCGGTGAAATTTTTGCACAATGTTTTTCATTGTCATTTTCTTTAAATTGTGTTCAGAATTTTCAATTTTTAGAGAAAATTTTGAAAATGTGAGTCTTGTAGTACAAACGCACTCATTCTCATTCACACCATGCATATATTTTTAAAGATAACTTTTTACATCTGTGCGCAGTTAATAAATGTACATATTAAAAACAGATTTTTATATTAATAATTTGGGAAAGAAAACTTATTAATTATTAGTATTAATTTAAAAATAATATATTGCAAAGTACAAATGCACAGTATTCTGACCTCCCAAAGCAGAAATGATCGCATGAAAACAAATATTTTCCTGGATTACTTAACCAATGTTTTTCTCTTCCCGCTTAGCATCTCTATCTTAATTTTAACATTTGAAAATGAAAAGTTAAGCACCTGTCAAAGAATATGAAGCTCCTTTACTACAATTTAAACAAATTCAAACCACTTGTTATACAGAAACTTAGAATGTTGGAAAAATTTGGTTGCATGTGTTATAAGAATTTTCTGCATTTTTTTTGCTATACGAATGCTATTCAATACGAATGCATCCTACGCCCATTGCATTAACATTAGCGAGGGGAATCGGGAAGTTTAGTGATGAGCAGCCTTAAGCATTTTTTATGAGTAGTTGATTCTGGGAATTCAAAACTCCTATCCCCCATATTGCTGAGTTCAAATGTTTTATGACAAATTTTAACCTTCCTTTTTTTTTTTTTTTTTTTTTTTTTTTCATTTTTTTCACCAGGCTCTTCCCTGACTTTTTAGAAAATATTTGTAAATTCCCTGATTTCTCCTATATATTTTTAAAATTCACTGACTACTTTGAAACTCTCTGATTTTCCATGTCGCTGGGAATCCTGACATTCTACAGATAAGAAAGGCAACAAGTTTACCTGACAACGGGAAAATTATACAGTTATTAAAAGCTTATGTTCTTATACTTAAAACCTTTTTCAGAATATTAAATTTCTTATTTAAATTAGTTATTTTTCCCATTATTTTCATAATTTAAATTGTACCAATATACTTAAATGATTTAAAATCTTATATGCTCAGCTTTGGTTGTTCTGCTATTCTTGCAGGGGGGGGGGGGGGGGGGATTTTACCATGTTTCACAGTTCAGTCCTTTTTGTGAAAAAAAATTTGAGCAATAGTTTTTGCAAAAAAAATTGTAACATTAAAAATGGATGAAGTAAAACATACGTTTGAAGATATTTTTTTTCTTAAATAAAATTTATTTACAAGAAAATATTCAATTTACAAATGAATGTGTCACACATTCCTTTATATACAATTTGATATCACATTTTAGTCGTAACGACTGTATATTAAATACTGTTTAGGAACATGGTATATTTAAGTACTTTTAAAAGAAAAAAAAATAGCAGTAGAAATAAAAAATAATATCTGTTGCAAAATTTGGAAATCTAGTTGCTTTAAACTTAATTAAATCTTTTTCATTTCATTCTTCCAAAAAAAAAAAAAAAAAAAAAAAAAAAAAAAGAGTTCAGAGATATATAGTCTCTGTAAAATGTTTGTAAAAGAATAAAAAAATCATCAGTGAATATAAATTTTTACACTACAAAATTTCTGTAAAGTAAACAGAAAGTTGAGGAAACAATATTATCAGGTATTATTCGATAAATACTTTTTTGTAATTAGTATCTAGCATTAGAATGCCATTATTACAGTCATTAATATCTTACTGTATGTCAAATATGGATTTTAAAATTATTTACTTATTCAGATTTCTGTGATGAATGCCATCACCTTATTTATGCCAGATATATAAATATATTTTGCCTTTATGAATAACTGTACATTATTATTTTGAAAAGTTTAAAAAGAAAAAATAAATAAATATTGCTAAAATTGCAAAACATGTTCGCTTAAGAGGCTACTTCACTCAGACGAAAACACCAGCTCGCTAATGGTAATCCTATGGAGGAAATATTTTAAGATATCTCGTTCGCATTTCAATATTTTTAAATGATTTTTTTGCATTGGATAGCTGAGGTCAATCCCTATGCACGCTTCTTTGTACTTTTTCGATTTTTGTTGCAGTATTTATTTATTTATTTATTTATTTTTTTTTTTTTGAGGATACTTTTACTTTCAAAACCGGTTCCGAAAGTGAAAGTATCTTAATAAAAAAAACTTCTAATCAAAATCGAAAAAGTACAAAGGAGCGTGCATAGAGATTGACCTCTGCCATCCAATGCAAAAAAAAAAAATCATTTAAAAATATTGAAATGCGAACGAGATATCTTAATTTCCTCCATAGGATTAACATTAGCGAGCGGGTGTTTTCGTCTGAGTGAAGTAGCCTCATAAGTAATGCACATTTTGCCAGCTTATTAGAGAAAAGTTCTAACAGGAGCTCAAAATAGAGTTAAAGTTTTAAGGGATAAAAAAGCATAAAACAGTTAAAAAATGACTAAAAAGCAATTTTTAAGAAAAAGATTAAAAAAAGCATTTGCATAAAATTAATGTAGCAATTACTGAACACATTATACCGTAATTTACGGAAGAAACACCACACCCACAATATTCTACCTAATCGAAAAATTAAATATCATAAACGCCTCATATTTTGTAAGAAAAAACAGATAAGCACCAAACTCGAACACTGTAAAATGATGTGGCAAATGACATTAGTTCAGCTTTAATTTTTTTTAAGTGCATGCAAAATTTTGTATCTAACTAGCTTATGCGTAGCAACCCGTTGTGTTGCATTTAAATTGCATGAGGTCTTTTGATTGGTTTTGGAGGAAAGAAATCTGTTTTATTATACACTTGAAAAAAAAAAATGTTGATTTTACAGTATAATACTGGCAGCTGCTGGGGGATGCCAGTATTATACAGTAAAGTCAACAGGGTAAAGGTGTACATTTTAAGTTTCTACCTCTAGGAATTCCAATAAATCGTAATTTAGAATGTTTTTTGCTCATGTCTAAGTATCGAATTTTTTAGAAACCGTTTTTAGCAAGAACTTATTAATCACTATACCAAATTTTAAAGTTTCTAGCCAATCAATTGCATATAAATCGTAATTTAGAATATTTTACCGTTATAAAATATTAGTCTATGTTGGAATGTTGGAGCACAGTCACCGTCATTTTGGCCATCATTACTTTTAAAATCGATTCGATAGTTCAAGAGATTACTCCCTACAAACAAACGTTTCTTCTTTACAATATTATAGTATAGATTTATATATTGAAGAGACATCAGTTAGTATTTATAACTATCCAGATCGGGAAAAAATTATCACGTAAACGCCGAGTTTTTAAGATGGTTCTCAAATAATCTGCTGAACAATGCAAAATTTTCTGACTCATTTTTGAACGCAAAGGTATAAAATTGGCAGACCTAACTATTGAAGAGATTTAGAATCAAAGTGAGTTTTCTATTTTTTCATAAAATTATTTTTCGAGTTATAAGCTATTTGTGTCACATGACAAACCGTTTTTCTCCTTTCTGGCCATCGTGAATTAGGTTCAAAATGCCGACTTTGAGGGCGTTCTGAAAAAACTTCTGCTTTTACCAAAAAATTGAAAACGTGTTTCGATTATAAAGTTTTTGAATAATCAGACCTGCTCATTTCATGCCTTTCCGAACAAAAATGGATTAAAAAATGAAAGTAGCTCCTTTGTATTAGAGAACAGCCTTAAGGTCGCGTTCATCCTTAAATTACGGTAATAGAAATTATTAATTTCGACTTGCTAATTTCGCATGTATTAATGGCGCCAACTCAAATTTCCATATTCTGTTTTGGTTGGCAACACTATACATGTACTAAAAATATATAGAAATAAAAAAGGACGTTTAGAAATTTCTAGGAAAAGGATGAAAGCAAATAAATAATAATACTGAACAATTCTAAATTTACGTTAGTTATTTCGATTAAATTCAGCTATCTTTGGTAAAATTTCAATCTTTCGGCTGTTTTTTTAAATAATTTAAATATCTAGTTCAATAAATTCTCTGTATATACATATCCCAATGTGGGTTACATTATAAAAAGCACAATGACACGTAAAGATGAACGCGACATCTAAATATCTAGGAAGACCAAAAGTTAAACACTCCGTTGCGAATGGCTGTCGTCACTGGATAAACAGGAAGAAGAAATTTGGCTGTTGTTGAAGTCACTGTCAGAGTCTGTCTGCTTTTCTTTGGAACTAATTTCTTTTAGTTTAGCGAGTTTGGCTTGTTGCACCTCTTGAAGTTGCTTCCTTAGTTTGATTCTTCTGTTTTGAAACCTAGAGGAGGGAAAAAAATCAACGATGAGCCTTCAATAATCTGTATTCATGTGTAAAAAAATTTAAAAAATAATTTGTAACATAAAAAAAAACTTTTTTCTATATGGAGATGAACTGTTCTATCATCTTGAAATGTCGCGCGACGCAAAAAATTTCGCAAAATTAGTACGAAAGACACTTTCTATACGTAGAAAAAATAGCATTGAGTTTCGAAAGGATAAATTATTTTTAAGAATGAAAAAACATCTAAACAAGCACTATAAGAGCAAAGCAGGGTAACAGTTCTCAGCTCTTTTTAGCAAGTTGCACTGTTCTTTTAAGAGGCTTACTTCACTCACGCGAAAACACCCGCTTGCTATAAAGTTAATTCTATGGAGAAAATATTTTAAGATATCTCGTTCGCATTTCAATATTTTTAAAGGATTTTTTTTTTTCTTTTTTTATGAGATAGCTGAGGTCTACGCTTTTGAAACGCGTCGTGTTCTTTTGAGTTTTAGAAATATATTCACACACACACACACACACACACACACACACACAAAAAAAAAAAAAAAAAGTGTGCTTTCTTATACAGAAAATCGGAAAGAAGAAACTACAATTTTTTTAGGGTACATTTCTACTAATTTTCATAGTAGATTATAGTTGTTTAGGAATAGTGGTGGGAGAAATAATAAAAAATAAAACAGTCGCTAGTGTTAGCCCTGCTTTGGGGTCCATAATTTCTCTCCAAGAATACAACTGCGAAACAACAACAACAAACATATAATAAACTTATGTAGAAACTTGTGCTTACCAAACTTTCACTTGATTTTCTGTTAGGTTCAGCTCTGACGCTAATTGTATTCTTGCATCTCCGACCATATACTGTGTTCTTTGAAACTGCAGTTCTAACTTTTCCAGCTGATAAGGTGTAAACATCGTTCTGTTCCGTTTAGCTTTTTTGTTGGGGCTTAATCCGTCGTCGGAACTTCTGCAACTGCTTGTGGATTGTAGTTCCAGGCATGGTGGCGACAATCGACAAATGGCTGGATCGCTTGGCATATTGTAAGAATCGGAGGATGACACAGTTTCAACTCCTTGGGGAAATCCTTCATTATCTTGATCATTATCTTAACAAAAAAAGGTGAAAAGGATTTTAAAAAAAGACTAGAAATAGGTATTTAAATTGTAAATCAATTGACACATGAATAATGACAGTTCTACTTCTGGGAATAGATTATTGAGGGAAATATTTAGAAAAAAACCCGGAAATATTGCTTGAGTCAAAGCGGCCTAACCTAGATAATACAAAACACAATTTGGAAAAATTATACGTAAGGCGGTTTTCAAATTCCCAACTCAACAGCGCAAAACTGACACATATTCTGACTCACTTTTAAACGTAAATAGGTACGTGAACGTAAAATAGTCCTTATTAGTGAAGCTATTTGGAATCGAATGGTGTTTTCTCTTTATTTGATAAATAAATTACTTATTGAGTTATAAGCGATTGTTGTCACGTGACGGCCGGTTTTTCTACTTTCCGGCGCTGGCGTGTCTGGAAATTCGGTTCAAAACACCAACTTTAACAGAATTTTCTAAAAGATCTGCCTTCACCAAAAAATATAAACACCATTCGATTATAGTTTTTGAATAAGAATACCTGCCGATGTCATGCGTTTCCGAACAAAAATGAATTCAGAAATGTGTCGAAAATTAGCTCCTTTGGATTTGAGAAAAGCCTTAACGTATATATAATAATAATGATGACGAGACAATAATTTTAAAAACACACAAATTAGTACACCAGCCATTCGAAGCTATTGGAACTCTTTAGCTATTGCAAAATGAAAAATGAACGAATAACTAACAGATGAGCACAACAAAAGGACATGCACATGGATATTAAAAAGAAAGACTATATTCTTTATATATGCTTATTATTATAATTAGGGACAATTAATTAGGAACACTATTATTATGTTTAGGAACAATACAAACCCACAGACTGAATTCCTTCAATCATTTTCAAAGATACTGTATTTTATATTTTATTCTAGCATGTATTTTTTTTTAAATTTTATTATTATTTCCTTAGTCGAGTATCGAGGGGTGAGTATTCAAGCTTCGAATTCTGTCAATTAAAAACAATGGTTTTTGAATATGATTCAAAGGAGCTCAAACGATATTCAAATAAACTTGATACAAACTTCCAGGAATTGTTAAAAAAATTTAATGTAATTCTAAGTGAATATAAACTCTTATTGATATTTTGCTTTAGGAACAAAATATAAACTTGCAGACTAGATTTTTTTCAATTATCCTTCAGGTATTTTCTATTTTATTCTAGCACGTATTTTTATTTTATTTTATTATTATTTCCGCTACTAATCACGTATTGAGGGCCGAGTATCAAAGCTCTGTCTTTTTTCAATTGAAAATAATGATTTTTGAACATGATTCTCTGGAACTCAAACGATATTCAAATAAACTCGTAAAAACTTTCAAACAGTGTCAAAAAATTTTTAATTCTGGGTAAATATAAACTCATCATTTTGCTTTAAGAACAATATAAACCTGCAGTATTGGATGCTTTCAATTCTTTTTAAAGATCCTTCTGGTATTTTCTATTTTATTCTAGCATGTATTTTTATTTTATTCTACTATTTTTCCTTTTACAGTCAGGTATTGAGGGCTGAGTATCAAAGCTCTGACTTTTTCAAAAGAAAGAAAGGGTTTATGAATTATGAATGATTCATACGAGGTCAAACGCGATATTCAAATAAACTCATACAAACTTTCAAAAAGTGTTTAAAAAATTTATGTAATTATAAATGAATATAAGCTCTCATGAATATTTTGTTTTAGGAACATTATAAACTTGCAGAATAGATATTTTATTATTTTCAAAGATTCAATTATTCCTTCAGGCATTTTCTATTTTATTATAGCGTGTATTTTTAAAAGAACGTTGTAAACATAAAGAAAAATGTACTGACATATAAAAGAAAAACATTGAACAATATGTATTATTGATTTTTTTTTTGTGTCTAGATTTTAAAAATAAATTCTAAAATTTAAAAAAGATACCTTATCAAACTGATTTATTATGAAAATATTGTCGTCATCCGCATAAAAATATAAAATAAAATAAAAAAAAGACCCCCCACCACCACCCGGATGACAGTGATATCACTTGCACAGCCTTTTTCGTAAATTACCGTAAAGAAGGGGAATACGGCCCTCGACACGCTGCGAGCTATCCGAGAAGCCAATTTGTCAACTCGAGATACTATACAATAAAATGTTTTGACAAGTTACGTATGACCCTCCAACCTCCATTACAATATTTCTTTTCGGTCAATTGGTTACGCGAGACTGGATGGGGATTTTTATCAGTAGAAAATATTTGAATAAATTAATTAAAAAAAATATTTGATTTAAAAGTGATATATACATAGTATTTTTCCATGTCAAGTAATAATGATAATATAAATAAATAAATAAATATTACATTCGACAACATTTAATTAAATTTATTATCCAACCTTGTAATTAATAAAAGCTGATGCTTTTTCATTGACAAATAAAAAATTCTGAATTTTAAAATAATTTTTTCATTTGTTTAATGACAATGGCCAGTTAGTTAATATTCTCTACTATGACATATTAAATTAAACAATACCGTTAATAGTATTTAAAAAATGATTGTACTATAATTTTACATATAGATGGCAACGCAGTGAATTTTATGCTTTTTTTTTTAATTTAGGGATTAAAAAAAAATATTCGGGAGAACCTGTTGTTGCTCAATATGATTAAGAAATGCAACTATAATTAATATATAATTAAAATCATTCCTACAACTCAACGAAATACGGTAATTTTATTTTTTTTTTAGTTTTTATTTTTTGAAAATATTGCACTATTATAAATATATCTTCATATTTAAAAGTTAACCGCAATTTTGAAAGTTTTATTCGTGATGCGCTTTTATAATGTCAATATTAAACATTCTTATGAAAATAGAAAACAGATAACTGCTAAATTTATGTGACAAAAACTACAGGTTAATTGCTAAAATTGCTGACTATTTGACATGTTAGCAATTAAAATTTCAAATAAGAATTCAATGCCCAACACATAATTAATGACAAATGAAAAATTTTGAAAGCAAATGCGTCATGGAAGCGAAATGTTCGCAAAATTTTGGAAATACTTTCAATTAAAAAAAGTATTAATGATATGTGCAAACTAAATGCAATTAAAAATTTCAATTTAACTTTCGAAGAAATTCATATTATCTAAGCAAACCATTGAATAATAATTAGTGATTTATAAAATATGCGTCGTGGAAGCGAAATGTTCGTAAAATTTTGGAAATACTAACAATTAAGAAGGTAATATGTGCAAACTAAATATAAATTTTTCAATTAGCATTCAAAATAATTCATATTATTATCCATGCAAAGCGTTGGATAATTAGTTATTTATAAAATACAATAAATTAATCAAATAACATTTAAATTTTTGTGAAACAATTCTTAATCAAATAACTTATTTTAATGAACTTTCCAAATATTGACAATTAATTACAAAAGTTTTTAAAACATTATAGTTAAAACCCAATATTTAAAAATAACACTAGAAAGTAAATAAATTTATTTAAATAATAATAAATAAATAAATAAAAATTAAACATAATGTAACAACTAAACAACCTTTAAATATACACTAATTCTAATGGACGTATTTTGACTCTCCACTTTATTTGAAATATAATAACAGTTGAACTAAAAAACCGTTACTAATTAAATAATTTTAATTTAATTCAGCATAATTGTTAATAAAATAAAAATAGGAAGGCGCTAGCTATAAACAACTTCCATTATTACAGTTCACTAAATCGATATAATTCATTACATACATAAAATTAATATTCTTATATTTTCTATAAAATACATATATAAATAAAATTATATTTCAATAAATATGTATTTTTCTTTTTGAAAATCAGTAAAATGTGCACGTAATTAAAAATTTATTAAAATATTTCTTTAATTAAGTAAATTAAATGTAATTAATAAACCTTTTCTACGTTCTATAATAAAGCGAAATACACAAATTATACGAATATTTTTATGTAGCATCAATATTATGTTATTAAATATTAAATGAAAATTTTAATTATACTATTTTTTTAGTCATTTATTGTATTGTATAATGTAAACTATGTCATATTTTTCTTCGTATTATTGCATTAAAAAGATACTAAGCATGAACCACACATCAAAACAATATAACTTAAAATAATAACATTTCAACAATTTTTGGAATTAAGAAAATTTCAAAACATGTATCTCCGAAACATTCAAATACAAAAACTGAAAATAAAAACTCCCAATAATCCCAAAAATCAATTAAATAAAAAACAAATTCCATTGAAAATCAAGAAATGCATCAACAAGAAATCTTAGAAAGAAATTCAGATATCAGAACTAAAACTTCCCTGTGTTTTGCTTTTTCCGTAATGTCCTTGCACTTTCTTCCATTTTGTATCCATCTCTCAATGATAATTTTTATTGGTATTATTATTTTCAACAGAGATCGATAGACATACAACAACAAAAAATGCATTCGTTATTACTCTCATTATTATTTTTTTAATTTTAATTTTGGTATATTTTATTCAAGAGGAAAAAAATATGTCATAATTAATAGTATTCAAACTTTAAGAGGTAAATTTCTTCATCTGGTGATAAATTATTATTTATTAAATTTAATTTTAAGAATATATAGCAAAAATAAATATATATATATTTTTTTACTTAATATGAAAGAGCAACACAAAATCGATTATTTTATTATATTTGTAACCTTCACACAAGTTTTCAAAGTAACTTTTTTTTAGTTGCTCCTTAAAGGTTTCACAATAAATAAATAAATTTAAAAAAAAAACATTCATTAGAAAAATAATGCATTTTGCGAAAGTGTTATGATATATTTTAATTATATATATATACAGGGATCTGTTTAGGTAGAAATTGGGTTTTTGGGAACTTTAAAAAAAAATAACAGGACTTTTCACAAAATTCTTTTTCTTAAAAATAGGCCTTTCACAAAACTTTTCCCTCTCCAAACTTCTTTCACCAACTTAATCATTTAAAAGTAAAATTTGACTGTTACTTTTACATATATAAAGAAAATGTGCTTATGTTACAAACATATATCTCCGTAAAAATGTATAAACAAGAACCTGAATATAACGATCATTTCAAATTCACAAAGTTATGACTAGATTTTTCACAAATGTAAAAAGCTGTTCAGAATTTCGCAAAAACAGGACCCTGGGAGAAAAGTCTGGACAGGCCCCTGATATAAATATATTAAAAAACAAACAAACATATATTTTGATTTAAAGTAAAATCTAATTTAAAGAAAATAGGGTCATTAAAAAAAAAAAAAAAATCTCAGTTTTTCACCCACATTTAGATTCGAGAACAATCAAATAACTTCAGAAATTAAAATAACAATATTTACTTACCGAAACATCCTGACGATGGCATTTGCACAGGTTCAGGAGTCAGTCTCGGTGGTGATAAATTTTCACTCGATAAGTATTCAGCATTATCATCTTGTTCACCATTGTCTTTAAGTCCCAGAATTGCTCTGATGGTGAAAGGCTTTTTTCTTCTCGGATGAGACATTTTCTTCTGGTGATACCAATTCGGATAATAACTATAAACACCACCATGCTGAAGATCCGAGGCAATTTCATTCCACTGATGACCAACAGCAAATCCAGGCGCACTAAACGGATATTGAAACATATTCACTCCGTAATTGTCGTTAAAAGGCTGATACGCAGACTGACTGCATGAAAAAACCTTGTGAGTCATTGATTAACTTTGTAAACAAACTTGACCGTGAAAGAGAAGATGCTGAGGAGAAAATGATACACGTTTTCGCTGTCCTCAAAAAAGTGTCACAGTGTTATACTCAGACAGACCTTTCCGTTAGGACCAATGGGAAGGCAGTCGGGAAGTCAGCCTTGACGCGGTTGGTCAGGGTTAAGTAAGAAGAGGTGGGGTTTTAGTTTCTAAACTGATGTGTTTGAGGCAATTTTTTTAATTGATGGAGTGTCGGAAGGATGAAGAAAGGAAAAAAAAAGTGATAATAGATGTATTAATGAAATGAGAGGGAAAACGTGTTGATGATATTAGGTGTAGTTATTAGATACTATTTTAACTATGTTGTTAATTTTTCAGTAGATCAGTAAAATGCACATAAGTTATGCAGCACAATATATTGATATTTGTCTTTCAAACAAATTTATTATTGTGCGGTTTGTAGTCATATGATTGAAAAATGACAAAAAATATGGAAAAATAATAATTTTTCTTCTTTTTTTTTAATATTTTACTTTTTTTTTCTCTCAAACATATTAGAAATTGTTCTTTCCCTGTTGAAGTTCATGTAATTTGTTTTAATATTAAAGAAATTTACTTGGGGAGGAAAAAATCAAAGCTGTCAATCGACCGATTTTTGTCACAAGTAAAATAAACATATTTTGAACCCGAAATTTTACTTAGTAAATTATATCAAGTAACACACATTTTAATAAATAAATTTTCTGGTGTGGCACATGTTTATTTTACTTGGTGAAAAAATCGAGAGGATGGCAGTTATAAAATTCTAATAATTTCCTAATAGCAAATCTACATTTCTAAACATTGTTTTGTCTCGTCTTCTTTTTTTCGCTTTCCTTTAAATGTTCAGCATTTTTATAGTTCTGTTATGAGACAAGTACAATGCATCGTTAATAAACAATACTACTAATATTTAGTTGCAAGAGCTTATTTGACACTACCAGTTTTACTATAATTGTAATTAAATTATTATTTTACTTATAGGGGGAAAAATACAGATCTATATATTCCCATTCAAATTTAAGACATCCGCATACTATAAAAGAAACACTGTTAAAAATGAAAAATCTAAAACTATTTACGCTCTTTTTTATTTAACTCAACTTGGTTTTTGTATGTTAAAATGGAACTTTATATACCAATTTTTCAATCACTTCTTGATAAGCTAGAATTATAAAAATTACGTAACACAGGTGTGTTTCCGATGACAATATAACATTTTAATATTTTAGTACTTAATTATAAAGCAATAAATTAATTTTAATTAATCAATAAATAATAAAATAAAAGTATCTGAAAATGCATCGCAGAAAAAAGTAAAACCCAATTTGAGTCGAAAGATTTATAGGTATGTGCCCAAATTGGGTCATGCCTGTTTTGGTTACCACTGTGTATCCATTTTGGCCACTGTTAAAAAAAAAATTTCAAAAAAAAAAAAAAAAAAAAAAAAAATACAAATAGAAAATCGGCTTCTATGGTCAGAAAGTTGTCGATCAAAAATAATAATAATAATAAATAAATAAAAGACTTGAGTCGTTGTTTTCTCATAAACAAGGACATTTTAAATTTGAGGATTTTCTTCAATTACATCGTTTTACTTTCAAGCTGTTCTCAAATACCATACTCAACAACGCGAAACTTTCTTTCACATTCCCTGACTCATTTTTAAACGTAAAGGCATAAAATTGGCAGGCCTGACTATTGAAGCTATTTGAAATCGAATGATGTTTAAATTTTTTTTTATAAATATACTTATCGAGCTATAAACTATTGTTGTCACGTGACGACATGTTTTTCTCCTTTCTCGCACTGTTGCGTCTCGAAATTCATTTCAAAACGTCAACTTTGTCAGTATATTTTCTGAAAAATCTTCTGTCTTTATCAAGAAAAAAAAATGGAAAAATCTAATCGACTATATAGTTTCTGAGTCCTGTCAAATGTCATGCGTTTCCGAACAAAAATGAATTCGAAAATGTGTCAGAAAGTAGATCCTTTAGAATACAGCCATAAAAGAAATCTAAAGATTCATTTAGGATCAATCAATTATAATGAATATTCATGCCAGCGAACAAAAAAGTCGCCAAATTTGAAAGAGTTATACTATATGTCTTTTAGATGGACATTTATCCCCTTAGCCAGAACCTCCAAAGAGGCCGAAAAGTAAACATTATTGCTTTCTTCAAAAAACTTTTTTGAGTGCTATTACAAAAACTTGATTCTGGGGGGTTAATAATCTTCCTATATCTGCTTGGGTGGCGTGAGAAACAGACATGACTAATATCTTTGAAGTAAGGTGAAGAAAGAGTGGGTATATTTCAAAATTAAAGTTTAGCAATATTTCCAGGAATACCAGTTGGACTCTTTCTTCTAAATCCGATTCGCAAATGGCTTCGGCTTTTCTATACATAGCCGCTTTTAATGTCTGTCTACGCTGCTATGCCGTATGCATAGTTTTATTAGATCTCTCGATTTTTGAGATACCACTATTCTCGAATAGAAATATTTGCTTTATTTAATGACATAGGTTTGCTATTAAATAATTGCTTTCTTCAAAAAACTTTTTTGAGTGCTATTACAAAAACTTGATTCTGGGGAGTTAATAATCCTCCTACATCTACTTGGGTGGCGTGAGAAACAGACATGGTTATATCTTTGAAGTAAGGTGAAGAAAGAGTGGGTATATTTCAAAAGTAAAGTTTAGCAATATTTCCAGGAATACCAATTGAACTCTTTCTTCCAAATCCGATTCGCAAATGGCTTCGGCTTTTCTATACATAGCCGCTTTTAATGTCTGTCTACGCTGCTATGCCGTATGCATAGTTTTATTAGATCTCTCGATTTTTGAGATACCACTATTCTCGAATAGAAATATTTGCTTTATTTAATGACATAGGTTTGCTATTAAATAATAAGATAGTATTCGGAAATAAGTGGTACTCAAAAAGCAGGAGTTCTGGTAAATATGCGTATTAGAAGTCTGTGTTCTTACATTTGTGGATTTCATTTATAGTTTTGGTTACTTATGTTTTTATATATTTACTAGCTACTCGCCCGGCGTTGCCCGGGCCTGAGATAATAACAATCTCAGAGCAAGGCGTTAACCCCCTCCCTCCCCATACCCGCAAATATAACGAATAATTTGTTCAAGAAAACCAGCTTCACCTACATTAACGCGATCATTAAAAAAAATAAGGATTACATTTTTCTGATAATTAGAACATAACGAAGACGCTACGCTAAAATAGCCGGCAGATGACAACACTTCCCATCCTCAATTTCAGATCTATATCTTAATTAGTTATCTAAATTTTTGCTCATTAGTAAAAATTGGCAATTATTTCCTTTCATTTTTGCAAACTAAATGGAGGGGTCGGCCAGAGAAACAGATCTCTTTGTAGTTCAGTTTTTAATGAAAGCAGATCCCTGTCTGAAACTTTCTGGGATTTGTTTCACTGGCGCCGGCAGATTTTTAGCAGTTTTTTGCATAAATTAAGATAAATTACCGGCCCAATTTTTCAAAAATCTCATAGTCGGATGCAGATTTTTTTTTTTTACATACGCTCAGAAATTTTCAAATTGATATCTTAATTAGTTTTCTTAAAATTCGCTAATTAGTAAAATAATTTTGAATTCGTTCATTTCTGCTTCCGAATCCACAACAGCAGTTCTTTTCTTTAGCCATTTTGATTTAAAAGATCGCATTTTCGATGCGATGTTTAATGATATTCTAATTAATATCTTGAGTAATTATCAAAATATTAAAATTCTGAGACTCAGGTGCACATGGTCAGACCTTCGACTATCCACACCTAAATTTTCAGACTTCTAGGTGGGCTAGATTTTCCTAGCCATCGCCAACAGACACACACACACACAGAGATAGAGAGAGAGAGAGAGAGAGAGAGAGAGAGAGCGAAACTTTATTTTATTAGTATAGATTCTAATTAATATCTTGAATAATTATCAAAATATTAAAATTCTGAGATTCAGGTGCACATGGTCAGACCTTGGACTAACCACACCTAAATTTTTACACTTCTAGGTAGGCTAGATTTTCCTAGCTATCGCCAACAGACACACACACACACACACACACAGAAGCGAACCTTTATTTTATTAGTATAGATATTATAACGCAAAAACATGTCGTGAGTAACGCTGCTGACGTCATATCCGACGGTGGCAACGATGTAAGCAGTCCATTTCCCTTTCTCTGCAAATTTAATTATTTCTCAACATCACGCAATTTTAATTTTTACATTGTCGAATAATTAAAATAAATGTATACTTTCGAATGCAATTTTCTTGAAAACTGTATATCAGTGTTCTGACTTTTCCGGATTTTAAAAATAAGTTTCAATTAAGAATTATTTTAAATCTACATCAAAATAAATGTGACTACTTATTTGCAGAAGATTAACCTATTTGCACTTACAACAATGTAAATAATTCAGCATATGTTTGTTTCCGTGTAATATTCCGTAACTCAGTGGCGCAGCCAGAATTTGGTTCAGATGTGTGTGTGTTGGGGGAGGGGGGGGGGGTGGGGGTTAGTTGAGTAATTGATAGCTAGTCCAGTATTCGCCGCTTGAGAGACTTACTGGTTAATCGAATCACTTTTTTTAAGCAATTAAATCATACTAACTACTTTTAGAATCAACAACTATCCTAAGACGGAAATCTGCCTAACTCAGATTTTCAAGTATCGGCGAATTCATAGAAATACAATAAGCTCTATCTAAGACAGAATACTGTGTATGGCAGAAATTTTTCTCAGTTCCGTTCGATTCCGCCTTAGACAGAATTTACTGTAACCTGAATACTGAAACCTTTAATTAGGTTTCGTGTTTAATCCGCTCTGTGACCATATTGTTGTGCCAGCGCGGATCCAAGACTCCAAGTGTTTTCTTGCATTTTTATATAAACTCTTATAAAACCCTAGGTATATTAACTTTAATTTCTCTGTTTAACGCTAAATTATATTTTCATATCTCTTCATCCTGTACTTTGCAAAACATAATTCTGTTAAAAATAATTTTGTCTACGGGCAATTTGATTTGTTTTTTGGAAACTGAAAAATACGTGACAACCGCTTAAGGGGTTATATAAATATGCATTAAAGGTTCTTCCCCCCTCCCCCCCCCCGCCTCCGCCTTATAATGCTAATATTTCTGATACATTCATAGAGTTATATTTATACAGAAATGCATGAAAATTGTAAACATTATTGCTTAAGCCCCAAAGAATCGTACAACATTTTTCATTTTCCTTTAAATCTGGTTAATTTTCAATTGTATATTGTATCCAATTACTCCCTTAAGACGACGTTTTCATGACTGTGGAGCCCGAAAAATTCGGCGTAAAATGCGAATTTTGAGAACATTTTCTTGTTTTTATAAGAAAATGGAAAACTCTGAACAGATGCCAAGTGTATCTGTTCTTAGTATATGTGAACAGAACGTGCAAATTTTATATTTTTACGAATATACCTGAAAATTTTTTGCATTTACGAATGAAAATGAATTTTGATATATTTCAAAAAATAGCCAATTTCGATTTAAGATATAAAATTTGCTTTGAGTCTATCCCATCGCTTTGCTAAGCAGGCTAATTTGATTCTCCAAAATATTCTTCGAAAATAACCTAAACATGAGCCATATTATCTGGAATAAAACTTCTAGAGCACAATTAATACGCTACGCTCATCATGGTTAAGAAATATTTAAAAAATTTATTAATTTGATTAATATGGAAGTTCTATAAAATAAATATATATAAGTTTGATTATCTCATTTGAAAATACCATATAATATATATATATATAGATAACATTGGTGATTATAACTCATATATATATATCTATTTGCAATATATATAAAAATAAATATATATAGTTTTTATTTTTGTCTATGAATAATTAAAATTAACAAGTATTTTAATTACTGCATTGCATTAATTTGATTGAAAAACAGTAGTAATACTATTAATTATCAACATTATAAATTTTGAGATATTTTGAATTGTTTATGAATTATTTAATTAGATATTTAAATTAATCTATAAATATAAAATATATTTACAATGTAGTATAAATTAAACATTAATTATTTAAAAACAAGTCTAATATATATTTAAGTAGTAGTAAAAATAAAACATTAATTATTTAATAAATGTCTATAATATCAGTGGATTAACACAGCTGGCAGCAAAAATAATTTGAATTAAAATAATATCTCTTTTACATAATATATTCTTGTTAAGAATATCTGAAATGCTGTGCAAGTTGAATTAATTCTGTGTAGATTTATTCATATAGTAGTATTATATTTTATTTGAATTTTGAGTAAAATTACAAGTTAGTATTGTTTTTTAAAGTTTATTTATATAAATAAATCTAATGAATAGTATGTAACTAATAAAGTGGATATTTAACTAAATATTAATTATGAACTATTATAATACCAATAGATGGCGACACTTTACCTTTCAGGTAGTTGTAGATAATATTGTTAATATTATATTTAATTTAACTATAGAGGGAGCTATTGATTGTATATTAATTTTACTTTCAGGAATTAAAATTGGATGGAGTAATATATATTCACGGATATAAATTTGTTATAAGTGTATTAAAACCAGAATTATTTTGAGTGTTTTTGAATCATTTTGTGATTGGGTGTCATTTATGGGGTTGTGTTTTAAAAAAAAAGTGTGCTCTCAACTTGTCTTACAAATCATTTCTCTCAACTCGACTTAGTTAACATGTATGATGCATTGCCATGTGGATGTGAATATTATGTAGACGTTGTGACATTTTAAGGATTCTGTATAATTATTGTGAGTAAAATATTTTATCTACACTTTACGCGTTCATATTTCCAAATTTATTATTTCAAAACTGTTATCTCGTGGTAATTTAGTGAGGTGTTAATTACAGTTTTTTGGATAATCGATGTGAGTGAAATATATTGTATTTTCTTAATGGTTTTTTATTTCCTATTTAAATATTTCCAAATTTTAATATTTCCAATTGTTGTCTGGTAATAATTCAGTGTACCTGGATGATTCTACTGATCTTAGCATTATGCCAGTAGAATTATGAAACACTGAATTATTAATTAAAACACATGTGGGTGCATCCAGGCTGATGAGTACATGTGCATGTGTTTTTCCATGTCCAATTCATATTTAATTCTCATGTGGTCCAATTTTCCATTGTGTATGGTTCATATTTAATTTGTTAATCCATTTGTGTTTACTTAATTGCAACTCCAATTTATAATTTTTTTTTTTTTCCCCTTTCTCTCTATTTCTTTTTTCAATATTATTTTGGTATGAGTAAAATTTGGCCAATTACCATTGAAGCATCAGCTATGGTAATATTATGTTTGCACATGTTAATTATTAGATATGTGGTATTCTGTATACACAGTATCATTGATTATCTCTTTGGAGATTTAAGTAGTATAGAACTTGATATGTTTTTTGAAATTCATAGATATTATAATTATATATATATATATATATATATATATATATATTATATTTATTCAGTTTTGAATTGATGATATATATTAAACTGCATTTTCTCCAATTGCCAATAATTTAAGGCTGAAAAAAAAATCGGAAGAGATGTCTAAAATTTTAAACGTAACACAGAAAGACCAAGGGACTAACAAAGTCATCATTATCTCCCTACTCAATATCAGATAAGCAGAAACCTTCACCTTTTTCACCCAGTTTTAAAAATAACCCATTGATCACTGCTTCCTACTCTCCTTTAAAAAGTTTGCACAAAAGTAAGATGATTAAATGAAAAATCCTTTCCGATGACCTTCGTTGAGATAAATGTTGCAGAAAAACAGATAAATATTGCACTAAATTTGGTGTAACCCTTCTAAAACTCTTGCAGCATTGTTAACAACTCCCAAAAAAGAAAGTGGTGTAGTGAGGGAGGTTTTCCACTAAAAAAGTAAGAGGGGGCAGGCGTTTTTTTAACAACAGAAAAAAAAAATATGGCGAGAAGTCTTTTATAATCCTTCTCTTCCAGATATCCCATCTTATGCTTTTTTTAGAGAAGTGATTGGGGGTTGTTACGCAGTGAAGCTTCTTACCCAAACTCGGCTAAGAAGTTGCAAAATATTTAACTCTTTACGCCCATTCTTACGGGGAAAATGTCATCCTTTAAAAGGCATAAAAATAACCATTTTTCAAATTTAATGGCGTGCAAATTCTTGCTGGGAATGCATTGCTTATTTGGTCGTTTTCAAAAGGTTGTAACATGAAGGGTTAGGGTGTTTCTTATGTCAAGTTCTTTCAAGGAAATACGTACTGAGAAAGAAAAAAAAATTCCTGGAATTTGCCGGATTTTTCCAAAGATTATTCTTGGAATGGGTCAGATGAGTCTTGCTGATCGAGTATAGCCAAATTTTACGATTTGGTAAAAAAACAAAAACAAAAAACAGCTTTTTATTGCTGAAACGTCATTTGAAACTTACTGACCAGAAAAGCGAAAACAGTTGCCGCAAAAAGCATCCGATTAATCTGCAATTAAGTAAGTATGCTGGTGAGGTACCCGTAATTAGCTGTATAGTTTTTGGTTAAATTTTGTTCATTCGCTCGAAAAATATAGAACATTTTCTTTGCTTATGAGAATTCAGATAATTTTAAGTTTACCATTCATTGGAAAAGAAAATGGCACATTTGGATAATTGATTTAAATGTTACATTATGGGTGGTAAAATTTCTCCCGAAGAAATGTACATTTTTATTTTTAAAAATTTCAACAATAAATAGTTGAAAAGCATAGTTGGGGGGCCCTCTGCAATAACAAGGCAAATGGAAAATGGAGTTTTCAGCTGAAAAGTTTTTAAATTTACTTCCAGCATTTTAATTTAGAATGTAACTTCTTTGGCATGCATTCTATTAAGAAGAGTTTTCCTAGCATCTTTTCTTTTCTTATGATAATAAAATTTATATTTCCTTATATGCTGAATAATACATTATACAAAAATAAAAAATGAACACTTATACCTAATTATTATTGCATATCCTATGATTTTTGGTGAAAGAAAAAATATACATTTGAACTCATAATGACTTTTTTTTTTACAACTTTTATCGACACAAAAGTTTACAAAATATGAGGGTTTTTCTTTAAAAAAAAGTCATAATACTGCCCTCAGCCCTGTTATCAGAATTGGGAAATTGAGACAAGTGAGAGTTGGAAAAGTTTCTACAAGCCATGGCGGTTCAAATACGAAATAGAACCTAAGGAAGAGCAAGGTAGGCCAACAAGCCTTCTATTTACATGGTTTTTCAGGAAACAAAGGTAACTCCATACTTCCCTTTTGTTATTGCAGACGGCCCCACAATTGTATGGAATCGTGTTTATAACAGGTCTTAAAAGTTGAGTTTGCTGAAACTTTGGGAATTCTTATATGATAAGAAATATACAAATAATATTGAATTGTGGATTCCAGGATGTTAGATATTGTGTAAATTAGATGAAAATTAAAATATCTTGCAAAAATGACTTTGAGGCCCTGATATGAAGATTCTTACTTAATATTTGTAATGCAACAGAGAGTAAGATGCAATAAAGAGTTTTTTAAAATCGTTAAAAAAAAAAAAAAAAAAAAAGAGAGAAGTTGAATAATGATTTATACTCGTATGTTAGAGACATTACACATATTTGTATTTTCGTGGCTTTCCTACTGAATAAGATAAATGGTATCTAAATTTTTGGAATCATATTTTCTTTGTGTGCACTATGAAAAAATTTTGACAGATGTCCGATTTAATGTTTTTATTGGCATATCTTTATTACGTTTACCCGCCTTTAAATGCATAGCGTACTTTTTCCTAGTGTGAGAAAAAAGAGAAACACTAACAAGCGAAAGTTTCTTTGGACAGAAAAAAGGGTTAAACGGAAAAAGGATTGTAAGAAGTTATTTTTAGCCTGCTTCAAAAAAGGGATGATTTGATACGGTCTAACCCTTTGAATACACATAAAATACATATTTCCACCTGAACATTTTTTTAACTGATATATATCATAAATGTCACCGCCTAATGAGGAAAAAGCAGTAGTTCTCTGCAGTAGCTAACATTTATAATCTATCTAAAGCGAATTTTGTCAGTTCGAACAAACCTATTAGTATATATGTTTCTTTAGCGGACCATTTTCATACAGGAAGGAAGAGACGCATAGATTAATAAATCATAGCTTCTGAATGTCATACGCATTTTTAAGCCCCATATGTATGTATTAGTTACATGGGAGAGAAAGAGAAAAAAAAGATAAATGGCACTTGTATATTCATATTTTTTTCTTTGTAAAAAAAAAAAAAAAAAAAAAAAAATGTATCTTAATTGGATTTACAGAGATGGCTGTGATAGCTAGCGTATACACAGAGTATTTTGAATAACGTGATTGGATACAGTAAAACCTGCGATAACGGAACTTGTCTAGTAAATTATATATATTTTTTTTATTTAGCTTGATTTCTTTGTCTGATAGGCAAATTTTTCTCACCTTTCACTCATTTGATTAATTTCGATTTTTGCATATTTCTTTGGTATTGCGATGGAGAATATTTTACCATTTATACTTACACTAACTGTTTGCATTTTAACTTTTGTAAAAATGCTAATAATATAAGAAAATCTTAAATTTTTAAATTTATAAGAGAATCCTGCCTTAAATGGGATACTTTATTCATATGGTCCCCAGCGAAAGCAAATATACTATGCAACTAAACCTTCTATGACGGAAATCTGTGCACTGATTTTTTTTCCCCGATTCCTATAGTCATTTCGTCTTAGTAGGTTTTAGTAAATTATAATTTTTTTTATTATTATTTAGCTTGATTTTTTTGTCTGATAGGCAAATTTTTCTCACTCCTTTCATTCATTTGATTAATTTCGATTTTTGCATATTTCTTTGGTATATTGCGATGATAACACAATATTTTACCATTTATACTTACAGTAACTGTTTGCATTTTAACTTTTGTAAAAATGCTGATAATAAAAGAAAATCTTAAATTTTTTAGACATGGATTAAGCAAGTTTCTTACTAAAACTGGCAACAGTAAACAACAGTTTTATTTATTTTCATGTAAAGTTGCCTTGAAAATACGAAAAACATTATCATCTATACAAGCATTTGCTAATTTTTAAAATTATTTTCACTAATATTGTAATTTTTTAAATATTGCAAATTTTATAATCTTATCCAGGTGGGAAATAGTAATGTTCTGTAAAGAAAGGCAATTTCAAGTAACCGAAAGTATTTGGATAGATTTGAAATAAATAATCTCCTTATTAGGGGTAAAAATTATTCGAAAAATCATTCGAAGCTTTAAGAATTTAAGGGTCCTCTCCCCTCACCCGAGAAGCCCCGCTCGTTAATGTTAATCATATGGGGCATTATTTTTCTAATATCTTGTTTGCATTTCAATATTTTTAAACGATTTTTTACTTTCTTCTATCTATAATAGAAGAAAGTATTGTAATCGAAATTTTTTTCGACTTCCGGTTTTCGACGGATTTACACGTTTTAGAGGTCAGAGATTCCGAAAAACATGTTTTTACAAAATGTCTGTCTGTCCGTCTGTCCGTCCGTCCGTCTGTCCGTCTGTGTGTCTTCATTGTACCATCTAAAAGTGTATGATGGTATGCTTCAAATTTAACCAAATTTTTTTTCTGTGTTTTTGGCTATGGCAAGCAGGTTCTATCAGAATTTGGGGATATTTCGACGAAAGGGGGCGCTGTGATCGATATTTTTGTTCCATTTTCACTATTGTACATTCTAAAAGTGTATGATATTATGCTTCAAATTGAACCAAATTTTTGTTATATGTTTTTGGCTATGATAAGCAGGTTCTATCAGAATTTGGGGATATTTCGACGAAAGGGGGCGCTGTGATCGATATTTTTGTTCCATTTTCACTATTGTACCATCGAAAAGTGTATGAAGTTATACTTCAAATTGAACCACATTTTTTTTCTCTGTTTTTGAATATGGCAAGCAGGTTCTATTACAATTTGGGGATATTTCGACGAAAGGGGGCGCTGTGGTAGCCATTTAAAGATTTAAAATTAAAAAAGATGTGCAAATTAAAAAAAAAATAGAAATCCTAAAAAAAATTTTTTTTAATGTTCGGCTTTGATCCGGAGAATCCGGAGCAATTTTTGTTTTGCTTCTATCTAAAAAAATGGCTGAAATAGAGCGGTTTGAAATTTTAGGGTGGCTGACATTTTCAAACAAGACAGCAGAATTCATCCATAAACGGGTTTAATTTATGAGTTTTAGTTAACATGGTTTCGGCAAATTTTCTTTCATTGTTGTAACTATTAATTCTATTATATGCTTATCATTATATATTTATATTCGCCAACGTCAAATTCTCGCCAAACTTGGCGGCAGTTGGCGGAATATTGCCAAATTTGGCGACCAAAATAAGTTACCATAAATGAAACCAACTTGGCTGTAGAGAACTAATTTGGCGATATTCTCATTCAAATTCAATGTTGACGAGAATTGAGATTGAATCTTCTTTATTTAGGTTCCACGCATTTGAGCTTCGTGTTTTCCAGTAAAATTAGCTAAAATCATAAAACCAAGGAATAGGGAGGCTATCTGTTCCTGTCCAGAAGGACTTTTCGTAGTTTAGTATACATCGATTGTTCACATCCCTGTAACCCGACGATTCGCAAGCAGCTGACGTACAACAGAATGACGAAAAATATTGATTTTATTGGCGATGTGATAGCGAATTTTGAAGTATTAACATGACTGAGATAGAAGAAAGTTTTGGGATTGGCACATCCGACTAGTTTTCATTGGATAGCTGAAATCAATCTCTATTTTCCGGTTAAACCGATTCCGAAAGTAAAAGTATCCTCGTGAAAAAAAATCCGAAAAGAAAATCGAAAAAGTAATCAACGGCGGAAATTAGAAATTGATCTCGGCTGTCCAATGCAAAAAAAAAAAAAAAAAAAAAAAAAAAAAAGGTTTAAAAATATTGAAATGCAAACGAGGTATTAGAAAAATAATGCCCCATAGGGTTAACATTATAGCCAGCGGGTCTTTTCGCGTGAGGGGAGAGAACCCTTAAATTCTTAAAGTTGTTCTCAAATCTAAACTACCGTATATACTCGTGTATAAGTCGACCCCCCCCCCCCCCAATTCTTAGGTAAGATTTTGAAAAAAATTGAATTTTCATGTTTAAGTCGAACCACATTTTTGGTAGTGTATGTCGAAAAAGGATTTGTAATCGAGGATAAAAAATATATATATATATATAAAATTTCATTAAATTAGTAAAAAAAAAATTTTTTTTTACTTTTTCTGTCAGACTTATATTTATTTTAATTTAACGTTTTAAAACTGAAGAAGCTTAAACTATTTCGAAACCTATTCACATCAATTTAATGATACTTAAAAAGAAACATTCTTTGAAAAATCTATTCAAGCCTTATTTACAAGGGTAAAGAACCTCTTAGACTGCTAAAATAGAGTACATCTGTGTATTGTAGGATTTTTAGGAGAGAAATCTAGAAGCATTTTCAAGTTGAACTCTTTCTAAAAGATGTTTAAAATGTTGAAAGGAATGTCCCTGTATTGAAGGGAATTCTATCCCAATAGAAAATGGGTCAGAACAAGGGACAATATTGTTGAGCTTTTTTTGTCAATCAGAGGGAAATGACCAACTGTCTGCTTTTATCACTCTCTCCAAACTAGATCCGCGGTGACTCCGGTATTTCACACTTCTTCCGGAGTGTGAAATATTCTTTATTTATTTATTCATTTTACTTTCTCGTATATAAGTCGACCCCCCCCCCCCCCCCCCCAATTTCAACTGCCGAATTTTGTCTAAAATTCTTCGACTTATACACGAGTATATACGGTATTTACTTTCTGATATATTCATAAAGTAATTTTCATTCGTAAATGTATACAGTTTGCAAGATTTTTTTTTTCCAGATACAGAAAAATCCAATAGAGTTTCTAATTTTCCTATAAATACAAAAGTTTTTTCTGAAAATAATGCTTGCAAGCAGAGTGAGATATTTCCAGATTGAAATATTGTCCTGACTGAAATATTTTTAGAATATATTAGGCTTTATACGCTAAACGATTTCACTTTATCTTCTAATCTGATTAAAATTAATTGATTTAATTGATCTTAAAAAAAAAAAGAAAAAAAAAAAAAGGTTATTTAATTTTTTTTTTTTTGCTTATAAAGTTGTTATTCTAAGCATAAAATATAATTTACTATTGACGCATCATAAATGTATAAGATTAAACATATACAGGGCGATTCGATACCAGTGCGACAAACTCTAAAAGGTGACAGAGAAAACTGAAACAAACATTTTTGGTATATAAAAAATCTGAGTCCGAATCTGCTTATTCCGTCACAAATACAGGGATTCTCACTCAAAGTCGAATCCGAATTTTCGTTCATAACTTACAGAATATTGAAAATGCTTTACCAATATTTTCACCAGACTTACTTTGTTTCTTATAAAATGGGATAATTTCCCAAAAATTGCCTGAAACGTCCGCGATTCGCGTCCAAACAATGCTAATATAGACGGTCCGTAATTCGGAATATAGCTCACACTCCATATAGGGCACTGACTTTATTACAGTGCACTTCTCACAATATTATCACATTTCATATAGTGAAGTATAAGTTTTTAAAATATAAGTAAAATAACTTCATTATTGTTACAGTTATGAACGAAAATCCGGATTTGCGGCAATCATTAAAAACACAGCTTAGCAGCGCCACCTATTAGGCGATATGCACCCAAACCTAATCAGTAATCTATTTGTTTCATTCTCTAAAAAGAATATGAAGTTTGATAAAATTCAATACATTCAATACTCGTATACATTCAATTCAATACATCATATATTTCAAGTTCTTGAAATATATAAGCTATTACGGAGATTGTTAAACATGCAGCATAGCTGCGCCACCTATTGAGCGATATACCCCCAAATCTAATCACCACCATTTTATGTTAAGCTCTAACATAATTTGAAGTTTTATTAAATTCCGTGCATTATTTCTTGAGATAGCGACCACAGAATTTGTGTCACACACCACAGACTATAATAGACAGGGAGAGTTTTTAAAAAAAAGTCAAATCTTGTTCCCCAAAACATGTAAATACATCAAAAAATGGAGTCAAAAATTTTCACGATTACAATACTTTCTTATTATGTATATAAAGAAGGAAATAAAAAACAAACAAACAAGGTATATAGAGCTGAATAATTTCTTTCGGAAAATGTTTAGTAAAGAAAACTTTTCTCATTTTCCATATTATTATTTTTTTTAAGATCGCAGGAAATATTTTAATAGAGTATATTTTAGGACTACACAACCATTTTGCCTGAAGGTCGTTCACCACAATTTTCAAAAGGTAATCTTCACCCTACTTAATTGCAAAGTTTCTATCATTATATAAGGCACATTATTCTATTCTAAAATCGTGATAGCTTGGTGGCCTGCGGGCCACCGGTTGAGTGTCCCTATTTTACTTCTTTCTATCGCTATACATAATTTCTCCAAGACTGAAATCAGTTCTGATAGACTAAAAGTCTTGCACCCGGTTTAAGTTCTAAAGCGATTTTGGTAGCAGGACATTCACAAAAGAATTAGAGTACCTTTCTCACTTATGAGAAGTAATTTCCGAAATTGGGTTTTCTAAATTGTTTGTTGCCCACACCCATAAAAAAAATAGCACAAAGCGCAAAAAAACTCTAAAAGACGCAATAAAAAAAAAATTACAAAAAAATTTAAAAATTACTGTGCGAATCCCGAATGAACATTATTTTACTAAATTGGGCTAGAAGATTGAAACTGGATTTCTTTTACTAAAGTGGAAAAATCGCGGGCGAAACGGAATTCTTTAACGAATGTCAAAAATTCGGCACTAAACGCGAGAAATCTCTAAATATCTTGGAAGACAAATTGGAACCGAATTCCTTTTACGAATGTAAAAAAATCGCCGCAGAACGAAAAAAAAAAAAAAAAAGAAAAAAAAAAAAGAGTGCTAAAATTGGCATTGAAAATCACATTAGAAATCGCTGAAGACAAAATTTACTATATATTAGGTTAAAAGATTGAAGCCGAAATCCTTTTACGAATTTTTAAAAATCGCCGCAAAACGCGAAAAAACGCTAAAAAATCGCATTAGAAATCTCTACATATTTAAAAATCGAAGAGAACAAAATTTACTACAGTGGACAAAAACATTGTAACGGAATTTTTTCTCGAATTTCAAAAAATCGCCGCGGAACGCGAAAAAATGTTAAAAATTGTATTACAAATATCTAAAAATTCAAAAATCACGGAAGACAAAATTTGCTATATTACACTAATATTTTGAAACCGAATTCCTATTGCGAATGTCAAAAAATCGCCGCGAAATGCAAAAAATCGCCAAAATCCGCATTAAAAATCTTTAAAAATTAAAAATTCGTAGAAAACAAAATTTACTATTGTGGACTAAAGCATTTGTAACCGGAATTTTTTCACGAATGTCAAACAATTGTCTCGAAACGCGAAAAAATGCTAAAAATCGTATTACAAATATCTAAAAATTCAAATATCACGGAAGACAAAATTTGCTATATTATACTAAATGTTTGAAACCGAATTCCTAGTGCAAATGTCAAAAAATCGCCACGAGATGCGAAAAACTGCCAAAATCGGCATTAAAGATCTTTAAAAATTAAAAATATGTAGAAAACAAATTTACTATTGTGGACTAAAGCATTGTAACAGGAATTTTTTCACGAATGTCAAATAATTGCCTCGAAACGCGAGAAAACGCTAAAAATTGCATTAAAAATTGCTAAATATTCAAAATTCGCGGCGAACAAAATTTACTATTATTAGGTAAAAAGTTTGAAACAGAATTCCTTTTACGAATGTCAAAAAATCGTCGTAAAACGCGAAAAATGCTAAAAATCGCATTAAAAATTGCTAAAAATTCAAAAATCGCAGAGGACAAATTTTATTATAGTGGGCTGAAACATTGTAACCAGAATTCTTTCACGAATCTAAAAAAGTCGCCTCGTAACGCGAAATATCGCTAAAATTTGCTAAAAATTCAGAAATCGCGGAGAACAAATTTTATTATATTAGGCTGAAAATTTGAAACCGAATTCCTTCAATTAAAAAATAGTAATACCATTAATTATGGCTTGTTATTTTCAGTTTTTTTTGTTTTTTTTTTTTTTTTTTGTAATTATTGTAATTAGTGTAGTAGAGAAAGCTAACTCTTTATATGTTTCAGTATTATTTCTGAAGTCAATGTAACGTAAAGAGCAAGCAGGTTTACTTACTTTTTCTCGTTTTCTTCCAGTACTTTTCATTTAAAAGTCACTTTAATGTGAAAGTCAGGGGAGTTCCAATGGCTTTGTTACCCTTTCTTTTCTTATTTCACTTACCCTTTTTCGCCTCGGGATAAAACCATGGAACACCTTGTTGAACAAGGCTTATTTGACGTGGATATAATGGACATCCACGCGTCATGAGTTCATTAATTATTTTTCCTCCCGAAATTTACTTAGCATGTGGCTAAAATTCTCAGAACGTTGCAAGACCGTCTTTACAACATAAACATCTGTTATCAGGTGTGTCTTGTCCTGTCCCCGTGTGCCAAAAAAGACTCTGGCGCCGTGCCGTGGCTCCTGCAAAATAAAATAAAATAAAATACATAAAACATCAATTAGATGTTAAAATTTAAAGTTTAAGCCGAAATTGGCATTTTTGCAGGCAACTCTGGGATATCCGTGCAGTTTGTGACCGAAGGCTTTGTGCTTTATACAATTTGGCGGATTTTAAACCATAGTTTCGATTACATTATTTCCCTTTTGATTTCGTTGCAATTTATTCAATGTAAGAATATAAGTAATAAAAATTTAAAAATATATATTGCTAGAGTAGATAAAATTTCTAATTATTTTTTAAACAAAATTATAGATATGTAATCAAAATTATGTAAGTCGAACCTCGTTAACACAAACACTCAAGGGAAAACTTTTTTTGTTCGTGTTAAAAGTAGTTCGTGTTATCCGACATGTTATACATTACATACAACTGGACGGGGCAATCGGAAACAGTTCGTGCTAAAAGTAATTCGCGTTAAACGTGTTCGTATTAACAAGGTTTGACTATATATGTATATTATTTTCTTTTAACTTTGGCTCTATCTTAAGTTTAAGTTTTGTTTTTTGATTAACAACACCAACAATGACAATAATTATTTATTTTTATCCTATGAATAGTCATTATTTTCTTGTTCTGAAATAAAATGAGAATGAAAATCTCTACAAATGTATTCAGTACATTTTTTTTTTCTCAAATAAACGCAATTTGTTATTGCTATTGTTAATTATTGTATTGTTACAATATATTTCTCAAACGCTTAGTATTTATGTTATTGCACTGTAGAAATTAAAACTGTAGTTACTCTTTTCTTATTTTGGTTGTTCCTTTTAGGTAGATTTCGTAATAAAATACTACCTATTACATTCTCCTCTAAGTTACAATTTTTAAAAATTTTTTGCAGATCTACGCCGATCATGACTCCCAGAACCCAAAACCACCTCCAGTTCAAAACTTTATCTATCTATCTATCTATCTATGCCACTTTTTTATGGACACGATAACTCCAATAATTCTGCATAAATCTCTCCCAAACTGATACATAAAATCAAGGGGCATAAAATCTCGGTCAAGTTCGTTAATGGGCAAAATCGAACCAATGGGGGGGGGGGCAGAAATGGAGGGCTTTTTGTGAAAACAGAAAAAACCCCATAATTTCTTAATTATGATACGTATCGAATCCGTTTAAAGTTATTATTATTACTTCTAGGAAAAGGGCCGACAATTTATGTATGACAAATTTTTGATATCATTAAAAATGGTTCAAAGGGGGGGCAGAAGGGGGGGGGGGTTAGAAGAAAAAATTCTTAACTTCGTCAATTCACAAGATCTCAAATCCGTTTAAATTTGTTACAAATCCTCTTAATATTATCTAAAACTTTTATATTGACAAGTTTTTTATAGGACCAATCCTTATAGCAAATAAATAAATAAATAAATAAATAAATCCCTGCCGGCTCCACCTGCAAACAAGTTAGGTTTCGAAGTGGGTGGTTTCAACTGCCGTACATGGCAAAAAGGTAATTTCTTTCGGAATTCACAACAAACAAGCGCTCCACGGTTTGCGTCTTCGAAATCTACCTGTGCCTGTAGGCCGAGCCGTCCGGGATTTTTATTAATTAAAATTGTTCTTTTAATATACAATGTGATATACAACAAGAATTTAAAAATACAATTCAACTTTTTAGAAAAGTCGATAATTGATGAAACCAGTGCCTTATTTAAATTTTTCTGGAAGCTTATGGCTGTTCTTAAATTCAAACCGGCTATTTTCTTACACATTTCTGAATTCATTTTTGTTCGCAAGCGTAAGAAATTGGCATATGATCTTATTCAGAAACTATAAAATCAAATATTTTTTTAACAATCGTATGTAAAAGCAGAGAGTCTTTTAGAAAATGCTATCAAAGTTGGCATTTTGAACCAGTACGGGATTACGAAACAATAAGCTTATTTATAACTCAAAACGTAATTAATTTATCGAAAAAAAAAAAACTGTTCGATTACAAATCACTATAGTAATCATGCTTTCAAGTGTCATGCTTTTACGTTAAAAAATCAGTCTGCAAATGTGCCAGAAAATTTCGCGTTGTTGAGTGATAAAAGAAAAATGTCAACTAAAAACAGAAAGAAGCACTGAAAATCTACAAAATTCAAAGTATCATAACGCAATAATTTTGGGTCGTATAAAATGTAATTTTTTAAATCTCCTTTCTTAGACGCATGGCAACATTTTTTAAAATATAAGTTATAGGAAAAATGAGACATATAAAAAATTAAATTTCATATTTTAATATGTATACAGCCCCTCATAAAAGACATACCATATTTAAAAGTTCTAAATGATTTCTATATTTTTTGTAATTGTATGTATGTTTCCATCATCAGCGGTTTAAGATATAATCGCCAATAATCTTTATTTTGAATTATCTGGGTACTGCAATGTATATTACAGCACATTCAATTGTAAATTAGTGTTTAATACATATGATTCTGTTTATTACTGTCTTCTATCTGTACAATAAAAAAGTATTAGATTCTGGAAAAATTTCGATTTCCGATTTTCCCGAATTTATTCGTTCTGGAAAGTTCTGTACACGATTTGACTGTTTTTACAAAATGTTTGCCCGTGAGTTTGCGTGTCTGCCTGTATGAAACAAATTTTGTGGGCACTTTAACTTACGAAGTACTGGGTAGAATAGAATGAAATTTTATATGAAGTTCTATCCTTATGTGGACTGGTGCTGATTAGTTTTGAGGCAAAATCCTCCGAGAGAGGGTGCCGCAAATTGATGATTTGCTCAATTTATATGTGATGATTGTATCTCTGATGTGTGCAGAATTGAAGGAAACATCAAATTTAAAATCCTCGTGATTAGGAATAGATTGCCATTCAATTCTGGTTGCGATCATCTAAAAGGGGATGCCAGATTTCGATGATTTGTTCCAAATATGCTATGCTTATATCGCTAGTTTAAATGCACAGAGTTCAACGAAACTTCACGCTTATCATTCTCAACATGGGGAATATATTGTGTAAAATACCCATTTGCTGAATCAATGTAATTTCTTGTACTATATTTAAATCATTTATTTGATTTGATTTATTTAGAAGAAAGTTTTGTGATGCCCAACAACATACTAATTTTCAATGAGAAAAGATTTAAAAAGCAATATTAATAAGTTAATAGATCTCCTTTTATATTATTGCTTACTAGATGGAACCCGTCAAAATTTGACGGCAAAAAACTTGATAGTACCATAAAAATAAAATTCATAGCTGCTTTAAAATGTTTGAAACTTTTGCAGAATAATTCAAATAAATAAAAAACCCACTTTGAATTAAAGCTAGGTTGAAGAACAGCAATTGGCTAAGTTTCACTGGCACATGTACTCGCGGAATTTCTTTCATCTGACACATTTAGCGCTGTTGTGCAAGTAAATGGTAAGTGCCCCCTTGGGGAGGGAGAAATGGTGGGATGGACCAAGGAGATGCATAACATGAATAAGCAGTCAAAGACCTTTCAAACGATATGTAACATGAGGGGTGTGTGCAAAATTTTAAAAAGTACCCCCTTGGGGGGGGGGGTAAAGTAGGGGATGGACACGGAACATGCATAATATGATTAAGTGGTCACAGACCTTTCCAACGATATATAACATGAGGGTTGTGTGCAAAATTTAGAAAAGTACCTCTTTGGGGGGGGGGGGCAAAGCGGGGAGATGGACATCAGAGATATGCATATGATTAAGCAGTCACAGACCTTTCCAACGATATATGACATGAGGGTTGTCTGCAAAATTTAGAAAAGTACCCCCTTGGGGGAGGGGGGGGCAAAGTGGGGAAATGGACATTGGAGATATGCATATGATTAAGCAGTCACAGACCTTTCCAACGATATATGACATGAGGGTTGTCTGCAAAATTTAGAAAAGTACCCCCTTGGGGGAGGGGGGGGGGCAAAGTGGGGAGATGGACATTGGAGATGCATAATATCATTAAGCGGTCACAAACCTTTCCAACAATATATGACATGAGGGGTGTCAACAAAATTTAGAAAATTGCCCCCCAAAGGGGGGGGGAAGTGGCGGGATGGACCCCGGAGATGCATAACATGAATAAGCAGTCAAAGACCTTTCCAACAATATGTAACATGAAGGGATTGTGTAAAATTTACAAAAGTACCCCCTTGGGGGGGGGGCAAATTGGGGGGATGGACACCGGAGATGCATAATAGGATTAAGCGGTCACAGACCTTTTTAACGATATATAACATGAGTGGTATGTGCAAAATTTAGAAAAGTGCCCCAATTGGCAGAGGGGGGGGGATGGACCACACAGATGCATAACATGAAAAGGCAGTCACAGGCCTTTCGAATGATATATCATATGAGTGGTGTCAACAAAGAAAAGTCTCCGCCCCGTGTAGGCAAAACATACTCCCCCCCCCCCGCCATAATTATTGATGCGGACTCATTTTTTAAATTCGTTCGCACCCCTCTTCTCCCACAAAATGTTGTGAATTTTAAAAACTCCACTTACGAATTTTTTTATACCAAAAGCACTTATGTCCGTCGTCTGCATGCAGAGTTTTGTGCTTACAGACGCCAGACACAACAACACACACACAGACAGACGTTTACCGACATTAATAGTATAGATGATACTCAGTGCCTACACATTTCACCCTTTATAATTCAGCCAATGAGTTGACGGTTGTTCATTTCCAGAAACGAAACAATAATTCTTTAGGATGAATTTTGTTTGTTTGATACACCGTGGCAGAATGCGTGCAATGCAGCGAAAGGCGTCACAAACTTTTTAGGGCACCTGCAGACTAAAAACATATAATCAATCTTCGCGGGGAAAAAATCCTAGATTTCGTCAAATGATCACGGGAAAAACACTAATTTCATCAAAGGATCATGTAAAACGTGAATTTTGTTAAAAGGCCACAGAAAAACGCGATTTACACAAAAGATGAGCAAATTTTGTCAAAGAATCGCAAAACAGGAAATTTCACCCAAAGATAGCGCTTTCTTGCCAAACTTCGTCTAAAAATTGCGGAATAAAATGTATTTTATCAAAAAATCGCTGGAAAACGCACATTTCGTTAAAGTATCGCGAGAAAAATGCGAATTTCTTCAAAGATTGTTGAAAAAACGCGAATTTCATCAAAGGATTGCTGAAAATTCATGAATCTTATCAAAAGGCAGCAGAGAAAATGTGATTATTATCAAAGCATTGCGAAAAAAGAAAATTTCGTCTAAGGATCACAGAAAAACGCAGATTTCATAAAAGAATCGTGGAAAATAACGCAAATTTCGTGAAAAAAAAAAAATCGCAGAAAAAACACAAATTTCGTCAAATTATCGCTGAAAAAAAAACACGAATTACGTCATAGGATAGCTGAAAAAATTATGAAACTCGACAAAAAAAAGATACAGAAAAAAATGCGAATTTCATTAAAGAATCGCGAAAAAAAATGCGAATTTTGTTAAAGCATTGCGCAAAGAATGTGAATTTTTTGAAAGGTTCGTGTGAAAAATGAAACTGTCTGTATTAAAAACAGCACACACACAAACATCTATACAAACCTCAATACACACAAACATATTATAGGCAGGGCTTGAAATTCAATTTTTCCAAAGACGGGAGTCTCCCTACCAACATTTTTAAATGGAGGGGAGTTGTAATGTTTGGGAGGGAGAAAAAAAATCTTTAAACCCCACTATTCTTTTACGTGCTATTTAAAGAATTACATTAATGCAGACATGACAAAATACCATTGAAAAAATTAAGTCAACTGAGAATGATTATGTAAAATGTTTATTTTTATTATAAAAAAGGGAAGAAAGTTAAGTTTTATATATGCAGTGTATTTTTCAAGTTCCATTAAATGTGTTAGGGACCCTTAACAATTAGGTTGTTAAATAAATTTCTGACTTTAGATTTTACTTGATTGAGATTCACCGATCGATCGTGGAAAAGACGCAAAGTTCATCAATCTGTCGCGGAAAAAACGCTAAGTTCGTCGATCTGTCACCAAAAAACGCAAAGTTCGTTAATCAGTCGTGGGAAAAAAGCAAATTTCATCGATCGATTGCAGAATAAACACAAAGTTCGTCGATCTGTCCCCAAAAAACGCAAGGTTCGTCGATCAGTCGCTTAAAAAACGCAATGTTTGTCTATCTGTCGCAGAAAAAACGCAAAGTGCGTTGATCAGTCGAGGAAAAAAATGCAACGTTCGTTGATCTGTCGCGGAAAAAATGCAAAGTGCGTCGATCAGTTGCGGAAAAAAGCAAATTTCGTCGATCGATTGCGGAATAAATGCAAAGTTCGTCGATCAGTCAGGGAAGAAAGAAAAATTTCGTCGATCGATTGCGGAATAAACGCAAAGTTCGTCGATATGTCCCCAAAAAACGCAAGGTTCGTCGATCAGTCGCTTAAAAAACGCAATGTTCGTCGATCTGTCGCAGAAAAAACTCAAAGTTCGTTGATCTGTCACGGAAAAAACCACAAAGTTCGTCGATCAGTCGCGGAAAAAACACACAGTCCGTCAATCGGTTGCGGGGAAAAAAAATCACGAAATTTATCGTTCGGTTGCAGGTAAATTAAATAATGCAAATTTCTCCAAAAATGCTGAAATTTTTTGGCCGGGAGGCTCCCGCTCATGATCTTTTTTGGGCGGGATTTCAAAATTTTCCGCGCGAATCCCGCCCTGAAATTCAAGCCCTGATAGGTATAGTTTTAATCTGAAATAATATACTGAACTTGAACTAACTTTTGAAAAATCGGGTTAACCCAAATCGAACTTGCAGAAATCTACACTCAGTCTGAAATCGACTCGAACCATAAAGACAGTTAACCCAACTTGCAACAAAAATAATTATTTTCTGTGAATTTTCTGATTTTTTCTTTTCTCAGAAATGCTGTAGTCATTTTGTCCCCCAATTTTGCCCTTTACAATTCAGCCAATGAGTGGAGGGGGCCAAAGGAGCGTTCCTTATCACAAACGAAAGATGAGATACGTTCGTTTGATGTTGTTGTTGAAAATTTATGGATTTCTATTATTAAAGTAATTTTTTCATTTTACCGTATTTATTTTCTTTTTGTGTTGTATGTATTTTGCTACTTTGAATTTTTTTAAACTAACCCTTTTTTTTTTTTTTGGAGAGTGAGAGAGAGAGATTTAATAATTTGGTAACATGAAGTTCAGCAAATTCTTAAAATCCACAAATCGTTTCCAATGTAAACAATGAAATTTACAATTAAGTTGCAAGTGCAAAATTTCAGTTTTTTAAAATTTTCATGTCATTCTGTACACATTTTAATATGTCATTCTGATCATTATACATATTTAGTTATGCATTATTAATTATTTACTTGACCTTTACTTTTAATATTTTAAATATTTCAAACTTACAGCTGAATGTAATTATTAAAACATTTGAAATACTGCATTCGAAAAATGAAATTTCAGCTTAGAAACTCGACAATTAAAAAATTTAAAGTAGAAAAGTACTTATGATATAAAAAGAAGAAAAAAAAATACACCAGAATTTATCTGTATTACGAAAGCGGGAGAAATGATTTTCTGTGCTATACGAAAAGATATCCAAATAACTCAATCATGAACATAGAAATAGGTATCGGTTTTTATGTTCAGGTGCACTCAATCCAAACTTAAAACTTTTAAAACGGTCATTGAATGAATGAAATTCATCTCCGCCTTTCACATCCAGAAAACTTGCTGTGTCGCCAATTATGTTTATATTTTATATATATATAAAAAAATAATAATTCAGGCACTTTTCCGTTATACGGACACCATTGTCGCCAAACATACATACATTTTGGCATAGTATCCGTATAACAGAAAAGTACTAAAGTTCATCGTTTAAAATCACAATAAAATATCATGAAATTTATTGATTAGTTGTGGGAAAATATCGGGGAAATAATGTGTTTTTCGTGAATTTTTTGTTTTGTTAACAATGTGGTTAGAGAGACAGGGAGAAATCCAGAAAACTTGCTGTGTCGCCAATTACGTTTATATTTTATATATATATATATATATATAAATAATAATTCAGGCACTTTTCTGTTATACGTACACTATTGTCGCCAAACATACATACATACATTTACATACATACATACGTACACTATTGTCGCCAAACATACATACATACATACATACATTTTGGCATAGTGTCCGTATAACAGAAAAGTACTAAAGTTCATGGTTTAAAATCGCAATAAAATGTCATGAAATTTATTGATTAGTTGTGGGAAAATATCGGGGAAATAATGTGTTTTTTGTGAAATTTTTTGTTTTGTGTTTAATTGTAAGCATTCATTATAATTTTCAGTGCATTATTAAATTGAAATTTTTGTTTAAAATATGTAAACAAAACAGTGACCAGAAACCTGCACAATTTCTAATATAGATAGATAGATGCATGCATGTAGTACTTTTAATTATTTGGTAAAAATACTGTGATCGTCACTGAGAAAACCTGAATTTAACCTAAAAGTAATTGTCGAATGTTTAAGCTGAAATTTCATTTTACGAATACAGTATTTCAAATGTTTTAATAATTACATTTAGCTGTAAGTTTGAAATATTAAAAGTAAAGGCCAAGTAAATAATTAATAATGCATAACTAAAAGTAATTGTCGAGTGTTTAAGCTGAAATATCATTTTACGAATACAGTATTTCAAATGTTTTAATAGTTACATTCAACTGTAAGTTTGAAATATTAAAAGTAAAGGCCAAGTAAATAATTAATAATGCATAACTAAAAGTAATTGTCGAGTGTTTAAACTAATTTCATTTTACGAATACAGTATTTCAAATGTTTTAATAGTTACATTCAGCTGTAAGTTTGAAATATTAAAAGTAAAGGCCAAGTAAATAATTAATAATGCATAAGTAAAAGTAATTGTTGAGTGATTAAGCTGAAATTTCATTTTACGAATACAGTATTTCAAATGTTTTAATAGTTACATTCAACTGTAAGTTTGAAATATTAAAAGTAAAGGCCAAGTAAATAATTAATAATGCATAACTAAAAGTAATTGTCGAGTGTTTAAGCTGAAATTTCATTTTACAAATACAGTATTTCAAATGTTTTAATAGTTACATTCAGCTGTAAGTTTGAAATATTAAAAGTAAAGGCCAAGTAAATAATTAATAATGCATAACTAAAAGTAATTGTCGAGTGTTTAAACTAATTTCATTTTACAAATACAGTATTTCAAATGTTTTAATAGTTACATTCAGCTGTAAGTTTGAAATATTAAAAGTAAAGGCCAAGTAAATAATTAATAATGCATAAGTAAAAGTAATTGTCGAGTGTTTAAGCTGAAATTTCATTTTACGAATACAGTATTTCAAATGTTTTAATAGTTACATTCAACTGTAAGTTTGAAATATTAAAAGTAAAGGCCAAGTAAATAATTAATAATGCATAACTAAAAGTAATTGTCGAGTGTTTACGCTGAAATTTCATTTTACGAATACAGTATTTCAAATGTTTTAATAGTTACATTCAGCTGTATGTTTGAAATATTAAAAGTAAAGGCCAAGTAAATAATTAATAATGCAAAACTAAATATATATAATGATGATATTTTTTTTTTCATTAATTATTCAGTGAAACTCGTCTTATAAATGTACGCAAATGATTCACATCAAAATCTTAAAATAACAAAGTTTTCTTTCGTGTTTAGCTATGCTTAATAACCAAAAAAGCTTGATTAATACAAAAATTATTTGGTAAAAATACTGTGATCGTCGCTGAGAAAACCTGAATTTAATCATATCACACAGAATTACATATTAAAAGTTTAAAATTAGTTTGTTTACATCGGAAACGATTCGCGGAATTTCGTGCCACGAAATCTCTCTCTCTCTCAAAAAAAGGGTTAGTTATAAAAAATTCAAAGTACTAAAATACATACGACTTAAAAAGAAAATAAATACGGTAAAATGAAAAAATACCTTAATAAAAGAAATCTATAAAGTTTCAACAACCGAACAACCAAATGGAACACATACGCTTCTAGAGAGAGGAAAAAGCCTTCACCTCATTGGCTGGAACATCGCGTCTGAAGATGGTAAAAGCCTCTAGCTGATTAGCTGAATGCTCGCGCATGCGTATAAATAGCATTTTTGCACGAAAAACTAAAAAGCAGGTTAGCTTTAAGTATATGGATTTTGTTTTGTGTGTCAAAGAGTTAGTCAAGTTGTAACAATTTTGTAAATTCTACATTGCAAAAAATAATTGTTGACTTTACAGTATAAAACTGGCACCCAGCTGCCAGTATTATACCGTAAAATTAACAGTATTAAACAGTAAAATAAGCAGTAATACGCTGCCGTGCAAGCAGTAATACGCTACCGCGCAGGGTGCCAGTTTTATATTGTAAAATCAACAATTATTTTTTGCAGTGTACACCTATGTAATATACAGAAGAATGATAAATAACAACGTCGAATATTTCACTGTATTTTCATTTATTGCGCTACTGAAATTAATAGCTCATTTGTGTTTGATTGGATCAATTCTGTCGATTTTTACAATCAACAATCTATTTGTCAAACTTGCATACTCCTGATGAAGGAGTTATGCTTTATCACCCACCCCCTCCCTTCCCATGGAGGAAATAGTTTCACTTATCAATGGTTTCAACATTTCTGTAAGTCATTAGCAGAAGTACATAACAAGGCATTGTTTCTGGGTGTCAATAGGCTGATATTAGAGGCCTCTCCGATAAGCCCTATCTCGAGTGTCTTCGGCAGGCTTCCTTCGGGGGAAGTGGGATAGCCGTCGCCTGGGAAAAGGATATATCCAGTAGTCTCGTCCGACGGTCACCGCTCGCCTTTACCGGACATCGGTCACTCTCTGCACCGTAGGGCACCGATAAATGGAGGAAGTGTATAGAAAGGGCGCTTTCTTCAATTGTTTTCACTATTTTCTAGAATAGTGTGTTAGATAAAATCAAAATTGTATAATTCGAAAACCTTTACGTATTAAGGTGGTTCTCAAATGACCTGCTCGGCAACGCGAAACTTTCTCACTCATTTTTCAATGTAAAGGCATAAAATTGGCAGGCTGGACTATGGAAGTGATTTGGAATCGAATTAAGTTTTCATTTCGGATAAATAGATTACTTATCGAGTTATAAGCGATTCGTGTCACATGACGACAAGATTTTATCCTTTCTCGCACTGCTGCCTCGATATTCGGTTCAAATCTCCCACTTTGACAGTTTCCTGAAATATCTTCTGCCTTTACCGAAAAATGGAAAAATTTCGATGACAAATTTTCTGAATAAGAACACCTGCCAATATCACCCGCTTCCGAACAAAAATAAGAATTAAGAAAGCATGCTCCTTTAGATTAGAGAACAGAAAAACAGAAAAAAAAGGAACATGGGTCTATGCAGGATTTTCATGAGGGAAGGAGGAGATGAAATTGCAGTTTATGTTTATAATGGAATATTATGAAAAATAAAATAAAAACCCTACAATAACATGATGCAATGAAATTGCAATCATCAGTTGGGCCACAATCACAAACAGCTTTTATATTTATTTACATTCTCTCAGTACTTTTTTTTTAATATTCAATTTTTTTTCAAAGATTTAAGGGAGCGGCTCTGCCCTGCACTCCACCCACATGCGTACGCCACAGTACATAATGAAACCGTGGTCTGAAACGAAATATAGGTCAGATCTTTTTGATACACTGACAAAGTTATTTTTATCCGCAAATACCCTAAAATTGTAATTTTTATTGAAGTGCCCCGGAATTCAACAGCAATTTTCATAACAATGTATTAATTACATCTAAAGTTATAATCAATTGCTCCGAGGACTTTACTGGTTTTCCTGTCCCAAAGATTGTCTTAAAACGACAACTTTGGAACATTTTCTAAAAGATCCATTACCTTTATATAAAAAACAGAAACGCTATTCGATTTCTCGGTATCGGAATAAAAATAGCTGCAAACTTAACGAACGAAAACGAGTTAGCGAATGGTGTTTAGAAAGTAAGAACTTTGAGTTTTAGTCCAACTTTTAACCGCTATGAGTTTGAACGTTTGTGTAATGAAAATATAAAATAGTATTCATTATGTGTGCAATGAAACCTCTTTAATATTTTTAGGCATCAATATTAGTATTTTCTATTTTGTTGATGCATTTCAAAAACACGAATAAATAAATATGAATAAATACACTGCAAAAAATAATTGTTGATTTTACAGTAATAAAACTGGCACCCAGCTGCCAGTATTATACTGCAAAATCAACAATTATTTTTTGCAGTGTACACTTCTTGCGGAATCTCTATAGGTATGCCAGCAAATACCTCACTGATTCTAGAATGAATTTCGAAATTGTTATTCCTTACGGACGGATAATCATCGTGAAATATTTTATACATGATACATTACAAATTAAGCTATATCCAGCCATCCTAAATGCTGAGCAGCAATGCTTACGCGTACCGGTTTCTTTTCTTTTCTGTTTTCTTCTGGCGATGGGGAAGAGGATATTATTTGGTAATGGAATTACGGTTCAGAGCAAATTTGTAAAATTTTATTGAAATTACATAAAGTTAAATTTTTTTCAAGTTTTGTTTTCTGCAAGCACAATTAGTACACACCGAGAACTCAAAATAAACACTTACAGCAATTAAAAAATATATAAGGATATTATTTGGAAATTTTTAAATGCTCGGTAACGGAATTACACGAAATCTACTACTTTTAATTCCATTACCAAGCGTTTAAAAATTTCTAAATACATTTATATATATATATTTTTTATTATTGTAAGTGCTTATTTTGATTTTTCAGTGTACACTAATTGTGCTTGTAGAAAACATAATTTATAAAAATTAATTAACTTTGCGTAATTTCAATAACATTTTACAAATTTGCTCTGAACCGCAATTCTGTTAGCAAATAATTGCCCCGAACTAATATTTTTCTTTCGTCTTGATTACAAGTCAAGGGTATGGCTGAATATCGATAGTTCTCTACAATTAACTGTTTCGATAATACAGAGTGGTTCAAAAGTACTAAAAGATTTCAAAGGTTAATAACTTTTGATTTTTTTTTTTCCTTTTGGGATTAAGAATTTGGGCACTTCAGAATTTTTCCATGCTAAGGTAAATTATTCACGGTTGATTTAAAGTTATTTTCAAAATGAATGTTCAATTATTGTAATTTGAAGAGCATAATTGCAGACGTTTTAATACGAGAAACTCTTCTGTGGGCGATCTAACCGTGGAGAAATACAAGCCTTTTAAAAAATTGTTATTTTATTTGAGGATATTTTTATGGAGCATTTTTTTAAACACCACGTCTCAGAGACGTAATGGATTAATGAATTTCCCCATGCTAAGGTAAATTAGTCACAGTTGAATAAAGTTATTTTCAAAAGCAATGTGGAATTATCGTGATTTGAAGAGCATAATTGCAGACGTTTTAATATGAGAAACTCTTCCGTGGAGATAAAAAAATTCAATTTAACGCATTATATTCTTACCACTTCACTTCGGATACATTTATTTATTTATTTAGATTTATAATTTAAATTTGACTCTTCTTATCTTGAAAAAAAAAAAAAAAAAAAACTTTTTAAAAATCTTTCTTTATTTGAGGATATTTTTATAGAGCATTTTTTTTTAAGCATTGCGTCTCAGGGACGTAATGGGGTAATGAAGAAAGACAAAAGTGTCAAAATCCAATTATAAACCCATTTTTTAACTTCTGTGAAATTTGATTAAACTAAGATATATAATTCTGATAGAGATAAACAAACTCCAGGCCACCTTCGATTTTGGAGGATCCTTTAGGTAAAATCGCGTGACAGACGGGACAGAGGGGTGTTCCTTTCTCACGTCTCTCAGGAGTCAGATAATCTAAGCGCTTTCTTTTTCCATCTCATTCACCGTTTTCTATACCGAGAGAGTATCATTGTCGCTTTCGTTTGCTGTCTGTCGGTCTCTCTCTCTTGTATGCTAAAATTCTAGACTGTTATTTTCGTCGCCTTTATTTAGAATGAGTCTATCATCTTTCAACCTCTAATCGCTTTCGCTTTTTTGCTGTCTTTTGTTTGCAGGATCATTTATTCCAAATTTAGAAGGCAAAGCAATTTATGCTTGATAACAAAACAATCTGTCTTAATTTTGCACACTCCTGATTTTTGTATGCTAGCGCCTTCAGAAAGCATTTTATTCATGACACTTTACTTTAGTTCTATGGGTTGAATTCCTCGGCATGGATTGAATTCAGGGATATTCCTCGAGGCAGTTTTAATCTAATTTTCATTACAAATGTAAAAAATGTCCAGAAAATTTAATTGTCCTGCATTTTAATCTAAAATTTAGTTGCTAATTCACAAAATAATATTTTGAAAGCAAAATTCGTATAAAGATTGTCCCTGTCTGTATTTAAGTTTCTACTTGAAATGAAATTACGCATCTTGTAGCCGTCTATCGTCCAAAAAAAAAAAAAAAAAAAAAAAAAAACATGGAAAAAAAAAAATCCCAGAGTGAAATTTTTACCAAACAAAACACTCCAAATTATTTTTACATAAAAGTTCTCAACATTTTCATTTTTTTAGGGAACAGTACACATTCCTTCAGTTTAACATTTTTTTTTTTTCTAATGTTTATTGTTTAGTAGCTTCTTATAATATCCTGCCCGTTAAAATATTACAAATAATCGAAATATATTCGAAATCGAGATACAACCGCAGTCACATAAAAATAAAATAAAATAACATAAATAAATAAATAAAGATGAGTGTTAACATATTTACAATAAAATGATTTAAATATCTCTGCAAATCGGTAATTCATACAAACTGTACTTAATGCAATTAATAATAAAGATGTATATTTATTTATTATTTACATATCGACTAATAAAATGTAGGAACGTTATTGCAATCTATTTAGGTTTTAAAAAAACAAAAGAAAGAAATTCAAATTTGTTTCATGGTCTTTAATTTATCCGGACTTGTCCGTCTAATCAAAATTTATGATTGAAAATGCATTATTCAAAAGTCTAAATTGTTATATAATTGTATATAACTAATTATACTAATACTTCTACATAGTTTTATAGTTGTATTTGTATTGCAACTATGTTATCAGAATTTGATCATTCATATGCATAACACATTAGGCTTTCTTCAACGAATCTAGGGGAAAAAACGTGACAGAAAAAACAAAAGCAGAAAAAATATGACAAGGTAGAAACGTGACAAGGAATTGATAAATACTGATAATATTTTTTTATTATTCAAATTCGTAAATATCGACGGAAAATATTTCTGTTCGCGTATGCGAATGTCAAAAATCAAGTACTAATGTAAATGAGTATTCTCTCGTATGTGAATATTCACACTTATTCAATATTCGCATTCGTAAATATCGACGGAAAATATTTGTATTTGCGTAATTCAAAAATCAAACAGTGATGTAAATAAGCATTGTTTCGTAATATATGAATATTAACAGCTCTTTTAAATAATTCGCATTCGTAAATATTATCGATTAGAAAAAAATCGTACTCGCGCATATGCAAAGTAGTGATGTAAACGAGCATTTTCAAATGCAAATAACACGCCTTTATTCAATATTCGCATTTGTAGACATTAACTTAAAATATTTGTATTCGCCTGGCTGTATTATAAGACTCTATGCCCCGTCTTTTACGTGTCCTGTTTTCTCCTAGTCTCCTTTTTCCGGTCACGTTTTTTCCGCTCCTGTTTTTTCTGTTCCTTGTTTTCCGGTTACCTTCTCCAACAGCGCTTCTTTCTCGTTGGTCTCATCAGGACTCTTTATTACCACAACAAACATAATTAATTATATCAGCCTGTCTTATTTCTACCAGTAATAACTTATCAGAAAGTGCTCCGATTTCCGGTTCATTATCGTCTATTCTATATGAACCTACTGTTGTTTTAATTTTTGAAAGACACGGAAAAAAAGGAGCGATATAACGGAATGTGAGATGTTACTATAACTATACTGTAAAATTTGAAGTAGTCGCAAATGTATTACGTGAAATATACAGAAAAAGAAGCATAGCATTTTTTAATGAAAGTATAAAATGTTAAGACAAATTCTGTAGGTAGTTTTCACCGCAATAAATAAATAAATTTAAAATGAGTTTTAGAAGTGAATTTAGTTAACAAAAATCTACCAATATATTATTTTCTTATTTTCTTCCATTTCTGATTAATTTTCTTTATGAATAAATATTTTTTTCTTTATAATATTTATTTCTTCATGTTTTTGAAGATGCTCATTCTGTTTATATAAAAATTAATGTAGGTCATAATTCATAATTTTTTTAGTATGATTTTAATATAATAATTTTCCTAATTAAAAATATGCTTTAAAAAAAAAAAAAAAAAAAAACATAGAATATGCATGGGTCTAGTCATTTTATCTCATTGTAAATGAAGATTTCAATTAGGATGATTTTTTGGGAAGATATAAATTTGATTAATGAATTTGATTAATAAATTAGATTAATGAATATTGAATAAATGATATTGAATAATGACATTGTTGACATAAATAGTGACATAATTGAATAATAAATAAATTTTATTAATGAATATTGAAACTAGTGACATGATAAACAATATTAAAATACTCAAAAATATCACTGACGCATAAATAATGTTTTGTTTTTCCTGAAGAGGGAGAGTGGGAGTTTATTAAAGGGAAGCTTTGGAATTTTCAATTTACGATGAATAAAAATATTGAAAAACTGAAATATACTGTCGTCAATAGGATATTTTTTTGTTATGATTGTTATATCTGAAAGATACAGCCGCACTTTATTCGCAGATCGTTTACAATAAAAACAAAATCAAGATATCACAAGATTCAAAATAATATCTTCCTTCAGACTGTTTATACAATTTTCGAAACAGGGACCGTTTACATATTAAAAAACTATATCACCCCCCCCCTCTCCCTTCCCCACCGACGCTTCTTGAAAAATTGCAGATCTCAAAAATTTAAATTTTTAGTCTGCGATAACGGAGGTATACAATCGGACAAAAAAAAAAAAAAAAAAAAAAAAAAAAAACGGATTTTCTATATTATTTTATCACGAAATTATCGCAGAGAGATGCAATAGATGCCATTCAACTGCGAATTGTGTTTTATTTCCAAATATGAATGCAGTTTTAGAAATAAGGTTCGCCTTGTATATCGCCTTTGATTTTTTAAATGTTAACATCTGGTTGTTTTGACATAACATTTGAGTTCCTCGGATCAAAGCAGGTCAGAAAAAGATATAGTTTGTATACCATATGTTTTCTTAAATCTTTGTAGAGATATTAACGAAAATATGTTAGGGATTTATCACTAAATTTAGTAATATTAAATTAAGATCTCAAAGGAAAATCGCCCAGAGTCATACGAAATCATCAGAAAAAATTTAGAGAAGAATCTAATTATAAAATAAACTAATTTTATTAAACAGGAAGTTTAATAATATATAAATAATAATATATTTTATAAATATTTTGGAACTTTTTAAAGATTTTCTTTTGTGGTTTGAACAATAGCATGATAACCCTTTAGACCGTTGAAAAAGTAAAGTTTTATCTTGAAGAATAATGATTGGAATGAACTCAAAACTTAGATTACCCATGTTTTTCAAGATTCTCATAATCACAGAATAAGATCATTAATTATAATTAAAATATATACATAAAATGCTTAAGTGATACAAATCGAAACAACAAAAGGCTTATAAAAACCTTTTAATGATTGACATACGTTTCAGCGCGCTCATACGGTTTTGAAACATACATTTCATACAGTTTTAAAAAAGCAATAACAAAATATTAATTTTCACGTTTACAGGTGGCTACTTTCAAGCACCTGTTTTTTACATATATGATCTCGTGATTTATGTTTTCAAGTTTATTTTCAAAAATTTGCGCAAGTACTTTTGTTTATCGTTATATATCTTGAAAATGGCGCCGTATGAGCGCTGAAACGTATGTCGATCATTAAAAGGTTTTTATAAGCCTTTTGTTGTTTCTATTTGTATCTATATTGCATTTTATCTAATATTTTAGATGCTCATTCAGTTTATGTAAAAATTAATGTAGGTCATAATTCATAATTTTTTTAATATTAATTTAATAATAATTTTCCTAATTAGTAATATGTTTTTTAAGAGAAAAAGAACCCTTAGAATATGCGTGGGTCTAGTCATTTTATCTCATTGTAAAGGAACGTGTCAATAGGATGATTTTTACGGAAGATATAAATTAAAGTGTGAAAAGGGCAAAATTTGGAAGCTTTGTTCGGTCTCTCTCTCTCTCTCTGTATATATATATATATATATATGTGGGAAAAGTATAGAAATCAAACCTATTAATTACTTTTTTAATGAATCGCCCCTCACTTTGTATACGGGCCCGATGACACATAATCACGAGTTTAGCAGGGTAGCCAGTTTTATCAGTTTATCGGCCTAATTAATAAAAACACATGGCCTTTTGAACTGACAACCCTTCGGAGATGAGATTTTTCTAATATACTTCTACTTCACTTGCTGCGTGGAATCCATCCTGGATGCAGATATGAAATGCTACTGCCGTATTAATCTTATTTTCAATAAAAGATGCTATATTTAAAATCATCAGAATGCTGTCCTTTTATTAAAAATGCGACAGTATTTCTTAGTCGGCAGGATCTCAGCGGGAAATTCTAATGAATTCCTTAATAGGAAAAAGAATAGCGAAAGAGAAATGGTCATCAAAAAATTATTCGAGATTGGAGAGTGTCTTAAGGTTCCAGATGCCACATCTATCGACATCTAACATCTATTTAACGTGCGGAGAGGCCCCAAAAGGGACTATCCTAAAAAGTCTTCTCTTCAGCTAGTGTTCGACGAAAAGAAAATTGTGCCCGCTTTCGAAATGTTTTTACTCTAAAAACGGCATTATGTGTTCCTATGCAACGTACTTCAAGATAGCATCGATAAGAATTCTGGAGTTCTACGATTTGATGCATTTTGTGTTTTGCCTAGAATTTAGCTTCTTCTTATCGTTGTGGTGGTTCGTATTCTAAATAAGTGAAAGAAACCGTCATTATTCTTCATGCGGAAAATGTGTATTTTTCTTCGCTTTCAACTGCTACCTTTCGGGCGTGATTTATGTGAAATGTGCGCGTCTTCAAAGAGCTTCTCTAATAGTTTGTTTTAGTGCAACGTTCTGCTGTTAATAAGTGATGAAATATATGTGATTTCTTTCTAAAGGATATTCCGAAATCTATACCGATAAGGGAAGAGGAGTCATCGTTATGTGTTTTACTATTTTACTGCGCGAAAAGACAATGTCAATTCTGAAGATATTTTTCTTTACTTTTTTTTAAAGGATTTTTCTTTTTTTTTTTTAAGTGTTTGAGCTCAAAGGGTACCCTAGTATTTATTTATTTTTTAATATCATATTAGTATTTAATATATTTTTATTCTAATTTTATTATGCAATAAAAATTATTATGAATAATTTAAGGTAAGTTTTTAAATAAGTACATTACTCCAGTTATACTGCTTTTATTTTAATTATTTATGAAAACCATGGTTTTGAAGTATAACGAAATTTTTGGTTTAATAGAGTTAATGGATATCCATGATTTATTTGAAAATAAGTAATTCTATTATATAAATCATTATTTTTATGTATGTTATTATTACAATTTTATAAACATGTTTATATTATGTAAAAACTTTAAAATTTTTTTGAAAGATATTTAAATTTTGATAATATATAGATTTTTCAGAAAACTATATTTTAAAATTAATTAAAAAATGGAAAATATTAAAAAGCAGAAAGCCGTTCTTAAGGGAAAAATTACCCGTATAAATAATATCATAAATCCCAAAATAGATGATAGTACGATAACTCTTGACGAATTAGAGGTGTATCAGAAACAAGCAAAGGATATTGATAGTGAGTTAAACAAAATTCGTGAAAACGCGGTTCTCGAAAGCAAGGAATCGGAAACTGAAAATATTATTAACGAATTCGATGATATTGCTCTTAAACTAGACACTTTAACAATAACGATAAACACGTCACTTAATAAAATAAATAAGAGCTTAAACATTCACAAAGGAGAGTCAGGGAATAATAATCCATCTAAAAATTATAATTTAGAGAAAACCATTAACCTTCCCAGATTTGACTTAAAACCTTTTTATGGGGAATCTGATCAGTGGCTCTCTCTTAAGGAGATTTTTATCACAACTATAGATCAAAATTCAGATTTGGGCCCCGTTTCTAAATTACAATACCTCCTAGCTAGCGTAAAGGGTCCTAGCCATAAATTGATTTCTGGATTTCCTCTTTCAGAGGCCAGTTATAAAAATGCATGGGAGACGCTTTGTGCTCGCTACGATAAAACTAAAGATTTGGCCATGGCCCAAATAAGCAAGTTATACAATATAAAAAATATGAAGAATTGTTCCTCATCCCCTAAAGCTATTTTCGACATAATAGATACTTGCAATGAGTCACTTCGAATTTTAGATTCGTTAAAATTAACGCAAAATGCTTTGGTGGAAAATATGATAATTTTTACCATCGTTCAAAAACTAAATGATAATCTCAAAGAGCGATGGGAACTTACCCTTACCCACAATGATATGCCTAGTCTCACGGAATTTCTAAAGTTTTTAGAGACACAAGCCAAAAGTTTGCTAGCATTAGAGAACCCAAACAAAACAGATGTAAGAAATGTAGCTTATTCAAGAGATTCTTACGATAGATCGAAATTCCACAAAATTCAAGAAGGTAACAAATGCGGTGTTTGTTTTGATTCGCACCCCACCCATACCTGCAAAAAGTTATTGACTATGCCTGTAGACAGCAGGTGGAGAACCATCCAATTAAACAAGTTATGTGCAAATTGTATGCGTAGTGGCCATTTTGCAAGTAAATGTCCATCTAAGATGAGTTGTAAAAATTGCCATCGAAGGCATCATACTTTACTCCATAAGTATGATGTACAAGGTAATGCAGGGACAACAATGGCCCACAACTTTGCAATCCATAATAATGAAACTCAACCCCTAAATGCCTATGGGTATTCCCCTGATCAAGGAATGCCCATGAATGCTAAATGACGGTTTATCGTGCCCGGGCACCTCAAATGTGAGAATTACGAAAACCGAAAATACACAAAAACTTGTTATAATGGGGTTAAAGTACCATTTTTATTGGATAGCGGAAGTACCCTTTCCATAATTCCGGAAAATCTAATAGCAGCTTTGGATATGACGTCTATTCAACGTTGCAAGCCTTTTAATGTTAGTCAAACCCAGGGACAGGTCCAGATTTTTGAAAAAATTCAAGTACCCCTCCAAATAGGGAATATCAGGCAAAATAGCACCTTATATCTCGTTAGGTCATATTTGCCGTATGCAATACTGGGAACCCCGGAATTACAAAAATTTCATATCGCGATGGACTTTTTCTCAAATTCTCTGACTCAAGATGGAGTCATCCTTAAGTATGACCAAAACGTTTCCGGTCAAATATCACATAAAAATTCATTTAACCACACTTTAACTTTAGCGGGTGATATGAATTACAAGAAGCCGCTTCGTTCTCCTTCCAAATCAAATCAAGGAATTTTGTCTCAACAGGGGCAGTGTTACCTTGATACTAAAACTCTCTCGGATTATGATGATAAAAATTTTAATTATACTACTGAAGAGAACCTACAATTGGAAGGGCTTCTAAGCGACTTCAAAGATATTTTTGCACGTAATCGATATGATGTGGGTAGAGTCAGATGGGAACCCCAACGAGTAATTCTCACCTCAGAACTTCCTATCTCACTTCGACCTTACCGTGCATCTCCGGGGGACAACGCAGAAATTCAAAAGCAGGTACAAGAGTTATTGGAAGCTAAACTTATTAAAGAATCATGTAGTTCCTATTCCTCTCCCGTTACACTAGCCTATAAAAAAGGAGAAGGTAAAACGCGCCTCTGTATTGACTACAGAAAAATCAACGCCATTACCAAGACAGATTCGGAACCTTTGCCCCGAATAGACTGGCTTTTAGACCGACTTGTCAATGCCAAATATTTTTCTACTCTAGATTTAGCCTCTGGCTACTGGCATGTACCCCTCCATCCTTCAGACACAGAAAAATTAGCCTTTGCGACCAATCAGGGCCTTTACGAGTGGTTGGTCCTTCCATTTGGCTACAAAAATGCTCCGGCTCAATTCGCAAGAGCTCTTAGAAGGATCCTGGATAAACATAAAATCAACTTCGCTACCAACTATTTCGATGATTTTATAGTTTATTCTGATTCCTATGCCGAGCATCTGGCTCACCTAAAAACTCTTTTTAACATTTGCCGACAGGAAAATCTAAAATTAAAATTTTCAAAATGTAACTTTGCCAAAACTCAAATTGACTTCCTTGGTTACAGAGCCGTCCTTAGAGAAAGCGAGGCCGGGTGCAAGAGATTTTGCGAGGCCCTTTACTTCCAAACTGCCCTCCCATTCCCACCAATGGTGCCAATTTAGTTTTTTATTAAATTCATCTACCAGAAATTTCAAATAGTAATTTTTGCTTATTTTAACGAGAGACATTCTGTGATTAAATATAAAGTGAAGGTAATTATTCAGAAATTGTGGTAGATATTTTGAATAAAAAAAAGTGCTAAATTGGCAACACTACTTCCCAAAACGCAATCGCATTGTGAAAAAGCTCGTATATTACATACCCAAAAGCGCACCAAGAATTACGTTTTTTATTTTCGCGGGTGAGCGGGGAGGGTAGTAATTTTTAGTATAGGTCTATATAGACTCGGACCAATTTCGTTTCTTAATACTGGGACTGGGCTCGGGCAATTCTTTTTTCTGCTGATTTGGGCCGGGACGGAAATTCGTGCTGCCCGCGTCATGTCAGAACGGAATTTCTTTTTTTTCTTTGATAAATTAGTGATAATGTACAGTCAGTGTTAAAAGAAATAGAGAGAAAACATCTTCATACTTTTTAATCATCAAATTGCAGCAGATGCGAAAGGTACAGTTTGACTGTGAGTGTGAGTTGTGTCTACTTTTCGAATTTGAATACAAATTTTGAAATAGGAATCGTAGACATATAAAAATTGTATCAACTTTGAATTTTTAAATGCTAACAGCCATAGTTGCCAACCTCCCGATTTTTTCCGTACCAGTATTTTTATGAAAAAATATTTGTTTTATGTAATCGTGCAATTTCTGCTATTTAATAAAGCGAAAATTTATGCATGATTTTACTGGTATTCAAAAAATCGGGAGGTTGGCAACTATGGCTAACACCCATTTTTGACATCATGTTTTAGCTCCTTTGATCAAGATAGCCCGTAAAAAGGCACTGAGCGTATTCTTTTACTTAAATCTTTGTAGAGTTAGATGAGTTAAATGTTTGAAGATATGCTAATGTTAATTTATGTGACAAACTTTTATTTATTATCTTACCGAAAATCAACCCATTGATTTTTTCAAATGCGATATAATGCGTAGACGCACATATATTTCAAGTATTTTGTTCAACTAAAATATATATATATATATATATATATATATATGAATTGTAAAAAATATTAACAAAATACTTAAAAAAAAATTAGGAATTATGATCAATATAAATTTTTACAGAAAATGAACCACAATTATATAAATAAAAACAGGGGTTTGTAAGTATAAAGAGTAAGGGGTAAGGCTAATTCCAATCATTAGTTTTCGACATATGATAAATTTTAATTTGTGATGGCCTAAAGGGGCCGTCTCCTGTTATCAAAGCATCCACAGAAAGAAAATGATAGCTTTTAATTTGAAAAAAAAAATCTGGTATTTTTCTTCCATATAAACTGAGTTTGTTTTACAGTAAAAAATTCTGTATAATTTTTCTGGCAAATAACTGAATGTTCTCGATGCACCTCCTCCTAAGATGTCTTTATTTTTGTAAATTTATGGATAAATTCCTAACATATTTTCTTTTATTGCTCTATGAAGATTTAAGAAAATATATAATAAACAATGTAATTTTCTGAATAGCCCTGTTTCAAAAGACTCAAATATAGTGTCAAAAGTGGGTGTTACCATTTGAAAAATTAAAGTTGGCTCATTTTTTTTTAATATGTAGACGACCTTTATTTCAAAATTGATATTCATATTTGGAATGTAGACAGAATTCTGAGTAGAAAGGTACCTCTTGCACCTCTCTCTGCAACAATTTGGCCATTAAAAAGTGTGGAGGTGTTCTCTCTCTCTCTCTCCTTTTTTTTTTTTTACTTTTTTTGACGATTGTACATTTGTTAATGGAATCTTTAGAAATTTATTTTGGATTAATAAATTTAAAAAATATATTTTTTTAAATCTACCTTTTTTTTCCTTTATAGAGCTTCAAAATTATGACTTTTTTAATCATCCTTTTCTTTCCTTCTAAACTATTTCATTTTAATAAGTCTTCATTTAAATGTAACTGTCTTATGTGATCATTAATATTATAATTCCGTGTACTATGACTTGGAAACATTAATAATTAATTAATTAATTAATATTAATTTCATATAATCTGAAAAATGCTGTACTTTAAAATGTTTGCTTTAAATATGTATGCAATACCTATTCTTTTAAAGAATTTTAACTGTAGGATAATACTGGCTAACGAATATCGGAAATTTTTGTAGGAATTGAGTCGGGTCGGGACTGATTTTAATGATTTTTTTGCTCGGCTCAGGCCTAGATCGAGCGTTTAGCTTTTACACTGGGTCAGGATGGCTTTCTTTGAACCGGGCGGATCTGGGTCTGAAATTTCGGTCCATGTAGACTAGGGGTGCACAACCTTTTTAAGGGAAGGGCCACTTACAAAAATAACTGGGTTGTCGAGGGCCACCATCAGAAAATTTTTGTTTCGAGGAGGTGTGACCAGGGGGGGGGGGGGGATCAGATTTAAAAAAAAATAAATTTTGTAAACATAAATTTGGTAAATTTAGCCCCCTAGGTTCCTTCCTTCCAGTCAACGTATTCAGTTCTGTTGGCAAGGATGTATCAACATTTTACGTTTGTATTTATACAAGAGATATAGCTAAGATTATTTTCAAAGAGTGAAAATACTCCTTGACATTATTTCAAGGAATAGATTTAGCTTTAAACATTGCCAGTGTCGAAAAAAAATTCTGCTTTCATGAATGAAGGTGGAGAGGAGGAGAAACATATATTATTCTAAATTGTACTTCTTAACATATTCGGTCATAAAATGTGGATATCAAAGGGGTGCACAACCTTTATAAGAGGAGGAGCAGTCACAAAAATGACTGGATTGTCGAGAGCCAACATCCATAGGGTGGACAAAATTTTGTTTCGGGCTAGGAGGGGGTCAGCCCAAAAATTTATAAAAATGCTAATTTTAAAAGGAGGGTTAGCTCCATTGACTAGAAATATAAATGGACAGCGGACTAGCAACCCTTTCTTGAAGAAAATATGTCCTTTCCTCCAGCAGGTGTGGAGGAAGAGTATTCTGCCAAACAGGTTTTTTTTCGCGCCAAACTGTCACGGAAATGCCACAGCTCCCGAGAAGAAACAGAGATTTTTCACTTGCGTTTGAGTTTGTCAAGTTTGAGAAAGGGATTACCGCCAGAAAGCGGCACCCTTTCGCCTATTTTTGGCGATGAAAGGGGAAAGATATATTCTTCAAGTCTGTCGGAAGAAAAGAAAGGAGTCTGCTGTCCATTTATATTTCTAGTCAATGGTTAGCTCCCTATACTCAACCACCTCCTTAGTCAGCATAACCCAATTCAGTTGGAAAGGATGGAAAAAACGTGCATTTTTTTTCCATGCGTGATTGACAATATTCATAGTTTTTTCCTAGTAATTGACGAAATTCACGATTACGCACACGTTCGGCGAAATGTGGGGTTTATACGCACCCGATCGGCAAAATTTGCGATTTTTACGCAGACGATCGACGAAATTTACAATTTACATGCACCCGATCAGCAAAATTCGCCATTTATATGCACCCGATCGGCAAAATTCGCGATTTTTACAGACCCGATCGGCAAAATTCGCAATCTTTACGCGTCCGATCGGCAAAATTTGCGATTTATACGCACCCTATCGGCAGAATTCGCGTTTTTTAAAGGGCCCGATCGGCAAAATTCGCGATTTTTACGCATACGATCGACGAAATTTACAATTTACACGCACCCGTTCGGCAAAATTCGCGATTTATATGCACCCGATCGGCAAAATTCGCGATTTCTACGGCCCCAATCGGCAAAATTCGCGACTTTTACGCATACGATCGACGAAATTTACTATTTATACGCACCTGATCGGCGAAATTCGCGTATTATACGCAACCTATCGGCGAAATTCTTGAATTTTCCGCACCCGATCGGCGGAATTCGCGATTTTTACGCGCATAATCGGCAAAATTTGCGATTTCTACGCGTCCGATCGGCAAAATTTGCGATTTTTACGCAGACGATCGGCAAAATTAGCGATTTTTACGCAGGCGATCGGCGAAATTTACGATTTATACGCACCCGATCGGCAAAATTCGCGTTTTATATGTACTCGATCGGCAACATTTGCGATTTTTACGCACCCGGTGGGCGAAATTTGGCAAAATTCGCGATTTTTACGCACCCGATCGGCGAAATTCGTGATGTTTTCGCGTCTGATCGGCGAAATTGATCCGCGGGCCACCAATAATCCGATCGCGGGCCACTTTTGGCCCGCGGGCCACAGGTTGTGCACCCCTAATGTAGACCCCTAGTATGTTTACGTGACATTCGTGAGCAGGTAATCACTGATCAGCCCAGCGTCAATGAAAATTGTACAAAATCAAGCAATTTTTAAAACAATTTGGTGGAGAAAATTGCTAATTCTTTTATGATAATTTAAACAGAAACACAAATGAAAGATAATGGCTTAAATATGATGGCTGTATTTGGCTACGGCGGGACATATACGTCCCACGGGCAGCAGCCCATTCATAAACATACTACTGCCCCTAAAAGTGTTAAAAATATTAAAGATGTTAATATTTTTAATTTCATAAAATAATTTAAAAATAGGAAAAAATATCAGTCAAAATGAATATTTCTCAAAATTTCCTTTTTCTTATGAACCTTTAAAAACTGAACCTTTCTTTATTTTTGGAGACTTTAAATCTTTAGTTTAGTCTTGGGGTATGGAGTACGGGGTTTTAGTTCCCAGTTCTGTTTATGCGATAAGACATACGTATACGCATGGACAGGAACATTGATATTTGTATAATGAAAAGAGAAACTTGATTACGCAAGAATGACAACAAATCGGTGTTGTTACGTTTCATATAGTCCAGTTTATATAGAGCAGTTTATCCAATTCATCATCAGCACCGACCTCTTAGCAATTAGCATTCAGTTCATGCACCTGACCAGATTTGGTAAGCGGCTGGTGCTCCCTAGGCTAGAGTATAACAATGTTTATAGATTTATTCTCTTCTCGAGCGTCCACAACTTGCACAGAACATTTTAAACATTTTAATGACGTCACATTTTATAAATAAGCATGTTTACACATATAAATTTTCATAAAATAAATAATTTCATTATATAACTTACAACAAAATGATAAATATTTAGCTATAATTGATATAATGGATATTTACCTTTTTTTTTCTAAATGCGAGGCCCTTCTAGGCGCGAGGCCCTGTGCGGCCGTACCTGTCGCACACCCCTAAGGACGGCTCTGCTTGGTTATGAAATTAGTAACGGCCAAATAAAACCAGACAATGCTAACACCGAAACTATTAAAAAATTAATTCCTCCAAAAAATGTTAAAGAATTACAAAGGTTCCTTGGGTCTATAAATGTATATCACAAATTCATTGACAAGTATGCTAAAATTAGAACCCCTTTAAATAAATTATTAAAAAAAGATGCACCTTGGGAATGGTCAGAAAAATGTCAACAATCTTTTGAATTGCTTAAAAACGCGTTAATTTCTAGACCTATTTTGAAATTATTTAATCCTAATCTCCCATGCCACCTCTATACTGATGCCTCGAAGAAAGCCGTAGATGCTGTACTAAAACAAATGGATGAAAATGGAGTCCTACATCCCATTGCGTTCCACTCAAGACAACTAAGGCCCTATGAGCAAAATTATGCTATTACAGAATTGGAGTGCCTCGCCATAATCGATGCTCTTGACAAATTTCATTATTACATTCATGGAAAATCTTTCACAATCCATACCGATCATGCTGCTTTAGTATGGCTTAAAAATGTAAAACATTTAACCGGTAGATTATTCAGATGGTCGCTAAAATTAAGCATGTATGACTATACTGTAAAATACAATAAAGGATCAACAAATTTTGAAGCCGATATGCTCTCCAGAAATCCCATTTCATTTCCTGTAAATGCCCACATTCACTTATTAACATTAGATGAAGTTAAAGAACACCAAGAGTTAGATAATGTAACAGGCTCTAAATTCCAAAAAGTTAATGACATTCTGGTAATTCACAAAAAGGGTTTTCAAAAAATTGTCGTGCCTTTCTCATTACGAGAGAAACTATTAATAACTACCCATAAGCAATTTGGCCACCCAGGAATACAAAAAATGCTAAATTTAATTTCACCGCAATACTATTGGAGCAGCATGATTCAGGACATTACTCAATTTGTCAAGCATTGTGAGGTCTGCCAACTCAACAAAAAATCCCATCAACCTAAATTTGGTCTTCTTGAGTCCTTACCACCCGCAGAACAACCCTTCGATATAATATCTTTAGACACAGTAGGTGGTTTCAATTATTACAATTCCTCAAAAAAGTACATGCATTTAGTAATTGATCACGCTACTCGTTATGTTTGGGGTTTTACCTCTAAAAATGTTACGACAGAAGTTTACATTAACATTCTCAAACAGATTTTTGATATCCAGATTCCGAAGAAATTGTTAACGGACAGGAATCCTGCTTTTACAGCGTCCAAACTTCGGAAATGGGTATCGAATCATAATGTAAAAAAATTACTTACTTCATCTCATAGGCCACAATGTAATGGAAAGAATGAACGTGTGAATCAATCAATTTGCACCCGGTTGAGACTTAAAGTTAATTCGTCCCCTTCAAATATCCCGTGGCCCAAACTTCTGAAAGACGTGATTATTGAATACAATAACACACCACACTCCGTCACCAAATATCCCCCTGCATACTTAATGTTTGGCCAATTGCCTTACCCATCAGCATTAGGTAATGAAAATTACTATCCTACAATTGAGGAAGCCAGGAAAGAGGCTTTCAAAAGAACAGGTGAACACCACCTGAAAAACAAGATCCGATATGACTTAAAATTTGTGGAAGCTCCTTTCAAACCTGGTGATCTGGTAATTGCCGAGGAATTTCACTATCCTAACACCCAAAAATTAAGCCCGCCCTTTTCAGGTCCCTATCAAATTATTGAAAAATTGTCTAATGTAAGTTTTCGAATAAATAAACCTAACTGGTTGACAAAGCAAGACAATGAAGTGATCCACGCCTCCAAGCTAAGATACTTTTTGCCCAATGATCAATTTAAATTACATACAACCAACAAATGAAAAGATAGTGTATCACAGGAACTCATATTGGATGATAATTGATCTTTGAGTTTTACATTTTTATGAATATATTATAATTGTGTTTTTGAAAGAGTACAGTCTCCTGGATGATGCCAGGATGTTTTCATATAATCTTGAATTTTTGTATATAATATTGGACATTGCTACACTAATTGCATTGGACTAACTGCAACATTCTGGAATATACTTCCTATTTTGATTATTTTTATTTTTACGTATGATATTTTCACTGTATCTTGCCTTTATTAATACAATTGTTTTTGTCTTGTCCAATTGATTATAGCATCGTATATTATAATATTATTCTTATTATTAGTATTGAAGTTATTATTGTTATGATATATATTAACTATATGAAAGAAATAACTCATCTCCTGCAGCTTACTTAAAAAGAAACCCATTTCCAAATTCTAACGTTACTTTAATGTAAAAAGTGTTTTGTCCTTTTCAGGCGAGTCTAATGTATGGAAGCCGGCCCATCCCCGGAGACTTGTCTGGAAGGGGGGGAAATTGTGGGAAAAGTATAGAAATCAAACCTATTAATTACTTTTTTAATGAATCGCCCCTCACTTTGTATACGGGCCCGATGACACATAATCACGAGTTTAGCAGGGTAGCCAGTTTTATCAGTTTATCGGCCTAATTAATAAAAACACATGGCCTTTTGAACTGACAACCCTTCGGAGATGAGATTTTTCTAATATACTTCTACTTCGCTTGCTGCGTGGAATCCATCCTGGATGCAGATATGAAATGCTACTGCCGTATTAATCTTATTTTCAATAAAAGATGCTATATTTAAAATCATCAGAATGCTGTCCTTTTATTAAAAATGCGACATATATATATATATATATATATATAATACATATATATAAATAGAACCTATATTACACGGTACAGCAAAATATGTTTCAAAAGGCCATGAAAATCGAGAAATTTAAAGTGAGTTCTGGGGTTGGCTGTTTCGTTTTCGTGACGGGTATGGCATTGGCATAGCATAAAAACAAATTTCTGGAGAAGAAAAAAGTGTCCATATGTCCTGAGAAGAATTTCAATGCCGATGAGATAGTTTTTGTATCAACTTCTTACCAATAGCAAATCGCACTAATAGCAATGAAAGTTTGTAAAGGCAAGAAAGAAAATCTAAAGAGCAGATTTCGGTTTTGTTCTGTTGTAATGCTACGTGCACAAAAAGCTAAAACTTTTTAAAACCATTTAAAGTTCTTTTGGGACATCTGCAAGCCACGCTGTTTTAAAAATGAGAAGAAACTTCCATGTCATTATTACAGTAATATTCGTTTCTTTATGACTAAGAAAGTATTTTTTAAGTAACTTAGGAGTTTGACTTGGACAAATGAGCAAAATCGAAAGAAAAATATAACTTTACTTAGATAATGGTGATGTACACTTGGTTACAGCAAATTTATCATATATATTATTTCTCCTGTCAACATCCCTTTTTCTCAGAAAATACGAAATGCAGAACGACGAATGAGATATCATATGAAAGGATTTTGATCAGACTTCTGACATAGCATACTTAGCATTTCTTTAAAATATGTTTCTTGATTAAAAATGACTGTTAATTAAAAATTAAATCGGCATTGTTTTCATCAATGAAATGAAAGGTTTTCCTTAAATTCGTGTTGCCACAAAAAATAAAATACCGCATTATATCATGTTCAATAATAATTAGAAAAATAAATAAATAGTACAAAAAAGATAAAGTATGATTTCTTTGTTCGGGTTAATTTAATATTTAAAATTGAAATTAAAATAAAAGATATGCTTTATTATATTAGAAATGCATTCAATTTATTTTTCTGTGTTTCATGTTTTCAAGAAGCGGATGAGGTCATTTTCTAATGCAGTTAAAATACGATTGTTAATTTTTTTTCACACGCGTGCTTTTTGAAAGAATATCGAGCCTTTAATCGGGGAATCGGGGTTTTATTTAATTTCTATATGTGCGTCATCTGTTGTTATATTTATCATGTTTGTGTATATGCGTACTGTAACGGAGTAATAGTGCATTAACTTATTTAAGGATTATCTTCGAATCGGATATACATTTCTTTAGGATTTACAAAAATTGTCAGTATTTATTTTTTATTACTTATTTTTGCAAAAAAATCATATACTAATATTATTGATTTATGTATATAAGACATTTCTGGAACAGGTTTGTAAAGTCTGAGGAAATGCTTTCATGTGAATTCACTTAATCTCTGATTCAATGCTTCAATTTTTTTTTCTCTTAGTATTGGGGCCTTGGCAAAGTACAGAAAATGACATTGGAGAGAGAAGAAAATAAATTATTTGATCATAAAACACTCACAATGATCAATTTATTATAAAATATACAATGTTGAATTTAATATATAAATCGCACGCAATCTGCTCTGCCGCGTTGCCATGCTAAGCAAAATCTCGCCAAAATCGTCGTATTCCCTAGGCATAAAATCGCTCTTTTGCGCCAAAAAGATACCCCGGTGCGTCTGCAACATCTGTACCTTATTGAAATATACGAGCAGAAGTCAATTGTATATAAATAATATTGGTACAGATATCGCAGACGCACCGGGATATATTTTTGGCACCAAAAAGGCGACTTTATGCCTATGCAACACGACGATTTTGGCGAGATTTTGCTTCGTATGGTAACCCGGTAGAGCAGATTGCATGCGTTTTATAGTATACTAGCCGCCACTGGCGACCAGTTTGGTCTCCCTTAAATGTACGTTAAGCACTGTAACACGTTACTTTTATTCATAATTTTTTTTTTCCGTAATCCTTCGCCAAACCGGAAGATTCTAATAGACAAATCAGAAACTTTTGCGATCATGGTAGCATTTCGCATATTTTTTGTTGTTATGTATTTCGTCTTTCTTGACAAAAACCGCTTAACCAACTTAAGCGTTTATGCTTCCATATCCGTTTGCTTATCAGTCGCAATATGTTTGCTAATGAGGAGATTCTTAAACATATTAAGTAGTTTTCCGTAATTGGATCCATTGCCAAATTGCGTATTTTAGTTAATACGATTTGGTGCATTGAAGTCTATTTTGTGAAAGTCTTTAATGATATCCACATTTACACTGAACCATATTGTTGCCAATATTCTTTTGTTTGTTTGTTTGTTTCTCGCTAACTTTGGCTGTAGACTTGATTACGGAAGATTAGAAAATCTATCATTATTCTCATTTAAAACGTCTTGAATAATGTGACATAATCGGGGTGCATATTATAACACGTAATTTTCGAGTGTAGTTTGGTGAAACATTGAACTTTTGGAAGCCAGTTTTGATAATCACATTCCTTTTAAACCATATTTGCTATCAGCACTTTTGACCCGTGGCGTAGAATCTGATTAAAATTCACGAACTTCCTTCTAGATGCCGGTCTCTGTTCGACTCTGTTTTTCTCTGCTCTCCTATTTTGATATAGTTCAGGAGTTTTCATAACTGCATAATTCCCTTACTTTGGCATTTCTGCTTAATGTCTACTGACTATTAAGATCCGTAACTTGTAAATACGCCACGCCAACATTACCGTCTATAATTCTAATTACAGCAACCCGTTTTTTCTCGCTATATTGCAACTCTATAGTTAATATAGTGCCTCGGTGCGTCTACGACAGCTGTTCCATCAGAACATTTGATTTCAAAATCAAAGTATCGTTTCTAATTTGCACACGCGAAAAATAAAAGCTGGTATTGGCGATTTTAAATATGCTATTGGCGAGATTTGCGCCCAAATAACACAAAAGTACTTAATGATGTTATGTATTTTGTAAATGTATATTAAATTACTGTTTTGAAAGCGATTGGTCATTAATAATGGTAAATATGATTGGTGATTAACAATCATTTTCAGTGGTCTCTCTTCCTTGCACGTATAATACATAAATACCAAATTAACTGACAATTTGTTTCGAAATTTGATTCATTAAATATCATTACAGGAGTTGTATTTGTTTACATTCAGCTTTACATCAAGAAAAGATAAAGAATGAAGTTGAGTTGTATAGCACATAATTATGGTAAACTTTGATTGTGTCACTGGTACGAATTATTTTTTTGAAACCAGGCAGCGCTCCAAAAAATTTTTCACGGAAAACTTACTTTACGAACGATTATCTCCAGGGTTTAATGATTTAATGTTTTAAACCTTCACGACGAATGAATCTTATTTTTTTTTTTTTTTTTTTTTTTTGTTTACTTTCATGGATAGAGAATTTGAACTGCGAGGCTAATTTCAACTGAAGTTATTGAAGAATATATACATAATTGAACGTAAGTCATCTCTCAAATATTAATTTATTTTGAACGATCTTTCTAAAAATGTAACATTTATTAAGTTTTATTCGAAAAAATAATTTTGAATAAAAATGGCCGCCTGGCATATGAAAAAGTGAAGCGGGCATTCCGGAATTGTTGATGACAGTCACATGACTTACGGTTTTATTATAGAGATAATAAAACCGTATGTTTTAAACACTGTATGTTTTATAATGAATTGATCATTGTGTGCGTTTTATAATAAATTGATCATTGTGTGTGTTTTATGATAAAATAATCATTCAGTGTGTTTTATGATAAAAAAATATGTGTCTTTTATAATAATTTAAAAAAAAAAATGGATACTTACGTATTATACGGACCAGGTCAAATACAATTGCGCCAAGCATGGTGCCAATTACCTAATTATAGTAACCCTTATTTTTCGATAAGTGTGTAGTTTATTTATGGTACTTTTCGGTTAGCTGGGGGCCATTGAAATATATATATATATATATGTATATAGTTTTTTACGCTTTTATAGTATCACATCAGTTTGTTTAATACTTTAATATATTTTATTTATTTTGTATTATTTACCATTTTTAACAATGTTATGTATTTAACCAGTGGACCCGTGCTAGGATTTCGCACTGCAGTCTAATAATTTTTAGAAATATCTAATATATTTTAGATGCAGGTTTAAACTTCTAAAGAAAAATTAAGGATACAAATATCTGCAAACAACATTAGTCAAGTCAGAATGTCATCTCATTTATTCATAACAATAAAATCCCATCGAAGATAGAAAAAGGCATGCACGGGGGAAAAAAATGAACTATTGTATTTTAACTGCATTAGAGGATGACGTCATCTTCTTCGGGAAAAATACGGGACGAAGAAAGATAAATTGAAATATACTTAAATTACCATTCAATCTAATATAACAAATCATACCTTTTATGCTACACGAGTAAAATACCACTGCTTCGATCAATCAATAATATTTAATTTCCTCTAATTGTTTCAATTTCAATTTTGGTTTTTAATCATAAATATAAAATAAGCTTGTGAGAAAACGTCACATTTTATCTCTTTTGTACTATTTATTATTTTTTATAATCACTGTTAAGCATCATATAATGCGGTATTTTATTTTTGTGGCAACATTGATTTGAAAAAAGTTTTCATTACATTTTCGAAAATACAATCCAGATCATATATATTATTTCTGTTGTCAACATCCCTGTCAGGTTCTTCTCTCACAGCTGCAAGAGTTGAAAGCTATTCTTAAGGGATTAGCATATTGTATGTATTGTATATGTATCTATTGTGTACCGTTAAAGGCGTCCTTTAGAAAATCTTAATCCGAAGGGTGGCGACTTGGACAGAATGAAAGAAGTATTTCCATTGCAATGTGGTCTTTCAGAGATAAGAAAGCTATTGCACTCTTTTATTGAGGAAGACAGATCCGTCAAGAGGGAGGAAGGGTTGTCAAGGACCCTTGGAAACAGAGGAGAAACCCCGTAGAAAGGAGGGTGTTCGGCAGTTTACGAGAGAGAGAAAGTGGGTTCTAACGTAGGAAGCGAAAGTGTAAGGTCGTTCAGAGTTGGAGCTCTGAGACCGGTGTTGAGTTCGGACGGAGCACCGAAGTGTGAAGGTTGCTCGGGGAATGAGTGCTGAGAGCGGGTGTGAGATGAATAGAAATCTCAGTGTGGAATAAATGAACGTAGTATAACGGTACACGTAGAGCGTTTTCTGTAATTGTTTTGATTTAGTGTTAAACCGGATAATTTACATCCGAGTTTAAATGTAAATAGTGTTAATAAATTGTTACTTTAACTTTAATTGAAAGAGTTAAGTTTTCTTGAATATACATCAAGTATCGTGCCCGATATCACGTATTCATATCGGTGGTGGCAGCATATCAAAAGACCGGATTTATTTCGAAGTTGTGTGGACGGAGAAGTGGAATCCGACAATGTTGGCAGCGACGGGATCTGAATCACCGAAGACCAGTGCCAGTTAACCGTGTTACAGAGAGTTTGTGCCGGATCGCCCAGCGGAAGTGTTCGTGCCCTATCGTTGTAGACTAGTGCCAGATAGCCGTGTTACAGAGAGTTTGTGCCGGATCGTCTAGCGGAAGTGTGTGTGCCCTATCATCGTAGACCAGTGCCAGCTAGCCTTGCTACAGAGTGCCTTGCCGGATCGTCCAGCGGAAGTGCTGGTGCGGTGTGTAGTGTTAGTTCCAGTGTTTGTGTGTAGTGTTTGTGGACACAGTGTTTCAAATTACAGTGATTGTTCCCGAGAGTGCAAGATTTACCCTGTGGAAAAGTGAGCAGAGAATTGCCCCAGCGAATGAAGTACGAGGTAAGGTGTTTTGATCATTTTACTCTACTGACATTCTCGAACCTATTTTTTTTATTTTATTGTGTATAATTGATGGTAATTTGGGTTAATGTTGTGGTTAATTTATGGTAATTTATGTGCAATATAATAATTGGTCTAAATCAAATGAGATATTAACAACCATTTTACACTATTGTTTTAAGAAAAGGATCTTATATTAATTACTAGAAGTGATTTTCTAATTGTTTTAAACGGATAAGATTAATGATTAAAATTAATGCATTTTGTTAATAGTTGGAAGGAATAATTGAAATTTCTTAAATTTAAATTATTATTAAAGTAATATTTAAATTAAGTGATATTGTTTGCTTTAAGTTTGAAATATTGATAGTAAATGAGGAAAGGAAATTTGTGTAGAATTTAAATTAAATTGAAATAACCTTCAAGGAAGAACTGAAGGCCCAGAGAAAAAAAAAAGTGCTGTGATTTACTTTTTAATGTGAGAACTAATTTTGAAATTGAAATATTTTATTGAGATTAAATTTAGGAATTTATGTGTATTTCATGCAAATTTTTGTTAGGTGGATATTTTTATGTAGTGATTGGCATCAGTGTTTTATTCAAATTGCAACGTATCAGTATTATTGTGTAAATTGTATTTTATTATTTATGATAAATTTAAAATCTGTATTACATAATAATCAATTTGAAATTATTGTTACTGTGTTATTGGAAGCAAATTGTGGGGTATCATTGTTTAAGGAAATTTATTATTGTATTATTACTTATTTGAAATATGTTAAATAGTATAATATGTGGAGGTAACTTATGAGGGTAGGATTTGAGGAAGTATTAATTCGATATTGTGCTTAAGTATTATTGTAGGGTGGTAATAATTATCGGTAGAAGGTATGGCTTTCTTACTAAAAATAAAAAGGGTGGATCTTCAGGCGATATGTGAAGAGTTAGGAATTGAAGTTTCGGAAGATGATACCAGGTTTAAGCTTAAGAAAAAGATAGTGGAGAGCGACGAATATGAAGAGGGAGCCGTTATGGAATTATCTAGCACTATTGTTACGGAACGCTTAGAACAAGAAGCGTTAGTAGTAGAACGGGAAAAGTTAGAAAGGGAGGAAAAGTTACAACGAGAAAAGTTAGAAAGGGAGGAAAAGTTACAACGAGAAAAGTTAGAAAGGGAGTTAGAACGAGAAAAGTTAGAAAGGGGGGAAAAGTTAGAACGAGAAAAGTTAGAAAGGGAGGAAAAGTTACAACGAGAAAAGTTAGAAAGAGAGTTAGACCGTGAGAAGTTAGATAGAGAAGAAAGGGCTGAAAAATTGAGATTGGAACATGAGTTAGAGTTGGAAAGGATAAAGATTCAAAGTTCGGCTAATAACGCTAATGGGACTAGAGAATCTAATCATGAGAGTAGCCTAGAGAAATTGATTAAAAGTGTTAAAACTTTGTCTATCAAAGTTCCAGAAGGGACTGAGGGATGGAATCTGTTTTTTAGCAGTTTAGAACGAGCATTCCAAACAAAAAATGTACCGGAAACCCAGCAGGCCGAAATTTTACTAAATATGCTAGGGGATAAGGCCGATAATTTGCTAATATACACGACTAGAGAACAAATTGAGAGTTATGAGAAGTTAAAGGAATTAGTTCTAAGGGAACACGAGCCGACACCGAAGGCGTGTTTGGAAAATTTCAAGAAGGCTAGAAGGAATCAAAATGAAACTCATGTATTATTTGTGTCACGTTTAATAGCAACGTGGGAAAATTACTGTAAGATTAGAGGTGCAGATACGTATGAGAAGGTTAATCAGTTAATTGTCACGGATAAGTTGTTAACTACGTTAGACGAGGAAACCGCGACGCATGTTGGATTAACTCAGCACAGTAATTGGTTAGAAGTTTCTAAAATTGCTAAGGAATGTGATAATTTCTTCGATGCTAAACAAAAATCTTATGCGGTAACTTATAAGGGTTATAAAGGTAAAGAAAGGTATGTTAATAATGAAGATTCTAGAAGGGCAAAAGATGAGGGATTTAGTAGTAATTGGAGACAAAATGGGAATAATGAGGTTAGTCCATTTTTGGGTAGAAAACCGGAATATAAGAAGCCTAACGATGCGATGCCTACCTGCTTCAAGTGTGGTCAACGAGGACATGTTCAGCGATTTTGTACAAAAGGAAATAATGAGGGAAGTAATCAAATTAATAACCGACAAGAACCAAGGGATAGTATCAATAATGTCTCAGTGCGAGGAATTAAAGAATTACCAAGGGGAGCGAGTATGGCAAGAATCGGAGCAAGAGGGAATTGGAGAGCTAAAGTTATTGGAGAGAAGTTAAATAATCTCGAGAAAGTGGAAGTTAGTGTAAATGGGAAGATAACAAAAGGATTGGTGGACTCTGGTTGCCAAATTAGCGTCGTTCATAAAGATTTAGTACCAGCAGAAAAATTAAGAGGGGCTGGTAGCATATATTTACAAGGGATATTTGGTAAGGCAGTGAAATCACCATTAATTCAGTTACCTTTAGCTATTCCAAAACGCGGAGAAACTAATGTAATTCATCAGGATGTACTTTGCACGATAATTGATAATAGTAAGGAACAGGTAATTTTACATCCTGACGTGGCTAATGAATTGTCAGGGTTAAACAACGAGAAATCATTAAGAGAATCGGTAGAAAGGGAATGTAAAGAAGATAGTGGGAATAAAGTGAAAGAAGGGGAAAGGATTAGAAATGGTAATAATAATCGTTATATCGTAAAAACGAGATCGGTAAATTTACAAAGTCATGAGAAGGAAAAAGCCGAGGTAGAGAAAAGTAAGATTAATCAAGTTACGGAAAGTAGTCTAAATGTGTTTCAGGAATCCCAAATGAGTTGTAACGATTTAGAGAAAGCTTGGGAATTGGCTGAAAATGAGAAAGGGTCTTACTATGTTGTAAATGGGTTATTGTATCATAAAGAGAAATTAGTAGATGAAACTGTAGCTCAATTAGTACTACCTAAAATTAGAAGGGAGGAAATTCTAAAACTAGCGCATACCTCCTTATATGGAGAACATCAGACGGTTAAGAAAATGTTAGAAAGAATCGAGCATTCATTTTATTGGGAAAATATGGCGAAGGAAGCTAAAATATATTGCGAATCATGTGTAGAATGTCGATTAACGAGGGAAATGAATGTGAGTAATAAGGAGAAAGAGGAAATATGTCGACCTGCAGTTATAGTTGAGTTAGGGGACGGGAGTAAGAAACTGGTGTATCAAGATGAAATGAGAGCATTTATGGCTAAAAATAAAGTAGTCGATATTGTCTTGGATAGTGACGGGGAGTTTGAAGACTGTAGGAAAGATCTGTTGTTAGACCGAGAACAACCGGAAAATAAAGACAGGAAGGGATTTGAGATAAAAGGGTTAACAAATATTCAAGTTGGGGACATAAAATCAATCTTAAGGAAAAATAAGGAATTATTTATGGGTCCTATCGAACTGGTAGAAATGGAGAAAAATCGGATTGGTCGTAAACCGGAGAGGGGTAAGATAAGGCAGAAATCGTACAATGTCTTTATTACGTACAAAGAGGACTTGGACAGGCAAGTGCCTGATTGGCTAGAGGAAAATTTAATTAGGACATCAGAGGGAGAAGTCAGCCATTCAAGCGGGTGCATTGCGGAAAGGGATGTACCAATTAAGTTAACGAGGAAGGACTGGAGGGAAAAGGTAGTACCGCCTCTAGCAATCTCAGCCTAAGGACTGACATTGAAATGACATAATACTAGTGTAACTTTATTTTTTTTTTGTGTATTTATAATTGTATGTGCATCCTGTGTTTATAAAAGTGTATTAGCATATTGTGTATTTTTTCTGTAGTTATCACATTAGTATATGGTTCATTAGAGATGTCAGTAGTTAAATTTTCAGACACCTTGAAATATTTATGTAATTGTAGTAATGAAGAAACCTATCAAGGAACTGTTGAACTCTTCTCAGACATTACATAGTTTGAGAAAAATTAGCCCCTAAAAGGCATATTTTTCGTTAAGGTGGGGGGTGTCAGGTTCTTCTCTCACAGCTGCAAGAGTTGAAAGCTATTCTTAAGGGATTAGCATATTGTATGTATTGTATATGTATCTATTGTGTACCGTTAAAGGCGTCCTTTAGAAAATCTTAATCCGAAGGGTGGCGACTTGGACAGAATGAAAGAAGTATTTCCATTGCAATGTGGTCTTTCAGAGATAAGAAAGCTATTGCACTCTTTTATTGAGGAAGACAGATCCGTCAAGAGGGAGGAAGGGTTGTCAAGGACCCTTGGAAACAGAGGAGAAACCCCGTAGAAAGGAGGGTGTTCGGCAGTTTACGAGAGAGAGAAAGTGGGTTCTAACGTAGGAAGCGAAAGTGTAAGGTCGTTCAGAGTTGGAGCTCTGAGACCGGTGTTGAGTTCGGACGGAGCAGCGAAGTGTGAAGTTTACTCGGGGAATGAGTGCTGAGAACGGGTGTGAAATGAATAGAAATCTCAGTGTGGAATAAATGAACGTAGTATAACGGTACACGTAGAGCGTTTTCTGTAATTGTTTTGATTTAGTGTTAAACCGGATAATTTACATCCGAGTTTAAATGTAAATAGGGTTAATAAATTGTTACTTTAACTTTAATTGAAAGAGTTAAGTTTTCTTGAATATACATCAAGTATCGTGCCCGATATCACGTATTCATATCGGTGGTGGCAGCATATCAAAAGACCGGATTTATTTCGAAGTTGTGTGGACGGAGAAGTGGAATCCGACAATGTTGGCAGCGACGGGATCTGAATCACCGAAGACCAGTGCCAGTTAACCGTGTTACAGAGAGTTTGTGCCGGATCGCCCAGCGGAAGTGTTCGTGCCCTATCGTTGTAGACTAGTGCCAGATAGCCGTGTTACAGAGAGTTTGTGCCGGATCGTCTAGCGGAAGTGTGTGTGCCCTATCATCGTAGACCAGTGCCAGCTAGCCTTGCTACAGAGTGCCTTGCCGGATCGTCCAGCGGAAGTGCTGGTGCGGTGTGTAGTGTTAGTTCCAGTGTTTGTGTGTAGTGTTTGTGGACACAGTGTTTCAAATTACAGTGATTGTTCCCGAGAGTGCAAGATTTACCCTGTGGAAAAGTGAGCAGAGAATTGCCCCAGCGAATGAAGTACGAGGTAAGGTGTTTTGATCATTTTACTCTACTGACATTCTCGAACCTATTTTTTTTATTTTATTGTGTATAATTGATGGTAATTTGGGTTAATGTTGTGGTTAATTTATGGTAATTTATGTGCAATATAATAATTGGTCTAAATCAAATGAGATATTAACAACCATTTTACACTATTGTTTTAAGAAAAGGATCTTATATTAATTACTAGAAGTGATTTTCTAATTGTTTTAAACGGATAAGATTAATGATTAAAATTAATGCATTTTGTTAATAGTTGGAAGGAATAATTGAAATTTCTTAAATTTAAATTATTATTAAAGTAATATTTAAATTAAGTGATATTGTTTGCTTTAAGTTTGAAATATTGATAGTAAATGAGGAAAGGAAATTTGTGTAGAATTCAAATTAAATTGAAATAACCTTCAAGGAAGAACTGAAGGCCCAGAGAAAAAAAAAAGTGCTGTGATTTACTTTTTAATGTGAGAACTAATTTTGAAATTGAAATATTTTATTGAGATTAAATTTAGGAATTTATGTGTATTTCATGCAAATTTTTGTTAGGTGGATATTTTTATGTAGTGATTGGCATCAGTGTTTTATTCAAATTGCAACGTATCAGTATTATTGTGTAAATTGTATTTTATTATTTATAATAAATTTAAAATCTGTATTACATAATAATCAATTTGAAATTATTGTTACTGTGTTATTGGAAGCAAATTGTGGGGTATCATTGTTTAAGGAAATTTATTATTGTATTATTACTTATTTGAAATATGTTAAATAGTATAATATGTGGAGGTAACTTATGAGGGTAGGATTTGAGGAAGTATTAATTCGATATTGTGCTTAAGTATTATTGTAGGGTGGTAATAATCATCGGTAGAAGGTATGGCTTTCTTACTAAAAATTAAAAGGGTGGATCTTCAGGCGATATGTGAAGAGTTAGGAATTGAAGTTTCGGAAGATGATACCAGGTTTAAGCTTAAGAAAAAGATAGTGGAGAGCGACGAATATGAAGAGGGAGCCGTTATGGAATTATCTAGCACTATTGTTACGGAACGCTTAGAACAAGAAGCGTTAGTAGTAGAACGGGAAAAGTTAGAAAGGGAGGAAAAGTTACAACGAGAAAAGTTAGAAAGGGAGGAAAAGTTACAACGAGAAAAGTTAGAAAGGGAGGAAAAGTTACAACGAGAAAAGTTAGAAAGAGAGTTAGACCGTGAGAAGTTAGATAGAGAAGAAAGGGCTGAAAAATTGAGATTGGAACATGAGTTAGAGTTGGAAAGGATAAAGATTCAAAGTTCGGCTAATAACGCTAATGGGACTAGAGAATCTAATCATGAGAGTAGCCTAGAGAAATTGATTAAAAGTGTTAAAACTTTGTCTATCAAAGTTCCAGAAGGGACTGAGGGATGGAATCTGTTTTTTAGCAGTTTAGAACGAGCATTCCAAACAAAAAATGTACCGGAAACCCAGCAGGCCGAAATTTTACTAAATATGCTAGGGGATAAGGCCGATAATTTGCTAATATACACGACTAGAGAACAAATTGAGAGTTATGAGAAGTTAAAGGAATTAGTTCTAAGGGAACACGAGCCGACACCGAAGGCGTGTTTGGAAAATTTCAAGAAGGCTAGAAGGAATCAAAATGAAACTCATGTATTATTTGTGTCACGTTTAATAGCAACGTGGGAAAATTACTGTAAGATTAGAGGTGCAGATACGTATGAGAAGGTTAATCAGTTAATTGTCACGGATAAGTTGTTAACTACGTTAGACGAGGAAACCGCGACGCATGTTGGATTAACTCAGCACAGTAATTGGTTAGAAGTTTCTAAAATTGCTAAGGAATGTGATAATTTCTTCGATGCTAAACAAAAATCTTATGCGGTAACTTATAAGGGTTATAAAGGTAAAGAAAGGTATGTTAATAATGAAGATTCTAGAAGGGCAAAAGATGAGGGATTTAGTAGTAATTGGAGACAAAATGGGAATAATGAGGTTAGTCCATTTTTGGGTAGAAAACCGGAATATAAGAAGCCTAACGATGCGATGCCTACCTGCTTCAAGTGTGGTCAACGAGGACATGTTCAGCGATTTTGTACAAAAGGAAATAATGAGGGAAGTAATCAAATTAATAACCGACAAGAACCAAGGGATAGTATCAATAATGTCTCAGTGCGAGGAATTAAAGAATTACCAAGGGGAGCGAGTATGGCAAGAATCGGAGCAAGAGGGAATTGGAGAGCTAAAGTTATTGGAGAGAAGTTAAATAATCTCGAGAAAGTGGAAGTTAGTGTAAATGGGAAGATAACAAAAGGATTGGTGGACTCTGGTTGCCAAATTAGCGTCGTTCATAAAGATTTAGTACCAGCAGAAAAATTAAGAGGGGCTGGTAGCATATATTTACAAGGGATATTTGGTAAGGCAGTGAAATCACCATTAATTCAGTTACCTTTAGCTATTCCAAAACGCGGAGAAACTAATGTAATTCATCAGGATGTACTTTGCGCGATAATTGATAATAGTAAGGAACAGGTAATTTTACATCCTGACGTGGCTAATGAATTGTCAGGGTTAAACAACGAGAAATCATTAAGAGAATCGGTAGAAAGGGAATGTAAAGAAGATAGTGGGAATAAAGTGAAAGAAGGGGAAAGGATTAGAAATGGTAATAATAATCGTTATATCGTAAAAACGAGATCGGTAAATTTACAAAGTCATGAGAAGGAAAAAGCCGAGGTAGAGAAAAGTAAGATTAATCAAGTTACGGAAAGTAGTCTAAATGTGTTTCAGGAATCCCAAATGAGTTGTAACGATTTAGAGAAAGCTTGGGAATTGGCTGAAAATGAGAAAGGGTCTTACTATGTTGTAAATGGGTTATTGTATCATAAAGAGAAATTAGTAGATGAAACTGTAGCTCAATTAGTATTACCTAAAATTAGAAGGGAGGAAATTCTAAAACTAGCGCATACCTCCTTATATGGAGAACATCAGACGGTTAAGAAAATGTTAGAAAGAATCGAGCATTCATTTTATTGGGAAAATATGGCGAAGGAAGCTAAAATATATTGCGAATCATGTGTAGAATGTCGATTAACGAGGGAAATGAATGTGAGTAATAAGGAGAAAGAGGAAATATGTCGACCTGCAGTTATAGTTGAGTTAGGGGACGGGAGTAAGAAACTGGTGTATCAAGATGAAATGAGAGCATTTATGGCTAAAAATAAAGTAGTCGATATTGTCTTGGATAGTGACGGGGAGTTTGAAGACTGTAGGAAAGATCTGTTGTTAGACCGAGAACAACCGGAAAATAAAGACAGGAAGGGATTTGAGATAAAAGGGTTAACAAATATTCAAGTTGGGGACATAAAATCAATCTTAAGGAAAAATAAGGAATTATTTATGGGTCCTATCGAACTGGTAGAAATGGAGAAAAATCGGATTGGTCGTAAACCGGAGAGGGGTAAGATAAGGCAGAAATTGTACAATGTCTTTATTACGTACAAAGAGGACTTGGACAGGCAAGTGCCTGATTGGCTAGAGGAAAATTTAATTAGGACATCAGAGGGAGAAGTCAGCCATTCAAGCGGGTGCATTGCGGAAAGGGATGTACCAATTAAGTTAACGAGGAAGGACTGGAGGGAAAAGGTAGTACCGCCTCTAGCAATCTCAGCCTAAGGACTGACATTGAAATGACATAATACTAGTGTAACTTTATTTTTTTTTGTGTATTTATAATTGTATGTGCATCCTGTGTTTATAAAAGTGTATTAGCATATTGTGTATTTTTTCTGTAGTTATCACATTAGTATATGGTTCATTAGAGATGTCAGTAGTTAAATTTTCAGACACCTTGAAATATTTATGTAATTGTAGTAATGAAGAAACCTATCAAGGAACTGTTGAACTCTTCTCAGACATTACATAGTTTGAGGAAAATTAGCCCCTAAAAGGCATATTTTTCGTTAAGGTGGGGGGTGTCAGGTTCTTCTCTCACAGCTGCAAGAGTTGAAAGCTATTCTTAAGGGATTAGCATATTGTATGTATTGTATATGTATCTATTGTGTACCGTTAAAGGCGTCCTTTAGAAAATCTTAATCCGAAGGGTGGCGACTTGGACAGAATGAAAGAAGTATTTCCATTGCAATGTGGTCTTTCAGAGATAAGAAAGCTATTGCACTCTTTTATTGAGGAAGACAGATCCGTCAAGAGGGAGGAAGGGTTGTCAAGGACCCTTGGAAACAGAGGAGAAACCCCGTAGAAAGGAGGGTGTTCGGCAGTTTACGAGAGAGAGAAAGTGGGTTCTAACGTAGGAAGCGAAAGTGTAAGGTCGTTCAGAGTTGGAGCTCTGAGACCGGTGTTGAGTTCGGACGGAGCAGCGAAGTGTGAAGGTTGCTCGGGGAATGAGTGCTGAGAGCGGGTGTGAGATGAATAGAAATCTCAGTGTGGAATAAATGAACGTAGTATAACGGTACACGTAGAGCGTTTTCTGTAATTGTTTTGATTTAGTGTTAAACCGGATAATTTACATCCGAGTTTAAATGTAAATAGTGTTAATAAATTGTTACTTTAACTTTAATTGAAAGAGTTAAGTTTTCTTGAATATACATCAAGTATCGTGCCCGATATCACGTATTCATATCGGTGGTGGCAGCATATCAAAAGACCGGATTTATTTCGAAGTTGTGTGGAAGGAGAAGTGGAATCCGACAATCCCTTTATCTATGCACATACAAAACATACAACGATGAATGAGGTATCATTCCAAAAGTTTTTGAACAGGCTTCTGACATAGTACACTCACATTTCGTTAAAATACGTTGATGGTTTAAAAAAAATTAGTTAATTAAAAATTAATGCTAAAACGTACCAGGAGATAATCTCAAAGATAGCAGTGCGAAAGCTTCGCACGGGTCCTTCTGGTCTAACATAAAAGTAGAATTTTGTCCTTATAACTATACTTTAATTTTACAGCTCAAACATTAAGGCATTGTAAAAAAGAAATTGCCAAAGTAAATTTCGGGCGCCGATTAATAGAATAGACTAAAAGGGCTTTTTCTGACATAAAAATTATGTTTCTGAAACGGTGACTGTGAGATAAGGCATAGTTGGTGTGATATATAGGCTGCCTGGCAAAATGTATCCTCTACCACAATTAAAAACTGTTAGACTGCCTTATACGCATTTCAAAATCAAGCCCAAACGACTGCAGAAGAGTGTACTTATAGCATCCAATATCCCGTTGATATCTGGACCACAGTTACAAAATGATTTAACTTACATACATTAACAACTAATAATTACATTGAATGGATGAAGGACTCGCCATATATCCTGATCTAACTTACGACGGACATTGTTGAAATTTTAATAAAAGAAAGGTAGGCAAACGACAGTGAATGTTAAGATATTATAATTCTTTATATTCTTTAATTCTTTAATATTTACAGGCTTATGATATTGTTTGTTCATCCAATTCGGAAAATTGTGTTCTACTATTAAAACAAGCTCTGTCGAACATTGGAATAAAAAAAAAAAAACATTTATCCCAGGAAAACAATGGGCGAGAATCATTTTATAGAACGCTGAATAATTTTGAAGATTTGGTTTTGAAAAATTTTTTGTCAACTTGAGAAAGCAGGAAAATTTCTGTTTTTTTTTTTTTTTTTTTTTTTTTAAAGTTACATTAATGGTATATAACAGTGTGGAATTTTCAACTATCAGGTATGCAAGATAAATGATAATTTCTTAATAATAAAGACTACAATCTTCAAATTTAATTAATTTAATATTTATCTTATAATAAAATTGTTCATAATGGTATACTGTAGATTAATTATTTATTGACATGTAAGCAGAAACTTAATTTAACTTTAGTAATAATATATAATTTTATGTAATATGTATCCAAATTTAATTTTTTAAATCCGTCATATTGGAATTTGTTATTAACGAACATTTCAGAATAATGAACTTAAACGGTGCTCCCTACAAATTCGTTGTAACGAGATTTTACCGTATATCAACTACATTTTCCAGGCAGTCTTGATCCAAGGAACTCAAATATGGTGTTAAAAGTGGATGTTAGCATTTGAAAACTGAAAGTTAGCACAATTTTTAATATGTAGACGACTCCTATTTCAAAAATTGCATTAATATTACATTATTCCGGGTCTAATCATATCTTTGTTGTAATTTTATTTTATTTCTATCCAGACTGTATATTTTACTTTTTATAAAATATGACGCAGTGTATCGTAATTTATAATTCATGTAAAGGTTTAAAATAATAATAATAATAATAATAATAAAATTTGAAATCTGACTTGAAAAGTTTTTTTGGGTAAAAAAAAAAAAGGCAAAAAGAAAAATTGACTGTTAATTTCTCACCATATTTCAAGGATATTTCAAGGGCATATTAAAAGAATATTTCAAGTCATATTTCATCTTTTTTTTGAAAAGTATCTGTCACACGCCAGCTCTTCTCTTTTGTTCGATCCTTCATCGGCAAAAGCATTAGGCAGCGAAAAAGGTTAGGAATCGATAGAATTGTCCAAACTAATGGCGACGATGCTGGTGGTCTTCCAAGTCACCCATTATGGAAGTTACTTTTAAGTACCCAAAGGACAAATGTACTTTAGGTCCTTTAAATGGGCTGCGGTGTCTTCAGAGAAAGTGTTTCAATGAACTCCGTAAAATCAGCATGTACATAGAGTTACTCGAAAAGTCACATCACAATAGGCATAAAGAAGGATTGGAAAGTCGTGGGAGGTCAGTTTGCAGCACCCACACTTCATTATAACTGACTTAATGATAAAAGAAAACAAGCTACCGGAATCAATAATATCTTTCACCCTGTCAAACTTTTAGGGTGCAAAGGGTGTTGTTGTCCAGTACAATGCCCTTTACCTGTTTCGAAATACAGCGCACTGCTCTATGTTGATGGATTACAGGCCTTTCTCTCTCACTTCTTAGAAAGTAAAAGCGCGTGCTTTGAGGATGGTGGGCACCAAAAGCAGCGGTTTGTGCATAAAGCGTGACTGTGTTGAAAGTTTCTATCATTTATTTTAAATAAGACGTATATCTAGATAAATAAAGATGTAACAGCTTCATTTCTCAATTTTGAGACATTGCCAGCGAGCACCGGCTCATTTATCTTTATGTGAGTTATTTCGGACACCGTTTAATTGATGCAGCCGCTTAATTGGGACACAATATCAAGAAAGAAATCGAAAATATCATTAAGGTGGTTTTCAAATGACCTTCTCAGCAACGCGTAATTTTAAGACACATTTTCTGATTCATTTTAAAGCGTAAAGACGTAAAATTGACTGGCCTGACTATTGAAGCGATTTGGAAGCGAAATGAGTTTTCCATTTTTTGATAAATAAATTACTTATCGAGTTATAAATGATTCGTGTCAGGTGACGATCAATTTTTCTTCTTTCTCTCGCTGTCACGTCCGAAAATTTGGTTCAAAACGCCAACTTTGTCAGTATTTATTGAAAGATTTTTTGCGTTTATCAAAAAATTGAAAACGTCTTTTGATTACACAGTTTCTGAGTAACAACACCTGCCCTATTTATGATAATAAAATGTATTGAACAGGGAGTTAAGTGTTTTTTCGGTTTGGTTTTCAATCAAATGTGTCCTGAAATTGTCCTGAAATATCGTAAAAAGTATGTCCTGAAATATTTCCTGGGCTAGTACTACCCCTGAAAATGAATTAAAAAATATGTCTGAAAATAGCCCCTTTGGATTTGAGAAAAGCGTTGACTTTACTTCTGATAACTGGGACAGCTGCTTTATCAGTACAATAGTACTAGAACCAATGTTTTCCCCAACATTTGCAAAAGTGTAAAAAAGAAAGAAGATAGAAGATGACTTATTATTTACTGAATAAAGCACCCGGTGGAAGTAGGAATATTAATGAAGCTGATTGATTATTATATATAATAATAAATAAAATAAAAGTGCACTTAATTTAACCTTATTATTCCTGGCATCATAATTTATTCTGGTCAGAAAATGGAGTCGCATATATATACCTAAGATACATTAAGATTTATGAAACAGAGAAAAACCAATTCAAGAGAGCCCTTTTCTTTTTTGAAAATTTTATCGGTAATAAGAATAAAGATTCAATAACACTGTTGAATATCTTAGATATAATTTTTAAAATTTGATTTTCAACGTGCTGTTTTTTTTCTTCTTCTTTTTCACTTAGAAAGGATTTTGAACCATATTACTCATGAAATGAAAAATTTCGTTGTTTTACATGTTCTTAAAGTAATTTTTAGTAAGTATTTTAAGTGTAAAAATCGATATAAAGAAAAGCACACGCAGACAAAATAAATTAAGCATATAAGTATTTCAGAAAGAGGTTGTTAAAAGAAAGAGAGTGAGAAAAAGCATCAGTAGCGGTAACACAATTATTTTGCTGCTACTATCTCATACTCTCTGTTTCATTCATTCTGAACTGAAGCATATTTAAAATTTAGTTTTGAAAAATAAAATATTAAATTATTTTGAAAAGATAAATACGGATAAAATGGGACCGGTTTCTTTAAATTCTTATACTACAGATGTTGGATTTCAAGCGAATGCTTCATATCCGTTTATGAGATGCATATAGAATTATCTTTTTATAAAAGAACTATAGCTGATCTCACAGCGTTACTCGGCCTGTGATAATAACCATAAACATACTTAAAATCAGATTTGACTGATTTTATATTTTTAGACGAAAATCTGTCCAAACGAAACAGAAAAAAATTAACACAGCACTATGCTTATAATAAAATTAACAGATCGTTCAACTTTGCTATGATCGGCGCCAGATTGTTCCCACCATTGCGAACGAGGCAGTTCGCTGTTACTTTAGGCAATTTTCGCACTATTTTTCGTTATAGAAAATAACTATATACCCTAGAATGATAAGATGATAGGGTCTAATTTTTTAATGGCTTCAAGACGAGAGGTCGGAAAGCACAGTGAAAGAAAATACCCCCAGAAACTGGTGGAGATATATGGCTTTCAAATGAGCTTTCCGACGGATGTATTGTTCGATTTATGGCACACATTATCGAATGTTCGCAATAAAAAGGCTTCGAGATAGTCAATGAACTTTGTAACAAAAGTCTGGAAACTTTGTGATTTTTTCCCCTCAACATCATTTGTAAAAATCATGAGGCCACACTTTCCATGTTATCTGTGCTACTGTATTTTATTGTAGAATGTAACATATATAATTATATTTATCGTAAGTTTTTTATTAGATTTTTTACGCCATCGCTGATTTTACTTTAAGCTATGCATTTTTCGACTTAATTTTTGTCTTAAGGCTGTTCTCTCAAATTCAAACTGGCTATTTTCTGAGACCATTTTTTTATTTCATTTTTGTTCGCAAAAGTATCAAATTAGAAGGTGTAATTGAACTGTTTTTTTTTTTTTTTTCGAATTTTTGGTAAAGAAAAGATTTTCCAGAACATGCTGTCAAAGTATAAGCAACGAAGTTGCAGGAACACACCTGTGATAGGAAAATATTTTTCTGCTATTTGAAAAAAAAAAAAAATCCATCTTTTGACGGGAGAATTTCAGAAAATTTTGAGCTTAGGTTTGCGAAATTTTCATGTTTTGAAATGAAAATGACATGCGTAAAAATTCCGTTTCTAATGCGACTAGTCGTTGGGGGCCACCGTAATACTTATACTTACCCATCATGGATATTCATAATATGAAAATAAAACATGTGTAAACTATTTATAAAATGTATAGCAATTCCAATAAAATCGTGGCTTGATGACGTCATAAACTTTAAATGCTCTATTACTCACAAATTGATTATTAACTAACGGTTTATTGCGTAAGATTAAGCGTCTCATTTCCAATTAAAATATATCTTTGAATTGAAATTTGAATGTAATACAGGGTCATGAAAAATCGAAGAGTGTGGTAAATAGGATTACAAATATCCCGGCAACTCATTATCCAATCGACTTCATTCCTTATGCAAAATTTGTTTTTTTATCATCTTTTATATTCACTCCTTAAAATAAACAATTTCGAAAAATTTTATGTACCTTTTATCAGAACGAATATTTCGAGAATCCGAAAAAAATAGTTCCGGATAATCGAGGTTACTGAAATTCAATAAGCTTTTTCCCATTATTACATAGTAAGTACATACCAAATTTCAAGTTTCTATCTCAATTTGTTCGGGAGGTAGAGCGTTTACAGACACACACACAGACGGACGGCAATTTTTTTTTCTTCTAAAAATGTGTTTTTCGGAATCTCCAGTGTTTGAAACGTGTAAATCCGTCATTTTTTTTTTTTTTTTTTTTTTTTTTTTTTCGAATTTCAAAACGATTACAAGACTTAAAAAGTACTAAGCAACACATTTGCCGGAACTTCCCTGTGATTTGACGAAAATGTAAAGCTGAGATTGGAAAATGTCAGGTAAATTCTTACATTAGATGGTAATTTTTTGTATTTTGGAGGAAAATGATCAAAACAAAGCAGTACTTTTTGAGTGTGCAGCAAAGAAAAAAAACCTGCTGTCCTGAAACAATCATTATATATTATTTATGTTGTCAACTTCCCTTTTTCTATGAATTTACAAAACGTATAACAACGAATGAGGTATCATTCGAAAGGTTTTTGAAGCGGCTTCTGACATAGTATACTCACATTTCGTTAAAAACATGTATTTTTTTTAATTAAAAATTGCAGTTAATTAAAAATTAAATCGGCATTGTTTTCATAAAAAAATAAAAGGTTTCCCTCAAATTAGTGTTGCAACAAAAATAACTGTATTTAAATGCATTCAATTTATTTTTCTTTGTTTTATGTTTTAAGAAGCGAATGACGACATCTTCTAAAGTAGTTACCGTATATACGTGTATAAGTCGACTCGTGTATAAGTCGACCCCCCCAATTCTTACGCTAAATTTTGGAAAAAATTGAATTTTCGTGTATAAGTCGAACCACATTTCTGGTAGTATGTTGAAAAGTGATTTGTAATCGAAGATGAAAAAAAAAAAAAAATAAATAAATTTTCATTAAATTAGTAAACTTTTTACGGTAATTAGTAAACTTTTTAAAAGACTTCTTTTTTTTTTAATTCAACATTTTAACATTGTATAATTATGTAAAACTGAAGAAGCTTAAACTATTTTGAAAGCTATTCACATCAATTTAATGATTACTTACTTTTTTTTTTTTTTGAAAAATCTATTCAAGCCTAATTTATAAGGGTAAACAACTTCTTAAACTGCTAAAATATAGTACTTCTTTGTATTGTAGGACTTTCAGGAGAGAAATCTAGAAGCAATCTCGAATTGAACTCTTTTTAAAAAAGGGGATATTAAAATGTTGAAAGGGATGCCCCTGTATTAAAGGGAATTCTATCCCAAGAGAAAATGAGTGCAGAACAATTACAGAGACATTATTGTTGAATTTTTTTTTATCAATCACCATTGTCCGCTTTTATCTGTCTCTCCAACCTAGATCCATATGTGATTAATTAAAAGACTTGCACATTCACCAATTATCTGCGAAAAAGTATATGACTCCGGTATTTCACTCCGCTATTTTTTTTTCTTTACTTACTCGTGTATAAGTCGACCCCCCATTTTCAGCTACCAAATTTTATCTAAAATTCTTCGACTTATACACGAGTAATATATACGGTATTTTTTTTTTCCTCGCCCGTACCTTTTGCCATCTTTGATCAGTTTTTACTGTAGCTTTGATGGAAATAAATGAGACGATATTATGTCTTAACTCATCTTATTAGCACATTTTTTTATCCTTAATCTTTCTTTAAGACGTTCAAATCTGCATCTAAAAAGTCCTTCCGGCCTGTACCGGGAGGAAAAGGTAGCTTTCCTATATCTTCGTTTTAAAATTTTAGCTAATGTTACACGAAAACAGCAACTTAAAATGCAAATAAAACGTTTACAAAAGATTCGTTAATATTGAATTTGAATAAGAAATTCGCCAAATTATTGAGCGAATTGGCTTCTTGGCCAAATTGGCTTCATTTATGAAAACTTATTTTGGTCGCCAAATTTGGCGATATTTCGCCAAATGTCGCCAAGTTTGGCGAGAGTTTGGCGCTAACGGATATGAATATATAGTTTTATGCGTTTGATTGGGAAAATTATTACAACAATGAAAATTTTTGTAATGTGTGTCTTGTTTCAAAATGTCAGCCACCCTAGAATTTCAAACTGCTCTATCTCAGCCGTTTTTTAAGATAGAGGTAAAACAAAAAATGCTCTGGAATCCTCGTTTCAAGGTCTAACACTGAATTAAAAATAAATTTGAATTTTTAACTTTTTTGTACATTTATTTTAGTTTTAATTTTTTAATTGGCCACTATCTTGAAACAAAATGGCGGACCAAGCTGGCCAACGAACTCGGTCGAGACATTGGTGAGCTTAATACACACAATTAGTTTCATCAAAATTGATTTATAAATACGAGCGTTATCGTATGACATAGGTCAGATATATATATATATGGAGATATATATAAATCAACATTTGAACGGAGGGTGGTTTTGGGGTCTGGGGGTCATGATCGGTGAAAATATATCGAAATTTTCCGGAACTGCTTTCCTCCGAACGGCTGCAATAGGTAGCTTTATACTTTTAGGTAGCTTTCAATACAAAAAAGTATAAAGCTACCTATTGCAGCCGTTCGGAGGAAAGCAGTTCCGGAAAATTTCGATATATTTTCACCGATCATGACCCCCAGACGCCAAAACCACCCTCCGTCCAAATGTTGATTTATATATATAGATATATCCATATATATATATATATATATATATATATATATATATATCTGACCTATGTCATACGATAACGCCCGTAATTATGAATCGATTTTGATGAAACTAATTGTGTGTATTAAGGTCACTAATGTCTCGACCGAGTTCGTTGGCCAGCTCGGTCCGCCATCTTGTTTCAAGATGGCGGCCATTTAAAAATGTAAAATAACTTAAAATCTAAAATAAATATACAAAAAATTTAAAAATTCAAATTTATTTTTTAATTACGTGTTAGGCCTTGATACAAGGATTCCAGAGCTTTTTTTGGTTTACCTCTATCTTAAAAAATGGCTGAGATAGAGCAGTTTGAAATTCTAGGGTGGCTGACATTTTGAAACAAAACAGCACATTAACGCGATTACTCGCAAATTATTTTCTTTCATTGTTGTAATAATTTTCCCAATCATACGCATAAAACTATATATTTATATCTGTTAACGCCAAAATTGGCGACATTGGCGACAAAATTGGCAAAATTGGGCGACATTTGGCGAAATATCGCCAAATTTGGCGATCAAAATAAGTCTTCATAAATGAAGCCAATTTGGCTATTGCTCAATAATTTGGCGAATTTCTTATTCAAATTCAGTATTAACGAATCTTTTGTAAACGTTTCTTTGCATTTTAGCTTGCTGTTTTCGTGTAACATTAGCTAAAATTTTAAAACGAAGATATAGGAAAGTTACCTTTTCCTCCCGGTACAGGCCGGAAGGACTTTTTTGCATTGAAAGCTACCTAAAAATATTAGATATTGCTAAAAATTATTAGACTGCAGTGCAAAATCCTCTTACGGGTCCACTGGTAATTGCTTATAATAACTCAAGATGTAATTCATTTATTAGAAAATGAAAAAAACTGTTCGATTACAAATCACTTTAATAATCATGCCTGCAAGTATCGTTTTATGTTTAAAAATGAGTCAGAAAGTGTCTCAAGAAATGCTCGCGTTTGTTGAGCGAGGGGAAATATTTTTTAGAGAACCACCGTAACACTATTTTTATCGGTGTCAAATGATACCTTTTAAAAGATTTTTATTTATGGTTATTTTATTTGTATAATTTTTAGATTAAAACAATCACGGACAATTTTTAATACATTGAAGACTTATTTTTATAGTTTTTAGTTAAAAAAATTCAAATTCAAATAAACATAAATCATTATTTTAATAGGTGTCATTTGTCACGGGTTTTACACTGCAAAAAATAATTGTTGATTTTGCAGTATAAAACTGGCACCCCAGCTGCCAGTATTATACCGTAAAATTAACAGTATTAAACAGTAAAATAAGCAGTAATACGCTGCCGTGCAAGCAGTAATACGCTACCGCGCATGCGGTAGCGTATTTTTTTGCAGTGTAGTGTTAAATATATATTATGCATAAATTTTTCAGATTTGCTTTTATATAATCATTTTTGAGATTTTTTTTTTTATGTGACTTCAAATTTACATTACATCTGATTAGAACTGTTTCAGCTTGCTGTTATAGAAATACGAAACATATATTTTTCGGGGAATTCACATTTTAATTTAAATAGTTAAATGCAAGAAAATGTAGCTGCCTCTTCGACTTTTAAAACGACGTTTTAAATGCATCGTTTTATAACATAATTTTCACCATTAACTGCTTTTCGCGCGTAATAATTTAATTATTTTAAGGTTCACTTTTTTTAAATATTCATGTGTAAACACATTTTTCATTTGAAAGTGTTTGTAAATATTATTATTTGGGCCTTTTTTAAAAATGGCAACAACAGGTAAAAATGGGACATTTCAAAATATGAATTAATTCTTTATTAACATAATGAAAAATTAAAACTAAAAAAAAAAAAAAAAAAAAAAAAAGTCCTTCCGGCCTGTACCGGGAGGAAAAGGTAGCTTTCCTATATCTTCGTTTTAAAATTTTAGCTAATGTTACACGAAAACAGCAAGCTAAAATGCAAAGAAACGTTTACAAAAGATTCGTTAATACTGAATTTGAATAAGAAATTCGTCAAATTATTGAGCAATAGTCAAATTGGCTTCATTTATGAAGACTTATTTTGATCGCCAAATGTCGCCCAATTTTGCCAATTTTGTCGCCAATGTCGCCAATTTTGGCGTTAACGGATATGAATATATAGTTTTATGCGTATGATTGGGAAAATTATTACAACAATGAAAGAAAATAATTTGCGAGTAATCGCGTTAATGTGCTGTTTTGTTTCAAAATGTCAGCCACCCTAGAATTTCAAACTGCTCTATCTCAGCCATTTTTTAAGATAGAGGTAAACCAAAAAAAGCTCTGGAATCCTTGTATCAAGGCCTAACACGTAATTAAAAAATAAATTTGAATTTTTAAATTTTTTGTATATTTATTTTAGATTTTAAGTTATTTTACATCTTTAAATGGCCGCCATCTTGAAACAAGATGGCGGACCAAGCTGGCCAACGAACTCGGTCGAGACATTAGTGACCTTAATACACACAATTAGTTTCATCAAAATCGATTCATAATTACGGGCGTTATCGTATGACATAGGTTTCAACCTTATGGTAAATAATGAAATTAATTTTCTTGATCTTAAGATAATTCTTAAAGATAATAAAATTTTGTTTGACATTTATGACAAAAGAAATGATTTTACATTTAAAGTTAACTTATTTACTAATTATAAGTCTTGTATACATAAATCAGTATTTGTAAATATTTTACTAAATTTTGCACATAGAATAAACAATCTTTGTTCTAATAATTTTAAAACTCAAAATTTAAAACTTATTCTTCAACATGCAGTAGAATATGGCTATCCCTTTTATTTAGTTAAGTCAATTTTACGAATATAAATTTTGCTTTCATTGGGGTTTATATGTTTGCACATTCTATCTGTTAAAACACTTACATTTTGATTACTGATATATTTGGCTAAAGAATGAATTCCTTTATGTGAGAGCTGAGTGGGAATATTTTGGTTAAATATCTTTTATTAATTAAAAAATTTAAATAGTAAATTATAATTTTTTTTCTTTTCTAGGGAGAGAACTTTAAATATAATATTGTTCCAATAAGTGCGTTGCCATATTGGAGATTTAATGTTTTTTTTTTTTTTTTTTTTTTCCCTTGCCAGGTAGAGAACATTTAACAATTTAGTTAAATGCTTTTTTATTTTTTATTTTTTGCAAGATATTAGATTCAATACGTGAGGTTAACATATTGGAAATGTTTGGTTATTTTTAGCTATCAGTGTGTGAAATCTAATTTTATTTTTCAGAATAAATAATATTTAGCAGGATGTTAGTTCCATTAAGTGTGTGTAGCCATTTTGGTATTTCTTTTAAACTTGCATTGTTATTTATAAAATGAAAATCTAATTTTATTTTTCAGGGTTAATAAAATTTTGCAAGATGTTAGTTCCAATAAGTGCATGTAGTCATATTGGTAAATCTTTTAAGCTTGCATATAATTATTTATAAAATGAAAATTTAATTTGACTTCTACAATAATATTTTAGATTTTATGGGTTTATTTATGTTTTGAAATTATTTAAATGTTGACATATGTAAAAATAAATAGATAAAATAATTTTATACTGAAAATTTACTTAATCAAAATAATTAATAGTTATTTAGATATTGTTTTAATCTTTAACTAGATGGCAGCACCATATAATGATTTTAAAAAAAAACTATTACTATTATTCTTTAGTATTATTTTTTAGTTATTGTTTATTATAAAACCAGATGGCAGCACCATATAAATTTTCACAATTTTTTTTTTCTCTTTTAACTGAAAACTTGGAATACAAGTGAAATTTTTAAATATTCCAATAATATAATATATATATTAAAATTATTTAAGTTAAAAAATATTTTTAGTAAATGAATTTATAGTTTTTATATTATTTATTTGTATTTTTATACTTTAAATTAGAAATAGTTAAAATCACAATGGTTAAATTAATAACTGCTACTTTTAGAAAATTAACTGTAATTTTAACTTGTACGTTTGAATTCACTTATTCACTTTACCATGTGCTTAGCACAAAACATTTTTGGCTACGGATTCTGGACAAATTTATGTTGTAATGTATAGATTTTCTTTGTCTTCCTTTGTATTTATTTGTTTATAAATGGATTTATTTTCTTCCGTTTGATTTGTAGTGTTCTATTTTCAATGGTATCCTTTTTTTTTTTTTTTTCCAATTTCTTTCCAATGATTGTTAGGGCTTGGAATTGTCACAAAATTTTGGCTTTAAGCTTGTGACAGTTACAGAAAACAATCATTCTTTGCTTATAATGTGGTTTCCCAGCCCTTGAAAAAGTAAATTACATTATAAGCTTGCATTTGTGTTTTTTTGTTTTTTTGTTTTTTTTTACTTATGTTTCACTTTTTGAATAAATACTTCATTTGTTAGGACTATGTTTTATAATGTGTAATTTGACATAGCTATTTGGGATAATAATTTCATTGCATTTGGTCAGTTATTTCTGTTTCAATGGTTAATTTTTGCAATAAGTTTTTATATATTGAACTTCCATAATGACCTGCTGCATTTGCGCAATCATTTGTGGATAGTTTTACTTATTTACTTTTTTTTTTACTATTAATTTTTATATTCGTAAGAATATCGATCACTTGCAGCCCAATTAGATATTCATCTAATTACAGCCCAAATTTTGGCAAAATATATATATTTTCATAATTATTAAATACATTATTTTAATGCTGCTTATGCGCAAAATTTGATGTATTTCTTGTAGTTCAAATTAATTTTACCTTGCTGCATTATAACTTTTTGTAATGTTGCTATTGAAATAACATATTAATATGGCCGTTTGCATTGTTTTTGTTTGTGTCCTACTGATATGGTCATCTTGCATTTTGAATAATTTGTATAGGTTATTCTGTATGGGCTTATATAGTTAAAATATTTTAAATGTATGAACTATGGTATTTTTATACCAGTTATGTTGAGATTATCTTTTATCTATGTAAATATTGTAATTTATTAAAATTTATGTAATCAAGGTTTATTATTATTATTATTATTTATATTATTATTTTTCTTTATATAACTAATTTAGTGATTTTAGGTATAAATTAAACTAGAAATCAAATTAGTCTAGAAATCAAATGACAAATTTGTTTTGATTATTGATACTTATTAACCTAGCAATCAAATAAATTGTAGTACTAATTTTATAATATATTATTTTATATTATTTACAACTTTATGTTCATTTATATTTAAAAATTGTCTTATATTTTATAATATACAATTCTCATTATGGCAAGTACTAAAAAAGTTTTAGCGACTGGCAATTTAGGCTTTAATAATAATATTAGGCCTAATGCTCGGTACATGGAAATTGACAGGGATTTCTTTGGATCGTCAAACAGTTACCTGTCTTATTGTCCCACAGTAAATCTCAAATTTAAAAAATGTTCATCACCACGCTGCTTAACTTGCCCACATGCAGATCCACTACAAATTGTTAATAGTTCTAACTCGAAAATTAATGTATTCTTTTGTAAAGCATACAATATTATTTATTCGATTAATTGCAATATGTGTAAGATGGAATATATTGGTCAATCATGTAATCCACTGCACTTCAGAATCAATCAACATAGACAGGATATTATAAAAAATAATTCTATAAATGTTGAGCATATGCACTTTAGACAACATGACTTTAAAGATATTACTATTAAAATCCTGAGTATGCACAAAAATTTCAGTGATAGACTACTTTATGAATCCATTTATATCAAATCCCGTAACTCTTTATATCCTTATGCGGTCTAAATTCTAAGTTATTTAATCGCACAAACATTGTTTATACAAATACTAATAAACATGAACATTATACTAGCACTTATGCTAATTTAAATCATAAAGTAAATACAAAAACTACACGTACAAAAAGGGGTAAATATGGTAATAATACACAGTATATTTCTAGTAATGATATTATACAGCAATTATCTAATATGGAAAATGAATTCACTAATACTTTCAATTGGTTTGATATAAGGAAACATATTTTTTCGATCAAAAAGAAAAATCTTAATAATTATTATAAAGTATTTTTAACATTAAATTTATCACCACATTTTAGTGATGTATATTTTGATCTTCTATTATATAGAATTAATCAACTTAATGTAAAAATTTCAAAAAATACTTATAAAAAAACTAACAATACTCAACTTATAATCACTTTTTCCAATATAGTACTTAATAAAATTAATATACACAATGTAATTAATAACAATAACAAATTCCCCATAAAAAATTTTACAATACATAAATCATACAAATACAATGTTACACTTGGACGTAGAATTTTCAATTACAATAATTTTGCAAAATTTCTTACATCAAATGATAAACCTCCGTGCTTATGTAATAATCCTAGTTTTAGTAATTATGTAGATAAGGTACATGGTCACATTATTACAGGGGATATTAATATTGTCGAGAATGATTATCTGCGCAGTTTTATGACTAATGGGACTAAATTTCGAACACCATCATGTTATAATATTTTTTCTATATTAAAACAATTTAATCTGGATCTTGACCTTTTTATATATAAAATTTCAATAGATTATAATAAACCCATTGAATTTTTTAAAGAATGGAAATTAAATGTATTAAGTAATTTAAATGTTGAACTTTTCAGAAATATGGAAAATTTTAATTTTAATGTTAAACAACTAAATAGTGAAATAAAGAATTTACAAAACAAATTTATTATTACTTATGTTGATAAATCACCAAACAACTATGCTTTCATCTGCAAAAAATATTATTCACAGCTAATATCTAATGCAATAAATACAAGTTTAAATTTTAAAAAAACTAATCTTAATACAATTATTAATAATCGACATATATTTCAATATTATAAATTGCTAAAAATTAAAAATTACAACTTTAATTATCCATACATTGTTGTTATACCTAAATTTCATAAAACTCCTATAAAATTTAGAACTGTAACTATAGGCTGTAATACGTATAATAATAATGCAAGTAAATTTCTATTAACTATTCTCACTAAATTGTTTGAACTTACAAAACTAAAAGATAATTTGTTTAGCATAAAAAATAGTTTTCAACTTGTCAATAATATAAAAAATATAAATAACATAACTTACATGAAGACGTTTGACTTTAATGACTTATTTAATAATATTGATATCAAGGATATGTTCAGGATTGTCAATTTATTATACAAAGAATACAAGGATTCCATAAAATTAAAAAATAACATTTCTTTAAATTACTTTAAAACTTTAACTAGATTTATTCTACATCATAATTATATTGTTTTTAATGAGAATATATATATTCAATGCTGTGGATTACCACAGGGTGGTATTGTTTCTTCAATTCTTGCAGAATTATGTTTATATTATTATGAACGTAATTCACATATTGCTAATTGTAAAATGTACCGTTATATAGATGATATAATTGTCTTCTATTTTAATAATAATTCAAATTATTTACTACCAATAAAATATCATAAAAATTTAAATTATAGTTTCAACCTTATGGTAAATAATGAAATTAATTTTCTTGATCTTAAGATAATTCTTAAAGATAATAAAATTTTGTTTGACATTTATGACAAAAGAAATGATTTTACATTTAAAGTTAACTTATTTACTAATTATAAGTCTTGTATACATAAATCAGTATTTGTAAATATTTTACTAAATTTTGCACATAGAATAAACAATCTTTGTTCTAATAATTTTAAAACTCAAAATTTAAAACTTATTCTTCAACATGCAGTAGAATATGGCTATCCCTTTTATTTAGTTAAGTCAATTTTACGAATACAAATTTTGCTTTCATTGGGGTTTATATGTTTGCACATTCTATCTGTTAAAACACTTACATTTTGATTACTGATATATTTGGCTAAAGAATGAATTCCTTTATGTGAGAGCTGAGTGGGAATATTTTGGTTAAATATCTTTTATTAATTAAAAAATTTAAATAGTAAATTATAATTTTTTTTCTTTTCTAGGGAGAGAACTTTAAATATAATATTGTTCCAATAAGTGCGTTGCCATATTGGAGATTTAATGTTTTTTTTTTTTTTTTTTCCCTTGCCAGGTAGAGAACATTTAACAATTTAGTTAAATGCTTTTTTATTTTTTATTTTTTGCAAGATATTAGATTCAATACGTGAGGTTAACATATTGGAAATGTTTGGTTATTTTTAGCTATCAGTGTGTGAAATCTAATTTTATTTTTCAGAATAAATAATATTTAGCAGGATGTTAGTTCCATTAAGTGTGTGTAGCCATTTTGGTATTTCTTTTAAACTTGCATTGTTATTTATAAAATGAAAATCTAATTTTATTTTTCAGGGTTAATAAAATTTTGCAAGATGTTAGTTCCAATAAGTGCATGTAGTCATATTGGTAAATCTTTTAAGCTTGCATATAATTATTTATAAAATGAAAATTTAATTTGACTTCTACAATAATATTTTAGATTTTATGGGTTTATTTATGTTTTGAAATTATTTAAATGTTGACATATGTAAAAATAAATAGATAAAATAATTTTATACTGAAAATTTACTTAATCAAAATAATTAATAGTTATTTAGATATTGTTTTAATCTTTAACTAGATGGCAGCACCATATAATGATTTTAAAAAAAACTATTACTATTATTCTTTAGTATTATTTTTTAGTTATTGTTTATTATAAAACCAGATGGCAGCACCATATAAATTTTCACAATTTTTTTTTTCTCTTTTAACTGAAAACTTGGAATACAAGTGAAATTTTTAAATATTCCAATAATATAATATATATTAAAATTATTTAAGTTAAAAAATATTTTTAGTAAATGAATTTATAGTTTTTATATTATTTATTTGTATTTTTATACTTTAAATTAGAAATAGTTAAAATCACAATGGTTAAATTAATAACTGCTACTTTTAGAAAATTAACTGTAATTTTAACTTGTACGTTTGAATTCACTTATTCACTTTACCATGTGCTTAGCACAAAACATTTTTGGCTACGGATTCTGGACAAATTTATGTTGTAATGTATAGATTTTCTTTGTCTTCCTTTGTATTTATTTGTTTATAAATGGATTTATTTTCTTCCGTTTGATTTGTAGTGTTCTATTTTCAATGGTATCCTTTTTTTTTTTTTTTTTTCCAATTTCTTTCCAATGATTGTTAGGGCTTGGAATTGTCACAAAATTTTGGCTTTAAGCTTGTGACAGTTACAGAAAACAATCATTCTTTGCTTATAATGTGGTTTCCCAGCCCTTGAAAAAGTAAATTACATTATAAGCTTGCATTTGTGTTTTTTTTTTTTTTTTTTTTTTTTTTTTTTTTTTTACTTATGTTTCACTTTTTGAATAAATACTTCATTTGTTAGGACTATGTTTTATAATGTGTAATTTGACATAGCTATTTGGGATAATAATTTCATTGCATTTGGTCAGTTATTTCTGTTTCAATGGTTAATTTTTGCAATAAGTTTATATATATATATATATATATATATATATATGGATATATCTATATATATAAATCAACATTTGGACGGAGGGTGGTTTTGGGGTCTGGGGGTCATGATCGGTGAAAATATATCGAAATTTTCCGGAACTGCTTTCCTCCGAACGGCTGCAATAGGTAGCTTTATAGTTTTTTGTATTGAAAGCTACCTAAAAAAAATGAAAAAAAACCCTAAAAAATTTAGACAAATTTTAAAAAACTAGGGGGCTCAGCCCCCTACTCGCTAACGCTCGCCAGCCCTCCGTGAATTGCGAAGCAATTACCATTGAGACCGCTACGCGGTCCAAGCTCGCTTCGCTCGCTCGCCCCTTTTAGGTAGCTTTCAATACAAAAAAGTATAAAGCTACCTATTGCAGCCGTTCGGAGGAAAGCAGTTCCGAAAAATTTCGATATATTTTCACCGATCATGACCCCCAGACCCCAAAACCACCCTCCGTTCAAATGTTGATTTATATATATATATATATATATATATATCTCCATATATACATATATATATATATATATATGTTTGGTGAATAGTTTTGTCAAAGGTAAAGAATACAGTGATACTCTCCTTTTGGCGATTAAAAATATCGCCAAGTGAGTGTAGGTTTTATAAGGAACTTCGTCCGGCTGAGTCGTTCTTTTCATCTTGGTTTAATGTTTCCTACGGTTAGTTTGGTTGTGACAGGCATGGGGGAAGTTTCATGTGTAATGCCGGTATAACCCTGCATGCAGGTCTTTAGCCCTGCAGCCTGTCTCCATTGGTTGTGTTTTTTCTGTTTGTAGTTTTGTTTAAAGTTTTGTTAGTTCGAATTTTTATGGTTATTTGTTTGTTTTCTCTGCCGTTTCAGTAGATTTGGGATTGAAAGTATGGTATGTGGTTTTCGCATTATATTAACCTTTGTAGTTTGGTGGCATGGCTACGTCTTCAAGTGGTTTATTTTACATTTAGCTTTGGATTTTATGAATTGTCTAGATAAACGTTTTGGATATGGTTTAGGCTTTAGTCAGGCATATTGCGACGTTATAATTATTCCTTTATAATTATTCCTTTATAAAGTTTTCCCAATTTGTTTAATGCAGTTTAATTTGTTTTATAAAGTTTAGTTTAGTTTATTTCAGTTTAATTTTGTTATATATTATTCGTTCACGTTCTATATTTAATTTTTATAGTTTTGTTTATAGTGTTGGATTTAATCTTTTGTTTCTATTGTGGTTAATTTTATAAAAAATTGTATTTAATGTGAATATAAATATAAATTATGGATTATACAAAAAATGGAATATTAGATACCGGCAAGAAATGGAATTCATTGGAGGACCATTGTGCTCGGTCGGTTCCCGATAAAATGGTAGGGAATGGATCGTTAAAAAGTAACCATTATTTGGATTTGGATTTGGATGGAAGCGGAAACGGCCACGGAAGGAAAGGTGTTGATGATGGTAGTGGTAAAAAGTGTTTGTCCAGTTTAGTTATTGAGAAAAATAAAAAAAAATTATAAAAATAATAAAAATTGTGGAAAAAATTATGAAAAAAATTGTGAGTTTGATATTTGTTTGGAAAGAGGGGAGGTTGAAGGTATACGAAAAAGATATTCGATCAGGTATAACACCAGATATATTTATAATAGTGTTTTAATTAATGACGTTTACGATGGTGGTGATGGTAAGGATATTGAGGTAAAATATAAAACTAGAACGTTTTATAACACAAACTTAAAAAAGGAGATAAGTTTCAGTAATCTTAAACTAAGGAAATGTACTGATAAACGATGTAAAGTTTGCCTGAGTGTGGGAATAGGTCAGGTATTTAAAGGTATGTAAGGTATATAATAGTGTATATAAACTTAGTTGCAAGATATGTGGTATGTCATATATAGGTCAAACTTCTGACCCAATTAATAAGCGGTTTAACAACCATAAGTCTGACATCAGAAATTGTAAAACTAATAAAGAAGAACAGGAGATTGAAATTAGACATTTTAACAAGCATGGTATTGAAAATATGGAATTGACGATTTTAAAGATAGTTCCTAACAAAAGGGAAAGAATGATATGTGAAAATGATATGATGATTAAATGTGGTACTGTGTACCCTTACGGGTTAAATGTTATGTTCAATGGAACTAACGTTATGAAAAAATTAAGAAACACATTATTGGATGTTTCAATATACGAACGTATCGAACATCCCATGAGTTATGGATTCATTGCAGAGATGGATCATGGGGTAATTGGAAAAGGATATGATAGTATAGATGAAATTAAACGCTCAATTCTTGAGAGTGATTTTAATGGTATAGTAAGAAATATAAAATTTATTATATTTAATGTGAAAAAACGTTTTATAGGTGATTTGTTAAACTTTTTATATTTATATAAGAGTAATTACAATATTGATTTGGCTTTAGATATTTTGAGGTTAAGGATTAGATCACAACATTTGGAGCAATATTTGGGGAGATGCAATAACAACAATAAATTGGCCAATCGTATGTATTTTGTAATGGACTACATGGAACATAAAAAACGTGGTATTAATATAGGTCATGTATTGAATAAATACAATGAATTGCTTCCAGATAAAGACATAGAAATTGTCAAGGTTTTTAAATATGATAAACCTTTAGGACGTACAGTTTTTAACTATAATAATTTTTCAAAAGAAATCGGTAGAAACAATGATAACAATTTATGTCATTGTCATGATCCAAGGTATAGTAATTACGTGGATGTGGATCACGGTCATGTATTGACTGGTAATTTAGATATTGTCAAGGACAAAACATTGAGGAATTATATGCAATACGGTACAAAATTTCGCTTAAAAAGAATAAATACAAGGGATTTTATAAAAAAACGATTAAAAATCAACGTTGACATGTTTATACATAAATTAATGAGCAAGTTTTGCTTGCCGGAAATTGCTTTTCTGGAATGGAAACATAATGTATTGAAGGATTTGAGTTCAATTTATTGCGGTAAAATGGGGGGGATTTCGATAGAAGATTATAATTCATTAAAAGAATCTATTAAGGATTTACAGAGTAATTTTGTTATAACTTATATAGATAAAGCTAATACAAATTTTGCAATTATTTGCAAAAAGTTATACAGTGACCAACTAAAACAATGTTATAATAAAAAACATATTTACAGGTTATTAAATACCAATGTAAAAGAGACAGAAAGAAGAATTGGCGCATTTTACAAAAAGTTAAATTACACACAACGTAGTAAAGAATTACCTTATATGGTATTGATTCCTAAATTTCATAAGGACCCTGTTGCCTTTCGTACAATTACTTGTGGTTTTGGAACTTATTTAGAAGTTGCTAATAAAAAGTTTTTGGATATTTTGCAGAGTTTATTTGATGTGGCATTAAAACATAATAACACTTGTATTATAAAAAATAGTATTGAGTTACTTAATAGATTGAAAGGTTTGAGTAATATCAAAGGTTTATATGTTTATGATTTTGAAGATTTATATAATAACATTGATTTAATAGATCTTAAAAATAAAATTTTTGATTTTTTTAAGCGTTACAATACTTTGGGTAAAGATTTGGATCATTTAATAAATTTATTTAATTTTGTAGTTAATGAAAATTACTTATTTGACGGTAAACACGTGTTTCAGCAGATTAAGGGTATACCTATGGGGGGTAGTTGCAGCTCGGTACTTGCAGATATTTATTTATTTTTATACGAAGTTAATGATACATTAAACAAGGATTTTTTAAGTTTCAGATATATTGATGATGTTTTGTTGGTAAAGATTAACGATTCCAACAATGAATTAAATTTTGATTATTACCCCCAAGGTTTGACATTAAAGAAAACTTCATCTAACACAAAACATGTAAATTATCTAGACCTTGCTATCGACATCGAGAGGGGTGACTTGCGTACTTGCATTTACGATAAGAGAAATGATTACAAATTTGAAACAATCAAGATATTAAATTTTAATTCTAATGTACATATTTCAATTTTTAGAAATATATTTATCAACAGTTTAATTAGGATAACAAAATTAAATTCTAAACATGGTAGTATAATGAGTGACATAATAAATCTCTATCATGGTGCAATGGTTCAAAGTTATCCTATTGCTTTGTTAAATAGTTTGGTGAATAGTTTTGTCAAAGGTAAAGAATACAGTGATACTCTCCTTTTGGCGATTAAAAATATCGCCAAGTGAGTGTAGGTTTTATAAGGAACTTCGTCCGGCTGAGTCGTTCTTTTCATCTTGGTTTAATGTTTCCTACGGTTAGTTTGGTTGTGACAGGCATGGGGGAAGTTTCATGTGTAATGCCGGTATAACCCTGCATGCAGGTCTTTAGCCCTGCAGCCTGTCTCCATTGGTTGTGTTTTTTCTGTTTGTAGTTTTGTTTAAAGTTTTGTTAGTTCGAATTTTTATGGTTATTTGTTTGTTTTCTCTGCCGTTTCAGTAGATTTGGGATTGAAAGTATGGTATGTGGTTTTCGCATTATATATATATATATATATATATATATATATATATATATATATATATATATATATATATATATATATATCTGACCTATGTCATACGATAACGCTCGTATTTATAAATCATTTTTGATGAAACTAATTGTGTGTATTAAGCTCACCAATGTCTCGACCGAGTTCGTTGGCCAGCTTGGTCCGCCATTTTGTTTCAAGATGGCGGCCATTTAAAAATTTAAAACTAAAATAAATATACAAAAAAGTTAAAAATTCAAATTTATTTTTTAATTTAGTGTTAGACCTTGATACGAGGAATCCAGAGCATTTTATGGTTTACCTCTATCTTAAAAAACGGCTGAGATAGAGCAGTTTGAAATTCTAGGGTGGCTGACATTTTGAAACAAAACAGCACATTAACGCGATTACTCGCAAATTATTTTCTTTCATTGTTGTAATAATTTTCCCAATCATACGCATAAAACTATATATTCATATCCGTGAGCGCCAAATTCTCGCCAAACTTGGCGATATTTGGCGAAATATCGCCAAATTTGGCGACCAAAATAAGTCTTCATAAATGAAGCCAATTTGGCTATTGCTCAATAACTTGGCGAATTTCTTATTCAAGTTCAGTTTTAAGGAATGTTTTGTAAACGTTTCTTTGCATTTTAACTTGCTGTTTTCGTGTAACATTAGCTAAAATTTTAAAACGAAGATATAGGAAAGCTACCTTTTCCTCCCGGTACAGGCCGGAAGGACTTTTTATTTTTGCAGTAATTCTAGCCGGAATAAGTACTTCCATAAATCATTTGAATATATGAAATTGACAATTTTTTTAATGTAAAAAAATAATTGAAAACACAACTAAAAATGAATTTAGTTGGAGCTACTAATGGGCATATAAATCATTTAAATACTATGAAAAAAGTATCTTGGAAACATAATTTTTTAAAAAACTTATTGTACCTGTAATATTGTACAGCACGGCTTAAATTCATCAATAATAATAATAATAATAATAATAAACACTACGTGATAGGAAGATAGTTTATCATCCAGTTTATCAATGATTGTTTAAATTTCGTTCGACATTTTAATATTCTAATTGATTATAGATTTCTGCAAAAGAAATTATTTATACTTCATCAATACAGCAACAGATGGCAGCAGGTGTGCAACCTAGACAGCTGATATTTTTACAATCTCCGATTTTTCATGTGAGTGAAATTCGTAAATAAATTCTAAATAAGAGTTAAGAATTCATTTGAAATTAACAATATTACTCATGATTAAAATGAGGAATCACCTCAGACGCTTTGGATTACGTACATGTTATTTTATTTTTAATATTTGCCAGGGACCGATTTAGAAATTTGGGGGCCCTGGGCACAGATGCGTATGGGGGCCCCCTCGCACAGATTCTTTGAATAAAAAAATGCAATATCGAAAGCAGTGCTTATTAAGATAATCACTATTGACTTTGATGATTTCTTTAAAATATTAATTAAAAAAAATAAATTTGATAATCATTAATTTACTTTTAAATAGTTATTTGATAATTATGAATTTTTAATTGAATTTTATAATAAACTGTGTTGTACTGATTAGCTTTCTCTATGTAAGTCCATATATCTGGAATAATAAAGTATGCAACAACTAATAATAAATTTACCAAGCTATAATTATGTAAAATATTAGCATAGCCTATTAATCAAACAACTTTTTCTTTCAAATACAAGCTTTGTATAAAGAAAACTAAATTTACACAAGTAACTAGCAGAACCACACGGCTTTGTCCATGTTAACCATGAGGGCCTTACATGTAAAATAAATAAAAATGAAATAATATGGCGATCCAAACAATGGAGTTCTGTACATTACTGTACATAAATTGTAATAAGACAATCAGCAAAAAATGAAGTTACTTTGACATATCATAGACAATCTCTGACAAACAGATTTTTCCATTTTAATTTTGTTTTTTGAAAGTTAAGACTGTTTTGGCCAATAATTGGAAAATCTTTAGTAGCGTTTGGGGGCCCCTGAAAATCGGGGCCCTGGGCCCGTGCCCCAAATGCCCTGCCGTAAATCAGACACTGATATTTGCTAGTTTGATTTTCAATGAGCTGACACTGACCGCCATATTGGAGGCGGAGCTGATCTATCTAACCCAATCTAGTCTGTTCATTGGTCTGAGCTATGGAAATTACGGTTGTTGCCAACGATAAGCTAGAAATTCAGCCCTATTTCCGCGCCACGTAAGAGAAATATATATATAGATGATTGGACACTGTAAACCACAACCTGGTCCCATATATGCTTGCAAAATATGATTAAATTGCCATATATAGTTTTCGATACTAAAAACTTATTCAACTGAGCTACTTTGAGCAATTTCAACATTAAATGGCGCTTTAAATAATTCTTCTTAAAAACTGCCTGTTTTTAACGCGTTTCTTATTTTTCTATAAATCTACCAGTTTCCGTGTTTTAATATGCCATGGTTTTATTACTATTCTTATTATTATAATTATACGAAAAAAAATCAAAAGGCCACAATAAGTTTTTAAGCAGCGGCGACCGGCGACATCAGCGTTAGTTACATTTTTTTCAGAATAGAGAGAAGCTTTTCTACAGAAAATGATTTAGTCTACTTAACTTCTTATACAAGTTGATTTTCATTGTGTAATTTATCTTAGTTATCAATCACGAAAAAAAAAAAAAACGTCAGCAGTCGCGACAGCGGTGAATGCGGCCATGGGAAACTGAAAAATAAAGTCAAAGTATATAGTGATAGGGGAATGATCGACAAGCCGATTACAGAAGTTTGCCACTTTTGGGATAATATCATTCAATCTTCCGTAACCAGGTAATCTTTTCCAAAACAGAGCAAATTATCATGGTTTTAGAGCTGTGGGTTCTGGACGAGCAATGGCGAGCGTAAGCTCATATAGGGCACAGAGCTCCCCAGTTGTTTTAAAAAGAACATTTTACAATAAAAATATCTATGTAACTATACACATTTGTAACATTCTCAGTCTCATTTTATATATTTATTTATTTTACAACAGAAATATAAATACGAATATAAATTTCTCAAACTTTTTAAAAGTCTCCTCGTATTCTAGTTATCATGAATGTACCAATGCAAGAACATCAAAATTCATGAAGTAACAAGAACGAAAAATCATGCGTCAAGCATAGATTATGTAACACTTTCCAACGCTTCCAAAATAATTTTACAAATCATACCGTTTAATAAGCTGAAAGATAATATCTAAGTAAACAATTTGGAAAACGCATAACATATTTAAAAACATAATTTCAGGAATTTACAACATATACAATATTCGGAAAAATATCCGAACACTTTTATTCAGCCCTGTATAGGATCTACAGATTTGTATATATACTACATAGGATGCTAAATTTTAGTTCAGTTAGGAAACGCGTAACACAGTTTAAAACTCTCCTTCTGGCATTTCTGTCAATAAACGGAAATGTGTTCGCGAACTTTTGTACTGCCCTGTATATGATCTACAGAACTTATACACACCAAGTAATAGACAAAAAGTGAGTTAAATTTAAAATCGTGTTCAGTAATTTAAAACGCACTTCCAGAAATTATTGTTAACAGACAGTAGAGAATTCTTTTGTGTGTCCCTGTAAATGAACGATGACTGCTTATACACACAATATTCTGTAGCAAGCCTCTTCTAATTCACCTTAGTGATATACATAAATTTCAATGCGTTTAAAATAGTAAAACATTATTTAAATAAACCGCAGACGATTTTTCTCCATAAGACGTAACGTAACGGAATTCTTTTGACTGTCCCTGTAAAGTAACTATAAGTACTATGCACATCCTACTCCATATTAAGCTTCTTGTAATGCACCTTAGTGATATATATCAATTACAATGTGTTTGAAATTGTATAACATCATTAAAATAAACCGCAAATGTTTTTTTCCCATAGACCGTAATGTAACAGAATTCTTTTGAGTGTCCCTGTAAAAAAACTACAAGTGCTACACACTTCCGTTGAAATAGGGAACATGCTATAGATAACGACAATAATATATAAAAATTGCAGGGCAATCCGAGCATATTTACGGGAGTTAGAGCACGGACAGACGGCCAGACGGAAGACAAACCGAAGTCATAAACACTTTTTGGAAAGTGTAAAAAAACTGAATCGTGAGTTTCGAAAAGGCTCATCCCTGAAAATTCAGACTGCCAGGAAATTGAAGAAAATTAACTTTTGAAACACATTTTCATGTACATCGTTATTTAACTTTAAAATAAATAGCGAATAATTATTTTAAATATTTATTTATTTTGTTATAATTTTCAATACACTTTGTTAAAAATTCTAACATCTCTACAAAAAATGAAAAAGTATTTGACGTAAACTTTGTTTCATATATTTCGCCGAAAAAAATAATTGACATAATTTTGGAATGATTACCGAACGCTATTTCACTGATTGATCGGTTATAATTATGTACGCTTCTAATTCTTCTTCTTCTTTTTTTTTTTTTTTTTTAATTTAGTGCATACAAAAAATGCGGCAGTGCAAATTAGGTGTTTATGATATGCATTTTATCACATTATAAGGTCACATTATCGATACGTTGCAAATTTTGTAATTCATATGTTTATTTAAGTTACAATGTTTCCTTAAATTACATTCTACGGCTTATTTGGTTTCTAAAAGAAGGCTTTAAACTGGTGTCACCTTATTACAATGAAATATGCACGGAGTCAAAAATGCAGCATGTTTAGGTATTTCGACGCATTTATCAGTAATATGGCATTTCCAAAGACAATGGAAAATATTCGATAATTCAGTTATTTTCATGTCCAACCAATAGAATTTCTCATTTTAGCATAAAACTCATTAAAGATCAGGAAACTTTTTTTTTTTGTCTTAGCGAATACAAAATTGCGCTAGCGCAAATTCTATGTTTATGATATGTAATTTATCACATGATAAGCTCACATTTTCAATGCGTTGCAAATTTTTTAATTCATATGTTTATTTAAGCTACAATGTTTTCTTAAATTACATTCTATTTGGTTTGTAAAAGAAGGCTTTAAACCGAGGTCACCTTACTGCAATGAAATATGCACGAAGTCAAAAATACAGCCTGTATAGGTATTTCGAAGCATTTATCAGTAATATGGCAATGGCAAATATTTTACAGTTCAGATATTTTCCATCCCAAAAATTTAGGTCAGACCAATAGATTTCTTATTTTCGCATAAAACCTGGTAAAAATCAGGTAACATTTAATTCTTTGACACCAACGAATAAAGCCGGCAGCTTCGGCATAAGTGAAATTTTTCGCTTCGAAAGTTCCGAATAGCTTCGACAGATATCCTGCTGACTTCTTTTTAAAGCGGGGCTTAGTGCATCCTATTATAAACCCTTTCTTCTTCATTACGAATGTAAGAAGTCTGTTCTGCAGGCACTGGAAGTTCTCGCAGAGGGAATAGGAATTGGAGATTTACCTGAACAATATTAGATATTCCATGATAGCCGCGTGAAACCTGATTGGCATATAATGCTGCATCTATTGGCGATATGTGTGGTCTAACTTTTGATACTATTAAGAATTCAAATATAAAGATTTGACCATTGAAAAGAGCCTAAACAACTTTCTTTCAAGTTTTTATTCCGTAAGTAAGGTTTATTTGAATCAGAAGCATTGCGAACTGAGAAGAGCTTATCGAGTAACGTCCTCAAGCTCAAGCTGACAAATTCAGTGCAAAATGTGTGTATTGACTGGATCCTTATAGTAAATGTTTGATTGTCAGATTCCATAGTGCGGACTAATAGCTATATCATGGGGTAAAAACTCCCTATCATGAGGTTTATTTGACAGTTCATTTCAGGAATGTAACCTTTAAATAGTAGAATGTGTGTGTATATATTATATATATATATATTTTTTTTTTGTAACGTTTTTTCAAACCGATTTATTTTAGGAAAAGTAAAAAAAAAAAAAATAAAAAAAAAATTAATGTATTCTTCATTGAAGGTGTGTGAAATGGAAATAGGATTTATTCTCCAATCGATTTTAAGTAATTTAATTGAATGGTAAATTGGATTCTTATTGGCTGCTACTTTTTTTTATAAATTCATTGGAAATCTTCAAAGATAGCCTATCTTCGACAAAAAGAGCCCAGTACAGCAACGACAATAACATACACACGCATGAATTTCATTGGTCAAATAATATATATTACTTAAAAGACAAGTGTTATAATTAGTGATAAAACAGTTTCATCTGACATGCTTATATATATGAGTCGCTAATCAAAATTTTATGTAATGTCTTAAAAAAAAAAATGAATTATAATAATTTTATTTTGTATTCTTATTTATTTATTTATTTATTTATTTATTTTAATATGTAAACTCATTTAATGCTATCGAAAACTATAAAAAACAATTACCAGCTGACATAAAGCATTCCAAATTGTGTATAACTTTATATATAAAGAAATATGTCTTTTTATAAATATATTTTTTACAAAATTTATATTTAAAAAAATATATATCTTTTAAAATATAATTAAGAAATATTTATCAGTCTTAGCTCACAATGATGAAAGCTTTTTATTAGTAATTTTTTACAACTTTTTTTTTTTTTTTTTTTAACTTTTCAGTTTTAGATTATATGAAGACGAAAATTTAAATTAAAATATTCGATCAAGTTTTAAATAAAGGTGAAATCAAAATTGTTATTTTTTAAATACTTATCAGTATTTACTTAACCCATTTATTCCGATAATTATTTCTCGATATTCTTTGCACTTTAAATATACAACTCTTTTTCTTTTATCATCTAATATTATTATTAATGCCCGAAGATATGTTTTGCATTTATTGTTGAACTATTGGTTGTTTATCGCCTGACAGGACAACTTGCCAGTGTGAAATAAAGGTAAATTCATTTTTTTTTTTTTTTAACACACCCAAGCTTAAAAAAAGAAGTATATCATCAGAGCCCGAACTCATTTGAGCCCGATACCTAAAATACGCAGTAAAAAATTATTAATAACATTTTTAAATTGTTTCAAGATTAATTTTCTCATTTAAAAATGTCTTATTTACATGCAAATAAGTATTAATCACGAAATAATCCCTCACGACAATGTTTCGTGATTTTCATGGCCCTGAAATCTATTTAAAATAGAAAATTTGTTATTTACACCCAACCACGGCAGAAATCTGAAAAAGTCCCAATGATTATTCTTTTAAAATTTTATTGTACAACTATGTCAGAAGAACATGAGTTTTGTTTTTCAATAAATTTGGAAAAGGCCTTCACACAGAAAATGAGGATAGACAAGGGATATCCCACGATTTTTTTAAGTTATTAACATTGACTGTGCCAAGGCTTTAGAATCAGATAGACAATTTCTCCTTATATTCCATCACTAACAATACAGTTCCCTTTAAAACGGATTTTTAAAGGGTTGTAAAGAAGTTTAAGAAACATATTCTTGTTTTTGAAATAGCGAGGTGCCCCCCCCCCTCCCCCTTTTTTTCTATTTGTGAATAAATTAAATTTTTACTTTGACCCCGGGCTCCGGATAATACCGTCTCATCTCTAGTGTGAAACAGAACAGGTCAAATGAAATGATAAACGTCCATGGGTACAACATCAAATTTAGTTTAAACCTTGCATGCAAGATCGAGCATCTCAATATCAGAATCGCAAGTTAAATTTTTATTACATATCACTTTACATAATAGCTAATACCTTACAATTCACAATTTAATTATTTTTTTTAATATATATTTATGAACATATCAAATTTATCTAACTTCTAGAAAAGAAAACTTTTGAGAATTATTAAATTGTGCTAAATATTAAACACGATTTCATGACAGGATGCTTTTGAACGTCTTATTCTTGTAATTTTTTAGGATAAAAAAGTAATTTCCTGTAGTCTCATTAATTTTAGATTCGCAATTTCCTATTGATTGTGCTATATCAGGATTGTATATCTTGGATTCCATTTTACGCCATTTTCATATTTCATTAGGATAAGCATCAATTTGCACAGGAATTTTATGTTATCCTAATTATCCTAAATAGCATATTCCTAATATATAACAATGCGAATACAGTCCGCCCCGCTTAATTGCATACAGTTGGTTCTACTGAATTGTATGCAATTAAGCGGGGTATGCATTTAAGCGAGGACAGCAATTAATGTAATCAGTATACGTTATTATTTGATTATATACCACAGATATGATAAATATAATGGACAATAATAATTTACATAATAATTTAAAAATTAATTATTGTATTAATAATTTTAATTCATATTTTATACACTATTTATAGTAATACTATAGCAATCACGAACATCTGCATCAAGAGAAGTTGAATAAAATTGCATGTAAGAATAGATGCTTATGGAAATGTAAACTGACTTTACTTATATCAAAATTAGAAATCTATTGTTTTTACATTTTTTGTTTGGAAAAAAATAATTTTAATGGTCATTCTATAATATTTAAAAATAAGATCTTATCTATATTAAGGTGGTTCTCAAATGACCTGTTTCAACAACGCGAAACTTTCTGACTCATTTTAAACGCAAAGGCACAAAATTGGCAGGCCTGACTATAAAAGCAATTTGGAATCGAAATGAGTTTTTAATTTTTTAATAAATAAATAAGTTATACTTATTGAGTTATAAGCAATTCTAGCCACGTGACGACATGTTTTTCACGCTTAGTTGGTTGCGGCGTTGGAAATTCGGTTCAAAACGCCGACTTTGTTGGTATTTTCTGAACGATCTTCTGCCTTTATCAAAAAATAGAAAACACATGTTTCGATTAGATAGTTTCCGAATAAGAACACCTGCCAATTTCATGCGTTTGCGAACAAAAATGAATTAAAAAGTGTGTGAGAAAGTAATCTGTTGGATTTGAGAACAGCCTTAACTAAATTTAAATGTATCCAATTTAACTTTAAAAACATAGTCATTAGTATATGTTAATTATTATTTAAATCAATCTTTCTCATTTAAAACAGTATTAACTTAATTTTAAGTAATTATAAACATGAGATATAACCATTCATTTCATAATTTTTTTTAAAGACTTTATTGCGCTAATTATTTGTAAAAACATTTTCCTAGTATCGTTCACTTATCAGCTATTAATCTATCTCAATCTATTTTCATTTAGAAAAAAGTGTTTAAAACAAAACCATGTGTGGAAAAGGGGTGGAAATCTTTATACTTGCACGCTGTTGAAGGCGGAAATACATATTAGTTTTACAAAATAATCATCGTAGAACATGAATTATCAACTATATGCTATCAATTAAAATACCCCGCTATGCGTCTGTTTTTAAGGTGTACATTTACTACTTGAAAGTATTTTTGAAACATGATCATGTCGATCTGATAGCGTGTTTTTAAACTACTCGATATGGTGCTAATACCTTGCTTATTTAATACGAAGTGAGCGAAAAAAACGCATGCCGAGCACAGGTGTTTCGCTAAAGGCGGCATTTTTGTTCTCACGGTCGTAGCACCGCTACCAACGGTGCTTAAAAAGTCGTTAACGCTGTCAAAAAACGTAGATGAACGTATTTCTTAACTAAAAAAAGGAAAAAGGCTTTTAGCATTTATGGTTATTCGAGATTCCTTTTGGCAATCGATTTGAGTTAACTGATGCTAAACAGCTGATATTTATTTAAATATACATTATTTGCATTACCGCCTAAATTTACTTAATAATCACAGGACGCCAAGAAATGTGAAACAGCTGTTTATTAAGAGGCTACTTCACTCAGGCGAAAACACCCGCTCGTTAACGTTAATCCTATGGGAGAAATAATTTACGATATCTCGTTCGCATTTCAATATTTTTAAATGTTTTTTTTTTTTTTTTTTTTTTTTTTTTTCATTGGATAGCTGAGGTCAATCTCTATGCAAGCTCCTTTGTACTTTTTCGATTTTGATTACAAGTTTTTTTATTAAGGTACTTTTACCGAAGGAGCGTGCATAGAGATTGACCTAAGCTATCCAATGCAGAAAAAATCGTTTAAAAACATTGAAATGCAAACGAGATATCGTAAATTATTTCCCCCATAGGATTAACATTATAGCGAGCGGGTGTTTTCACCTGAGTGAAGTAGCCTCTTAAATATCGTGATTATATACGGGGTGTGCTCCATAAAAAATGAGAGTAAAATCATGGATATTAATTTTTTTTTTTTTTTTAAAGTGATATAAATGACAAGAAAAGAATTCTTGTAAATTCTAAAAGGCCTGCAAAAGAATTCGAACTTTAAAAAGCTATATAATAGTCATCTTCAAATATAGTCATATAGTCCACCTGAGTGACAATACATTTTAGTATCATTACGAATCGATCTTTTAAATGAAAGTTAGAATACTAAATAAGTACAAAAGGAAAAATAGTTAAGGAAAAAAAAAACCCCACTCATTTTATAAGCATACAATGTTTATCAATGTTCTCAAATCCAAACTGGCTATTTTATGACATATTTTTAAATTTATTTTTGTTCGTTGAACGCATGAAATGGGCAGGTTGTTTTTCTGAAACTGTGAAATCGAAACACATTTTCCTTTTTTTGGTAAATTCAGAAGAATTTTCAGAAAACACTGCCAAAGTTTTGAACCGCGAACTCCCGATGCTCCAGCGCGAGAAAAGGAAAAAATGCGTCGTCACGTGACACAATTCGCTTATAACTCGATAAGTAATTTATTTATCAAATAAATAAATAAATAAATAAAGGAAAACTCATTTCGATTTCTAATCACTTCAATAGGCCTGCCAATTATGCCTTTGCGTTTAAAAATGAGTCAGAAAATGTGTCAGAAAGTTTTGCGTTGTTGAGAATCATAGTAGAATCATTTGAGATCATTGTAGGTCATTCCTTAAAAAACGCGCCGAATTTCATGACTTGCACTATTTTTTCCGTTTTATCGGTAAAGGCAGAATATATTTTTTAGAAAATGTTGGTAAAGTTCGCGTTTTGAATCTCATTTCCGGAAGCGACAGCGCGGGGAAGGAAAAAAATTGCCGTCATAACACAACAATCGTTTATAACTCAACATGTAATCCATTTATCGGAAAATGAAAAAAAAATGTTAGATTAGAAATCACTTCAATAATCATTTCTGCATGTATCGTGTTTTTTATGTTTAAAAAGAAGTCAGAAAGTTTCGCGTTTTTTGAGCAGGGAAAAATATTATTTGAACATATAAAATGACCGTTGTATCATACTGCAGTACAGGGTCTACCATACACAGACCAGCCTAGAGCTAAAAAAGTACTCGATTCTTTTTTACAAAGTTATTTTACCGACTTTACTGGCGTATTACTGAGGTACCAACATTTTCATCAATTTTAATTGGTGTTGAATGATGATTAATAACAATGCACACTAATGCAGTTAAAGAAATTTTCAATAACAAACTTTCAGTATAAGGCTATATACCATTTATAGATTTAAAAGAAAATACTACATAATAGTAGCAGATTTTACTTTATTTAACAATAAAAGAAATTAAAATTTGCTCATAGCAACTGTTAGCGGAGAAAAAAATCACCAATAATAGATTTGAAATTTTATCAGATCTCGCAGTAAACTAAATTTAAGATTTCACATGTTATAAGGAAACATGTACAAGTTCAGATTAATTATTAAAACTTATAAAATGGTTACTTACGGGTACAGTTTCGTATTTATGACACAGCAGGATTAAATAAATTAGTACATAGCTTCCAACTGATTCGATTTTTTCACACCACTGTTTCAGAATAGTAATCTTTGTCTTATTTAATCACAGATTTCTGCGCCTAAACTAATAAAAGTGGTGACAAAATTCTATACAGCCTATTCGGAAATTTTTTTTAAAAAATCGTAGCGTTATGGTCGCAGCCAACATTTAGTAATAGCATGACAATTATTTTAGAAATAATTTTAACTCTCAATTTAAAAATGTAAAATAACATTGCGTTTATTAACTTAATTAAGTAGGTTTAGAAGAAGTAGTACAAATTTTAACAGAAATTATGGGACAAGTTCAGAAAGGACCGAAGATCTTTCAGAAATATACTGTCAAAGTCGGCGTTTTGAACAGATTTCCCGAGGCAGGAGAGCGAGAAAGAGGAAAAGCGTGTCGCCACGAGACACGAATCGCTTATAACTCAATAAGTAATTTATTTATAAAAAAAAAATAAAAAAATAAAATAAAATAAAAAATAAAAATTTGGAAAACTCCTTTCGATTCCTAATCACTTCAATAGCCAGGCCTGCCAATTTTATGCCTTTGCGTTTAAAAATGAGTCAGAAAATGTGTCAGAAAGTTTCGTGTTGTTGAGCAAATCATTTGAGAACCACCTTAAGAGTAAAAAAGTTTTGGAGTTCAAATTTTTAAATAATTCTAAATTTAAAAGAAATTTTTTGAAAAAAAAAAAAAATAATAATAATGTAAGGATTTTTTGTTGTCCACATTCACATAATCTATTTTTCACTTTATATCTTACTCATTAAAGGAAAAAATATGTTTGTGTTATTGAAAAGAAGCAGGTTAATTAAGAAAAATGACTGTATAAATGATAATCTATTTAATGTATTTCATTAAAAATATAGAATACCCATGAGAAAACACATTTTGTATAAAGAAAGTGGCGGAAATCAGTATATATATTTTCTTTTTTTTGTGAGATTGCAAAATGTTTGCTCGCTATATCCAAATTTCCCTCATCACAACGGAGTTTTCTGCAATGTATTTTTAAATTACACCAACCATTTACCCCCCTCCTCCCCCATTTTTTTCTCCTTAAATCATGTTTCTCGTAACATACGAGATCGCAATAAACGAGTTCGGCTATAGTCATCTAAAGTGTATGCTAAAGTGACTGCAGTAATTTAATGTCTTCATTATGAAATACAGATAAAACTAGTTGATTTTAAAATGACAAGTGCGAGTATTTCATGTTAATCATGTAAAATGAAGTCATTAAAAAATACAGAGAAAACTGCTTCATTTAAAAATAAATATGTCACTCATAACGATGTCGCATCATATGATACGAAAAACGATTTAAAAAAAAAAAAGGCCATTAGTACCAAACACAACAGATCAATCAGCGGTGAAAAATGTTTTCCCACACACGAGATCCTATTTGTCAGTTTTATTGTAGCAATTACCCCGAAAGTGTCATTAATTTGAAAAAAATATCAGATTACATTCGTAAAAAAATATATATATCTTTTTACGGAACACGATCTTTTCCGCCCAATTTAAAAGATTTCCGATGTTCCCCTCTGTTCCAATCATCGAAAAACGCGAACGATTGCACCCCACGGTGTTTGCTCTGCAACTCAGGTTGTCCCATTCGCAATCTCACGCGGATTTCCCCTCTGTTCCAATCATCGAAAAACGCGAACGATTGCACCCCACGGTGTTTGCTCTGCAACTCAGGTTGTCCCATTCGCAATCTCACGCGGACTCCCTTCAAAGTATAGATTCTAGGCCACACAAGATGACCACTGGTGTCGGAGATGACTTCCCACTGAGCTGGTGGTCAGTCGAATAAAGACATTCGTTCCGGTCGATAATTGCCACATTCAAGAACCTTTTCTTCGAAAAAAAGAGAGAGATCTTGTGCTATGTCAAACAAGAAGTTCTGGACTTCGGAAAAAAAAAGAAACTATTCGGTCACGTTCGGAGGTTTCCAAAAGCACAATTTCGCAGATGTATGAATCGATGGTGCAAGAAGAATTTCATAAATTGCGAGGGGTGTGTTCCCCTGTCATCTTATGTTCTCTCATTTTCATTAATAGCATGTTGAAATGCGTGACACGGGCCTGCCAGCAGGGACTTACCCTGCGGCGATTAATCATCGTTTAATATGATCCGTACGATTTTTGATTACGCATGGTCTTTCTTTTTCATTGTGCCGACATTTCAAACATTTTACGATCGTAGTGGGATGAAATTCATACAAGTAGTTGTATAGATAGATGGGTGGACGGAACATATTTTTGGGGTGCTGGAAGAAACGCAGTAAAAGATCTATTTATGCGAAATATTTTGAAAAGAAAAGAAAATCAATAAAATCTCCCCTTTAATTTAAACACACGACACTAAACTATGAACGTCGGCGAAAAGATGAAATCCAATTCTTACCTCTCACCCTTTATTGTTAAGGTTGTTCTCAAATCCAAATTGGCTACTTTCTGACACATTTTTTAATTCATTTTTATTTGCAAATGTATCGAATTGGCAGGTGCTCTTATTAAGAAACTACGTAATCTGATTTTTTTTTTTTACCGTAAAGGCATAAGAATTTTCAGAAAATGCTATCAATGTTGACGTTTTGAACAGACTTTCTGAACGCGACAGCATACGAAAAAAAAAAAAAAAAAAAAACTGCTGTCCTGTGACACAAATCGCTTATAACTCAAGATGTAATTCATTTATCAGAAAATGGAAAAAACTGTACAAATAGAAATCATTTCAATAATCTACTCTGCAAATATTATGATTCTATATTTAAAATTGAGTCATAAAATCTGGCGGAAAGTTCCGCGTTGTTGAGCAGTTTTTTTTTTTTTCTTTTTAAGCCTAAAGACCCTAGGGGTTTTAAGGATTTCTTAAACGTTTCATAGTAGAAATAATTGAAAATGTGCTTATTTCATAATGCAGAAGTTTTAAATACGTTTTCGGCTCTTTCCTTAGATTGGGTTGTTTCAAAAATAATCTCCTCAGGAAAAATAAAAACATGGAAATCATTTACCAGATAGGTAGCCTTTTATTTCAAAAAATATAAGACACGCGGTCGATTCTTTAAAGCCTGAAATTTTCAGACAAATAAGAATGAAAATCCGCTTATGAATGTGCCAGAAAGATTCGCGTTATTGTAAATATAAAATCCCTGACGGCTCGGCCTACAGACACAGGTAGATTTCGAAGACGCAGACCGTGGGGCGCCTGTTTGTCGGGAATTGCGGAAGAAATGACCTTTTTTACGATGATGCGGCAGTTTGAACCGCCTACTTCGAAACCTAACTTGTTTGCAGGCGGATTCGGCAGGGATTTTTTTGTTTTTAATTTTTTTTTGGTATAACGGTTGGTCCTATAAAAAACTTGTCAATATAAAAGTTTTAGATAATATTAAGAGGATTTATAATAAATTTAAGCGGATTTGAAATCTTGGGAATTGACGAAGTTATGCATTTTTTTCTTCTACCGCCCCTCCCCCCCCCTCTTAAGGCAATTTTTAATTATATCAAAAATCTGTCGTACATAAATTTTCGGCCCTTCTCCTAGAAGTAATAATAACTTCAAACGGATTCGATACGTATCATAATTAAGAAATTATGGGTTCGTTTCTGTTTTCAGAAAAAGCCCCCCCCCCCATACCTCCCCTGGTTCGATTTTGCCCATTAACGAACTTGACCGAGATTTTATGCCTCTTGATTTTATGTATCAGTTTCGAACATATGTGGGAGTTGGAACCGCTTACTTCGAAAAATAACTTGTTTGCAAGCGGAGCCGGCAGGGGTTTTTTTGTTTTTAATTTTTTTTGCTATAACGGTTGGTCCTATAAAAAACTTGTCAATATAAAAGTTTTAGATAATATTAAGAGGATTTATAATAAATTTAAGCGGATTTGAAATCTTGGGAATTGATGAAGTTATGAATTTTTTTTCTTCTAAACCCCCCCTTCCCCCGCTTAAGGCAATTTTTAATTATATCAAAAATCTGTCATACATAAATTTTCGGCCCTTCTCCTAGAAGTAATAATAACGTCAAACGGATTCGATACGTATCATAATTAAGAAATTATGTTTTTTTCTGTTTTCACAAAAAGCCCCCCCCATCCCCCCCCTTGGTTCGATTTTTCCCATTAACGAACTTGACCGAGATTTTATGCCCCTTGATTTTATGTATCAGTTTTGAAAAGATGCGGGAGTTGGAACCGCCTACTTCGAAAAATAACTTGTTTGCAGGCGGAGCGGCAGGGATTTTTTTTTTTTTAAAATTTTTTTTTGCTATAACGGTTGGTCCTATAAAAAACTTGTCAATATAAAAGTTTTAGATAATATTAAGAGGATTAATAATAAATTTACGCGGATTTGATATCTTGTGAATTGACGAAGCTATGATTTTTTTTCTTCTAAAACCACCCTTTCCCCCCCCCCCCCCCCTTGGAGCCATTTTTAATTATATCAAAAATCTGTCATACATACATTTTCGGCCCTTCTCCTAGAAGTATTAATAACTTTAAATGGATTCGATACTTATAATAATTAAGAAATTATGGGGGTTTTTCTGTTTTCACAAAAAGCCCCCCCACCCTCCCCCCCTTGGTTCGATTTTGCCCATTAACGAACTTGACCGAGATTTTATGTATCAGTTTGTAAAAGATTAATGCAGAATTTTTCCAGTTATCGTGGTCAGAAAAAAGTGACATATATATATATATATATATATATATATATATATATATATATATATATATATATATAAAGTTTTGAACTGGGGGTGGTTCTGAGTTCTGGGAGTCATGATCGGAGTAGATCTGCAAAAATTTTTCAAAATTTCCAACTTAGGTGAGAATGTAATAGGTAGTATTTCTTACGAAATCTACCTAAAAAATTGAGAAAATATCACGTAAGTAGTTATCATTAAATAATAATAATAATAATGATAAAACGAAGACCGCCTAAATTTAATAAAACAAGCTTACAGATACAAATATTTTGGTAAATCAAAGATTTTTAGATGATACCGTGAAAAGAAAAATTACACTGAATGAGAATCTTCGAAGAAAAAAAAAAAATCAATACGGAGATTATTCCAATTGTATATTTGTTAAATATAGTTGTATTTATTTCAGTTCACTGAAATAACTCCCCCTCAAATGTTTTAAAAGTATGGACTGAAGGATGACATCATTACATATCACCTAAATAAAAATCTTTTAAAAAAGTGTAAGATATATATATATATATATATATATATAATTTATTTTTTGATTTTTCACTAGAGAGTTAGGTATAATTTTCGTTTGTTTAAAAAGTGTTGTTACCATTACCGTTGACTCATATGGGTGGTTGTTACCATAAATAATACGACTTTTTAATATTCAAATTCCTCTGTTTAAAATGTACATTTACTATTATACTTTAATAGAATCGGGTTCTTTCTTTCTCTTTTTTTAAATCTACAATTAATCCCTGAGTAACGAATTACAATTTTGTATAAAATGTGAGATTTTTTTTTTTTTTACATTTTGGATAAGAATTCATATGCTTTATAGTTTATAGATTACGGATGATGGATGATTACACTAGATTAATTTTAACACAATTATTCCAATTGGTAAAGAAATCATATGAGTTGTAATTTCCCAACTGGGTGACATTTTTCGACCATTTGGGAAATTACAACTCATATGGGTGATTACAGTTTAACTGACGCTATGCGCTTTCAAACTTAGCGAATTTTTATTATGCTTGAAAAATTGTTTATGCTTTTAGCTTGTTTTTACTCTGTCTGCCCTTTATCATCCTCATTCCAAAAAGTATAGATACGATATTAATCATTAAAAATTGTAAAAGATGCAATTTCTAATCAAATGGTAACCTTTTGCATCTCTCTGGAATAATTTTAAAATTAAATAGTACGTGAACGATCTCTCTCTCTTTCTTTCTTTTCTTTTTCTTTTTCTTTTTCTTTTTTTTTTTGTGGACTGATAGATCCTTGATTGTATTGATTGCAAACTTTTTATCATTTTTACGTGATTTCTATGTCTCGGGAAATTTTGTTCAAAAGTTCAACATAGACTCTGTTTTCTGAGAGATGCATTTGTTAAATAAAAAAAAAATATTAAATAATAAATAATAAATAAAAGAAAAACTGCTTTGTTTTTGTAAACCAGATTTAATTTTTTTTTTAAGTGAAAATTTTATTGTGACTGTGTCAAAAGTGATTAATTTGAGTTTGAGTATAATCTTAATTTTAATGTCATCTTGGGATCATCATGACTACAGGGCTCCCACTCGATCCATTTCTTTAATACATTTTTTTTTTTAGATTGATTGTAGTTAACAGATCACGTGATTCGCATTTATAAATCATAAATTTGGAAGTTTCCGCTGGTTGAACTGTCGTTTAGAGACCTGCACCGTAAATTCTGCTTAAGGTCAAGCAACCCGAACCCAAAATATTCAAACCCAAATCCGACACGAAACTAAATTCGAAAAAAAAAAAAAAATTCGTATTTTAATACAATTGTAGAAAGTAGTCTACAATTATGTTTCTAATATCAAGTTTATCTTTTTTGGTATAAAAATGAACACATATATACACTCATTAATATTCAAATATATATATAGTTTTCGTTTTCAATTGAAAAATATTCCGGACTTTTTTGTTTTGTAAAATCGGACCAACCTGGCTCCGGATCCGACCAGAAAAAATCAAAACTCAACACAAACCTGAAACATTTAAAGTAAACCCGATCCGCAATGAAAAAAATTAGCGCCAACCCAACCCAATCCGAAACGTGGGTCGGGTCGGGTTCGGATAAAACAGGCTTACTCCGCCTGATGCAGCAGGACTCCACTCTCGTTAAAATAAAATGTTCAAAAAAATTAAATACTTCCAGAAACTTAAATGTTTTATTACAATTACACAAAATGGCTCAAATTTCTTTTCTGTTCACAGTTCTATTTTCCAAGATTTTTCTTTACTTTATTTTTCGCGGGTTGGGGGGGGGGGGGGGACAATGCTATTTTATTAAACTAAAAGCACTTTTAATGCTTATGCCACCCACTAAACCTATTTGTTCAAATAATATTTATTTTCAAATGGCTATTGAGTTTTTACATTTGCAGCCATTTTTTCCACCACTTTTCTCTAAAACAGGGCAAATTGGTGTTTTTTGAAAGACCGCCGTGTCTGGATGAGGGTTGGCGACCGTAGCTCGTAGGGAGCCGAGCCCAGTAAAAAAAATTCCAATTTGAATGCATTTCGGATTTTCGATATGTGACTATCTTAAAATCAATTAATGTTAAGTAACACGTTAAGAAGAAGAAAAAAAAAAGTTTATATTTACAGTAATAAATATTTTCCAAGTTTTTAAAATGGTTTTTTACTTATCAACTATGCAAATGAGAGTTATCCAAAAATTAATGTAATGTGATGATTATTTTCAAATTTATTATCAAATAACGTTAAATTTAATTTTCAAAATAACTGATACCCATAATCTATAATACAGTATAGCGTCGGTTATCCGAACCCCAATTAACCGAACCGTCCTTTATTCGACCCCCTCTCCCCTCCCCTCCCTCTTTTTTTTTTTTTTTTTTTTTGTCTGAAATTTTTGTTCAGGACGGCCCTGCCCTTGAAATCGAAAACGTTTTCCATAGCAGTGGATCGCTGGGAGCAAAGTTCGTGCAATTTTACGTTCCAATTTATCTCGAAATTTTTCCCGCCGGCCTATGAAACACAAACTCGTGATATGGCAGCATTAAAAAGAGATCATCTTAAAAAAAAAAAAAAAATCAAAAGCTCTTTGCTAAAATTTAATTTTTGCAGTTCAGAAAATAATAAAAACGATAAAAAAAAAAAAAAAAAAAAAAAAAAAATGCTAGCACTAACAGTTGTCAGTCTTAAGCCTGTTTAAAATTTGAAGGAAAATTGTGTGCATGCAAAAGAATTTTCTTAACTTACCTATGTACTACTATGTTTTCAAAAACATACGTTTGTTCCAATTAAAAAAAAAAAAAAAAAAAAAAAACTAAACAAATTCATTTTAACTATTTTGGCATAGTTAGGAAAATAACTTGAAACTACTTGTCCAATTATCCAAACTATAGCGGCGGTCCCGACACGTTCGAATAATCGGCGCTCTACTGTAATAAATAAATTTTGAAAATGATCATTTGCTTATCAGTTAAGTAAAAAAAAAAAAAAAAAAAAAAAAAAAAAAGAGAATGCTTTTTGTGATTATTTTTAAATTTATCAATAATATGAAGTTAAAATTAATATTCAAAGTATTAAATATCCATAATAATGAAATGGATTTAATTTTTTAAAAGAATTAATGTGTTTATCAATTATGCAAATGAGGGTTTATTCTAATTTGTATGCATTTTATCGTTACGATTTTAATTTTTAATAATTTTGAAATTTTTACATTTAATTTTTTTTTAATTATTTCATCAACGTCATTTAGTGATTAAGAGAGTGAATTTTTAAGTGGCCCCATTTCTACACCCGTTATGTATATATACATGAGATAGCATCAACAAGGAAATTATTAAAATAATAACTCCACGTAGCACTTATTACTTTTGAATCTTTTTTGTTATAGACATTATGGAAAAATCTATGTAAATATACTGAAAATATTTTTCGCTATTAAAAATGCAAAGTTATTAAAATAAAATTCAAATAAAAACTGGTTGCTCTATAACGTAAACTGGAAGTAAAAATTATATCAACTAAAAGTCCCCCCCTTTAAAAAAATCGATATTAAAATTTAATTTATTGAAGGTTAAAAAAGTATTTTTTCTTGATATCTATTAAAAACTGTTTATAATCTGTTTGTAATAATCTGTTTGTATGTTGCATAATATTTGGATGTAATCTCAGACAAAACCTATTAATATGTTTCGTAATTTTATTTTTAGCAGGGAAAGATTTACAGATTTCATTGAAAACAACACTTTATAATTATTATGGAATAGTTTGAAAATAGCTTTAAGGCTATGTTTAATCGAACTATTTTTCCGATTTCTTGTAAAGGAAGAAGATTTTTCAGAAAATGATGTCAAAATTTGCGTTCTGAACCGAATTTCAGGACGCGACAGTGCAGGAAAGGAAAAAACTGCCGTCCTGAGACAAGAATCGCTTATAACTCATGATGTAGTTAGATTCAATAATCATGTCTATAAGTATAATGCGCTTTTATGTTTAAAAATGAGTCAGAAAATATGTCAAAAAGTTTCGCGTTGTTGTGTGAGAAAAATATTTTTTGAGAACCGCTTTAAACTCATTTAAGTTTAAATTAAACTATATCTCCAACATTATAAAGATATTTGAGAAACTTGAGAAAGGTATTTTAGTTACTGTTAACATTTTTAATAACAAACATAGTGCACTTGATAAATAAAACAAAACTACATAAAACAGTATTTAATAAGTCCATTTTATAAGGTGGTTCTCAACTGACCTGCTCAACAACGCGAAACTTTCTGACTCATTTATAAAAGCAAAGAAATGAAATTGACAGATTTGACTATTGAAGCGAAATGAATTTTCTATTTTTTGATAAATAAATTATTTATCAAGTTATAAGCGATTCGTGTCACGTGACGACACTTTTTTCTACTTTCTCGTACTGCGGCGTCGGAAATTCGGTTTAAAACGCCGACTTTGACAGTACTTTCTGAAAGATCTGCTGTCTTTACCAAAAAATGGGAAACGTCTTTCGATTACAAAGTTTCTGAATAAAGAACACCTGCCAATTTCATGCGTTTCCGAACAAAAACGAATTAAAAAATATTCCATAAAGTAGCCAGTTTGGATTTGAGAACAGTAATAATTTTTATTTACATGTAATTATACATAATTTTATTTACACCGTAATAATTTTTTTTTTACACATTTTTGCTATGTTAGATTGCGTATAGCAAAGTAATTTTTTTCAGTTATTCTGCATAAAGATTTTGATGGTTATATCATAGTACATTTAATAATAGTATTATTATGTATTATTAAAGTAATCATTTCATATACTTAGTCACAAACATGGGAAATTTGTTACTTCATTCTACGTTTCCCCCCCCCCCCCCCACCCCCTCCACACTAGTACTATCATATCTATATAATACAAGGAAAAAAAAATATTTTGTGATAAATGTGCAATGTATAACTTTTATTTTATTTTTTACCCTGTTTATTATTGGTCTTTTCTCCGCACTTACATGCACATAGGTTCTCATACGTTTGGAAATCGTAGCATAATTCATCAATGTTGATAATAAATAAAGGAATGGTTCCTCTGACTGCTCAATTTTTTTTCCTCAAAATCTTCTCGATCAATATTTAATCGACCACCGTCTCCTCTATTATTACATATTTCAAATCATCATGTATTTGAAATACAGTAGATTCCCGTTACAACGAATTCCATTACAACGTAAAATCCCGTTACTACGAAATTTGACAAATCCCCTTTTCAAATTTCATTAACCCCAATGTATTAAGAATTCCGATTTAACGAAGTGCATTTTACTAGGAATTCCGTTACAACGAAAAATCTTCATCGAGCTTTTTTTTCTTTTTTATCAATTGCTTAACAGAAATGAAATATACTTCGAATAACACGTCGAAGTTAAAAAATAACGTTGTTTTGGGGACAGGTGCTATTTCATATTTTTCTCTCCTTTGCTATTTTTTCGTTTGTTTACTTCTGTTTCCGAATTCATTTTTTTTCATTAGTCCATACGCTTCAAAATGATCACGTGACAGACAGCAGGTGGACTTCACTGTGAAAGAAGTGTTTGTGCTTGTTCTGGGATGTCTTTGTCGCCAATACCTGTTGCAGTGTGTTTCTTGTTTTGTTCATTGATAAAATATGGCTTGTGTGAAACGAAAACAATTTTCATTGGAAGAAAAGAAAGCTATAATTTCTGAGATTGATAAAGGATTGCGGAAAGCTGATGTGGCCAAAAAATATGGAATAACACCATCGAGTTTATCGACATTTCTAAAAGATAAGGAAAATATTGACAGACAATTCCAAATTGCAAGCATTTGTTCCCATAAAAAACGAATGCGACAGTCCCAATTTCAAAATGTCGATAAAGCCGTGTTCAAGTGATTGTGCCGATGTTCGTTCACGCAATGTGATCCTCTGATAAGGCAAAAAGCTCAAGAGTTCGGAACAATACTTGGTATCGAAAATTTCCAAGTCAGTGTTGGTTGGCCCAATCGCTTCCGTACTCACCATGGAATTGTAATAAAATCAATCTGAGGCGACGCAAGTCATGTACCTACAAAGACTGTAAATGAATGGAGAGCTGGAAAAGCAACTGCCCTTATAAAGACATACAGCTCCGATGATGTTTTTAATGCTGACGACGCTGGAATATTTTATCAACTTGAACTGAGAAAAACATTAACATTTAATGACGACAAATGCATTGGAGGGAAAACTTCAAAGAAACGAATTACAGCACTTTTTTGTTCTAACAAATCTGGAACCGAGAACAGAAAAATATTAATTGTTGGTCACTCTGGCAAGCCCCGTTGCTTTAAGAACTGTCATTCGCCTTGCGATTATAAATTCAATAAGAAGGCATGTATGACACAAGATATCTTTAATGATTGGCTAGTGCAATTTGACAAAGAAATGAAAGCTAAAAAACGAAAAATTCTTCTCCTGATTGATAACTGCATGCCTCATGATAATTCCCCCAAATTATACTGCATCCAATTTGAGTACTTTCCGCCAAATTGCACTTCTATTCTACAGCCTCTAGACCAGGGGTTCCCAAACTATGGTACGCGTACCAATACTGGTACGTAAAGCTCTGGCTACTGGTACGCGAAAGTGCTATGCTGGTACGTAAAATGAAATACCAGCATAATATTATAAAATCAAAAACGGCATGAATTTATCACTTTGGGAATTTTCGAATGAAAATTATAGACTGTAAATGCTTTTTTTTGTTGTTGTTACTAGAAATGTTTGTTATACCAACTCTCTGAAATCCGCAGACGCTGCTTATGATACAACCAGTTTTCCAGAATTAAACACATGTAAATTATAACATTTCAGCGGGAAAAAATTAAAGTTTGTAAATAAAGACCCAATTTAAAAATTAATCAATGAAACAGTTTTAATTAGCAGAAAAAGTGTTTTCAACATGTTTTTTAAATTGTATTATCTGAAGATTAAGTCTGAATCCGTGAAAGTAGGAGGAGCTTGTTCAATTAGGAGGAGTTAACACAATTTTATTTATTTATTTTATTTTTTTGTACTAGTTATTTCATTATTTATTTAAGTCTGTCAATTGAAATTTTTCTCTTCTTCTGTACCAAATGTGTAAGTTTCTTTCTATTCCGTGGAATTAGGTTTTTAATACAGTAAAGGTATTTAACCTTTTGAGGGCCAAAGTACTTATGTTTCTAAAATGTTGAAATCAGTAAATCACACCGGGATTTAACAACAAATTTATTTCAAAATAAGTACAAACTTTTCTTCACGTAGATTATAAAAGCAAAATTTGATTCAAAAATTCCGGTGTCATTGTGGCGTATGGGAATTAAAATTAAGTGGGATATATTATATCCCACTGCCCTTCAAGGGGTTAAAATGTCGATTTGAAATCGAACAACCTATAGGAAGCTCCACTTTCACTGTTTTTCCTATATTAATATTACGTTTGATGCCTGATGGTACGCAGAAGTATGAACTTCGATTTAGTGGTACGTCGGTCTGAAAGTTTGGGAACCCCTGCTCTAGACCATGGCATCATCCGTACTGTAAAATCTCGCAACTGAGCTCTTTTGCTAAAAAAAATTCTTTGCGGCTTAGAGAACTAACTGTTGGAAAACTAACTGTTGGAAACATGCCCGATTAACTGACACCGAAGAAAATTAATCAGAAGTTTTAGATTTGGATATGAGTCCTCTGAGTTAAGCACAATTTGGAAGGCTACCAGAAAATTAACATCAATCCCTGATCAGGTGGATTGGGAGGATTTCTTATCTGTGGATGACAATATTCAAACATTCTCTGAAGTGACTGATGAAAATGGCATTTTAACCATTAAAACTACATTAGACCAACAAAAGTATGAAAGCAGTGATGACGATATTGGTGTCACCGACGATTCAAAATTTACCTCTTCGGAAGCTCTCTCATGCTTGGAGAAAATGCTTGCTTTTGTTTCTCATCAAAAGAATGTTCTAGAGGAGGTATTTTCTCACATTCATTCGTTGCACACGTTTTTGTTATAATCAACTACACATTCCTTTGTACAAACTAAAATTACAGATTTTCTGCAATAATGTATTACTAAATAAAGGTTAGTCCGTAATTTTGTAATTTTAATATTGAATTTTAATTTACTAACTTTTTCTATGTTAATTTAACTAGTCTTCCATTAAAATCCTCTATAATGAAACGTACATTTATCTTACATAATTTATTTAAGTGTACATGTAATTCATTAGATAAATAGGAGTAATTTCGTTACAACGAAAAAATCGTTACAACGAAATATTTTAGTGGTCCCGTGGAGTTCGTTGTAACGGAAATCTACTGTATGTAGTAAATTTATCATTTGCATGACTGTGGAATTTTTAAAACAAAATTGCTTCAAATATTGCGTATTATATAAATTTTCCTACAAATGTCTTGCCTGAGGAAATCGCTAAATAAGCGGTCAGAGTTAAAAATCAATATAACTGATTTATCTTTCTTTATCTTTTATTGACTATCCTAAATAAGTTAATCTGTTTTGCTTTTGTGCTATCCTTATTATGGATTTGCGGTTATGTGCAATATTTTTCCAGTATTCTGCATTACTCTTAGTAAATAAAATTTCATAACATTTTCTTTCTTTTATTTTCTTTCATTTGACCACAACATTTTTCTTACCCTTAGTACTAAAAACAAAATCTTTCTGCTGCTTGAAATATAAATAAATGAAGCATCTAAGTACCTAACCACAAAACACGCATCATCATCATTTTTCAAGGTGTAAGTTTTTTAAAGTACACCAACGACTTTTCGCTGTCTTTTAAAATACAAGCTCTCTAACACTAAAGATAAATTAGAGAACTGCAACCTTTTTTACCCTTAGTACTGAAAACAAAATCATTCTACTGCTTGGGGAAAAAAAAAAAAAAATGAAGCAAGGATAGCTATTCACAAAACGCGGATCATCGGCTTTAATGGTGTAGGTTTCTTAAAGTACACCAACGATTTTTCGCTGTCTGAAAAAACACAAGCTCTCTAGCACTAACGATAAATTAAAGAAAATCAACTAATAGTAGATGATAAATGATAGAAATAGAAATATAATTCGGGTTTAGTAAATGAACAAAGGTTTTGTGCGAAACTTAGCCCAAGGTAATCCGCTATTGTGAGGCGGTATAACGGAACAGTTACGAAAGGAATTTACTCTTGGTTTCACTTTCAAACTGTTCACTCAAACACTATGCCACATCTCGAGGATAATGCGGTTTTTGGCAGTATTTTAAGGTATTGTGGTGAACTTTCTAATCATTAGTTAGCCACCCACAGTGAGAGGCTTCACCAACACTGACCACTACAATACATTGAAAATTACCCGAATGTAGATCTCAAAGAATTCGGCAGATATCGCACTAATGTCGTCACCATTATCATAAAGAATATGTGATTAGCTATGGGCCGTTTTGCCTAAATAAATTCACGGACATCACTCCCGTCCACCTGTGTGTTCCAGCCAGAAACTATCTCATAATGAGTCAGGCCGGAGGGTGTCTATCCTCAGCCTGGTCTTCGTGGCGTGGGAATCCCACACCTTTTTTCGGGTGCTATGTCCAAAACGATGCCCCGTGCCCATTGTCCGGCTTTTTTTCTCATACCGGCACCTGGTAATTAGGAGGACATTTTGTGTGTCCCCTCTTGTAAAAGGACATGATTATCGCCCCTGAACGATTTACGACCCCGGACAATGGAAGAGCAAGCAGTGAGAGTGGCTCAACAAAGAATACCCCATACGTTTTATACAAGAGAAAAGAAGGTGTAAACAAGGCAGAATGTAGTGTTTTTCCCTTTTAATAGACAGCTTTTAAATGAGATGATACCCGAGCTTATTAAATACTAAATGATATTTTCAGTGTATTTCCTTGTAAATATGTCTATTTTTCTTATTTATAAATATGAGGGAATTATAATATTAATTCATTTTGGATATAATTTTAGATTTTTCGTTATTTTAATACATTCGCTATAAATGAATAAACAGCGACATCTAGCGTTTTTTAGGTGCATTCAGCATGAAATAATCTGAAATACAGCATCCTTGCATTATATTGTGCTTGCTGCGAGACATCAACAACAAAACGAACGGAGAAATAAAAAAAAATATTGGAAGGGGAATTAAAATTGGCAATAGAGAGTTTTATAAGGTAATATTCATTTCAATTTAGTTTCAAAGAAAAAAAAAAGGGCTGAACATTTGAAGATAGAGTTTTATCGGTAGAACTGAGCTCAGTAAAAGAGCGATATATCCATAAATATTAGGTGTATATAATTAGTATATAAGCTCAATGGATAGGGAAGCGATAAAATGTGGCGAAATATAACGGAGGGTACTATATTAAAAAGATATTTGAATGCACTATTTCAGTCGTCGTATAACCTAACATTCAATCATAAAATTAGCAAAATCTAGCTTAATAAATATAGTAAAGTTTTCTTTTTCTTTGTTTTGAAAAATACTAATTTAGGATATCTGTAATAGTTTTGTGTTCAACAGAGCTGTTTGACATTCCTTTGTTAAACCTTTATGTCCTACAATATGAATTAAGAAACTTCCGCCTCGATAATTTTCACCTTCAGTATATGTGATAGATTAGAAAATTTATGTAATTACTGTGAAATTTAGAAAGGATGCTTTTATTAAAGCTAATTTATTAAGTTGGTAATAATAGGCTCTTTTGTAAAATATTTACAACGATGCTTAAATTAATTAACAATATATATCTATCTATCTATCTATCTATCTATCTATCTATATATATATTAAATATCTCAATCTTTATTAAATGATAAAAATAGTTATACTGTGGTTTTATCTGTAAATAAGGTTTTTTTTTTTAAATTATAAAATTATTTTTGTTTTTTTTGTACATTGGAGGGGCGGCAAAAACGTATCTTGGAATCTAACATGGCATTAGAAGATATAATTTTGGCAAGATATTTTCTAAGAATATAAACATCAGATCGGATCATTTTCTTTAGCATGCTCCTCTTGTTCCCCGAAGGAGTGGAGGGGGGAGGGGATGGAATCTATGACGGCCTGCTCGATATAGCTTTCCCAGATACAGATTTTCAGTACATATAACACCATTTAATCATGTCTTTTTTTTATTTCGACATTCTTGCTCCTGTGTGTGTGTGAAGGAGTGGGGAGGGGGGGGGGGACTCAAAAACGTTAACTTTTCACAGTCTCAGCAATGAAATCTTGTTAGATGCAGAATATCAGAATATCAACTCCAGATACGGATATATATTTTCATGTAACTTGGCCACCCTTGTTCACATAAAGGGGGCGGGGTTAAAAAAACTTATCTCAGAATCCATCACGACTTCAGAAGATAAAATTTTGGTAAGATATTTTCTAAGAGTATAAACATATGACCGGATGATTCTTTTTTATTTGCTCTCCTCCTATACTATCAGCAAAATATTTATTGATTGAAAATTGAAACACAACCGGGAATAGAAGACTACTTACCTGGAACCAAACGAAAAGAAACAAAAAAAGGAACAAAACATCCCCCACAAATCTTCACATACAGAAAATTAAAAAAACTTTCATCTAAAAGCTTCATCAACACCCAAAAGGCAAAAATTAAACAGAATACCAGAAGCTTTACTCCTCAGAGAACCATTTCTAAATAGATTAGCTATTCAACCATCAACTTCAAAAGACTGGAATTGGTACACAAAACCAATCTACGGGTTCAAATAAACAAAAAAGCTCTTACACAGAACAATTCAATAAAAGAATCAAAGAAACTAACCAACAAGTAAATCAGAAAATGTCTTCCCAACCAGGTACAACAACAGAAACCAATCAGATGGATATTCATTTACACGGATCTATGGGAGAAGCTCAAGGAACAAATGTACATCAAAATGTAACAAAGCAACTGATAATGAAATACAGACGCACACTTCGTCATTACGTTCAGTTACCATCAGATATAGACAACAAATCTAAGCAAGGATTTGTCTGACATACCACATCAACATATATGTGCTTCAATGAAGCCATCAGATTGGCAAGGACTAAACACATTTGCTCGAAGATGGACACGAATCAAATGTGAATTCGTATTACATCATATCATACACATTGAGAATATATACAGTCTACCGGAGGAGCTGTAGCCCCAAAGTGTTATACCAAACCATTCCTCTCCCCGAAGAGGGAGGGTTAGAATCTATCACATCGCCTTCCTGATAAAATTTTAAAAGATTCACATTGTCAATATATAACACCAAAATCTGCATTTCGTAAAGTTTTATCAGGAAAGCTGTGATAGATTATTTTCCCTCCTTTGGGTGTGTGTGTGGGGGGGGGGGGGGAGGGGATTAGAGCAAGGGGAGCAAATTAAAAGAAAATCATCCGATCTGATCTTTATATTCTTAGATATCTTTCTAAAATTTTATCTTCTACAGTCGGGATGGATTCCGGGATATATTTTTGTAATTCTCCCCCCGCCCTCTGAGAAGTATAATGGGGGGGGAGGGGGGAGTTCTAAAAAAGGTTTTCCGTTATCTGGTGTTACATTCTTATTTTCCGTATTTTACAAAATTTTACCTTTGAGGCGGTGACAGTTTTTGAGATACGTTTTAACTCCCTCCTCCCCCGGAAAGCAAGTACGCTGAATTTCAAAAAATCATCTGAATCTGGTATTTATATTCTAAAGTTTATCATCTTGATTACCACCACACTTATTTAATATATGACTTATGATTGAAAGTAACTACTAAATTTTTTTTTTATGGAGAAAAAATTCTACGAGATTTGCGAAATTCTTCACTTGAACGAATTTTAAATTTAATAAAATATCAAGCATTTAACACAACGGTAAATTTATGTTTGAAACTGTATTGCAACCGTAAGTATAGACGGGTTTTTGTCAAGTGGAAGTTTTGTTCGCGGATTTTTTGTCCATGGTGTTTTTGTCATATCCCAAGATTTCCATACGTAAATAGTTGAGAAAATATCCATTTATAAAATATATTATCTTAATAAAATTGGTTGTGCTTTCTAAAAATCTTGAAGCAAAATATTTTGCTTGTAATTTTAAACGGTATTTTATTAATACATGAATTAAATAAGTTGTAAATCAAATGCACTTTAATAGGCCTTTAAAGAACCGCCGTTACAAAAGCGTTTAAACGAGTTTTTCTATAAAATAATATTTTAATCAAAACTATTCGCATATATACTTTTTTGATATATTTTATGTATTTTTTCTAGAGTGCAATGATTATGCAATAATATTTTAGACAAAAGTATTTACTTTTACACATTTTCCGTGTATTTTACGATATTTTTTCTAGAATGCTACATATTTAATATGTATACATAATTTATTACAAATGTTTAGCGAAGCTAATTTCTCTTGGCAATTTGACATATTCTTTCCAATTCAGGTTAAACGAAATACATAAGAGCTCGTTTTATTCTGTAATTTACAACGTGAACGAATTTTCTTCTGCTTGATAAAAGAAAAAAAAAAGTTAGTTTTTTTTCCCTGATTAAACTTCTCGATATTAATCTTAGTTACCGTTGGGTATGGAAAATACCCATTATAGTCATGTACAGATATGGTCAGTTGGGCTCACACGTTTCTAGAGGACGATTGGCGATTATTTTAATGGACATTGAGTAATGGATACGAATTTTTTCCCCTGTTTCCATTAGCAACGACTGAACGTTGCCGAAGGATAGCATTTTACGTCCATATTCCAAAGAATGGAGACAGGTGAGTGAAAATTTTGTTATACTAACTGTTTATATTTGCTTGGTCTTTGAGCATTTCGAATCCATGATATTATATTCAACATGCGCTGCAAAGACTGATACTATAGAGATATCCTCGTTATAATTATTTTGATATATCCACAACTAAAAAATATATTAATAAATGTATAAGTCACATTTAAAGAACAAGACATAAAAAATAAAATAAAATAAAAACACAGAAAAGGCAACATGCTTTGAAAGTATAGCGTTCCTCCTTCTTCAGGTAGAAGCGGAATAGCTCCCATTTCTACTCATGAAGCAGTTAGATGAATTTTAATCAAAAGAAGAAATATTCACACCTTCTAAACAAGCTGCTTTATAGTGTTTTTATGATGTTTTGTTTTTTCATCGATTGTACTTTCGTTCAGTTATCATTTATTAATTTGTTTGAATGTTTTGTTTTTTCTTTAATTTTGCGAAATAGGTTTCTCCCTCATAGAACGCGAAATCCCATGTTAATTTATGGTAAAATTAAAAAGAAGATTACTCATTATGTAATACAGTTATCAAAATTAGGTTTTTCACTATCAGAAAGTTGACATGTGATATCTAACGTATCATGTTTTCAAAAGTTATTTTCCTAAATTTTGAGAGATTTTTTTTTCCTTAAAAAATGCAATAAATTCGGCAATATTTATTGTATGATTAAATTTTATTATCTTAAAGAAAAAGTAAACGAAAAAAAAATGCTTAAAGTTTAAAGCGATAATTTTTAACATTCCTGATAAATTTTGAATATTTTTATAAATTTGTATTTATGAACAATAAATATTTACACTTTCCTGTTTTGATCATTTTGCAACACAATTGAAAAATGTTAGTAATTTCAGTTTATTTTTTATTCCTATTCTTACAACTTGTATTTGAAGTCAGAACTGTATATTATTACTTTTACTAATATCCTTTGTTTGAAAAAATGTGCACCGTAGGTGGCCGCACATAAATTGGACTAAGATCTAGTAATGTGCTGTTTGTCTATCTACCTGTGATCTAATTTGTGCGCAAAGGTAGCTTTCCTATTCCTTGTTTTTGTAAAATTCAGCTAATTTTACTCAAACACACAAAGCTAAAATGCATGGAACCCGATTATAAACGATTCAAACCCAGTTTCCGTCGCTCTCGATACTGAATTGGAATGAGAATTTCAGCAAATTAGTCAAGTTAGTTTTATTTTTAGTCGCCATATTTGGCGATATTTTCCCAAGTATCGCCAAGCTTGGCGAGAATTTGACGCTTGCGGATATGAGTATGTAGCTTGAAGCGTATGAGCATGGCAACAATCGTTACAACGATTAAAGTAAATTTGCGAGAAACCATGCTTTCTAAAGCTCATAAATGAAACCTGATTATGGAAAAAATAAAAACCCCTAGAATATCAAACTGCTATATCTCAGCCATTTTTAAAGATAGAGACAAAACAAAAAATTCTCCGCGATCCTTGTATCAAGGCCGAACACTTAAGGCTGTACACAAATCCAACCTGTCTACTTTATGACATATTTTATAATTCATTTTTATTCGGAAATTTTGTCATAAAATTGGCAGGTTTTCTTATTCAGAAACTTTGTAATCGAAAGACATTTTCCATTTTTTGGTAAAGGCAGAAGATCAGAAAATACTGTCAAAGTCGGCGTTTTGAACCAAATTTCCGACTCCGCAGCACGAGAAAGGGGAAAAAACGTGTCGTCACGTAACACGAATCGCTTATAACTCGATAAGTAATTTATTTATCAAAAATGGAAAACTCATTTCGATTCATAGTCAGGCCTGCCACTTTTATGCCTTTACTGTAAAAAATGAGTCAGAAAGTTCCGCATTGTCATCATGAACAGGTCATTTGAGAACCACTTTAAAGGTCAAACCGTTTTGGCGTTCTAAGGTTTTTTTTTTTTTTTTTGTGTATCTTTTTGAATTTTAAATCTTTAATGTGACCGACATTTTGAAACAAGATGGAGGTTGAATCTGCCGAACGAACTCGGTCGATAACTTTGGTATGTCCTGTTACACATGATCAGTCAGATCCAAATCGGTTCATAAATACGCGAGTACTATACAACATGACAAAAATCAGATATATATGTACTTATAAATCAACATTTAACTTGGGTAGAGGGGGGGGGGGGGGTCTGGGGGTTATGATCGGTGAAAATATACAGAAATTTTCCAGAAATGTGCTTACCTCCGGACGTCTGCAATAGGAAGCTTTTTAATTTTTTTAATGCAAGCTACCAAAAAATACACAATGACATGTATTACAGAGTAATTCATTTACAAAATGGCCAATTCAACATTAAATTATTTTTCTTACTTCCTTTAAGGTTGTTCTCAAATCCAAACTGGGATACTTTCTGACTCATTTTTTAATTTCCCCCCCCCCCCTCAAATTCATGGAATTGTCAGGTGCTATTACTCAGAAACTAGGAATTTGAACAGCTTTTCCCATATTTCGGTAAAGACAGAAGATTTTTCAAAAAATACTGTCAAAGTTGATGTTTTTAATCGGATTTCCGGACACGACCTCGTGGGAAAGGAAAAAAAAAACAGCGGTCTTTAGACAATAATCGCTTATAACTGAATATGTAATTCCTTTATCCATAAATAAATAAATACAAAACCATTCGATTACAATTCATTTCAATAATCGTGTCTGCAAATGTTATGCTTTTTTATATATAGGAGTCCGTAAATGTCTGAGAAAGTTTCGCGTTGTTGAGCGGGGGGAAATATCACATTAATTACTATAGAAGTTCTACAAGTCTTTGATCGTTAACAGGTCAAGGAAAAAATGAAATAGTTTCGTGACATTTCATCATAAATCTCACTGGTGAGATTTAGATTCGGGGCAATGATTTAGTATATTGCAATTTCTCTTCATAAAAGATGCAAGAGATTTTTAAAAATATTTATAATGAAATGAAAGTTGTAAGTAATATTTAGTAAGATGTAAGTGTTCAGCAAAAAGTGAATTCTTTATTAGGTAGTTTCTATTATAAAAAGGTAAAAAGCGACATATTTCAGCCGCCCGGAGGATATATATATATATATATTATATATATTTTTTTTGTTTTTTTTTCATGCGATAGCGCTCATATTTATAAAACCCCATTTGGATGTGATGTGACTCAGCATGACTTACTACTTAAAAATTTCAAAAAAAAAAAAACATAAAAATGGAAATTTAAATTTATTTTTTTGCTTTGATATAAGGATGCCAGGGCATTAGTTTTGTTTCCTATCTATCTTAAACAAGAAAGAAAAACCATGCATCAAGCATAGATTATGAAACACTTTCCAACATTAACAGAGTACTTTAACAGGCCTCCGTTGTTTAATAAGGTAAATAAGATAACTTAAGTAAACATTTTAGAAAGCGCAAAACCCAATTCAAAACCAAATTTCAGCAATTACAAGGCACGGCCAGAAAAGTAGTCCAATTCTTTTGTATAGCCCTGTATATAATCTATAGATTTGTATATACTCTATATAGTATATGCTACAATTTAGTTTAGTAAGAAAACACGTAACACAGTTGAAAATTCACCTTCAGACAGTTTCTACCAATAGACGGAATCATATTTGAACTCTTTTGGACAGCCCTGTATACTACCTTAAGATTTTTACACGCCACGTATTAGGCTAACGTTTAATTCAAACAAAAACTCGCTGAAAACGGCTGAAATCACACTTCCCAGAAATTATCATAACATAGTCGGCCATATATCCAGTTCTTTGCGTGACCCTGTATATGATTTTATTTATATTCTATATGCATTAGAAGTATACTAAATTTATTTCACGTTCAAAACGCGTAACTCTATTAAAAAATAAATTAAAATTAAAAAAATTATGCTGATACACAGCAATACTTACGAATTCTTTTGTGTAGCCCTATATGATCTATAGCATTTATACATACCATATAGTATGCAAAACTTTAGTTAAACGCATACCTATAACTGAAAGGACACTTCAAGCAATCATCGCTTATAGATAATACATCGGATACAGTACAGTATCTGAAATCTTTTGTGCCTTCCTGTAAATGAACAATAAATGCTACGCACATTATATTATACAACAAGTACCTTGTAATAAACCTTGGTAATGTATATCAATGCATTTGAAGAGATCGTGACAAATTTTTGGATAAATTGGCTCGGAGCTTGGAGGACGAATTAAAAAATATATCCGCGTGTCTGGTGTTTATATATTCTGAACTTCAACACCATTCAAAATTTTACACCTAAGGCCATGATAAGTTTTTAGGTAGATAGCCCCATCTTCAAAGTCCCTCCACTTGAGAAGTATAAGGGGGCAAAACTTTGAAAAAATTCGCCGTATATGATCTTATAAGTACTAATATTTATAATAAAGAGACAGAAAATATTTTTCACATAAGTCATAACTTTTGTTTTCAAAGGAGGGCGGGTAGCGCAGAAGAATTTTATTATAAAAATCATATTAGCGAAGCCTGAATTAAGTTCGAAAAATATTTGAACTATATGAGTTCCTGAATTTTGTCAAAATGGAACTTTTGTCCAGTAGAGCTGAGCTTTTGGTCCGCTGGAGCTTTTGTTCGCTGAGGTTGTTATCCGGTGGTGGTTTTGTCCGCGAAGTTTTTGTCTGTTGAGATTTTGTCCGCAATCAATGAAATCAGTTCCTGGCCCCATTTTGTTTTGATGGGGCCCTGATTATACTAAATACGTCCGTATTTGCTCACTGAAACCGGGTTCAAATATCACAAATGTTACATATCATATAAAGAATTTTCTTTTCTTTTAATTTTAATTCACTTAGATTTTCTTTCATTTTAAAAAATAATTATTGCCATCTTAAATTTTAAACCATTCAGAAAAATCAGAATACAAAATTAGTCAAACAGACTTTCATAAATGAATTAAAATCATTGTGTTACAGCGTCCCTTAAATTTATTGGATAATTTTTTATCACTAACATGCTTATAACATTAAATTTATTGCTAAACATTTCTTTGAGATTGGATGTTTTTGCTTCTATCTGCGTATATTGAAAAACAGAATATTTTCGAAAGTAATTATTTGAAACATTTAGCGAAACAACCAAATGACAAATTCACAAAACTGTTATTAAAAATTATAATTTTTTTTTTCGAGGGAAAAACCGAAAATCTAACTCGTGCAAAATAAAATATTAGAAAATAAAAAAATATAAGAAACATTTTAATGTTGTACTTTTCCTTATCCTTTCATTTTTTATATTTTTATAAAAAAAATTTAATATTCGCAATGTTTTCTTTACATCACGATTCTCATATGTCAAAAAGCATTTATGTTTGAGCTACTGCTATTATTTCGTAAGTCGAAGCTTTAAGAATTTTGTACTCAAGGGAAATCACAAATGACCACACATCAGTTCATTATTGAATTGAATGAGAATTTTTCTGTACTTTGCCTGCAAGCATTTTTTTTTTCTTAAAATAAAAAACTGACTAAGTGCACGATCGAAATTGATGATTCTGAATCATATTTCAGAATTAATGTAAGAGAAGTCTTAGAATTCAGGTTTGCATTATGTCTGTCCTCATATCGAAATTCAGTACTTTCTGGCGCGTTCCACGAAGTTATTTTTGTTGTTATACGCACCAAGTTTATAAGTATTTCTTACTGGATGCTATGAAATTGAATAGAGTTCATCTTTATATTATAAAGGTAAAGGATCTTTCAGAAATTTGTGTGAAAGTGGGCGTTTTGAACTGATTTTTGAAACTCGACAGTCACGAAAGGATCGTCCCTAGAGAGCAATCGATTATAACCCAAGAAGTATTAGATGTATGGTAAAGCGAAAACCACTGTTTAATTATAAAGTATTTGAATGTTAAATGTCGAAAACTTTCGTGGTTTTATATGTAAAAGTAACAACGTAAATGTGTCAGAAAGAATCGTTGTTGAGCGGGTAAGCCTATTCTCAAATTCAAACTGGCTACTTTCCCACACATTCTTGAAATTATTTGTACCGTAAATGCGTAAAATTGTCTAATGTTCATATTTAGAAAGTATGAAATCGAATAGCGTTTTCCAATTTTCGATAAAGCTATATAGGATCTTTTACAAAATGTTGCCGAAAGTGACGTTTTGAACCGCAATTTCGGACGCAACAATCCGTGAAAAGTCATTATATGACACAGCAGGCGGTTCTTACAAAAAGAAAAATATATATTTCTCCCCGCCCAACAACGCTAAACTTCCTGGCACATTTTCTGACTCGTTTTTAAACATAAAAGCATGATACTTACAAGCATGATTATTAAAGTAATTAGTAATCGAACAGTTCATTTTCCGATAAATGAATCACATCTTGCGTTATAAGCGATTATTGTTTCAGGACGGCAGTTTTTTTTATTTTCTGGTCTAATTTGATACATTTGCGAACACACAAGAATTAAAAAAATTATCAGAAAGTTGCCAGTTTGGATTTGAGAGCAGTCTTGACCAGGGCTTTACAAATTTGATAAAATCTGGTAGATAGCAAAGAAATCTAGTCGCCAGTAAAAAATATTTATCCCCCTCCCTTCCCCATCCCCATCTTGATTTTCAAAAACCACATAGATTTTTTTAATGAATTAATTGAGAAAAGATAAAGAAGCGTAGTTTAGAATTATTTAGTTATATAGTTTAGAATAAGTACACGATTTAGAAAGATAATATAAACTAAGTTTTACTAATAAAATTTATCAAAATTATATATCTCAGAAAACAAAATTTAAATGCTAAATTAACTGGCATATTCGGGAAATGCTGATTGCCGGATGCTTTAAATGTCCAGATAGTTGAGTGTTACAAAATCTATATCTGATGATGGCGGCAGGAAAAGAAATTTTTGCCTATTTTCCTGTCGAAGTCAGTCAAATAATTCAGATTTATTATTTTAAAATTTGCATTGGATGAACTTATTTTTTTGCCAAATTAATAGAAAGAGTTTAAGATATGTTTTGTTTGAGCATAATTTCTATATTTCTTAATATTTGGTAATTTTGCAACATTTGTAATTGGACATCTTATAAAAATTACGATGGCAAAGGAATATGAAATGTGTGCTCATTTCTTAGGTCAATTTTGTACAACAAAAAAAATTGCTATATTAAATAACTTGGTCGCCAGATGAAAAATCTAGTCACCAGTGGCTACCTGGCGACCGCATTTGTCAAGCCCTGGCTTGACTCAAAATGTATAGTAGACTTTCTCAAATTCACGACCCTAAAATCCGCAAATGCATAAAATCCACACATTGCAGATGTAAACGGTGAAACCTACAGTTAAGATGTAGGGGAAAACAAGATTTTTAATTTTTTTTTTCTATCATTCCGTACACATTTTAATATGTAATTCTGGTAAATATGACTGAACTCATGCTTTCTCATGAAGGAAGTATAAATTTATTTCCTAGATAAATAAAAATAAATAAATAAATTTCCAAGATTATAAAAAATCAAGATAGCGCTGATATCAGTGGTGATCACGATCTCTTTACCAAATACATTTATGCATTAATCAAGCTTTTTTTTTTTTGGTTATTAAGTCTGGCTAAATATGAAATAAAACTTCGTAATTTTAAGATTTTTATGTAAAAATCGAATGTTATTAGTGTACCTTTATGAGGCGAGTTTCATTTAATAATTGAAGAAAAAAATATCTCATCATTATTATGCATATTTAGTTATGCATTATTAATTATTTACTTGATCTTTATTTTTAATATTTTGATTATTTTTTTTAATTTTCTTAATTTTTATTATTTTACTTTATTACTTTATTTAATTATTTTAATATTTTACTTTATTGTAAGCATTCAATATAATTTCGAGATGCATTATTACATTCAAATTACTGTTTAAAAATGTAAACAAAACAATGACCAAAAATCCGCAAAATTTTAAAAATCTGCACAACCTTTGTTCCCAAAAACTATATGGACTTGAAGGAATCTACTGTAATACACACTTGATTTCAAATCACTTTAATAGTCATATCTGCCAATTACACGTTTGAAAATGAGTCCGTGAATGTGTCAGAAAATTTTGCGTTGTTGAGCGAGTATTTTTTTTTTTTTTTCAGAATTTAGTTGGACTTCTATTTTTTCTCTATTTTAAGAACGTTTCTTTAGAACCAAGAACATTTTGCGAATTTCCTCGTGAAATAACCTCCAAATAACGAAGTGCATTCTCTATTTAACGGATTTTTCTTGCGATCTAAATTTTTTTTCTCCCTATTTCTCAAAAATATTTATGAACATTTCAATCTTATTCTTTCCTTTTACGCATTTTATAACGCCTGAAGAGGTTTTTAGAACATTGAAAAGAAGCGAGATGTTTATGAGAACAAGAACTTTCAAACAAAGGACAAACTTTTTGAATAAATAAATTGAAGTACATACATATATAGTAATGCAAGGTCAAAATTACTATGTTATAATAAATACGGCAATATCATAAAACAATAATTGATTATTTTCAAACATAAAATTAAATCATTAAACTAGAAATACATTGTATTCCTGTATAATAATGATGCTTTTTATTCTTGTTTTTTCTACAAATGTTTTTTGATGAATAAAATAACTAAAATAAAATGGATTTAATTTATATATATATATAAATAAAAGATACAATGAAATGTTTTTATAAATGATATTTAGTTTTTATAAATTTAAAAATTGTCCTTATGTCGTTTGAAATATTTTGAAAGAAAAATTTCCATATAACGAACTTTTCCGCTGGATTTAGCAACTTCGTTAAATAGAGGTGAACTGTACTTAATTTTATTTTTGCACCCGACACCCGTGAAACACAAGGCAGTCCTGTGTGAGTAACATTAGATTTTTCTCTTTCTTTTTTTCAGGCAAATCGGATCAGATCCAACTATAAGCAACTTTGAATGATCTTCCTTCATAATCTGACTGTAAAACAACTTTTTTTACACGAACACTTTTGCTGCTGGAAAATCGGATGTTCGTAATCGGATTTAGTTCTTTGTTCTCTCTCTTTTTTCCCCTGCTGAAGTAACACAAAATCTTTTGACCGTATTCGCGAACTTATTTTTACACGTTATTTGTGCAATTTGGGGACTTTGAGTAATTTGATGCAATTTAACACAATTCAAGCAAATGACGCTATTTGCTGCAATATTCAAATGCCTATAAGAATGAAATAGCGTTTATCCTTTTACTCTAAATAAAACATTCCCTAGCCTGTCACGTCCCGAAAATTAGTCTAAAATTATACAACATTTTCTGAAAGATTGCTTTTCTACGGAAATGGAAAATACTATTAGATTTCTTGGTATGAAAAAGAATGCCTGCGATTTTTATGCATTTACGAATGAAAATGAATTTGTAAATATGCCAGTAAAGTAGCCAATTTTGATTTAAAAACAGTTTTAACCTTTTCGCGGCGATTTTCCTACATGCGTATAATGTATGGTAACATCCGTGTACATACGTGCATGCAATCCTTGATTTTACCTGACAGTATTTTCGAATGGTAATTTTCGACTTATTTAATCGCAGAAATCCTGTGATTAAACAAACTGCGGAAACCGAAAATTGACGATTTGGATGAAAATCTGTCTCCTTACCTCTTTATTTGATATAGCATTTATTAAAAATTGTTTACTTATTCTGAAGGAATTTGAATTAAATATTATTAAATTTAATAGATTCGTTAAATATAATAAATACAAAAAGGAAATAACTGACATGCTTACAAATAAGTTCATAAATTTTATTTACAGTAATTTTAAAAACATAGTTCAAATTTTTGCCAATAGATGGCGCTGCACTGCGTCAAGCACTACGAATGTTTAAAACTTTAAAATACATTTATTTATTTATTTATTTTTTGTCTTTACAGATCAACATAATGAAGAGTAAAAAACTAAGTGATTTTTGATCCATCTTTAGTTTTTTCATGTTTACAATTGAGCCAGTAAATTCGCCATCTCTTGTTGAAATCTTGACTAATTTTTAAATCACTGCATACAAAATTTATGAGACACTTGATAAATTTGTCGGTTATTTCATCTTTATATTTATTATTTTTAATGAATTATTGAATTTTAAAGTGCAGATGTCCATTTTTGTGACCTTCTATATTTGAAGTTAATAATTTCTTCCTTTTTTCTTTAAGGAATCTTAAATAAATCTCATGATCCTATGAAATTTCCTTCGTTGATTATGAATTCTTCAGACATCTATGACGACTTCATTGAAGAAGAGGACTATTTGCCGCCATTCTTCAGTACATCAGACAGCTGGCACGTTTTAGCAGAAGCATCGGCCCTCTTGATTCTCTGCTTCACGACCACAGCAGCCAGCTTGTCCGTGATAATGACCTTAACTGCAGGAAAGTTTGAAGTTGTTGACATATATCTTTTGTCTTTATGTGTTGCGGATTTACTTTCTTCAGTAGTTGTTATACCACTTTCTCTTACATCCAAATCTGGATTGGTAACTGAAGGTGGAGGACATTTTGCTTGCACAGTAAGTGGCTACCTGCATGCGAGTCTGTGTGCCGTTCGCATGTATACGCTAATGTGGGCCGCCGTCGATCGATACCTTGCCATGCGTAAGCCCCAACAACGTTACGATAGCATCCAAACTAGAACTCGTTGCCAGTGCTGGATATTGTTCAGCTGGATAATGGCAACTTGCCTGTGGTGCCCTCCTCTTCTTGGTGATTCACGGGGACATTTTTACCACGAAGGTTTTCTTTGCTTGCTCGACATATCCAGCATGTTACCGTATAGCATTACCATCGGCTGTCTTGTGCTGATGCCCAGTATTCTAACGTTACTATATACGTACTCTTACATTTTCACCACAACAAAAAGTGTTGATTCAACGAAAGAAGATTACGACCACAATTCTTCTTATCACATAACGACTTTTTTAGTAACAGTAGAATTCGTGCTTTTGTGGATGCCATGGGGCGTTATTAGCATGTTCGAACTAATATCAGGAAGGTCCCTTGCTGGACCAATAACTCGTTTTTGGATGTTGCTTCTGGGAGAATCCTACATTGCATGGACTCCCTTGACTCTACTAATAATGTGCGGGCGTTGCAAGGCTGGACTTACGGATATTTGCGTAAAATCATCGACTGGAATTCCTGTTTGAATATCAATATCAGGCTGAATCTCAAATCTTTCATTCTCCGTGCAACAACGACCTGCTCTCGGAGACAATCACAGAATCGTTTTTACCACTATATGCACAGAATTTTCAGATTGCCTTATTCAAGTTCCTAAAAGAGTGCTAATAATTCCACTGAAAAGAGCGGATTTCTAAGAAAATGGTGAAAACTTTTTAACACTTTCCAACACGTCTTGAAAAGTGTTCAGGACTTCGGTATGTCTGTTTGTCCGTACTCTAACTCCCGTTATATAGATTGTGATGTAATTGATGCATGTTACGGTGGTTTACTATATTACAAGTTCGCTATTGAAAATGAAGTGTGTAACAGTTAGTATTTCGTTTACAAGGACACTCAAAAGAATTTCGTTACGTTTCTTGGGTTTCCTGATAAAGAATGTACTATCAAGGTTTCAGTTTTTTTTTTTTTTTTTTTTTTTTTTTCTTGAGGTAAACAATTTTTGTACACAAAAGTAATTGAGTATGTTGAATAAAAAAAAATAATTCATGACTTATTTAAATATTTTTACTGAATATAATTTTATTATACTTATAAAATATTTAATTCAGTGCTGTGGGGGGGTGGGGGATTGAAATAATATAAGCTGTTATAAATGTAGTCATTGTTTGATGGTGCTGTGTTGCTAACCTCTATTCCTGGCACTCTGTTGACCATCGTCTTTTAGTGATTTCCATCTCCTGAAAATCGGTTCGAAGCGCCGTTTGATGGTATATTTTCTTAAAGATACTTTAGTTTGCGCAAAAATTAAAATAAAAATCAATTCTACGAACCTTTAATAATAATATCTACTGTTGTCTATTGTATATAATTTGTTATCTATACTATTATATACAGAGAGAACGCCTGACTGATTGGGTGACTCATCAATGCCCAGCTGAAACGACTAAAGTCAAGATCACGCAATTTGGACAGTAGATTACTGTTATGACCTAGACAAGCAATAATAAAAATTTTTTTTAAATCCCCGCTCCCCCGAAGGGGGTTAAGGGGGTGGTCTAAGGCTGCTGTATATTTTTAGTAGCTCTAGGGTGGTCGAACGTTTTAGGTGATTTCGCCATATCTAAGCAGCAGTTTTAGGTAGAAGCGCGAAATTCTGGATAAGACATCTACTAAAAAAAGGATTAAACATGCGTTTCAGCGATTTAAAAAATTTCCTCCCTAAGGGGGTTAAGTGTGTGTGTGTGTGTGGGGGGGGGGGGGGGGGCGTCGAACGTTTTAGGTCATTTCGCCATATCTCAGCAGCAGTTTTAGGTAGGAGCGAGAAATTCAGGATCACAAATCTACTAAACAATAGTTAATCAGCGATTTTAGAAATTCACCCACTAAGGGTGTTAAAAAGTTGGGGGGGGGGGGGGTCAATCGAACGTTTTAGATCATTTCGCCATATCTCAGCAACATTTTTAGATAGAAGCATGAAATTCAGGATAACAAATCTACTAAAAAAATAGTTAAATATGCATTTCAGCTATTTTAGAAATTCCCCAACCTACGGGGATTAAATGGAGGGATAGAACGTTTTAGGTCATTTCGCTAAATCTCTGCAACAGTTTTTGGTAGGAGCGCGAAATTCAGGAAAACAAATCAACTAAAAAAATGGTTAAACACGTATTTCAGCGATTTCAGAAATTCACTCCCTAAGGGGGTTAAATGTGCGTGGGTGAGGGTCAAACGTTTTAGATCATTTGGCCATATCTCAGTAGCAGTTTTAGGTAGGAGTGCGAAATTCAGGATCACAAATCTAATAAACAATAGTTAAACACGTATTTTAGCAATTTTAGAAATTGACCCCCTAAGGGGATTAAATGGGGCGGGGTTGAAAGTTTTATGTAATTTCGCCATATCTCAGCAGCAGTTTAAGGTAGCAGCATGAAATTCAGGATAACGATTCTACTAAATAAATTGTTAAACACGTATTTAATTGATTTTAGAAATTTACCCCCTAAGGGGGTTAAATGGGGAGTTGAACCTTTTAGGTCATTTCGCCATATCTCAGCAGCAGTTTTAGGTATGAGCATGAAATTCAGGATAACAAATCTACTAAAAAAATAGTTAAACAGATATTTAAGCGATTTTAGAAATTCACCCACTAAGGGGGTTGAACATCGGAAAAGGACCCGATTATGGAAGATTAGACGATTAAGACAAATATTGCTGATTTTTATTAGATATTTTGCGTAAGACATTTTTAAAAGGGGAAAAAATCATTTATAAAGCTGAGGGATTTAGTATGATTGCGTCAAAATAACATAAGTTTTTTCTGATTCTCATTTTGACGGTTTTCAGACGCGAATGCGTTATTGTGATCGGCGTATTTTTGGGATATTACACTTTTATTTATGTTACCTGGAAGGCCAATGTTAACTCGGGCGAAGCCAAGTGGTTCTGCTATATTAAAATAAATTTATTATTTTCAATATGTACATAAACAGAAAAAAAAAATTATTTAACACATTTTTACAAGCTTTTATTTAAAGTTCAAAATTTGTAAGCACTGCAATTTTGTTTCACTCGCGCTTTCATCTGATTTAGAACATTTTTTTTAAAGTACCTACCCTACATTGTAGTCGACAGTCGACACATTGTCCACCCGCGCGAAGCCGAGACGGGCCTAAGTATATATATAAATCCCTCCTCGCAACAGTATCAAACTTTCTGACACATTTATACAATAATTTTTTATACGTCAAAAGCATAAAATTTGCAGGACTATTGAAGTGATTCGGAATTGAATTGCGTTTTCCGTTTTCCGAAAAATGCATTACATCTTGAGTTACAATGATTTGGTTTTTAATAACTACTTTTCCATGAGTGTTGTTACCTTAAAAATCTCTCTAAAACGAAAGACACCTCTTCGTAAAAAACCCTTTATCTTTATCAAAAAAAAAAAGGGAAAAATGTTACTCCATTTCTTTGGACCTGAAAGGGAACAACTGCAGGCCTCCCGTACCCATAGAAAAATTAAATATGTCTGTTACACCCTGTTACTTATATTTTTACTTTTAAGAATTATATGGAAGACAAAATAAAACAGAGAAAGCAACATATGTATACATAACTTTTATTTTGCATTTAATGCAAGTGTTAAAGTTAGCCAGTTTTTCAATGTTAAGAATGCGCCTGCTTAGCCTTACATATATCGTGAGTTTATTTGGTGTTAATTTTCTGTGGTTGAATCGATAGTCATCTTCATAATCTAGTCCTAGTGTGTTTTTATATTATAGTTTTAAAACAGTCATGTTTTTTACTATGACTTGTGCCGGGCTGTCCGTTGGTTTTTGATACAAATTCATCGCATGTTGGAGATGAGTTTGGGATTTTTTTTTTTATTTTTTTTTTTGGAGCCCGAGTCGTCCAACTATTTGACATCCGAGGCCGAAAAATTGTGTTTCACCAGGGTCCGAGTCCGATACCTAACTGCATTCACGATTCACAATTCTTATTCTTTTAAAATATCAATATATTGTATAACTATGTCAGAAAGATACGAGTGCTGTTTTTCAGTAACTCTGGAAAAGGACTTCAAACAGATAGAGAGGATTGGCAACCCCACGGCTTCTTTATGTTTCTAACATTGACCGTGCCAAGATTTCAGAATTAGATAGAATATTTCTTTTTATATCCCATTAATAACAATTCAATTCCTTTTCAAACTGATTTTTAGAGGATTGTAAAACATGTGGTACATCCTCTCAAATGACCAGTTCAGCAACGCCGCGAAACTTTCTGACACATTTTTAAACGCAAAGGCACGAAATTGGCAGGCTATTGAAGCGATCTATTGAATCTGACTATTAAAGCGATTTGGAATCGAAATGCGTTTTTTTTTTTAAATAAATAAATTTCTTTTCGAGTTATAAGCGACTCGTGTCACATGATGAGGAATTTTTTCTTTTTCTCGCGAAATTGAAAAGCTTTTTCCATTTTTCGATAACGAAAAAGGATCTTTTGGAAAATGCTGCCTGGTGTTTCGAATCAAATTTTCGGATGCGACAGCCTGAGAAGGTCATCACGAGACAGCAGTCACTTATAACTAAAGAGGTAATATATTTATCAACAAATGAAAAATATTATCCTATTCCGAATCACTTCAATAATCATTCTTGTAGATTTCATATAATTTTACGTTTAAAACTGAATCCGTTAATCTGAGTTATCTAATTTTTCCGTTTTTGATCCAGGATTTCTATTTTTTTTTGGCAAGGGAGGGGGAGGTCTTGAACTAATTTTTGGAGCAGGAATATCACAAGAAAGTAGTTACGAATTGATAATCAATTACAAAGATGGAAATATTTTCTATCCATTTTCTATAGATAAAAACTATACAGCATCTGAATAGGAATATCTCAAAACTTCAAGCATGTAGGGATAAAAAAGTGTTGGAAAAAGCAGTTTTGTCAAGTGTAGAAAATGAAAGATTTGTCAATTTTTCAAAATCAAGATTTTGTCGTACCACCATAGGTGTTAATAGGTCTAAAATATGTGTTTATTTTCTGCTTTAGCCAGCAGATGGCAGCACCATTAATTGTTAGACTGTCGTTCAATTCTCGCCGGGACGTTTTTGTTTCCATCATCTCCAACGACCAACCACTGTCTTCTTTCCAGGTCCTGACTATTACATGGGCACCCGGGGCCCATGCCCTGGGCACAAAATTTCTGAGGGGCATGAAATTTTTCATAATTTCATCTAAATTTCCCTTAAAAAAACATAATTGTGACAACTTTTTTATTTCTTTTAGGACTTTTGTTTGCATTTGCACTCAGTATCAGTTTGGTTTTATCATTTAATACTTAATAAAATCATTAATAAGTAGACTTCTTATCATTATTTTCTAATAATTGATGTACTGTATTTATCAAGTGATTAAATTTTATCATATTGCACATTTATTCGAGAAGTGACACAAATGAAAAAATGTGATATTTGAGATATTAATAAATATATAACAAAATATTTCTCAATCTACGGTTAAAAGCACATTTCAATAAATAATAGAAAAAAAAATATTTTTGTTTTTATTCCTGGAACCGTTTTTCAATTTTCCGAAAAACTTAAATTTTTGAGTTGACACTTTTCGAATAAGTGTGTAATACGACCAATGTAAGGGGACACGGAAAATTGAAAGTGCCCTGGGCACAAGAACTTCCTAGTCGGGCTCTGCTTCTTTCCTTTATAAAAGATTAAAATGTTCCAACTATCTCAAAATTATAAAATTATTTTAAGTTGAACTATTATTTTAAAGAATCTGTTTTTTTTTTTTCTTCATTTATTTAAAGTATTCTCTAGACTGCTTATAGGAGGGATTCCGATTTACGCAATAGGATGCTCTTTATGTTTTGATTTCATTTTTACAGCCCAATTGTAACAATAACAAAAAAAAAAAAAAAAAATGTAATTACAGAAAATCGAGCTTTGATATTTTAGTGTTTATGATATTTTCTTCAGACAATCAGGATAGAAGACATTTGGAATCTAGTAGCGCAGCTAGGATTTCATTTCAGAGGGCAACGGGGGGGAGGGAGCAGGGATGATGGTATAAAAATTGAAAATTTGCAAAAAGTTATTTAAAAATCTCTGATTTCAGGAGGCGGAATTCGTGAGTCACCCCCTAAATTTATCCTTATTTTTGTACATGTATTCAGCAAAATGACTAATGTGTTTAGTGCTGCCATCTACTTTCTACCTTTTAAAATATAAATAAACGTTTCTCCGCCATACACGGATAGAAGAGAGAGAGATACAAAAGCGACAATAAGAGAGATAATTTTGACAATGGCTGATACTCATTGTAAAGACCAAGTGATCATGTGTGAATAATTCAGATCTACAAATTTTAATGTAGTTGTCCATTTTACAGCAGGGTCCAACTAAGACAAAGTGAGGTCCAGGGAATGCTGGTCATTGGATGCCTCCTCCTCCAAGATCGTAACCAAAAAATTATTTCGGAGGGGGGGGGGGGGGGATTTGTAGGTTCAAATTTCTATTCCTGTTATCGTATTTTATATTTGTTTTGTAATTCTTTAATAGAACATACGTATGTTTAGACATGTTGTAGGATGTATGATAGGTATTGTATGTTAGTATGTCAGGATGTATGCTAGTATGTTAGGATGTATGTATATGTACATATGTATATACATAGGTACATATATACTACATATGTATATATGTAAACATACATATGTACATATATACTACATATGTATATATGTACATATATACTACATATGTATAGATGTAAACATACATAAATATATATATATATGTGTATATACAAATATAAATATATGGATATATATATATATATATGTATATATATCACTTGCGCCCGCTTAACATAGACGTAACCTTTGATAAAGGTAAAATTATTTAAAAGTTACCTATTGTGAATTCGAGTAACCGATATTTATCAAAAAAAAAAAAAAAAAAAAAAAAAAAATTACATATTTGAGTCATTGCAAATAAATTTATAATTTTATTTGTGTTGATGTTGTTTCTACTTTGCAAATATATTAACAATAGTGTCAACCAAATTAAAGATTTAAGAAGGTTTTTACATATATTTTAAAATGTCTTTTGTCAGAAATGTATTCACAGGAGCATATGTCATAACGGTTACGTTTGTCAATTTGTGGATATTTGTAATGAGACCTCATTGTATTCTTCAAGCTTTTCAGTTAAACAAGTTGGAGAATCTATTTGAATATTCCACCAATTTGTTTGATAGCATGGAAATCCCGCTTTTACACAGTTCCATTTCAAAAATAAAATAAAAGGCATAAAATAAAATAAACAAATAAAAAATAAAATAAGATAAAATTAGGAATTTTAAAACTTTCTATTATTTATTACCCATTTTCTATTAGAAAAAATAATTAAAGTCTGAACCTTTGTAAATGTGTTCAGTGAGGTTCACTTTATCAAACAGAAATTTTCAAAATTCCACCTTAATGTCTAAAAATGAAAAAAATATATGCATTTCATTTTACTTCTCCATGGGCCCAGTTGCTCCATAAAAATGGGTCAACTGGACCAAGTAGGTCAGTGTTCCACACTCATTTGTTTTGTTTAAGTTGGGGTGTCAGGGCCTGTTTCAAAAAGTATAAATAGCTTTAAAAAAATTTAAGACAGGCAGATCATGTAAATTATATATCAACTAAAGAGGGAAACCTTTTCTGTCAAGAAGTTAAAAAAAAACCCCAAATGTGTAGTTATTAAGTTTATTTATACAAAAAACATAAGAATTAAGTACTTTATACTTTAGTATAAGTAATAGGTATAAAAGTTACATGGATATTTCAGGGTGGAAATGAGCAAGAAAAACCTGTGAACAAACGGGTAAGAAAGTACTTAAGTATTTCATTCTCTTTCTTATTTAACTCAACACTCAACAGTGTAAGAAGAGCCAGATTCTTTGTTTGTCTTCCTAATATATGTTCACACTGTAACAATTTCAGTAAATCTCTCACAGTCTGCTAATTAGGCAGAGTAATCAAAGATAGAAGTTCCCAAGAGTTGGAAAACTTTTCTCACGCTTAGCTGTGGGGTGACAAGAATGCCGGTTACTACAATAGGAAAAGATGAGCTTCGATCAATCTTGTGAAACTGAAATTGCTAGACAGCAAATATTTCTCTGATCTGACCGTCTATATGTGGGGTCTCAGATCGTGGGAATTTCCTGCGTGAACATTTAAAAGTTCAGTAAGACCTCCCTAAAAAAGGCTTTATCCAATGACGTAAACTAAAACTTTTTTGATTGGTGATCGGAGAATCTTTTGTTCGAGAAACGGACCGGAGAAGAGGATCGAGGGGAAGTTAGTTAGAGTTTCGGCAGGAGAACGAGTGTTGGTGGAAAACACTCATCTCAGGACGGATTCCCTTCTTAGTAGGGAAGGACAGGTTTGCTGACAGATTTTTGAATGAGAGAGTGCGATCTCTCTGAAGTCAACGCAACAGCCTTGGATTTGACCTTTCGGGGAGAGTGAAAAGTAGCACTAGTTAAGACTTTAAGATTCTAAAACTACTGTAAAAGACTGGACTATTTGGTGATTTGCTATAAATTACAAGTCGAGCGAACTCAGCTAAAAAAAAATTGTTGTAAATAATTTTTACCTCTAGAAATTTCAAGAACGCTTTTTAAATAAAATTTGTTCTGAAATATTTAATGAAGGTGATCCATTGTGAAACGGCTCCACGCTACCCCATTTCAAAAACACACAACATCGTGGATTCTTTACAGCTGGTGGCAAGCAAGTCGGATATTTCGACAAAAATTTATTAGCATTAGTGAAGAGAGTCCAGACAGTAGCAGTGACGCCCGCCCGCATCTAAGCGCGCAAGATCTGACGCCAGTTCAGGAGAGGAAAGCAGAGACCGAAGCAAGCCTTGCAGTGGCACGACAGACCGCAGTTCCGTCCTGGAAACAAGCCCGTGTTTACAGAGAACAAGTCCGAAGCAAGCCCTTTCTAGGAAACATCAGGAGTCGACAAACCGAGATAACCTGTGAAATCGACGACGTCTAGGCCAGACCCGAAACCGGCGACAGATATTGCAGACAAAGACTGTAGAAAAGGTAAGCTCAATTCATTTTTGAGTGGCTCTCATTTTGTTTATATATTCTTTAGTGAGGAAAATTCATTTCTGAGAAATTTTTTATGTGAATATTGATATATGATAAATTATGATAAATTTTTAAATCTAATAACTTTTAACATATTTGGAAAAATATATGTATATTTGTTATCAGCATAAAATTTGATAGTGTGAATTTTCTTTTGGCAGTAAAATAATATAAGGATTGTCAGGCTAAATGTGTATATATATAATTTTTTTTTCTCGAAAAAAAAAAAGAGATAAAAATTTTGATTTTTCAAATAAGTCGATTGTCTAGTTATTCATGATTGAAAGATTTCAAAGGTGTACTTTTTCATATTATTAGTGAAACAATAGGTGTTGTTGATAATCAAATATTTTGCATATGTGATGTTAGGAAAATTTTTTTAGCAGTTGCAAAGGTGGTCATTTTGTTATAAACGGGAAAATTGTTACCTGCGGGGTCAGAAATATCAAGTATTGGTTGAATTATGTGCACAGAATTTCAAATTTCTAAATTTGTTTTAAATGTGTATGATCGACACCAAAACGTGTCAGTGTATTGAAAATTTTACAATATTGAAAGTCTATTTTTATATGTATACTATTTTTATTATTCCTCAAATTGAATTGTATTTAAAATTGTTAGTATTATGTGGGTAGTTGCAGAAAAATTTCCATAAAGTGTTAGAATCCCTATTGCATAAGTTAGCGAGCGAAACTATCATTTTCATCTTTATATTGTATTTACATAAAATTTTAAAATGCAAGAAGTAACTGATCTGAAACAGTGCAGGAAAATTGATTTGCAGAATTTAGCGGAAGAATTGGGAGTGGAAATAGGGAAAAATGACAGGATACCGGTAATTATCCAAAAAATCGAAGCTGCCGATGATTACGATAAAGATTTTGCATTCACGCAAGCTGCGTATATCATAAAAGATCGAGAAGAGAAGATAGCCGCGGATAAAGAAAGGGAAAAAGAGAATAAAGAAAGGGAAAAGGCTGAAATACAAAGGGAATATGAGGAAAAACAAAGGGAATATGAGAGGGAGAAAGAAGAAAGAGAAAGAGAGGAAAAACAAAAAGAACGCGAATTTAAGTTAGAACAACTTAGATTGACGCAAGATGCAAATAGACGTAGTTCAACTAACAGTACCGGGTCGGAACGCCCACCTAAATTGCCGCTTCGAACAATCATGCATCGATTTGATCCAGAACGCTCGGATATAACTTTGTTTTTAAATTTGTTCGAACGACAGGCGACCAAAGCGGAAATAGAGACAGGTGACTTAGTGACGCATTTATTAGCTTTAGTGCCGGTAGAAATTGCAGAGTTAATTTTAAGGGAACCGCAAGATCAGACGGATAACTTTGAATACGTCAAAAAGTTTTTGCTTGAACGATTCCGTATGAGTCCCGAAGCATATCGTCAAAAATTAATGAAACATCCACGCAATCCAGATGCTCCGTGGAAGGATATTATTTTCGAGATCAACAGTTATTTAGAGGGTTGGTTGAATGGTTTAGATGTTACGGATTTCAGTAGTCTGAAAAATTTATTGATAACTGACCAGATCAAGCTCCGTGCTTCTAGTGAAATGAAAGAGCATTTCATTGATTCGTGGGCAAACTACAAAGACCCGTTAGTTTTGGCAAAATGTCTGGACGAATACGAAGCAGTGAAAGGGATTTCAGATAAAAAAGAGAATGCGAGATCTTTTTATGATAGGAAATCTGAAGAAACGAAACTCGAGGGAAATTCTGGAGAAGAAAAAAATTCCGACAAAAAAATAAATTGGCGAGACAAAGAAATTAAAGACAGGGAACGTATCTTTGAACGAAAGAGGCGTTGCCATACGTGTGGAAGCGAATTTCACCTAATGGCACGTTGTCCGAAAAGACAAAGGGATATTACGGAAGTAAAATCTTTCGAGAGCATAAATCACTTAGGCGATATAAACGAAGACAAAAGCTTGTTCCGACCTTTTTTGAGTGAAAACAAAATAAATGGGAAGAAGGCGTGTGTACTTAGAGATTCAGGTAGCTCGTATTGTGTTTGCCCATGGAATTTGGTAAATAAGAGCAAATTAGGCAATGAATATGTTTGGCTTAAACAGACATTTGATAAATATCCAAAACGATTTAGAGTGGCACGTATAAAAATGGAAATAAAAGGTCTCGGATATGTAAATACGAAAGCGGCAATCCTGCCTAGACACTCTAAAATTAAACACTATATCTTAGGTAATAAGACGCAGGCTTTAATAAATGAAAAGATAAAGCGAAAGCAAAAATCGCAAACTAATTCCAGTTTTGAGAACCCGGGGATTGAGATAAACCCTTTAACAGATCCACAAGGGCAGGAAGAAATTCTTTCGTCATTCCCCCCCGAAATGAAGAACCACCGTTCTCAGTGTATTGGGGAAAAAGAAACCCTTTTGAAAAGGTCAAGGAAAGTAGATGAGTTGGTTTTCGACCGGCAGGGTAATTCGAAAAATAAACGCGAAAATATGGAAGTGAGTGTTGACAGGAAGGGTTATCATTCGAAAGTTAATCTGGAGGAGGTGAGCGGATTCACAAAGAGTTTTCTAAAATCCTTCGAAATTCTGTTGAAAGAGAGTAGGGACAGTGGAAATTCACGCCTTTGTGACACTCTTGTTAAAGAAATTGAACGGTTGTGTAAAACGTATTGTTCGGCAAACACAAGTAAAGAAATTCAGTAGTAAGTATTTGAGTAAAATCCAATCTTTTGTACATATTTGATTATTTTTAGTTTTATTGTTATTTTGGGCATGTGTAGTAAAAAAGTATCTTTCAAAAAAAAAAAGTCTCTAAAGCTAGATGTTCAAGCAATGGTAAGCAGTATATAAGAAATTAGGTCACTGATGTATATAGTGAGGTTAAATTGAAATGTTATTTGAGCCACTCAAATATGTTGAGCTAATCCTTTTTTTGCAGATTTTCCGCGTTTTAACCCGGAAAATGTTTTGATGGTGGGGGTGTTGTAACAATTTCAGTAAATCTCTCACAGTCTGCTAATTAGGCAGAGTAATCAAAGATAGAAGTTCCCAAGAGTTGGAAAACTTTTCTCACGCTTAGCTGTGGGGTGACAAGAATGCCGGTTACTACAATAGGAAAAGATGAGCTTCGATCAATCTTGTGAAACTGAAATTGCTAGACAGCAAATATTTCTCTGATCTGACCGTCTATATGTGGGGTCTCAGATCGTGGGAATTTCCTGCGTGAACATTTAAAAGTTCAGTAAGACCTCCCTAAAAAAGGCTTTATCCAATGACGTAAACTAAAACTTTTTTGATTGGTGATCGGAGAATCTTTTGTTCGAGAAACGGACCGGAGAAGAGGATCGAGGGGAAGTTAGTTAGAGTTTCGGCAGGAGAACAAGTGTTGGTGGAAAACACTCATCTCAGGACGGATTCCCTTCTTAGTAGGGAAGGACAGGTTTGCTGACAGATTTTTGAATGAGAGAGTGCGATCTCTCTGAAGTCAACGCAACAGCCTTGGATTTGACCTTTCGGGGAGAGTGAAAAGTAGCACTAGTTAAGACTTTAAGATTCTAAAACTACTGTAAAAGACTGGACTATTTGGTGATTTGCTATAAATTACAAGTCGAGCGAACTCAGCTAAAAAAAATTGTTGTAAATAATTTTTACCTCTAGAAATTTCAAGAACGCTTTTTAAATAAAATTTGTTCTGAAATATTTAATGAAGGTGATCCATTGTGAAACGGCTCCACGCTACCCCATTTCAAAAACACACAACATCGTGGATTCTTTACAACACCATATCCTGTAATAAAAATACAAAAATAATCCAAAATAATTAAGTGTCTAATATCTCACCTAGCAGCTACTAAGTAAGTATTATTTACTTAGTAGTTCAAATAATCGTCGAAAAAATTACTAATATAGGATGAATGAATTCTTCAGAAGCATAAATATGAGAATGATGTGAGATAATTTATAATATCTATGTAAGATCGTCTTTCTTCCAAACTCTCACTCAGCATGACATAGTTTTTGAATAAGAACCCCTGCCAATTTCATGTGTTTCCGAACAAAAATGGCCCCACCAGCGGCAGAGAGGTTCTGCTCTCAAAAGCTGGGAGGTGCTGGGTTTGAACTCAATCACGCCTGTCGGCCTAATCGTTCGGAGTTTTCCGTGGTTTTCTTCTAACCTTGGGTAACCTTGCGTAAATACGGGTTAGGTTCCCTTAGAAAGACCCCAACGGAAGGCATCCCCCATCGGTCTATATCCCATATTCCTCGCGTAGATAATCGGAAGTAAAAAACAACACCTACACCTACACCGAACAAAAATGAATTCAAAATTGTGTCAGAAAGTAGTGCCTTTACATTTATAGTGCTCCCATCAACAGTCAAAATGTTTAAGGATAAATAAACGTTTCTCCAAGAAAGAAAAAAAGAAATCTGCATTAACCCTTTCAAGGCAAAACACTGTGGCAAAACACTAAAATGTGGAAATGAATGAATGACACCGGAATTTTTCGAACAAATTTATTTGGAAACAAGAAAAAGCTATATATACATATATAAGCATACATAAGAAGCGAAAAATTTATACCAAAATTCTGGTGCCATTGGGGCGTTTGGGAATTAAAATTATGGAGTTTCATAAACATACCACCGCCCTTGAAAGGGTTAAAGATGTTTATTTATTCTACACTGCTTAGTTAAATTACCATAAATAATAAATCGAGCATAAAGGTTACAGATATTTACTGTTTAAGTGGAAATGTGGCAACAGTATAGATTGTGTCTTAAAGATCTTATTTTTTTATGTGATATTTCACAGTACTTTATGTTTTTTATTAGTATACAAAAATTAAGTAAACAATAAAAACAAAAACGCTGGAAAAAATGGTTAATTGACTTATCTATCAACAGTTACAGTACAGAGAAATTAATCAGTTTAACTGGATATTTTAATTATGAATAGTACAATATTGGAATTTATTTGATTTCAAAGAACGCGACATTTGCTTGGTTATACGAAGGTAACTGAGAAATTAAGTATGAAATTTTATAATTTTTGTCATTTGTTTAATGAACGCTGATAAAATAGTTCTCATACTTAATTCTTCCTAAACTAGTTCTTTATTTATCAATAAGAAATTACTGCTTAAAGTTTATAGCGGGTCATTTAATATTAGCTACTATACACATTACTATATATACTATACACATTACTATATATACTATACACATTATTATACATACTATACACATTACTATATATACTATACACATTATATACATACATACATACATACATACACATTTCTTTGAGGATTTTAAATGTTTGCCGCAGTTTAATATAAATAAAAGGTAATACTGTTTCACGAATTGCTATTGCAATTTGCCACATTATTTTATATTATATAAAAACTCGTTAGATGGCAGCACTATATTTTTTAATTTGCCTCTGAAGCATATTTCTCAAATTTTACATCTACTCAGTCCATAACCTACCTCCGTAATATATAATATATTATGGAAGTAGCGGTTCATATTGATCCTTTTTCAAAATGTTCTTTTTAGAGTGTTCTCATTTTTTTCTCTTTTTACTGCTCAGTTGCTCGAGTCTTTCAGGAACATTCAAAAACTCATTTTCAATTTTATTTTTCTGAAAATTTCAGGTATTAATATATATATATATATATATATATAAAGAAAATGACATAAATTGTAAAATAGTAGAGGCAAACTATTATAAGTTAGAAAAAAAATGGGTTTTTATATTTAACGTTGAAATTAACATTTTAACAAATATGTAAATGCATGAGGGACATTTTGAATTTAAAAAAAAATCTCTCTTTTACTTTTCAAAATTCCATCTTTTTATTTTTGAACAATTAATTAATTTTGAATAATTTAATTTGTTGAAATTTCTTATTTCTGATGACGCATGTATACCTTTCTCCGAAAAGTTAAAAACATCCTTTGCTTTCATAAGTAGTACAATTTTTGAATAAAATTTTAAATATGTGTCTGCAAATAAATTTAAAATCTGTATGATTCAGATAAGATTATTTAATTTTCTTCATCATTTTGTAGTCCTTTTGTTTGTTTCATGTTTGGTTCGTTTAATGTGCATACAGTTAGTTTTTGTTCTCAAATTTCATAGTATTATAGTCTGGTTTTCAAAAGGGATTTATTTATATATAAAAATATAACGAATTATAACACCTTGAAAATAATATACTTCTTTTAATAGCTAAAAGGTGTAAAATATACACAGTATAAATAGTAAATTAACTTTTATTAGTTTTTTGACATGTTTCGGCTGTATCCGAGTCATTATCAAAACAAATAAGAATATTCGACAATTGAACGGTCTTTGAAGTTATTATTTGTGTGGCTCGAGTTACTCCACGGTTACAAATATGGAAATAAACATCCAAGTAAAAAATAAAAATTAACGGGCATAATTTTAAAAAGTACGTGGAAGATTAAATGATAGCGTTTCAAATAATAACTTCAAAGACCGTGCAATTATAGAATAGCCGAAACATTTCAACTGTCTAATAAAAGTTTTTCTATTTATAATTTTTTTCTTCTTTTTTTACACCTTTTAGAAATTACAAGAAGGGATTTATATATCCAATCAGAACTGTAATATCTCGAAAACCAAATGTACAAGAAAGGCGCTTTGAGTTATTCATTTTCACAATTCTGTGTATCATTCGTTTATTTATTTATAATTACATTACAAAATCTAATTTCTTTTCTTTCTATCTCTTCCTCATTTCTTTCTGCATTTCTATTTATCTATCTATTTATACAGTCGAACTCGTTTAATACGAGCACGGCTAAAGCGAGGAGACACGGTTAAAACGAGCAATTTACACTTAAGGTTGCTCGTGAGGGAACTTCTTACCCAATTCTCCCGTTCTTTTCGCTGAAAATCGCATTGTAATGAATAGATATTTTGCCCGTATTAGCTGAGCAGCCTGAACTTCCCGATTCACCTCGCTAATGTTAATCCTATGGATGTAGGATGCATTCGTATATTTAAAATATCTCCTCAAGAAATTCGTATTTTTAACTTCTGTTTTCTTTGTACTGTTCTTAAAGGATGTCCCATTTTTTCCTCAGTTATCAAACTTTTTCTAAAATATATACTTAATTTTATGTGAAGTGTTAAAATCTTATTCAGTTTCGCTAAGATTTTAACACATAAAATTATGAATTAAGCACTCTTTCATTTGCAAAAAAAACCCCCATTATTATTGCTGTATAATTGCGGGAAAAAAAAAAAAAAAAAAAAAAGGAGAAATTTTAGTTATTATTTTTTAAAAAGTTATAACATGCCTTAAGTGTCCTCTCCCCTTATGCAAACACGCACTCTATTGTTAATCCTATGGGGCATTATTTTTCTAATATCTCGTTTGCATTTCAATATTTTTAAACAATTTCTTTTTTCTTTGTTGCATTGGATAGCAGAGATCAATCTCTTTCGGCCGTTAATAACTTTTTTGATTTTATTTTTGCGGATTTTTTTTACGAAGGTACTTTTACTTTCGAAACTGGTTTACATAGGACCCGATTTTTTTTTTTTTTTTTTTTTTTTTTTTTTTTTTGGCGTGGGCCCCGATTATTCAAATTCAAAATTCTCCGAGTTTATTTATGCTTGGTATACAAATCGCAAACTAATTAATTTATTTTTAAAAAAATGTAATTTTTGTTCAGTCTATTTTTAAAGTATGACAAAAAAAAAAAAAAAAGAAAAAAGTCATATTTTGGACAAAACTTTAAAGAAAAACAAATTAGTTTTATTAGTTTAAGTGACATCTCAATGAATAAAATGAAGAAATTTAAACGAAAAATTTAAAAGTAATGCATTTCATAAAAAACAAATCCGTAAACTTTAAACATTTATCCCTTAAAGTAATACATATTGTAGTACATATAACATGAAAAATAATTATTATTTACAATTGTTTATTAAGTACACTTGCTTAACTTTTACTTAGCTTTGATTAATTGATTTTCAAAGTGTATGTGTTCGGTACACTTGACTCAAAAACTGCAAAACCTATCTCTTAAAAAAATGATTTTCCTTAAGAACACGCCATTTAAAAATAATAGGAAATAATTTATGTTTTGTTTAAAAAGAAGTACAAAACTTTTAGCAAAATATTTTGAAAATACTGAAATTATTTGATAAATTCAATATTAATGCATTGACATCAATTATTGTTCCTATTATTATTACACAGTTTGTGTATAATGATCATAAAAAAATCGAAATTGATAGGTTTTGTAGATTTTGAGTAAAGTGTATTAAACGGACACAGTATAAAAATTAATTAATCAAAGGTAAGTAGAAATTAAGCAACTGTAATATAATAAATGTATGTAAATAATAGTTACTTTTCATGCTATATATGTACTACGCAATGTATAATTTAAGAGGTAAAAATTAAAAGTTTAGAGATTACTTTTCTTTCTTTCTTTCTTTTTTTTTTTTTTTTTTTTGGCGTGGGCCCCGATTATTCAAATTCAAAATTCTCCGCGTTTATTTATGCTTGGTATACAAATCGCAAACTAATTAATTTATTTTTAAAAAAATGTAATTTTTGTTCAGTCTATTTTTAAAGTATGACAAAAAAAAAAAAAAAAAAAAAAAGAAAAAAGTCATATTTTGGACAAAACTTTAAAGAAAAACAAATTAGTTTTATTAGTTTAAGTGACATCTCAATGAATAAAATGAAGAAATTTAAACGAAAAATTTAAAAGTAATGCATTTCATAAAAAACAAATCCGTAAACTTTAAACATTTATCCCTTAAAGTAATACATATTGTAGTATATATAACATGAAAAATAATTATTATTTACAATTGTTTATTAAGTACACTTGCTTAACTTTTACTTAGCTTTGATTAATTGATTTTCAAAGTGTATGTGTTCGGTACACTTGACTCAAAAACTGCAAAACCTATCTCTTAAAAAAAATGATTTTCCTTAAGAACACGCCATTTAAAAATAATAGGAAATAATTTATGTTTTGTTTAAAAAGAAGTACAAAACTTTTAGCAAAATATTTTGAAAATACTGAAATTATTTGATAAATTCAATATTAATGCATTGACATCAATTATTGTTCCTATTATTATTACACAGTTTGTGTATAATGATCATAAAAAAATCGAAATTGATAGGTTTTGTAGATTTTGAGTAAAGTGTATTAAACGGACACAGTATAAAAATTAATTAATCAAAGGTAAGTAGAAATTAAGCAACTGTAATATAATAAATGTATGTAAATAATAGTTACTTTTCATGCTATATATGTACTACGCAATGTATAATTTAAGAGGTAAAAATTAAAAGTTTAGAGATTACTTTTCTTTCTTTCTTTTTCTTTTTTTTTTCTTTTTTTTTTTTTTTTTTTTTTTTGGCGTGGGCCCCGATTATTCAAATTCAAAATTCTCCGCGTTTATTTATGCTTGGTATACAAATCGCAAACTAATTAATTTATTTTTAAAAAAATGTAATTTTTGTTCAGTCTATTTTTAAAGTATGACAAAAAAAAAAAAAAAAAGAAAAAAGTCATATTTTGGACAAAACTTTAAAGAAAAACAAATTAGTTTTATTAGTTTAAGTGACATCTCAATGAATAAAATGAAGAAATTTAAACGAAAAATTTAAAAGTAATGCATTTCATAAAAAACAAATCCGTAAACTTTAAACATTTATCCCTTAAAGTAATACATATTGTAGTATATATAACATGAAAAATAATTATTATTTACAATTGTTTATTAAGTACACTTGCTTAACTTTTACTTAGCTTTGATTAATTGATTTTCAAAGTGTATGTGTTCGGTACACTTGACTCAAAAACTGCAAAACCTATCTCTTAAAAAAAATGATTTTCCTTAAGAACACGCCATTTAAAAATAATAGGAAATAATTTATGTTTTGTTTAAAAAGAAGTACAAAACTTTTAGCAAAATATTTTGAAAATACTGAAATTATTTGATAAATTCAATATTAATGCATTGACATCAATTATTGTTCCTATTATTATTACACAGTTTGTGTATAATGATCATAAAAAAATCGAAATTGATAGGTTTTGTAGATTTTGAGTAAAGTGTATTAAACGGACACAGTATAAAAATTAATTAATCAAAGGTAAGTAGAAATTAAGCAACTGTAATATAATAAATGTATGTAAATAATAGTTACTTTTCATGCTATATATGTACTACGCAATGTATAATTTAAGAGGTAAAAATTAAAAGTTTAGAGATTACTTTTCTTTCTTTCTTTTTCTTTTTTTTTTCTTTTTTTTTTTTTTTTTTTTTTTTGGCGTGGGCCCCGATTATTCAAATTCAAAATTCTCCGCGTTTATTTATGCTTGGTATACAAATCGCAAACTAATTAATTTATTTTTAAAAAAATGTAATTTTTGTTCAGTCTATTTTTAAAGTATGACAAAAAAAAAAAAAAAAAGAAAAAAGTCATATTTTGGACAAAACTTTAAAGAAAAACAAATTAGTTTTATTAGTTTAAGTGACATCTCAATGAATAAAATGAAGAAATTTAAACGAAAAATTTAAAAGTAATGCATTTCATAAAAAACAAATCCGTAAACTTTAAACATTTATCCCTTAAAGTAATACATATTGTAGTATATATAACATGAAAAATAATTATTATTTACAATTGTTTATTAAGTACACTTGCTTAACTTTTACTTAGCTTTGATTAATTGATTTTCAAAGTGTATGTGTTCGGTACACTTGACTCAAAAACTGCAAAACCTATCTCTTAAAAAAAATGATTTTCCTTAAGAACACGCCATTTAAAAATAATAGGAAATAATTTATGTTTTGTTTAAAAAGAAGTACAAAACATTTAGCAAAATATTTTGAAAATACTGAAATTATTTGATAAATTCAATATTAATGCATTGACATCAATTATTGTTCCTATTATTATTACACAGTTTGTGTATAATGATCATAAAAAATCGAAATTGATAGGTTTTGTAGATTTTGAGTAAAGTGTATTAAACGGACACAGTATAAAAATTAATTAATCAAAGGTAAGTAGAAATTAAGCAACTGTAATATAATAAATGTATGTAAATAATAGTTACTTTTCATGCTATATATGTACTACGCAATGTATAATTTAAGAGGTAAAAATTAAAAGTTTAGAGATTACTTTTCTTTCTTTCTTTTTCTTTTTTTTTTTCTTTTTTTTTCTTTTCTTTTTTTTTTTTTTTTTTTTTTTTTGGCGTGGGCCCCGATTATTCAAATTCAAAATTCTCCGCGTTTATTTATGCTTGGTATACAAATCGCAAACTAATTAATTTATTTTTAAAAAAATGTAATTTTTGTTCAGTCTATTTTTAAAGTATGACAAAAAAAAAAAAAAAAAGAAAAAAGTCATATTTTGGACAAAACTTTAAAGAAAAACAAATTAGTTTTATTAGTTTAAGTGACATCTCAATGAATAAAATGAAGAAATTTAAACGAAAAATTTAAAAGTAATGCATTTCATAAAAAACAAATCCGTAAACTTTAAACATTTATCCCTTAAAGTAATACATATTGTAGTATATATAACATGAAAAATAATTATTATTTACAATTGTTTATTAAGTACACTTGCTTAACTTTTACTTAGCTTTGATTAATTGATTTTCAAAGTGTATGTGTTCGGTACACTTGACTCAAAAACTGCAAAACCTATCTCTTAAAAAAAATGATTTTCCTTAAGAACACGCCATTTAAAAATAATAGGAAATAATTTATGTTTTGTTTAAAAAGAAGTACAAAACTTTTAGCAAAATATTTTGAAAATACTGAAATTATTTGATAAATTCAATATTAATGCATTGACATCAATTATTGTTCCTATTATTATTACACAGTTTGTGTATAATGATCATAAAAAAATCGAAATTGATAGGTTTTGTAGATTTTGAGTAAAGTGTATTAAACGGACACAGTATAAAAATTAATTAATCAAAGGTAAGTAGAAATTAAGCAACTGTAATATAATAAATGTATGTAAATAATAGTTACTTTTCATGCTATATATGTACTACGCAATGTACAATTTAAGAGGTAAAAATTAAAAGTTTAGAGATTACTTTTCTTTCTTTCTTTTTCTTTTCTTTTCTTTTTTTTTTTTTTTTTTTTTTTTTTTTTTTTATGAAATACATACTTTTTAACTTTGCGTTAAAATTACTTAATTTTACTCATCGAGATGTCACATGTGCCCTTAAGAATTATAAAATTAATGCAAAAACATCAGCAGGTGTTATAAAAAAATAGATGTGTTCAGATATTGATAAAACAACAACAAAAAAAGTATGACTTACAAGAATTCTTTAGAGAATCGATGATGAAAAAAATAGGTGTAATCAGATATTGATAAAACAACAAAACAAAAGTATGATTTACGTGAATTCTTTAGAGAATCAATAATGGAAAAAAATTAGATGTAATCAAAAATTGAAAAAACAACAAAACAGATGTATGACTTACATGAATTCTTTAGAGAATCAATAATAATAATAAATAAAAAATGACATGTAATCAGATATTGATAAAACAACAAAGCAAAAGTATGATTTACATGAATTTTTTAGAGAATCAATAATAAAAAAATTAGATGTAGTCAGAAATTGATGAAACAACAAAACAAATGTATGACTTACATGAATTCTTTAGAGAATCAATAATAATAATAATAATAAATGATATGTAATCAGATATTGATAAAACAATAGAGAATCAATAATGAAAAAATTAGATGTAGTCAGAAATAGATAAAACATCAAAACAAATGTATGTCTTACATGAATTCTTTAGAGAATCAATAATAATAATAATAAAATTGATATGTAATCAGATATTGATAAAACAACAAAATAACAGTATGATTTATACGAATTCTTTAGAGAATCAATAATGAAAAAAATGATATGAAATCAGATATTGATAAAACCACAAAACAAAAGTATGGCTTACACAAATTCTTTAGAGAATGAATAATGAAAAATTTGCATGTGTTCAGATATTGATAAACAAGAAAACAAACATATCGCATGACTTACATGAAATCTTTAGATAATCTGTAAAAATTCATGGAAATGTTAATTTTAATTACTTCTGAAATGTTTCAGAAGTACTTAGAAGCACTTAGAAGGTACAGGCACGTTACATCTTTTTCAAAGAGTCAAAAACTATAATTTCACAATTATTTTTAAATAGTATAAAAAAGAATGCAACTGATAACTAAAAAAAAAAAAAAATTAATTTGTTAAAACAAACTTTATGGTCTTCAACAAAAATAATTTTGTTAATACAAACATTCATTTTCACAAAAGAAAAAATTACTTAAGAAAATTGTGCGTTATCGCATTCTCAAGCAGAGAATGGGTTACAGATATGAATTATACGGTGAGGAAAAAAAGTAATTTAGTAATTTTTCTAGTGATGAGAACATTGACCACTTTTAATTCTTCTCTCTAAACTGGATTCAAAATTTGTATAGAGAGTGTGTAGATAAAATAATAAGTAAAGTAGTAAGCTACTCTTAAATTTAACAAATTATATGAATTAGTAAAAATTTTGTAAATTTAAATTTAAATGAATTTTTAAACTACAAATCATAAAATTTATATTTATGTCTGTATTTCATGGAATACAGTAATGGTATAAGAAACCTAAATGTAATATTTTTTTTTTCTTTTAATATCTCATTACAAGCTAATTTTGTATTTATACAAAATTAGTTCCCAATTTGAGGCACGGAACTTTAACTGACTACAGAAAGAATAAATTTCTCATTTCTCACATCCTGTTAATAATGTGAATCATTTAATCATGGCTACCTATTTGTAGACGTATCTTATAATTTTTAAATTTTTTATGAATTTTTAAACGGTGCAAATTTTTTTTTCTTGTACACACACATTTTATTGTAAAACAAAACTTCAGTTAAACAGCCGAAAAATAAACAAGTTGGAAATTGTACGTTAAACGTGACAAATGAGGTGCGTTCTTACTATAATTAGTTTTACAATATAAAAAAAATCTCCGTTATTATTTCAGTGAAAGGAATTATATCGTCTGTTATGAGCGAATTGAGTATGCCTTTCTTTTCACTTATTACGTATATGCCACGTTTACAGATGCGAATTTCTTTTTCGACACCAGATAGCGCTGCAAAATTCACCATGGATTTCTTGCTTTACGAATGATTACCTACATGGTTTAATATTTCTAAGATTCACAATGGAAGAATCTCTTGTCTTTATTTACTTTAATGGATATTGGAATAAATATTCGGCTGTTAACATAATTTTAACTGAAGTTATCTCACCAGAATCTATACATTTTTTAATGTAACTCATCTCTGAAACAAACATTTTTTTTGAAAGATTTTTCTAAAAATGTAACTTTTATGCAATTGTATTAAAAAAATAATTTTTGAATAAAAATGGCCGCTTGGGCATATGAAAAAATAAATGGTCAGCCCGTATTTGTTTTCCTCAGTCACATGACTTGCGCCTTTTTTTAACCCTTTTTATCCTGACGGTACTTATAAGTACCACTTTAATAAAACACCTATATATTCGTAATATGACTGTTTTTCCTAACGGTATTCACAATGGCACAAAGAGCAGGAGATGGCAAATTCAAGCGCATATCCTCTTTCTTTGCATTGTAGGGATTTTACATTTGCCACGCTACATTCGAAATCCATTTTGCAATAGAATTGACATGCATGTTGTTCTTCATTTGAGTAATTTTAGTGGTTTATTACCGGTTATTTAGTACTATTATTTTCTATACGCTACAGGGGAATATTTCCTATATTTTATTTGAAGTTTACTATTTGAAATTTACTATTTTATTTTATATCATAGGGTAAAAAATTTATGGTGGTTACAGTTGCATAATTAACCACTAAAACACTATAAATATTATTTTCCTCTTTCCTATGTTTATTCTGCACCAAAACTTATCCAATGATGCAAAAATACAATTAAAAAGTAGCTGGAAAATTAATTCAGGATATAAAGGGTTAATGTAGATTATGTATTATTGGAGTAGAATGAAGAAAACTTTTATTAATATCTTTTTACGTTTTGATTCGAATTTCAAAAATTTGAAATGACTCGACAAAATTCTGCAACAATTATATACATTAAATTTCAAACCATTCGGTTCGGTTGAGTAGTTTTTGCGCTGTTATATGCGGACAGACGAACAGACTGGCGGATCAGACGACGACTATAGGTGCTACGTATTTATATAATTACGAACGCACCTAAAAATAACAGCATAATGAGCATTATCTGCCGAACTAAACATCTATGAATTAAGATGGAGGAAATCTTAACTTTTTTTCCTATTTTTAAAGGCCATAGTTTGCTTTCAGTAATAGCTCATTTTTATGCTTCTCTGCCTTGTCCTTCACGCCATAATTTGTGCTTTAATGTGTTCTGCAACTTGATAGCAATGTAAATGTTTATTGAAAGAAAACATTTAATTGCGTATTATCTAGGCCAGTGTTATTAACTTGCCATATAAAATCTGGACCTAAGGCCTTCGTTGGGTGAGGCTTAACTGAAAAAAAAAATCATTTACTTTCAGCTACTTTTTTTAAAAACACAGTTTATGCAGTTTGATACAGAAGTAAGAAATTCTGATAAGTCATTTATTTGAAGAGTTTCGGAAAACAGAATAAAGCTGGGTGAATTGAAATTAGTTATGAATTCAGGAGGTGGCTCGGTTGAGAAAGAGAGAGAGGAGGGGAGGGGGGGGGGATTCCTCAAAATTCTGCCCTCTCCGGATGATTTGAGCTTATGTGTTTCGCAATGGTTTAAAAGTGCAATCCCCCCCATCCCCCTACTAAACTCCATAATGTTTCTCCCGAACTTTAAAATTCCCTTCCGGAGTTCAAAAATCGTACTGCATTGTTAAAATATATAATATTTTACGAAAGACAAAAATAAAACAAGTGGGTAAGTGTGATCGAAAATCGCACAAAGGGTTTCGTTTAATATTCCTTTCAAAACACTTTATCCTTTCTTTAATAAATTCAAATAAATATAATTTAGCAACAACAACAAAAAAAGTCATGTTTTTTATAAAGTAAAAATTTACCGGTCTATTTTTCCGTTTTTTCAAAAATCTAAACCAGACAGATATCGGGCGAAACCCGCTATTATATTCTGTCATAATAATGTCCGTCATACGGACTAAATGCGATATTTAAAAAATTTCAAAATTAAACATGTTGGACACATTCAAAATGTTAAAATATGCGAATATTTCCATAATCAGGTTTTTATCATGATTCAATACATTCCTCAAACTCATATATTTACTATTCTCTATTATTCATATTGATACTCGCTTTGTATTATTCTCAAACATCTGAAAAATTCGTTAAACTTTCAATAGGACGTCAGATTTTCTTTTTAATTCTCTAATGACGTGATATTAATCTGCTTTGTGTACATACACATACTCATACTCCTTGTATTATTGAGAAATCTTAGACATTTTCCTTTTTATTTACCACTATGACGTCAATCAATTTTATTTCATACTTATCTTTTTTTTCAATTGGGGAAACTTTTTATTTCATTTTCATTTTTCACGTGAAAATCGTCTGATAGAAAATTAATTATTGTAGAAAGAATTTCATCATGAATTTTAAATTTTTGGCATCTGCTATAACGAAAAATGTTTAAATTTAATAGAAAAAGGCTATTAGAATTTTGGTTTTTTATCTCTATTTATTAAAATAATACGAATTTTTCAAATTTTAATATTTTCAGCTCTTCACAGCTGATATTCTGATTTATACACGAAGTTTCAACTCTGTAAGTTACATAGTTTTCGAAAATGGCTCTGTGACAGACAGACAACGGAGCGGGAGCAATAGGGTTTCGTGAGATGAACGAAACCCTAATAACAACAACAAAAAAAAAATGAAACAGGCTTTATTTATTTATTACAGACATTGTAAATTTCCTTCTCTTATTTCCTTCTATATTTTCTTTCGATGTTTCATAGTGTTCAAGTACAATCCGTAAACAATATACTCTGATTCACTATCAGCCATCATAGCTATGACAATTAGCTATTCCGGGTAATGGAAAATTATCTGATCGGAGACTCTATGCATTTGCAAGTTCTTGGGATTTTCAGCACTTTTCTATTTATTTCTGCATAATGGGTATTATGAAACCGGCTAATTATCTGGGATTTTAGATAAATCAATCCATCGGATGAAAATCTGTATATTTCATCCTCATCCACATGTGCACAAAAATGAAGCAATGGCAAACTTTTGAAGTTTTGATAGATTTTTCAATGTTTTTAAGTCCATTTAAAATCGTTATATATGCAATTTTCATTTTATACCTGAATAGAGAGGCAATTTCTTCAAGAATGGCGATCTTGTAAAACTTCTTCATCGCAAATGATTAAATTATTATATACATAGATTGGTTATTCAGAGTAACAAAAATACTCTTTTGCTTTTATATTATATTTATATCCATTTAATAACGTTGGCATTGTGATTACATTCGAAAGAAAAAAAGGAGAATGCGCCAACCTCATACATTTTAATCACTAAAATGTCCCATAGAAAAGCGAAAGTAGCTGTTCGATGGGGAATTATGTCTAATTTTAATTTATGCTAAAAATATAAGCTTAAAGAGTTACCTTCATAGAGAAAATGTATGACACTTTAAAATTTTCAATACGAATAACCAATTTTGACACCATACTTGAATTTTTAGGAAAAACTTACCTCGGGATACCAAACACGAAGTTATTTGATGAAGTAGTTTCGGAATTATGCTGATATAAAACCTAAAACTCCTATAATGTTAAATTCACTTTTAATAGTGGGCAAAAGAAACTGCAACGCGTGTAGTTTTTTCAGCATAATTCAAAAACTACTTGGCGGAATGAGCTGTAATTTTGGATTCGCATATTTGAAGCTTCTAGAAATCGATTTCTGTTAAAAAATTCGTAGGTTACAATTTATATATATATTTTTCGACAATTTCAGAGTTTGGCATTGGTACAATTGATTTGGTACAAGACGTTGCGCTAAGAGTAAAGAAACACAAATGGATTGACTAGCATAAGGATTTCGTTCAAATCCTATAAATTTTATTAGCAATTTACAATAATTTATTAAAGAAAAGTTGGGATTGGAATATTTTTCTCTGTCATACTCATTTAATTTTTTTTTTTAAATGTTTATGTTAATTTACAAATATACAATGAGAGAAAATTCTTTAAAGAGTTAATCATTTTATGTATTTTAATCATCTATGATTTTCTTTGTTTAATTATGGGACCGACTATGAAAAGATCTGAAAGCATCCTTTAGGAACTGATGGTGTATTTAGGCATGCTGTTTTTCCATAGCCGGTGGCAAGGAGGGGAAGGGGATAGATTGATATAAAATGAAATGATTGTGTGATATGAAATAAAAATGAATAAAATAATCTTCATATCTTAAAAGAAAAACCAATTTAGTATTTTTTTAAATGGTTTAATGGTGGTGGGCATTTCCGGGCAATGGTGGTGCTAATCCTTGTTCATACCTTGCGGCGTCCATGGAAACAGTTGTATAGCCTATTGCTTGCATAACAATATCAAACGTGCTTCTACGCTAATTTAAATTTAAACACATCCTCGCACTGTTCACATCTCTGCTGGGGAGTTGAAGCTCTCTTATGTCTTCTCGAATTAAACGTCACAATACACCCAATCTTAAGATGTGTAAAAATTCTTACTAATAACGAATTTTATTAAATGGAATTTGAATTCCCCTTAACTTCCACGTTTTGAAATCAAATCCTAGGGATTGTAACTTATGTCCCAATCTTAACCTCTACGCTACAAAATTACGGCCCGCTTTCTTTCTCTTTTTCACTTTAGTCCTCTCTATGGCGTTTCTCTTTGAATTTCGTGCTTATTTATTATTATTGCTCACTCCTATTGTCGTAAAATAAGTTTTTTCTTCAAAAGATAACAACATGATTATCTGAAAATTCACGCACCAAACTTTTATACTTATACCATAAATAACACGAGTGTCCAGTGACACTAGTGTTTATTTATGTGCTTGTTAATTTTTTAAGCCGTTGTTCAGATTTCGTGCTTATTTTATCATTTATTGTTATTTATGTACTGTATTATTTATGTATCCGTGTACTTTTTATTTTCATTTGAAGAGCTTCAGATTGATATCTTGAAAGTAAGTAGCGGCATGGCAAATCTAAAATAAAATTTAAATACTTAGCAAGCATAAAATTATTTCTCTCAAACTATCTTTGTAAAAAACTCTGAAAGCAAAAATTAAAAAGCATTTTGCCTCTTTTACTTCAAAGAAAGTGATCTCAGTAAAACAAAACTAAGTTTCAAATGGTACACATATATTTTTTTTTCCATTCAGTTTAAAACTCTATATTACAAATCTAGATATAGCTCACGCATTCATTATACATATGACATGTGCACCAAACCGAAGAACATTGTAGAAATTTGAAAACAATTTTTCGTTGCAAAAGTAGCAGTATGCTAACCGAAAATTCATACATTATTCTTAAATTAATGATAATATATTATAAATATCACTAGTGTCCTGTGACCTTTGCTAGTTTTCGGGCTAATGAAGGTTCTTGAAAGTAAGCAGCATAGCGAAGCTAAAATAAAATTTACTATATATGCTACTATAAAATTTACTTATGCAGTATAAAATTACTTCTCTTCAACTCTCAGACTATCCTTGTAAAAAATACCTCTGAAACCAAAAATTAAAAAGCATTTTGTTCTTTTTCTCTGCAAAAAATGGATTCTGGTAAAACAAAACTCAAATAATACACTTGTTTTAAATAAAACACTTCTTTTTTTCTTTCTTTTTCACTTTTAAACTTTGTATTGCGAGTCCAGATATAGCATCTCGCATTAATCAAACATAAGGCATGACGTGTGCACCGGAGAACATCGAGGAAATTCGAAAACAAGTTTTCATTGCAAAAATTAGCCGTATATTAACCAGAAAATTCGCACATTAAGTTTTATACTGGTATTCAGTGAGACTTGCTCGTTAAGGTTTCAGGCTGATTTTGTATCAATTCTTGTTATTTGTGGATCTGTATACCTTTTATTTTAACTTGAAGGGCTTCAGATCGACATCTTGAAAGTAAGTAGTGGCATAGTGAATTTAAAATAAAATTTATATACTTACGCAGTATAAAATTACCTCTCTCATACTATCCTTGTAAAAAATTCTGAAAGCAAAAGTGAAAAAGCATTTTATTCTTTTCCACTTCAAAAAAGTGATTCCGGTAAAACAAAACTCAGTTTCAGATGATACACTTCTTTTTTCGCTTCTAAACTCTCTATTGCGATTCCAGATATAGCATCCCGCATTAATCAAACATAAGACATATGCACCGAAGAACACCGTAGAAGTTCGAAATATTGATTACAAAGAAGTAGAGTAAAGAAGAAAAGCCTTTCTAGATTAAAATTATCATGTTCTCCCCGATAACAAACCAGATTTTCTGATACAAATACGCGTTCATTCAACGCTGGTAACACTATCTTCGTCGCCTCACACGCTAACTGAGATCTTGTTACGCGTTGCGCGGACTTTAGAGCCGTCAAGAGAGAGAGCTTAGCCTCCCATCAAAACTCCCTTTGAAGCGTATTCACTGACATCGGTGCCTTGTGCTTCTATTACATCGTTCTTTACTTTTTTTTTGTGAATAATTATCATTAGATCTTTGAAATAGCTTCTGGTTTCGGTTAAGGGTTAATGTTTTATATACCTAGACAGAACGAAAGAAAGATAGAGAAAGGAAGATGAAGAGAAAGGGGAAAAAAAGATGTTTTCTTTCTTTTCTCTCACTCCCCCCTCCCTCCTTCCAATAAATTAGATTTGTCTGAGATGTTTTTAGCAGAAGCGTCAGCAAAAATTATTAAGCCCTGCACTGATTCATTTCCACCAAGAAGAGACGGTTTTGTAGAATAGCCTACATTGCTATTCTAGGTAGCAATGACAGATTACGCTTTTTCATTTCCATTCCTCCTATGTGCCCCCATTGATGCATTACTCAGGATTCTGGCCACCGATCGCCATTGCGCCAAATCGTAACAAAATGTTTCATTTGGCGAGAAAACGAAAGATTGAAATCGCCAAATTGCGAAAGTTATTATTATTTTTTTTTTCAGCGACACTTTCAATAATGTCATTCTACGATTAAAAGTTTTCTGTGTAACTTATTATTTGTATTTTGATATTTTTGAGAACTCGTTCACATTTAAAAACAAAAATTATTTATTTATTTATTTTTATTAAGCAACTAACATGTTATCCCGAATCCAGGGATTTTGTTTCATAAAACTGTTTAGAAATTAATCGGACTAGATTAAAAAAAAAAAAACTTTTTAAAGCATCTATAATACACTTGTTTTGTTAATTTCTATAACCGATAGTTCAATATAGATCAATAACTATTCTAAAAACAATTAGAAAAAATTGGGACACATATATTCAAATTGAAAAAGAGGAGGGAGTATAAAAAACGGTTTTAGAATCTGTGTTTCCCAACGAATCTGTTACTAACATTATTTGAATTGGAGATAGTTTTTCTTTAATAATTAGCCAAATTGCTAAGATTAGTCAAAAGCTAGTGTGAGCTCTGTATATACTACATATGAAATTTCTTGAAGCTGCCTGCTTCCTTCAACTGAGTGTCTGGTAGTACGGCCTGATTAACATCTATGGAGTTAGGGGGAGCACAGTGTTGTTTCAGGACCCTCTTTCATTCGAAGAAAGATTTATAATTTGTTATTATGTTTATATTTGTAGTACATACAATTGTTATATGTTCAGTTATCTGGGCGGCTTCTATAATCATGATATCAAGATGACATATGATTGGATCACAGCCTGTTTTTCATGTTCAAATTTTCCTTTCAGATAACAGAAGTTTTTCGAAATTGTGCAGAATTTCTCTTGCATTAGGCAAAGTGTTTCAAAATGCTATTTGTTTGCATAAAATAATAATAATAATAATAATAAATAATAAATAGATATAGAAAACGTCGAGCACATTTTTCAGTCATTTTGGGGCCCTCTTGAATTTTAGAGGGTGGCTTGTGCTTCCCGGGAATTTTCGGTTATCTGGCCCTGTCTGACACAACTGTTTCCTTTTACGGCCCTGTCTGATACGCTGGCAAATTAGGGAAAGATGAGAACTCTAAGTCAAGTTATCACGTTTTGAAAGAAAGTACCAAGTACAAAGTAGTAGTTTTTTAAATATATTCTTTAGAGTTCTTCCTTATAAAGATGCTAATATTTACTATAAGGTGATCCATCATACCACGGATATGACTACAAATTGAAAGAACAGAAAGCTACACACTGTGAACAAAACATTTCAGTGATTCATGAGTATCAATGAAGGCATCGAAATAGATGGTCATTGATTTATGCTCACTGGTAAAATGGTAAAATAAAATTTGTTTCAGGTGAAAAATAGATAAATAAATAAAAAAAAAATGAAATAAATAATGAAATATAAAAATGGAAATTGGGTACGCCAGGACAGGGTGGGTTCGGGCCCCACTGGCCCATATAAGTTGGCACCACTCTAAACAACTGTGACTATCTTTTATGGTATACCCTGTATATATTCTTCAAAATTGGACACGTTAATAGATTATTCGACCTTAGACTAAAAAAAGAAAAAAATAATATTGTCCATTGAATCAAAAGGTCAATGTTCTGAAGGGCGAAAGGGACGCATAGTAAAAGCCATCGCGTGGGTGAAATATTTCTTTCGAGATGCTTTTATGACAACAACAACGGTGATTTTATGATGAAGGCTTCAAAAGTATGAAGTAAAACGTTGAAAGAAAAAATAAAAAAAAATAAGTTGCTTTATTCGCATGTTTTATTTACTCGTCAGGGTGGATAAGTTTAATAAATGTATTTTATTCGGTTGTTCGGAAAGGTCTTTCCGTTTGGAAAAGTTGATTCGCACCAGAAAATTCTATCACTCAATTATTAGACATTAATTCCGATATCTAATGTCTAATAATTGACGGACAGAATTTTCCGGTACAAATTGGTTTTCCCAAACGGAATGAACTTTACGAACAACCCAATATTAAACAGAAGATTATATGCTTAAAGTGATAAAAAAAAAACACATAAAGGCTTATAAAAATATTTTAATATAAAGATCGACATGTTACGAACGCACAAACGGCGACATTTTCCAGATAAAAAATGATAAAACTACTATTCTCGTAAAATTTTTGAAAATAAACTTGATCAACATAAACCACAAGATCATACGTATAATAAAAGCAGGTGCTTAAAAATGGTCAGCAATGAAAATTAATATTTTCAGGCAGTTTTCACACGCATGCACTGCAAAAAATAATTGTTGATTTTGCAGTATAAAACTGGCACCCAGCTGCCAGTATTATACCGTAAAATTAACAGTATTAAACAGTAAAATAAGCAGTAATACGCTGCCGTGCAAGCAGTAATACGCTGCCACGCATGTGCCAGTTTTATACTGTAAAATCAACAATTATTTTTTGCAGTGTGCAAAGAATCAGCATCTTTTGATTTACCTAAAATTTGGTACTGGATGCTTTATAAATTAAAAAAGCAATAAGAAAATATTAATTTTCACGGTTATAGTTGACCATTTTAAGCACCTGTTTTTTATTATACGTATGATCTCGTGGTTTAGGTTGATCAAGTTTATTTTCAAAAAATTTCCGATATTTATCATTTTTGATCTTGATAATGTCGCCGTATGTGCGTTCGAAACATGTCGATCTTTATTTTAAAAAGGTTTTTATAAGTCTTAATGTATCCTCTTTTATCACTTTACGAATATAATCTCTTGTTTAGTGATAATGAGTGATTTTCTTATAAAATATATATTATATTTACAAAATTACCTTCGAACTGAACATTCCATTTTTCATACATTATATCCATACGTCTATCACTACTTCCTTAAGGCTGTTCTCAAATAGAAACTGGGCTACTTTCTAACACATTTCTGAATTGTAGTTTTTGTTTGCAAACTTATGAAATTGGCAGGTGCTATTTTTCAAAAACTATGTAAATCGGACAGTTTGTTCCATTTTGTCAGCAAAAACACAAGATCTTCAAGTAAATGATGCCAAAGTTGGTGTTTTGAGATGAATATCTGGACGCGACAGCGCGGGGAAGTTAAAAAAAACTGTCTTCATGAGACATCAATCGCTTATTACTCAATTCCTTTATCGAAAAATGTAAAGAAACGGTTCGATTCCAAATCACTTCAATATTCCTTCTGTTAGTTTCGTGTTTTTACGTTTAAAAATGAGTATGGAGTATGTAAATGTGCCAGAAAGTTTCGCAGTGTTGATCGGGGAAAATATTTTTTTTTTCGAGAACCGCCTTTAAGGCTGTTCTGAAAGCCAAAGGAGTTTATTTCTGAATTCATTTTTGTTCGGAAACGCATGAAATTGGCAGGTATTCTTATTCAAAAACTATGTAATGGAATGGCGATTTCCATTTTTTTTTATGTAAAGACAAAAGATCTTTCAGAAAATACTGACAAAGTGGGCGTTTTGAACCGAATTTCCTACGCGGCAGCGCGAGAAAGGGAAAAACTTGTCGTCATGTGACAAGAATCGCTTATAACTAGATAAGTAATTTATTTATCAAAAAATGTAAACGCTATGCGATTCTAAATCGCTTCAACAGTCAGGCCTGCCAATTTTATGCCTTTGCGTTTAAAAATGAGTAAGAAAGTTTCGCGTTATTGAGTAGGGAATTTGATTACCGCCTTAATTACGTTACACTTCAAGAGGGAGGAGAGGAGGGTGTCCACAAAGAGTGACGCAATGTGACAAGGGGAGAAGGCGGGTTAACACGTTGCGCTAATAAAGTAAAACAAACATACGAATAGTTAACTTCTTACGAATTCTTTCATACAAATATTAAAACAAAACTGTGCATTCTTTCTTTCTCTTTAATAGTGTTTATCCGCTCATTTCATGTTGAAGCATTATGATCGCGTCAGTAAACTGGTCATAAAAATTTTTCCACACAGGAAGAGAAAAAAAATCAAGCAAACAACTTTTTTTTCCCCTTTCGGGCGATTATCTTATTAATGATAGCTTACTGTCATAATTGGGGATTTTAATCACTTCAAGTTGTTCTATTAATGGAAGCTGCAATAAAGTAGCTGTTGTTCTTTTTTGTCAGTGAAAGAAAACATCCGATCTACAAAGGCATTCTATTTCTCCTTATTAATTAAAAGAAACCCGTGGACTTTTCTGACGCTTGAGAAACTGTCACGCATGACATACATTCGATATTTTAAGAAAGTTATATCCAGAGGTGTTGAGCCTGCCTTTCTGATCGGAAGTTCTTTCCTTTGGATCATAACAATGAAATCATTTTTACACTGTTTTTACACTGCAAAAAAAAAAAAAAAAAGGTTTATTTTACATTATAATTGGCATCCCATACTGGCATAATTTCCTTCTCCACCGCCGATCGACGATTGGGATTTTTACGCTTTCTGATTATTTGTAAAAGCAAACGCTTCTTAAGTCATTTCCGGTTTTTTGGAGGATTATGAAGATATAAGAAGATATAATATAAGAAATTAACATATATTATTAGATTATATAGAAATATTAGATTATATAGAGATTAGATTATATAGAAATTAATTAGATTATATTAGTATAATATTTATTATATTACAGTTATAAATTAATTAGATTATATAGAAATTAACAGATATTATATAAGAAACCAAGTTCGACCGGAAATGACTTAAGAAGCGTTCGGTTTAACAACTAATCAGAAAGCATGATAATCGCAATCGTCTATCGGCGGTGGACAGGGAAATTATGCCCCATACTGGCAGCTGGGATGCCAGTATTATACTGTAAAAATCAACAATTTTTTCTTTTTATTTTATTTTTTGCAGTGTAGGTGCGTTTGTAATTATATAAATACAAGGGACCTATAGTCGTCGTCTGGTCCGTCCGTCTGTTTGCATATAGCAGCGCAAAAATTACCCAACCGAATAGTTTGAAATTTAATGTAATATATAATCATTGCAGAATTTTGTCGAGTCATTTCACATTTTATGAAAATCGATTCAAAACTTAAAAAGATATTAATAAAGGTTTTATTCATTGTATTAAATCCTATCATACGTATAATTATTTCAACGATAACCCATGATAGGTGATGATTCTAGGTTTCCATGGTGATAACGTCCTATTTAGGATGGAATCATATTATTTCCGTAATTTAAAAACCGAATTTGTATACTAAAATTGTTTAATTATAGCAATCATATAATCTACCGAAAGTTTTTTGGATAGATGTTTGCGGAGAAATAAATATTAAATGAAAAAAGAGTCTAAATATGGATTTCAAGCTGTGAAATTTTCAAAGCTAGGCTTAAGTTTTCCATTGGAATTTTCAACAAATGTCAACAAAAGATGAAACGTTGCCAACTTAAAATGTACTTATTTTATTATGGAAATTAATCATATCATATAATAAAAGATGATATAATTGATTTTACTGAATCTAGTTATAGTACGAACGCATTTCATTTGTCATGTTTGACATATACAATTTCCAACTTGTATTTAAGTCAACTTGATTTTCGCATGTAAAGATGGAATTTTTAATCGAGTTTTAAAACTCATTTTCTGATAGGCTAGAATTATAAAAGTTATGTACAAAGGTGCGTTTCCGATGACAATACAACATCTTAATGTTTTTAGAACTTAATTATAAATTGATTTTTTAATTTTAAAGCATTTTTCCGTTATCACGAAATAGTCTTGAGAGTTACAATTGTATTCGAGTTACAACAACAATTTTATTTAATTATACGATAAACCACGCTTTCCAAAATAGGCCAACAGCGAAAGCTGCAACAACGAAATAACAGTATATTTTCGTATCCTGTGCCGCTTGGCGTGGTTGGCGAAAAAAATCCAAAATGGCGCCAAAAGGCCGTTTCGGTATTTACCCAATTTTTATTTTTATTATATTTTATCCTATTTATATTATATTTATATTACTTAAATATTATTATTTATATATTATTTTATATTATATTACATTATTATATTATATTATATCATAATCTATATAAATAAAAATGTAAATGTTCGTTTGTTCAAAATCTTAAATCTCTGAAAGTTCTGCTCGATTGCTTTGAAATTTTGACACAACGTTGCATTCGAATACGCGCGTGTTTTTATATACTTATTATTTACCCTCCCACCAATTTGCCCCAGGGCATTTCTTTTAACTTTTTCAGACACACATCATGTGATATATCATGAGAAAGCCCTTGGACCACTCTTTCATATTATGTACCTCACTTCCCCCTCCCTCCAATTTTTTTCCGTGGAGGGGGGGGGGGGTACGCTTTTTAATTTTTTTCCCGACACCCATCATGTGATATATCATTAGAAAGCTTTTTCACTACTCTTTCATATTATGCACCTCCCGTTCCTCTCACCCCTTTTTGTTCCCCCGGGGGGGAACTTTTCTAAAATATTTCGTTACTATTTTTTATTATTATTATTTTTATTATTATTATTATTTTTTATGCTTTGCAATGTTATATGTGTCTGTTATAATTTTCTTTCTATTTTTTAATTCTAATCGATCTGTTTTATAGTTCATCCAAATAATGCCTCGCAGAAGATCAAACTTAGGTCGTCGTACTCACGGAGTGTAAGCAGTGCGATGAGTTACTGCAAATCAAACTGAGGAAGAACGGGCATCAGCGAACGAGCGAAACAGACAAATAATGGCTCAGATACGTGCGGAGGAAGCAGCAGAGCGACGTGCAGCTAGACTTGGGATTGCACGGTTGCGAGCCCATTACCATGACTATGTAAATTCAATATCAATACTTATTTTAATTTTCAGCCCTTAATCTCACGACAGGCGGAATTAAAATTCATCGAAAATTACGTAATAGTTTCAGCTCTATGAATGAAGTGCACATTTCCTTTAGAACATGCGGTCATTTTCACCGGTGGAAACATTTCACCTTTGTAAAATTAGGATCTGTTTTTATTTATTTTGATATTATTACTTATTTGAACGTACAGTATTCGGTAAAGTGTTCGGAAATCCGAGTTGAGTTACTTCCTTTCTTTTTCTTTTTATCGGATAAATCTTGTATATATTTTTTAGCATGTTGGGTTCAAGTGTTAGATAACAACTGAATCGTGTTCTTACATTTTCCTTGATTCCGCAACAATTTACTCATTGACGGCTGAAGAAATATCAGTTCTTTTAATCGAAAATTAGGAAACATTTTCACGACATCACGCTGTGCGATTGAATGCAACACGCAATGTTCGAACTCACGTGATTGCCTCCGAGTACGTGAATCACGTCATCACGAAAACGTGAATTGCAGGGCTCATCTCTTGACATAAAAAAGTGGGACATAAATTTTCAAAAAATAAATAAATGTCCTTTAACCCTTTATGTCCCAAATTATCTATCAATCAATGAGAAATTTACCTTCCTAATCATTTTTCCTGAATTTTACTAAATACATTAGAAAATTTGTGCAATCATTGAAAATTTTTTAGAGAATTTTGGTTTATTAAATTTAATAAACTAAATCGATTATTATTGGGATTTTGTAGAATATTTACAACTGTACTGAATTCACTTTTATAAAATATTGTTTTTAGTAATTTATAGAATTGTGAAATGTACAAATATATATGGAAAAATTTCAGAAATGAAACATTCCACTCCATGCCTTTTGAACATAAAGGAAGCTTAACATTCATAATTGGGACAAGAAAGAATAATTATGCCTGAAGAATAGATTATAAAGCAATTTCCTACACATTCAGAATATCGTTTTTTTAAAAAAAAAAAAAAAAAAAAAAAAAAAAAAAAAAACTTCACCGTTTAATAAACAATTTGGAAAACACATAATACATCTGAAAACCCAATTTCAGCAATTACATCTACAGTCGAAAAAGCATACGAATTCTTTTGTGCAGCACTGTAAATGATCTATAGAATTTATTCATCAAGTAATATGCAAAAAAATTGTTAAATTTAAAAATTCATACCACAACATAAAACTAACTTCTAATACTTATCGCTCAGAGACAGTACTGTAACAGAATTCTTTCGTGTCCCTGTGCACCTCACTGATGTATATCAATTTCAATATGTTTGAAATAATGTAACATCATTAAACTATCATCATTATAAATAACATCATCATTGCAAGCCCCATAGAACCATAATATGACGGAATTCTTTTGAGTACCCTGTAAACGAACTATAAATGCTACACACTCCATTTTCAATACTGAACATGTCATAGTAAGCCACAATAACATATACAAATTACTTGGCAATCCGAGTATATTTACGCAAATTAGAGCACGGATAGACAGACGGACAGACAAACCCAATGCATAAACGCTTTTCAGCTATGTTAGAAAGTGTTAAAAAGAAAATACCCATTTAATAATATTTTTTTCTTTGTACAACGAATAATGCTTTTGGACACTTCTGGCCTAAATTGTTGGATACGTCACATATTTAAAAATACTTTAGAATTATTCTGGGCTTTATTTCATTCAATGCTTTTACTATGAATTCACATATTATTTCTGTAGCATGAAGCACTTGTCCTCGCTTAGTAAATGTTTTTTCTCGTGTTAATATTCACGCAATCCACTGCCGTTTTAAAATTCATGCGAATGGGTTTGCACACACATAGTATAAAGGTTGAACTAATGGTGTTAATCTGACTGGAATAACGAAACGACTGTGTCAGCGTTACATTCTTTAATTATACATATTTTTTATTTTCATGCTACAAATCACACGAAGTTTTCTTAGCAAAATAGACAGTGCACATAACACGTCGAATACACCTAAACAGTGATGGATTCAGACATCATTTTTTGAAGGGGGTAAACCTTAAGGAATTGGGGGGGGGGGGGAATTGATGCTTCGGATCACCCACTGAATTCATCACTATACCTTAATATATAAAAATACATTATAAAAATTTAAGTGCCTGTAATACGCAGGGATATATATGGAAATAAAAGTAAATACATGGCAGTCATACATGTAAATGGAGAGATTTTTCTCAGTGAAAAAATTTACACTGCGCATCTTTCAACAATACGGAAGCTTTCCATACGTAAATGATTAAGAAATATCCAAATTTAAAAATATATAGCTTCGTAGATTTGACTGTGCTTATTAAATATGATGAATGAGAAATAATGGAAAATAAAATCTATTGTTATTGATAGATGTATTAAATAAATTTTGTATTAAATTTTCTTTATTGGAACTTTAAAGTCCCCTCTATGCTTAAAAGATTAATAACAATATTAAAAATTGTAACTATGAATGTACACTAAGTCAAAGAAAAAAAAAGAAAAAGAAAAAAGAACACCCATATTATCATATATCTAAATTATCGCAAAGATATGCGAAAGTTAACATCCGAAAGGGAAATTACCTACTTTTCAAATATGAATGCAATTTTGGAAATAGTGGTCGTCTACAGATTAAAAATTTCGCCAGCATGTGGTTTTTCAAAAAGGGATCAAATTGTTTGAATTCCTTGGATCAAAGCAGCCCGGAAGACTACTTTATATACTTTTTTAAACCAACATAGATTTACAAGATTTCAAAGTTTGGGGATGTTAATGTTAAAAGCACGTGACAAACTTTAATTTACATTTTACCAAACAAGCATCCGATTAATATGTTTCTTTTTTAATGAAATACAATGAATAAATCCTGTTGGTAATATATCATGAAAATAATCTCCGCAAATTGATTTTCTATGACCAGTTTATTTACTTCATTTAAACTCATCAAGATAAAAAGTACTTAACTCAATTTCAAAGAGGAAATGAAATTGATGATGCAATATGAAGAGGTTTTTACAAACTCTTGAACTGAACAAGGAAGTAAGAAACAGAATTTCGTATGAATGACGTGATTTGACTTTACGTCATTCTTAACCAATCAAAGAACTAAAAGATGACATCACCTGAAAGGGACTTAAGACTGTTTTCTTTCTGCTATATAGAACTTAAATAGAAGCTTTTCTCACGCGTTGGAGACAGAACATGTATATTTCGTCCTCTCTTAAACTCAATTAAATTCACCTAATGTTTAAAATTAAAGGATATGTAAAATTAATTGTAATTAAAAGATAATTAAATAATTTAAACTAATTATGATTATTGTATTATTATTAATTATAATTTCTCTATTTCATAAGAAATTAATACTTCAAAGTGCACAGCATAAATTCAATATACCAAGTTGATGGGATAATTCTACTTGTGAAAGTACTGTAATTAAATAAAAGTGAATCGTACAAATAAGGGATTATTAATGTGGATACCCTTGAGGACCTGGCTTACGGTAACATGAGGATGATTGCTGAAAAAAGGAGGTAAGCAAATATCTTACCTATCTTTTGCTAAAGTATACAATTGCTTGTTATATACCCTTATTATTATTTTAGAGCGCGCTAAAACTTACTGTCTACCTTCAAATTTACTAACAAGATTATGAGCTCGAAAATAGTCTAAAATATGTAAAGGGTAAAAATAATAAAAAATAAAAAATAGTGTCCTTGAATCCTCGAATGCTTAAAAGAAATAAATTAATTTTAGATATATTCTAAAATAGAAAAATGGCAACCTTCAAAGAAGGTAGTATAATTGAAAAATTAAATTCCAGTAACTATGCAAACTGGAAATTTAAGGTGGACATGCTCTTGATAAGAGAAGAGCTCTTTGAAGTCGTCACAGACGACCCACCTAATCCAATGACGCCAGAATTTTTGAAGAAAGACAAAAAAGCAAGAGCCCTTATTAACTTAAGCATTGAGGATAATCAAATAATCCATATTAAGCATTTACAAAATGCACGGGATACTTGAAACACGCTAAAAAACATCCATGAGAGATCGAATCTCTCCAGCAAACTCTTCCTTACTAAGAAAACTTTACGGAACAAAATTATCAGAAGGAGGCAACATGATCACGCATATAACCAAAATATTAGAAATTATTGATAAGTTATCAGCCATAGGCGAAGAAATTAAAACAAATCATATTTCAGCATTATTGCTCTGCTCTTTGCCACCTTCTTATGACACCCTCATAACCGCATTAGAAGCCAGGCAGGAAGACGAATTAACTCCCGAATTCATTAAGAGTAAATTAACAGACGAATTTAATAAAAGAAATGAGCATTCAAATACCAGTGATAATACCAACAAAGCCTTTAGAGCTGAAAGAAAATTTAAACCCACAGGTTTTAAAAAAGAAGAAAAATACTGTACGATCTGTCGTATGAAAAATCATAACACAGCTAATTGCTGGCACAACAGAAATAAAACAACTAACTTTAAACAAAACAACAAAAAACATTTCTCTTCTTCATTAGTGTTTCAAAAGGACGAAAATAAGTTTAGAAGCGCGGACTCAAATAAACCGAACAATAAAAGCACAGCTTATCTTGGAACCGAAGAAAAGAAAAATTGCGCATTTTTAACTAACAAATCGCAAAATAAAGCATGGATCATAGATTCTGGCTCGTCCTCCCATATATCAAATGATGAAAAATTATTTGAAGAATTTAATAACAGAGAACAATCAAACGTCGTAATTGTCAACGGCAATAAATTAAAATCCTACGGATCAGGTAATATAAAAAAAAACACGATAACCTCCGATGGTAAAACACACGACATAAAACTAAAAGATGTTCTACTAGTACCTGAAATCGAAACAAATTTATTTTCGGTAGCTAAAGCTACGAAAAACGGATGCAAAATAATGTTAGAAAATAATAAATGTTTACTAGAATATGAAGGATTAATTCGCTTGGAAGGTACAAGAAAAAACAATTTATACGAAATTCAGCAAACTAGCGAAGCCACAGACGAAAATTTCGTAAACATGATAACTAATTGCAAAAATAAAAATTGCATAGAATTATGGCATAGAAGATTAGGGCATAAAAATGTCGCGTTGATTAAAGAATTAATGACGAAAGAATTAGCATGCGGAATAAACATAAATAATTGTTCCCATAGTACCGAATGTGAGCCTTGCATCAAAGCAAAAATAACTGAAGCACCATACCCCAAAAAGACGGAATTTAGAGCAAATAAAATTTTGCAGCTGGTGCATTCCGACGTGTGTGGTCCTATTCAAACTCCAACCATAGGTGGGAAAAATTATTTTTTAACTTTCATAGATGATTACTCTAGATTTACTATATTATATCTCCTACAAAATAAAAGTGAGGTATTTGAGAAATTACAGGAATATGTTGCTCTAGTCAACAATAAATTTGGCAAAAAGCCTATAGAACTCAGAACTGATAATGGTAAAGAATTTAAAAATTCTAAAATAGATAATTTTCTAAAGGAAAATGGAATTAAGCGACAGCTAACAGTACCGTATTCCCCAAGTCAGAATGGTATTGCTGAACGTAAGCATAGATCTCTAATTGAAATGACAAGAACATTGTTAAATGACTCTAATTTACCATTACATTTTTGGGGAGAGGCGATCTGCACCGCAAATCACCTACAAAATCGACTGCCGCCTAAAGCCAACGAAAAAACTCCATATGAGTTATGGTCAAACAGAAGACCAAATCTAAAATATTTAAGAGTTTTTGGCTGCAAAGCTTATGCATATATTAACAAGCCAAAAAGGCAGAAATTAGATAATAAAGCAGTAGAAGGGATCTTTGTGGGATACGATAATTATTCCAAAGGATATCGTATATACACAAGCGGCAAAGATATCACTATAGCAAGAACTGTGAAGTTTTTGGAAAACTATCCGAGAAATTCAAATAAAGAAAATAGGCTAGAACTAAATTTAGATGAAAACACTAGTGCCGAAAACGAAAAGTCAGAAAACCCAAATCTGATAAAAATCGAAATTTCAAATGAAAATGCTACTTAGAATGAATCTGAACTAAATCAAACCGAACCGAGAAGATCAGATAGAGTAAATAAAGGGGTTCCCCCAGATAGACTAATTTATATGGTTAAAGATGAACAAGTTAATGAACCTAAAAATTGTCAGGAAATAATAAACATGGAAAACCCAGTAGAAAAAGAAAACTGGATCAAAGCGACACAGGAGGAGATAGAATCTCACAACCAAAATAAAACTTGGACATTAGTTGACCCCCCGCCAAATACAAAAATAATAGGTTCGAAATGGCTTTTCAAAACTAAATTAGACGATAAAGGAAAAATACAAAAATACAAAGCAAGATTAGTTGCAAAAGGCTATTCTCAAAATTTTGGTATTGATTATTATGAAACATTTGCTCCGGCGGTTTCACATACAACCATAAGAACCTTTTTAGCAGCCGCCGCCTATCATAAACTAAACATAAATCATATAGATATTAAAACTGCATTTTTGTATGGAAATTTAGAAGAGGATATATACATCTCTCAGCCGGAAGGCTATATCAAACAAAATCAAGAAAACAAAGTGTGCAAATTAAATAAGGCTATATACGGCCTAAAACAGGCAGCTAGAGCCTGGCACACAAAAATTTCAGAATCATTAGAAAAGTTAAATTTCGAACAATCAACTTCAGACACGTGTTTATTTATACGTAATACAAAGGAAAGTAAAGCTTATATTATCGTGTATGTAGACGACAAATTAATATCTGCAAAAGAAAGTGAAATTAAAGAGATTATACAGAAACTTAAGATTGAATATGAACTAAAAGATTTAGGTCAATTAAACTATTACCTAGGGATCAAAATTGAAAAAACAAACGAAGGATATAAACTGAATCAAAAAATTAAAATTGAAGAATTAGTTCGAAAATTTAAATTAGAAGAAGCAAAGCCTTACAAAACGCCCATGGAGACAGGCTATTTAAATTATGATAATGATGAAATACCATTGCCAAACAACATCGATTACAGAAAGGCAATTGGAGCTCTTTTATATATCGCTACTGTAACAAGACCAGATATTTCAGCTGCCGTTAACATCCTAAGTAGAAAAAACGAAAACCCTTCACAGAAGGATTGGAAGGCAACTAAAAGAGTGATTTCCTATTTAAATCACACTAAAAACTTTAAATTAGAAATAAATACAACACACCAACCTAAACTAGAAGTGTATTGTGACTCGGACTGGGCTGGAGACATACAAACTAGAAAGTCCACCAGCGGAAACTTATTTTTGTTGGGGAAAAATCCGTTATTATGGGTTAGCAAAAAACAACAATGTATAGCCATGTCGAGTGCTGAAGCTGAGTATATTTCAACAGCAAATGCGTCGCAAGAAATTTTATGGTTAATTAGACTCCTACAAGAATTCGACTTAGAACAGACATTACCAATAACTGTGCACGAGGACAATCTGTCCTGCATAAAAATGATCGAATCAGAAAAGTATACTCGTCGTACCAAACATATTGATATTCGTTATCATTCAATTAAACATTTAAAGGACAATGGTACAATTAATCTAAAGTATTGTGAATCAAAGAACATGATAGCAGACATCCTGACCAAGCCCACTCCCAAACCCATCTATGAAGTCCACAGGAGAAATTTAAATTTAAGAAATCAAATTCCAGAGATTAAGGAGGAGATTGTTGGTAATATATCATGAAAATAATCTCCGCAAATTGATTTTCTATGACAGTTTATTTACTTCATTTAAACTCATCAAGATGAAAAGTACTTAACTCAATTTCAAAGAGGAAATGAAATTGATGATGCAATATGAAGAGGTTTTTACAAACTCTTGAACTGAACAAGGAAGTAAGAAACAGTATTTCGTATGAATGACGTGATTTGACTTTACGTCATTCTTAACCAATCAAAGAACTAAAAGATGACATCACCTGAAATGGACTTAAGACTGTTTTCTTTCTGCTATATAGAACTTAAATAGAAGCTTTTCTCACGCGTTGGAGATGGAACATGTATATTTCGTTCTCCCTTAAACTCAATTAAATTCACCTAATGTTTAAAATTAAAGGATATGTAAAATTAATTGTAATTAAAAGATAATTAAATAATTTAAACTAATTATGATTATTGTATTATTATTAATTATAATTTCTCTATTTCATAAGAAATTAATACTTCAAAGTGCACAGCATAAATTCAATATACCAAGTTGAAGGGATAATTCTACTTGTGAAAGTACTGTGATTAAATAAAAGTGAATCGTACAAATAAGGGATTATTAATGTCTATACCCTTGAGGACCGGGCTTACGGTAACATGAGGATGATTGCTGAAAAAAGGAGGTAAGCAAATATCTTACCTATCTTTTGCTAAAGTATACAATTGCTTGTTATATACCCTTATTATTATAGAGCGCGCTAAAACTTACTGCCTACCTTCAAATTTACTAACAAATCCAAATGTATTTCAGGGAGTTTTCAATTCAAAAACTTATTTTTAATTAAGAAAATTATTAATAAATTCATATTTAAAAAGTTATGAATTATGACCTACATTAATTTTTATTAACTTTTTTTTCCAAAGAACGGCTATGTGCTTTTACAACCTATTCCTATCATTAATTTTTGACATATAGAGAAACCTTACTTTTTGACTGTCTAATCTAAACTAAATGGGTTACCGTCTTTTGTTATGAAAGGATCCATATAAAAGAAAATCTTAAAAACTTACCAGATAAATTTTGTAGCATTTTTTTTCATACATCGTGAGTTTATTATTATTATTTTTCTTGTCAATAACTGAGTGTTTCGGCACTTTTTTTTTTGTAAGATGTTAATTTTAGTTTTCGAAATTTATGACTAAACTCTTTACACATTTGCTTTTATAACCCTATGAAGATTTAAGAAAAAGTATATAAACTATGCCGTTTTCCGGGATAATTTGATCAAAGAAACTCAAATATAGTGTCAAAGATGGGTGCTACTATTTGAAAAATGACGCAATTTTTAAGTTGATGATTTTTTTTTTATGTAGACGACCTTTATTTTAATAATCAGGGGTCGATGCAGGTTTTTTTTTCTTGGAGCCCATTTTGTGAAAAACAAAGGTTATTTTTGAGAAATTTATTACATTTTTGTGAAAAATAACATTTTGTAACAAAAGTTGAAATCCAGTTACTCAAATTCAAATTCGAACCAAAGAAAAAAAAAAGCATTTATTGACAAGAACTTTTTAAAATCCTTTTGCTGAAGTTTTTCTCTCTGATGAGGTTGTTTGTTTACAAATTCACATTTTAAAAGTTACAAAATAATAAATAATTAATAAATAGTAAGTTTTTATGGAATAGAATTTTGTGAAAGGGCCTATCTTTTTAAATTGAATTTTGTGAAAGGGCCTGTTTTATCAAATTGATTTTTGTGAAGGACTCCATTTTATTAAATAGATTTTTGTGACGGGGGCTGTTTTATGAAATAGATTTTTGTGAAGGGATTAAATATGTCCCGAATTTTGCCTGGATCGACCCTTGATAGTTAATTTCATATTAGGAAAGAAGACGCAACACCCAGTCGATCAGTACGTCTCGCATATCTCTGCAATAATTAGGCCATAAAGTAATAGGAAATTGCTTTTTCTTTTTAATGAAGGCCTGTTATATTACAATTATAAATATTATAATAAAAAGTATTACTTAAATGATTTTTTCAAGTGCAGTTCAATATAAAAGTTATACAACACATAATGACAGTATTTTGCACGTAACCACATTTTAAAATTTAATTTAATGGTACAGTTAATAAATAATACATCAGTATGAAAATATTTTTATAGAGAATTGAAAAAAAAAATGTTAAAATTTCCAAATATCAACAATATTGTAAATGTTTTGTTTACTAGAAAAATTGAAAGAAACTGTTGATATATATTTTTTCAGAATTCTTCTCCAATTTTTAAATTTGTAAGAAAATGATCAGGTAAAATTACAAAATGTCAAGCATTTTACTTTAATTGATAAGTTTTATTGAAGCGTCATTTTAAATTTTCATTGGTTAGTTATGCTTTTTACGAGTCATTCTTTCTTTCATAATTTTTCAAATAATTCTGTTATTTCGAAACGACGAGAAATTTTTTATTTTGCTTAAAATTGTCATTAAAATGATGCAAAGTTTATTAAATTTTTAAGATTTATTGCAAATGTTGTACACGTGAAATTGGTAGGAGTTGTGCAAAGTAGCGTCTCAAGTAAATACGGTATAATCCCCTTCAAATCCGTGGGTTGGCTTCGGATAAAATTGGTTTACTATACTCAAGTATATACATATTAAGTAAAGTTACCCCCTAACGACGTTCACTAAGGGGGTTACTGGTTTTAGGGGAAGTTTGAGGTAGTTAAGTTTTAAAGAATCAGAATGGCCGGCTTGGTATTTTATTTTTATCCTAAAAAATTACGGTCACTTTCAAGTACTTTCCTAATTTAAGTACTTGATCTATAGAGATTAATTACGGTGTCGGCTAATCTGGAAATCACGACGATTATTACTGTAATCGCGAAAATATTAACAAGTATCACTGGAAATTTTTTGTTCGTTATTTGAAAGTGCAACTTCCGTATTTTTACAGAAAAAAAAAAAAAAAAAAAAAAAAAAGAAACGATCAAAGGGATTTTTTGAATGTGTTAGAGAGCAGCGACTATGGATTGAGAATATCCCTGACAGAAAAAATTCTAAAAGTCTAGATAAACTGTCGTTGTCAATAACACTGGCTGTCAACTGATTACGTTGCTGTACAGCATCGGTTCTTACCAGCGCACCAAAATTAAGTAAGCATCGGGCGCAGTCAGTACTTAGAGGGGTGATTCCTGCGAACGCTACGCTGTTGTTGATTTGACGATGCCGCAGCCTGACATGAAAAATCAGTAATGTGGAGAGTCCTCTTGCCTGGAGATCGGTTGGTGGGAGAAAGGTACCGAGCCGAAGACTTACCCCTTCCGGTAAGGGGGACATTAAAACCAAAATCAGATTTCCGTTCCCGTGGCTCTTCGTCAAAAGGGAGGTGTCCCCTTTCGGCCTGCCACTTTGAGACTTTTCCCGTTTTGGTCGGCCAGGGACATTACTAACAAAATCAACACCAAGGCTGTAGGAGTTATTTTTATTTTTACATTGAGAAGAAAAGTATGTTTTTTTTTTTCAATATTCGCACTTTCATATAAATTTTTTGCAGTGTAAAAAATAAATAAATATAAGAAATCTTCCAGTCTTAGTGAAAATGACAATTTAACTAGATTTTTAGCATTATTATCCTTCAAAGATATTCCCGAATCTATCTTCGCTACTTATTGACACATTCACGAAATCACTTTCAGCAGAAGAAAACAAAATATCCGTAAAGAATACGGAAATTGTATTGGTAAATGGCGTTTGCTTTTCTTTTTTCTTTTTTACAGTGTACATGAGTCGAAAACTATTCATTATAAATAAGTTAGTGAATCTAAAGGCGAATACGTAATCACTCTTAGAAGCAAAGTGTCAAGTTCAATCATAGAGGAGATGATGCATGGTTCAAAGATGTTATGCACGATCTTTCCAGACTTGAATTATGTATTAGAAGAAGAAAAGATAAAATAAAATCCTTTCAGTAAACAGAACTGCGTGAATATATGCACTTCACAGTAAAAACTGGTGGATTGTTTTTTTTCTCGTTTTTTTTCTTTCTTTTTATTTTTGTAGTTAAAAGCATGACTTAAAATGAAGCTTGAATTCTTAAAGTTTTTCTCTTCGGAAAATAAAGTATTTTAATCTTGACGAGAACTAAATAATTTTTCGTCACGCTATTTCTATTTTTCTTAACTATTTTTCTGTTTATTACATTAAATTTCGCATACAAAATAAAGCTAGCCAGTTCAACCGATGCAAGAATATTTTTGAGAGTTAATAAAGAAGCAAAGGATTATGCTATTTTGTTTAAGATTAAAAATAAATTACAGTGATCGTATACATTCTTTAAAATGTAAATTATATTTAATTTGTTTTATATTTCACCAGCAGTTTTTAAATTAATGTTACCAAAAAAAAAAGAATGAAAAAGAGGGAAATAATAATATAAAAAATATATAATCGTTTTCCGTTTAACAAAACAAGTGATTATTTAAAAAATGTATAATCGACTTCAAATGCACATATAAAAGCTTTTACATGGTTAATTAATGCGTATCTCACTATTGTAATATTATGGTTCGTTTCTTCTGACAGAAAAAAATAAAACAAAAATATGAACATTTCAGGTAATCTCTTAAAATTTCAGTGTTGTCTACAACTTTGGAAATTTTTTTCTTATAATTAAGAAATTATAGGAAAAGAACCAATACGAAACAAATACGTTTTCGAGATTTACGGAAAAATTTAATTTATTGTTACCATCATATAACAAAAGAAATGTAATAATAATAATAAAAAAATATTTGTTCATTTTCCACTTCACAAAATAAGTGATTAAAAAAAATATATATATTGTAAACAAACTTCAAATGCACATTTGAAAGACTTTACGTGGTTATTTAATGTATCTCACTATTGTAATATTATGGAATGTTTCTTCAGATAGAAAAAAGATCTATGAAAATTTGAAGTAATCTCTTAAAATTTCAGAGTTGCCTACAACTCTGGAAACTTTCTCCTTCTATTCCGAAATTATCGGAAAATCACCAATAAGAAACAAATATGTTTTCGAGATTAATTGAAAAACTTAAATTATCGTTACCATTATGAAAAAAGAAATAATAATAATAATAATAAATATTTGTTCAATTTCCACTTCACAAAATAACTGATTATTTTTAAAATGTATAATCAATTTCAAATGCACATTTCAAATTCTTTATGAGGTTGACTAATGTAAGCTCACTATTGTAATATGATGGAAGGTTTCTACAGACAGAAAAAAACATTTATGAAAATTTCAGGTAATCTCTTAAGATTTCAATGTTATCTACAACGCTAGAAACTTTTTTTTTAATATATTCAGAAACTATAGGAAAATGGCCAATCAGAATCAAATATGTTTTCTAAATTTATGGAAAAATTAAAAAAATATTTATTTTCCACTTAACAAAACAAGTGATTATTTTAAAAATGTACAGGGTGATTTTTTTTAAATTTGTGAAAGTAAAACACTATAACAAAAGAACCACTGATCCAAATGACCTAAAATTTCACCAGTATGCTCCCAAAGCAATGGGTATTTTTTTAGCATGGTAAAAAAAAACTTAAAATCGCACCGACAGATGGCGCTGTAAGGTAGCAGAAACAAAGAATATCGTCTGTGGGAGGAAAACAATGGACGGTACTTTGAGAAACCATCTTCCCTAGACCCTCTGATTTTTTTTTTAAAGTTGTGAAAGTAAAACCCTAAAACAAAAGAACCACTGATCCAAATGACCTAAAATTTCACCAGTATGCTCCCAAAGCAATGGAAATTTTTTTGGCGTTGTTAAAAAAAACTTAAAATCGCACCAACAGATGGCGCTGTACATGCAGTAAAGTCGGGTTCATTGGCGTAAAAACGTGAAATAGGCGCATCTCGTGTTCATTATTCTACGGAAATCCTCGCAATGACTGCTGCATTGACAGACCGTGCGTTGTTAGTGAAACTGTATTATCAGAATAATGACAGCGCAGCAACTGCTCTTAGGAGATTTAGAACACTTAAGAATTTAAGAAAAGGTCCAATGACGACAGAGGGTCTACGGAAGATGGTTTCTCAAAGTACCGTCCATTGTTTTCCTCCCACAGACGATATTCTTTGTTTCTGCTACCTTACAGTGCCATCTGTCGGTGCGATTTTAAGTTTTTTTTTAACCATGCTAAAAAAATTGCCATTGCTTTGGGAGCATACTGGTGAAATTTTAGGTCATTTGGATCAGTGGTTCTTTTGTTATAGTGTTTTACTTTCACAACTTTAAAAAAAATCACCCTGTATAATCAACAGCAAATGAACCTTTGAAAACCTTTACGTGGTTAATTAATGTAGTTTTTAATATTATAGAACGTTTCTTAGGGTAGAAAAAACATTCTTATAATTTCAGTGTTGCCTACAACTCTGGAAACTTTTTACTTATATTCAGAAACTATAGGAAAAGAACCAATAAGAAACAAATATATTTTCGAGATTTATGAAAATAATTAAAAAATATTTGTTAATTTTTCATTTAACAAAACAAGTAATTATTTTAAAAATGTATAATGAGCTTCAAATTTACATTTGAAATCTTTAACGTGGTTAATTAATGTAGCTCACAGCTCACATCACAATATAATATTATGGAATGTTTCTTCAGACGGAAAAAAATATTTATGAAAATTTCAGGTAATATCTTAAAATTTCAGTGTTGCCTACAACTCTGGAAACTTTTTTTTCTTATATTCAGAAACTATAGGAAAAGAAACCAATCAGAAACAAATATGTTTTCGAGATTTATAGAAAACATTAAAAATTATATTTGTTTATTTCCCTCTTAACAAAACAAGTGATTATTTTTCAAATGTATATAACCAACTTCAAATGCACATTTGAAAGCCTTTACGTGGTTAATTAATGTAGATTGCAATATTATAGAACGTTTCTTAAGGCAGAAAAAACATTTAAGAAAATTTCAGGTAATCTCTTATAATTTCAGCGTTGCCTACAACTCTGGAAACTTTTTACTTATATTCAGAAACTATAGAAGAACCAATAAGAAACAAATGTGTTTTCGAGATTTGTGAAAATAATTAAAAAATATTTGTTCATTTTTCACTTAACAAAATAAGTGATTATTTAAAAATTTTATAACCAACTTCAGATGCACATTTGAAAGCCTTTATGTGGTTAACTAATGCAGCTCACTATTGTAATATTATAAAACGTTTCTTGAGACAGAAAAAACATGAAAATTTCAGTGTTGCTTACAACTCACTCTGGAAACTTTTTTTCTTCTAATCAGAAACTATAGGAAATGAACCAGTCAGAAACAAATATGTTTTCGAGATTTACGGAAAAATTTCTGGAATAAACAACATGTTTTCCGTTCATAATTTTAGAAATGTTACAGTGTAAAAAGAAAAAAAAAAGAATAAATGTTTTTTTATCCAGCAAGAAAATATATGAAAATATAATATAACTCCTTCTGAGTTACCCACGATTTCGAAAAGATTTCCCTTATCTTCAGAAACCTCAGAAATCAATAAATTTAAGAGATTTAAAGAAGTATTTCTGAAACAAAGCTGGCCGTAATGTTTGAAAACGTTACGAAGTAGTTTTTACATTTTCTTTCTTTCTTTTTTTCTAAACAGTTTTCTGAACCCGGTATCAAACTGAAATATCGGTTTTTCGGATGCTATCAATTCTCAAGTGGACATTTGGATGTTTAACAGACAAACATGCTAAATTAACAATGCAAGATGAACATTATTTTGTTACTTCTCCATCTATGAATCTTGTTATGCAGATGAAAATGCTTCCTTAATGCATTCGAAAAACTAATATTTCGTGTTGCGAAAACTGATCAATACACAGTAAAACTACTCCGAAACGTTTCCAAAAATTTCGAGCAGAAAAAGAGACTTTTGTTTTAGAAGTGTTTTTTTAAATCTCAGAAATCTTTTCGTTTCCGAGGTTTCTGAAGATAGAGGAAGGCTTTTCGGAATTGTGGGCAACTTGGAAGACGTTATGTTACATATTTGTAAATTTTCTTCTTTGGATCGAAACATTTAAAAAAAAAAAATTCTTTCTTTCTTTTTTTACAGTGTCGATGTAACCTTTACACTCTGTAAAAAAATGCAAAATATTTTCTGATATAACAGAGACGTTTACGAAAATTCAGCGAAACCTGGAAGTTATCCACGATTCCAGAAATCTTTCCCATATTTTCAGGAATAATTTAGAGAAAAACAATGAATAATTTCAGAACACAATAGATTTCCAGGGTTTACGGAAACACTCTTCTGAATTAAAAGTTCCCATTTTCTCTTCAGAAATTTCGGGAGAGGGAGGAAGAAACATATTTCTTGATTTTGGAAACTGTGTTTCCGTAAACCCTGGGAATCTATTGTCTTCTGAAATTATTGATTGTTTTCTCTAAATGATTCCTGAAAATATGGGAAAGATTTCTGGAATCATGCTTAACTTCCAGGTTTCGCTGAATTTTTGTAAATGTCTCTGTTATATCAGGAAATATTTTGCATTTTTTAATAGAGTGTAAAGGTTACATGGTACACTGTAAATTCCTGACTTATTCTTCTCCAAAAGTTTCCCGAAGATCAGGAAAATGATTCCAGAACCATAGGCTATCCATTAAAAATATTTAAAGCAAACGTAACCACACTATGAGGTTACATTGAATTTTCTTAAACGTTCTGTATTTTTTTTCCCAGTAAAATATCGAAAGTAGTACATAAGTATAGAAATATTCGTGATTTTGACATATCGCAAAATATTTTAATTTTTTTCATGTAGTGATATTTTTGCAATATTATTCTATTGACAAATATATATTCCGTTCAGTTAATTTTAATGAATTTTCTAATTAGTTAAATTTTTTTTTCTGATTTCACTATTTAAAAAAATTCTGTGCAGTTTGAAAACACGCAAAACTGGTCTTAAACTGAATAACAAAAGTGTATAATTTATGCCTGTTTTCTGGAAAGTAAAGATACAATGAACGCTTCGATTTCAAGGGCGATTTGAGCATTCAATTTCATAAAGGTCTAAAATATGATAGTTTGTTATCGCGCGCTTCTAAATTTTGCCCTTTATTATGAGAAAACAATACTGTTTCAAGTTAATTTCAACGTATGAGACGCGTCGTTTTCTTTTTATTACTTCCATAAAAGGGATTCGGCAAATTCGTAATTCAGTTTGAAGGAAAGTAGTGCCAGGTGGAATTTAAATACAGCTTTATGATTTTGCTCTGTCTATGGCTCGTGCATTCAGGTGTACGAAAACATACTAATTATAATGCTGTACGTAAATTTTACTTAGGGGGTTGCCAACATATAGAAATTGTTGCAAAATTTAAAATTTTCAATATTAACAGCCAATTTTGACACCCCATTTGATTTCTTCGGTTAAATTTTACTGTTGATTACCAAACGGAAAGTCATTCGGTCAAGTAGTTTAGGAATTATACAAGTTTAAAGTTTGGAATTCCTAATGTTAAATTAATTTTTAATCGTCGCAAAACAGATTGAAATGCGGGTAGTTTTTTAAGCATAACTCACAAACTACTTGGTGGTGCGAACTGTAATTTTGGATTCACATATTTGAAACTTTTAAAAGTCGTTTCTGTTTAAAAAATGCGTAGGTTAAAATTCATATATATATTTCGAAGATGAAATTCAAAATATATATTATTTGAATTTAATATTAGAAAAAAATACATATATAAATTTTAATTTATGAATTTTTCAACAGAAATTCATTAATTATTCTTCAAAGACACATTTTTTTAACGCAAATTATGACAGTTATGGCATCAATCTCTGTGCTGTATTAGATTGTCATAAGTCGAATAGTTTAGGAGGAGTAGAGTCACAAAGATATCATTGGAGTCGTCGCATAAGATTCAGATTTTATGGAGTGTTAAGAGTTGTAAAGATAATTCTCATTCACCCTGTATATCATGCAATGTGAGCAAAGTAATCAGTGTTTCGGTTAATAATGTCGATTTTACTAAGAGGTGGTGTCACTAATGCATTTGTTGGTATAGATTAATGAAGTCTATGGCGTTTTGGATGGTAAACATACGCGCTCAAAAGCCAATTCGTTATTAATTGTCATTGTGCAAAAAACAGTTTTTTATAGCTTTGAATAGGTCGAATTTTGTACCAGAAAAAGACATTTTGCGGTGAAGTTTAATTAAACTTTTTTCATTTGAAGAAAACGGCTGCTGAAAGAAATCAGCTGCTGAAAAAAAGCGGCTGCTTCTTTATTGGATCTTTGAATGAAAGAATTGTACTCTAAATCTATTCTACCAGTGGCACATTAGTACATATAAAATAACCAATTTGATTGCTTTACATGTTTAGAAAGTAGTTTTTAGTAAAGGTGTATTGTATAAAAACCAACGTTGTGAAAAGCAAGATCAGCCCTCCCCCCCCCCCCCTCAACCAAAAAAAAAAAGCATTCGGAGGCTCCAAAGCTTCATAAAATAAGCTTTTTATTTAATCTTAATATCACAATAAAAGAAAGGGAGTAAAAAAAATCAGAATTTGTAACACACGTACTGCACTGCTATTGTTTTTCGTTCTCATGACATTCATTTTACACTGAAGACTAGGCTCTTATTATGGAATCTTGAAATAGGTGTATATTAAAAATTTATTTGGATATTTATGCTTTTACTTTTATTTGAATTTACAAATCATCTTTTCATCTTAACGCAATGTTCTTTTTTTTTTTTTTTTTTTTTTTTTTTTTTACGCATTTCAATACCTTTAAAGGTTCTGGGAGGAGTTTTAACCCTTAAATACCCCGCCCTTTCGCTGCGCTAGGCATTCTAGATATTTGTGCAATTTTTAACATGTTTCTACATATTATGTAATGCACCATAGCACACAAAATTTTCGTTTTATCGATGAGTATGTTTTTAAACTTCTTTTGAATGATTTCAAAGAATCTCCCCTCCCACCCACACACACTAAATGTGTTTTTTCTGTGACATTTTAATAGAAAATCTAATTTTTGATAGTGCTAATGAAAAGTGACTCCAATGATTTAAGCCATCGTAGATTGAAAATTAACATTTCTTGAGGCCTGCATTTTTTAGGGAAGCACTCTGGAAGAAGAGTAAGAAAAATATAGGTAAAAAGAGAAAAGAAAAGTAATTCATATATGCAATTGTTTGTGGAATGTTTTGATAAATTTTATTTTAAAAAAGTATAGTGATAAAGACCATAATAAAAAAAGAATCCAATAAAACAAATTTTAGAACTAATGAAAAAGAAGAAATATCATTAACTATGTAATCTTTATTCGTTTTCTACCGCATTTATACAATGTAATGGACAAAATATTTGTGCACTTATTTACAAAAATAAATTAGAAAAAACCTCTTTTGCGAGTGTGTGCGCACATTTGTCTGAATATTCAGGGCCTGGCTGCAAAGGCAGCTATCCCACCCTCCATTTGAAGGGGTGGCCCATGGGTGTACGCAATATTTTCGTTAAAAGGGAGCCAAATGTCAGAAAGTGGCCAAAATTCTTCTTTGTCAAAGATTTAGGGGCCGATGGTGACCTTCTCCCCTGCTTCACTACCCCAAGCCCCACCGCCAAAAAAAAAAAAAAAAAAAAAAAAGAAAAAAAAAGAAAGAAAGAAACAACTAATATATCATCAGAAAGTTAATAATTAAAATTTTATTGTAACTACGTAGTAGTCTATTGTTGTTATCCTCGAAACAAGGAAAATTAAAACCATTAATGATGACCAATTGGAGGCATATTTCTTTTAGATATCTTATGACATACGTATGATATTGTACGTATGATATTATGACAAATAGCCAAGAATGACTAAAATACCTGTATTTACATTTCAATGGCCCGCATGAGCCCTTATATACCTCTTAAAGTGTATTCAATTAAAAAAAAGTGTATTCTATTTAAAAAAAAAGTGTATCCTATTTAAAAAAGTGTATTCTATTTTTAAAAAGTGTATTCTATCCTCTCTTAAAGTTGTGATCATCTTTCTTATAATATCTTGTATGTAGATGTGAATAGCACCTAGTACGAAATTTATGCATAACATTTAGTCGATTCGGCATATTTTAAGGAAAATTTCTATGAATAGAGAGAAAGGATGGTCCCTCAGAATAATGCTTGCATCGGGGCCTTAGATAGTGTAAATCGAGCCCTGTGAATATTTCTGTTAAAATTACTGAAAATACACATTGCACTTATTAAAAGGTGGTCTGCAAAAATTATATGCGAAAAAAATCACTTAATGAAGTCAGTACGTAATTTGCAGTTTAATAATAATTCATTTTTTTATGCAATTCAATAAATACAAAGTAATAGCCTCAAATTCCCGAAGACTTTTATTACTACCAAATAGAGAAATTTTTTTTTGTAATAATATAAAAATGCAGGAAAAAAAATTGTTAATTTTAGCATCAATAAAATACGTTTAAATCAGTAATAATCTATACAGGTTCTAATCTTTTACTGATAACACAGCCAATGTTTTTTTTTTTTTTTTCAAACATATATCATTCCATAATCTAACTATGTATTTTCAATAATTTTTGTTATTCTAATTACATTTACATTTATCTAAATACATTACATTTTTGGCACTGTGATTAGCATGTTTTAGTTCGTTCAGGATATTACTAAAAATAGGCCATATTTATAATAATGACATAGGACTATAAAATCATTGGAATTAAATGTAAAAAATTAACATGACGAAGTAAAAATGTGGTTAACAATTCATAATAATTTATTTTCATTTTTTGTGAACTGCATTTAATATAAGGAAGCCTCATTGCCAGGTAAACTCTAACAATTTCCAATTACAGAAAACAAAAAAACGAAATTTTCTGTAACGATCTAAGAATACAAGAAAAACTTGTTCATTTTTATATAAATAAAATACGAATATATAACAATATATCTAGTCATATTACATTATTATTTTTTTCTTTACAATGAAATATCATTTCATAATCTAACTTATATATTTTCAACCATTTTTGTTATTCTAACTATATATTTGGTGATAGCATTCTGGAGTTCGTTCAGGATATCACTAAATACAGACGTCACGGTTGAATTGAAAATATGTGAACTCAAAAATAGAAAAAATATGGTAATACTTAAAATAATGACATAGAACTATAAAAAATATTTGGACTGGAATTATATGTAAAAAATGAAGATATGACAAAGTAAATGTGTGGTTAACAATTCAAAATAATTGATTTTGATTTTTTATGAACTGCATTTAATATAAGGAAGCCTCATATGCACGTAAACTCTCATTAACTTCCAATTACAGAAAACAAAAATGTTAAATTTTCTGCAACGATCTAAGAATACAAGAAAATCTTGTTCATTTTAATAATAAATAAAATACGAAGAATAACAATCTATATAGTTGGTAATATACTCAGAATTATTTCTTTAAAAACAAATATAATTTCGTAATCTAACTATATCTTTTCAACCACCTTTGTTATTCTAACTACATTTTTGGCAGTGTTATAACATTCTGGAGTTCTTTCCGGATATTACTAAATACAGACGTCACGGTTGAATTGAAAATATGTGAACTCAAAAATAGAAAAAAAAATATGGCCATATTTAAAATGATATAAGGACTGCAAAAGCTATTTACTTTGGAATTTCCAAGCTTTTTTCTGTCGCTTAACACACAGCATTCGCTAAAATTATCGAGTAAGCGAAATAAAGCAAAAGCATTTCTCCGCGAAATTAATGTCTTTTTATTGTTTCATTGTTTCTGTACCCAACTGCAGTGTGTGTTTTTTTTGTCGAAATTCTTTATTCGACTGTCTACACCAGCATAACAACCAACGACATCTGTCATTTTTGAAAAGAGGAAATTCTGACCTGAACTGTTAATTTTTTTTGTAATATTTTTGACAGCGGTATTTAAAAAAAAAAAATAATAATAATAATAATAATAATAATAAAAAATGTGTACCTTATTAGAAAAAAGGCCAGTGTCCGTTTTGGTATTTCGAGAAAAAAATTGATTTAATGTTTATTATCCTTTAGAAATGTCTTTGAATTATTCCGAAAACATTTATTTGTGTTATACCGTTATACCTTATGATTATTGTAAAGTGGAATGGTAATTATTATGGAATGTATTAAAAGCAGGCCTTGAGCATTTTTTTTCATTATATTTATGACTATTGGAAAGTAATTGGTGCAGAGCACGGCACATATTTATTTGTTCATCTTTTTTATATTCTTTTATTTAACTCAACTTGTTTTTGTAATGTAAAGATGCAATTTTGTAATCGATTTTTCGTTCACTTCCTGATAGGCCAGAATTATAAAAAATATGCAGAAAGGTGTGTTTCCGATGAAAAGACAATACAATATTTTAATATTTTTAGAATAAATTAAGTTTAAGGCATTTTTTCGTTAGCCCGCCACAGGTAATAAATTGCCAAATATTCTTTATGGTTACATTTGTATACGAGTTACAACAACAATGGGTGTAATTATGCACCGAATCAGGCGCGCAAAAAAGGCTGTGAAGCTGCAACAAACAAAATATTTTAAACACTAAAAAGTAGAAAATACAAACAAAAAATAAAGAGTGTTATATAGGTTTTTAAAATACGCTTTAATAAATTAATAGTTTCATATTAATTAAATTATGATTATACAAACAAAATCAAGTTAGAAAATAGAATACATTTTAGAATGCATCATTATATGGAATGGAATGCATCATTTCATTTAAATCGTTTAGAAATCCTAAAAAAGATAGTTTAAATAATCTTTTTTTCTTTCTTTCTTGTTGCTCTATTTTAAAAAAGAAACAGAGCAAAAATTATAATTTTTAAAAAGTAAATTTACTAGCTCGCGCTTTCTACCAAGCGTAAAGAAAGCGGTGATTTTTCCATAATTGAGTCTGGTGTCGTGCTAAATTAATGTATTGTAACGGAAAATTGTTTGGAATAATCATGATTTGCAGTCACGAAATTAGGCGAGATTTTCAAGATAAACATTAAAGGCTTATAAAAAAGTGTTTTTTTTTTTTTTTTTTTTTTTTTTATCTAATACATATTTTATTTAGGTACAATTTTTCGAAACAGTTAAAACATGCATAATTTATCTCCCCTCCCATTTTACTGAATTTATTGATATTATTTAGAATATAGCAGAGCGGAGATAAAACACAAAGCAAATATATGAGATTATTCATCTTACACAATCCAGACTATATTTAATCAACAGAAAGATAAAAAATCTCAGAAAAAAATCAAAACTCTTCGCACGGCTGAAAAAGAAAAACGGTAAAGAGAAAAAACAGGCAGTACCCGGAAAAAAAAGAAAAAAATTACACAGATATACATATTTATATTTTTAACCACAGAGAATATAATCGTAAACGTTAAAGTATTTACGCCACTCCCCCTTGATTAAATTTCTGTTAGAGTCTTAGTCTTATACCGAGTCTAAGATTTGCATGACTGTCCTGGTCATATTCTTAGCCAACAATATCAGCAGTGTTTTTATTTGAACGATACATATGAGAAAGTTAACAACTTTTTCTTGACCTTTTCAGTGTCTGAGCTCGAAGTGCTTGTTACGTTCTGACGTAACATGATTTCTTTGCTAGGGATTTAGCATTTTGTTTATCTACAAAAATGTTTTGAAAATAGTTCAAAAAAATTTCTTTCAAAATTTTTTGCAAGTAGTTCTGATACCACAATGGTTCTTTCACCACATGACATATTAACAAATACTCTGTCTTCAACAGTAGACACTAGACAGTGAAATTGTCCGCAGCTTCTTTGCTGCTCTCTGAGACAGCTTCACCTGCAAGCAATGCAACATAACCGCTGAATGATCAGCGATCAATCTTATCACCAACCCAATCATAATCACAAAACGCTTCACGATTCCTTCCAGTCTTTTGGAAAGTTAACTTTAATTATTTGGTCGGGATAAGTAACGAAATGACTTGGATATTTATTGAAAGGGCTTATATGGGTAGTAACAAATGTTAAGTCGGGTCTTCTTCCTCATGCCAGGTACAAAAGTCCTCCTACAGTCTGTCTATATTTCAATGCTCCTTCGGTGCTTAGCATGCTACTCTTGGATGCTGGGATATATTTCATAACTGGTTCAAGATGTTTCGATGCCCCTTTAGCATTTAGCATCCTAGTTGTTTGCAAGAGCTCAGTCGAATAGGCACTTTGGTCGATAGTTGTAAAATAATCCTTGTTTTCATTTATCCTAATTGAAAGTAGATAATGTATTGCTCCTAGGTACTTGACTTCAAAAAGACAGCTCTAATATTGTCTTTAGATTCTTTAATATCAGAATCTTTGCTGAACATAACAAGGAGGTCTTACCTATACACCTACAAGCAATTTATTTTCCTTATCGAAGTAAACACATGGCTCTGCTTTGGATCTTGTTAGTTTAACTGATTTAAGGAATTTGTCAAGGCATCTGTTCCAGTCTTGCCTAGATTGGCGATTACCATATAGGCTCTTTTATCATAAAAAATAAGTTTTCGTTTGTTTTTTCATGTAGCTTAAGAGGTTCCATAAAAGCTGTTTCACTTAATTTTCCATTCAAATAAGCTGCAGTTATGTCAAATTTGTGAACTACCAATCTTTCTCGGCTGGGAATGCCAGCAAGATTCTAATAAACTTTTACTTTATTGCAGGACAGAATGTCTCTTTGTAATCAGTTCCTTCCGACTGCAACATTTTCTTTCAGTTTTTCTTCAAAAATGGCGCCTCGGAAATAAATGACAGTCCTTGTTTCTTTGACAGAGATGTTGTATCTCTCATCAACATCATATCGAAGTAGATAGGATAGTCTTTAGTTTTCTTTTTTGTCCATCTTTCTTCTTTTCTGAACTGGAATATGAGCATAGAAAATTGATCAATGATGCGTATGTGTTTTATTTTACGTTTTTTCCCCCATTCACAGCTCATAAGTCTAATCACTAAAGCTAGCCACTGAAGATTTGCCAGTCCGGTGAGCAACTTGTACCTGTACGATCTATATGTTCATGCCCAATGCATTCTGGCATGTTTGTGATGTAATTTTAGGTGTGTTTTGCATGAAATTTTTTTTTGAACAAAGTTCTTGCATTATCTTACGCGTCCATGTATTGTGCCCTTTGAGACATTGACAGCGATATACTTTTTAACATGTCTTATTGCCACTTTTGTTTTGATACCAATATTCCCACTTTTCTGCACACTTTGTTACACGTACCCACCCGCTGTTGATTTTCAGTCGAAATTGTTATTTCTAGCTTTTACTTAATGTATTGCTCGCTTTTAAAGTTTAATAATCTAGAAATTTCAATAAAATGCTTCCCTATCCATTTCAACTTAAAATCTTTAAAATTTCCTCTTTTATGAAATTTATGGTCCTCGTCAACTTAAATAACCAACGGAAATTGAATATTCGCTATACTATACTCAGAGAAACAATTTGGTAGTTGGAACGGTTGGTTGGTTGAAACCAATCCAGCATTTGTTAACGTTTGTAGAATGTGCCTACATTTTTGAGACACTAACTGTTGGAGAGATTTGTAATTACTGTTGTAAAATTTATAGGGAGTTAATGAAAACCTATATATCTCTCTTCCAGATAGTGGATCACCAATTATTTCAGCGGCAATTTGGTGGCTTTCTTAATGAGATAAGGTGATCGTACAGCATCGGACAATCTTTTAGATATAGTTATAATTTTCCTACACTAAATAATTGGATATAAAAATTAGAGTGCTATTTCCCTAGAGAGTGTACAGCGTTGTGAATATTTTTGAATGTAATTGTCCTTATGGCTTAGCCACCAAGCCCGCTATTTAGTTCTGCTAACATATATTGACTAAAAGAATCTCACACTATAATGAACATAAATGAAGAGACTAAGTTAAAATTAAACATAAAAAAAAATTATTTACAAATAATTACTTAAAATAATTAAACAATAGAAAAGAGAATAATTTACAAAATATTTACATAGCTCATTCTTGAGTAATTGGATCATAAAAAGTGAATAATGAGCTCGATTTGGAAAAGGCGATGCTGTTGGATAGTCAGCATTGTTGGTTATTATAAAAAAAAATATTCCTTAACATAATATTAATTACACCTTTCTTTATGCATTTTTAAAGATTATCATTAATTAATTTGCTACAGATGTCTCTGATCCTGGGGTGAAAAGAAAACATTTCTCAATAGCGATTCTTAATAATAATAAAAAGAAAATTTTTGGTCATTCTAAAAAAATATTCCTTAACATAATATTAATTACACCTTTCTTTATGCATTTATAAAGTTTATTATTAATTAATTTGCTATAGATATCCCTGATCATGGGTTGAAAAGAAGACATTCCTCAATAGTGATTGTTAATAATAATAAAAAGAAAATTTCTGGTCATTCTAAAAAAATATTCCTTAACATAATATTAATTACATCTTTCTTTATGCATTTATAAAGTTTATTATTAATTAATTTGCTACAGATATTCCTGATCCTGGGGTGAAAAGAAAACATTTCTCAATAGCGATTTTTAATAATAAAATAAAGAAAATTGTATCACAGTAATTGCATTTTACGTAAAAATCGTACCTGGATGCAATGAATATTGGGCTTTATCGGCATCTTTGAAGGTCTGGGGTTCCTTACTAAAAACTGAGCTGCCCCGCCAGGTGCCTGAGGGGCGCCCGTCAGCACATCAACCATCGCACCCATGTTTGAGGGATATATAACGCACACGACCGGGAGAGGCCTACCGTATGCGCTGCGACCGGTCGGATCAGAGCCACCTGCGCATCACTCCGATTGAACCCAAATAGTTGACGATAAAGGTCATTACGATACGCGGAGGTTCCCATAATCAGAGGAGACCTCCACGAAGACACCTAATGAATCGCCAGAAGACACCCGGCGGCTTCGTCGCCGGAACACCATAAGAGGAACCGGGTCCATAATGCCGAGTTCCCCCGACGACCCTTGCTTTCCCGCGGCGTCCGAATATCGATTCCTATAGGGGAAGAGGAAACGACTATGCTCTTCTGCCGCGGTTATCGTTTGTGGGATAAGGAGGGACTTCTCGGACAACCTGGGAAAATTCGCTTCTTGGAAAATTTGAAATGTAAAAATCGAACTCACCGTGTCATTTGTAAATTAATATTTTACGAAGTAAAGGGTGATTATAAAAAAAATATCCCGATATATGAGCTCTTAACTATCATACCGTTCACAAAAAACCGAATGAAATTTTGATTTAAAGTACTTTGAGGTATGCGCCTAAGAATCATGTGAAAAACAACAGTTGAATTCTAACAGTTACGGTTACAGTGACAAAATTTCAAATATTTCAAATGGCAACACCTATTTTTTTTTTCATTGGAATGTGAGCTTCATAGTGAAAAACCATAAAAGACGCTGGAATGGTACTTGTAGCACGAAAATCGCCGAAGCTAGACAGACCAGAAGAAAAGTGAAAACAACCAATAAGGACAGAGAAGCAACAGAAACCAAAACATTTTATTGTGTTTCACAAATTTTCCACTTCACACACGATGACGCTTTGCATGCAGCAGAATAACACTGAACAATAAAATGTTTTACTTTCTGTTGCTTCTCTGTCCTTTATTGGTTGTTTTCACTTTTCTTCTTAGTCTGTCTACCGCCGGCGATTTTCGTACTACAGGTACTGTTTCAACCTTTTTCTTATGGTTTTTCACTATGGAGATCACATTCCAATAAAAAAGAGTAGGTTTTGCCATTTGAAATTTTCGAAATTTTGTCACTACCGTAACTCTTAGAGTTTAACTGTTGTTTTTCACATGATTCTTAGGCGCATACTTCAAAATACTTTAAACCCAAATTTCATTCAGTTTTTGTGAACGGTATTATAGTTAGGAGCTCATATATTGGGATATATATATATATATATATATATATACACTGCTCAAAACAATTAAAGGATATTTGAAGTTTTATATAAAATAAATATATAAACGAAATTTTTTTTGCCGAAAATAGAAGAAGAGAATCACAAATGCAAATTTTTCTGGTTTTCAAATTGTGGAGTATGCAAATTTTGAGTTCGACGTCAAAAACGTCGCTTCAGCGGCAGCGAATGAAATTTGACTTTCAACTGGATAAAAGAGAATGAAGACAAGGATGATCGGCATTCAGTGATTGCTTTGTTTCGATGAGTACGATGTCTCAGCGAAGTCATTTGACAGATTCAGAAGCTTGGAGAATTGTTCGTAGGTTAGAAGGGGGCCAAACTCAAGCCGAAGTAGCGCAAGCCATTGGAGTGTCACAAAGTGTCATTTCCAGGATCTGGAACCGTTTTTTGGAGAGTGGATGTGCAGGCCGAAGACCAGGGCAAGGTCGTAGACGGGCAACAACGCCCAATGAAGTTCGGTATTTAGCGTTAACAGCTCGGAGACACCGAAACATGAACGCTACTCTTCTCCAACAACACCTTCGCTCGGCTACAGGCACCACGATTTCAACTCAGACTGTCCGAAACCGGCTCCATGCTGTAGGTCTGTATGCTCGCCGACCGATGGTATGTGTTAGATTAACATCAAGGCATCGTCGCGACCGCAGGGAGTGGGCAACCGAGCATGTCAACTGGAGGAGAAATGAATGGAGCAATATTCTGTTTTCTGACGAGTCCCGTTTTTCTGTGCATCCGGATAATAGGCGTATTTTCATCTGGAGGGACCGTGGCAGTAGGAATAATCCTGCGTTCGTGCACGAAAGTGTCAGATTTGGCGGTGGAGGAGTGTTGGTGTATGGTGGCATCTCCATTGACGGGCGCACTGACCTCTACATCATTCGAGATAGAGCTCTGACTGGTCGCCGATATAGGGATGAGATCCTCAGACCTATTGTAGTCCCTTACGCTGCAGCAATCGGAGATAACTTCATTTTAATGGACGATAACTGCAAGCCACATCGTGCAAATCTGGTGGAGGATTTCCTTTTCGAGGAAGGAATCGTTCGAATGGAATGGCCAGCGTGTTCTCCAGACATGAATCCAATCGAGCACGTTTGGGACGCTCTAGGAAGACGAGTTTCTGGCCGCCAACAACCCCCACAAACTCTCCAAGAACTGGAAAGAGCTCTTCTGGAAGAGTGGGGCAGAATACCCCAACTCGTCATTAATAGCCTCATTGAGTCCATGCCTCAAAGGTGTTCAACGTTGCTGGCCGCCCGTGGAAACCATACCCCCTACTGAAAATGATTTTCTTTGAAGAAAACACCTTTTCTTATTCTTTTTTTCTCATATGCACAAATTGTGTTTTTTTCCTTTTGTACACAAATGCGCAATAAAATGCATTTTTTTCTGCCAAACATGTGTAATTTATTCTCATATAACCTACTATGTCTGTCGACCATGTATCAATCAGCTAAAAAGTTTCCCAGATACAAAATCCACCTAAAACTGCAATATCCTTTAATTGTTTTGTGCAGTGTATTTTATAATCACCCTGTACGTGCATAATGTTTTTCTATATTTCTTCGCTAAATTCAAGAAAATTTTTAGGCTTTTTAAAGTACAGAAAAATGTTAAATGCCTTAATAATACTTAGCAAAAAAATTGCTTAGAATTTTTCTCACATAATCTTTACTCTTTATTTCAATTTAATGCTCATGACAGATGAAATATTTTGGGAAATTCTTATCTGTGTATACTAAAGGTGTCCAACAACTCAATCGCGGGCTGCAGAGCTACCAATATTTCCGGATAGTAATATATACACCTTATTTAATCGCAGAATTTCCATAATTAAATAAGGCGGATATAACTATACGAAAATAGTGGTAGTTCGCCCGCGGTAGATTTGTTGGAAAACTCTGGTCTGTACATATCAATCCCTAGAAAAGTGACTATTTAGCTTTAAAAAAAAAGTGGAGTTATGTGCTTAGTAATCCGTATAAGCATGCAACCGGTCATCATGCTATCAATCGACTGATATTTTGACCTTGGCACAACCCTTCATCAAGCAAAAAGTTATAAATTTCTAATCTGTTTTATCATTTAAAAAAAATTTAATTTGGCGGTTTTTTTAAGGAGATGTTTCGACTTCGAGGTTTTGACGGGCGATGTTTTGACGTAAAACCGTAAATTAAAATATTTTTTGAAAAAAAAAATGGCACGCGTATGTAAAATGATTTACTGCCAGAAACTTAGATACTTGGACATATTTCTGCGACTAATATTCTCTCTTGATGTTTTTATGCTCTATACATAATTTTTCGCGTTAAAAATAACAACTCAAACGATTGCAAGTGTCACGGTGCATAACTTATAAAAGAGATTTAAGGCGGTTTAACGTAGGGTTTTGTTTTCGGGATTGTACGTGTGTGTGTGGGGGGGGGGAGAAATAATAGTTCTAATTTTAGTAAAGCGATTATTTTAACTTCTTTCATTGTCTTAGATGCTAATCTATCGTAACTTTAAGAGAATAGCAATGAAGAATGAAACATTAGATTCCAAAAGGCAGACGAAATGTACATTGAAAATCTATTGTTCAAGTTTGAATTCTTAAGCAATACCTTAAATGACTATTATTTGTTTTTCAACTTGGTAAAAACTGTATCACGTTTTATACATATAAACACGGAGGACGTTGGATATCATTTCTATTGTTTACACGCCAGTCAATTTTTCACGGCATTCTATTTTGGACAAACCACGCCTTTTGGACTGACAACAGCTGTTGTCCGGCGATTTGAATTTTAAGCTTCTCTATAATTGCATCTCTTTTTTTTTTCTTTCTGCTTCATTCCAGTAAAACGGATTCCTAAAAACGGTTCGGTCGTTTTGTATTCTTAATTGAACGCCTACTTTTCAAAACAATAGAATACATTGTTCAAATAGGTGCCGCCGGCAAGAGGGCAGGGGAGAACAATTCACAGCGGGGCAAGAAAGGGCAGGGGAGGACCCCCTCCCTGGAAAACACAGCAAAATTTATTTTTCCTAAGTGACGTAAAATAATTAAACACTAAGAAAAAGAGGAATTAAGGATTTTCTTTTGTAAAGGTGATGCAAGAGATGCTACCTGAACCTCACGTGAAAGGCTATATTTTAGTTAGGTTTTTCTTTTTATGTTCATGTGTTTAAAATTTATTTTAAACAAGGGGTTTAAGGGGCAGAACCCCCTCCACGCTCTGATGAAAAAAAATTAAATTATTCATTTTGAAAAATACTTGTTGACATTTATTATTTAATTTTTAATATTTTTTAATTATTAAATTTCTGTACTGTTTTTCATACTGATATGTTTAAAAATTGTTTTGCACTGGGAGATCTGACATAATATTTGTCACATAGCTTATTGCATATTTATTGTCTTTATCTTTGAAAATGTGCTGCGTACTATAAACAAATCTGTTCCAAAATATTACCCCTCGCTGGACTTCGTCCTGCCGGCATCCATGTTTCAGCTTGTCTATAATTACACTTTTTTTTTTTTTTTCTTTCTCTGCTACATTCACGTAAAACGTTTTTCCGAAAATGGTTCGGTCGTTTTGTATTTTTAATCGAACGCCTACTTTTCTAAACAATAGAATACGTTGTTTCACTTATGAACGTTTTGGCAATTTGTGATAATGATATACAAAAAATAATGAACGGTTCGAGAGGTAATTTGGAATGAATTTATTTCCGCATGTCACGTGGTGTGAAAAATGTTTCAAATCTACGTATTCGATAATTAATAGGTTTGGTTTGCTTTTTTCATTTTCTGTCATAAGGAAATTAGCGAAAAGACGTGTTGAAAAAAGTATGTTATAAAATCAATGAAGCACAAATAACACGTCTCACGCAAGATTAACTGAAAGGAAATGATATTTGGTTAAATTATATGTTTTATTTATTTATGTTTTTAGCTATTTGTTCTGCATAAAAGTTTACTATGTTTAATTATTTTTTCACTGAAATTTGTTATTGTTTTCAAGTAAATAAGTGAAAGTAATGAGAATATTTTTTTTGTATTCGTAACAAGAAAAAAAAATAATAAAGTTTTGTTACAAAAATATTATAAAAGTCTGAAAGCGCGCGCGTTTTCCAGGGCTCAGTTGCCTGGACATTGGCTGCGGTTGAAAGTGTTCTATTCCACAGGTCTACATCAGAGGTATGGAATTCATTCCCAGGAACTCTTGACATTATTTCATTCAAGTTCAAGTTACAGCTACTCCTTGACACAACGTAAAGTTAACATCAACTAGAAAGCTCATTAAATGCCTAAACTGTTCATCGTGCATGTTCGGCCATTTTTTGACAAATTAACAGCTTGATTTTATTGTATTCTTTCTTTGAAGTGAAGTCATTGTTTAAAGAATATGACTTCTAATTTTTCTTTATAGCTACATTTATATTAACACTTTGTTGACTTGCACTTTAATATGAGATCTTAGTTGTGAAGCTATCGAAGCTCCGAACTTTTTTGATTGTCTGTTTAAAACGTTGGTCGGCAAGATACTTTTTCAAAATTTTTATTTATGTTTCAGAAAATATATTACATTATAGATATTTAATACAACATATATAAAAATCTAATAAAGTATTCATAAATATGTGTTATAAATGGCACTTTCTGATAAAAGTTTTATGCGAGTGTTCGTGCATTGTGCGATGTTATGAATAATATTCTGAAGGACCAGGTTAAACCTAACAAAACATGCATTAATAAACTATTTACAAAAATCTCATATTAATTTGCGAATATATAAAGTTGCGATAATTACCACATAATAATAAAAAATATGCTGTAGAAAAGGTAGAAAGCAATGGGTAAAACACTGATGCGAATTCGATGAGTTCAACAGATGCCGGACAAAAGTGTTCTAGAAATGGAAGTTGAAGTACATTTAATCGTAGTAGTTGTAGTTTATTTCTGTATGCGGGAACATATGTTGAAGTTGTACTAGTTGATGGAACACTACTCTCACCCTTGGGTGTTAGTCTTGAAAGGAACTATTGAAATTTTAGTCATAGTTTTTTTAAAGATGGAATTCTTGATCTCGACAGTTACAACTCTGACGAGTCCATCTTTACCAGAACGTATATCTACTAATATGTCCGAGGAGCCAAGAATCACGCATTTCATTGTCTTTATCCTTTAGCTGTAACCCCTATTTGTCTTCTCACCACGATCTTTTCAGAATTTAATCGATATGGGACTTGCATAGTCTTCAGATCTACATCACTGGAGAAAAAGGGACGATCCACGTTACTCGAAGTATTGGTAAATTGCCCATTAGTTGGGCCGCTGGAATGGACTTTTTATATTTGTAACATTTTAAGTATTTATTGACACATCTTTTGACAAACTTTTTACTAAAATTAATCGAATACGATTACTTCATGGTATGCGATAGTGAAGATGGGGCAGTGCGTAAATTTGCAATATGTTGTATGCTTGTTTATGTTTTGCAATATGGTTGTGATTGCAACATGTTGTATGCTTCACTTATCTTGCGCTGTGGTGAAAGCATTATAGAATGATTGCGATTAAATGTTAACTAAGAATTTTGTAATCGCCCCCAACCCCTGAGTTACAACAGCCCATTTCACCAATAAACAGATAGTTGGATTGTAATTGACTTTTCTTAGGTAAAGTTTTTGTTCATTGATGCTATTTAAATCTTTATGAGAATAAGTGTTTTGAGATACGATAAAGAACGATAACACCTTCAGCAGATTTTGTTTCTGCAAATATAAGTGGTGTCGCAGAGATTAGAGATTTATCAGCGTTCTTGCTGTTTTTAATGAATCTTTAGGAATATGCTACAAAGTGGATAATTTTTGAAAGCGAAGTGTACTTTTGAAACAAATCATCATACATAAATCATTTGATATGCGGGCATGAAATGTAAAAAAAAAAATAAATCAGATACAGATTTATATCCAGCTTTGACTTGATCATTACCGGATGAAAGTGTTACATCTTGGTAGAGAAACTTGGTTGATTGCGTTGAATGAACTTTGAAATTTAAACAAATCCTCTGACAGATGTTGCGGAATAAGAGAGTCTCAGTACCCCTAGGCTCTGATAATATATATATATATATATATATATATATATATATATATATATATATATATATATATATATATATATATATATATATATATATATATATATATATATATATATATATATATATATATATATATATACATATATTGCAGTCCGCAGTACATGGTGAAATTAACTCTAATGGATTCAAATATTCGTGCACAGTTAAAATATGTTTCTTTGTGTGAGGTGGTGGTAGGTGTGTAAAGTCCTGAAAGCAAATGCATGTGAACACTCATGCAAGTATGAATATCGAACTCATTCTTTCTGCGTTTTAAAAACAATCTTTTGTAGCAGTATATAAATGAGCCATAGATCGTTATTGGACGACATTTCATCCATCGACTTCAGATTCCTGATTACTTTGCCAGAAGTATCAGTAATATTGCGTAAATTAAATGCGTTAGCATAAATAGTAGAAGGCTGGTCTATACATGTTTTGATAAGAAATGAAACAATTTCTTTTTTCCTGCCATATCTTGGCAATAATTTTTCCCATACTTCAAGATAACCACTTTCCAAAATCGGAATATGTTTCAGACGCTGGTTCATAAATCAATAACCCTCACAAATATTGAAATTTTTGTATGTTGTTTATACTGTCATTGTTATGCACCAATGAATTATATAAATCTTTGATAGACATCCATTTTTTAAACTTTCCATTAAATTGCTCAGTATTTAATCTAGGTAATTTAAAGTTTTTATTAATACTGGAACTAATTATAGGAATTTGATAATTTAATACACTAGATTGCACACGTACATTTACATTAATTTTTTTTAAGCTCTTTTTGTAGATTGGCTTTGGTTTCATAATATATTCATTTTTTCAAATTCCTCCATTTTCGATTATTTTAAAAGTAGCTATGCATCTGGTTTATCAAAATCTGAATAAATATTTTCAATTTTCATTCCGATTTTCATAAGTCATTCTTTTGGGAAATTTGTTTCTCATTGTTAATCAAATTACTTATTCTAGTTAGTGCTGATTTAGCTCTGCTAGGAAGACTTATAGCTGCCTTTTCAGCTTTCTCAGCTTTCTTTCTTTCTTTTTTTTTTGAGCATCTTTTTCTTCTTTATCCCTTATTGGAATAATGGTGGGAAATAATATAACAAATCAAAGCAAAACTGATAATAAGATAAATTGTACTTATCTGAATTATGAAGAGATGCGATGATATATCCGATGATCACAAATCATTTCAGTCAATTGCCTGTTTGTGCATTGTGCTATGTTTCCTCCGTAGAACATTTTTTTATCCAGGGGGCGCTGCTGAGCGCTCAGGATGCGCAGAGCAGATTCCCGCCAGTAGAGATGTTTTGCTTGAGACGTAAGCGCAGTGTACCAACCGCTGCCAGTCAATTTTGTTCTCCTTGTAAATAAATGTAATTAGTTAAGTTTTAACTCCACTTTTTATTGAGTACGAAATGATCATCTTAGTTTTCTTAACGAAATACAGTCCAACGAGATTACCTGAGCTATCTACGGAACATGTTTTGGTCCTCCGAGCCCCAGCGCTCATTTAGAACACTGTGAATAATCATCGCCCTTGGATTTTTGTATGTAGTTATAGATATAATGACTACTATTAAAGGTACTGTGATCCTCAATCGGAAACGCGGAAACATACGCAGCCAAGTTACACGAATATCTAATGCTATAAAATCAAAACTTGGCCAGAAAGAATTGGAACTAAAGTTCAATGCTCTTCAGACATTAAAAAAGAAGACAGATGAATTACGAAATGAGTCGTATTCGGTAATTGCTGATGATGATTTACCGGAATTTGAAAATTCCTTGACGAAGATAGAAGAACAGTTAGAAACTCTCGAAGTAAGTCTTCATGATTTAATAAAGCCTAGTGTTTCTAATGTTGAATGTCAAAATAATAATGATAGAATTAATGCTAATGAGTCAAAAATTAAATTGCCGTCAATTAATTTACCCCAATTTTCGGGACGCTACACAGAGTGGTTTAATTTTAAACTACAATTCACCACCTTGATTGATAGCAATGATGAATTAAATGATGCTCAAAAATTATATTACTTACAATCGGCTTTAACAGGCCCTGTGAAACAATTGCAAAACATTGATGATTTTTATGCTTCCTTATTCGAAGTTTAAAAAAAAACGATTTGAAAACAAACGGTTAATTGTAAATTCTCATATTTCTGAGTTATTGAGTAACAACAAAATAAAAATTGAAAATGCGAAAGAAATACGCAATCTGGTAGATAATTTATTGAGTCATTTGAGGGCTCTGAAACAATTAGGACAGGAAAATAATAACTTATCAGAATCAATTTTAATGTATTTTGTGTTACAAAGAATCGATGATGAGTCAAGAAAGGCATTTGAAATGAGTCTTAACTGTAACGACTAGCCTGAATGGAATATTTTTATTGATTTTTTACTGAAAAGGGCTCAAGCTCTCGAAAACCTACAAAAAAGTAACACCGTTACGAAACCTAGGTATGAAATTACTCAGAAACAAAAAAGTTTAGTATTACAGAATGACAAATTTAATTGCGCATTATGTAAACAACCTCATATGATATTTCGATGTCAAAGGTATTTAGATTTATCGGTTCAAGAGAAATTGAACCAAGTAAGGAAGTTGAAGTTATGTTATAACTGTTTATCGTTATCTCACGCTGTTAATCGATGTAACAAATTAAATAATAAGTGTAGGATTTGTTACTCCAACCATCATAGTTCTCTTCATGGAGCTAACTTTTCGAAACCTGCTTATGAAAATAGGCAAGTTAATTGTATTGCAAATGAACCGCAGTTGAAAACGGAAGATAACGTAAATTCTAATTCAATAGAACCCACCACAAATGCGTTAACAATGAGCTGTCAAAACAATTATGATCAAAATTTGTCTGGCACCAGTTATAATGGGTTGATTTCGACAGCTGTGATTTATTTAAGGGGAAGTAATGATTCTTTTTTTCCTTGTATTGCGATTCTTGATACTGCGAGTAATGTTTCATTGGCCACGTTTTCTGTAGCAGATATGTTAGGGTTGCAAAAATATAAGGTCAAGTCATTAATTACTGGATTAAATGATTCTGTCTGTAAAATTAAAAGCAGAATAAATGTAGAAATTTCCAACAAGGATAGAAGTTTTAAAAAATTATCTAACATGTTTTTGGTTCCTAAAATCACTGATTTAACCCCTTCAAGCGCCGTAGACATTTCTAATCTGCACTTACCACAGAATTTAACCTACGCGAACCCAAGATTTTTTGAACCTCAGCGAATTCAAGTGTTATTAGGAGCAGATGTATATTACGAATTGTTATTAGCTGGTCAAATAAAAATTCCTAAAACTTCTATAATTTTACAAAACTCTCCTTTAGGATGGATCGCGGGCGGAACAATACAGGATAGAAATGAAAGTAAATTCACGTGCTATTTAATAGAAAATCAAGATGAATTAGATTTGAAAACCTTTTGGGACTTAGAGACGTTGGGAATTAAAGATGACCCAAACAGTGTAAAAAACGAAGAGATCCTGGAGAAATTTCATGAAACTGTGCGTTTTGAAAATAACAGATATGAAATCAGTCTCCCTTGGACAAGAGATTGGAACCATTTAGAAAATAATTATAAAACCGCCGAAGCGCGACTCACAGGTCTAATAAAAAGAATGAAACGTGATACAAAGTTATACGAACAATATCGCTATATTTTGAATGAGTATTTAGAGATGAACATAATTGAAAGTGTACCCAATTTAGAAAACCCTTCAGATAAACCAGTTTTTTACTTACCGCACCATACAGTATTTAGAGAAGATAGTGTTTATACTAAATGTCGAATAGTTTTTGACGCAAGTTCCCATGAAGCTGGACAATTGTCCTTGAATGATTGTCTTGACGCAGGAACTAATTTAAACCCTAATATTTTTCACTTATTGATTTTTTTCAGACTAAACAAAATTGCCTTTCTAGCAGATATAGAGAAGGCTTTTCTACAAATTGCCATAAACGAAAAGGACAGGGATGTGCTGAGATTCTTGTTTATAGATAAGAATCCTGTTGACAGTGACGCATTTAATGTTATCGTCTACAGATTTTTACGCCTAACATTTGGCTTGAACTCAAGCCCATTTTTGCTATCTGCTACAATTAAGCATCATCTTAACAAATTTGAAACGGAATATCCAATAACGACAGAAGTACTCAACAATTGTATTTATGTGGACGACTTAATAACCGGGACAGACACAGTCGAAGATGCGGTGAACATTTCGGAACAATCTCATAAAATAATGAAGGAAGCTAGCATGAATTTACGGAAGTGGATTTCGAATAACCAAATGTTAATGGAAATATGGGATAATCGTGGATTTAGTACTATGCCACAACCTTTTGAGGATAGTACAATACATAAAGTTTTGGGGATATCGTGGCAACCCAAGCAAGATATACTTTTGATAGATATTGATAATTTGCTCGAATTTTTGCGTAACGCAAAAAATACAAAACGTTTTGTATTACAAGTTGCAGGTAGAATATTTGACCCTCTGGGTCTAATTTCTCCGTATACAATACGAATTAAATGTTTATTTCAAGAACTGTGGAGTAGGAATTTAACATGGGATGAAGAACTGCCCTCCGATATTACAAAGACGTGGGAACAATGGTGTTCCGAACTTCTGCAGTTGAGAAATCTAAAAATTCAAAGTAACATTTTTCAGTTTCCCGATGACTCCAATTACACCCTAACTTTGCATACCTTTGCCGATGCCAGCCCAAAAGCATACGGTGCTTCCGTGTATCTACAAATTGATTCACTAAGTGAATCTTCCTTAAATTTGATTACATCAAAATCCAGAGTGGCACCATTGAAAAAAGTGTCACTTCCTAGACTTGAACTTCTAGCAGCATTACTTGCTGCACGCTTAACTTGTGAAGTAAAAACGGTACTAGATCGCAAGGGACCATCGTCTATGTATTTGTGGATAGATTCGCAGATTGTCTTGTACTGGATCAAAGGCTCTGCGAACAGGTGGAAGTCATTTGTGTCGAACCGTGTAAAGGAAATCCAAGCTCTGACAGACCCATCCAGGTGGTTTCACTGTGCAGAGTCCGAGAATCCTGCAGATTTGCTAACAAGAGGTGTCAAGTGTGACCTTCTCGTTCAGAGTTCCAAATGGTGGACTGGACCAGAGTTTTTGAAAGACTTAGATCTGTGTAACAACGACCAGACTTTAGTGATTCCTAACAAGGACATATATATAAACGAACTAAAAAGAGACTCCGTGAACATTATTGACGATGATTTTGTTACATTAACTATTTCTCACGATAAACCGTTAATTAATCATATTTTTGCATGTACTAATAATTTTGTAAAATTAATTCGTATAATGAGTTTTATTTTTAGATTCACCTTCAACTGTCGTACTAAATTGAAGAGAAGAAGTGGACCACTATCCCTCGACGAGGTTAGAGAGGCCGAATCGTTTCTAATTCGGTCAGCACAAAGGGGGGAATTTAGGGAAGAATTAAAATGTCTCGAAAAAGGTAAGCCTGTTCAGGAAGGGGGAAATGTGCAAAAATCCTATCGGATAATGCAAAAACGTCCATCGGAGCTGACATCGAGTTGAAAAAATTGCATAAACTGATTAGTTTCCCAGATGAGGAATTGTGTAATTTTTTAACCCATGAAGGTGTCAAATGGGAATTTATTCCCCCCAAATCCTCGAATTTTGGTGGCCTCTGGGAGGCGGCTGTAAAATCATTCAAGTTTCATTTAAAACGGGTAATAGGTGATCAAAAATTAACCTTAGAAGAGTTTCTTACTATACTAGTGGAAATTGAGGGAGTTTTGAACTCCGTCCCCCTTACTCCGCTGTCCCCAGATTTCTAAAATTTTGAAACCTTGACACCCTCTCATTTTTTAATCGGTAGACCTATCACTTCGATCTCAGAACCCCCATTAGATAAAATTAATGAAAATAGATTAGCAAAATGGCAGAGAATCACCAAATTTAGTCAGCAAATTTGGAAAGCTTGGAAGCGCGATTATTTAAATAATTTGCAGCAGAGGGGGAAATGGAAATTTAAAAAGGAGGATGTACAGAAAGGAACTTTAGTACTAATAAACCAGGAAAATTTACCTTCCACCAAATGGCAGGTTGGAAGGATAGTTGAAATTTTTAAGGGAAGGGACAATATAATACGAACCGTAAACTTACGGTTACCAGACGGGCGAATTTATAAGAGAAATGTCAGAGATGTCTGTATATTACCAGTTCAGTAACATATTTCTTTTCTTTCTTTAAGCAATTTTTAAGGTATATATTATTTCTGTATGTAATGTAGAATTATAGTGCATTTATGATTGTATTATTATTGTGTATGTAAGTTGTTATATCTTATAAATTTTTCTTATATGATAATTTTTGCAAATTTATATGTAAATGTATATTGAAATTGCATTTCAATCCCCGGGGGAGTGTTTCCCCCGTAGAACATTTTGTTATCCAGGGGGCGCTGCTGAGCGCTCAGGATGCGCGGAGCAGATTCCCGCCAGTAGAGATGTTTTGCTTGAGACGTAAGCGCAGTGTACCAACCGCTGCCAGTCAATTTTGTTCTCCTTGTAAATAAATGTAATTAGTTAAGTTTTAACTCCACTTTTTATTGAGTACGAAATGATCATCTTAGTTTTCTTAACGAAATACAGTCCAACGAGATTACCTGAGCTATCTACGGAACAGTGCTATGTTGTGAATAATATTATGAAGAATGAGAGGTTAAACTTTACAAAACATAAATTCGTAAAGCATTTACAAAAATCTCATATTAAGTTGTGAATACATAACTGGGATAATTAACATGCAACTAACATACTTTGGATAATTAACAAATATTATTTAAAATTATGCTGTCGTAAATCTAAAAACAATGGGTGAAACACTGATGCGAATTCAATGTGTTCAACAGACGCCGGTCAAAACTGTTCTAGAAGTGGAAGTTGAAGTACATTTAATCGTAGTTTATTTTGCAGTGCGAAAACATAGTTTGAAATTGTAGTATTTGATAGAACAGCAATAAAAATTATATAGGCGGAACTAAGTATTTAGGTAGTCAACGAGGTTGTTTTTAAAATACGAGTACATTCGTGACTGGTCAACAAAGTGTTAACCCTATTTTCTGAAAAAAAAAATAATTTTTTAGTTTGAAAATAAAAGTAACATATGTAAATTAAAAAAAACAAAACAAAAAAAAAATATTCAGTTTAAAAGTCCCCATTTAAAAGTTCAAATTATGACAATAACCGGATGAACTATACAGATTTTCTTTTTTAAATTATAATAAGCTTTCGTTAACGACCTTCTATATATCAACAAATTAAAATTATTGATAATATTTTGCAGTCCCATCAAAGTGCCTGTTAAACCAATGTTGAAATTATATCTGATTAACGACGTTTGTCTTTCTGCTTAACGCTAAATTTTTTCAAAGAGAAGTTGGAAAATGGAAATTCGTGTGATTATTTTTATGATAACAGTGATGAAGTAACAGACTCACAAGATAGAAAAGCCATTGTGATATAACTCAAGAAATTACTCCAGGTGAATAGAAAATCCTTGTCAAAGTATCTAATGTAACAATGGCAAAATTCTGTAACGGCGACGAGAAGGTTTTTTACATTACAGTTGAGAGATGTGCGAGACATTACCACTTTTCAAAATACATACATACAAAAAAAGAAAGGAAAAAAAAAAACTTATACAGCTGTTTACATCTCCTGAAAAGACTGGAGGAGAAAATTCTCAAAATCCGACAACAGCTAAAGCAATTATATTTTATACTAGCAAGCTACGCCCGCTGCGATGGTCGGTTTCTACAAATGAACCTTGAATCAAACGAAATATATCGTTTAATTTGACCTTGTATTTGAAACAGGGATGTAGCTAGAAGTAAACAACAGGGGGTGCTCATACTATTTCTCTCTCTCTGACACATGCACACACAAACACAGATATATATGATCAAAGTACTACATAGAAAGATAAATTATTGCATATTCATATTGTAGGCATTAAGTTTCTTATTAAACTGTTTATAATAACTTTATTTGATGATAAAAAAAAAAAAAGTAAAAGCTGCAGACGGGAATGTAATGGAGGATATACCGTGGATACGACTTATATGGTACACCTTCTGGATTATTTTAAGGAATACCGGACCGGATACCCTCTACTCAAAAACAGTATAGCATATGCTCTTTAGGATATGCCCTCTGGATTTTTAACGACTACTTCACTGGCTGCAGCATGGAAATTTTCAGTGTATAATTATACTAGTGAAATAATAAGTGATGATGTCAATAAGTAAATAAAAAGCTGACAGTTCACCTGTTTCAAAAGAGTTACAATCTATAATTTTTTTTCTGAATATTCCCTGCCCTTAAGAATTCTAAAGTTATGTTTTTATAGGATAGCAAACATTAGAAAAACCAAGGATGTATTTTGCATTTTAAAATTATTTTTGTGTTTAGTCAAATGCTTGTATTTAAATTGGCTATTAGCTTTTTTCATTAGTATGATTTATAAATCAAGGATCTTATATATATATTTTTTTAAACTAGGATGACTCAAATACGAAACATAATGTTTATCATAAGCATTATATTTACTATCAAACTCATTAGAATAACTTTGTTTTATGTTAATAATGGAAAACGCTTCAAAATGAAAAATTTCAGTATATAACTTATGTAAAAGTCAATGTTTGCATCAGCAAAAGGTTGCTAATTCTGAGTATGTGCAGATAGGATGCGCGCATATTGAAGCACTTATTTACAGTTTTTAAACAAATACTATAATTTAGTATTTATGCAAAACTGTAAAAAGCCCCCAAAACTAAGTTAAATTTTTTAACACGCGATTTTTGAAACAGAATTTCATTTGGTGTCCTTGGCAACTTTCCCAGGGGAGGGGCTCAAAATTTTTCAGGGGGTGCTGAGCCCCCCCCCCCCCCTGGCACCCCCTAGCTACGGCCCGGATTTGAAAGCAATCTGTATAGTTACCTGGAATATCCTTCCACATTACTGAAAAATGACGTGATTGCGTTATTATATTTTCTAATGTACAGTCAAAATTTTAGCTGTTAAGGACCAACTCTTTTATTTGGTCATTTACAGTTAGGGTTTGCTAAAGAATGATAAAACTATATGCAATATACTAAAACCATCACTAAAAATTATCGAACTAACAATGTAAACAAATTAACTAACAAAATCCATTCAGTAGAAGTTTTTATAAAGGCTAATCTTTGATAATCGGGTTCATCTGATTATAGAACTTTTCCACATAATTCTAAAACTAACAGAACGATATAAAATATACTAAAACCATCCTTACAAATTACCTACTTAACAATGCAAGTCGCAAAAAATACGCCCAGTAAAAACTTTCAAAACGGCTAATCTTTCGGAATCGGATTCACCTGACTATATAACCTTCACACATAACTGTTTGACTAAGCAACGTAGAACAATATGTAGTACATTAAAACTATTCCTGAAATAGCATCTAACTAACAATACAATTCTCATCAAAATCCGTCCTGTAGAACTTTTTCAGAAGGGATAATAATCGGGATAATAATCATAATCGGAATCAAATATTGAAAAGGCTAATATTGGATAAAAAAATGGTCACCCGATTTTCGAATTTCTCCCTATAATTCTAGAACTAAGCAACGTAGAATGATATGTTATATAATAAAACTTTCCCTCGAAAATTACCTAACAGTGTAGGTTCCATCGAAATCCATTCGGCAAAATCTTTTAAAAAGGCTAATCTTTCATAATCGGATTGATCTGATTATATAACTTCCCAGAATAATTCTATAACTAAGCAACGTAGAACGATATATTATACAATAAAACCTTCCCTGAAAAATTATCTTACAGTTTAAGTTCTACGAAAATCAATTCAGCAGAACTCGAGCTATATGCAGCCGGAACGAAATTTCATATATGTAGAAGTAAATAGAAGTATATTGCCATTAATAAAGTTTGAATTTGAATAAAAGAAAAGGCACTTTTCGGTTAGCCGGGCGCCAGTGATATATGTACACACACACACACACACACACACACACACACACCCACATATATATATATATGTATATATATATATATATATATATATGTATATATATATATATATATATATGTATATATTCATACATATAAGTGTATATCTATGTATGTATATACATGTATTTGTGTATATATATGTGTATATATGTGTGTGTATATATATACATGTATATATATATCCCTAGCGCCCGGCTAACCGAAAAGTACCCCCTCAAAAAATACTGCAAAAGTGCAGTCGTATACTTGAAAAAAAAACTTCTTTTGGCTTAAAATCTGTCATCAAAACTGTTTTTCTTTTTTTTCCTTTTCTTTCTTTTTTTAAATAAAATTAGTAACAGTTTTTTCTTTTATTTTTCCAGATGTATAGCCATTTCAATTCTTTCTGCAACAAAAAAAGACACCTTTTGGCTTAAAATCAAATTGTTTGGGGTCAAAAGTAAAATCAAAATCGCCAAAAACAAAAGATAAATCGCCAAATATTATTTCGATAGCAATCTTGCCCCTTGATTTATTTTTTTAAGCTTTACGAACATTCCCAATCATGTTTAAATTAAATATTTTCGTTTTATAATATTCTCTCATCAAAACTCTTTTTTCCCCTTTCTTTTTTCTTTTTTTCTTTTTTTTTTTTTAAATAAAATTAGTAACGGTTTTTCTTTTATTTTTCGACACTTTTTCATTTATTTCTGCAACAGTAATGATCGCCAAAAAATTAGCAATGGTAACCTTTTCGGCAAAAATAACAGAACTTACTATCATAATTCTATAACTAATATACGTAGAACGTTGTGTTTCTTACTAAAACCTTCCCTGAAAAATTATCTCTCGAACAGTGTAAGTTCCATCAAAATCCATTTGGCAGAACTCGAGTTATAAAAGAACGGAACGAAATTTCCGTTTGTGTTTTATATATATAGTAGATAGATAACATGGAACTGCAATGTAGTCGGTTATAATGAGGATGAAGGGACGAGTGTTTTTGCTCGTTATAACCGTTCTCGCAATAAGCGAGTTCATGTCTATTAATTTATTCTAATTGGAAATGAGAGAATCCGGAAAGTTTAAATAAATCATCAAGAACAGGGTGTATGAACACACTTGAAGAAGTAACTTCAGTCCTTTAATTAAATGAACAAAAGTAAATTATTAATTATAAATCCGTGTTTAACGTTATCTTCCTAACCTTTAATCATTTAAGTAAATGAATAAAGTAAAATGCAACTAAAACAGGAAAATGATCTACTCTTGCCATTTATTTATTGTTATTTGCAGATTCAAAGAAAAGGTGTTTAGACTCTATGTTATTTTCTTTCTAAGAATGCGTTCAATTATAATTGAACTCACCCGTTCTTGAAAACAGTATCACTTTCCTCTTTTACTTTTAAATGCTTTGAAATTTCGAGAAATTCAAATCAACTACATAATGTTTAGTGAGAGGCTGTTGTTTCAGACTCATCTGTATCACAAACATCTGCCTCATCTTCATCGTTTTCGGCAATGTTGTGTAAGCACTATAAAAATATATGTTTTCTCAAAGAAAGTTATTCTTTAAACTTTTTCGTGAGTTTGCTGATTTTTTCCCTCGTTATATCCGGAGTTTTCTCGTAATAACCAGGGGTCTTGTAATATATTTTTGTATTGGACCAATAATTTATTCACTAATTCCTTGTTAAAATCGAGTTAGTTGCATCCCAGCTCACTATAACAGAGTTTGGAATGTCTGTAATGTATTCCATACAGTCTGTTATAAAATTATAAGACCACACAAAATTTCATCCTGTCTTAATAAGGCAACATTAATGCCAATTTCAAAGAAGGTGTATGAAAATAAATCGATTTTGTAGTGTTGATTAAGCTTGAAAAAGAAAATATTGAATATTTTTTTGTGCTAAACGATTCGGAATCACGGCGTTACATAAATATAAGACCACTTTTGTTTTTCTAATATTGTAGACGATTTTTGTTTTAATTTCAGAGTTTAAGTGTAATCTAACCCATCTGTAAAAGTTGGAAAGAAGGAAAAAAGGCAGCCATTCAGAATTCAATCTGCTCATAACAAACAAGTACCTTGTCGTTGTAATTTTTATATTGGACCAGTCATTTGCTCACTAATTCCTGGTTGAAACCCAGTTCTCTTTACATCCTAGCTCGCTGTAACCGAGTTTGAAAAATTTTCAGACTTCTACGTGCGGTAGATTTCACCAGCCATCACCAAAAGACAGACACATACATACACAGAGCGAAACTTTATTTTATTAATATAGTACATAAATGTTCAATATATTATTAAAAAATAATAAAAGAGATTTAAATAGAGTTTTAAAACATCAATGAATTTTCTGTACGTACAAAACGTATTGAAAGACTTAGCCTGCAAGCGTGAAGAGATTTGTTTTTCTTCTTACTTTTACTTCATTCATTTTCAGATTCTGTTGAGTGACGACTTCTCTTTAATGGCGATTTCTTTTGGCTCCTTGAAAGTCGTTAACCAGATAACTTATTGTAATTCAGACCCTAGTTACAATCTTAAAAATCTGCAAATAACGGTTACTTGACCATATTTTGAAGTGTTCTCATTGGTCAGAATAGATTAAAATTACAGCTATGTAACCGTTTTCTATAAAAACGGTCGAATGACTGGGCAGTTTGCCACAAATGTTTTACAGTTTATAGTTATTTTTTCATCTACAACTTTTCTGGTTATTGTCCTACTCTGTAATTTTATAAAACTTGTTCGACTCTTTATTGAGTGAGACTTATATTTCCATTCAACTCTGTAATACCTCACATTAAAAAAAAAAAAAAAAAAAAAAAAAAACTCTTCCTAAAAATCCACGGTTTTTAAATTCCCTGTTCAACAACGTGAATTTTCTAACACATTTTCTGACTCATTTTTAAACGTAAAGGCATAAAATTAGCAGGCCTGGCAATTGAAGCGATTTGGAATCGAATTGTGTTATCCATTTTTTTATAAATAAATTGCTTATCAAGTTATAAGCCACTGGAAGACGTTGTTTACACGTGAAGACAGGTTTTTCTCCTTTTCCGCACTGTCGCGACTGGAAATTAAGTTGAAAACGTCAACTTTGAAAGTATCTTCTGAAATATCTACTTCCTTTACCAAAAAATGGAAAACATCATTCGGTTACACAGTTTTGGAATAAAATCACATACCAAATTCATGCGTTTCCGAACAAAAATGAGCTTAGAAAGTCGCTCTTTTGGATTTAAGAATAACCTTTAAGTACATTTGAAAATGTCCGAATTGAAAACATTTAACCTAAAAAATATGTGAAACATATAACGTGACACTATCATTACAAAATGCACGAGATATGTTTGACGCATACCTAATATTATGCCAGTCTTTCATGCAGCGAATTTTTCTCCCAGTCATCACCATCCTCTTCTATGTGGGTCACGCACGTTTCATTTTTGTTGCACATATTTAAATTCTAAACACTATTAGAAAGTTGTACAGTTAATGTCTTAAATTTTTATAGTTTATTTTTTAGATTCTCATATATGCAAATAATAGGGACTACGTGTCATACATGACAAATTACTAGAAATTCTTCGCATATTACATTATTATCTAATATAATTAGAGCTACAGTGCTGAAAAAAAAAAAAAAGTATGAAAGTGACATCCAGTGTTCGGTGAAATCTCATGATATACATATCATGAGATTTTCCAATTCTAACTGTATAATTCGAATTTGTAGGGTAATTTTCCGGTTACTGCTAGACAAATGTGTTTGACCGTCTCTAAATTAGAAGTTGGGCTCTTATTGAAAACGGTTCTTTAGGCATCGGTTGGAAAAGTGGCGTTTCTAACTGTTGGATAACCATGCATCTCTACATCTTACATTGGCCCAAACATTTTGTGCTATTTGGGAAATATAGGAAGATACATTCTATCCAATCACAATGTGCGCAAATGCCAACAAAGCTAATATCCATCCTTAAACTGTATAAAATTACATGCATCGTTAAAATTCATTATTTTGGATTTGTGTCAACAACAAACAAACAAACCTCGGCTAAACGCTGCTTAGGAACTGAAGTCTTCGAACATATGAAAGCATGACCTGACTTTGGCTGCGACCCAAAAGCCCGGGCCTTTAGCTTCAAAATTTCAAGGGCCTCCAAATAATATTCTCCACTCATGCATTATTCTAAGATTCAACTCAATCAATAGACAGAATTTGTAAAACAAATTGCGTAGGACTCCAGTAGTGTCTGTACCTAGGATACCCAATTTCCCAAGTCAGGCCCTGTATAAAAGTCTAATTACGCATAGAAAAAAATACAGGAGTATACATATAAAAATATAAGTGGCTAATGTAAAAACAATAATTGTATTCGCAATTGGAGCTTCATAAAGTGTATTAATAAAACAAAATAAACGCCATATATTTAGCCAATTTATCTGAGAGCAATTCCTGGCAATATTTTTGACCGTATCCTAGTATAGTTAAAAATATATTTCTTTAATTCCAATTGGCGATACAGATTCCTTTCTGGAAATCATTTTTTATTTTTTAATAATTATTCTTTTGATAATTAATTCATGTAGTGATTTGAACAGATAAATGTTAAGTTATCTATTTATTATTACGTGTACTTTTCCCAATATTTGTTTTCCGTATGTAAATTGGCTTTTATGCATTTAAAAACTTCCCTAGTCAACCTCGGTCAAATTCGCTATGATAATCATGTGAAATCAAAAAGAAAAAAAAATGCAAAGGAAAAAAACTGCTTTATGACGTTAAATAAACAGGGAACGAAAAATTCACTTTATTAAAATTCGATACTTTAAAAGGTTATTTTGAAGGAAACGATAAATTTCCGGTTAATATTCATTCTTTTCTTCCCGTTTTTTCTTTCCTTTTAATATTCGATTTCTTTAGTGTTTTCCTTTAAGACGATTAATTTGATACATTTGCTGCGAAATTTCATTGTATTTTGAATGAGATTAAAAAAAATATATAATGAAATATGGTCAACAGAGCAAAAATACGAGAAAGAAAGATTCAAGAATTTTTTGGAGAATGTAAATAATGTAACATAGTAAGTCACTGTGTATTTATCACAAAGTCAAATAATAATGTCACAAAGTCGCTGTATGTTTAGTGGCATATGAGTTATTCATAAGTATTAGATATTGTGTTTTAATAAAAATAAAATATTTAGAAATACCTTTAAATTTTCAACGTATCAAAATCATCTTTTTTTTACACTTTTTTATTTAACTTAACTTGGTTTTTCTATATAAAGATGGAATTTTGTAATTACGATACAACATTTTAATATTTCTAGAACTTAATTATAAATTAATAAATTAATTTAAAGGCTTTTTTTACGTTAGTTGGCCGCATGTGGTAAATCGCCAAATAATCTTTATGGTTACAACTGTTTACGAGTTACAAAAAAAAAAAAAAAAAAAAAAAAAAAAAACGAAACATCATGCGTCAAGTATAGATTATGAAACACTTTCCAACGCATTCAGAATATTATATAAAAAAAATAAAACTTCACAGTTTACCAAGTAAACAATTTAGAAAATCATAATACAGTTGAAAACCCAATTTTAGAAATTACTGCCAATAGTCAAACAAAATATCCAATTTATTTTACTCAGCCCTGTATATGATCGATAGATTTGTATGTATTACTATACGCATGCTAAAATTTATCTCAGTTAGGAAAAACATTGAAAATTTGCGCAATTGAAAATTCCACTTCAGCAATTTCCGTCAATAAACGGAAATGTATATGAGATCTTTTGAGCAGCCCTGTATATAATCTATAGAATTTATATGCATCAATTAATATACAAAAAAAAAATTAGTTCCATTTAAAAACCCGTACCACAACTGAAAACGAGCTAGAATTTATTATTTATACACAGTACTGTAACCAAAAAAAATTTAGTGTCCCTGTAAATGAACGATATATTCTATGCATATAATATTTTACAGCAAGTACCTTGTAGTGCATCTCAGGGATATGTAACAATTTCAATACGTTTAAAATTGCTGCAAATGATTTTTCTCCATAAACCGTATAATGTAACGGAATTCTTTTGAGTGTCCCTGTAAATTAACTATACATTCTAGGCACACCATATTCTAGATTCAGTGATATGTATGAATTTGAATATGTTTAAAATAGTGTAACATAGTTAAAATTCACCGCAAATGCTTTTTCCCTATATAGACCGTAATGTAACGGAATTCTTTTGAGTTTCCCTGCAAAAAAACCCATAAATGCTACACACTTCATTTTCAATTCCAAACATACTATGGCAAACCTCAATAACATATCAATTTCAAGGCAATACGAGTATATTTACGTGAGTTAGAGCTCGGACAGACGACAGTCAGACAGACAGACAAACCGAATTCATAAAACTTTTCAACTATGCTGGAAAGTGTTAAAAAGAATGAAGTTAATTGTGCCCCAAAGCACTCTCATCTTATTATACCAAGTGGTTGTGAAACTGCATCAGCGAAATATTTTAAACACCAAAAAGCAGAAAATATAAATAAATAATAATAAAAAAAGAGTGTAATAAAAGTGTATTTTTACAAAAAATACTTATTAATTCTCATTTTTCAGTTTTTGTAAAAGTGAACTGGAATTTTTTTTCACAAATCATATATTGAAAATATGCTCTGATGCTTTCTCTATCTTTTGTTTTAATGCTATTTCTACGGTGTCCAATGGCACCTTTTAAGGCTGTTCTCAAATCCAAACTGGCTAGTCATTGGCAAGACACATTTTTAAATTCATCTTTGTTCGCAAACACCTAAAATTGGCAGGTGCTTTTACTCAGAAACTTTGTAATAGAACTGTTTTTCCATTTTTTGAAAAGGCAAAAGATCTTTCCGAAAATGTGTCAAAATTGTCGTTTTGAAATGAATTCGAGGACGCGACAGTGCGGAAAAGCGGAAAAGCGAAAAAACTGATGTCATGAGACAACTATTGCTTAAACTCAAGGTACAACCCCCCCCCCCCCCCCCCAAAAAAAAAAAAAAAAAAAAAAAAAAAAAAAAAAACCCTATTTGATTAGAAATCACACATCAACAACCATGTCTACAAGAGTTTTTGCGTTTGATAATGTGTCAGAAAGTTTCGCGTTGTTGACGGGGATAAGTACCTTTTCTTTTTAGAAATGCTTTAAAGTTTCTATTTATGTTCATTTTACTTGTAATTTTTAAAGCTAATATACAAAAATAAGCTTTTAATGCATTAAAAACGATTTGTGATTATTTTAACCTACATTCTAAATAAGAAAGAGTGACTATTCACTCCGGAGGAGTGGATATTCACTCTATCGCAGAGTCAAAATTTGCCCAACCCCTTTAGAGTGACTATTCACTCTAGGAAAAAGTGAAATTCTTGACTCTCTGAAAGAGTGAATACTCACTCCTGAGAAGTGAATATTCACTCTGAACAGGAGTGGATACTCACTCTTTCAGAAGAGTGACTATCCACTCTTGCAAAAGGAGTGAGTTTTTTCACCCCTGATAGGAGTGAATAGTCACTCGCTTAGGAGTGACTAAAATTCTTGAATAAAAAAGAGAAACTCATTTTATACACACACACGCTTGTTCGCAGGCGGTCACCCTCCCAAGTACTAACCGAGCTCGTTGACTTCTGCGCTCGGACGAGAGCTGGTACCTACAGCATGCTACAGCCGCCAACGATAAAAAAAAAGCTCTTATTACATTATTTTAGCTTTGTTTCTTTTGTGATATTCGAGCGTACTTATTAAATTTGTGTAGAAATCACAAATATTTACGGTGTTTCTCAACTGTGTAAATAAGAAGACTGAAACTTTCTTTTTGTATCATATAATACAGAGACTGTTCGCACATTTTTTAGACAAATTTGATAAATGATTTAAAAAAATGGAATTATTTTAGAGGAAAAAAATCTGACAACAACTTATTATGTGGTCTGCTGAAAAGAGCTCTTTCAAAGGGCAAAATCACCACGATTGATCGAATCTGGAAAGTTTTTAAAGAGGCATGGGAAGCAATAACCCTGTAAATTTTACAAAAAACCTTCTACCATCGAAAGCATTACGCAGAATTAGAATCAAGAAACAAGATTATCATACAGATTATTTCAGAAAGCAATATTCATATTTTAAACTTTAAAAACAACAACGCCGAAATCGTCTAAAAAATGTCGAACACCCGTCTGTACATTTCCACTATGACAAAAATTCCGTTACAACAAAGCAGTTATTTATTTATTCATTCATTTTTTTCTTGCTAATAATGTTTCCATAATTAGAGCCCGATTAAGATTGTCCGAGGCCCAGGGCCTGTTTATCAAATAGGCCCGTGAAGCCGAAGTTTACCCACTGAAATACAAAGGTGCCCCCAAATTTACTTTTCAAAACTAATTTTTAGGGGGGAAATTTCAGTCAGGGTAAAAAACGTATTTTTTTTTCTTAAATTATAGCTGTTAAATTTTTCCTAAGACTATTACCGACACATTTATACTCTTTTTTTTTTTTCTAGCTATAATAAATGGTATAAAATCAGTGATTAAATGTAACATTTTTCATTTCATACATAACATTTTCAACATAGAATGTTTTACATTTTAATTTCAAACGTGCTAAAAATAACAGAAAATTTAATCTGTATAATTATATTTTGTTTATATTCATAAAGAGGTTAGAAATGATATAAAATATGTAGAATAGGTTATTTAAATAAAGAGGAAAATAATTAGCATTCAGAGATATTAAATTTCTGTTTATAAAATAGAAGCAAAATTGTGTTGCAGCTAAGCATAAATTTACTTCAAATATTTGTTTTCCCTGTCCTGTTCTTAGCACTGGCAAATCCTGCAATTTGTAAAGCATAAAATATATTTCCTGTCCATAATTCTATCGATTCATTTATTATTTCAATGCCTTTTTCAGTTTTTTTAAAATCGTGCTACTATATATAAAGGATTTCATTTTAGGTGTTTCGTTTCGATAACGGGAGATCTGAGAGCTGGCGCCATCTTGTGGTTTTGTTGGAAAAAACTGTTTTTCTTCACTCTCAACGGAGTGAAATATTCACTCTTGTCAACGGAGTGAAACAGTCACTCGCGACAACGGAGTGAGATATTTCACTCCTTTCTAGAGAGTGGAAAATTCCACTCTTTACAGAGTGCATATTTATAAAATTCACTCCAAAAAGAGTGAAAATGCCTCTCACTCTTCCAAAGAGTCAACTTCTCACTCCTTCCAATTTTAGAGTGTAAAAATTACAAATAGAATAATTCTAAATCGAAATCTTTTAAAAGATAACATTTGACACCGATGGAAATTGTAGTGGTAAGATATTTTTCTACAATTTTCTTCAAAAACAACAATTCCTCCCCTTAAGGTGTCTCAAGGGTCTTACTTTTTCACTGAAGGTGAAATTTAACGTCATGTCACATTTAATTTTATTTCTCATTCCCTATGACTGTAGCAAGACTGTAGCAAATCTATTGGTTCTAGATCCCTAAATAATGTTGATAATGATGTAAAACTAATATACCTTGAACGCATACTTCCTTTTTAAGCAATTAACAACATAATTGTTTTTAAAATTAAAATTAAAATTATAAAATGTTGAAAAAAAATAACTTTTTTGCTGAAAAAATGCTAATTTTAAATAACCAATGCTAAATTAGAATACTAAATTTGAAGTACAAGTTATTCCCTGCAGCAAAATGGATGTATCTGTCAAGTTTTATACAAATTGCATTCTAAGTTTTTAAAAATTGTTGAGCGTAAGTAAAAAAAAAAAATATTTTTTTTTTCTTTTAACAAAATTAAATGTTTAAAAAAACAGGAAAATATCTGCTGTATAATATTGAAATAATTATGCTTACATAGAAGAGCTATTAAGCTGTCAGTAGTAAAAAAAAATATGCATTTGTGTCATATATGGAATCAGAAATAAAATTAAATGTGAGATGATATAAATTACACCTTCAATGAAAAAGTAAGACTCCTGAGACTCCTTAAAAAATGACACAGTTTAAAATGTCAGCAAATTTACATGAAAAAAAAAAAATCCAAATATCTTAATACAAAGATGTTTATATTTTTTATACCACTATTTTAAAATAATATTATTCGTCGTAGATTTCTTTCACATATGCAATAGAAATCTACCGCAATTGGTGGTAGAAGAAATATAAGAGACTGGGATCCCTGGCTAATAAATTTATAGAAAATTTTCTCTAAAGATCATCATCGTGTTTTTGATTATCGTTTTTCAGGCATGTTTCATCTATTTTCTATTACGAGGGAAAGCACTTAAGTTTTAAAGCGCAAAACACCACAGACTTTTGCACTGAAATAAAGTGTTTCACTGCTTTTCAAAATATTCTCTTTGAACATCAATGCACTTGCACTTGTTCATTTGAATAAACCCATTTTTAAAATAAGTACATCCTTCAGAAATGTGCATTGCAGAAACATGTAATTAGGCTTCCTTCAAATGCTTCTTCTGCGTTGCTAAATCGATGGCCATAACATTTTATTTTTGATAAATGGGAACAAGAAAAAAGACATTGGGTACTGAATCAGGCGAATAAGGATGAATATTCTTCAAATAATTGACACTTTGAAAGGCGGTGTGTCACTGTTGAATTCAGACATTTATCTCCGAGAGAGACTTCTTCCATTCCGGGGAAAGGGGGGGGGGGGCTGTGAAATCCCGAGAGGCTAGAATTGCACTGCTAGATCTTTTAATAAGCATAAAATACCAAAATTTTCCGGAGGAGGGGGCATTTCAATGCTCCCGAGCTACCCCCCTCCCCCTGCATTCAATACGGAGCGTGCTATCTTCCATTGTCATGATGAAGAATAATATGTGCCGTTGCACGTTTTCTTTTCTGAAATCAACAATTATTTTTGGTAAAGAAAGTGTCCTTATATCATTTAGCAATGACCGAATTTAACATTAAAAAAAGAAGAAGAAGAAAAAGTTATTATTATTATTATTATTATTATTATTATTTTGTAGGACTTATGAACAACTAAACATTTTTGTACAATCTGATACACATATTTTGAGGTACCGAAGTTTAATATTCTGAGATTTTCCTCGCACTGTTAAGTACGAACATGTTTTAGAACTTTATTTAAATTGCGTAGAATCCAAGCTACATATATACTTTTTCACTTGGAAATGATCAGGTAAAATTTAATGCACCTGCATCCTCGAAACGTTCAAAAAGTGCCCAAATTTTATCATATATATTATATGCCGATCTAAAATGATAACATGATCACTTGTTGCGCAGCATCGATGTTTTCTGATGGAGTCACAGCAATTTTTGGCCGACCTTCAAGAAATTAATCTCTGACGCTCCTACGCCTACGACGGAATTCTGTAAACGAGTCACTATCTGGTCATTATCTAAGTCTGTCACTATCTTAATACCTTCAAAAAGATGTCTTAAAACTATTTTTATTGAATTTCTCGTTTTTTCACAATCAATGTTCACGATAAAGTTTAAATTATTAAAACAATCATCAGTACTGCACTGCACTGCACTGGAAAAAAAAAAAAAAATGTTGATTTTAAAGTATAATACTGGCATCCCAGCTGCTAGTATTATACCGTACAATTAACAGTAATAAACAGTAAAATAAGCTGTAATACACTACCGCGCTTGCTCACAAAAGAATTCGCACAAAAAAACGCGCAAAAGAATTCGGTTCCATTGTATCGGTTACATCGCTTTCATTGTATGAAAAAGTGAAGTTTCTCAATAATATTTTGTTAGTGTTAGAAAGTGTGTTACATAATATCTATGTCTGATGAACGATTTTTCATTCTTGTTATTTTTTAGTACCATAATCATTTAAGCGTAATCTTTACCCTGTTTAATCGTAGAATTCTTGGAATAAATTAGGCAAAAAATACTATACGAAATTACTGGTATTAAAAATTAAAATGTCGTTAAATGACGTCGAAGGGGAACATTTCGGCGAACATTTCGTGAATATTTCTATAAAATTATCTTCAGATTACATTCCACCGTTATTATTTCATCTTTTTATTTAAATACTATATTAAAAGGGTGGCCAAATGAAAATCTGAATAACTGAATAGAAAACATTACATGCTTTGAGTAATAAAACATCATTTCGAAACTAAATATTGCTAAACTTATATACGCTACCGCGCATGCGCGGCAGCATATTGCTGCTTATTTTACTGTTTATTACTGTTAATTTTACGGTATAATACTGGCAGCTGGGATGCCAGTATTATACTGTAAAATCAACACTTTTTTTTTACAGTGTAGAACCGGGGTAGTCAGTATAATGTGATCATTGGGTATATCAATCGTCTATAATTCATGAAGTATTCTATTTACAGAAATTTTGAAAACGCATTTTTAATGGTTGATTCAAATTCACTGCTAAATTATTTTGCTTTCAAGTAAAGAACGGGCGTTTGCTAGAATGTTATCGACCTGTCAGTGTGCTTGGAAGTTCTCCCTGTATTTAACCTAATTCAGCCTCCTATTAATTAAGGCAATTTTTTTCACGCGAATTTTCGGCTTCCACGAAACCGGTCATTAGACTGTAAACTTCAACAACGACATAATTCATAATATTTCAAATATTAATTGCTTAAAAGGCGTAAAGTCAACATAATAAAAGTACCCCAAGCCGGGACACTAACCCGGGTCATCAGTATAGCGCACTGAAGTTCTACCAACTGAACTTTTCACTATGTTGGCTTTGCGCCTTTTAAGCCATTAAAATTTGAAATATTATGAACTCAAGGTGTGTGAAATTGTCTATAGAAAAATTTCCAAGTATTAAATATATGACATAATCCATAATTTATTTTCGGTGGACTTCAAAGAAGTAGCACATGTTACATCATTTGTCCGTATAGGTGGTTCGCAATTTTCTAAAATAAGCATGACTTCAAAAGACAAACTTTCAAAATCTGGTGAAAACCTTATTAGAATGGTTATTTAGGGAATATTTCTATAAAATTATCTTAGACTGCATTATCCGTTCTTCAAATGAAGTAGCCCATGTGACATCATTTGTCCGTATAGGTGGTTCGCAATTTTCTAAAATAAGCATGACTTCAAAAGAAAAACTTTTCAAAATCTGGTGAAAACCTTATTAGAATGGTTATTTAGGGAATATTTCTATAAAATTATCTTAGACTGCATTTTCCGTTCTTCAAATGAAGTAGCCCATGTGACATCATTTGTCCGTATAGGTGGTTCGCAATTTTCTAAAATAAGCATGACTTCAAAAGAAAAACTTTTCAAAATCTGGTGTAAACCTTATTAGAATGGTTATTTAGTGAATATTTCTATAAAATTATCTTAGACTGCATTTTCCGTTCTTCAAATGAAGTAGCCCATGTGACATCATTTGTCCGTATAGGTGGTTCGCAATTTTCTAAAATAAGCATGACTTCAAAAGAAAAACTTTTCAAAATCTGGTGAAAACCTTATTAGAATGGTTATTTAGGGAATATTTCTATAAAATTATCTTAGAGAGCATTTTCCGTTCTTCAAATGAAGTAGCCCATGTTACATCATTTGTCCGTATAGGTGGTTCGCAATTTTCTAAAATAAGCATGACTTCGAAAGAAAAACTTTTCAAAATCTGGTGAAAACCTTATTAGAATGGTTATTTAGTGAATATTTCTATAAAAACGCACAGATAAGCAATAAAAATATTGAAACTGGCTGTACAATAAAATTCATTTATTAACCTAAATATATTTGTCATCTAGCAATTACGCCTCATTATTTTCATTTTAATTTGAAAAATTATGTGTAGTTTACAAGAATTATTCTAAAAAAAGAAGTTTATATTTGCTTTAGTTCTTTTTTATTTTCATGTATAAAGCATATTATATACAATAACGTTGATGTTTTAAATTTTGATTTTTAAAAATTGCTATTGCATCTTCAAATTGAGATAGTAGTTGTTTATTTTAGCTTTAAAATAATTTTAAAAATAATTTTTCATGTATGGATCAGTGCTTTGTCACACTGATTTTGACTTTCATGAATCAATCAGTGTTTTTCATTTTTCTATAAAATCAAAGTATTTTTCAGAAAATATTCAGAAAGTTGATCAAGTATCATTCGTCTGTAATTGAAGAAGAATTCTAATTTATAGAAATTTTAAAAACGTATTTTTAATGTGGTTGACTCAAATTCACTGTTAAATTATTTCTCTTTGGAAAGTAAAAAACGGGCATTTACTAGAATGCTATCGACCTGTCAGTGTGATTGGAAGTCCTACTTATAGTTAACCTATTTCGGCCTCATATTAATTAAAGCACTTTTTTCGCGTGATTTTTCGGTCTCCACGAAACCGGCCATCAGACTGTACTTCAACAATGATGTAATCCGCAATTTAATTTCGGCGAGCTTAAAAGAAGTAGCACACGTACATCATTTGTCTGGATCTCTGGATAGGTGGGTTTGTAATTTTCTAAAATAGGCATGACTTCAAAAGAAAAACGTTTCAAAATCAGATGCAAACTTTACTAAAAGGGATGATTTTGTGAATATTTCTATAAAAGTGTCTTTAGATTGCATTCCACCGTTGTTATTTCCATTTTTTTACTTAAATGCTTATACAAAAAGGGTGAACAAATGAACATCTGAATAACTAAATCGCAATGATTAAAATAATAAAAAAATAATTATGAAATTAATTATTTTTTTATTTGGAGAATCGTAGACATTTTTTTCAACTTGTAATTTTTTTTTTTTTTTGCTTATTTATAACTTTGATTATCATGAAGGTAGCGCAAAATTTTCCAGAACATCTCTTGAAGGATATATTTTGAGAGGGTAATCATATGTTCTGAATAGACTTTAATCCCAGATTTAATAAATTGAGCATCATTTCAAGCAAAATTTGATATATTTGAAAATTGTATAAAAAGCACAGATAACTAACAAAAATATCAAAACTGGTTGTACAATAAAATTCATTTGTTAACGTAAAATTTTTGTCATCTAGTAAATGCGCCTCATTATTTTCTTTTTAATTAAAAAAAAATATTTGTAATTTACAAGAATTATTACAAAAAATGTTTATATTAATTTAGTTATTTTTTTATTTTCATATTTCCAGCATATACAATAACGTTTTTGCTTTAAATTTTGATTAAAAAAAAATTGCTATTGAAGCTTCATCATGAGATAGTAATTGTTTATTTTAGCTTTAAAATAATTTTTAAAATGTCTTTTCATGAACTGGTCATTTATTTGTTCAAGTGTCACAATAACACTAATTCTCAAAGACGCTATCGTTTCTGACTCATTTACAAAAAGAAACAAGAAAGAAAAAATAAATCACCCGTACCACAAATTGCATGAATTTTTCTCTACTTAATCAAACTTCCACGAATCGATCGGCGTTCTTCATTTTTCTATAAAAGCAAAGTATTTTTCAGAAAATAATGAGAAAGTTGATCACTGAAACTGATTTCAGAGCCAGGGAATTCAATAAAATGTACGATCATCAAGTGCCAATTATCTATATTTGAAAAAGTATGCTTTTTACAGAAATATTAAAACGCTTTTCCCAGCTCATTCAAATTCACTGCTAAATTATATCGCTTTGCAAGTGGAGAACGGTTTATTGGATTGTTATCGACCTGTCAGTGTGATTAGGAGTTTTCCCTATATTTAACATTATTCGGCCTCCCATAAATTTAGGCAAATTTTTCACGTGACTTTTTTTGGACGCCACGAAACCGGTCAGACTGTATTTCAACAATGACATGCATAATACATAATTAAAAAATTTAAAAGAAGTTGCACACCTATGTCATTTGTCTCGATAAGTATTTCGTAATTTTCTAAAATAGGCATATGACTTCAAAAGAAAAGCTTTTTTTTTAAGCATCATTAAAAGGGTTATTTACCGAATATTTCTAAAAAAATTCTTTAGACTGCATTCCACTGTTATTTTGATATTTCATCATTATTTTAATATTACCGAAATAGCGATCATTTGAAAATATGAATCTGAACTTGTACTGATTAATTAGAAGTTAATTATTTTTATTTTATCATAGAAATGTTTATTTGAAATAAATATTTCTCTTTTTTATTAATATAACTGTGACAATCACAAAGGAAAAACAGTTTGGTGAAACAGTTCTGAAATACCTCTGAAGAACATATATTTTCAGCGTAAAATTAATTAATTTATATTTCAAATTTCCCAACAATATGCATCATTTTAAAAGACATGTCTTTCAAGACTATCTATCTATCTATATTATAAAGGACAAACGTGTCCGTGCGTAACGCTGACGTCATTTTGCGAATGGCAACAGTTGACGATGAAATTTCGGTTTTGCCATTTTTGCTACTGCAATTTTTTTAATTTCTAAACATTGCACATTTTAAATTTTTACACCGTTAAAAAGGAAAAAAAATCTACTTTCAAATGCAATTTGATTGAAAACTATATCGTAATTGACTGATTTATTATAACATTTAAATTAAATGTCAAGCATGATTTCTTTTAAATCTATCTCTATCGCTTGCAGACGATTACAAAATACTAATACGTTGGCACTTTATAAACAATATAAAAAATTCAGCATTTATTTCCAGCAAATATTCCCTAACGAAATTACAACTTCATTAATAAAACAGTATAAATGAAACAGAAATTTAACAGACATCTGATCAAAATAAGCGCTTAAAACCGCTGAAATTATCGAAATAAGAAAAACTGCTGTAGATAACGAAATTTTTAGCGATTTCCTCGGCTATTAACTTCTGGCACCAGGCCAATACTTACCACTTTAAAAAAAAATTCTAAATTTTATTTGAATATATAATTGGCATATTTCATGTAAGAATGCTCTTTGGTGTTTTGGGGGGATAATGTAAAAAAAAAAAAAAATTAAATGTTAAAAGTATATTAGAGTTTTCAGTTAAAAAAATAAGAAGGGTTTTTACTTATATTTTCTATCCCGGGAAGCCCGGGTCAGATGCCCTAGTTTATATAATATAATGAGTTTTATTATATAAAACTTATATAATATAAAAGCTATAAAAAAAAAACAACTTTTTAATAACACCATAAAAACAAGAAATGCGCGAGGCCTTTCGAAAAAACTTCTGGTCAAACTTGCCAGAAAAAGTGAAAAATTTGAAAAGTTCTATTTTTTCGAATTTGATGAATATGCATTGTTGATATAATGGTTTGGAGTTTTTGGTCAAGTTTTAATTTTGCTGTTATTTTCTTGATTTTCACTAAACTAATGAGCATAAAGTTACTTTACTGTTTATGTAAGCAAATTTTCAAGGAAAGGCTAACAATCGCTCCCATATATATCACTTAGTTGATGAGCGCATGAGAATTTGGACTAATTTTTCTCTTGTAGTATTGTTTAAACAGTAACTGTGGCTTTCTTCTTGTGATTAACAATAGGTCTTATATTATAGATATTTTGATGAACCATAAACCATATATATTATTTCTGTTGTCAACATACCTTTTTCTGTGCTTTTACAAAACGCACAACAGTGAATGAGGTATCATATTCGATAGGTTTTTGAATCGGCTTCTGACATAGCACACTCACATTTCGTTAAAACATGTTTTTTAATTAAAACTTGCTGTTAATTAAAAATTAAATCAATATTGTTTTCATAAGTGAAATGAAGGTTTTTCTCGAATCAGTGTTGCCACAAAATAAAATATCGCATTATACCGTGCTCAACAATGATTGAAAAATGGTAGTAGTATAAAAATAGTATACAAAATAAAATGAGACGTGTTCGCACGGGTTTATTTTACTTTTATGACTAAAAAACAAAATTATGATTCAAATGTAAATGACGTTCTCCTTTAATGGAGTTAAAATACGGTTGTTGTTATTTTTAGTTTCTCGCGCGTGCCTTTTCCTATCTTCGATCAGTTTTTACTGTAACTTTGATGGAATAAATGAGATGATATTCTGGTTTGATTAATGTTGTTTGCAGATATTTTTATTCTTAATTTTTCTTTAAAAGTTTAAACCTGCATCTAAAAATTATTATATACTTCTAAAGTATATTATACTGCAGTGCGAAATCTTCGCACGGGTCTACTTGTTAAGATTAATAAGTGTAACTAAATATACAACTATTTTAATGCTTAATTGATTAATCCTAATGCATAAATGGCGTAAATCAGTCTTTGTAGGTAATATTTTTTATAAGAAACTAAACTTTACTTCACAATAATGCTGTTTTCAAACTAACTGATTACATAAAACATATGAATACAGACATAAACTTTTGATGTGTTATCTATCTATTTATTTGTTTTATGCTCAGCAGACATTTTTCATTTTTCTATAAAAGCAAAATAATTTCTTAAAAAATAATGAGAAAGTTGCAGTTTTAAAACGTTTTATGAAATGTTTTAAAATTAATTTAAAATTTGTTTTATTTAAACGGGACTGTGACAGTCAGGAAAATGTGGTTATTAAGCACTAAGAAAAAACTCAAAACATAAGAAGTAAAAAACGAAAAGATAAATGCTATACACATTACATTTATTAGTCAATAGAAAACATGTTTTAGTACACCTTACAAGGAAGGTCTCTTTAAAGCACATACTCAGAATATTTTGGAAAAAATGCTAATGGAACTACTCATGTACGTAATAAAGGATCAGTCAAATTTAGCTGCGGAATCCCAGTAGAATATCTGTAAAAAAAAATAAAATACTTTCGAGTGTTTGGCGCAAAAAGACGCGATTTGGCGAGCAACACATTTTCCTCGCGAAATGCAAGCGATTTTAATACATTTGTAAATTCCTGGTTAAATGAGTGTTTCAATACTTTTTGAATTTAAACTCAATCAATTAAATAGTTTATTATTTTTACTATAAGCTTATATAATATATATGCCAGTTGTGTGTTGCTCAATTTATTTAATTTTACATGGTTTCCCCGGCTGAATTAGTTGTATAAGTGTTTTTTAAAAGTAACTTACTACCGATTAAGAACGCTCTGCTTATTATACATTTTGATACCGCTTGTTGTTGTTTCGACATTAGAAATATCGAAGTCAAATTGACAATGCTCAAAATAGGAACTTAATTTTTAGTTTGAAGCATTTTTAATCAATTTAAATTTTATTATAAACCGTAAAATACGTTCGTTTATTTTCTTTAAATATACATATAAATGTATATGACAAAACCGTAGTTATAAAAGGTATTTATTTAAGTTAAACTTACTTAAACTAGTTCAATATGAAGAGTAGATAAAGGTTTTCCTAAAAGAGTATTTATCATAAAAGTTTTTTTTTTTTTTTAATTTCATTGTGTCGCCAACCAGCGATAAATCGCCAAATACATGAAATTTTTATAATTTTTTTACGGACGTTAGATCGAGCTTCCGCAGAATTTTTTTTATAAACATATATATATCCTCATGAGAAGAATATTCTGTAATTTTTTCAAATTTTTCTGAGCATGCGCTTATGGAGACCTTCCTTGTTAGTGACCTTTTTAATTTCATTATGTTTGTAGTATCATAACAACATTCAAATGCATCGCAAACGATTTGTCCCCATACATAATAATGTAGTAGGATTTTTTTGTACGTCCGTGTAAATGAACTATAAATGCTACTTATTTTATATACTCCTTTGAAAGCATGTTTTAATCCACCTCAATGAGGCATATCAATTTAATTAGGTTTTAAGTGTAAGTACATATAAAATTTCCATGGTAATCCGGGTGTTTTTACGAGAGTTATACTACACAGACAGACAGACAGATGGCAGACTGACAGATAGATAAATCGAATTGACCAACATTTTCCAACTATGTTGGAAAGTGTTTAAAACCATACGCATCCTTATGGAATGGATAAGTGACATACGTCCTGAAGGTGTTAATAAGGTTTTCATCTGATTTTGAAGAGTTGTTCTTTTCAAGTCACGCCTATTATAGAAAATTACAAATCACCTATCCGGACAAATGATATAGGTGTGCTATTTCTTTTAAGTCCGCCGAAATTAAATTGTGGATCATGTCATTGTTGAAATAGTCTGGCCTGTTTCATGGAGGCCGAAAAATCACTCGTAAAAGTTGCCTTAATTAATACCAGGCAGAATAAGGTTAAATATAGGGAGAATTCGTATCACATGGACAGGTTGATAACATTTCAATATACGCCCTGTTATTTACTTGCAAATCGAAACAATGTAGTGGCGAATTCAGGTAAACCATTTGAAAAAAAAAATGCTTTTTATATTCCTGTAAATAGAATACTTCTTTAATTATAGACAATTGTTACTGATAATCACATTTTCTTATCTTGGATCTAAAACTGGTTTAATAATAAATTTTTCAATATTGTCTGAAAAATATTCGCTTTTTTAGAAAAATGAAAAAGTTAATAGATTCGTAGAAGTCTGATCATGAAGGGAAAATTTTCATGCATGTATGAATAAAAAGTTTTTTTTTTTGGTCAAAAAAGGTGTCAAGTTGAAAAACTTGGAGTTATTGTGACAAATAAACATATGAGTGATCAATTAATGAAATACATTATAAAATATATTAAAATGCTATGAATAAACAAATATTATATCAATGTGGAAATAGCGATTTTTTTTTTTTTTTTTTTTTTTTTTTTTTTTTTTTTTTTTTTTTAATCCTGATTTAAAACAACAATGTTAATGTTTATGTTGAGTGAGAAAATGAAAGAAAAATGATAAAACTAATATAATTTTTTTTTCCTGTAATAATTATTGTAACGTACAAATATAGATATATTTTTCATTTAAAATAAAATAATGAGGCACAATTAAAAGATGGGAAATATTGTGTGTTAATAAATGTATTGTATTCAACAAGCAGGTTTTATGAATTATCCACCTTTATGATTGTCTAAGTCATATTAATAAATAAAAATTTTGAATTCTATATAAAATTTTTCTTGAAGTGATTTCTAATTATAACCTGGAGTTGATTTCGCACAACCTTCATGATTGTCCAGGTTATATTAATAAATAAAATTTTTTAATTCTATATCAAATTTTTCTTGAAATGATGATTAATTAAATAACCTGGAATTGATTTCGCACCAACGTCATGAGTGTCCAAGTTATATTAATAAATAAAAATTTTGAATTCTATATCAAATTTTTCTTAAAATGATAACTAATTAAATAACCTGGAATTGATTTCGCACTAACTTCATAATTGTTCAAGTTATATTAATAAATAAAAATTTTGAATTCTATATCAATTTTTTCTTGAAATGATGACTAATTAAATAACCCGGAATTGACTTTGCACAACCTTCATGATTGTCCAAGTTATATTAATAAATAAAAATTTTGAATTCTATATCAAATTTTTCTTAAAATGATAACTAATTAAATAATCTGGAATTGATTTCGCACTAACTTCATTATTGTCCAAGTTATATTAATAAATAAAAATTTTGAATTCTATATAAAATTTTCTTGAAATGATGACTAATTAAATAACCTGGAATTGATTTCGCATCACCTTCATGATTGTCCAAGTTATATTAGAAAATGAAAAAATATTTATTTCCAATAAACTTTCTCTACGATTTTCCAATAAATAGTTGCTGGTTTTCTCCGTTGTCCAAAAGTGAACTACATTTGTTTGGAGACGACAGTAAAGTTCGCTGTGAAAGAAATAAGACATTGTCGCTAATAAAAAATAATTAATTTAAAAAGACTTGATCCAGTTATCAAGATTTTAATTTCATCACCTTTTTAGCAGTAAATAAATATAAAATCGTAAAAGCGGAAGCGGTCTGAAGAAAAATTTGTAGAAATATTCCCTAAATGATCCTTTTAATAAAGTTTAAAAAATATTTTCTTTTCACGTCATACCTATTATAGAAATTACAAATCACCTATATGGACACATGATGTAGGTTCTATGTCATTTCATTATGTATTATGCTTCTTTTAAGCAGGGCGCCATATAGGGAGGTTAGGGGGCATTTACCTCCTTCAAGGAATTTGATATATAAGATTGTATCAGTCCTAACAAGTCAGACTAAAAAAAAAAAAAAATCGGAAATTGCACAAAAGCTAAACTATATTCCCAGGTGTGATTGAAATGGAAACATTATCATTGAACAAATACTTTAAGTATAAAAATTAATAATTATCAATAATATTTGCTAAGCTTTTGTCATTGCAACACATTTGTACACATTTGTACACATTTACCAATTATGAATACTTTAACTAATTTTTTAAATATATGTGAAAATAATGTTTAAATTGCTTCTCAGCTGAGAAACAATAAGATGAAACGGTACGTTTGCCTCTCTCCTCCTCCAAAAGTTTGAAATGGCGCACCAGATTTTAAGTCTGCAGAAATTAAATTGTGTATTAAGTCATTGTTGACATACACTGTTGCCGAAAAAATCACGCGAAAAAACTACCTTTTAATTAACCCTTTGATTATGGGCTAGAATTAACGACTATTTTTATATTCAATCTTACCATAATTTACAAAAAGTTTCTTTCTTGTAGAAAAAGTCTCTATTTCTCTTGAAAATATCCTAGTTAAGTATATGGCAGAGATTATCTTTTGAAAAGTGGTACGAATAGAATAAAATATAGTCCACTGGGACACATACGTTCCAATCCGCAATCAAAGGGTTAATAGGATGCTGGTTAAGGTTAAATATAGGGAAAGTCCTAATCACACTGACAGGATGATAGCATCCCAATAAACACCCCGTACTTTACTTGAAAAGCGAAATAATGCAGCAGCGAATTTAGGTGAACCAAGAAAATTGAACTAATTCGCCTGAGGTGTTTTTGTTTCTAAACGATACAACACGAAATTTGCATATTATAAAGAAATAAAAAAGAATGTGTTATTTGTTTAACAGGATATCGTAAAAAGTGGTTTATCAGGATGTTTTAAACTAATTCGTCTTAAGTGTATCTGCTTTTAAAGGCTGCACGATGCAATGTATAAAGAACAAGAACGAAAAATCATGCGCCAAGTATAGATTATGAAACACTTTCGAACACATCCAGAAAACTGTAACGAAACTTCACCGTTAAATAAGGCGAAAGAAGATGTGTAAGTAAACAGTTTAGAAAACATATAACACATTGAAAAATCCAGTTTTCGAAATTACCTTTCATTGTCTGACAGGTAGTCGAATTATTTTGTGCAGCCCTGTGTATGATATATAAATTTGGATATATGTTGCATGATAAAATTTAGTTCAGTTAAAAAATTCACATTTAGCGATTTTCGGCAACTGATTGAAATGCAATCGAAATCTTTTGTACAGTCCTGTATATCGTCGCTACCATGTCAAACTATCGAATGTTAAAAAATGCGTTTTCCATTACTTTTGAAAATGGGCCGATTGGCACCACTAAATTTTAATAGTGTTTACCCCAGGGTTGCCCGTTTGGCCTCCTTTATTTATTCAAGCATTTCGAATCCATAGCAGAAATTTCAAATAGAAATTTTTGCTTTAATAAATGACAAACGTTTCGCGATTACTTAAAGTAAAACAAAATTTCACAAACTGTCTGGTATGAATTCGGCATTTCTGAATGAAAAAAGAACGCCAACCTGGCAACCCTGTTCTTCACAGAGATTTTATTAGTATTTTTACAAGGCGGAAAATTCTAATAAAATTTAGTGTTGACAATCGGCTCATTTTTAAAAGTAATGAAAATTGCATTTTTTCACATTCGATAGTTTGACATGGTAACGACGATATTATCTAAAGACTTTTGTATTATTTTATATGAATATATTCTTATATCTAAATTTATTTATATTCCACAAACATCTATTAATCTACTAAATAAAGTTCAGCAGGAAAATGTGTAACACAAAAACTGCTCTTAAGCAATTCACTCCCATAATCTGTGATACTTACGAATTCCCTTGTGTAGCCCAGTATATGATCAACCGAATATATACACACCACGTACTATGCAAAATTTAGTTAAACTTAAAAACACTACTTATCACACAGAGACTGTAATTATTGCACGTATACCGTAACCGATATATTTTGTGTGTCCCTGTAAATGAACGATAAATGCAATGCACACCATACTTTTAAGTGAAAAATTTATAGTGCACCTCAGTAATGCATATAAATTCCATTATGTTTGAAATAGTGAAACATCATTAAATTACAGTGCAAACGATTTTTCCCCGTACAACAGTGTGTAACAGAATTATTTTGTTTATTAATGTAAATGAATAATAAATGCTTTGCGACAAAAAATATTCGACAAAAAACTTGTTTTAGTATGCGCTTTTTATATCATTTTCAACATGTTTTAAATGGCGTAGCATCATCAAAATTCACTTGAAAAGATTTTTTCCCATTGACTGTATGTAACGAAACTGTCTCTGTAAAAGAAAAAAAAAAAAAAAATATATATATATATATATAAGTGCTACACATTTCATTTTCAGTAGGGAACATGCTATAGTAAACGACAATAACATAAAAAAATTACGCGAGTTAGAGCACGGACGGACGGCAGACGGCAAACGACCGGACAAACCGAAGTCATAAACACTGTGGTAGCGTGAACACATGTATATATAATTAATGAAATCCATTTATCGTTGAAACGAAAAAAACTTTATTTTAAATTAACATTTAAAAAAATATCAGTAAAAAAATCCGATGAACATATCCACGTTGTATAAGCATCATTTCAGAAACAAACCTTTCTGACCTCCGCTCAAAGCGAACCTCTCTCTAACCCCTTCAACATCCAACTGCCGTCTGCCATTTCACTTCCTAGGGGCTTTCCTTGCATTCCAGGAATTTCTGCAGAAAGCATTCTTTCACTCCCACACCTGCACCAGTCTCTTATCTCCCGTGGACAATGAAAGACCCCAATCTCTAGTTCTATTTTTCATTCTTAGGAGATTATCCCATTTCTCCAAGTAAGTGTTTATCCGATTCACGTCCACCTGTCAACCTTCTGTATAGTACTCTTACTTGAATAGTGACAATTCACAAAAGGCCTTTCATTCGTAAGGGATTATCTTTATCTTCCAAGCATGTGAGCATGTGAAATTTTCAACATGTCACAACTCCTCCCCCCTAAGGAAAAATTTCTGCAGGAAATTTGGCATATACATGAATACAATAAGCTCCTTCAATCAACTTCTAAAGAGGTCAAAGTATAAAGGAATTTAAAATAATACACGAAATCCCTATAGAATACAAACACATTCCTATACTCAGTATTTGATAGACTACACTGTCAATAGGATTTACTATAATCCCTCACCTACAATACCTAAGTATAATTCCAGGAATAATTTATACAATTGATGACCTAAGAAACAATTTTGAAATACTTCACATACATATAATACCAAATACAGATTACACTTTACATGACTCTAACAAAAAAAAGTAATAATAAAAAAAAATCTATATACAACACAATGCCTAAAACAATTCTCTTAAAAACTTGCTTAAAAGCCTAAATTTAGACACTTCTACAAACAAAAAGAAAGCATACTAAATTATACAATTATTAAATTAATGAAGTTTTACTATTACGAAAATAATATTAAGCATTAAATGATAAATAAACACAATACAGATATTACAATAATGAGTACTCCCAAATTTAGAATAAACTTAATTTAAATAATTCTCCCGAAAACCAATATCTATATTACTTCTATCAGAAAATCTTTTTGACAATAATTTTCGCCTCACAACTTCATAATCATGATTTTTCCTTTCAAAATCTTGTTTGATTTCAATAAATCTTTCTTTGTGATCCGTTTTAAAAGAAGAATGCTCCATTCTTTTTAACTTTGATTTCTTATTCACATCTTCTTGACATTTAGCCCCCCAATTTACTCTATTATTTTCCTTCATCCTAGAGTTAAATTTACTGGCCACAGTCATAGATGAACTCAATTTCTTTCTAATTCTATTTCTAACATGTATAAATCCCATGCTACCGACAAAATACCTGGGTATATTTACATCATGCTCAGAATTCTTTTCCCGAAATTGACCTCCAATACCTGACCTTTTATCACCATCCTTTTTAGACGCACCCTCTTTTGTATCGATCAATTTAGACCCTTTTTCCAAATACCTATCAGTCACGTCTTCCAGTGAATTTACCTCTATCTCATTAACAGACTTATTATCCCTTTCACAGATTTCATTCACAACCATTTTTCTAACAACCCTTTGCTCATGATCGCTAGATAATCTGAGGGTTCCCTGCCCATTTAATTCTCTTTGATTCCCCACTTGTTTATACACCGAATTTTGCTTTTCCATATTTCCTAACTTTAATAAGTCATAAACAGCTGGTGTTATAAGGGGCGGAGAATTTAGTTTTCTCACAACTGCAACCACCACATTTTTTTCAACATACTCTTTTTCATCTTCTATCAAAGCAATCGGCACGGTCACCAAAACCGCTTTTTGTCTATTTCCGAGGGCCGGTATAAGAAAAACATTTCCCACTTTCTTAGCACTCCACGGAATGTCTTTAGCATCAAAAACCGCAATTTGCGCACCTGTGTCCTTAATCGCTTTTACTTTCTTACCATTCACGCATAAATCAACCATAGGTAATTCGGTTTCCACACCTTCCTTATTATTTACACTTTTCCCATCACTAGTAACAATCCAAGCTATGCTTTTATCCTCATAATTAGATTTACTTTTTAACAATTCAGGACAATTTGGTCTGATGTGGCCCACGGCCAAACAATTATAACATTGGACTTGTCTTTGCTTTTCAAAAGCATTGTCCTTCTTAAATTGATCAAATTTCCCACACTCTTTCGTATTCTCAAATTCCAATTTTGGTTTAATTTCCTTTCTACTTTTAGAATTAAAGCTGTCTTTTTGCTTATCCTGAAAAGATTTATTTTCCCACGGTTTTCTATCCGACCTGTTAAATTCTCTTCTTATACTCTCAAATTTATCCGATTTTTCCGCAAGTTTAGAAGCAATCTTTATTTCCTCCCACTCATCCATAAATTTTTCTTTTATTTCAAAAGGGACACGTTTTTTCAACTGTTCCGTGAGCATTAGTTCTTTTAAGGATTCAAAATCCCTCACTTCTAATGACTCTAACCAATTATCTAGATAACCTCTTAACTCATAAATCAGATCCACCCATAATTCACCAGATTTTCTTTGATGAGTTTCAAATTTTTGTTTTAAGGCGCCTGTACTTAGCCTAAACCTATCTAACAAAACTTTCTTTACATGTTGAAAATCATCACATTTATCTGCTGGTTGTTTTACAATAATTTCGGCAATATCAGAAGGTAACAAAGGAATTAATTGACTGACCAAATCTTCCTGAGAAATTTTAGCTTTCTCGGCTTGCCTTTCAAAAATCATAAAGAAAAGAGTTATATCAATTAATTTAGAATCAAAGCGCGGAACTAAATCCTTTAAATTTACCTTAGGAGTTCTATGAAAATCTACATTTGATTCATTAGATGAAACACTAACAATATCCGCAGAATTTTGAATACGCAATTTTTCTAATTCAAATTGCTGTTCTTTTTCAAGCTTTTGTAATTCAAGTTGTTGCTGTTTTTCGAGTTTATCTGCCTCAAGTTGTTTTTCAAGTTTTTGTAATTCAAGTTGTTGCTGTTTTTCGAGTTTATCTGCCTCAAGTTGTTTTTCAAGTTTATCTAACTCAAGTTGTTTTTCAAGTTTATCTAACTCAAATTTCCTAAGTTTATCTTTTTCCTCTTGCTCAATCCTATCTAATTCAATTTGCCTCTCTCTTTCTTTACGATCTTTTTCGATTTGTTTTTCCTGCTCTTTCCGCTCCGCCTCCTGTTCACTAAAATATTGCAATCGAATTTTAGCGAAACTTTCATCATAATCCTCTGCATCTACGATAGCCTGAATTATAGCTTTATTTCTACACGTTTTTGACACACTGGTCTCAAATTCCTCTGCTAATAACAGCAAGACACTTTTATTATATTTTCCTAAATATTCTGCCATATTTTCCTCCAAAATATAATAAATTTCAAAATATCAGATATATTCAATTTACAATAATACAATAAACACAGAAATAGAATTTTCTTCACTATACGTATAATAATGTATTCAAAAACGACACAATTTTAATATAGCAAATTCTCATGCAACAGTGACGTCTTTCAAACTGAGTATATCCCCCAAAATAAATTTTATACCCAACAGTACAGTATAACATCAATTTATTTTGTAACATTAATCATAATCATCCACAGTATACCCATAAAATTAAGCTATAACTTTATTACTGTAATAACTAAAATGTATATAAACAAAACTCTTATTTCCAAAAGTTTTATACAAAACTATGATTAAAATACCCTGATTAATAATCTCAATTAATCAATAACAATTTACTATACCCCAAGTAAATTTTAACATATACATAAGTATATAATTTTCTTAACCCAATATTATACCAAACAGATACCAGAAAATCAACAAACATAAAAATTCTAACTAAAAATTTAAATACCAAATTAATAGCTTCCCTAGAATTCTTAAATTTCACATAGAGTTTTGTTCCCCAAAATTAAAATTTATACACAAAATTCAATTTAAAACAGACCTCTATAGAAGATATCATAAAAGAGCTTACCTCCAGATGCAGATATTTCCTCCACACTGATACCAGGCTTCCAAGCACTTTTAAAGATGACACCCACAGATGTTTGAAGATTTGAAGACACTAAATTTTGCTGATGAGGCACTAATTGCACCTTAGATCCGTATGTAGACAACTTAGACGGTACGCCGCATATCTTCATTCCACTGGATATATTAAGAAGCACAAACACGTATCCCCAAATCTATAGTTGACTGTCCATACACTACACAGCTTTTGTCGATAAAGTTCTTTTACCAGTTCTCTGCTTGCTAGAACTCCGAGAAAAAACCACGACTCCAATTAGACTTCACGAATCCACAACTCTGCTTGTCCGTTTTCCACTGGCTCATCATCTGTTTAATCAGGTTAACATAGATCCGTAATCTAATTTACTCTAGATTACATATCCCATTTGCTGCCACCAATTATTTATATATACTATACTATAGCTGTGGTAGCGTGAACACATGTATATATAATTAATGAAATCCATTTATCGTTGAAACGAAAAAAACTTTATTTTAAATTAACATTTAAAAAAATATCAGTAAAAAAATCCGATGAACATATCCACGTTGTATAAGCATCATTTCAGAAACAAACCTTTCTGACCTCCGCTCAAAGCGAACCTCTCTCTAACCCCTTCAACATCCAACTGCCGTCTGCCATTTCACTTCCTAGGGGCTTTCCTTGCATTCCAGGAATTTCTGCAGAAAGCATTCTTTCACTCCCACACCTGCACCAGTCTCTTATCTCCCGTGGACAATGAAAGACCCCAATCTCTAGTTCTATTTTTCATTCTTAGGAGATTATCCCATTTCTCCAAGTAAGTGTTTATCCGATTCACGTCCACCTGTCAACCTTCTGTATAGTACTCTTACTTGAATAGTGACAATTCACAAAAGGCCTTTCATTCGTAAGGGATTATCTTTATCTTCCAAGCATGTGAGCATGTGAAATTTTCAACATGTCACAACACTTTTCAACTAGGTTGGAAAGTGTTAAAAAAAAAAGTGATGTGTTATTTGTTTATCAGTTTTGGTATATCAGGATGACTTAAACTAATTCGCCTAAGGTTTTGCTTATAAAGGAAACAATATATAAAGAAAAACAAGAAAGAAAAATCATGTGTCAATCGTAGGCTATGAAACACTTTCCAACACATTCAGAATATTGTAACAAAACGTATCTGTCTAATAAGGGTACAGATAATTTGTAAGTAAACAATTTGCAAAACGCACAACACATTTGAAAACCCAATTTCACCAGGTATCATTTATAGTCGGAAAAGCATCCGAACACTTTCATGCTGTCCTGTATATGATTTATAGATTATGATCAATATATTTGTATTTATATTACACAGTATACAAAAATATAGCTCAGTTAGGAAGCGCATAACACAGCCGAAAATGCTCCTTCAACAATTTCCGGCAATAAAAGGAAATGTACTCGAATTTTTTTGTGCAGCTCTGTATATGATTCATCGAATTTATAAACACGAAGTAATATGTTAAAAAATAGGGAAATTTAAAAAAGCATACATCAATTGAAATCACATTTCCAACAATTTTCGCTCATATAGACAGTACTGATGTAACAGAATTATTTTGTGCGTCCCTGTAAATGAACAATAAATGGTATACACAATATATTCTGTAGTAAGCACCTTGTAGTCCTCCTAAGGAATGTATATAAATTTCAATATGTTTGAAATAGTGTAACATCATTAAAATACACTGCAAACGATTTTCCCCATGGGCCATAATATAACGGAATTTTTTTTGAGTGCCCCTGTTAACGAAATGTAAATGCCACACACTTCATATGCAATATCAAACATTCTATGGTAAGTCTCAATAACATATATAAATCACAAGACAATCCGAGTATAGTTACGCAAAAGTTAGAGCGCGGACAGAAGTACAAACAGACAGACAGACAAACGCGTTAGTTTAAAAAGTCATTAAAAAGGAACAAATGATGCTATAAAATTGCAGTTCACAGGAATGGGGATTTTTTTTTTAATAAAAAAAAAAGTTGTGGTTAAAATAGTTACCGACAGATGGCGCTGGCATGCATAATATAAAGCATATGCATGCAAATTAGTTTTATTGTGAAAGACCCATTTCTTCGAAGCGTCTGATAAGCTTTGGTATCCCAGCACATGAGACGGGCCCTTTTCTCGTCATCAGTCCTTTTTGCGTGCGTAATTTTCGCAATGTGCCGGTTGCTGATTCCCTGTCCTTGTAAAAGAACTTAACCAACAACGCTTGATCTGGTAACGATAGCCTACTGTTGACATCGAATGAAGAATCTATGCGCATCAAGGTATTTTATGGAAAGCCTGATTTACAAAAATCTGCTTTATATTATGCATGCCAGCGCCATCTATCAGTGATTTTTTGAATGACAACTTTTTTTGCTATATAAAAAAATCCGATCCCATTCGTGCAGACTGCAATTTTTTAGCATCATTTGTTCATTTTAAAGGATTTTTTTAAAGTTTTAACGAATTTATGGCGCACCCGGTATATATAATTATTGACTTTTTTCTTTCTGTTATAGCATCGATTGGTAAAAGCCAAAAATTTATTAGTTTATTTTAAAATTTTACTGTTTTAATGTTCTCACTTTTTTTTTAAATTAAAATTTTTGTGCGAAGTATTGTGGCGAAGTGAATTTAGATGAGCCATTAGAATGGAACACATTTGCGTGTGTTCTGATTCTAAACGATACAATACGAGGTTGGTCTGATAAGTTCTCGGCCTGACAGTGAAAGCACACGATTTTTGACATAATTTCATATTATTTTTCAATGTAGTCCCCTTGGAACTTAATACATTTAAGACACACTCTTGTGTGAGAATTCTTTAGTGCAGCCCTGTACGAGGGTGGTTCGAAAAGTTCTCGGCCTGACAAAGAAAATACAAGATTTTTGACACTATTTCATTTTATTTTTCAGCTTGCAACATAATACATTTCAGAAGACTCTTGAGAAATGTTCATTCTTTGGCGGTTTTGGTCGACGTTCATCGGGCGGAAAGCTTTTTCATACCCAAAACATCGTGAAAATTGTAGTGAACCCGGTCTATCGAAATGTTTGCAATGTCAGCAAGTTCGTGTATCTTCAATCGGCGATCATTCAATACGGCATTGTGATTTTTTGAGACGATATCGTCGGTCGTAGCGGTTTTTGGGTGTCCTATGAGAGTTCATCATCGTGAATTGATTTCCTACCATGTTCAAATTCAGCAGCCCACTGTTTTATCGTCGAATATGAAGGACAAGAATCCTTTAAGGTGGAATGTAACTGTTTTTGTATGTCCGTGGTGGTTAAGCCTTTTTTAACAAAGTATTTTACGAAAGCTCAAACTTCAATGTTTTCCATTTTTAGAAAATGTCAAAACTTGTTTACTTTACTTTATCGCCCAGCAATAATCAATAAACTCACGCGTCTGAAATTCGGCAGCATGTCATCTAAAGGATCATACTTTACAAACATCATTGTCATTTGGACATACTTGTTCCATCTCTGTGTCAGGCCGAGAACTTATCAAACTACCCTCGTATATAAGGGGAAAAAAAGTGATGAGTTACAAGCAAGCCTCACAGAGTATAGGAGAAATTTCATTGATCCTTATTTTGAAATAATTATTTTAATGATATATTTCTATTGCTGTTAAAGAATTTACATAAAGATTATTAATTAGGCGTACTGGTAGGAACAATAAATTTTTTTCTATATGCTTCGAGCCCTGGTTATTAGTTTACTGGAATATTATAAAGAAAAAAGATTTTTTTTTAAAGATTATTTTATTCATTCTTTTTCGATCGGTGAGAAAAATTCCGAATTTATTAGTGCATTTCTAAATTTTTCTGTTTTAATAATTTCATTTTTTTTCACTCGTTTGTATTTCAATATTTTTAAATGGTTTTTTTTTTTATTGGATAGCTAAGGTCGATTTCTACGCAGGCCGTTTAATCCCTTTTTCGATTTTGGTTGCAGGTTTTTATTTATGATGATATTTTCACTTTCGAAACCGGTTCCGAAAGTGAAAGTAAAAAAAGCCTGTAAACAAAATCGAAAAAGTAAAAAACAACCTGCGTAGAGATTGACGATCTATCCAATTAAAAAAAAAAATCATTTAAAAATATTGAAATACAAACAAGATATTTTAAAAGGTTTCTCCCCTTAGGATTAACGGGATTAACATTAACGAGCGGGTGTTTTCCCGCGAGTGAAGTAGCCTTTTAAAGTGGTTTCCGAAAAAATATTTTTCCTCGCTCAGCAAGCGAAATTTTTTTACACTTTTTCTGACTCATTTGTAAACATAAAAGCATGATACTTGCAAGCATGATTATTGAAGTGATTTGGAATCAAACAGTTTTCTTATTTTTTCATTTTACGATAGATGGATTACATCTTGAGTTATAAGTAATTGTTGTCCCAGGACGGCAGTTTTTTCCCTTTCCTATGCTGTCGCGTCCTGAAATTCAGTTCAAAAGGCCAACTTTGATAACATTTTCTGAAAAACCTTATTGCCTATTTACCGAAAAACGAAAAAAAAAAAAAAACAGTTCGATTACATAGTTTCTGTATAAGAGTGCCTGCCACTGTCATGCGTTTGCGAACAAAAAGAATTAAAAAATGTGTCAGAATGTAGGTAGTTTGGATTTGAGAACAGCCTTAAAGAGAAAAAAAGTAGCAAAGGCTGTTTGTCGAACATTCTTCTTCCCTTTTTTTTTCTTTTTTTTTTTTTAATTTCAGACAACAATCAGAACTTACGATATAAATAATTTATATAGTTACGCATGCAAATTGGAAAAACAAAAACTATCTACAATTCGTCCACGCGAAAATAATTGTGGTCTCCCTAAGGGTTGACGGTTTAGACAATGGTTTTCGAGATAGACCATTAACCAAATTCTCAGAAAGTAACTGGCTATTGGGTCAAAAGATTCTACTTCAAAAGAAAGCCGAAGTGAATTAGCTATTAATTAGATGATAAACGAAAGATCAAAGAAATACGGCGGCGGCGCCAAATTTGTTATCGATACCGAGCTTCAGTTATTTTTGGGGAGAATCAAATGGGCGTTTTTGAGCATACTTTGAGCTTCTGTTACGAAATTATTTTCTGTTTTATTAGCTAGCGAATTAGCTAAGGTTTGTTATCAGTCATACTGCAAATTCAGCTCTCTAATGTTAAACCCACGGGCATGCATCTGTATTTTTTTAAATTTCTCCTCAGCAAAATAAAATTTCTATTATTTATCTTCTGTATTCTCTTATTGAAGGATGTTTCTTTCTTTTTTATTTAACAAAATATTTCTAAAATGCACAGATAGTTTTATTTTGTGTTAATGCACTTCCAACTTATCAACCTCACTTATATTTTAACACTTAAAATATAAAATTAAGCACATATTTCAGAAATATTTTGTCAAATAAAAAAGAGAAAAATAATCTTCAAGAAGAGTATAGAGAAGAAAGAAGTTAATTTTTTTTCATTTTCAGAGGAGAAATTTGAAAAATACGGATGCATTTTAACTCCCTGTGTTTAACATTAGAGAGGAGGATTTGAGATATGGTTGATAAGAAACATGGGGGAGGGGGAAATCTGTTCAAAAATAAGTATCTGAATCTACTTATTTTATTTTATTTTATTATATACCTATATTCCGACATATAACGCACACTTTTGGAAAAAAAATCGTCGAAATTTACAAGTGCGTGGGTATAAAAAGTAAAGATTAAACATTTACAAAATATACGCACAAGAATTAAAATTTATGAGAAAAATAGACGTGATTACTTCAATAAACCAGAGTACGATTTCAAACGCTTTACGGAAATTCATTTAGACAAATAGACTTCGCAATATCTTATGTCCTACTGTCGTATTTGCTAATCTTTTACACATTGTTCATACTAGTTGTTATATATTTTTAAGTTTTTTATTATATTTTTATGCTGCATATCTCCTGAAAGTTGTTTTGCAAAGAAGGGTGTAGGATCGCGTATAATCATATGTCTTCAGGTACCCATTAACAAGGTTTTTCAAGAAGTTAAAGAAGGGTGTGTGGACAATATGGCGAATATATACGTAAAAATAGAAAAATATAGCCCCAAATCCCCCCCCCCCCCCTGGGTGCCCGTTATGCGCCTGAGCGTGATATGCGCTTAAATATGTGGCATATATATATATTTGAGTGAAACTGTATCATAAATGAGTATATAACATGTTCAAATATAATTAATTACATCACGTACTTAAAACCTTGTCATATTTTGTCGATAAATATAATCTACTTCTACCATTGAGCTCCATATATATAGATCAGTAACTTCTACAGGGTGTTCGAGATAAATTTGACAGTTTGTAAACAGTTTAAAATTATGGGTTGAATTGAAAAATGTGACATATTCTAAACATGTTTATACTTTTTGGTTTCAGACACACTCTTGATGTCAAAGATAAAGGATGGGGAAGAGTGGGAGCCATTAGAACATTGGAAAAGAGAAACCTTCATCATGACGATTCGCGAAGGTAACCCAATTCCGCAATCAAGACAGCTGTTCTCATATGACGCATTTTTAAATTCATTTTTGTTCGCAAACGAATGAAATTGACAGGTATTCTCATACACAAACTGTGTAATCGAACTTTTTTCTTTCTTTTTTTCGCTAAAAGCAGAAGTTTTTTTCAGAAATTACTGCCAAAGTTGACGTTTTGAACCGAATTTCCGGATGCAACAGCGATGAAAAGGGAGAAAAATTGCCGTCATGAAACAACAACCGCTTATAACTCAAGATGCAATTCATTCACTGAAAAAAAAAAAAAATATATATATATATATAAACAAATCTATTCTAAATCACTTCAAAACGGAATCACTTCATGACTTTGGAAGTGTCATGCTTTTGCGTTTAAAAAGTAGTCCGTAAATGTTTCAAAAAGTTTCTCGTTGTGGAGTGGAAAAAAATATTTTGATGAGAGTCGTCTTAACGAAGTAATATCTTACGGTGGGTTATCAAATTCGTGCGTTGCTGTATGTCTTTTGTTTCATCTACATTTCACGAGGTGCAGTGATTTAACGTGGATGTATTCTTATAAGCGCACATGTAGCTGAAAAATTATATAAAAGTGAAGTATATATACTCAATGAAATGAATGCAAGCATTTTTTAAAATTGAAAGTTAAATACTCGAAATAATTATAAGACGAGAAAATATTAAAAATCAATACATTTACCTCTTTTTTAATTACCCATTTTTAATGATGCAATCCCAGGACAAATTTTTAATACAGAGGTTTTGAGGTTACCAAGACTCAATCGTAGGATTCAAGTAAAGAGAATTTTTTTATTATTAATAATTTTTTTTAAAATAAGAACATCCTGTAACATAATATAATTGATAATCACTACAGAATATAGTTTAATTCAAAATTACAGTTTTTATTTTTTATTTTTTACAGTAACAGCACTGTAAAAAATTTTCCGGAAGGTTCCGGAAAAAAATGGTGGCATTAAGATGCCACGGCTTTTTGCTGTTACGTTTCACAACAAAGTAGTGAAACATTCCAATTTTTCAGAGGCATTCCGTAACATATACTCCGAAACACCTTTCATATCAAAATACTAAAATATTTCAGCGTCACGATACGCTTTTTTCCGAAACCTTTCATATCGAAATGCTGAAACATTCCAACTTGGAATGTTTCACTACTTTGTTGTGAAACGTAACAGCCAAAAAAGCCGTGGCATCTTAATGCCACCATTTTTTTCCGGAACCTTCCGGAATTTTTTTTACAGTGAGGAGTCGCAGCGTCTTTTTTTTTTTTTTTTTTTTTTTTTTTTTTTTTAAATAAAGATACTATCTACCACTTTTTCTGAACAATAATGTCCATGCATGGTAGTTTTCTGTAACCTGTGTAATAGCAAATGTGGATTATTGCTTGGAAATACTGTTAGCGAATGTACTATAAATATAAGACGTTGCAATCCCTGCACTAAGTAGAAAAAAAAAGAGAGAAAAACTTTAATTAACTTACGAAAAGTATATGATATGTTAGAACTGTTTAAAATCAAACAAATACGCCTTTGATTTTTGAGAATGTGATACTCCCATTTGTTGCTTCCTAGATAGTTTCATACATTTTCACACAATTTCATACTTTTTCCTGACACAAACAAATTTTTGAAATGGTTTATTTTATGTCAGTAATTATATGAGAAATTTTTAATATCGCTACCCGAAATTTTAATAAATCTCACAAATTCGAAATAATAATGCTAGAAGGACGTAAAAATTTTGGCAAATATCAATGTGAAAAATTTCATTCTACATACTACATACTTCGTTATAAAATGCCGAAAAATGTAGATATTTCAAAACATAAAAACGAGATTCTACTATATTTTGAAATGCTCTATATCAATTCGCTTTCAGTCTTACAGTTATTCAAAATGTATGTAAAAAAAAAAAAAAAAAAAAAATGATTGAATTATTTGTTTGTTATTGATATAGTGTATAAACTTATGTATCAAAGCACAAAATTACAGTAGTTCAAAAGAAGAAGGTTATCGAGATAGATTTCACATGTGTTTCATTACTACATCCAGATCAAAGCAGTCAGAAACATCTGTGATTTTAATCGTCAATGGCACTAATATCACAGATGTTTTTGATGAGGAACTGGATTAACAATTCCAGTCATTTTCGTAAAAATTCCAAGTAAGTTTTCCAGCATACATTGAGATATCATGAAAATGCAGCGAGAAATATCAGTTTAACTTCTTAACGAGTAAACATCAGCTGTCACTCGTTGTTCTTTAGCAGAGCTTGTTGACCTAAAAATTATTAAACATGCTCAAAGGTAAAGAAAAAAATGCCTTTTAAAATCAAAATAATGCTTTAAAAAAGACTTTATAATTAAAATTAGGACAAATAACGTACTTGCCCGGTTCCTTTAGCGAATAGTCGAATAATATTTAGTAGATTTCATGTGTAAAACGAGAGAGAGAAAGAAAAAGAGAGAGAGAGAGGTAGGTTCAAGCTAACTTGCTATATGGTAAAATCTACGCTTATGAAAGCCGATGCCCGAATAAAATTAAAGACAGTTAACAAAAAAAAATAATAATAATAAAAACTAAAATTTATTAAAATTTATTCCTATTCAGTGAGAATATTTCTAAAGTATAAACAATCTTAATAAGTATGCATGCAATTATCTTGAACTACATTTCCTCATTATTCAACATAAATTAATTGAGTTTATTAATTAATTGATTTTTTTTATATAAATGCTTGACAAGCAGACAAAAAATAGTAATTTTAAAAAAATGCATGATTTATGTGAAAAACAAATTTCCTTTTTTTCCTCTTTTTTTTATTTTGTACTCAAGAAGGTACCCCTTTTATGAAGCTTTGGAATAGATGTGTCCTAAAATAATGCTGTCTGTCTGGGATTTTCTTTACTTTGATTTTTATTCATCACGTGTCCCCCAAAATGTGTTTTTATATTAATATAAAATAGGGATTCCTAAAAATTTTGGGTCCATCGACACCATAGGAGATACGGTATTTTTCTGTCGTCCATTATTAATAATTGTCTAAGAGCTAAAGATTCTTTTTCAATAAACGAAATAACTGATATTATATTGGCGAATATAATTACGGATTTCAAAGCATAGGTTCTTTGCCAAAGAAAAACAAAGCTACTACATTTAGAGAACGAAATGGTGAGATGTATACTGAAATTAATCATTTACTTCGAATACAAGGTACAATATTTAGCAATGTACAGAAAAAATAAAGTTCAGAATCGGATAAAAGAAAAAAAAAAGTAGTTCACCCTATTATTTAATCAAAAAAATTGTCGCAGAGAGATGCGAGAAATATCATTTGACTGGGGATTGTGTCTTCTTCATGAATACAATATTTTAAATAGGGCTAATCTATAAAGGGCGAATCTAAACTCTTGGTCAAAACTTTAAGGGGTGATACTATACATCAAGACAAACAATATTAAATAGGAAACTAAGGGTCCCAAACGTCTTCCGAAGGCGATAGGCGCCATTAAAGTTTAGGGTCCAAAATTTCCAATAATTGTAAAAAACGGAAAAATTGGTCGATTCGTTTGCGGTTTTCGCTAAAACTATTCTTTATGTCAGTATTTTCTTAAAAATAAATTTTAAAGAAAAAGTTTAAAAAAAATGTCGATAGAGGGCGCTTTAGATTTTGGAGTAACGAACAACCATTTTTTACCGTTATTTTTTTAATCTGATTAAATGCTTTCAAAAGCTTAGACTTAAACTTAAATTTTGAGCTCAAAATCTGAATCGTTGGGAGTGGTTAAGTAGCGCAAACTGAACTGTGTTCAGGAGTTGAAATTTAAACCCCTAATGAACACAGTTCAGTTATTCCCGATCTTGGTGTCGTAGACCAGGCAGAAACTATTAACCCCTACACGTAAAATAAACGATAGAGGGATGACAAAATTAAATAAAAGATTTATTTTAAAAATAAATTTTAAAGATAAAGTTCAAAAATGCCGATAGAGGACGCTTTAGACTTTGGAAAATTGAACAACTATTTTTTACCGTCGACTTCGACGAGGAACTGGTTGCGAGAATTGCCGTCGTAGCAGGCGATATTCGGGAGATGCCCGAGGTATTCACTAATGTTTGCAACTCCCTCCCCCGGCGGCGTGAGGCCTGCATCGTTGCTGGTGGGCACTCTTTCAAGCAGTTTTTGTGATTCCTCACGAGCATCATGCGTGTACTATTTTCAACGTGTCAATCTTCATTCATATTGCGCACTACATGCATACATCAAATTGTTTCTTTTTATTTTGCGCGGAGACATTGCTCATGTCTATTATGAATAAATTTTCTATTTAATTTTGTCATTACTTTATCGTTTATTTTACGTGTAGGGGGTAGTAGTTTCTGCCCGGATTAATTTTAACACAATTATTCAAATTGGTAAAGAAATCATATGAGTTGTAATTTTCCAATTGCACGAATAATGTCCGAGCCAGGATTCGAACCTGCGATCTCTTGGCTGAAGCTGCCATGCTCTACCAACTGAGCTATCCCGACATGAACTGGATGAATTATGCCCTCCAGATTCAACAGGGATAGCTCAATTGGTAGAGCATTGCAGCTTCAAGAGATCAAAGGTTCGAATCCTGGCCCGGACATTTTTCGTCCAGTTGGAAAATTACAACTCATATTGTTTCTGCCTGGTCTACGACACCAAGATCGGGAATAACTGAACGGTGTTCAGGAGCGGGGGGTGGGGGTGGGGAGGTGTTTCAAATTTCAACTCCTGAACGCAGTTCAGTTTGCGCTACTTAATCACTCCCAACGATTCAGATTTTGAGCTCAAAATTTAAGTTTAAGCTTTTGAAAGCATTTAATGAAATACAAAAAAGAACGGTAAAAAATAGTTTTTCGCTACTCCAAAGTCTAAAGCGCCCTCTATCGGCATTTTTTGAACTTTATCTTTAAAATTTATTTTTAAGAAAATACTGACATAAAGAATAGTTTTAGCGAAAACCGCAAACGAATCGATCAATTTTTCCTTTTTTTATAATCATTTGAAATTTTGGCACCTAAACTTTAATGGCGCCTATCTCCTTCGGAAGACGTTTGGGACCCTTAGTTTCCTATTTAATATTGTTTGTTTTGGTGTGTACTATCACTCCTTAAAATTTTGCCCAAGAGTTTAGATTCACTCTGTATATTAAAAATTACACCAAATGGTCTTTAAAAAAAAAAAAGTAACACCCACGTTTGACACTTTATTGTTGAATTCCTTGGATCTGGTCAGCCCGGAAAAGTGTACAGTTTCTGCATTTTTTCTTAAATATTTATAGAATTAGAAAAGATCAAAAGTTGATGGATGCTAATGTTAAATAAACGTGACAAACTTTAATTTAAATCCACACAAAAAAATCCTCCGATTGAATTTTTATTTTTTAATCAGATGCATTAAATGGACCAGAACACGATATAAGCATAGTCTTTTTCATTCATAAACATATTTTTAATTGTAAAATCTACTAATAAATTATACAAATAATAATAATTATATAAAAGATTATATTTGTGACCTTTTTGATTTTTTGCATTAAAAAAAATAGCGTCGTCGAAAACATGGTATCTGCTATCACAAGCTTATTCCTATATCCATATTTCGAAACATGGATAAATTTTGCTTTTGGAGGGTCTAAGGAGGCTATCTCGTGCTATCGTTTGCATCCACAGGAAAGAAAATCTTAGAAAGTAAAATGACAAATTATACAATTTTTTTAATAAAATGTTAGTTTATTTTATATTAGGGGACAGTGGGGCACATTTGACTATGGTGTACCTTTTATCAGTCTAAATTTTACAAACTTCTATAATTTTAGTGGAAACATCCTTTACTCACCATTTTACTAACTGTGAAGCACACCTGTGACACACTGTTTTCTTTCATTTTGTTTATCTCTTTTCAAGTGAAAAGGGAAAGTTCGTTTTTGCTCTTGATTTGTAATTATTTTTATTTTCTGCTGCAAGATTCTTAGATAAGCAGGGAATAAGTTAAAATTTTGATAATACACCAGAGCAATAAATCAACAAACACCTATTCATATGTCAAGTTGGCAATGTATTTGAACTATTAACAAAAGTTATAGAACAAAATATTCCACAAGGGGCATATGGGACACTTTTGATAATTGTAAATGGGGCATCTTTGATCATGTTTTCAAAAGTCTTGAAACCCCCTAAAGAGCAAAAACCAAATAATGTTTGTGTCAAGAAAAGATGAAGTTTACAAATTTACTATAAAGTTCAGATACAGAAGATAAATTATTCATTTCATGATGATCTCACATTTTGGACAGCCAGAAGATGTTGCAGCTAGTGATCCTACTGATTTAACTGAACTAAAAGTCAATGATTATGTTTTAGTTAAATTTACAAGATATTTTGTAGTTAAATTCGACATTTGCAGATATTTTGTAAAATTATTGAGAGGAATGAAGAATTGGATTTTGAAATCAAGTTTTTAAAGAAAATGGATGATGTATGGAAGTTTTATTTTCCAGACATTCCAGATGTAAGCCTGGTGGACTTTGACGATAGTGTGTTTAAATTGAAGCCTCCATCACTTGTAGAAGGAACTATTCAGGCAATTTTTACAATTCCTATAAACTTGTCTAAATAAACAATTCTATAAATTGTGCATTTAACATTCTTTGAAAATTCCAAATATCCTTAATAGGCATTTCATAGGATTTGCACAAATCAGTATTGCTGATTGGATTTTATTTTGTATGTTTCATCAATATATTTTTGTGACATCTAGTTCTTTTTCTCACTGTAAAACAATTATAAGCCGATATTAAAAAAAGATAATTTGCAACATGTATGTTTCAAATTAATTTTACTTTATTTCATATAAATTATCAAAAGTGCCCCATAGCCGATCATAAGTACCCCATGATGGGACACATTTGACCAGTTTGAACTGATTTACAAAGGAATTTAATATATCAACTTTTTCTACAAATAACTATTTACTACTCTTTATATGCATTTACAAAGGTTAGAACATCATAAATATATTTTTATATTTTACAATGTCATGAAAATTTAGAAGATAAAATTATAATTCTGAAAAGTGATCAAATGTGTCCCACTCTCCCCTATATGTTTATACAATTTCTCCTGTTACAAATTGATAAACCCTAGAATTTTTCACTGTTTGATTTTAATTTTAGTTTTCTAAATTTTTAAATATCACCTTAACCCTTTTTTTATAGCTCCATGAAGATTTAAGAAGAAATGCATAAACTATAAAAAGTATATACACATGCTTATCGCTGAAAATTACATAAAATCGCTACCCAAAGTACTTTTTTTCTCTTTATGTCTTGACTGCCCCTTAAGACTGTTCTCAAATCCAAACGGGCTACTTTATGATACATATTTTAATTCATTTTTATTCGGAAACGCATGAAATTGGCAGGTGTTCTTATTCATAATCTTTGTAATCGAAAGACGTTTTCCATTTTTTGTGTAAAGGCAGAAGACTTTTCAAAAAATACTGTTAAAGTCGGCACTGTGAACCAAATTTCCAACGTCGCAGTACGAGAAAGGAGAAAAAAACGTATCGCCACGTGACACGAGTCGCTTATAACTCGATAAGTAATTTATTTATCAGAAAAATGGAAATTACATTTCGATTCCAAATCGCTTCAATAGTCAGGCCTGCCAATTTTATTATGTCTTTGCGTTTAAAAATGAGTTTAAAAATGTGTCTGAAAGTTTCACGTTGTTGAGCAGGTCATTTGAGAACCAGCTCAAGGCTGTTCTCAAATCCAAAAAGGCTTACTTTCAGATACATTTTTTAATCCATTTTTGTGAAGACATTTTTGTTCGACATAAATTGGTGCTTATTATGTTTGGGTGACTTAGGTCAACACGTGGCGCTGTTGTTCTGTTCTTTTTTTAGTCATCACTGTAACTCTGAGTTAAATTCGAAGAAATGCACATCGTTTTATACTCATAATCGTTGATGCTATTACAAATTAATATAGTATTAGATTGGTATAAAAGAAAGTTTTGTGATGACCACAACATTAATGTTATAGTTCTGTATTGTTTCAAGGTACGTTTAAAAAATGAGGCGTTGCGAAATTTGAGAAAATGATGAACCCATATTTACATGCTTAGGGAACAAGCAATGCAGGACAATGTTGCTTACTGGTCTTTGACCACTAATAAATGCTTCCAAGAAAGCAAGAAAAATTTCTTATTTTTGAAAGATTGATTCTTGTTCCCATATTTCCTATTTAAAAAAAAAAAAAAAAAAAAAAAAAAAAGTTAATCCTTATAAACTTTTTACAACTTAAAAATGAGAGATGGTAAGACCTAAGTAAGACAAAAAAAATATATAATCTAAATTTAAAAGGAAACTTCAAAAATGAAAAAAAATAATATTAAATATCATTAAATGATCACTAAAAAATAAATAATAAAAATAAAAAAATTATAATTTAACAAATTACAATAACCATTGAGAAAATGTTCCGGAAGCTTTAAAAAAAAAAAAAAAAAAAAAAAAAAAAAACCGTACTTTCGTGTTTATAGCGGCCCCCACAATTATGATTATGCCAAGATTGCAGTTATGATTTCGCCAAGATCATCGCAAAGCATGATCATCGCATATATATGCATCCTATCTATGCATATATATATTTCAAACACTCCTATATGTGCCATAGACGTCATTATACACATATTATTTACGTCTTATATGTCGTATATACATCATATACACATGTCATATATATCGTATATACATCATATACACATGTCATATATATACATCATATATGCATTATATATGACTATAATTTGGCCACATACGTCAAGAAATGTTATATATGTATCATTTATTATTATGATGTCATACATGCTTTATAATTTGGCGATAAATCTTGGTCGCTTGGCGATTCATCCTTGGGGGCCGCTATAACACGAAAGTTACCGAATTTATAATATATTAATGAAAAAAGAAACAAAAGTTTGGTAAAATTTTTATTTGTAAGACCATCCCCTAAGCAAAGTTTAAGTATTGCTTTAACTCTTGTTTAGATTGCTGTCTGAGCTAAAGGTATTTTGAGGAAATTAAAGTTGAAGACCAACATGTTTTGCTTTATAAGACGATTTCTCATCCGACGTCAATTTTTGAATTCGGCTTTTTTTCATATCTGATAATTTGCATCTATCCTCTTTGTAACTTTAACATTTTTGTAATGATTTTATGCATTTCTATTGCCTACTCAAAGAAAAATTCTTCTAAAGTTACAGAAATTCGTTAAAATTTTTTTTAAGTTACAGAATTTAGTTAAAAACGCTTAAAAAAATAAAGTGACGACGTCAAGAGGTCCATTCTCGACCGAAAACAACAACCATTTTCCCAATGGTTAAGTAAAATCAGTTAACCCGTTAACGCCCAACTGTTTTTACACTTCTTTTAATTCTTCCACACCAGTTTTTCCCATGTAGTAATTCTGAGTTATTTAATGACTCAAAATTTGAGATTAGATAACGAGAAAATTTCCGTACTAAAATACTGGTATTGAAATTTAAAAGTTTTGTTCGGTTGTAGGTGATCTAGAAATAGATCGCTGGGCGGTAATGTGTTAAAAATAAATAAAAATAAAGACCTAATTGATAGTTTGTTTTAGAAATGAAGAAAAATTAAATTGCGTGACATTTCCAGATAACTGAGTTCGGAATTTGTCAGTAAAAATAACGTAATCTAATAAAACGTCAACTTCGAATCTGATGACTAGATAAAAACCTGAATTAGTTAAGTTAGAATGCATTAATTATTTATTTACGTCTAAACCGTGACCAGTTAATTTCCAACAGGCTTTTGGAATGCTATTGCGTGATAAACTTGTACTGCTGTTTATTTCTTATGCAGATAAGGTAGAATAATAATGCTATTATGTTCGTGGTGTAATGACATATTTATTTAGTCTCTATAACATTAAGGTTATGTTTTTTATTTTAAAACTTCTCATTTGAAATCCTTTATTAATACTAGTAGTAATTCATGTTTTTTATTTCTTCAGAAACGAATCGCTTCACTGAGAAAGACATAAATTAAAATTATCAAATCGTAATCATGCAATTTTGAAACGTCACATTTCTCCCTAAGGTCCTGTTTTAAACATGGTTTTGTAAGATAGAGAAAAAAAAATATATATATATTGAAATTATTTTTACACAAATAGCAAGCTGGAAACAAGCATATATCGTCAAACTATAAAAAAAACTTTCATTCGGTTTGCGTTAGCAAACAGAGTGAATTTGAAGTATGGAAGAAAGTAAAATTTGATTTAGAAATAGGTGAGTTTAAGTTGGTGAAAGCTTGGATTTCATTCACAAATTCGTAATATTGATTGCGTTAAGATTTAGATGCAAAATCTGTATTATATCATTGTGATTACTGTTAGTTATCACTTTTACTGTAAAATAGGGGCCTCCATGCACATATAAATATTTAAGAACAAGCGCTGCTTCTACGTTAATCGTTTGAGAACGTAGGTGGCGTGGATGCGATTTCCAAGAGGTGTAGTAATGTCCTCTCTGAATGTATATTCCAGTTTTCCGTGCTAGATCATTCTATCTTGTGATATCTATTGAATTTCTAACGGCGACTCATAAACGAATATTTGAGATAAAGTACATGAGTTGAAATATACGTGTAGAACCCAATCCAATCCAATCATAAAATATTGCGATTTAGACTCAATAATCGCAAATCTCTTTTCAGAGATTAAAAATGCGTTTTAGTTTTATTCGTAATTGAAAAATATTAATAAGTTAAAAATATTAATAATAAAAGGAAAAAGAGACTGAATTCGGTCTATAAACAACTCGATTTAATTTTCAAAATGCGAAATTCAATCTACAAAGAATTCGATTTAATTTGTAAAAGACGAAATTCGATTTGCATAAAGCTAAATTTTGAGAGCAAAGTCCATAATCATGGGATTGTTGTTGCCACGGGTAAGGGCAATCAGAGATAGAGATGATTATTATAGTTGTCATTCTCCTAAAAAAATACTAGAAATCAAATTGTATATAATTGCAATTTCTTTCAGAATTTACAATTTTTTTCTAGTATTAGTAATACAAAGGTATTCGAATGTCCAAGCCCTGATTACCGCAGGGGTAAACTTCCATCAGTAAATCTGAATAGAAAAATTTGTTTCATTTAAACGTCTTTCCAAGGAAAATTTCTGTCATGAATAAGGCAAAAATGTCTATTCATTTTTACAGGTTGAGGTTTGCTTAAGCAGTCTTTGCGAAACCCTTATTGTCTAAAGGTGGCGAAACGTGCTCGAAATTCGAGATGTCCTCAAATTCGGGGACTGTAGTTCACACAGTTCCCACAGTTTTTGATTTAAAACACTTATTATATTTTCAAGAAAGCAATAAATTTGTGATACAAAAAAAAAAAAAAAAAAAAAAAAAAACTTAAATTGAATCTTAAAAAATATATAAATTTGAAAGTTATGAGAATTTTAAAAAAGTCCCATCATAAAATTTGGTCATCCTACTTATATCACCCATAAAAAGGATCAAATTTTATATTATGGGAGTCTAATTTATTTTTACATGTTAAAACTTATTCGTAACGTCGGATGGAAATTTTGTTCAGATTTGAAATTTTCGAAACGTTTCTAAATAGCTTTACCATTGAAAAAAAAAAAAATGTCAGGAAAATTAACTCACTTTACACAGAGGTTGGGAATATAAGCAGAGTTCGCGCGGTTCCAACTTTTAAGTAATTTACCCGACCCGATGCAGGACTCTAACCCAGGTCTACGATTGGCATAAAAAGGTCACTAAAAATCTATTGAGACCGCTTGGCCTCATCATACGAGACCAGTGTGACTGATGGAAACATTCGTACTGTTTGCAGCATCATATTAATCCAGCATGTTAGGGGAACCGTCGGTAGCGTAATAAATTTTCTTATTTTTATAAATAGTTAAATCAGTCTTCAAATTTAATATACATTTTCATCTTTTGATATGTTAAAGAAGTTTGTTCAGCTTACCTGAGATTTTCCTTTTTGCGCTGAATATACCCACAGTAGTAATCCAAAGTGTTGTAGCGATATTTATCTGATCCATTGATTCACTTATATTGGAAGAATAATAAATAGTATTAGTAGAAAATGACAATTGTGTAAAAATAAACAGAAGATTCATTTTCCTTTGAATATAATATAATTCTTGGCTAGATGTACATGTTTTAAGTCGCGTTTGGCAGGGCCTGATTACCGCAGGGGCAAACGGGGCAGCTGCCCCGGGCCCCCATCTCAAGGGGGCCCCCAAATGACAAATTTTCGTATCCCAATGTTTATGTTCCTGCATATAAGAAAAAATGAAAAAAATAGAAAAAAAAAACTTTTTCATTTTCTTTATATAAGATCTATGATTTGTGGGATCTACAATCAGCTGATCAACCCTTGTACTTAAACTGGAGGTCAGGGTAGTTCCAAATTTTCCAGGATTCTACAGGAAATTTAGAGCAGCTATCTCCTTTATTTACATCTTTAATAGAAATTATTAAATTTGTGAGAGACAATTTTGATATGTATGAGAGTGAAGCTGTAAAAATTTCACCACAATCTGTTACCTATGAGGTTACAAGAAAAAAAGATGACTCCAAGAAGTAGATGTTTGGATGATACAAATAGTACTGAGGTTCACTTTGAACCAGGTGATAAATTTATAAAAACATGCCATTATGTACTTTGTGACTCCTTAATAAGCCATCTCTCAAACCGCAAACAGCCATATGATAAATTGACAAAAAAGTTTTCTGCTCTTATAAATTTGCATTCAAATGCTTCGCTACATGAAGATGCAAAATCTCTACAACAAAGCTATCCATCAGATTTAGAAGAAGAATTTTCTGATGAACTGAATCAATTTAGCTCATTTGTAAACAAAGATGATACTCTTCTCCAAAAGTTAAAGACATTACAAAACCCTCATTTATCTTCAGCATTTCCTAATGTAGAAACTGCTTTACGAATTTTTTTAACAATGCCTAATTGCTCAGGAGAAAGATCATTTTCTTTACTGAAAAGGTTAAAATCTCCCCTTCGATCCTATCTTCATCAGAAAAAGCTCTCGTGCTTAGCTATATTATCCTTAAATGGAGATGTTACTAATAAACTTGATTAAAACGATATAACAGATTCTTCTGCTGAATGCAAAATTAGAAAAAAACCTCTAAAAATAAAATAAGAAAGATGTTCAACACCATTACAAAGCTTAAAAAAAAACAAGTGAATTAAATTAACCAAATACATATAATATATTTTTGTAATTGAAAATACGTTGACGATTCCATAATTAATTTTAAGAAAATAAGACAATTATACAATATTGATATTGCATATATTTGCATGTGAAATGTATAAAATGGAATTTTCTGATATTTATATTTAACAATAAAAAATTTTCTGTGTATATATGGGGGATCTTTTTGGTATGTGTTTATCGAAGAGTTTTTTTGTAATTTTATCTTTAATTCCATAATTATCCATGTCGCATCTAACTCAATGCATCATAACAACAGGTGATTCATTTTAGTTGTGCATTAATTCTTAAAAAAATATTTTATGCTCCTTAAAACATTACATAAATGTTAAGATATTTACTTAAATTTTGCTCTTCTACTTGTTAAATGATAAAAATTTTTCTTTTTGCATTTTCAGTTCACAATCTTATAAGATGTTATTTAATTTGCATTTGTTTTAATCGACCTATTTTTACATAAAGTAATAATGAATTTTATTTACTGTCTTGTTACCTGGTGTAAAGAATAAAACGGCTGATTTTTAATATTTAAATTGGGGTCAGGTTGGGGAAAGTCGGGATAAAATCAAGCTTTTTTTTTTAAGAGAAGGTGCTAAAACAAAACAAATATATATATTTTTTAACTTTTGGTGCATTTTATATACATTGGATTCATATAGATTAAACATGATGCATATAAACATTCAATTTTCTTTGTTTTTTCTCAGTGATGCATTTAAAACCGCATATTTTGATACCATCACTTTACCCCATGGTGAAAGTAGTTCTAAAATTAGTGTATATTTAAATAAAAGTATGTAAATATTATTTTTGAGATAAAAATACATTGAAATAAATGTATCTTAATTATATTTAAAGGTACAAATGCACAAAAAATATTTTCACATATTATTTAATTAAAGAAATTATGTCCACAGCTATCAAAATTAGGTTCACTTAGTATGTTAATTTTTAAGAAATATTTTATGTTCCTTAACAACATATTACATAAATTTTAAGATATTTCCTTAAATTTTGCTCTAGTACTTGTTAAATGTTAAATTCACAAATAATTTTTTACATTTTCAGTTCATAACCTTGTAAAATGTTGTTTAATTTGTATTTGTTTTGATACACATTTTACATAAATAAAGTAATGGTAAATTTTATATACTGTCATATTACCTGGTGTAAAGAATAAAACGATTGATTTTTGATATTTAAATTATACTTTTTAATATAATATTTTTCTAAATAGAATATTTATCAGACAGTAATCAGTTTTTCTGTGTTAATACTGAAAATAGCTGACAAGTAAGTGAAGTATATGCGAGTTTGCAGGTGGAATTTCCAGGGCTTTTTTCTCCTTTTTATTTTGTGGAAAGTAAAGGTTATTTTTATGAAAAATAACATTTTATAACAAAAGTTGAAATCCAGTTATTCAAATTTGAACTAAGCATTTATTAACAAAAACTTTTTAAAATCCTTTTGCTGCAGCTTTCCTCTCTGGTGAACTTGTTTGTTTAAAAAATACACATTTTAAAACATCACAAAAAGTAAATTGTGAGTTTTTATGGAATATAATTCTATGAAAGCTCCTATTTTATTAAAAGGAATTTTGTGAAGAGGCCTGTTTTATTAAATAGAATTTTGTGAAGAGTCTCCAAATTTTGCCTGGATCAACCCTTGATTTGTAAACATTGGTAAATTCATTCGTGCTTTGGTAAAAGAAGACAAAATGCCTGAATAGTTTTTGGGTTTATTTATTGGTATCTAAAATCGTTTCTTGCAAATGACTAATGCATTAACGATGAAATTTTGTGTCTTATGTAGCATAATCTTATCTGATTGGGAAAAATTCAGCCCAATCCAACTAGTAAGAAGCCAAGATATCAAATCAGAATGTATAGTTTTAAATTTGTTCTATAATTTCAAAAATTATAATGTATAAAAACACTTTATATGTGTAATGGGTACTTTTCCATTAGCCGGGCGCCAGTTAAAGGGAAAAACTGGGAAATTTCATTAGTTGCCAGTGATAGCAGTTTTATAAGTGGCCACTTTCTTTATATTAGTGGGCACATTTTTATTCAAAAGTTCTAAACACTAAACTTTTATTAAAATTTCAATTAGTGTTAATCTAAAATTAAATAGCCCAAATAAAAAATGTGTTACAAACATATTTCAACCAGCAAAAGTAGAATCCTTGATGAAATGCAAAAAATGTTTACTCTTTCCTTGTAAGAAAGTGGCCCTGTAGCTGGTGGCTAGTGCTAATTTTGTCCCTTAACACCACTGATATATATACACATCTATACACATGTATTTATATGTATATACACATGTGTATATATATGTGTGTATATGTATGTATATCACTGGCGCTCCACTAATGGAAAAATACTGTGTAATGTTATCTTAGCAAAAATATTGCATATGAAAATTTTGGTAAAGGGGGGCCCCAAAAATTGAAGTCTGCCCCGGGCCCCAAAGGAGCTTAGTCGGGCCCTGGCGTTTGGAGGCTGCGTATAAGTGCTCCAATTTTACATTATATTAAATATATTTACATCATATATGTACAAGAGCGTCTTAACTGCTCAGAACATTTTGGAAACTGAAGGGAATGTTTTTAAGTTCTGTGCACACGCGCGTGATAACAGCTGTAGTTTTGAAGTAGGGACATCTGCAGTATTTCTCCACTTAGTTAGTTTCGACAGTCTCTGGTTTTGTTCACTGTTTTGCATCTGCGGTTGTCACTTAAAGTACTTATAGTTAATTGGGTTCTGGTTTTTAACATGTTCTTATTTCGATCATTCGCTGCACGTGGAGATTATTCACTGCATAAAAAAGGTTTCTCCGTCACTCCCCCGTAATCTCCTGTGTGGGGAATGGTTGAAGATTCAGTTTCTTACGGTGTTTCTCGTACACAGGTTTGGGAGTGGGCTTCGTGAGAGTGTCGGCTGTCATTTCTTCAGTGGGGCAGTATTGTAAATCAATTTTTCCTTCTTCTTTCATAAGTTTGATGTTGTGGAAACGTATGTCGATGTGTTTGGATCGCTTAGTATCTTTATCGTTTTCAGTCATTTTTATACAGGACATATTATCCTCAAAAATCGTGATGGGTAATTTTTGTGGAATGTTGAGATCGTTAAGCAAGTTTGTTATCCAAGTTAATTCTTGTGCTGCGTTGCTAGCTGAAACGTATTCAGCTTCGGCTGACGAAAGTGCAATGCAATTTTGCCTTTTTGTAATCCAGTAAATCGGCGATTTTCCTAGCATGAATAGATTTCCTGATGTTGATTTACGTGTTTTCAAGTCACCTGCCCAGTCTGCATCGGCGTATGCTGTTAGGATGGGCTTGCTGTTTGCGCTAAGATTTAAGTTCAAATTTTCTGTAGTTTTGAGGTATGAAATGATTCTTTTCACTGCTGTCCAGTCCTTTTGGCGTGGTGTTTCATTTCTACGACATAATATGTTGACTGCTGCGGATATGTCAGGACGCGTGATTGTTGATATGTAAAGTAATGTGCCTGTGGCTTGTCGATATTTCGTGTTATTAGGTAAAAGATTATCATCGTCTTCAAGTCTGTTGAATCCAGCAATCATTGGTGTGTAATGAGGTTTCATGTCGTTTAAATTCAGTTTTTTCACTAGTTCCTGTATTTTATTGTTTTGATTTAGGTAATATGTATCATTGATTTTATTAATGTTTATTCCTAGGTAATTATTCACTTCTCCTAAGTTTTTTAGTTCATATTCTTTCTTAAGTTGGTTTATTGTTTCTTCGATGTCACTGTCCTTTCCTGCTATCAGGATATCATCTACATAAATGATGATGTATATCGGATTTTCTTGATTTGATTTAAAGTACAGACATGGATCATTTTTGCTCTGTATGAAATTATTGTTTGTGAGTGTTTCCGATATTTTGGTGTACCAGGCCTTTGCTGCTTGCTTAAGACCGTAGATGGCTTTTTGAAGTTTACAAACTTTTCTTTCATCGCCGGGTTTAATATACCCGTCTGGTTGACTCATATAAACAGTTTCAGTTAATTCACCGTGCAAGAATGCTGTGGTAACGTCAATATGTTTCACGTTCAAACTTTTGTGCAATGCAGAGATGAGAAATGCACGTATTGTAGCGTGCGAAACTACAGGTGCGAAGGTTTGATCATAGTCAATCCCGAATCTTTGACTATATCCTTGTGCTACTAGACGCGCTTTATAGCTTTGAATATTTCCTAAATTGTCCTTTTTTAGTTTAAAAGTCCATTTTGAGCCGATAATTTTTGTTCCGGGTGGTGGATCTGTTAAAGTCCAAGTGTTATTTTTTCTTAGGCATTGGATTTCATTTTGTGTTGCTTTTATCCAATTTTGTTTATCATTAGGATTTTTCATTTTTTCGATATCTTCCCAATTTTCGGGAATGTTTTCAGATGAACTATTTATGAGACAAACATATCTGTCAGGAGGAACGACTCTATTTGTCCTATTAGACCTTCTTGGTTCAATTGGTTGCTGTTTGGGCACGGATGGTGTCTCTTCACTGTCAAGTTTTATTTCTAAGTGATTTTCATGTCTATCCGGTAATTGTGTATTGTCATCGGATGTTTTTGTGGTGATTTGTATCTCCTCAATGTTATCTGAGTGTACATTTTTATTCTCAAGAAATTTTACCGTTCTCGCTATTATAATTTGTTTTCCTTGTGTGTGAATTCTATAACCAGTCGATCGTGTATCATAACCTACGAACGTTCCGGTTTGAGCCCTGTTATCGAGTTTTCCTCAATTTACTTTATCGACGTAAAATAGCGCTTTACAACCGAATGTTCTTAAGTGTTTTAAATTCGGTTTAATTCCTTTCCATAATTCGTAAGGTGTTCTGTTGTTGTTTGCTTTAGTTGGGAGTCGGTTTTGTAAATATGTTGCAGTGTTTATGGCTTCACCCCAAAAATGTTTGCTTAATTTTGCTTGTGATAGCATACTTCTAGTCATATCTAATAAACTTTTATTTTTTCTCTCCGCAACTCCATTCTGGCTCGGATTATGCGGGACAGTCAATTGGTGTAAAATTCCGTTCTGTTTTAGGTATTCATCGATCTCTTGATTTACATACTCACGACCGTTATCCGATCTAATTTCCTTAGGTTTTTTACCGAACTGATTGTATATCATCGTTACGTACTCTTTTATCTTTTCAGCAACTTCGCTCTTTTTAGATAATAAATATATCGTAGTATATCGGGAATAGTCATCAATAAGAGTCATAAAATAAATTTTTCCGCCTAAAGTCGGTGTATCTAGAGGTCCACACACGTCACTGTGGATCAAATCCGCAATATTAGTAGCTCGATTTGTTGCTGATTTAGGATACGGCATGTTAGTTAATTTAGTTTCGATACAAGTTACGCATGTTTTATTTTGATGTTTACATTTTCCTATCTTTATTCCGTCCGCAATTTGATTTGTTATCATTGATTTAATCGCGTCATAATCTCTGTGACCTAGTCTGCGATGCCAGAGATCTATGCATTGTTTGCTGTCACAGTTATACGTTATGTTTACATAATTTTGTGGTTCTTCCACATCGTCTATTTCCTCAATAATGTATAAGTTTTTCTCATTTTTCGCCCTAATATATATTTCTTCATCAAAGATCAAATCGCATTTATTATCGTCGAAGATTAGTTTACACCCGTTTTTAGCGGCTTTACTAACCGAAATTAGGTTCGACTCTAAGTCTGGGACATAAAGCACTTCGCGTAATTTCGTTAGTTTTTCTTTTCCTTCGGGGGTTAATGTTTTTATAAAAACTTCTCCTGAACCTAACGCTGTCAGTTTATTACCATTCGCGATCGTTACTGAAGTTTTATTATAATCAATAAATTTACTAAATAGGCTTTTATCGTTACAAATGTGCGAGGTAGATCCTGAATCGAGAATCCAGTTATTTTTGCCTACTTTTTGAGTGATTAATGCTTTATCTTGCGTCTGATCATTTGCGTATTTTCTTTCGTTTGGAATTTTATTTTCTCTACGTGTTTCGGTATTTTCATAACATAATGAAGATGAGAAATTCTTTTTATTTTTGAATTGATTGTTACGAGGATTTCCGGATTGTACCGTGTTTCTGCTCTTGTAGTGCCAGCATTCGTAAGTCGAATGATTTTTCATTTTGCAGTTGTTACAATATTTTTGTTCTCTTCTATTTTCAGTGTGTGTATATCTCCTATTTGTTTTAAATGCTCTCTCATTGTTGTTATATCCGCTATGTGATTGTTCTGACATTTCATGTCTACGATTATATTCATCCGTTAATTTGTTTTTGATGAAATCAGGGGTGAGCTCATTTTCCGGTCTCGCCTCCAACGCAGTTATCAAAGTATTGTAACTGGGGGGAAGAGAACACAGAAATAGCGCGGAAATATGTGAATCGCTAATATTTTCTCCAATGGCATTAAGTTTATCTATAATTTGCAAGATATTAGTGATATGTGAAATCATGTTTGCACCCTCCGCTAATTTAGTACTGTATAGTTTCCGTAACAGGTAAAGCTTACTAGATAAATTGCTTCTCTCATGTATATTTTTCAGAGCTTCCCATGTTAATTTGGCAGTATCTAAGTTTTTTACATTTACGATTTGAGAATCATCGATGCTTAGGTTAATTAAAGCTCTAGTCTTGCGATCTTTTTTGTGCCATGCGGGATCGGGTGGAGCTGGTGGATCTTGTACTATAATATCGTCGAGTTCCTCTTTAATCAGGAACATCTGCATCTTGAACTTCCATGTACTATAATTTGTAGAATTGAGTTTTTCAATAAATTGAGTATTTTCTTTTATCGCATTCATTTTTTTCTTTTTTTAGTGTTCTTTTATTTATTATTATATTTTTAGAAATTTGTTAAATTATCGTTTTTGATACTGGGATAATATTCTTTTTTCAGAATCAGTCTTTCATAATCTTTGTTAGGGGAACCGTCGGTAGCGTAATAAATTTTCTTATTTTTATAAATAGTTAAATCAGTCTTCAAATTTAATATACATTTTCATCTTTTGATATGTTAAAGAAGTTTGTTCAGCTTACCTGAGATTTTCCTTTTTGCGCTGAATATACCCACAGTAGTAATCCAAAGTGTTGTAGCGATATTTATCTGATCCATTGATTCACTTATATTGGAAGAATAATAAATAGTATTAGTAGAAAATGACAATTGTGTAAAAATAAACAGAAGATTCATTTTCCTTTGAATATAATATAATTCTTGGCTAGATGTACATGTTTTAAGTCGCGTTTGGAGGCTGCGTATAAGTGCTCCAATTTTACATTATATTAAATATATTTACATCATATATGTACAAGAGCGTCTTAACTGCTCAGAACATTTTGGAAACTGAAGGGAATGTTTTTAAGTTCTGTGCACACGCGCGTGATAACAGCTGTAGTTTTGAAGTAGGGACATCTGCAGTATTTCTCCACTTAGTTAGTTTCGACAGTCTCTGGTTTTGTTCACTGTTTTGCATCTGCGGTTGTCACTTAAAGTACTTATAGTTAATTGGGTTCTGGTTTTTAACATGTTCTTATTTCGATCATTCGCTGCACGTGGAGATTATTCACTGCATAAAAAAGGTTTCTCCGTCACAGCATACTACTGGTTACTACTGTATGAGTCAAAACTTGTACATAAAAGGAACAGATTCGCATTTCTGATCAAGGACATTATCATCCTCTATGACAATGTCCTCTATGACAGTTTTGATTCAAGAAAAGCTGAAAGAAATGCTCTGAACAACATTTTGGAACACTTTGCTTACAGTTTAGACTTTTCACTCTGCAGCTATCACATATTTGGGCCACCATAAAAGACATCTGAGGGTCATCAGTCTGAGGACGGTGCAGTCGTGGAGGCATTTGTGTGCAGTGGTCTTGATAACCAACCCTCCTCTTTCTATAATAATCAAATAATAATAATAACAACTTATGGCGAGAATCTGTTTTGAAATTCAGAAGATGTCTGTCATATGAGATTAAAATAAATATATCAAATGTGTATGCAACTTTTGAAGACACGCATGCATTATTTGATAGATGAAATGCAGTAGAGTGCAGTTAAACAACAACAACAACAACAACAATAACAAAAGTCCTTCCGGCCTGTACCGGGAGGAAAAGGTAGCTTTCCTATATCTTCGTTTTAAAATTTTAGCTAATGTTACACGAAAACAGCAAGTTAAAATGAAAAGAAACGTTTACAAAAGATTCGTTAATACTGAATTTGAATAAGAAATTCGCCAAATTATTGAGCAATAGCCAAACTGGCTTCATTTATGAAGACTTATTTTGGTCGCCAAATTTGGCGATATTTCACCAAATTTGGCGCTAACGGATATGAATATATAGTTTTATGCTTATGATTGGGAAAATTATTACAACAATGAAAGAAAATAATTTGCGAGTAATCGCGTTAATGTGCTGTTTTGTTTCAAAATGTCAGCCACCCTAGAATTTCAAACTGCTCTATCTCAGCCATTTTTTAAGATAGAGGTAAACCAAAAAATGCTCTGGAATCCTTGTATCAAGGCCTAACACGTAATTAAAAAATAAATTTTAATTTTTAATTTTTTTGTATATTTATTTTAGTTTGAATTTTTTAAATGGCCGCCATCTTGAAACAAAATGGCGGACCAAGCTGGCCAACGAACTTGGTCGAGACATTGGTTAGCTTAATACACACAATTAGTTTAATCAAAATTGATTTATAAATACGAGCGTTATCGCATGACATAGGTCATATATATATATATATATATATATATATATATATATATATATATATATATATATATATATGGATATATCTATATATATAAATCAACATTTGAACGGAGGGTGGTTTTGGGGCCTGGGGGTCATGATCGGTGAAAATATATCGAAATTTTCCGGAACTGCTTTCCTCCGAACGGCTGCAATAGGTAGCTTTATACTTTTTTGTATTGAAAGCTACCTAAAAACTTCTTTTCGAATGATTAATAATAATCGAGATAAAATTCATCAATGTTTTAATAAAATTGAATGACATTTTATACGTTTGAAAAGTTTTACGACTACTGAGACTAAATTCCTGAATTTCGTGGTAAAAAAAGGATGGTCATAACAACAATCGCGATTATAAACTCGTGAATTTGAATGGTATTTCAAACATGGTATTTGCAAAATTAAAAAGAAATCATTGGCTGAATACACCACATGCAATTTAGGGTACCTTGTAAACGGATAGTGCAAAGAATATATGAAAAACATTTGTAAATATTCGCAGACAGGTTTTCCGGCATTTTTAGAACGTCTCTCATAAAAGATCTTTTCTTTGATGGCAGATTAGTATGAATCATAGCCTGATTTGGTTGATGACCGTCTCCTTTTGAATTTCTCGTTCGTGGAAAAGAATAGAGCCCAGGTCAAGAGTCGGCCCTCGCGTGATGCCTTTTTTTCCCTGAGTTTAACGCCTTTCTTGTTTACCTTCGAATTTGGGATGTTTTATTACTGCAGTGGTCTTTATTGCTAGTTTGTAGTTTTTGTCGTATTTTTGTCTACAGTTTTTCTTTCAGGCACCTCTTTCGAAGGGCAGTGCCTCCCTGAGGAAAATTTCGAGCAATATTACAATTAATAAATTACATACCATGGGCGCCGGCAAAGAGACCATTGGACCATTGTCCTTCCCTGAATTTCTAAATTTAATGAGCTAAAAATTTAATTTTATGAGAATTCTTTTTTAAGTTAATAAAATTTATACAAAATTAAATAAAATTATTAAACACCAAGTGAAAAAGAAACTAAGGATTTTTTGTTAGGCATCTCTTCCCATCTGAAGTCCCATGAAAGATCATTTTTAGTTCTATATTTCTTTTTGTGTTTATATTTTTAAATATTGTGTTAAATGGGGGGTTCAGGGAGAGGCAAGACTATTCTGATGAAAAGGAGAATAAACCATATTCAAGATTGGAGTAGCATAGTTGAGGTTTATTCGAACAGAACTAAAAATGTCCAGGACAGGACTCGAACCTGGGTACTTTGACTTTGCCTCGCTAATACTCTTCCTACTGAGCTACCTGGACGATACCTGGCTGACATAATTCACCCTTATTTGTTGGACATGGCTGCGAACTGCATTGCCAGTTTCATTGATCCGAGCTATAAGTATAGCATTTACATGATAAAAGTGTGTGATGACACAGAAACTCCAGTATGCCATGTAATTAAGTCATAATGAAGAGCAGGAATTTTGTTCAACTAGTTAAATCATATTCAAGATTGGAGTAGCCTAATTAATTTTTATTCCAACAGAGCGAAAAATGGCGAGGCCAGTATTTGAACCTGGGTACCCATAAAAAACTGTTGATTTTACAGTATAATACTGGCATCACATCTGCCAGTATTATACCGTAAAACTGTACACGGATACATGTAAAAATATTTTTTGAGAACCGCCTTTCTTTGAGAACCGCCTTCGAAAGAACTTTTGGAAAGTTCGAATATTATATATTACAAAAATTAAAATTCCGCGCTTGATTAAAATTATTCCATAAAATTTTCCCTTTCTAAACTCACTATACAACCCTAGTTTATTAAATTATTTCTTATCTTAAACTATATTCCATTTATTTAATTTATTTAAATTCCTTTCTATTTAAAATGCTTATTTTAATATTTTATTTTATTTCAAAATATTCTAAACAACGCTTTCGGTAATTATTTTTCTTCAAAAACGTTTTTTATTTCTCAATTTTTAAAAAGCCGAATTTACTCCATTTAAAGTTATCATTTTGTACCTTTTTCTTTTTCTTTTTTTTTTTTTAAATTTTTATTCCAAAGCTAAATTTGCACTCTTTTTTCGCAAGGACATACGAACGTCAATTTTCTGCTGTCATAAGAATATAGTTCATACCTGTTTCGGAACCGTGATTCACTGAACTACGCATCTGCAATGCGAATTTAATCTTGCGTACTTGGATTATTTAACCCTTTCGCGACGAACGTCTTTTACAGAATTTTTAATCTTTTACCACCGGTTTTTCAAAACAGAAATTTTCGCCTAATTGAATCGCAGAAATGCTAAGGTTTAATAAGGCAAAGCTAACAATAAAAAATAACTGGTGGGAATAATCGAGGATTCTGAGCATCTTATGCGTCACGTATACGTGTCGCTCGTCCCCAAGGGGTTAACGTGGAACATGAGCTGCGGAGCGCATAGATTTCTGTGATATTTGTTGTCTTCAAAATTATGTGCTGTCTGAGGCGAGAATCAAGAATATTCGAACGAGTATTATAACGTCATTTCTGCAATATAAACCAGTTTAGAAGTATACCATGATTAGCTGTTAGAATATTAGCGGTGAAAGAGTACACGATATCAAATATGAGTGTAGAGTGCTTTTCTCATTGTATTCTAGTCGAAGAAAACAATAAAATCTCTTCCATGATCGAAATTCGTTCTCCTTTTTGTGAAAAATCCGAATGGGTTACGACCAAAATCAATCGGTATCAACACGACGACTCAGAGTTGAAAAAAAAAAACAGGTTTTTTAGAAAAAAAAACAATAAAAACCAGGTTTTTTTGGTTTAAACCGTTTTTTTTTAAATTATATAAATAGCATTTTTAAGAAAAAGAGTATAGATTTTAGTAAGTCATGATGATTTTTTTATAATTAATAGTTAATAAATGTTAAACATTCAGATTAGTACTTAATTTTTTTTAATAATTAATTAATAAACACAAAAATTTATAATTAAATTACCTCATAAGTATAGATTTCTAAAGGAAAGTTTTATTGTTTGAAAAACTTAGCTATTATTTTATTGCTATACTTATATAAAACTTTTGGAAAATAATTAAAGAAATTATTATGAGTATTGATATAAAACATAATGAGGGGCAAAAAAAAAACAACATATTTTACTAAACCAACAAAAAATAAGCTAAAATAGAAAGTATTTTCATAAGCATAATTTGTATTCATAACCAAAAAATTATTTACAGTATCAATAATATCAACATCAACAAATGATAACAAGTCTCTTAATATATATATTTACTTTAAAAATCAAAAAATCATTTTTTTTCTAATTAAAAGGAAAAATACATATGCATTGACTTACCTGATTTATCTGTGAGTGTAACACTTATAGAAATTGAGACATAGACTTAAAAAAATCATTTATAATTTAAAAAATACTAACTTTATTTTTCTTGGTTAAACATATTTAGGAAAACAATTTCTTTATAAAAGCAACTCCATGCATTTAATTTTAAGTAAAAGCTTTAAATAAAAAGACAAGTTTTGAAGCCTTTTCCAATCCTAATTTATTTCGTATTTTTGATTGAACTAATCCAAATGTTGAAAATATTCTTTCAACATTTGCTGAGGAGGCTTTTGCTGTTATAAATAGTTTCAATTTCAGTAAAGACTTTGCTGTTAAATTTATTTACTTGAATTTGCTGACTCTTCCACCATTCATATGGGGTGACTTCTCTTACTATATTCTGCTCAAAAGAATGTTCTTCAAAAAGTGAAGATTTGGCGTTAAATTTTACAATCAGTGCAAGCATAGAGTTAGATGGATATTTTTGTTTTGCAAAATTTAATGCATCTTTTTTTTTTCCTTGCTCAGATAGTTCACTTTGATTGTACCGTGGATCAAGCATATATGCCAAAAAGTGTGCGGGTGTTAGAGCCATTTTATACCTGGATTCTAAAAGCTGCGATACTTCTTTATTGACCCTTTACTCTTTTAATATTTTTTGAAGTTCTTTCCAAATCTAAACTGCATTAGCAATGGAACAATTATTACTTTGGATATTATCCAAGGCAGTTGCATTAGGCTTTAACAGTTCAAACATATCGTCAACATTTCTTTTTAGATTTAGATTAGACACGAGTTTTTGAAGGTTTTTATCAATAACAAGTAAAGTGAGCCAATTTTTAAGGTAAACGTCTAAAGTATCTGAAAACGACATCTAGTATTAGAAGGAAGAACTAATTTGACAGCATTTTCATGCGATCTGTAACATGCATTTGCAAATTGAAAATCATACTAGCCAAGGATTTTTTATACCAGCCAGCTAGCAAGATGCAACAATCACATTGTTAAGACAGAATTAATGTCTAAAATATTTTTTTACAAAAATGCATTTTCATATTAATATTTCTGTAAAATTGTTACATACAATTAAAAAATATATGCAGGTGCAGTACAGAACTTAGTGCCATGTTTACATTCCAGCAAACTGAGAAAAATGCGAAATCTGGCCAATGATTTGAAAATTAGGAATGTTTATGGCAAATTTTTATACAATTCAATTTTTAATACACTGTTTGAAAACTTACTTGCCCAATTAGATAATTTACAAGCCACTGGCAGGTAATGTCATGTAATTCCCCACCCTTGGTTGGATTGATTAAAAATGTTTGTCACTTTACAAATTTCATCATTTTTTTTTTTTTTAAAAAGACTTGCTTCGCTTGTAGCTTGTGCATAACTTAGATTTTGCATTTTTCAATAATGTGTAAAATAAATGAAAACATTAGGGAAAATGAAAAAAAAACCAGGTTGAAAAATAAACCACTTGGTTTAAACCATGGTTTAAACTACGGTTTAAACCATCGTGGTTTAAACCAAACAACCCTGCGACGACTGCAATTAAACTTCAATTAATCTGTTGAAATTCATATTTTACCGAAATGAAGTTATGCGTATCAATTTATCGTAACATGCTTGCCTTGAAATTCGCATTCCAAACAATCATAGCTGAACTTCAAATGAAGAAAGTTTTTACAGTTAATGAAAGTATCCACTGATACAGGCATTGCGATGCTGCCTCAATGGAGGTTGTGAGGTCAACATTAAATGACGATAGCCTAAAAGGGTTAAAGAGTCCGCACACGACTCTGAAACGAGAAAATCAAAATAAACAGGAATCAACATGTAACCTAATTTTAAAACAATAGTTTAATACGCTGTCGAAATGCCGTGTAAAAAGTAATACTCCGAAATGTTTCTATTTTTGACCATACTTTAATAGTGGCCGAGTGAACTTGATTTACAACATATACAGATGTCGAAATGATTATTAATGAAGTGAAATGCGAAAGTGTGATGGTTGTATACTTGTATAAATACAATTGCGATGGATTATTTTTGTAATTTTATAACCCGTGTAATGTAAGGAAAATCTCATTTTGAAATGATGTTTGCATTAAGTGTTATGATAAAGAACATAAATAGTTTAAACGCGAATGAGTTCGTAGAGTATATTATCGTGCTGGTAGGCAAAGAGGATATTTATGAGCGATGGCATCTAAAACTATATTAAGAGGAAATTTTAACGTTAAAGTTTACTCTGATAAAAATACTTATAAAAATTGTCGATGGTAAAAAAAATTGATTATGAAACAAAAAAAGCTCGAATTTAATACCAGCTTTAATAGTGGGGCAGCGAGGGCCGGGACAAGAACTCCTGATTATCATATATATATATATATATATATATATATATATATATATATATATATATAATTAAAACTAAATAATATATGTATGTAGAATTAAAGGGAATCATAGTGATCAAGTAATAACTAAAACCTCTTTTTATTATTCCTATTTTTATCATTATTAGTTACTGTAAGAAATTATTCTTAGAATTATGCTAGGTATCGTGATTTCCTATCACAATATTAAATAAATTTTATATATTTAGCAATAATTTTGCTGTAGGACGATAAGAATTTAAATGAAAACATCGTCAGATTTTGCTAAATGCTTTTAGAGAAACAAATAAGTCAATTTACAATGGTCCTCCTCCAAAATCATTGGGGCTTAGGGCTCCCAAATGCATTAAGATAGCCCTGTCCACCACTGCAGCAACTCTATTTAGGTGCGATTGAAATCGTGTTAGAAGTATTGAAGTATCGAAGTATTGAAATCGTGAAAATTTTCGACTTCCACTTTTTGATGAATTTAAACGTTTTTAGGATGTCCTGTGAACACGATTTGGCTATTTTTTGAAAATGTATGTCTGTCTGTTAGTCTGTGTATGACACCAATTTTATGGCCGCTCTATCTCAAGAACTAATGCACGGAATTTAATCAAACTTAAGATTCTGTTAGACCGTGACACAAAATTGGTGTTTTGATTATGTTTCGATGTATGGCGCCGAACAAGTGGCATTGCTATACTGTATTTTTCACGATTTCCGTTACAGCTATATTTCAAAAAATAATTCACGGAATTTCATCAAACTGCATATTCTGTTAGACCTTGACATAAATAGATGTTGACTGAATTTTGACTTTAATCATTCACAAGGGGACTCTGCTAATCCTATGCTTGGGGAAAGATTTCTAATCGTATCCACATTCGGTTGATGCCATTTACTGAGCGTGTTTTACAGTATTAATAACTCCATTTTTGTAACTTTCATACACTTTTAACCACATTGTTGCCAGAATCACTTAATTTTGACGTTAACTTTTGGCTTTGAACCAGATTACGGAATATTTCCCCTGTGTTTTTGCGATGAATGTTATAATTGTATCTTATTTTCTACAGTGTAGAATTGTACCAAATCTTATATTGGAGTTTAATGAAAAAAAAAATATGTATATAATGATCTAATTTTAAATTTTAACACCCAACAGGGGACGCTGTTGTTCTATTCTGCTTTTAATTTACTGTTCGCTGTAATTCCGTGTTGTGTTCTAAGAAATGCACTATTCTTTATATTCATAATCGTTGATGATATTTTAAATTAACACATTAGAATGGAAAATTTTGTGATGACAACATCATACTAGTTATTTATATTTTCCTGAAAATTTCAGTTATTAAAGTTTGTTATCGGTCAGACAGCAAATCCCCATCTCTAATATTAAAATTTTTTCATCGAAAAATTAAAACTTTTACCTTTTTTTTCTGTATGCTCTTTTTGAAGGATGTTTCTTTCTGTTTTCTTTGATAAAATATTTCTAAAATATACATAGTTAGGATTATTTCAAGTGTTAAAATCTTATTTACAACTTCATCTTATTACAATCTTCACTTAGATTTTAACACTTAAAATATAAACTTAAGGCTGTTCTCGAATTCAAAGCGGTACTTTCAGACACATTTTTTGATTAATTTTTTTTCGGAAAGTCATGGAATGGGAGATGTTGTTATTCAAAAACTATGTAACGGAAAGACGTTTTCCCTTTTTTGATAAACGCAAAAGATCTTGCAGAAAATACTGTCAATATTGGCGTTTTGACCGTATTTTCGAACGTGACAGCGAGAGAAAGGAGGAAAACATGTCGTCAAAAAGCACGAATAGTTTATAACTCGATAAGTAATTTATGTATCAAAGAATGGAAAACTCGATTCCAAATTGCTTCAATAGTCAGGCTTGCTAATTGTATGCCTTTGCGTTTAAAAATGTGTCAGAAAGTTTCGCGTTGTTTGAGCAGGTCATTTGGTCATTTGAGCAGGTCATAAAATATATACCTTAAGTATATATTTTAGAAACATTTTGTCAAATAAAAAAGAAAGAAATATCCTTCAAGATGAGCATACAGAAAAGAGAAGGTAAAATTTTAAATTTTCAGAGGTGAAATTTAAAAACATGAATGCATTCCAAGCTAATAGGTTTAACATTAGAACGGATAATTTGCAGTCTGACTGATGATATGGAGCCTTAACATTGAGGTCTCTGAGAATTGAATAACGGTTTCAATTATTGTATAAATTCGATAGATTTTGAGCAAGGGCTAATTGCTCTCTGGTGGCCGTCATTCCGTCAGAATCATATCCCGAAAATCGGTTCAAAAGTCAACTTTGATGGCATTTTCTGACAAATGCCATCCTTTTAAAAAGGTGGTTCTCAGATGATCTGCTGAACAACGCAAAACTTTCTGACACAATTTCTGACTCCTTTTTAAGCACAAAGGCATAAAATTGGCAGACCTGACTGTTGAAGAGATTTCGAATCGAAATGAGTTTTCCATTTTTTGATAAATAAATTTCTTATCGCGTTATAAGCGATTCCTGTCACGTGATAACTCGTTTTTCTCCCGGAGCTGAAACATCGGGAATTCTGTTTAAAATGTCGACCTTGAAGTTGTTTTTTGAAAGATCTTCTGTTTTTACCAAAAAATGGAAAACGTGTTTCGGTTATAAAGTTTCTGAGTAACCAGACCTGCTCATGTCATGCCTTTGCGAACAAAAATGGATTAACAAATGTGTCTGAAAGCAGCCCTTTTGGATTTGAGAACAGCCTTAATGAAAAACGGGCAACAATGATTGATTTCTTGGAATTTCAATAACAGTACTTCTAAATTTTACTCATTTACCAATAGAGATCAGAAAATAGCAAGATTTAAGAAATCTTAGATATAAGAAGTCTTACTGCAAATCTCTGGTGAATACAGTGTGGTATTGTTATAATAACAAAACAATTTACGCAAAAATTAGTTGGAGTGCTGATGGCATGTTCCAATTAACACATGACAAAACCTTAAAAATTGTACTTGAAGGAACTTCATCGATTAAAGTAGGGTCATGGGCTTTGATGTCTCCAACTAAAGGAAAATCTCACATGACCATTTCCTTTAACTGTTCACACCAGTGGTTAAATAGTGAAAAGAATTAAAACAAAATTTACTCCGGTCACGAATCATTAGCAGTAGAAGTTCCAAAAATCAGTTCGAGGAAGTAAGTCATTGTTACTGCGTGTTTATTTATTTTTATTATTATTTTAGATTGTATTATTTACCTACAAATAATCGAATTGTTTATCACTTGGTAAGAGAGAATAAGTCGAAATATATTCACTTTTTACGTTCAATTTTTGATGTCTGTTTCTCCCGCCTTCACACTCTAATTGTTCAACAGTGAATAAAGAAATCGATTTGTTTTCTATTATAAAAAAAATGGGTCTGTATTTATTTATTTATTTGTTTATTCATTTACTGTGAATGCAACATTACATTTGCTAAGAATAATTAAACAAACAAACTTTAACTTTCATAATCATGCATCAAGCATAGATTCTGAAACACACTTCTCAGCACTATCAGGATATTGTTACAAAACTTCTTTTTTTACTTGCAATGAAAGGACGTATCTAAATAAACAAGTTACTAAACACACAACACAATTGAAAATCCATTTTCAGCAATTATTGTTCATTGACAGTAATTTATGCAAATTCTTTTGTGTAGTCCTGTATATGATCTATACAGTTTTATACACATCAGTATCATATAGTGAAACTAAAATTTTACTAAACTGAAAAACGCACAAAACAACTAAAAATTTTTTTTTCTGGAAATTCCCTTCAATAGCTAATAATACTAATACATTTTTATGTAACTGTGTATATGAATTTATTTTTATTTTATCCACTACAGCAAAATTTAGTTTGCAGCTGAAAAACGAGTAATACACATTAAAGCACATGTTCCGCAAATATCGTTCATACAAGTTAATACGAATTATTTTAGATAATCCTATATATGATCTATAGCAGAGCTATCCAACCTGGCGCCCGTGATCTGTACGGTTTTATACACATCACATAGTGAAACTAAAATTTTACTAAACTGGAAAACGCATAAAACAACTAAAAACGTTTTCCTGAAAATTTCCTTCTATAGATGATAATGCTTATATACACTTTTATGTAACTGTGTATATGAATTTATTTTTATTTTACCCACAACAGCAAAATTTAGTTCGCAGCTAAAAAACGAGTAACACATATTAAAGCACATGTTCCGCAAATACTATCCATACAAGTTAATACGAATTATTTTAGGTAACCCTGTATATGATCTACAGCAGAGCTGTCCAACCTGGCGCCCGCTATTCACCAGATAATTCTTACAGAAATATTTGCGTTATTCGATCTCCGCCCGCTATTCACCAGATAATTCTTACAGAAATATTTGCGTTACTCAATCTCCGCCCGCTATATTCACCAGAAAATTCTTACAGAAATATTTGTCTTATTTAATCGGAGGTATTCGGATATTGAATAATTTCTCAATATTTTGACTATCCTTAATCTATTTTGCTTTACTTTATTAATCCAAATTTATTATCACCTCATTTCTTAATTTTACATCTATCCTTTTTATTGTAATTGTTCCTTTATCTTGTAGTTAATACTACATCTTAAATTTCCCAACGGCTGGATTTAATACAATACACTCTACTTAAAATAGACTGGGCGTTAATTGCAACTCGGAAGCCCCTTAACCGACATCAACTGTTCTGTTCGGAGATTGAATAACGCAAATATTTCTGTAAGAATTTTTTAGTGAATAGCGGGCGCCAGATTGGACAGCCCTGATCTATAGAATTTATATATATCATACAACATACTAAAATTTAGTTATGCTTGAAAACACATAGCACAACTGATATTCATATAACCGATTTTTTTCAAGGTCCGGTTTAGTTTGCATAATTGAGACCATATTACTCACCGGGATGTAATTCATAGGAGTTCGTTGTGTTCTATTGGATTGTTTACGCTCTCTTTTGATCTAATATAACACTCTCTAGAACAACTAAATATGCTGAACGAAGAGTAAAGGATAAACATTACTGATTTTCGGAGAAAATAAGATGAATTAATGTCTTGTTTTTGTAAAATTACTTAGTTGTTTCATGCTCCATTACATTTATTTTTACAAATGCTGAAATGATATCCAATAACAGCTATTTTATTCTGACTTCAAGGTAAAAAATAATTTTCAGGCTGATTTCTTCTTAATTTATTAGCAGATTATAATACTTTAGAAGAAAGAACTCGAATTCTGAGAATCCCTTGAGGTTAAGACAGTCCATTTAACTTTTATTATTTGCATATTGGCAACAGTTTTAAATTCTTTTGAAAAAGATATATAAAAATCAAAACATCCTGTGTTCTCCGGGAAAAAAGTAAACATGAATGTTTCGCTTGAGTTGAGGAATGCGGATAGTGAGAAATTTTGAAATAGTTTATTTTACTTTATTTATTTTAGATATAGAATTCGATAATAGTTTACTGTGTTTTTACAACAGATAGAATTCTTCATTAAAAAAAAAAAAAAGACATTTGTGAAATATTTTTACGTTATTTGTTTTCTGAGAAATATAAAATAACTTCTAATGATATCCTTGTTTACCTTACACGTTGAAACAGGTGGGGCCAACGAGTCTGGAGCAGAAGGCCTCAACCTAGATAGAAGGTCCCATACGAGCCGAAATTTTCAGGCCCATGCTGTCCGACCCGGACCGATAATATTTTTTTAGTGGTTCACGGTCCAATCTGGCTCGAGCAAAAATGTATAAAATCAGGTCAAACTCAAAAAATAAATAATAGTATTAAAAAAATTAAATAACATTTTAACCAATATTTTCCTGCAATTAAAATTCTTTAAAAATAATGTTTTATACATACTTATGCAAAAGTTTAAAAATTTTTGGTTATATGTTCGCAAGGCATGTGGATACGAATCCACAACATTAATAATCGCTTAAGCAATCAAATAAAGACGCAATTAAAAAAAAAAGGAATTTAGAAAGGAAGAGAAAAATGTCATCCTGTTTTCTACAAAAACTTTGTGTGCTACATATATATAAAGTTTTTATACTTTCAAATGACTACAAATCTTTAAAAGCGTTACATAACCTATACGCAACGCGTGATTTTTTACTCTTGTTTCATTATATATGTTGTGTGTTGAAAAGGTATGCATACATTTGTTACAATAATAATAAAAAGCTATCTGTTATTTAAATGTTGATAAATTATTTAGCTTTACAGTTACGCTTCCTGAAAATAAAATTTATGTTCGCATGCGCGTCGTCACCTATTACTCTTTTTTTTTTTTTTTTTTTTGTCTACAGTTCAATTTACCAAGGCTATATTTCCATTATATTGTAATTATTCAAATATAATTTGACCCCAAGCAACAATTACCTAAAATCTACCTCACAGAAGGTTAAAAAAAAAAAAAAAGAGTGAAAATGAGGAACCAATGAAGGAAATAATTTTTTGGAGCATAATGCGGCTGATAATTTATTTTTCATTATCAATGAATATAACAAACATTTCATCACCTCCTTAATATATGTTTTGTTGCGAATGTTTAACAATGTGCAATTATCCACGCATAACGCATGGTTTTTTTATTTATATTTTATTTGATGTGTGTGTTTAGCAGGTGCATTTGATGCAGTAATGAAAAAAGGTATTCGGCAATTGAATACTGATAGATCTTTTAGCAATATATCCAACGTGTCTTGAAAACAGACATTTTCCATCCTTCCCGCGTTATACTCGTTACCTATTACTACTTAAATCATTTATTATTTTTCCACATTTCAATTTACCTAGCCATTATTACACCTTCATCTTATTCAAATATATTTTGACCCAGACAACAATTACTTAAGAACTACTTCACAAAAGTTTAAAAAAAAAAAAGAAGGAAATAATTTGAAGGAAAATATCTTTTTGGAACATAATACAGTCGATAATATATTTTCCATTAAATATAACATTTCGTCATATCGCTAATATAATGTTCAGTTGTGATGACGTCCTTTTCTTATAATTCAGACAACAACCCCCCTAAATGTTCCGCACGAAAAAACACCAATGTATGGGTGGTTATCGTTTGAGGAATATTTTAATAAACATATTATTATTATTATTATTATTATTATTATTATTATTATTATTTTAATCACAACGAAATTGTGTGTTCTATTTTAAAAGTGATTATTGATTGATTTTGTTAGTTTTCCTGCTGGCTAATACGCCAGTCTGCCAATCTTCACACAAACTTACGTTAAAATATTGGGATAATCATAAGGCTTTAATATGTTATTCATTCATGTGTAGATTTACATACTATTTCTTGCTAAAAATAGCATGTGTAGCATTTTTAGTTCTTTTATAGCAGACATGACAAAGTCACTTAGCGTCAAGGGGCAAATTAAGCATTATATATACAAGTTGCGGCCAGGGCCTGATTATCCAAAAAGCACGTAAAACACATGCTTCCCCTCTAAAATTTCAAAAGGCCCCAAAATGACTGTGAAGATGATTCTCTAATTCCCATTTATATTTTATTTTACATTGTATATTTATTTATTTATTTATTTATTTATTAATTTATTTCTATTTATTAATTTATTTATTATTATTATTATTATTATTATTACTTTTTTTTTTTTTTTTTTTTTTTAAAGAAAGTTTGCTTAATCCAAGAGGCAATCCATGCACTACTTCACGAAACATATTTAACAAGGAAATATGAATGTCATCAATAGGATGTTAATTAATCATATAGCATCTGTTAGAAACCACCCGGGAAATTGAGCACACAAGCTAATGTACAAAATATATTTGAAGCATATACAGGGAACATAAAGCTGTTTAATGAAATGTGTGTGACCTCGGTTAAGTTATTTCTGAGAAATAATATTAGTATCATCGGCGAGTTTTCATAAATGAAGGGGGGGGGGGTGATGGCGAGCTTTCCCTAAATTCAGAGGTTAATAATTAAAAAAAAATCAATTATTGCTATTACATATTTGTACAGTCGTAGAAAAAAAAAAGAGCACCCCCTTGCTAACTCTGCAGTAAATCATCGTACAAAAATATATCTACCAACCGATTAGTAATAACGGTTACTAATTAATGCTATACTAAAATTATGCTTCGGGGATCGTCTACATGTTGAAATTGTAATAAACTTTAAAATTTGCATTACTATCATCTAATTTTGACATCATATTTGGATTCGTCGGAAAATTTTACCTTCGGATAGCAAACAGGAAGTCACTCTAATAAGTAGTTTAGAAATTATGTAGATTTAAAGTTTGGAAATCCTACTCATAAATACACTGATGTCCAAAAATTAAGGGGCAGTGACCGGAAACTTTCGATTTCAGACATTTTGTCGATTATCTACTGAAATTCGTGACGAAATGCTCTTTGAATTCTGAGGATATAAAGAACATGTTTGACTTCATGTTTTTCAGTGAAGATTTTGTCCCGAGGACAATTAGAGGGGTAATAATAAATTGAATAATAAAATAGTATTTGCGTTCCTCAAGAAACAGAAAATGCTCAAAATGGCACGTCACTGTATAGCAAATGACTATGTAGGTCCTGTTCAACGTTTTTGTGCATTTGTGTAAGCATAGCACGTATATTCGTGAAGATGTTAACGTTTCTGCGAAAAATTCAAATATGTTTTGTTTATAGCATACAGAGTTTTTAATCGAATTTAACATCACTTTCCGAAAACTTGACAAAAAACAGTAGAAATAGTATATTGCAATTAAAAGATGAATATATTGAATGTTTGATGAGGTATGGGTATTTGTATGAAATACAGTTTAACTGCGCATGCGCGAACTGTACCAAATTTTTTTTTTTTTTTTTTTTTCATGATTTGGTAGTCAATCCTATAGAGCAATTTATATAAAAAGTCCATTCAAATATCGTAAAAATTCAGAAAGATAAAAGCGATATAGTGAGTTGCTTTCTGAAAGTAGCTGGATTATAAAGGATTTCCTCCTAATTTTTCAATCATTTAACTGTATCGCCGGTATCTTTCTGAGTTTTCACGATATTTGACTGGTCTTTTTATATGAGTTGCTCTATAGTATTGACTACCAAATCATAACAAAAAAATCTTTGCTGCAGTTCGCGCATGAGCAAGTAAAGTTTATTTCATACAAATACCCATATCGCATCGAATATTCAATATATTAATCTTTTAATTGTAGTATACTATTTCTACTGTCCTTTGTCAAGTTTTCGGAAAGTGGTGTTAAATTCGGTTGAAAATTCTGTATGCTAAACACAAAACAAAAAAAAAATTAAATTTTTCATGGAAGCCTTAACATCTTTACGAATATACGTACTATGCTTACACAAAAACGTTGAACAGGACTTACATAGTCACTTGCTACAGTGAAAAACCATTTTGAGCATTTTCTGTTACTTGGGTGATTTTATTATTAAAATATTATTTTATTATATTCAATGGTTGGAGTATCACAGTTGATATTTTTTTTCCAACAGAGTGAAAAATATTATTAGTTATATTATTTTATTAATAAAATTATTATTGCCCCCCCCCCCCCCCCTAATTGTCCTCGCAACTAAATCTTCGCTGAAAATTATGAAGTAAAACATGTTCTTTACATTCTGGAAGTTCAAGGAGAATTCGTAAAGAATTTCAGTTGATAATCGACAAAACGTCTAAAAGCGAAAGATTCCGGTCACTGCCTCTTAATTTTTGAACATCAGTGTACTTTTTAATCGTTGCAAAACAAATTGCAATACAGGTAGTTTTTAAAGCATAACTCAAAAACTACTTAGCGAAATGATTCTCTAATTTTGGATTCGCATATTTGAATCTTCTAGAAATCGATTTCTTTTAAAATTTTCATAGACTTACAAGAAATATTTGTTTCGAATATTATTTTCATAATTTAATGAAGCGCAGCTGGCCGAAGGTGAGCAAAGATTCTCATGTATCCACTGCAATTTGAAAATGAAATGAACACAGTTTTCGGCAATGGTTTGATCGATTAAAAAGACAGAGATAATAACGTAATTCTGATTTTTTGAAATTCGATCCATGGCCTGAGTAATTAAAGGTCAAAGTTCTAATGCAAATCGTATGGGCGATCCCGTGTCTCTGACATTTGCCATAAGTATTCATCGATCACAGCGATTTATTTACACGATATTTTCTTTCTTTTATACTTTGTGCTGTAGTGCCTTTGAATATTACATTCTTTGTAAACTAAAATAGGCAGGGCCATATTCTAAACATGTGCAAATGAGTATTAATTTTCGACTTATTTAATCGCAGGTAAAAAAGCCTAAAATTGCTGTTCTTTTTTTTTACTGGTAGAAGTTAGCATATGCTGCACTTGTTAAGAATAACACCCTGCCCACTGATGTTCTACATATCAAACATAAAATTTCCGATTTCTTTTGAATGTAAGAGAATTATAAATCGCTTTAAAAAAATTTGCGATATTCATCGTAAGTTAATCATATTTATTTCTACTGGTAGCTTTAACATAATTTTTATAAATCCTAAGATGTATGCTTGTATGGATATACTATTAGTAAAAATATAAGGACGAAAGTTCACGTAGGGTTCATTAACAATGACACGTATACTAACGTAAATAATGAAAATAATTATCTCTAATTTAAAATCCATGTGTTCTATTAAGTATGACCTAAGTCAAGAAAGAGCCTGGGTAATATTTTGATGTTTTGGTTTTAGTTTGGATATTTGGGTTTAGTATGAACGCTATCTCCGTAGTTAAGGCAGCACATCCACTTGTCTTGAAAACAGACATTTACCATATTCCCGTATACATTCGTAAAATATTATTACTTAAATAATTTATTCTTTTTTTAAAATTCTATTTACTGAGTCATTACCTCATATTCGTCTTACAGCGATAATTCAAATATATTTTGACCCAGACAATAATTACTGAAGAACTGCCTAACAGAGATAACAAAAAATTAATATTGAGAAAAACTCAAGGAAATACATTTCTTGGAAGTGGAACATTAATATATTTTCATCGAATATAATATTTCGTCACCTCTTTAATATATGTTTTGTTGGGAATGTTTTAGAAATGTACAGTAATCTATGCATAATGCATGATTTTTCCATTCCTGTGATGTCTTTATTTAGAAGGTGCATTTGATGTAGTAATAAAAAAAGAAATTTGGTGAACGAATAAACCTTTTAGTATTACTATATATACGGTCTTGAAAATAGACATTTTTTATCTTTCTATGTACACTCGTAACCTATTACTATTACAAACATTTATTCTTTTTCCACAATTCAATTTACTGAGCCGTTACTGCACATCAACCATATTCTACTCATTCAAATATATTTTGACCCAGACAACAATTACCTTACAGGGGGTAAAAAGAAAAAGGCGAAAATGAGGAACTAGTCAAGGAAATAAATTTCTTAGAATATTACGTAGCCGATAATTTATTTTCCATTGTCAATGAATATAACATTTCGTCACCTCGTTAATATATTGTGATGACGCCCTTCTCTGATAATTCAGTTCATGACCCCCCTAATAAAAGACGCACCCATTATGTTACGAGAGCATAAGGGAACATAAAAGATATATCTTTTTTTTTAGAGGAATGAATAAAATGCTAAGAGATTTGCCAACATTCAATTACTAGAAAGCTTTTTTTATTGTAGCAACAAATGTTACTTCTCAAAAATACAAAAAGATAAAAAAGAATGCATCCATTCTCGTGTCAGATCATGTAGCTGTTGTCAGCTGATCGTATTTAATATTTTATGAGCTTCGTGTTATTCTGGGAATTTTTTTTCTTGTTTGAATAGACTAGATCGATTAACTATACAAATAATAAATATCAGACTTTCGGGATAAAAGAGGAATATAAAAATATTGAATGCTTAGTCCTTTATATTTTGCGACTAATAAAATATTAATGAATTTGGGTAATTTGAATTTATTGGAAATGCTTTTCATTAAAAATAGATGCATTTTTAGATTTTATTTTGTAACCATAAAAAAAAATTTAAATCTTGCAGTAATTAAAATAAATCGATGCAATTTTTAAAGATATGAAAGAAAATTTTTAAAAAAATCTTAAGAGCTAAAAATATAATTAAACTAGTCGGATGGGCCAATCCCAAAACTTTCTTCTATCTCAAACAGGTTTCGCATACACTAAAAAGAATCAGCAACAATTTATATCAAATTCTAACTGAATCTAAAGTTTTTATTAAATTCCGTGCATTAGTTCTTGAGATATGACTATTGTTAAAATCGTGTAAATCCTGCAAAATGTAGCATAGCAGTGCCACCTGTTGGGATATTTAAACAAAAAATTATCAACAATAACTTATGTTAACGTCTAACTGAATCTGAAGTTTAATCAAAATCCGTGCATTAGTTCTTGAGATATAGTTATCGTGATAATAATGAAAAAAGTAGAATAGCAGCGCCACCTGTTAGGCTATTTACACCAAAACATAAAGAGCATCTATTCATGTCAAGGTCTAACAGAATCTGAAGATTGGTGAAATTTCGTGCATTAGTTCTTGATATATAGCTATCGTAAAATTCATGAAAAAGTGGTATAGCAGCGCCACCTGTTGGGATATCTACACCAAAACATAAGCAGCATCTATTTATATCAAGCTCTAACAGAATCGGAAGTTTTATGAAAGTACGCGCATTAGTTCTTGAGATAGAGCTATTGCGGAAATCGAGAAAAATGCAGCATAGCAGCGCCACATATTGGGCGATTTTCACCAAAAACTAATCAGCACCAATTTATATAAGGGACTAACTGAATATAAAGTTTCATTAAATTTCGTGCATTAGTTCTTGAGATAGAGCTCCCACAAAATTTTTGTCACATACAACAGACAGACAGACAGACTAACAGAGTCACAGACTCACAGACAGACATTTTCTAAAAACAGTGAAATCGTGTTCAGAACCTTCTAAAACGTAACCGGTGTTGAAAACCGTAAGTCGAAAATTTTCATGAATCCAGTACTTTCTTCTTGTAAAGATAGAAGAAAGTAAAAATATATTTCAATAAAGGTAATAATAATAGAAGTTGCATGCTTTCATTTACAGAAAGCGCTAAAGAATTAAAACTGCCTTGGTAAATGAAATTTTGCGGCAATTTTTTGAGAAATGCCTTCTGTTATATTTTACATGCATTCGTAGATAGCATTATCTAAAGGGAAAAAAAAAAAACCTTTTTTTCTTTAGATTTTAACAGTTATCTAAAGAAACATATAAGATTTCTTTCTTTCTTTTTTCTTTCTTTTTTTTCTCTTTTTTCTTTCTTTTTTTTCTCTTTTTTCTTTCTTTTTTTTCTCTTTTTTCTTTCTTTCTTTCTTTTTTTTTAAAGTACATTGAGAAAAATGACACTTCCAAATCTGAGTAAATCGATGTTTTAATTTTGTTATGAAACTTTTTGTTTCAAATAGGACGGCCCAATACTTTCAATTCTGAAATACCAGAAATACTCAGAATATTGAAACATGGACATACTCAAAACTGAGCACATAGAGGTCAGTTCATACTCATTTTTGAAACATGGACATACTCAAAAATGATTAGAATCGGTTCAAACTTATTTATGAAACACGGAAATACTCAAAAATGAGCACATAGAAGTCAGTTCATACTCATTTTTAAAACATGGACATACTCAAAAATGAGCACATGATGTTTTATTTTTGAGTGTAGGCATGTTTTTCAGAAATGAGTATATACATGTTTCAAACTTGAGTAATTTTGATTAGGAGCCATTCTGATTATGCGACATACTCAGATTTGAGTATTTTTTGCTCAGTTTTGAAAATGTCGTTTTTAGAGTGTAGAAGAGCTAAGTAGGGCAATTTTTGTAAATTTTTTAAACAATTATCTAAAGAAACGTATTAGTTTTTTTTTTTTTTTTTTTTTTTTTTTTTTTTAAGAAGAAGAAGAGCTAAGTATAGGGCAAATTTTATGTCATTTTATTATTTCAAAAACAAGTTTTTAAAAATTATTATTTAATAAAATGTAACTTTAAAATAATTCTGATCGTTTTCAAAATTTGTATGCATTTCTTTTTTAATATTATGTAGATATTTAATTAATCAACTTTTATTTTGTTCTAGATGCATCTGTTTGTTTGTTATGTCCCTACATCATTTTAGCTTTTAGAAAGAGAAAGGTAAATAAAGGTTAAAGAAATTATTGTACAAGAAAATTCTATTTATAATCATTTTTATAAACTTGAATGCTTGAATAATAAACGACTTTTCATTAAATCACATTTAGTGTTTATCATTTTCTCAAAAATAAATTTAAAAATCACATTTGCTTTCTTTTTTAAAAGTGATCGTTTAAGGCTACCTCAAATACATAGTGGCTACTTTCTGATACATTCCCGAAGCCAGTTTTATTCGTAAATGCATCAAATTTGGTCATAATAATAATAATAATAATAATAATAATAATAATAATAATATTTACTATTAGTATTATATTTATTATTATTTATATACTAAGACAAGTATTTTTCAGAAAAATGCTTTCAAAGTTAACGCTTTGACATCTAGGTATGACACTAAATGAAAAGTTATCATTGGAAAACAGTTCATTATAACTCAGCATACATTTCTCGAAAAAAGAAAATCGCTATTTGATTCCAAATAATTTTAGTAGTCATACATGCAAATTTCATACTTTTAGATATAAAACTGAACCCGTAATTCTTTGCATTGTTAGGTGGGAAAATTTAATTTTTTTTTCGGAACAGCCTAAAGCAAACAATACAATGAGACTCATCTTTAAATATAATTTTTTCCCAATCAACCCGACATCAACCAATCTATGTTCTTCATATATCAAAATGTTATATTTGCTCATGAATTTTGATTGGCCTCCTATTGGTTTACAAACAGCTTGACTAATTGAGAGTGTCATTTAAAAAAAAAAGTCATGAGAGGCTTCTTTCCCAATTAACATTTCTTCGTCGTGAACAGAAATCAATGTGAGAGTAAAAGTAATTTGTGATATATCATGTCATTATTTTTTCTTTACCACACATTTTTTTTTTCTTTTCTTTTACCATACATTGTTTACGTTTCGTTTATTTTTTCTCATGGGGAAAAAAAAAAGTAACTTTTTTTAATCTTTAAAAGGGAAAAAATGCGTTTTCTGTTACAACTCATGAATGTCACTATGCATTTTATATTTTACTAGATGACCCACCCGACGTTGCCCGGGCCCGTGATAATAAATTAAAACAAACCTAAAGTTTGTATGATTTTATATCTTTAACCCGTTTAGAGACAATTACGATAGCAAAGCCCAGTATCTGAGCAATTATCAGCTTTGTGATCACCAGAGCAACGAGCACATGCAAGTCTAAATTTACACTGATTCACCATGTGGACTAGCCACTGGCAATGGAAGCATCTAGTGAGAGCGAAGTATTTTCTAATCCGGCAGCGATTTACGCAGAAACATAAACTTTGTGACATAAGATTTGATGCGTCAACAGCCGGCAGCGGAATGACCAAATGGGATTTATACTCGTCGCTGCGGTCAGCCAGGACCTTAATAACCTTACAATTAGTGGGGGAGTTGATTTCATACCTCAGAGCTCTGGCGTAACGATCTTGTCAAGATATTCCTGCAGATTAACTTCGTCTCCAACAACATGCGAAGAGTGTACTTTTGGTACACCAAAGATTATGATCCGAGACGTCTTTGGTTGCTCTTCAACTACGGTTACAAATTGGGTGAGCACATCAGAAGAATGCAGTTTACTCTTGAAGATCATCCAGCCTTCTATGTCTGTGCAGTGAAATCGAATGTTACCCTTTTTAAAAGGTGAACTATCAACCACTTATGGAAGAGGGGTCATAGTGAGCATGTTAAGATTTTTTCGAATTTCTGCCAATGTTGATTCCGGATCCGTTGGACGAATTAATAAGGCTGGCAAAAAGGGCAATGTGTGTGGGTCTATGGCCTATGTATTGATGATTTTTCCAGTGATTCAGGAAGCCTTTTCTCCATTTTAATTGCCAAATCATCTAATTTCTTGCCTAGAACGGACTGAACCGCAGAAATAGGGACCTCCATTTTATTCAGTAACTGCTGTATGTGCTGAGGCTACATCTGTGCAATCAGTAAGTCTCGCTGCTTATAAATTTTTTTTGTAGTTAGGAATAATTTTCTAACTTCTGATTAAGGGAATGGATTTCTGTATTATGAATTACTTGAACTGACTCAAGTTTTCCAAGCAGATCACCATGTGTGCCATTGAGTTTCATCAGATCTTTTCTAACTGAATCTTTTCATTTGACAGTCACGCAAACTCCGGTTGAGATTCTTCTAACTTAAGTAATTTTTGAGATTCGATTTCTTCTTGTTGCTCATTGAAACTTTTCTCCAGTGATTTATATTCTTCTGTGATGTTATAAAATTTTTGCTTGAGTTCCGTCAGAACTTTTTCTTTTTGATTATTTTCTATAAGTATACATAGTTTTCTATAAGTTCGATCTGACTTCTGCCGCTATAAGAGGATCTCGGAATCAAGATCGCCTAGCTTCTGTCTTATGTCTTTGTAGATGAATTTTCGATTTTACGGCTTTTTGTACTGATTTGAGATTTTTGACATTGTCTTTGAGAGCTTTAATTTTCCTTATATTTGTGGTGTTTTCTTCTATGGAATTATTAAATTTTAATTTTAATGCTTGAATCTCTGCATTTAGAGATAATTCATCTGATTTGGTGTTCTCATACGTCTGTAGCTTTTGTTTTAGAGAATTGTTTTCTGATTCTTTATCTTTCTGTTCTAAATCGATATTATTGATTTTGTCCCTGAGTTCTATAATTTTTTCTCATTTTTTGCATTTTCTTCAATGGATTCTTTAAGTTTTAGTTTTAAAGATTACACTTCTGTTTTAAGAGCTAAATCTTCCATTGTGGCATTTACTAAAATGATTCATGAAGATCCTAACAATTGTTTTTCCTTTTCTTTGAGATTACTGGCAATTTGTTCGTACTTTGTTTTGAGAAAGATTCTATATTTAGAACCTTCATCAGCACTGTCCTTAGCACGACGCTTAAAATGAGTTGATAATTGACCATGAGTTTATAATGATATTTCAATAAAATTGCTCAACTGACATTTCATTCGCTGTATCTAAGCATGAGAGGATCACCCTTTTCTTTCAACTTCTGAAGATTGTGAGGAATTATCTGTGGAAAATTCTATTCGTATTGATCTGTTAATGAGGTATCAAGATTAGTAGTAGTTGGAGGCGTAGTTGATAAATAGTCTCCAAAATGACTTCGGAGCCGATGTGAATAAAAGGTCTACGAAATGGAATATTATCAAAGTGAGGAATTCGAGGAGTCTTAAAAGGACGTCAATGAGTCGTTGGTGATACAACTTCGATGAAACTCTCATCAATTGAAGGATTCGAGAATCCGAGCTAGGTGAAGTCGAAGAGCTAGGTGAAGTGCGACATCAAGCGGACTAAAAGAAAAGCCATCGTCTATACAGCTTTCTTGTCAGTCTGAAAGACGTTCTTTTTCTTTTTTCTTTTCTTACTGAAAGGCCATCGTAACGTAAGTTACGACGTCTATGATTGGATTTAGCAGGAACGAATAGTTTCCTTCGGGATATACTTGAATCAGTGATGAGTGTTTTTCTTTGAGACATATTATCAAAATATATCAAAGAAGATTATATTCTGTAATATTGTGCTGACGATTATGCTCTAGCGGAGGATAATTAAAATATAAGCTGAGGAAAAACATCAGAAGAGGGCATAATAATTTCAATCAATAGGAGCAATAATGATATCAAGAAGACTGACCTGCACGTGAGCACCAGGGACCCATATCGAAGAAGAAAATGATGATAAGCGAACCCGAGGGAATAAAATAACAAAAACCAGTGGACGTATCCACCTAAAATGTCTAAAAGTATAGTGTGGCATCTAAAATGGGGCAAAACAAATAAATAAAAAGAGTATTATTCAGAATAGGGGAAAAAGTTGGTTCTGAATGGCTAAATCAAGTATCAGAAAAAGCCCACGTCAAGCTTATCAAGGGAGACGCGAGCAGTCCCGAACAAACCACAAGCACCACAGACACACACTATTTGATTCATGGAAGAAAACTTTTGGTGTAATAAGTGTTAAGCAATACTTTACTTTACGAATCAGTATACTACATTTGAATGAATTGCACTAGCTTAAAATTTCAATTTGAGAAAGAGCACTGTTAGACATTGAGGAAAATTTCATGATGTGAAAAAGGTTAAGTAATACTTAGAATACCAAGCGAATCATAAGTTAGAATGGGGAAACGATATTGTTTTAATCAGAAGGACAAAGACACTGTTTGAATCATAAAATCCAACAATTCAGGAACATGGGGGAAACGTGCTATGCGCCTCACTTTACACTATTAGAATGAATTACTCGAAAGAGCTAGGTTACCATGAAGTACGACATCAAGCGGACTAGAAGAGAAGCCATCGTCTATACAGTTTTTTTTTTGTAAATCTGAAAGGACATTTAATAGTAGTAGCAAATACAACATTCAATATCAGTAGGAGAAAGGGCTTTTTTTTTTTTTAATCATGAGGGAAATTTTTGGCAGGAAAAGGATTAAGTTTCAGTTAAATTACAACATATTAAACAGTAATCATAATAGCGAAAAATAATATAATGACATTGTTTTAATCAGAAGAGCATTGTTTCTTTCAAGCAGAAAATAAAAATAGTAAAAGGATTATTAATTCATCAAATCAGTAATTACAAAAGTAGAAAAAGCACTAAATAATAGGGAGTAACAATTTGGAAGAGCACTGTTTGATTCATACAAGAAATTTTTTTGACAGGTATGTATTGGGGTATAGATTACGGATGAGCATTGTTAGGTTCATATAAATAGTATGATAGTTAGCAAAATGACTAAAGGAACACCGTTTGGTCCATTTAAGAAAATTTTTGTCAGATGGGGAGGGGGGTTAAAATAAAAATCAATTAAATAATTTTCGTAAGACAAGAAGTAAACAGTTTATAAGTGATGGATTTATAACCATCTCAGATATCATTAACTGATTTCAAAACAGGAAGCAGTTCAAGGACATAAACATTTGAGCACGCAAATAAATACATTAAGTGACAATAAATCATTCTATAATGAACAGACTTTTCTATTTTAGACAAATCATCCTACTCAAGATAAACAATGATATTAATATGTGAAATATGTTCGCGAAATTAGTTTTAATATCAACCCACGCATGCTGCAGCTGTCTGACGTCATCAAAAGAACACTGATTCAAAAAAACTCTTTTTTATTATTAAGTGAGTTGCCCTTTTTATCTCAATAGAGAAAGATGTAATAATTTTAATCTGTTGCTGCAAAAGGCAGCTGTATGTAAAATGTTACTTGAAATTATTAAGTCAAAATTTTAATATAATTATCTATAACAAAAGTGATCAGTGTCAGGTGTGGACTCAATATAAATAATATAATTCATTAACAAACATTTATGTTTTCAACACTTTAGCTCGGTAACTAATGGATTAACGCAGTTAAAAATGTGCACCAACCAGAAGCACGAGGAATACTGATGCTGAAGAAAGATAAAGGTAAGAAATTACCTATATTATTATATTAATTGTGTTTTCATGGCCAGAATTATTATTTATTTATCTAAGTATCAGCGCGCGTAACCTACAGCGTAGAGCAGAGGCGGCTTTTTTGCCAACAGTCGATTACGAGACTGAGAAAGTCTCATATTTTAGTAGATAAATAATATTTGTGAAAAAAAAAAAAAAAACTACTGGCCATACATGCGTGCACATTAAAATGAAATTGAAAATTATTGAAAATATAGTTAATTATTTGATGATGAAATAAATATTGTGCATTTTTTGTTGATATATATGAAATGTTAAACAATTGAAGAAAACTAGATATATATAAGAAGTTTTATATAAAATAATAAAAGAGCAATTCCTCTTTAATAACAAAACTTAAATAACTAGTAAAATGGCCGCATCACGTGAGATACAGCTTGTAGAAAAACTTAACGCAAGTAATTACAGCAATTGGAAATTTAAAACTGAAATGTTACTGATTAGAGAAGATTTATTCAACGTAATAACCGAAGATAGGCCCACGCCAGTCACAACTGATTGGGAAAAGAAAGACAGGAAGGCAAGAGCCATAATTAACCTATCAATTGACGATTCACAAATTGTTCATGTTAAGGGGCTTAACACAGCTAGAGACACTTGGAACGCGCTTAAAACCATACACGAACGGGCGAACCTCTCTAGTAAATTATTTTTGTTAAGAAAGCTCTATGGAGCCAAGCTCCAAGAAAACGGAAACTTAATCAAACACATAACATACATTCTAGAATTAATTGACAAACTTTCAGCGATCGGGGAAACAATTAGCGACTCCCATCTTTCAGCTTTATTGCTGTGTTTGCTACCCCCTAGTTATAATACGTTAATTACTGCCCTTGAATCGCGAAATGAGGACGAGCTCACACCACAATTTATTAGAAGTAAATTAACAGATGAGTACAACAGAAGGCTTGAAAACACAGACCAGGGTGAAAATTCATCAAAAGCGTTTAAAACGCAGAAAAGATTTCCTAATGATAACTTTAAAAAAGATAAACAGTGCACGTATTGCAAATTGAAAAATCACACGTACAGAGAATGTTGGCATTTGAAAAATCGAAACAATCACCCAAATACACAAAAACAACAAGCATACAAAAATAAATATTACTCATCATCGTTGTGTTATCAACAATCGGATAACCAGATAGGAAACACTGACCGCGAATCAGTAAACACGAGAAATTATAGAACGGAAACAAAACCAGATAAAGGCAGCGACGCAGCCTTTCTAATAGACAAAGCAGGAAAACAAACCTGGATTATCGATTCTGGTTCATCTTCACATATCCTAAACAATAAAAATGAGTTTACTAAGTTAAATGACACAGAAAAAACAGCCGTCATAATTGCCAACGGAAAAACTCTAAACTCGTTAGGTACCGGAGAAACTACATTCACGACAAAAACATCCGATGGAGGCATAAATAAAATTACGTTAAAAGAAGTGTTATATGTACCGGAGCTAGAATCTAATTTAATTTCAGTTAGTAAAGCCACAAAGAATGGATATAAATTATTATTTGATAAAGATAAATGCACGCTGTCACGAAATGGGAAAATCTATTTGGAGGCAAAAATGAAAAATAACCTATACGAAGTTGAATTATTAGAAAGTGCAGATAGGAATATAGTAAATATGGCACATGAATGCAAAAGTAAAGACTGCCTGGAACTTTGGCACAAACGCCTAGGGCATAGAAATTATAATTCCATAAAGGAAATGGTTAAAGACGACTTAGCCTATGGCATAAAATTAAATAATTGCAATCATGGAACAACATGCGAAACATGCATACAAACAAAAACAAGCGATGCTCCCTATCCCAAAACAGTGTATAGAAACAAAACAGGTAGAGTACTCGATCTAGTGCACACGGACGTATGCACAGCGATAGGAACCCCCACAATAGGTGGTAAAACAATGTTCGTAACTTTCATTGACGACTACTCTAGATTTACCGTAATATACTTATTAAAACATAAAGATGAAGTACAGGATAAACTAATCGACTATATAGCTATGGTTCGAAACCAGTTCGGGATATATCCGAAAGCAATAAGATCCGATAACGGGGGAGAGTACATAAATAGAGGGATAGAGGATTACTTAAGAAAAAGGGGCATTAAACATCAATTAACAGTGCCGTATTGTCCGAGCCAAAATGGCATTGCAGAAAGGAAAAATAGGTCGCTATTAGACATGACTAGAAGCCTACTGAGAGAAGCAGATCTGCCACAAAGATTTTGGGGAGAAGCAATTAACACCGCGAATCATTTACAAAATCGCTTACCAACAAAATCGACAAATAAAACCCCATTTGAGCTATGGTTTAATCGCAAACCGAGTTTACACTATTTGCGAACGTTCGGGTGCAAAGCTTACGTATACGTGAATAAACAACATCGAGGAAAATTGGACGACAGGGCTCAGGAAGGGATTTTTGTAGGATACGATAACAACTCAAAGGGATATCGCATATACACAAAACAAAATAAAATTGTAATTGGCAGAACAGTGAAATTCATGGAAAATAGTAAAATTAACCTAAAAGAAAGCAAAGAGACAGAAAACTCATATGACGACAAAAATTACATTGAAACAGAGCTAAACAACACAACCGAAGAACCAACCGCGTCCAACCAACCGACCAATGAACCAAGAAGATCCGAAAGAATGAACAGGGGGGTACCACCAGACAGATATGTCTGTTATGTAAAAAATAATGATACAATAGAACCTAGTAGTTGGAATGAAATACTGGAAATAAATAATCCCAGAGAAAAAGAAAATTGGCTTAAAGCCACACAAGCGGAAATAAATTCGTTGAGAAAACACAATACATGGGAATTAGTGGATCCTCCACCTAACAAAAAGGTTATAGGTTGCAAATGGACATTCAAAAAGAAATTAGACAGTCACGGAAACACTCAAAAGTACAAAGCACGTTTGGTAGCCAAAGGGTTTAGCCAAAAATACGGGGAAAACTATGACGAGACTTTCGCCCCAGTAGTGTCACAAACAACTGTGCGAACTTTTTTGGCAGCAGCCGCATATAAGAAGTTGAACGTGAGACACATAGACATAGACACAGCTTTTCTATACGGTGAGTTAGAAGATGAAGTCTATATGAAACAACCGGAGGGTTACATTGAGAAAAATAAAGAAAACAAAGTCTGCAAATTGAAAAAATCCATCTATGGACTAAAGCAGGCAGCGAGAACTTGGAATAAAAGAATAGAACAATCTTTAAAAAAATTGAATTTCCAACAAAGCACAGCGGACTCATGCCTATACACACGAAAAGAAAACAACATCACAACGTATATAATAATTTACGTAGATGACTTATTAATAGGCGGTGAAAACGAATCAATTGAAACAATAATAAAAGCTTTAAAGCAAGAATATGAATTAAAAGACCTTGGGGAAGTATCCCACTATTTAGGCATGGAAATAAGAAAAACCCAAACTGGATACAAATTAAATCAAAGGTTAAAAATAGAAGAACTCGCAAAAAAAATTCAATTTAGAAAACGCAAAACCAATAAGCACTCCCATGGATGCCGGTTTTCACAAATTAGAGGACGACGAAAACTTAATGCCTAACAACACAAAATTCAGACAAGCAATAGGATCATTGTTATATATAGGAACCACTACACGTCCAGATATAGCAGTCGCCGTTAACATCCTCAGCAGAAGATGTGAAACTCCACGTTTTAAAGATTGGAACGCTGCGAAACGCATAATTAGTTATCTAAACATCACAAAAAACCTGAACCTCACATTGAATACAAATCAAGAACCACAACTCATCGGTTTTTCTGACGCTGATTGGGCAGGAGACACAAAAACCAGAAGATCGACTACTGGAAACCTTTTCATGCTGGGAAATAGTCCGATACAATGGTACTCAAAAAGGCAAAATTGCATTGCCTACTCATCGGCAGAAGCTGAATTCGTTGCTGCAGCTAGTGCAGGACAGGAAATTGCATGGATTATAAAACTATTAGCAGACCTGGACTTACAGCAAAATTTACCAGTAAAACTGTACGAAGACAACCAGAGTTGCATCAAGATGGTGGAGAACGAAAAATTCTCAAAGCGAACCAAACATATCGACGTTCGCTATCACGCGATAAAAGAAATGAAAGAAGACGGTATACTAGACCTTCGTTACTGCCCAACACAAGACATGACAGCAGACGCCCTGACCAAGCCACTGGGCAAACCACAGTTTGTGAAACATCGAGAATCTATGCAACTATTACATGATGCATCCGAGATGGTTAAGGAAGGGTGATGGATTTATAACCATCTCAGATATCATTAACTGATTTCAAAACAGGAAGCAGTTCAAGGACATAAACATTTGAGCACGCAAATAAATACATTAAGTGACAATAAATCATTCTATAATGAACAGACTTTTCTATTTTAGACAAATCATCCTACTCAAGATAAACAATGATATTAATATGTGAAATATGTTCGCGAAATTAGTTTTAATATCAACCCACGCATGCTGCAGCTGTCTGACGTCATCAAAAGAACACTGATTCAAAAAAACTCTTTTTTATTATTAAGTGAGTTGCCCTTTTTATCTCAATAGAGAAAGATGTAATAATTTTAATCTGTTGCTGCAAAAGGCAGCTGTATGTAAAATGTTACTTGAAATTATTAAGTCAAAATTTTAATATAATTATCTATAACAAAAGTGATCAGTGTCAGGTGTGGACTCAATATAAATAATATAATTCATTAACAAACATTTATGTTTTCAACACTTTAGCTCGGTAACTAATGGATTAACGCAGTTAAAAATGTGCACCAACCAGAAGCACGAGGAATACTGATGCTGAAGAAAGATAAAGGTAAGAAATTACCTATATTATTATATTAATTGTGTTTTCATGGCCAGAATTATTATTTATTTATCTAAGTATCAGCGCGCGTAACCTACAGCGTAGAGCAGAGGCGGCTTTTTTGCCAACAATAAGTACAATGCAGTAATTTTCAATTAATACTGTTAAAGTTATAACTATAATAATATTAAGGGCAAATTGCAGCAGAAGAAGGATTAAGCTTAGCGGTTTAGACTAAGACAGCAATTAATTTCATGTATAAATTACGTAGTAAACATATAATAATGATTAAAAATCAGTGACAAAAACTAGCTCGATCCCAAACAAACTATGACATCTGTATATTCATAAAATATAAGAATTTCTGAGAAAAAATAATATGTCACGTAAGTTATAAGCCATATATGTTGTAAGTTAGTTAAATATTAAATGAGGTCGTAAATATCTACAAATAGCACGTAGAAATTTAAGTCAAAATGTAAATATTTACAGACCGAAGCATAACCCGGATACAGGGCCTAGAATAGTTGCAAACAAAAGAATTATTTTTGAAGAACAAAGAAGTTCTTTATAGTAATAAAGTAAGTCAGAAAAAAATAAATAACTCATATAATTTCGGAGATAATGATCTGAAATTTTTAATACAAGGATAAAATAATATTTTTAACCTTCTCACTGCCCATTTCTTACAAATTCTAAATTTTACTAAATATTTTACTAGATTACTTAACACACACACACACACACATGAGGGGTGGAGATAAATAGTGAGCCTCTACATAGATCAACTTAGGTACAAAAACTATACACATGTATAAGAGTCACATGCATGAGTATTTGATACCCAAGTGTAAATTTGCTCTAAAATTTGATTGTCTTACTACTTTGTAGTTGACCACTCTTTCGCATCCATCGTCCAGGATCAGGCGACGGCTCGGATTTCTACGTCTGAAAATTATCCAAGACGTATCTTGTCGCATTGGTTTGTCGACAGATCATAAGATAGTTCAATGCCCACTCGAGCAAAATAATCATTAGGCTTTTTTTTTTTTTTTTTTTTTGCTCAATTGTATTCTTTCTTTGCTACTTGTCATAAAACTCTACAGTCATCAAACTAAAAATGCAGTCTAATGCCTCATCACCAGAGCCAAAATTGCATATATAAGGATATGCACACGTGCTCTGCAGCTAAGTTAATCGTATTTAAAGCATAAAATAAATGTATTTTTAGAATACGTCTGTTAGCATCTATATGCACAAGTGTCTCGTCTCGTCTCTCTCTCTATTTTAGCGCTGCATTTCAATTAAAACCTTTTGAAACAAGGCGAGAAAACTGCCATTTGTTGACCGTTGAACTTAATTCCTAACTTGATGCTATGTGCTACTGCTCTTCTTTTTCTTCTATAAGTATGAGCTGCTAAATTTTATTATTTCTCTTTCTCCACCCTGTTTTAAATAACGTGCAATAAAGCTTTCAAAGATATTGTGTTTACAGGAGTAGTGAAGAGCAATATTCTGGCGCCGATGAAAATAAAATAAATTCTCCTATACTATTATTTGACACAGAGAAATACTTTGAAATACAAAATACTAGTAACAAATTAATTATATATAACACAAATTAGTACATCTGTATATTACTCATGAGTCTTAATATTATACATCAAAAATGTATTTTCTATCTGCATTCTATGCAGAATTATACCTTTTGAACTCATGATTATGCTAAGTTTTCGCTGTCAGCAATGATGTGTAGAGAAACGCTGAAAGTTCGGGTTCTCTCCATCAACAGTAATAATTAATTAAGTTTTAACTGTAATGTTTGATTATTTTAACAATTTCTAAAATCCGTTCATATCTCTTTTGTTAATATCAGGTAGATAATTGATTGATCAACTGTTATTTTTGTTCCAGATGCATCTGGTTTTTAGAACGTCCCGCTTCTATATCAGTTTGGCATCAAGGAAAAAAAAAAAAAAAAGGTGATACGTTTAACAAGTGAATCGGTGATTGTTCAGGGGCACTAAGTCCTTGTTTTGAAATTTCCCAAGTCATGGACATAGTGCCTTTCAACATTTAACTTTTAAATTCCTCTCTCCCAAGTATACATAGACTTGGACTGAGTTCCTTTCTTCACGAAACGATCAATAGACATGAAAAACATTAACCACTTTAAAATGAGAAATGTCAAAATGTGGACTTGGTTCCTTTCAACCGATTCAGCTCTATTTAATTTTTAAATTCTGTTAATGTTTATTTTTACAGGGTGTCCTAAAATGAACTGACTGATTTTAAAATTCAATAGCTTCCAAATGGTGACAGATATTTAAAAAATTCTTCCAAGAGAGTAATGTAGGATGTCAGGAGTTTTTTCACTGCGATTCCTGATTTTAGTTCAAACTATCAGCAATAGATGGCGCTGCAATCCAGACAAAAACAGAAATCACCAAGTATTGATCTGACGGAAGGAGGTTCAATACATGGAGTGCGTCTCATTCACCAATAAAATCTTATTCAGAATGGGGCCCTAAGAACAAGATTGTATTAGCAAATGAGACCCACGTTATGTGGGTTATTATCCTTCCCATCAATGCTGGATGATTTTAGATTTGGCCTGGATTGCATTCCTACCGCTCGAAGCGCCATCTATTGCAGGTAATTCGTTCTAAAATCAGGAATAACAGTAAAAAAAAATCTCCTGCCATCTCTCATTACTCTCCTGCAAGATTTTTTTTTTAATATCTGCCACCGTTTGGAAGTTATTGAATTTTAAAATTAGTCAGTCAATTTTAGAGCACCCGGTATATGCTTGAATACTTGTTTATAATAAATGTCTTCTCACGAAATTATATTTTAGTTTTATCATTTTCTTAAAAACAATCCCTAAAATCAATTTCCCCCCTTTCTCCAAAGTCAAAGTAAACAACATGATTCTTTGTTCAAAATAAATACACGACATCAACTAATGTGTGTTCTCCGTAAATCAGAATATTTGACACGGTGATAAATTTTGATTGGCCTCCTATTGGCTTAGAAACAGCTTGACTAATTGACAGTCTCATTTGAAAAAATACATCGTGAAAGACTTCTTTCTCAATTAATATTTTCTCACCATGAACTGATATCAATGTAGGAGCAAAAGTAATTCTTGATAAATCATGCCATATTTTTTTTTCTCTTTCTTTTTACCACGTTTATTTTTTTTTCTTTTCTTTTTTCCTATCCTTTTTTTACAGAGAAAAAAAATAAAAACAAGAGTACCTTTGCTGTATCTTTTCAATGAGGAAAAAACACATTTCTTGTTGTAACTTATGTGAATGTCACTATGCATTTTATTTTTTATTACCTCTTTGATAAAAACAGATATAAAAATGTGCGATTTGTTTATTTTTGTGCAAATACTGAAGAGCATGCAGATATATTAAAAAGCGAAGAAATTTTACGTGCTGCAGATTAAATATCTTATCTATTATCGCCTCATTTTAATAGACAATGTTTTTAATATTCTATATCTGAAATAATTGATACTAATAGTAACAATTATTATTATTATGTAAGAAAGAAAATCATGAAAGATTTTTACAATGGAATAATTCAAAATTTTTATTTATAAACTATCACAAAAAGTGTACTTACGTGTATGTGTGTAGTGAACAGAATGAAAATTAAAAAGAAGAAGGTTAGATAATACCATAATTTCCGGCGTATAAATCACGGCTCAAATAGCGACCAAAAATTTTACGACTGGTACACGACCAGAAATTTACTAAATAAAATTTAACTTATTTCTACTTGGTAGTTATTTCACTTTATTTTTCAAATAAAATGTCTGGTTTGAAGCAGACTTATTTTAGCCGCGGCTTATACGCCGGAAATTAGGTAATAAAAGGAACAAACTGATCGCACGGATTGAGGCAATTTCAACAAGATTACTCAGAAAAAAATATACAATGTTTGGACATGTCCTAGCACTGGCATATTTTAATAAAAACTATTAAACATAGAAATTTCCCGAAAAAGTTTCAGAATGTCAATGTTAACAAATGCATAAAGTATTGAACGTAGAAAAAGTCTTGACCTGATATTTTAACCCACATTTTACCATTGTTCTTTATACAACTTATTTATCGATCATCTCAGATTTATCAAAATTTCACAGGTATTATTAATTTTTTTTTTCTGCTCCTCTACTAATGTATATTTTTTAGTTTGATAAATGTTACTTATAATAATTTATTTTAAATTTCAAGTATACTTTTAAAATTTTGAATTTGGTCCCCCCCCCCTCCCCGTTTTTTTTTTTTTTTTTTTACATATTTGTTTACTTAAATTTGAATAATTTTTCGAGAAAAAGAAGGATCCAAAATTTTCTTAAAGTTTAATCATGAAAATAAGTCATATATTATTGTTGAGTAAAAATGAATATTGCTGAGTAATTTCAAAACAGATGTATACAATTTAAAGGAGTGTATTACACAGTTAAAGGGAAATAAACAGTACACCCCTACTAACTCTGCCACAAATCATCGTATAAAACTGTGACTGGTATAAACCTATTAGTAATAAGATCTATTATTTAATGCTATACTTAAATTTAGGGAGTCGTCTACAAAACTGTACTACTAGAATTGTATCTACTAGAAATTGTACCAATCTATGAAATTTTTAATATAAAAACGTAATTTTGACATCATATTTCGATTTTTCTCTACAGTTTAATTTCGGCTCACTAAACGGGAATTCATTCGCTCAAGAAGTTTAGTAATTATACAGGTTTAAAGTTTGGAACTCCTAACGTTAAATTCATTTTAATCGATGCAAAACAGATTGTCTTTTTACAATTTAAATAGCTGTTAAATATTTCATTTACAATTCAAACTCAACATTTTAATAACTTTACAACAGTTCTCTGATTTGGAGGATTCATTTTTAAAATTGATAATTCTATCACAATATCATTTTAAAATTCCTTCTTATTTTCGGATGCATATTTTGAAAGATTTTTCCACTAGCAGTCAGTCTTTGACTTTTTCTTTGTTTTGATTAATAATAGGTATTATTTATTTTACTTTTAGATATCGAAATATAAAGACTTTTACAGCGTTTTTTAAATGTTTTATAAAGCACACTTCTCTTCGTAAACAGTCCAATAAATTGCAGATGCAAAATACCTTTTCTGCTCTCATTGCTTGTTTAAAATAGAAACTTTGAAAGTAGTCAAAACTATCAAGCAAATAATAACTTATACTATACACTGCAAAAAGAAGTGTTGATTTTACAGTATAATACTGGCAGCTGGGACGCTAGTATTACACTGTAAAATCAACACATTTTTTTTTCAGTGTATTATGATTTTACTGTTGTCAAAGTGAAATATTGTCGTAGCATACACTTATTTCAACAACTCATAAAAATCGTTCAAAGAAATAAAAGTCCAAAAATCCCCTGTTAGCTTATTTACTTTTAAAAAACATGTAAATTCATTATTTTATTATAACTAGGGGATCCAACCAGTACTTACTTAACATAGAATATTAAGTAGTAGAATATCAAGTAGGTGTTAATCCGACCCGTGCTTCCCGTGTTACATAACATAAGTGAAAACCATATATATATATATATATATTAATTTAAAACTCTCATAGAGTTCTATAATTTACATTTAATATATTTTTTTTTGATTGTTCAATTAGAACACCAAAAAGTATTTTCAAATGAACAATAAGAATTATGGATACAAATAAAGCTTTGAAATTTATTAAAATCGATACTTTCAAATTAACCACATGCCAAGAGTTAATAAGACGAAGAGATCGCCAAAGATTTTGCTACTTACAGCAGTCTTTTTTATTCGGCTAATTTCATTAGGTTAAGTTCAAACGTGTTAATCTTTTGCAATCCTCGGCACGCGATAGAGATAGATTTTTTTTTTTTTTTAAATCGTGCTTGAATATTACTTTAAAAATGTAAAAAAAAAAAAAAAAAAAAAAAAAAAATAGATACAGTTTTCAAATAAATTGCAATTAAACAAAAAATGTTTTTCTTTTTCGTCGGTGTAAAAATTTTAATTGTGCGATGTTTAGAAGTTAAAAAAAAATTGTAGTAAAAGCGAAATTTATCGGTTAGGTGTTGCCACCGTCAATATGACGCCAGCGCATACTCACGGACATGTTTTTGCTTTTTAATATAGATGCGTGTTATAAAAGAAACACAGAATTTAATTTAAGGAAAAAACTTTTCTTCCTTTATCCGTAACACTATTTTAACTGCAAATTATGTTTATAAAATGTCAGTCACTTGTGCACTAATACTTTTACTGCCGGAAAACTAATTTTAGAAAAATGTAAGTAAACTGTATTTTCTGATTCTTCACAGAATTGGCCTTGTAGGTAAACTTATCAAAAGTTTATGACCCATTTCTTAGAATCCGATTCTTATATGTATCAGCTATTTTTTATTTATTTATTTATTTATTTATTTATTTTTTTTTATGTTCAAAATGTTTGTAAAATTATACACGAAATATTCTTAATTAAACTAATACATAATTGAAAGCATTTAAGAAACCTGAAAGCACGTGAACAGAAAATACTTTTATGAAAAATCTACATTTTACTTGAACAGAACCAACGATTTTTCGAAATTTAATATTTTATGTAAAAAAAAATTAAGTATAATAATAGAATCTATTGTAGAATAAAAAGGATATATTTTCTTTTACTATAATTATTTCATATTTATATCTAATAAATAAACATTTGAGAAGGCAATTATTAAATAACCGAGCATAGAAAATAGTAGTAGAAATTCTGTAAAATCAACATAATTAGCGAAAGCCGGTAGACACTAAAAGTCCTCCATCGGGTCGGGTTACCAGCTTTTCTCCGCATCCGACCCGACCCGCTGCGGTTGGGGTCGGCACTATATTTTTTCTTTGCGGTTTGGTTCGGGTCGGGTTGACTTCGTCTTTTTTTGCTACGGTTCGAGTTCGGGTCGAGTTGACTTTCATTGTTTCGGGTTAGGTTTTGACTCTTGCGGGTCGAGTTGTGGTTGATCTGATTTTTCAAAAGAATGTTCAAAATATGTTTCAAATTAAAAATGTATATACAATAAGACCTCCATAACGGACACTCCCGAAAAGCGGACACATTTATTTACCGAACACTTTTTCAAGGCGTAACACACTTATAACGCTTTCTTTTGAATAGGACACCTCCCAGTCCCAATCTATACACGCGTAACATATATATGTGTGTGCATAAACTATCACAGATACGATGCATGTATTTTTGTGTGTATCAAAAACGAAATGTTGATAATATTTTTCATATTCCGAAAGAAGATAAAATGGTTCCTAACTGTACCGTAAAAAAGGAATAATCTATGATCACATTTCTGATATACATTTTATTTCTCATGCAATAAATTGAATATATACTCATTCATATTCAGATAAGTATTTATTTTCATTTGAAACATAGTTCTGCTCAAACTGTTTATAAAAATCCCAACAACCGACTTGCAAAAAATCTAAATCTGACCCGCAAGAATTATTCTAGAGTGAACCCAACCCACAGAAAGAAAATTATAGTCACCCCGACCCAAAACAAGAAAATTAGAGTCACCCCGACCCAAAACAAGAAAATTAGAGACAACCCGACCCGATGCAGGACTGTATTCAAGTATCCCGAGGTGGCCGCTATTCAAAGGTTTTACTATATTTGAATATTAAAGAATATAGATATACGGATATTTCTATATAAAAGGTAAAATTGGTATTAGAGATTTAATTCTCGATTAGTTTTTATCATTGAACTAAAACTTTTCTTTCATTTCGGGTTCGGGTCGTGTTGCGGGCTGCCGAAAATTATTTTGTCGGGTTCGGGTCGGGTTGCGGGTTGATTTCCCATGGAATTTTTGGGTTCAGGTCGGGTACAACCAGACCAATAAGACTCTAGTAGACACTCTACTAGACTAGCAGACTACGGCAGTTTTGATAAATAACCATACTACAACTTCTCATAAATAAACTGATAAAAAAGGGGTACCATTTATCGTATATTATTAGAAAAAACAACCGTTTATTTAAAGATAAATCAATCATCTGACAGAATAAATTGATACATGGAACAATTTTGGATATTCATTGTGTTATCATAGCATTACAATTTAATGGAATATTGAGTGAATTACATAAGAAAAAACACTTCTCTTTTTTTTTCTATTCTTGATTATGTACATGATTATCATTCACACGTATTGCTGCTGGCTACAAAAGCTTCTGCGGGTATATTACATTAATGGATTTACTTTTCACTTACGCTGATAATGATATTTGATAGAGTGCTAGTTGAATTATCTTGCAAATTGGGCCTACAGAGGGATCATCTTACCTGCTTCATCATGAATTTCGAAGTAAGAAAAGCTATTTCAGTAAGGGAAAAAATATCCATTATTTTATTAAATGAAAAGAGAGTGTAACATTGTTTGTTGAGGATTATTATAAAGAGGAAAACTATTCCATTAATATGAAAGGAAATGTTAAATAGAACATACAGTAAAATAATACACATTAATTTCCTTGAAATTCATATATGAAAGTGTTTGAAGCGTTGCGTTAAATTTATCTTTAACCTTAGATCAATAAATTTAAGATAGTTCTTTAAATAATAATTTTCCCCGCTCAACAACGCAAAATTTTCTGACATATTTTCTGATTCATTTTTAAACTTATAAGCATGACACTTGCAGGCATGGTTATTAAAGTGATTTGTAATCGAACACTTTTTTTAATTTTTTGATAAATGAGTCGCATTTTGAGTTATAAGCTATTATTGTCTCATGACACCGCAGTTTCTCCCTTTCCGGCGTTGTCTTGTCCAAAAGTTCGGTTCAAAACGCCAGCTTTGGCAGCATTTTCTAAAAAAATCTTCTGCCTTTATGAAAAAAAAATAATAATAACTGTTTGATTATATAAAGCTTCTAAATAATAGCACCTGCCAATTTAATGCGTTTGTGAACAAAATCTAAGAGTATCTAAGAGTCTAAGTGATCATTAATGTTGCTATTCTATATTCTATGGTTTGTGAACATATAGTATTCTAAAATATACTGTAAAAATTTCCCATAAATATGTTGCAGTATTCATTAAAATAATCTTAATTGTATGTTAAGAAAAATCGGAATATTTTTTGAGTCGGGTCGGGTCGGACCTGATTTTATTGATTTTTGCACGGGCCAGGCTACCCCGGGTCAAACTTTTAGTTTTTACACCGGGCCGGACCAAGATATCTTTCATTCGAACCGGGCTGGTCATGGACCTGGAAATTCCACCCCGTGCACACCTCTAATTTAAAGGGGCATTGAAAAAAATCTCGACCTGAAGCTGATATTGTAGATTACAAATCTCTCAAATCGTAGACATATTCATTAATTTATTAAAATGATAAAACAAGAAACGAATTATTGTTACTTGAGAAGGGAAATGATTTGTTAACGTGAAATGAAATATCGAATTAAAACACAGGGGAAAAATAGCATTTTATTTTTCATATTCATATGAAAACTTTTTAAGTATTGTGTTAAATTCATTTTTAATTCATCGCAAGAATTAACTGTAGATCAAAAATCTTTCAAATCTCAGAAAGTCTCACTAATTTATTAGAACGGAAAAAAAGTGATGAAGTATACATAAGAAGAAAAAATAATTTAACATGAAATATTAGACAGAAATATAGAGAAGGCAATAAACATTAATTTCTTCTTCTTCCTTTTTTTTTTTTTTTAATGAAAGCTTCAGAGGTTTTGTATTAAATTAATTTTCAACTCTTGATCACTAAATGTATACGTTAGAGGTCTGTATGGGGCAGGGACGGGCCGCAGAATAAAGACAACTTTTTTAACGGATCGAGCCGATAAAAAAAAAATTAAACGGGCTAGCTGGGCGATAAAAATATTAAGCTGGGCGACCGGTCCGATATAACAAATTTAAAAGGATCAAACTGAGCCGATAAATTAAAAAAAAAAGTTCGATTATAAAATTTCTAAATAATAGCACCAATCAATTTCATGCGTTTGCGAACAAAATCTAAGAATCTAAGAGTCTAAGTGATCATTAATGTTGCTATTCTATATTCCATGGCTTGTAAACATATAGTACATAACTTTCAATGGACAAGACTGGGGCGATAATAAGTATAAATGTGCTGCACGTGCTGATGCTAGTTTTACAACATCAGTACCGAAATATAACATCGGCATCGGATAGTTACATCGTGTCTGAGCCCGGGATAAATTTTTTCAGCTAACTCGGGCCGGCCCGGGATCAGGCTTACATTTTTTTCTACATACTCGGGCCGTAACTGGACTTAATTATTCCCAGGACATGTTGGACAGGCAATTTCTTTGTAAAAATAGCAATAGAGATAATGAACTTATGTTAAAGAAATATTTGGAAAGGTACTTTAATAAATTACCGAGAAGTTATTTTCAAAAAACTACTTTTTTATTAGGCGCAGCTTCAAAAGTTATGATGTTGTTTTTAGCCATCCTTTTTTTAATTCTAAACTACATTATTTTTTAATGAGTCTTTATTTCAATATAATAGTCTAAGAGTCTAAGTGATAATTAATGTTGCAATTCTGTATTCAATGGCTTACTAACTTATCGTAATCTAAAATATAATGTAAATTTTTCTCATAAATATGTATGTAGTGTTCCTTAAGAGAATCTTAATTGTATGTTAAGAAAAATCAGAATTTTTTGTAGAAATTGAGTCGGGCCGGCCCGGGGCAGATTTTATTGATTTTAGGACGGACTGGGCCTTTTTTCACTGATTTTTGTTCAGGCTGGGTAGGGTCGTGAACTGCGAAAATATAATTAGGCCGGGACCGAACTTTTAGTTTTTACTCCGGGCCGACCCCAGGCCTGGAAATTTCAGTCTTTTGCATAAGTACGTTACAAATGGGCTCAAGTCGCAAAGATATTCTTTAATTTACTAGAATAAGAAGCGAGAGATTATTATTATTATTATTATTATTATTATTTTGAGGAAGCTCAAGAAGGAAATTTATTCTGTTGAAATAAAATATTAAATCGAAACTTATATATTTGAGTATCAATTTTCTTAAAAGCAAGCATTGTTGCATTGCAATGGTGCATTAAATTAATATTTAATCTTTTAAGTAACAAAACCTAAATATAGATCACAAATAATTTGATATTCACTATTTTATTAGAATGAATAGCGAGATACAGTATTGTTTCTTAAGATTGAAGAACGGTTTAAGATTAGAGCGTTATTCTAACTTAATAACTTATTAAATAAGAAATAGGGAGAAAACAATAACAATTTATTCCTTTCAAAGTCTTATGAAAGTGGTTTAAGTATTGCGTTAAATTAACTGTTAACCCTATATCTCAATAAAATTAAATGTAAATCACAAATTACTTCACTCGAAAAGTACACATTAAAGGAAACAGTTTCTTTTTAATTTCTTAAGTCTATATAATGTTGATGTAGCTGATATTTTCAAATTATTTCAGTCTAAACCATAACAATTAGATAACTGAATTACCAATAAAAATATATATTAGTGCATAAGCATGTTTTGTGTTTTATTGAAAATTTCAAAATCTGGTATAGTGAGTTATTAATAGATTAAAATTACGATTTAAAAAATTATTTTCATTTTATTAATTGATCCATTTTCAATCCATGATTTTATTGAACAAATAACAAATAATAATAATAAAAATAACTGTAATATGGCACAAATAATCTTCTAATTTATTTTTTATGTATAATTATTCAAATTGAATAATACTTCTAGACACACAAACATACGCATACACATTCACAATAACGAAAGATCATGCATCAGGAATAGATTATAAAACACTTTCTAACGCTAATAGAACATTTTGAAGAAATCTCATTATTTTTCATAAAAGGAAATGAGATAGTTAAATAAACAATTTATAAAAAAATACAAAATGCAGTAAAAATCCATTTTTAGCTCATATCTGGTAATGTATACAAATTTGTTTGTGAAGCCCTGTATGTGATCTATAGAGTTGATGCACACCACGCAATACATTAGTTAAGTTTAAAAATACATACCACAGCTGCAAACGCAGTTCCAGCAATTATCAATCCTAGTCAGTCGTGTAACCGAATTTTTTTGCATGTCTCTGTAAATGAACGATAAATGCTATGCACTTCCGTAATCTATAGAAAACATTTTGTAGTGTTACCTCAACGATGCATATCAATTTCTTTATGTTTGATATTATTTACATTTTATCAAATACGATGATGGGTTCGAAATATTTTACTATTCAAGCTTTTTTAATTATCACAAAATTTATTTACACACTTATAAATTAAAGATATGGGACATTCGAAGAGATGTTGATATAGACAGTTATTTACATATTTACAAAATTATAGATTAATTTTACCTTGATTTGGATCATCGTACCATACAATAAAAGATGATCCTAAAATATATCTTCTATCTGCACTTTATTCAATTCGCGTCATTCTTTTTCAGGAAAAATAGACGGAATTCTTTTAAATTACATTCATAGCGACTGATAACAAAACATTCTCTTTTTACTACACAATAAAAGCAGATGCCAACTTTTTTTCCTAAATTTTTAACCTCTTCTCATGAAATAATAAAATGTAAAAAGAAGGCAAAAGAAAAAACAACTACGTTGCTATAGCAACAAGCCGCGTTTAACAAATAAAATAAAATATAAAAGAAACAATTTTATCAGCATTAGCCAAAATTCGTCTGCATAAATAAAAATATTAATTTACCTATTCCTAACAGATATATCGTAAAATCATTAAAATCGCCGCAAAGTGCATTCCCCATACACTATAATATAACGGAATTTTTTTGTGTATCCCTGTAAACGAATTATAAATGCTACACGCGTTATTTTCAATAGAGAAAATTCCATAGTATATAGTAACACCGGAATAGTATATAAAAATTACATGGCAATCCGAGTATATTTACAAGTTTTTGAGCTACAGCACGGACCTACAGCCATCAGATAGGCAAACCGAAGTCATAAACAGTTTTCAACTATCTTGGAAAGTGTTAAAAAGTTTTAAAAAAACAGAAGAAATGACATTTATATTAGAGTATTATTATCATCTACTCAATATTTCAAGAATATAGACCTTTTAAAATTGGATTTTGGGTTATACATTCGTTTTTAATTTTTATAAGTAGAAAACTGACATCTACAATATTGTTTTTTTGTGTGTAAAATAAGTAAAATATCTACTTTTGTAAAAGCTGCTGCATTTAAAGCCCACAACAGTTATCAAGAATTGCGCCAGTCTATCTGCAAGGAAAAATCAGAAAACTATCAGCGGGATCTATAAGTACTCGATAGTGTGTAACCACTGGATGAAAATGATCGTAAGGTATCATCACCCAGCAGCTTTTGAAATCGATCAAAATAACTGACCTTCCTCGATCGTATATTTCATCTGTCCTTCAACCCCTAAACGCATCCGCGTAACTGCATGCGAGCGTACGGTCGGTCATTTGCTCTACTGGAGGTGTACCATGAACTTCGGCCTTGCCCGTGGGGTTTCCAACCAGGGAGGTTGTTAGAAGATCGTGAGAAAAGAAAAAGAAAGAGAGAGAGATTCTTTAATCACGAAACTAATAAAACAGGTGGATTCAGGTAACGATAGTTACGTTTTACATTGCTTAAAATTCTTGAAGTAGATTCCCAAATGAATGATTCATACTGCCTCTTTGTAGTCCTCAAGATTATTGGCCAGCCGAAATTGATTTAAATTTCAATCAGATTACCATTTACTATACCATCTCAATGAGAATTTTATTGTATACCAGTTAAATAAAAAATGAGCGTGTATTAAATATGAAAAAAAAAAAAAAAACACATGTTTTTTCTATTAAAAGAGAGCATCTAAATTTTAGAATTTCATGTGAGAAAACAAGAAACAATAATGCAGCATAACGCAGTAAGTACAGTAAAACCTGTGTAAGTTGACCACTTGCGGTGCCACACTTCAGTGGTCAACTTAGAGAGGTGGTCAACTCATAAAGGGTGATGATAAATTTACTTTTTTTTTAACCTAATATTCATACCATATCATTCTTTACCACAAAAATTCATTTATTGACAGGGCTTTAAAATAATATTTTATTACCATGCATTTTTCTAACACCTTATAAAAGAAAAGATTAACTACAAGAATGAATTAATAGTTTTGTATCAATTTTAAAATCAGTTAATATACTACTATTATTTTTTTTAAACAATCAATCAATACACAGCCAATTAGTGATTCTTCAAACTATACTAGTTATTACGCATAATTTATAAAAAAAAAAATCACATGTTAAGACACATACACATTCTAAAATTTTAAAATTTAAGTTTGTCATTTACATTACCTATTTGTCCAAGAAAAACTCTGTTATTGTAGTTTGACGCTGGTTTTTGGACTTTACATCAGCCCCGTGTTTTTCAATGCAACAGAAATATCAGGCTGCTTATCAGAAGCATAGCACATTAAATTTTGTACACCGTCTAAAGCTTCTGAAAAAGTTAAAGGAGTCTTCCTTGTGTTTGCTATTGCAAGTATTGCAACTGGTGGAAATATTTCTGCTTACCAACTAACACCTGAGGTTATTGAAAGAAGGGAAGGAATGATAAGAGAATGGGGCATAGAAGAAAGAAATCAAGAATCAATCAAAGAATAGAGGGGGAGGGTTGAAAAGCCAAATCCACAAGAGCAACAATGTAAGAATAGATAAGCCTTGAATTATTTCCCTACACCTATCATTACTAAAAGCATTTCCCAGGTTAATACTATTTCACCCTTTTAGAAATTCTACTTAAAAAGGAAAAAAAAAAAAGAAAAATACTTGGAGAGTTGCTTTTTTTTTTTATTCATGATTTGTTAGCTTTTTGGGTGGTCAAGTTATAAAGGGTTTTGATGGGCATTTTATAATAGTTCTAGTCAAATCTCAATAATTTCAGTGGTCAAGATACAAGATAGACAGGTGGTCAGGTTACAAAGGGTTTGTCTTATAGTTTTGTATAGGATAAATTTGGTTCTGGACAACAGAGGTCAACATAGACAGGTGGTCAACTTACAAGGGTGGTCAACTTTACAGGTTTCACGTACTTGCAATTATGTTAAACTCAAATTTTTATGGAAGAAGACATAATACTTAATTAATAACCTAAAGATAAGACACAAACAGAACAAAGAACAATTCGGCGAATGAAATAATGTGTAAGATCAAACCTGCATACATCAAAGGTACACACGTGAGGAAACTATTCCACAGAAGAGAAATTTCTTACAACTACTTTCTAACAAGACAGTTCGGTGTAAAAGAAGCTTGCTTTTTGATGATCCCAGTATTGAGTTCAGGGGATGGCCCGGGGAGGACATTTCCCCCTCGAAGCATTGAATTGCCTCCCCCCCCGGAAGATTTGAGATTGTATGCTTTTAATGGTAAAAAAATGCAATGTCCCCGCCGGAACTCTATGATGTCTCCTCCCTCAGCCACAGAAATCCCTCTCGGAAAAAAATGTCTGAATTCAACACTGATGATCCTGTATCTCCTTGTTTTGGATTTCAGAAAAAAAAAAATCAAAACACCCAAAATTTAAAAGAGTAAATGACTTCACTTGAATGACATCAGGCGATGGGAGATAATAAAAGGTCTTCAAATGGGCCAGCAGCAGTCGTAATTAGCCCATGCCTTAAATGTCAATCGCCCATCATAGATCATATTCAATTTGTGGAACCAGTATCAAAATAAAGGAATAATATTGTGAAGATGGGTAGATGGGCATTCAAGGTCTACAACTGCTCAGTATAACAGATTTTGTGTCTACAAGCATGACCCCACAGGTTAATTGCTGCATATTAGTTTGCCTCTGATTTTGCATCGTTGATAGGAATTCCTCAGCAAACTGTTTCCCGCCGGCTGGCTATATGCAGGTCAGTTGTGTGCAACATGGTAAGTGATTTGTGTTCCAATACTCTCCGATAGAAGTGATCAATTAAAATGAGCTCCACAACAGTGGGGTACTGTGCTCTTTATTAATGAATCGAATCACTGTCAAATCCACAGACTGATTCCAAACGATTATTGATTTGGAGAACGCCTTGAACTCTGTATCACGCCAGCACAATTCGTAAAATGCAGATAGATAGAAGCAGTGGATTGGAGGTTTGAGCGGAGGGTGCTGTCAGCTCTAACATTAATCTGTACAGTTTGTAAATTGCAACGGTAGTGCGGTATAAAACTAGGATATCGCCTTGCTGTGCCAGACTCAGAGATGGCATCCTTGCTTAATATGTTCACTTTCTTATTATAGGACCTGATTTTGTTTTTATGGATGAAATTGTAAAAGTAATTGGATAAATTTCATAAGTTGAAATTGAATAAAGTTCATAAAATGATAGGCGATATACTGTCCGTTAAAACTTAGGATTATAAACACTGCTTCGTATGGAATGACCATCAATGTCACCCGATTTTAATCCCATTGCACTTGCATTAGACATGTTTTTTACATTTTGTCGCTGACCGCCTCTGGATTCGAGAATCATTACGAAGTAAGATAGAACATCTCCGAAAACTGGCTCACAAGGAAGGTATCCATAAGCGCATATTAAAAGAAAATAAAAGTAGGAAAACAAAATAGGAATGTTCTTCTCATGTCAGTATACCTGTTTATAAAAAATATTTCTGCGGAAATTCAATCATAAGCCCATAAAAGAATAAGAAAAATATTGTTATTTGGCTATTTATCGCTGATTGGCGAAACAATAAACTATAAAAAATATTGGTTTGTGATAATTGATCTTGGTTGGGTAAAATATAAACAAGAAATGTTATATGCTCTATACGTTTAACCATTTTAAATAAGTTTATCTTAAATAAATAATTTTTAATCTTTAGTTTTGGAATATATATAACTTTTTTGAATTAATGAAATTTAACTATCTTATTATACAAATTCGTATAAAATATAAGTTAAAAATTTTTTTGGAACCCCAAATTACTTTTAAAACATACACAACATTTACTTAAACGATGGAACTTTAAAATTTTTAAAAATACATGGAACGAAGGGTTAGGCAAGGATAATATGAGTGAATCGGAAATAAACATTGTGGCAAAGAAAAGTTATTTATTTAACCTGATTTAATATATTTTTAAATAATTTTGTTGTAAAAGAAAAGAGACTTGAACAATATCAAACGTAAAACGCACGTAATTTTAAAGAAATGTGAGGGGTAAAAGGTCACACGCCCTTGGAAAAAAAAAAAAAAAAAAAAAAAAAAAACAGAGAGAGAGAGAGAAGTAATTAAAAAAATGGAAATACGCTTAAATATAGACAAAACTCTTAAACTGTTCGTTTGTGAATGTTAAGCTTTCATTCTACGTGTTAGGTAAAATTAATTTAGAACTTTTCTTTCTCTACACGCTGACCGATTTAAATAAGTTTAACTTCAATAAGCACATTTTTTTTAAAACTGCAATTTCGTCAAATGTATAAACATTTTTGATTTAAATGAATTAAACAACTTTATTATACAGGTTAGAACAAAATTTAAATTGTGGAGAATATTTTGAAACTCAAAATTTTTGTTAAAAACAAGGGTTAAATTTACCCAACCTTGAAACTTTTTAAAAACTTTGAAATGGAGAGTTAAATAAGAATGGAATATTAATCAGTTTAGAATAATTATAATAAAAAAACAAGTGGGTAAGTGTGATCCAAGTTCGCACAAAGGGTTTCGTTTAATATTCCTTTCAAAACACTTTATCCTTTCTTTAAAAAATCCAAATAAATTTCATTTTCTAAAAAAAAAAAAAAAAAAAAAAAAAAAAAACTGTCTATTTTTCTCGGTTTTTCGAATATTTGAACCGGCCCGATAGCGGGTGAAGCCCACTATTATATTCTGTCATAATAATATCTGTCATGTGGACTAAATGCGATATTTAAAAAAAATTAATTTCAAAATTAAACATGTTGTACACCTTCAAAATGTTAAAATATGCGAATATTTCCATAATCGGGTTTTTATCATGATTCAATACGTTCCTCAAACTCATATATTTACTATTCTCTATTACTCATATTCATACTCGCTTTGTATTATACTGAAACATTTGAAAAATCCGTTAAACTTGCGATATGACGTCAGATTTTCTTTTTAATTCTCTAATGACGTGTGATTAATCTGCTTTGTGTACATGCACACATACTCATACTCCTTGTATTGTTGAGAAATCTTTCTGTTTTATTACCACTATGACGTCAATCTTTTTTATTTCATATTAATCTTTATTTTCAACTAGCCGCCACTGGCGACCAGTTTGGTCTCCCTTAAATGTATGTTAAACATTGCAACACGTTACATTTATTCATAATTTAATTTTCCCTTAATCCTTCGCCAAATCGGAAGATTCTAATAGACAAATCATGAACTTTTGCGATCATGGTAGCATTTCGCATATTTTTTGGGCACAAATGTCACATACGCACGTTGGCGCGATTCCCCCCCCCTCCCCCGCCAATTTGGCGAAAACTTTGTTATGGAAATTGTTGTTTATTTACTTTTATTTTTTATTTTAATTCTATAAATTATTTTTGATATGTATATCAATATTTATTTACAACAAACTATCATTTATTTATTTTTATTCTTTTTTTTAATTATGAGTATTTTTGTTAGCCGGGAGCAGATGATAATTCGCCAAATATCGTTCCCATCACCGTCATTCATACTACAATTAATTTAATTTTAAATTATAAACCTGTCACTCATTTCATTTAAAATACTTAACTTTAATCTAAAATGCTTATATTACATAAATTTAAAATACTTCACACTTTTCATTTAAAAGAGAAAATAAATAAATAAATAAGAAATAATATCATAAATCAAAACATTTGATTTCAAAATCAAAGTATCATTTCTAATTTGTACACGCGATAAATAAAAGCTGTATTAGCGATTTTAAAAATGCTAAAAATCTGATTCATTAAATATTATTACATGAGTTCAATTTACGTCAAGAAATGGTCCGAAAGTTGAGTTGTATAGCACATAATTATGGTAAACTTTGATTGTCTCACTGGTGCGAATTATTTTTTTGACGCGAGGCAGCGGTCCAAAAATTCATTCGCGGAGAACTTGCTTTGCGAATGATTACCTCCATGATTTAATATTTTAAATGTTCACGACGAATCAATCTTTTTTTTGTTTACTTTTATGAATAGAGAATTTGAACTGCGAATCTTTCGACTGAAGTTATTGCAGAATATATACATAATTGAACGCAAGTCATCTCTCAAATATTAATTTATTTTGAACGATCTTTCTTAAAATGTAACTTTTATGCAGTTTATTCGAAAAAATAATTTTGAATAAAAATGGCCGCTTGGCATATGAAAAAGCGATGCGGCATCCCGGAACTGTTGAGGACAGTCACATGACTTACAGTTTTATTATAGAGATTGGTGAAACTTTTTATTTCATTTTTATTTTTCACGTGGAAATCGTCTGATAGAAAATTAATTATTGTGGAAAGATTTTCATCGTGGATTTTTAATTTTTGGCATCTGCTATAAGGGAAAATGTTCAAATTTAATAAGAAAAGGCTGTTAGAATTTTGTTTTTTTATCTTTATTTATTAAAATAACACGAATTTTTCAAATTTTAATATTTTCAGCTCTTCGCAGCTGATATTCTGATTTATACACAAAGTTTCAACTCTGTAAGTTACACAGTTTTCGAGAATGGCTCTGTGACAGACAGACAACGGAGCGGGAGCAATAGGGTTTCGTGAGATGAACGAAACCCTAAAAACCTTTGTGCCAAAGAAAAACTATTTATTTCATCTAATTTAACATAAGGGTTTTAATTAATTTTGTTGTAAAAAAAAATAAAAATTACAATATTGAACCTGCCTCCCCTCCCCCCCCTCGTAAACTAAAGATGATGTTAAACAAGAGGAGGAAAAATAATGAAGACAAAATATGCAAACATTTATTGTTTTATTTAAACAAAATATTTATTTAAACAAAACTTTTATATTTATTTAAATTTAAACAAAAACATATATTTATTTAAACAAAACTTTCTTATTGTATAGAAGTACGCATTAATATTGAAAAAAAAAAATGCTTCATTAAGAAATGTGACGCCGCCTCTCCTTTTACTCTTTCATTGGTAATTTATAATAGTTTCCTGAATCAGTAACTTTGTTCGAAGAAGGAGATACAACGTCAAAAAAATGATCATATTCTTCATTCATATCAACATGGTTTACATATTCATATCGTTTTAAAATTTCTGCAAAGTCGTTTTTTAATTTAATTTCCTCTTCCGTAACATTTGTCACTCCCATATTATTTTTCTCCATGTTCTTTAAATAAAATCCAGATGACATTGTACATGTTGATTCTCAAATATATCACCTTTATTTGAAAAAAAAAAAAAATAAAAGGGGGGGGGGAAGACAATCCAAAACAAATCCAGATAACGATTTAATTTTCGAGATCGAAAATAAGGTATAAAATGTTAACTTGATTACACGTTAAATTAAATATTTGTAGCTTGCAAAATAAAATTTAAAAGATTTTTCAATGATGAAATTAAATAACTGAAATACACCAAAACATGCGTGTGTTATACTATAACCTTATACCAAAAACAGTAAAATATTTCACTGTTTAAATTTTAAATTCAGTAAGTATTGCAAATTCTATCGCTAAATCGCGTAGCACCAAATCGGTAAAAACTCAATATTTTTTAATTTTTTACAGATTTATGTTGAGATTCCGCAGATAAATTTCATTGATCTTATATATATATATATATGTGTGTGTGTATATATGTATATATATATGTGTGTATATATATATATATATATATATATATATATATATGTGTGTGTGTATATATAATTTATAATTTTTTTTTTTTTTTTTTTTTTTTCCTTTTTGTCTATTTTTTTTTCTTTTTTCAATATTCTTTAGGTATGAGTAAAATTTGGCCAATTACCATTGAAGCACAAGCTATGGTAATATTATGTTTACACATGTTAATTATTAGCTATGTGGTATTCTGTATACACAATATCATTAATTATCTCTTTGGAGATTTAAGTAGAATGATAATAGAACTTGATATGTTTTTTGAAATTCATAGATATTATAATTATATATATATATATATATATATATATATATACAGTATGCCCACTAAAGTCCCTTGCCACCCACTTAACTGCGGAACGGCTGCTGCTATATTCATAAAAGTGGTGTCTAGGTATAGTAAAGTTGCGATGCATTACTGAATGAAACCGCCTACGGCACCACCTGGTGGAAAACTGCGGAGTTAGCATTCCTATCTCGAAAACGGAAAGAGCTAGGGAAAACAAGTGATTTACAAAATTGTAGAGCATCATTGATATAGTACAAAACACGCCTTGTGGACATTAATGCGAAGAATAGAACGATTAAAACACGCATTTGTTTTTTCGTGATTTCGTATTCGTACACTGTGACGTGACAAAACGATCTTAGAAAGAAAGTAACAACCAGTTATGAAACAGCAGGTGTATGCGACCCCTCCACAAACATTGCAGGACATAAAACGACGCATTACGAACGCTTGTGCCAACGTGTTACCATCTATGCTCCAACGTGTGCAACGTGAAATTCAAACAAGGAACCAAATATGCATTGTAGCTGATGGTGAGAAGTTTGAACATCTAAAATAAAGGTTTATTATTATAATTAGTTGTTTTTCTTTCTAAGATTGTTTTGTCACGTCACAGTGTAGGAAATCACGAAAAAACAAATGCGCGTTTTAACCGTTCTATTCTTCTCATTAATGTCCACAAGATGTCGTTTCGTATTAAATCGATGATGCTCTACAACTTTGTAAATCACTTTGTTTCTCTATCTCTTCCCGTTTTCGAGCTAGGAATGCAAACTCCGCAGTTTTATACCAGGTGGTGCCGTAGGCAGTTTCATTGAGTAGCGCATGGCTATTTTACTATACTTAGACACTAATTTTATGAATATAGCAGCATCCGTACCGAAGTTAAGAGGGTGGCAAGGGACTTTAGTGGGCATACTGTATATATATGGTTCTGAGTATGTGCTTTAACGAGTCTTCCTAGTCAGATATCCCACGTTTGTGTTTACCTGTATTATTATTTTTAATTTACATGGGATCTTTTATTATACCCCATTATGATCTGTGAATTCTTGACAGAATTCAAATAAAGACTTTTTTTATTCTTTTTCTTTCTTTTATCCTGCTGTTTAATTTTTGGATATAAGTGCATGTTGATGAAGCATCGGAGGAGAAGTTATCAAATTCAAAAATAAATTCTTCAAAATGTTAATCAAAACGATTGGTAATGTTGGGATAACATAGCATTTAACAAATTCATACATGAGAACGGAATTAAGCACATGAGTAAACACCTGGCTGGCATCATTTCACAGTCTCGCTTTGAAAGCTGTCGACAGTTATGTGCACATTTGTCTCTTGGATAGAATTCCATATTGTAGATTAAGAAGCATGCTTGATGGCTCTCTGAAAAGAGAAAGAAAACATTTTCTATCGTTTTCAAAATCATCCAAATTGATTGATCAAGTCCGATATCCGTTTTGTTTCAGGAAATACCCAAGACGATAGTCACAGGAGCCAGATCTACACAACCACCTACGCCACCTATTTGTTCATTCTTCCGAGCATTTGCATTTCACTTTTATGTGTCATGGGATTGACAGGAATTTCTAATTTTCAAATTAAAAATCTTACTCCTTTTGTTAACACAATTAAAAAATATGGGAGGTCATTTCTTTTGATATTGATGTTATGTAAGACTGTGTACTTAACTTTTTCGCCTATCTCCAAATGTTTTCTAAACAAAATCTAGTTTCTCATCTCGCCACTAGAAACGCTGCTGACATGTAGGGAAAACTGTCCAAAAATGACATATCCTAAGGAAAAAATGTTTCTAATCATAGATTTTTTTTTTTCTCATAACCTATATTTTTTACAAACTAACTTTGCAAAGTATACAAAATGCAACTGTGCCTTTTAAAAAGTAATAAATAAAGTCAAAACATCATAATAACGATTTATATAAAATGCTGCACTAAGTCATTTTATCTACAGTGCTGTCCTAAAACGACACACCCATAAGTTGCTATTAATTTTTCTTGCATACAACACAAATATATTTTTTTTGCACACCTAGAAACACTGGCGCATTCACTATGTGCCCACTTTGAACACTTACCACCTTTTATCCACTTCTCCTTCGGTTGTGAGTAACTGAATAAATCATTGCAATAAAGACAGTCTTCATCATTGTCATTGGCAGAAAGATCCATGTCTTTGTCGTCCTCATTGGATGTAACAATGCTAATATTCTTCTTAGCCTGTAGAGCTGCACGTCTTGAATGTGAATTATGTTTCTTAGCAGCTTTTGCCTTCGCTTCGGAAATATTAGGATTGCTAGTCAGAACTTTTGCACCTTCATGCTTTCTTCTTTTTAGAGAATAATCTAACATGAGGCGCACAAGGAAGTGGAGATACACTACATAGCCAAAGGTGACCGGTCACTTGCGATTTTAGACGTTTTGTTAACTATCTAGAAAAATACATGAGGAATTAACCTGAAACTGCAGGTGTGTAAACAGTATAGTATAGGTTATATATTTCCGCGAAGATTTTTCCCCGAAACCCCATAGGGGACTGTCAACAAATTGAAAAAGAACGAATATCTTTTGGATAACCCTGTAAAAACTAATGTAGCAAAAGCGTTCAAACTCGAGATTAGTAATAAGTGGCTGATTGTAATATACTGTGTTCATTTTTATGAGGATAGCATATATAGAAATTAAGGTTTTTATAAAAACAGTCCCAAATTTCGCCAAGTTTTTTGCTTATAATTTGCAGAGTTCTTAATATAAAAAAAAGTTCTTTTCAGAAAATATGACAAACAACATTGTACATAATACTCTGCAATCAGAATTAAAAAATAATAAAAATTGAATGAAAAATGAGCAGGTTTACTAAAAAATGTTTCACTGCGCATGCGCGAATGCAATCAAAATATAATATGCATAATGTATTAGCTAAGTATATAGAGCAACTTTTGTGAAAGTCTCAAAATCATAGCTTGAAAATTCTCAAAATTATCGTCGATAGAATAAGCTCGAAATCCGTTGTTCCCAAAAGGAAGCAAAAAGATGAGGGGTTGTATCCAAATATAGTACGTGCAATATTGTGTACGCTATCTTGGTACTAATCAGCAGATTATTAAGAAATATTAAGAAGATATTAAGAAACATAAAGTATGTCGTTTTACATAAGTATGTCATTTTGGGACAGTTTCCTCTACACACAGTTATTTTACTATGTGTATATATAAAATTTATAAATGTGAATGGGATGATTTTATTTACTTCTGTTGAAAAGTATTATACGTTTGTTAAAAATTAATATTTATATATTGCAATTAACAAAGGGAGGAAAAAGAAAAACATGAGTAGATGAACCAGGTATTTACTCTCAACTAAGATCTCTATCACGATTCTTAGGTTCTATTTGCAATTTCAAGTACTGTTACCGTTTCTTAATTATTCAATTTTCAATCAGATATCTGTTATGTAGGGGAATTATGAACAGTCGAAGCTAAGCATAAAGCTTTTGTATAATGTGCGTGCATTTGGATTACATTATTTTTCTCTATCAAAAAAATCATTATTAGGCTTCCATTATGTACGATTAATTTTTTACGCCGCTTCCTTCCCCCTCTCTCTCACACACACATACAAACACACATAAAAGAATTTTCTTCTACTGTCAAAAATTTGATTGCTTATCAACAAATGTGTTTGACTTTTGAGGTTAGATAAGACGATTTTTTTTCAGCAACTTAAACATTTTGTATTTTTGTATTTCCTGTAACTATAACAAAATAACATGTTATGCTGTTATCTGAGCTCAGATCCAGTAGTAGTCCTCAAAAATAATCAGTGGCGTAGCTACTGTTTGGCGCCCGGGGCAGGAAGAAATTCGCCCCTCCCCCCCACACTTCCCAAATAAAAAAAATATATAACTATATTCTTTTTCCTCCAGACGGAAAAAAGTTCTTCTGGCTGCCAAGGTAGGAAAAGGCAGCTTCCTTGTTTTTTAAGAATTCAGCTAATTTTACTCAAACAGTAAAACACACGAAACTAAAATGTGTGGAACCCGGTTATAGAAGATTCCTAGTAATCGTCAATACTGGATTTCAATGGGAATTTTGAAAACTTAGTCAGCTATCGCCAAGTTGGTTTCATTTATGGTGATCAACTTTTATCGCCAAGTTATTCAGCCAAATATAACCAAGCTTGATACGAATTTAACGTTAGCAGATGTGACTATGTAGTTTAAGCGTATGAGAGCGGCAACAGTGAAAATAAATTTGCAAGAAACCACGTTTGTTAAAACTCATAAACTAATCCCGATTATGGAGAAAAATTCTGCTACCTTCTTTCATTTATACAAGGTGTGAATACGCTTTGAAATTTCCAAAGAGTTCTCATATGTCCTAAGTGACAAAAATTCAGCAAATATTTTTCAAATGACTCGCTGTTTTCTTGACAGTCTTTAAAGTGCATTTCATAAAATTGAAAATATTTTTAGCAACATAAATAGTTTATTTTCTAAAAACAAAAATTTAAAGTAAAAAGTCATTTTTTTTGTATTTTTAAATTTGTCATGACATTTTAACTAATTAACTTTTTGAAAATGTGGTCTTTACAGTTAAAGAGCAAATTTGTAAAGAAAGTATGCAAAAAAATGCTGCGAAATGTTAAAAATTGTAGGAAAGGTGTGGTTTTAAATTTTCTTTAAAAAATATATTTAATTAAATAATTTTTATCTCAAGAATTACGTTTCTGCTTGATTAAATCATAAAACTTTCATAAAACCACTTTATAATATCAATAACTGCATCTTAAAAATTTACAACGGTGCACCTTATTTGCAAATTCTAATTACCGTAAAATTTTTACTTCGATTTGCCCAAAGAGAAAGAGAGAGATATATCTTTGTCCATTCAAATGAAAGTTCTATTTTACTTTCATGATGGTTAATCCTGGTAAAAAAAAAAAAAAAAAAAACTAACAAAACTATTTACAAACTTTATGAACTTGTTGTTTAAGAGTAAGCGGCCTAACTTCGTTTGCGTCCTCGAAACTTATAATATTGTAGCTTGCTCATAAAATGTATGCTGATGATCTCTGCAATAGCATGTCTGATTTATAATAAATCTCAGATACAACGGGAGAGGAATTTGATTTGATAATAAACCTTAAATAGTTTGGTATATAGTCTGCCCGTTTTTCTGATGGCTTTAATGAATTTTTATTTTATTTATTTTTATAAAATTTTGCTATTTTTTGAAAAATATTTCTGATGATCTAATAAAACATTTTAATTATAAATCTATCAATGATTAACGTTATATTTACCTTTAGAATCCATTTATTACACTTATGCCTTTACACAATAAATGAAGATTTCATTCATAATATGTGAATTCATTTTTATTTATTACACTCTTTTATTTAACTTGGTTTTTGTATGTAAAGGTGGAGTTTTCAAATTGATTTTTCATTAACTTCCTGATAGGCTAGAATTATAAAAATTATGTACGCGGGTGCATTTTCGATGACAATACAGCATTATAATATTTTAAGAACTTAATTATAAATTAATAAAGTAATTTTAAGGAATTTTTCCGATAGCCGGCCACAGGCGATACACCGCCAAATAATATTTATGGTTACAATTGTTACGAGTTACAAAAACAATTGAGTTAATTATGCACCAAACCAGCTTGCTAAAATTTCCATCTGGCTGAGAAAGTGCAAGAAAGGAATATTTTAAGCTTTAAAACTTAGAAAATATAAATAAGAATTAAAGAGCGTGATAATTTTAAAACAGACTCTTTTATGATTAAATCAGTATTAAAAAAATTATGACTATACGTTGAAAAAACAGTTTAGAAATCCTAAGTAGATAGTTTAAATAATACTTTTTTCTCTTACATATCTTAAAAAAGAAACAAACTAAACGTTAAAAAATAAGTAAATTCACCGCTTTGCACTTTCTGCCGAGCGTAAATCACAACTGGGAATTTTCAAATATCAGGGTCCGTGCCAACGTAACGTATTTTTTAAAAAACTACATGAATTGCAGTCATGCAATAAAGTGTGATTTTTCAGATAAACATGGATTGCTTATAAAGGTGTGATTTAAAAAAATAATAATTTTATTATTATTAGTTTGCAATAAAAGACCGATTACCTATGAAAACAACACTGTTTGTCACTCACATAATAGAAGAAAAAAATCGAATTTTCAAATATAAACTTTTTTGCAAAAAATGATAAAAATATAAAATTCTAATTTTTTGTTTAGAAATAAAGTTAGACATCCTATATTCTGGGGAATGAACCAATGATTATAAATATCTAAAAATTCGATGATTATAAATATGGGAGCAAGGCTTTTTACTGAATCCATTTCCTTTTAAATGAGTCAGAGTTGCGATCTTTAAATTAATTTTCGCAATTCGAGATATTTTATTTTTTTATTTATTTTTTACATTTTGCTATCTTTTAAATGATTTAGAAACATTATCTGAAAAAAGGCTCTGATTACAATATTTTAAAAATACAATAGATAAAAATGTTTCTTAATAAAAATACTTAAATATTTCACTGTTCTTTTTTACTTCTTTATTCATTGTATTTAGTGTTCTGCAATTTCCAATGTTCATTTAATAGTTCAGATATTTTGAATGTTTTTCTCTGTTCAAGGCTAAATGAGCATTTAAATGTTCTTTGTGTTATAAATATTAACCTCATCCTCCGAGTAGAAATTAATTTACAGAAAAGCCACTTTTTCATTTCCTCTTGCAAAGGGGAAAGAAGGAAAGACCTTGATAAAGAGAAGAAATAGCTTCTAAGTAATCAACATTTCTTTCAACGCATAATGAATAGCAAATTAATATTTATGACCACTCAACTTCAAATAAATGTTCAAAAGCTTTTCTAAATTGATGAACTATTATTATATGAAATAGATTAAAGACATTGGAACAATAATTATAGCAGGAAGTAAAACATTATTATTCCAATTACGTTCTTACGCTCAAACCTTGCAATTTGTGTAATTTCCTCTGACGTAAGAATGATGTAATGATAAACTCTGAACTCTTTATTATGACTTTAATTCCTTAGTCCTCTATAAAAATGTAAACGCGTAAACACGTAGAGCGAATAAGCTCAAAGATGTCAACCAAATATAATCTAAACTTAATTGTTAATATTAATTCTTGTAATGTCCATGTGCTCCAAATTAGTCAATATATAGTTAATCAAGATTGTGAAATATGTGTTATTCAGCCTCATACTAATATTTAAATTTAGTTTTCAGTGAAACCGTGATATATTAAGTGCGATCGATTTACTATTACATTGGATTACCTCTAACTGGATTACATGAACAAGTAAGATGCACCTACAGAAAAGGTAAGAGAATTTTATCTTATCCTTTTTCCAACTTCTGGGATTTTTTCCGCGTTGCACGAACTCCTCCTTCACTTTGGAGGCTGCATGCCATAATAACGCCCGCGGAAGATTATATTTCTAAAGATAACACACAATTACATGAAGCTAACAGTAAACAAGGCAGGCACAATAATTTTGATTTTTTTTCCATTTCCATTCAGCCATTTGTACCGGTCGTTCTGGAAAGAGTGAAAAGTCCTGCATTGATTTTTATACGTTTCAAGAAGAGAAAATTTGGGGGTAGCTTACACACATTTTTTTATTTGGCCTTTCTCAATGCAAATTTCGATGGAAAATTATAATTTCCAATAAAGAAGGAACAATATCTTTACTTACTGTTCCTACAGCTAAATCAATTTTTTACTGGTTCACAGAAGCCCGCCTATTACACGAAATTATTCATATGGAATGCTGAGAACACAAAAATCAGCGTGTAAACCAATAGAGAAATAAAGAAATGCTCTTTTGATATCAGAAATGTGACGCCTGCCAGAGCCCTTTGTTTCGTAAGCTGGAGGCTAGGAGCCTCCATGGGCGATTGGCACTCACGAATCTTTCCATTCACCACTTCTTCACTGAATTTCTTCACAGCATTCACATACACAAAAAAAGGGTCACCAATTCTTAGTTATTGACAAAATAAGTGAGATAATTCTGGTGTCTAGTGTCTCTCAATTGGGCGCCCTCCCCTCCCCATTTAATCATTTTGCGCCTCTTTTCAGGTGCGTAATCTATAAGGTACAAAGTGTTTTGAGTTATCCCTAGAAACATTTACGGAATCTCTTTCTTTGATTATTAGGATATAATAAAATATTTTACCAAAGAAAACATTTACACACAAAAAAAGGACAAAATTGTTATTTATTGTCAAAATATGAGAAATAATTTTGGGTGAAAACCTCTCTCAAATTGGCGCCCCTTCGTAGCAGCCGCCCCCTTTGCCCCCCCTTAGCTACGCTACTGAAAATAATATCCTCAAACCATATCCTCAAAAATAATTTTTTAAGGCTAGTTAAAATTTGGGAATCAGGATTTGGGTTTTTAAATAAACGTTGGGAAGTATCCTCGTACGAAAATTTCTTAGTTTGGTGTCCAGCGGTTCAATGATCACAGTCATAAACAAAAACACATTTCTGTTTATTATGATAATTATTATTATTTTACTTGAATTATTTATCCCAGTTGACAGTTCAAAATTTAACAAAAGAGCTTCTGAGAAGATCTAGGCTCTAGTTAAAATTTGGTTACTAATTTCCTCTCAGACATCTTGTTTTTCTTGCGTCGAAATACTGCATCAGTACATAAATGGTAAGTTATTGTAAGGCACTCTGGTCAGGATTTTTACTGTTAACAAAACATTTATATTAACATTTTTTTTTCCATACAACCGCAACAATAAATATTATTGTTTGTTTTCTGAGACATATATCTAAGACTAAAAATCCAGTTATTAATTTTAGCCTGTTGTTGAGTTTCTTTTTCTTGAAATTTTATGTCTTGTTGAAATTTATGAATTATATAGGGAAGTATGAAAGTATTTTAAATGAAAATATTTTCATACTATTCATGTTGTTTTCTTTAATGAAAGAAAAATATTTCTTTCATTCCCAATTGCTTACGTTTAAATTTTACTGTAAATAAGGTCATATAAGTTCATATAAGTATAAGGTCATTGTGCGTAATGCGAAGCGACTCCACGTTTGTATAGGAAAATTGGGAAAGGGAACTTTTAAAAAGCTCCCTACTCTTTGGATTCAAAACTTAGATCATATTTTTTTATTCGTTTCTTAAATATACCCTTTTATTATTACGTCAAATATTTTATTAAATTTCTTTAAAGGTGTAAATTGTCCTATTTTGATCACTTCAAATACGTAATTAAGTACTCAACCAAAGAAAAACACCAATATGTCCCTATGTGGAAATTCCTAAATTAATTATTCAACCAAAGAAAAACACCAATATGTCCCTATGTGGAAATTCCTAAATTAATTATTCAACAAAGTTCAATTCTTCACAATTTCTGCTTTGAAACATAATTTAATTTAATATATGAAAATACCACATAAACTTATTTTCGTATATCTTCTAAACGCATCTCCATATTTGAAGGATCGAATACGTCGCTAACAGGTCAACAAAATGTAATGAAAATTTTAGAACAATCTAGTTCAAAAAGTGTCATCTTTCCTCGCTTGCACTTCCAATAGATAAAACAGACCTTCAACTGGCTGGACGTTGATGGGGGGTTATTTGATTTTCAAAGGTAAAAAACAAATGGCAATCTCGATTTTGGCATTATTCCCCGTTGTTGAAGTTTGATAATAAACAATGTTTACTACTACTATGGGAAATTCTCCTAGAAGAAATACTGTTTAATTCCAATAATATGTTTCGCATTTTGTTTCTCAGATGCGGATGTTTGATTATGTCACGTTCATATACGATTCTTGCGTTAGGATATTAAATACCAGAACTTTGTCGCATTTATGAGTCATCACATTTAGGCACATTGACCTTATTTGTTATTTTAAAGACCCATAGAACATAATAAAAATTAAATTGGATTCTATAATAAACTTTCCAAAAAGCTATTTGAAAGTCAAATGGATAAAACAAGTTTTTGTGTATATATATATATAAAAAATAAATAAATAAATAAATAAAAATAAAATAAACAAATCGCGATAATTTTCTGCATCCTTGCTTATCGACTGGCTAACAAAAATGCTTCCATTTTTATTACGCATGACTAACTTTTAAACTTTTAGTTTTTATGAAATTCAAATTCTTCGAAACTTTCCGTAGGGAATTCATACAAAAATAGCCGTCATAGTTTCAAGCATTTATCTTTTGTGAATTTTTGCGCTTGTGTCGTTCTTTACCTCAAATAATCGTCCTCATTCGAGCTGCTTTCTCAAAATAAGTGGTGGTAGGACATAATTTATTTACATTTCTTCCTAAGAATTATCCAAATTTCAGCCATCTAAGGAACAACTTGTATGCTGTGTCCATCACAAAAACGTTCTTTTATTTCATTCTAATAAATTAATTTTAACAGCGTAGTTATTATTTAGAGGAATTGTAGCGCATTTTTTTGGTTTTAACAGGGTATTACAATACAATGATCAATGAATAATAATTAAAAAAAAAACACATAGCATATCAGCTCCTTCTATTGAGTATTCTTAAGTAAAATTATATCAACATACATATTTCTAGTTATTAACCTCAAATATAAAATTTGTTTCATTGCTTCCCTACAGAATCTGAGATACATCTATAATGCAGATGACAAAAAGGTCAGTAAAGCAGCACTCACTGTGGAGGGATTAAAACCGGAATTAAATCTGCATAGTTTTTCATAATAGGCATCTTACATATCGATCTGGGGCATTTTCCATAGATGCCAAATTATAGTTATCACGGAAATCGTATAAAATACGACATAGCAGCCAGTGCCACCTGTTGGGCGATATACACCAAAATCTTAGCTGCAATAATTTACGTCAAGGTCTAACTAATATGAAGTGTTTGTGGATTTCTGTGCATTAGTTGTTGATTTAGAACGATCGAAAAAAATTGTGTAACGCACAAACAGACACCAGACGACCTTTTCCAAAAATACTCAATTTGTATTCAGGGCATCCCAAAATTTGTAAATTCATCAAAAAGCGGAAGTCAAAAAATTTCAATCAAAAATTTTTTATAAATATTGAAGAAATTGAAAAAAAAAAAAAAGAAAAAAAAAGAAGAAGAATCTTCAGGCAGTCTCATTTTTGAACAATTTCTATAAATATCCAATGTGTGTACTAATTTCCTTATTTTTTTAATTCTTGATTTTTTTTTTTTTTTAAATAACGGTCAGGGGGCCAAAAAATACCCGAGTTTTATTTTTTTCCCGTTTATCTGAGTTTTCGATTATCCGAGGTGGTTGTGCTTGTGATCCACATTATCTCGTATAATCGGGACTCAACTGTTCTACTAATTTTTTAAGTCATTGTTTTTATTTATAACGAAAGACTCCAGCATTCGACGTTGAATAGCTGGGTACGGTTTGATGCGCACCATCAAGACATCTTGTCAAATGCCGAATTGGCATCGAGGTTCCCTGGGGTATTTGGAATAGGAAGACGTCTCGTCTGGAATATATAATTTGGGAAGCAAGTAAACGAAACGCGGGGGAAAGAGGCGTTGTTTTTTATGCGCCGACGGTTGTGGTTGACTAGGTGATGCAGAAGAAATTCCGACTGAGCAGTGAATCAAGAAACGCGCACGACAAAAATACAAAATGGAGTAAAACGATTCGATGTTCTTTTATACGCATGTGTATTTATTCAGCGATGAGGCAAAAATTTTACAGTGAAAGACGGGCGGATAAATGACTTCCAAATGTTGAATGTCTGGATTCGCATCATCTCGTCTCGCTCAATGTAGAATTTCTGAGTCAGTACTGTTTAGAAATACGCTGGCACAGTGGCGTAAACACGTCCTGATTAAAGCATGGGCCAAGTAGGCCGTAGCCATGGAACCTTTGATAATTTTTTTTTTTTTTTTTGGGGGGGGGGGGGGGGTCTCCGAATTTGGAATGCGATTTTCGTAAAGCTGATATTTAAAATCTGTTTTGACCTTGTACTAATTATAATCAATGTTTTCTACATTTAGGGAAGGATAAAAGTAAAAATAAAAATTTTATTTATCTAAATAGTATTTATCATATATTCTAATACGAGCAAATCTTGTGGGTTGTTATATATATATATATATATATATATATGCAAAAATTATCTTAAAAACGGCTCTAACGATTTTGACGAAATTTCGTATCCTACCGTTTTGGGCACCAGAAAACCATTGGGCTAGGTCACATGCTCGAGAAAATTCAATTAGTGGGTCATTTTGGGTCATTTTGGGTCATGGTCAAGCTAATTGTATCTAAAAAACGGTTCAAACGATTTTGACGAAATTTTGTATCCGACGATTTTCGGGCATGAGAAGTCAATTGGGCTGGGTCACATGTTCGAGAACTTTCGATTAGTGGGTCATTTTTGGGTCAACTCGGGTCAAATTAATTTTATCTACAAAACGGCTCTAACGATTTTGATTAAATTTTGTGTCCTACGAGTTTCGAGCACGATAAAAGCATTCGGCTAGGTCGCATGTCCGAAAAAATTCGATTAGTGGGTCATTTCTGGGTCATTGTGGGTCAAGATCTAAAAAGCGGCTCAATTTACACTAAATTTTGCATCGAATGGTTTCCGGGCGCGAGAAGACTGTTGGGCTAGGTCACATGTTCGAGAAAATTCAATTAGTGGGTCATTTTGGGTCATGGTCAAACTAATTGTATCTAAAAAACGGTCCAAACGATTTGACGAAATTTTGTATCCGACTATTTTCGGGCACGAGAAGACTATTGGGCTGGGTCACATGTTCGAGAACTTTCGATTAGGGGGTCATTTTTGGGTCAAAGCGGGTCAAATTAATTTTATCTAAAAAACGGCTCTAACGATTTTGATTAAATTTTGTATTTTACGAGTTTCGGGCACGCGAAAATCCTTAGACTAGGTCACATGTTCGAGAAAATTAGATTAGTGGGTCATTTCTGGGTTATTGTGGGTCAATATCTAAAAAGCGGCTCAATTTACACTAAATTTTGCATCCTATGGTTTTCCGGCACGAGAAGACTGTTGGGCTAAGTCACATGTTCGAGAAAATTCAATTAGTGGGTCATTTTGGTCATGGGTCATGATATTTGAACTCAAATTTAATTTTGACCGAGCATAGCTCGGTCTTTCCTGCTCGTATACTTATATGTGTCATTTAAGGCATCAAAAACGTTTAATTTTTTTTGTAACAGAACAGGTCTCCGAACGAGGTCACGTAATTTAGATAAAATTGAAAAAACATCATGTTTGGAAATTATTTCAAAATCGAAAAAAAAAGAAAGAAAGAAAAAAGAAAAATCAGTAAATTGAGATGCAGTTTTCAAACAAATTGCATTTGAAAAGCACATTTTTTTTTTGTCTGTTTAACGGGTGTAAGTTTCGGTCCTGTATATGATCTATAGAATTTACAGACACCAAATATTATGCAAAAAATTAGTTAAATTCAAAAACGCATACCCCAACTGAAACCGCATTTCTAGGAATTATCGTTCGAACGCAGTACTGTAAACGAATTCTTTTGTGTGTCCTTGTCAGTCAACGATAAATAGTATGCACATCCTACTCTACAGTAAGCATCTTGTATTGCACCTCAGTGATGAATATATCAATTTAAATATGTTTTAGATAGTTTAACATCATTCAAATACATTGCAAACGATTTTTTTCCAATAATGTAACGGAATTCGTTCGAGTGCCCCTGTAAACGAACCATAAATACTACGCACTTCATTTCAGTACCAAACATGACATAGTGAACCTCAATAATATATATCAATTACATGGCAATCCAAGTATTTTATGCAGGTTAGAGCACGGCCAGACAGAGAAACAGATATCCAGACAAATCCAATTCATAAACACTTTTAAACTATGTTGGAAAGTTTTAAAACCATGCTATGATTTTTTTTTTCTCCAAACTAGATGGCACATTCTCACCTCTCAAAATTCCTATTTTCTGCTTAAAATTCAATAAATCGTAAACAACCAAACATACAAAAACTTTGGTTTGTATTTAACATCTCTGATAAATTTAGAATAAATAACTAAACTTTTTATATCGATTCGGAAAATACGCCAAAGACTATGCAAAGAAATTACAAGACTATGTCGTACTTTGGCAATTACAGAGATTATGTGATCTCATAGAAACAGCGAGATTACCACCGCTAATGCTGTATATATTATATTTTCGTAAACCTTGCTATCGATCCAGAAACATTTTTCTTTTTTTACAGTGTATTGCTGCTGCAAATGGCTGTTATGACCCCCCCCCCCCCTAGAATTTAATTTAATTAATTGGAGGATTTGTATTGTGGAGTGGTTGCAAACATGAAGGTTCCTGTCTAAGAAGCCATAGTTGAAGAAGATAAAGTTATAGAACTTATTCTCCATGTCTGTTAATTTTTATACTTGATGATAATTCTATGAGAGATAACTAAGTATCGATTTTTTTATATCCTTGAAATTTTTGTTTAAAAATAAAAAAATTGAACTAATACATATATACGATTTTTATAGGTTTATTCCATATACATCCAATTATTTTTTTTTCTACTGATCTAATGTAAAAAATCTCACACTTAGGTTTGTAGAACAAAGTACTCTGAGTAAAAGATAATATATATATATATATATATATATATATATATAACTTAAAATACCAAAATTGGAAAAGGAGAAAAGAATTAAATTGTTAACTTAAAAAATATATATTATTAATTTTTTTTAACAATTTAAGTCCTTTTATTATCGGTAATGATTTTGCTTTATTGAAACATGATCCAAAACTTTAATATTAGGTATGTTATTTACATAATACATTTTTTTTGGTACCGGGTCCACTTAAGGATTAAATAATACATTGATGAATAGTATTTGTATGTGCACTGATTAGAACAGTTCAAATCACAAATGTCACACAAGCGGTTTATAGTATATGGTATTGTAATTGGTAAATGTTTATGGTATTTTGTTTCCTGCGCCAACTTGTATTTAATGCCATGCTAACTGAATGCAAAACTCAATAGTGTTTAAATGTGTACTGATTAGAGCAGTTCAAATCACAAATGTCACACAAGCTATTTATAGTACATGTCATTGTAATTGGTAAATGTTTATGGTATTTTGTTTCTTGCGCCAACTTGTATTTAATGCCATGCTATCTGAATACAAAACTCAATAGTGTTTAAATGTGTACTGATTAGAGCAGTTCAAATCCCAAATGTCACACAAGCTATTTATAGTACATGTCATTGTAATTGATAAATGTTTATGGTATTTTGTTTCTTGCGCCAACCTGTATTTATTGCTATGCTAATTAAATACAAATCTCAAATAGTGTTTATATGTGTACTGATTAGAACAGTTCAAAGGACAAGTGCCACCACAAGCGATTTAGTATTGTAATTGGTATTGCGATATGGTATTGTAATTGGTAAATGTTTATGGTATTTTGTTTCATGCGCCAATCTGTATTTATGCCATGCTAACTGAATACACAACACAATAATGTTATGTGTACTGATTAGAACAGTTCAAATCACAAATGTCAAACAAGCGATTTATAGTATATGATACTGTAATTGGCAATTGTTCATGATATTTTGTTTCTTGCGCCAACCTGTATTTAATGCCCTGCTAACTGAATACGAACTCATTCCACAGCTAATAAAAACATAAAAAAATATTTTGTCACGAGTAAATAAGCAGAAAAAAAAAGACTTTAAATTCAGTGCATAAAAATAAATGTTTGTTTTTCAAATACATTAAATTGATCAAATTCTCCGATAGGTAAAGGAACTCAGCAATGCATGGACATAAATCATGCTTAAAATAAAGTCTAAAGGGATTTGCCTTCAGATACGATAATTTTTACTTTTTTCGTCACATTTTGATGTATCACATCGATATTCTAATATGATTCAAGAAGCGAGAACTTCGTGTCGACACTTAAGAAGAGAGAGCTAAAAGCCCACATAAATCCACATTTAGATGTTCATCTTAGGTATTAGAAAAAATTATCTTCACATTTATGCTCCGGTAAATTTCGATTTTGACTTTTTTTTTCACAGAATGAGACTTTTCGCTTTGTTTGAATATTATTATCTCTAGACAATCTTAAACAGGAACAAATCACTGATGATGTGATTAAAAAACAAGTGCACGCGGCAGATCGTAAAAGAATCGATTACAGTTGCAGTTAATACACCTTTAGTTACTTTTTTTTTTTAAATCTTTCTTTTTTCTTTGTGCGATTTGAAGTATTTTGCTCTTCGAATCATTTGTATCGCACCGAATACTCGATCGTTCCACTGGCGGAGTCCAAACGAACTTTAAGATTCTTTTGATTATTGTAGACAGAGTGAAAAAAAACTGAAGTTTAAAAATACTTAGAGCAGAAATACTGATTGTTAAAGCAGACATGTTGATGATCTCGTAAATTTTTAGTGTCATTCTATAGGTTCAGGATTGGATATAATAGTTTTTTTTTTTTGCTTTTTTTGCTTTTTCAAAACTATGGGTCTCCGCCCCCTACAAGTTACGCTCATCAACCCCCGTTCAGACACCGTAGGCTCTAAAAACACTTTAATTTGCTCTGTTTTAAAAAGATTGCGGAAGAAAGAATTATAATTAAATGACCAGTGGCAATCTTCTGACATCGGTTTCCATTCATTTCTCTTTGACTGAGGGATTTTTCAGTTCTTAAAGCCGAATAAACTTCTGTAATGACAACTAACGGCTGTTTTCGTGATTTATTAAATAAGACAAATTAAACATTTGAAAATCAGCTTGTATAAAATGTACAATATGTTTGTATAAAGTAAACAATGTCGCTGCCACCCGGAATTTTATAACGACGCTATAAGAAAATTGTTTTAAATAAAGCGTTTTAAATGTATCGTTTTAAATATGACCTAATTTTCATCAAAGTTTTATTTCTCTTTTTAATATTCACATATAAATATATTTTTTTATTGAAAGGATATATTATAATTTGTGCTGTTTTAAAATTTGACAAAAATAGGCAAAAGAAGGACTTTTTCGAAATATGAGATAAATTTCTTGTGTAAATATATTTTTTTATTGAAACTATTTGGCAATATTATTATTTGGGTTTTTTTAAATATGACGTAATTTCCCCCATTTGATGCTTTTAACATGTAATAATTTAATTATTATTTTAAAGTTTTATTTCTCTTTTTAATTTTCTTTTTTATTGAAAGGAAATGCTATTATTTGAGCTGTTTTAAAATTTGGCAGCAACAGGTAAAAAAAAAAAAAAAAAAAAAAAAGACTTTTTTAAAATATGAACTAAATCTCTATTCATATAATGAAATTTTAAATTAAAAAAATTTAAAAAAAAACCCTAAAAAAATTAGTCAAATTAAAAAAATGATTGCACACTGCATACCGCAAGCTTGGTCAAGTATGTACCTGCGAAAGATGGTGAAATTGATTTGCGTAGTGTTTTATCCTATACATTTTTTAAACAGGATTATTTTGACCAACTTCAACATTAAATAGCCGTTAAAATAATTCTTCGATCTAAAAAATGTCTACTTCAGCGTATTATCGAACATTTCTCTATAAATCTACTAATTTTTATATTTTATGTGCAAGCTTAATATAAGCCGAAAAAATTAAAGGTCACAATAAGTTCAATTACGACGATGGCAGCAGTAATTACTTTTTTTCTTAATTTACATTCGCACTTTCTTACAGCGTAGACCATAATTCTCTCAGCAAGGTTCTTTTGTTAATAATTTTTGAAACTATGCATTTATATTTAGAAAATCTACCTTACAATAGAATTTAAAATGTGCAAATTATTTATAAATACTTATCATTATGGTTGCCATTCGTATTTATGAACATTTGAAGACTTGAATCTAATAAACAAATTTCAATGTTTTCCAAACGTGACTCAGACGGTTGTGGTTTTGATTATACTTCCTTTTTTTACTTTTTGAATATTGTCTTGAACACAATCACTTGTTGGATTTTCTGCATTTTTGACGTAATCATGGGCTAAACTTCAAGTGGTCTTGAACTCGGCCATCGGGGCATTTAATGCATTTCTATATAGTTCCATGCTCTCCATGTGTCTTCTTTTCCTAATGCTTTTTCGTAAATTTTGTATAATTCGGATGGCATTGTAAATAATTACTCGCTTTTTAATAATCATAATGGCGATGGATTTCTTTTTTCTAATTTTAGTCCAATTTCAATTGTCTATAGCATTATAAAAAAATATCTACCCTATATATATAAAATCCTAATGAAACGAATTTGTGAAACGATTTTATGAAACGAATTTATGAAACGACTGATTAAACGACTGATTATGTTTCAGGGCTATTTTTAATAAAATATTAAACGCTTGATGGTGAAATTAATACCAATTGTGCATAAAAATCCGCGGATGTCAAAACTGGTAATAGAATTTTGAAATTGGAATTAGTTTTCGAGATATTAATTTTTTTCTAATTTTAATGACATTTCTGTAATGATGGCAACTAATTACTCAGTTTTTTTGTGACAAAAAAGGGAAAAAAATAAAAAAGGATCCCGATAGGGATTATTGATTTATTTTTATTCGCCATTTTCAAATTGAAATTGAATTTATCTTTTATTTCAATCGATAATGAAGACAAGATTGTGATTAAATTATGTTTTTCACGAAAATTTGAAAAAAAAAATCATATTTCTATCGTCAGGATTCAATCGTCTGTCAGCATTTAATTTAATTTATAAACTGAAAATATTTTGAATAAATTCGTCCAAATGACGTCATTTATGTAAATACGTCATTTATGTTTATACAATTTATTTAATATAAAGAAGCCATTTATCTATTTTTATGTACAAAAAGAGGTAAATTGAAAGACAATTATAAATAAATTGTATATATACATATAAATACATGTATAAACAAGCATAAAAGTTCGGTGCTTTTCCAGTATATGGGGCCTTGACGAAACAGAGAAAATAGCCTTGGCGGAAAAGGAAATTTGGCAACATACTTTCTGTCAACCTATTTACTTTGTCATTTCGTATACAGAAGCATTTTTTCAATATTTATAGAATTTGTTTAGCGTAAAATGTCATTTATCCTATTTTATATATAATCAGAAGTAATTTGTATAGAAAAAACAATAATAATATACGTATAATTAAAATACGCATATAAACAAAAAAAATCGTCGAATTTGTTTCCATGGCTGTTTATGTAATTTGGCACCAAATCTCACTTTCTGATGCCCGAATTGCGCCAAGCTTTTTAAAAAAGCGTCAAGACTCCTATTATAGAAAATCACCATAAGTTCATTGGGTTTGTTTTCATAACTTTTGGCAACAAATATATGTATATTAACGAATCTATTCGTTTTTGAAACTCGAATTACGACAAACCTAAAAGCAAAGGATCCTATAATGGAAAAGTACCCGATTTTCTTATGGACAGTATTCAAGTGACATAACATGGTGTAAAATTATCGCGGATAGCGAATTTGTTTAAATATCTCATCAATTGATGCCGAATAAATGCAGGCATGCATGCACAAAATATTTAATTAATTTTGTATGATAAATAATTATTAGAAAATTCGTATATACATATTAATTAAAATAAATAATTTACATATTTAAAATAACATGAAAATACGCATGATGGTGCACTAAAATACAGAGAAAATTAAAACCTGTTACTGAAACTGTCTATAACATAGTATTTTTCAATACCGTGGTTCTTAATGTTATTCACAAGCAGATGGAATTTTTCTCATCCTTAAACGCAAAGGAAGAATAGAATACAGATCGTTGTTATAAAAGTGCGAGAGGTAGCCACAATTTAAACCTAACCATTTTATACAAGCTGGTTTTCAAGGTGTAATTGATTTTACTTACCAATCCCTAAAACAGTCGTCAGTTGTCGCAACAGCTGTGTATGAGGCCATGATAATAAAAAAATGCCCCATTAAAACGTTAAAAGCATGGCAACCCAATTACAGATTTACCAATATTTTTAAAACGAAGCACGCTGTCATGTTTTTAGAGGCCTCGAAGTCTGAGCGGGGGTTGGCGAGCGTAGCTCGCAGGGGGTAGGCCCCCTAGTATAATAATAAAATAATAATAAATTAAAAAAAAATGAAAGCTACTTATTGATTACATTAGAACTTTTTAATTAAAAAACTCAAAAGAATGTGAACAATGCTTTAATTTTCATTATTAATCTTTTTATTTTATTTATTTATTATTTATTATTTATTTATTTATTTAACAGAAGCCAAACCATAAATTCTGAAAAAAAAAAACTACACAAAATTATCAAACACACACACACAAAACTTGTTATTTCATCATATTTATAAATAATTTGAATATTTTGAATTTTCTTTATACATAAATTTTCAAAATAGAAATACATTGGTTCAAAAGTTATTATGAAAAGGTCCTGCTGAATTAATTAAGGAACATCCTATATGTTTTAAATATTATGCATATATCACAATGATAAATGATACTATTAACACATTCATATGCATTATACATTATTAGAAAAACATTGAGCATATTTTTGATGAATTATATAAATGTACAGAGCTAAAATTTATGGACGGATACTTAGAAAGGATTAGAAAGAAATTTTATGTTCCAACCTTTAAACTGATTAAGTGATTGCAATCGTACCTCGTACCATCAAGTTTGATTTTCCAAAACTCTGGTATTTTTTATTCATTTTAAATGGTATCGAAAGTCACCAAGAAAGAAGAGTGTTATCTTACAAATAGTATACAACTGTATCAAATTCAGACACTTAAAGTGTCTGAATTTCTAAATGTCTTAATTTCAGACATATCACCTGTATTCAGACATTTTTCTCAGTTTATTTATACCATGATCATAGTAAGACACTTATACGCCTTAAATTCAGACGTCTATGATGTCTGAAAATTCAGATTCCGACGCTTAAGTGTCTGAAATTAAGACGCCTCTATTTGCAGTGTGTAAAATTTAATGTTATAAATACTGGGTGATCAAAAAGTCTCGCAACCCTTGGTCAACGAGGGAGTATGGAATGTTTTTGCGAACAATCCACACTCCATCGTTGACCTGAAAACAAACATTGAACATGAGATTGAAAAAAATAAGTGGTTCAACATAAAAAAGAGTGGCCTCAAATAATTGCATGCACAAATCTTATGCAGAAAGTAAGCTACCAACAGGCCGTAAAAAGACGGAAAACATACTTGGAAACATTTATTGAAACAGATACAGCATTCGTCGAGCTATTTTTGCGTGTTTTTTACCATCAGAATTAAAATACATTATCATTTACTGTGGGGCCAACTTTTAGATTCTTGATACATGTCGTAGAAGTTTGCTGGGGATAAAAACTTAAGAACTTAAGAAAGGTATAAAAACTTCAGAACCAGTATGTGGCAGAACCGTTTCGTCATTTTAAAAGTGCAGGCTGGTATGTTCTTCGAGTGTAAGATCAAAGCTATATGATTAGACAGTTAAACATCTCCTAACGTAACGCATACAAATGCTATGTGTGATAAGCCGTATGTGTCCGAGCATTATCGTGTATCAATAGAATACCTGCGCTGAGTATCCCGCACCTGTTGTTCCGTCTCCACTTCTTCAACATTAAACAGTAACAGTTTGATCTAATCTAAGAAGAAGGAATAACAGCCGACAAGTTCAGCCGCTACATGGGAATACTTAGTATTGCCAGTTTAGCGTATGCTTTTATATTATTATCCAAACATAGTAATATTCATCTTATTTGATGACAGGCGTTGTGCGGTTAAATAAAGCAAAGATTATTATTCGGAAATAGTTCTATTAAAAAGTCTACTAAATTTGCAACACTGCGATAACTGGGAACGATCAAAAAGTGGCAACTGTTGCATACGATTGCCACACTGAATCTCTTAGGACTGGGCACACACCTTTCGAAATATTTGGTCTGTCTTTCATCTGCTGGCAGTGTGGGAAACTTATTTTCTTGATAACCCATATAAATGTAATATGAAGATAAAAGAATATACAGGGTGATTTTTTTTTTTTAAGTTGTGAAAGTAAAACCCTATAACAAAAGAACCACTGATCCAAATGACCTGAAATTTCACCAGTATACTCCCAAAGCAATGGGAAATTTTTAGGTGTGGTTAAAAAAAACTTAAAATTGCACCGACACATGGTGCTGGATATGCAATAAAGTCGGGAGACGAGTTTGCACACGACACACACACAGTGGATACTCTTCGCTGTGTTGTGGTACATGTAGTTTCACATTTCCAACTCGTAGCTGAAAACGGTGGACAGCACATTGAACATCTCTTGCCTTAGTTGCGCAGTTGCGTACGAATGCTTTACTCTATATTTTTATTTCGTTCTGTTTCTGCGAAGGTGTTCGCAGTTCCTTTTCCCAATTACTGCATTCTATATGCTTTTGATATGCGTAATAAAGTTTTCTTTCTCTCAACGTACCGTTCATTGTTTTCCTCCCACTGACGATAGTCTTTGTTTCTGTTAACTTACAGCGCCATCTGTCGGTGCGATTTTAAGTTTTTTTTTTTTAACCACGCCTAAAAAATTCCCATTCCTTTGGGAGCATACTGGTGAAATTTCAGGTCATTTGGATCAGTGGTTCTTTTGTTATAGGGCTTTACTTTCACAACTTTAAAAAAATCACCCTGTATAATTCATTTTCACTACATCCAAATGTACAAAAAGGGACTAATTTTAAAACAAGCACTAATATATATTTAAAATCAAGTACCTTATGCTTAAAATAATTCAGTTTTTTAAATTAACTTCTAACGCATTTTTGTTTAATTTTAGGAAATTTCGTGAAATGATATTATAAGTACTCCCAGTTCACAAATCAATGATCATAAATTATATTTTATTAAGGATTTAATTCTTTACTAATTTTCAAACGCATCCGCCCACTTTGACTTTATTGAACTCATCTCATTTGATTTCATTTCAAGTGCAGTTAAACCAAATCAAACTGTAAAAATATTTTCTTCTCTAACATTTTCTTCTCTAATACATTCATTCTTCTATAAAATAAAACTTTTAAAGAAACCCTTCTTGGAACTGTATTTAATTCTGTCCAGTAAGTACTACTGAAAATATTTGAAATTATGTATTACTAAATATTTCAAAGTGTTAAATATTTGAAAATATATCATGTCTGAATAATCTATTGTGGTAATTATTGCATGTTGCCAAAGGTTTGATAACAATGGAACTATAAGAGATTTTGAAAATATTATACAAGAAATTAATTATTTAATTTGTAATATTTCATGTAATTAAAGTGGTTTAATTTAGTGAACTAATAAATATTGGCTACAGATCATTTTCCACATTAACGTCAGAAATTCCTCTTAGAACATAAGAAACCTCCGAAATTGATAAAAAATTGGACGCTACTTTTGATGCAGGAATAAGGGCCCGTTAACGCCAAATACATAAAAATAGCAAATAAAACCTTTGTGCAAGAATATTAAAAGGAAGAATATCAACGCTAAAATTGCACAAATAATACACAAAAAAGAGCAGAAAACAGCTGTTTCGAATCCACAAACGAGATTCTTTTTCTGTGTGACGAAGAGCAAAGCACAGCGTGCTAGAAAAAACAATACTGGGCAAAACAACAGAAGGGCGGTGGCTTATATATCCCCGATGCGGGTATAGAATGCGCCAAAAGTAACCAATGAGAAGAAAGTAGCATGAAACAACTGAGTGGACAAGTAGAGTCCATACCTACCGGAGAACAAAAGAAAGCCACCGACCCTTTGTCGTTTTGCCCAGTCTTGCTTTTTCTAGCACACTGTGCTTTGCTCTTCGTCGCACTGAAGAAGAATCTCCTTGTGAATTAGAAACAGCTGTTTGTTGCTTTTTTGTGTATTATTTGTGCATGTTTAACGATGGTACTCTTCCTTTTAATATTCTTGCACAAAGCTTTTATATGCTATTTTTATAATTAGATAGCTAAATTAAATGGTAAATCATTTGTAAACCCGTAAAGTTTCCAATTTTTACTTTTTTGAGAAGAAAGTATTGGAATTGTAAAAATTTTTGGCTTACATTTTGTGACGGATTTACATGTTTTAGTATATTCTGAACACGAATCAACTATTTTTGGAAAATGTCTGTCTGTATGGTTGCCTGGCTGTTAGTCTATCTGTGACGGGTATTTTCGGACTATCTCAAAAGCTAATGAACGGAATTTAATCAAACTTCAGGTTCAGGTAGACCTTGACATAAATTAGTACTGATTAGGTTTGGGTATATATCACTCAATAGATGGTTATACTGTGTTTGTCATGATTTTCGTGATAGCTATACCTTGGCATCTATGGATGGAGATTCAACAAACTTCATATTCAGTTAGACCTTGACAAAAATTGGTACTGATTAGGTTTGGGTGCATCGTGTTCAACAGGTGGCACTGCTGTGTTGTGTTTTTTTGCGATTTCAATGATAGCTATACCTCGTAATCTATGGAAATGAATTTATTAAGACATTATGTAAGACATTCATTAAAAATTACGATGCTTCAATTTTGGCTTTGTTAACTCAACAGAGGGCGCTGCTATGCTGTGTTTTTTTACGATTTATCCTTCGTATTTTTAATATCACAAGACTCAGACATTTCACAAATATTTTTTCCAGTTTCAATACTAGAAACAAGGGATTTCATATTAACCTTTTTTACAGGTCAGTGTTTACAATTGGGAACACCGAATTGGAAAAATATTAAAAAATTAAATTTAATTCATATTGACTTGAAAAAAAATAGCAGATTGATTGAAATAAGACAGCTTGATTTGCTGAGAGAAAAATTACGCCTGTGTCATAAACAGGAAAATATATCGGAAATCGACCTTTTGCTATTTTGCACAGTGCATAATTTAAAATTTCATATGGTATTGAAAAATGACCCAATATTTTTAGAATTCAGTAGACACAAGACCGTAAAAATAAAAATATTTCAAAAGGGAATTTTTGGGTTCATAATTTTATTCTTTTACCTTTTTTGGACTCAATATTACTGATTTAATCGAGATGAATATTTAAAGGCTTACTAAGTTTTGTTGTGAATTCAAATGATTCCATTACAAAAGAAAATTTAATGTATAGGCCTTCTTCATCGCAAATTAATTTATAATCATATTTGTGTTAATGTTGCTTCGCTCATGTATGAAAATAATGTCAACAAATTAATACTTTCTGGGGTCTTGTGCAGATGTTTTCAAATGTTTTATCGTCAAAAACATGCTCCCAGAAGCATTACATTGGAACAACGAAGTGTGATAAAATATTATGAAAGTTTCTGCATATTTGAAAAAAATATTCGCCGCATTCTTAGAGTGTTTCAGTTAAACAAATTGGATTATTTATACCATACTGTTGTAATCATTTTGTTTAACATCATTAAAATTCTACCTTTTTACCGGGTACCATGCTGTAAAGTTCATATGATGCATGAAATTAAAAGAATTCCTAGAAATTACAACCATTCTTGCAATATACGGACATAAACAAACAATAAAGAGACGTTTGCATAGAATTTAGATTTTTGAACCCCGACTTAATCTCTGGCTTACGGCCTTCATGTTGTACTCGATTCGAAACAGAAAATTCCATTTCGGTCATTCCATTAAAAACAATCCGAATTCTGAAACTTGGTCTGAACTCGACAAAATAATATTCATCGATTCTCTGTTTCACTCGAACCCGATCCGAAACCCAAAATGAAAGAATTAACACCATATTTAAATGTTATTATAGAAAATAGTCTACAAAGATGTCTGGTAATATTAATTTTATGTTTTATGAAGAGAAACACGTTGATATGCTGGCTAACGAAGATAATTAGTTTCGAAATCACATTCGTTCGACAAAATATTTGTAAATTGAAACGTAATTTCCTGCCAATCAACATTAAAAACAGATACATTATTTTAGCGTGCACATACAAAAAACATTCGTTATCCGAATCCATATTCGTTAGCCAAGTCCCCAAAAATAGTGAAATAAACCTTAGATAGCAGCAACATTCCCTAGCTGAGTCGTTCGTTAGCCATGGTATATCTATATACTTCATTCGTACAGAAATATGTAGCTGTTTCTCTTTTTCATTTGAATGAAAATTCTGGTCTTTCTTTTATGAAAATTTGGTATGTGAGAACTTCAAAACCCAACCCGCAAGAACTAAAATCCTACTCGAAAAAAAAATATAGCGTTAATAAGAACAGATGCAGGACGTTATACAGTGCTCTCTACACCTTACAAGTAAATTTTTCTGACATTTCAGATCTGAAACATCGCATTCTTCGATGCACCTTGATAAAGCTATTGACTGAATGTCTTCTCAATTACACTGAAAGCACTTTTACACGTGTTCCCTGTAGAAAATCGACCTTCACTCATCGTCATCCCATTGACCTTCGGGGAAGAAGAAATCGGAGGAGGAGGAGGACTCTTTTTTTCAGCCGGAAAGTCGCGAAAATGCCGCCGAGCGTGGCAAGTGTTTGGGCGAGCATTCACCCCTTTCTCGCTCTGGTGACCCTTCCTGCCTCGACGATCTTTTTCAAGGGGCGGCCATTTTTTGGCAGAAAAAGTGAAGAATAAATGAATGAAAATGTCTGGAGGAGAAAAGAAAAACAGAATTTGGGAAACAGAAAAAGACCTGACAGAGAAAAATGTGAATCTTGAGCGTGAACGACTGGTTAATTTCTGGGGAAAAAAAGATGGATGTTATGTTGGCGGGCTTTTTTATGAAGAACTGAAAAAGTCATATGAGTGAACTTTAATGATGAATGTCTCGTCTCTATCTCCGAGACATGTCACATGTTTTTTTTTACAAACCTACCCGAAAATGACAACTATATTATCGAGAGATTTGGTATATCTAAAATATGTCTAATGGTTAGTTTCGTTAGTTTTTCTCTACATGATAGAAACATAGTATTTCTAAAATTACTAAAAAAAAAAAAAAAAATGACAAAAAATTTTGTAGGATTTATTTTTCCTTAGTAGTAGGAAAACAAGAGTTCAAGCTCAGACGGGTGTGCTGGTGTGCCGCACAGACGCCGCCCGCACACACGCCTCAAACACACCCGCCGCACAAACTTGAGCGCTCCTAGTGGGAAAAAATTAAGAAAAAGGTTTAAATATGAACGAAGGGTAAGCTTAAGAACTCTAAGATGAGGTTAAATGGATAAGATTATCATACAATAAGATGAATATTAAATATATTAATTTTGAAGGACGAAGATCTTGATGAGAGATTAATGTGATGCAATCAAGATGTGTCATAATCAAGATGAACAACTTGATGAGCGATTGGTGATTTCTAATTAAGCTAAACAATGCAAAATATCAAATTTTAACCCTTTAATGGATAAAGCACTTCAATTGCTAAAATGTTGAAATAAATGATTGACACCGGAAATTATAAACAAATTTATTTATATATAATAAAAAAGCGATATTTCACATAATCAATGGAAAACATTTCTATTAAATTTCTGCTGTCATTGTTGAATTTCGTAATTAAAATTTTGTGGTTTCATAGGGAAACCAATGTCCGTTAAAGGGTTAAGGAAAAAAGTCGATTTCTTAAGAATTTTCCCACCATAAGATGAGGATATTAAACCATAAGATGAAGATTAAACAAATATATTAATTTTGAATGATGAACACTTTAATGCGTTTTAATAATTAAGCAAAACAATGGAAAAATATCAATTTTAAGGAAAAAAGCCAATTTCTTAAGAATTATTCAACTAAAACATGAGGATATCAAGCTATAAGATGGAATTTAAACTTATAGTTTCTGAACAATGGACACCTTAATGAGTATATTATTAATGAGTATAATAATTAAGCAAAAAGAAATATCAATTTCCAAGAAAAAATATTGATATCCTAAGAATTTTTTAACTATAAGATTTACTATTCTTGCTGTAAGTGGAAAATTACACTTATATTTTAGTTTTTGAGCCGTAATACTTAGAAAATATTCAAAATTTTAATGAATTTTAACGAATTAATTGATTTTTTCATGCAATAATAGGAGTTTACCAACCAATTACCTAATTTTACTGTGTATACTTGATTTAATTCTGTTTAGACTGTACGTAATATAATCTTTTTATACCATTTAGACCTGAAATAAGCGACCATATTTAAGTAAAAATCAGCTGTTTATTTATTTTCAATGCGTAAACATCTAAAGGGGATACTATTTCACGCCCCTCATTCCAAAGGGGAGAAATACAATAAAGTCGTGCTTTATTTCAAGAAGCGCAGAAATATCCTCCAATGATTATAAGCATTAGAAAAGGAAATTGTAGATATTTTAGTGTTTTTGAACAACCAACATCTTAAGGAATATTAATAATTAAGCAAAGGCAAATATCAATGATTTTTTTTTTCAATTTTTAACCACCACCTTACGGAAAAAAAAAGATGATTTTAATCGAATTTTATGCAAGTTTTCAGCTTTGATTGTACAATTGGACATTAGTTTATCTGACTTTAACCCTTAGACGGTCCACACGCCCAAGAAATATTAATAATTAATGGAAACAAATTAAATTAATGATTCATATACGACAAGCTACAACTGATACGAATAAAACCAACACATACCCACCAAGTCAAGAAATAAAAATATACATTTTAGCATTTCTACAATATAATTATTAATTTTGATATACTATTTATCCATAATTTTTGTTTGTAGCGAATAATAACGTTATAGTATTAAATGGTGATTGTGAAAATATTTTTACTAACGTCGATTCGTATGTTCATAACGGAAAAAAGACAAATTTAAATCTATATTTCATGAATTTACACATAAAAATATGGATTTACCGAGGAAATAACCAATTTTAGCTTACACATAGTGACGTTTCACACCATTTTAACGATTTCAAGATATTTTTATATCACAGACACGAAAATATTTGAATACAGACACTGGTAAGTAATATTTGAATTGCATTTTCCATTCAAAAATTTGAATCTCAAGTTAAAATTTATGTTCTAAGTATTGATAGTCACTTTTAGTTATATTTTTCTTGAACTTTTATTTGAAATCATGTGGACTCATAGAACCCTGCTTACACAAATTGAGTTAAGTAGATCACATTGTTTTCTACATGAATACTACATTTAAAATTTTCCAATTTTAACAGAATATGCGCGAATATAAACTTTAATTTTATCTAAACATAATTTATTTCAAATAGCCTAGTTTATGAAAACAATACGTATTGCCAAATATTAGACAACATTTTAACATGAACTTAGATACTCTTCACATACCTATTTTAACATAATTTAGACAATGTAATTCAACCATTTCTTTCAGAAATATACATATAAAAATATGGATTTACCGAGTAAATATCCAATTTTAGCTTGCACTTCGAGATTTTTTTACACCATTTCAATGATTTCAAACTATTTTTATATCACAGAAACGAAAAATATTTTAGTACAGACGCGGGTAAATAATATTTGAATTATATTTTATATTCAAAGATTTGAACCTCAAGTTAAAATTTATTTCTAAGTGTTGATATTCACTTTTAGTTATATTTTTCTTGAACATTTAATTGAAACCATGTGAACTTGTCGAACAATTAACCTGCTTACACATATCGAGTTTAGTAGATCATATTGTTTTCTACGAGAATACGGATACTATCGTTTTAAATTTTCAAGTTTTATCAGAGTATGCACGAATATAAACTTTAATTTTAGCTAAACATTTTTTATTTCAAATAGTCTAGTTTATGAAAACAATACGCTGTACCAAATATTAAACAACATTTTAACATGAACACTCACATACCTATTTTAACATAACTTAGATGATCTAAAAGTATTTCACCTATTTCTTTCAGAAACATACATATAAAAATATGGATTTACTGAGTAAATATCCAATTTTAGCTTGCACTTAGTGATTTTTTACACCATTTCAATGATTACAAACTATTTTTATATCACAGAAACGAAAAATATTTGAATACAGACGCTGGTAAATATATATGAATATGGATATATGAATCGCGTTTTCTATTCAAAGATTCATATCTCAGGTTAAAACTTATGTTTTATCAATTATCAACTACATATACCACATAATTTTTACCATAGAAACATCATAGAAATTAAATATATGTTAAATGAAAATAATAAATTGTAAATATCTAAAAATATCAAAACACAAAAACTATTAATCAAAAAATTAAAAAAATTAAAAAAAGTTTTTACAAAAAAAGAAAAAAAAAAAAAAGGTTTTTACAAAGTTAAAAAATAAGTTTTTACAAACGCGAATTTTTTTTTTTTTTTTTTTTTTTTGTTACAAAATTTATAAAAAAAGTTTTTACAAAGTTAAAAAAGAAAGTCTTTACAAAGTTAAAAAAATAAAGTTTTTACAAAGTTAAAAAAAAAAATTAATGAAAAAATTACAAAAAGTTTTACAAAAGTTTTTAAAAAAAATTACAAAAAATTTTCAATTTTTACAAAAATTTTAAAAAAATTACAAAAAAGTTTTAAAAATTAGAAGTTTAACTGCTACCATTGCCACTATCACTTCTCAGAATATAGCAATCTAGACTTTACTATAAGGAAAATTTTAACTGCAATTGCACCAACGTTAGTATTAAGTTCGCATAAACAAAATTTTATACTGTATTTAACGATTTTCCAACTAACATCTTTTGTGTAGACTAACTTTTTCCCCTAGTAGGGGAGATGGGGGATGAATGGGACAAGGGATGGATGGGACGCTCTCAATATTTCAGGCAATAAACATTTTTTTTAGTTGCTTCCTATCCTCATAGATTTCACTACCATAGTGTGCTTCAGAACCAAAAGCAAGAGCACATGGCTGTTTTCAGTTTTCTTCAAATTTGCATTTCCTGAAAACTCTGCTTAAAAGTAATTTTTTTTACATTTGAAGTTACTTAAATACCTTATGCAATATAAACAATTAAGATATGTTGAAAAAGGCTCAATATTGGTAATTAAAATGAATGCATATTAACCATTGTGACAAAATAATTTCTGAGACAAAATAGCTGACAATTAAATGTATGCATCATGGGGATGATTGGGACATTTCAAATGGGGATGAATGGGACTGCTTCATTCGTCCCTAGAAGATACTGAAAATTTTTTTAAACTAAATAATATTATATAGGTTAATAAATTAATACTGTATGGTAATTATTATTTTAACATTTCATCCTCTTTGTAGCCATCGTCTTCAGTCCACCGTTTATGGGCCTTTTAAGGCAAAGCTGAGATGAGTCCAAGATCATTGACTAACAAATAATCCTGGAGATCATATTAAAATTTATAATCTCTCAGCTTTTGCCAAGGCGGCATTTTTGTCAGCTTTTAGTCCTTAACATTGAATACGGGGAGGAAAATGTTTGTGTCCCATTCATCCCTGCTGTGGGGATGAATGGGACATAGAAGAGCTTTTTTTTTATTTATTTAATTTATATATCTGTATAATAATCTTGAACAAATATTGTGCATAAGATGTAGTCAAACACTTAAAGTTTGACACGTGATATATAATATTGATAATAATTTATATAAAATATTTAAAATAAATATTTTTGTGAAAATGTCCCATTCATCCCCCATCTCCCCTATTTGAAGTCGTGTATATCTATTACTTTTATATGTATAATTAATATTTCAGAATTAAGACCACATTAACCATTTTAGTATAAGACCATATTTAAGCAAAATTTCTTGATAAAGCTTATTATATTAATTATTTTTATTAAGTACGCATGCGCAGTTTTGTCACATGATCACTTTAACTGATGTCAATATAAAATTTTGAAAAGTGACGCAGAGTTTCTCATTTCCCATGTCAAACTCTTGCACGAAGATGACTGTGTATGCGTAGCTCCAGTAAATTTCCTGATTTTAACCCAATTGTGCGATCAATTTCTCTGTTAACGAATAAAGTAAGTTTTACTATATCATTGTAGCAGATCAATAAATGATTATTTATCTATTAATTATTTTCTAAGTATATAATTATATTTCTCTTATTGTATAGATGTTACACCAAGATGAATCAAAACAACAGAAACCCTCTTTGTCAGAAACGGATGCCTCGGATGATTCGTCGTTAACACATATAGAGTTAAAGAATAATATACACGTAAGTACTCATATGTAATATATTAGAATACATGTATTAAACATAATTAGAATGAATTTACAATAAAATATTGTATCACGTGTTATATAAAAAGTGATTTTTTTTTTTCATCTATAGTGTTAGAATGAATTATAAATACATGCATTTATTTCTCTTACAAATGTGCTCCACTTGCAACAAATACTTTTCAAGTAGATGGAATTTAAAAGAACATATACAAATCCATACTAGTGAAAAATCATATGCTTGTAATCATCGCCAAAAATCGTCTACAAGAAAGCGTGAATTATCTTTTACTAGAAAATGCAGTCTATCAATTCATATGAAAACACACCCTGTTAAAAAATTGCTTCAGTGTGAAAAGTGAGGGAAAATATTCGTTATTCGTAATAAACTGAATAGACATATTACTGTTATGTTGATCTTGTCTAAGACAGTATCCCAAATCATATTGAGGATGGATATTCAAAAATTAACCAGTAGTTTGAAGAATTTAACAGTCAAAGATCAGATTGGATACTTCGAAAAATTGACTGTATAGAACATAATATATAACCCCCTATCTAGAAGTTGAATCTACACAGTGAAAAAGATATGTTCTTTAATCACTGAATTAAATTATTCAATTATAAAATTATATGATTTTAGAACATTTACCCAAACTACTCACGCAACATTATAGAGTTGACATATGATATCCAAAAGTGAAATTTGTAAAGAAAAATCCAAAATGTTGAAAAGAATTTTATTACTCATGATTTTCTAATTGATATAAATGTAGACAATATTCACAATTTATTGTTTAAATACCCATAATAATAATAATAAAGGTATCGCTACATATCTGTGTTTATAAAACACATTTAATTATTAAAATATATTGTATGATATTTAACATTAAATTTCTATACATGATAGTAAATAACTAATTCTACTTTACATAAGACTTAAACTACATCTTAACTTGTTCAACTAAACAACATTTTCACCAATGAATATCCAATTTACACACACATGGGCTGTGCATATATAAAATTATCAACTTTTAGGTAATTTTGAACTCCTTCCTCCCCTTATGATATCATACGTTAACATTCCTGGACCCCCCCCCCCCTCCTAATGATATCGTTATCAGAATCTAAATTCGTTTTTCACCTTTTTCTTTCGTTTGCTGTTATATAGATAGAGTTATACATTTTTTATTCACACAATTTACTCATTCGAATGCAGAGAAGAAGTCAGTAAAATATCACTATTATATATGAAATAACTAGTTACTATTTAAAAGTACTTTAAATAAAAGTATTTAAAATAAAATAGTTGCTATTTAAAAGTATTAAATTATAGGTTTTTGTTACATAATGCTTTTAACAGTATTAATGTCTTTTGCACTTGCCCCCCACACGGGGAGGGGTCGAACAGAACTTCTTTTCTTATTAACAAAATAGATGGACAACATTATTTCTCTTTTCTTTAGTAATAAACACAACAAGTATCATTTTAAACGATTGTATACGCATACACATATGGCAGAAGAATATGGATGCTAAACGTTGGGTATTCCATAATTTTTAGTGAAAAAAAAAATATAATCATTTAATGATTTTAATAGTAACTTTGTATTTTTACAAAATAGTTAACAGGCATAAAAAAAAAAAAAATAATTAAAAAAAAGAGGATAGCAGAATATTTTGATGTAAAGAAAAAGTTATATAAAAAAAGAGAGAAAATTTTGGTTGGATCAAAAATGATAACGCTATCAAAGACAACAGCCCTCTTCCCCCTAGAGATATCTTGGGATATCATGTACCGGATCCCCCCTCCCACTTAAAGTGATAACGTTATATGCAGTTCCATACATACGTACAGCCCCATACATATGAAACTCAACTTTTGATAATACTATACATTAGATTAATGAAAAAATTATGTAATAATTAGTTGACAATGAAAGTATTCCCCAACACACTGAATATAGATACCAAAAACTTATTTAAAAGGAGAAGAAATTAAATTAAAAATTGAATAAATGAAATTGAATGAATGAAATGAAATTCGTGGAATTTAGACAGAATTACCAAGTCCCAAATGCCTAAATACCACAAATAAAATGAGTGGTTTCTTCATCATATTAGCCATAACATTGCTAAAGAAGATGATTTTGGTACTACCACTCATAAACAATGAATCAAACCTGTGAAAAAATAAAAAATAAATACAATATAAAACTAGTCGTTGGGGGCCACCGTAATACTTACCCATCATGGATATGCATAATGTAAAATATTAAAATAAAAATTGTGTAAACTACTTATAAAATGCATTGCAATTCAAATAAAATCGAGGCTTGATGACGTCACAAACTTTAAAGGCTCGATTACTGAATTGCTTGAAAGAAACATCCTTATAACTCCAAATGTAATAATCCTATTAACTAGCGGTTTATTGCATCTGATTAAGCGTCAAATTTCCAATTAAAATATATCTTTGAAGTGAAATTTGGATGAAATACAGGGTCATGAAAAATCGAAGAGTGTGGAAAATAGGATTCCAAATATCTCGGCAACTAGTTATCCGATCGACTTCATGCTTTATGCAAAATTTATGTTTTTTTATTGTCTTTTATATTCACTCCTTAAAATAACCAATTTCGAAAATTTTTATATACCTTTTATCAGAACGAATATTTCGAGAGTCCGAAAAAAATAGTTCCGGTTAATCGAGGTTATTGAAATGAAATAGGCTTCTTCCCATTATTACATACTAAGTACATGCCAAATTGCAAGTCTCTATCTCAATTTTTTCGGGAGATAGAGCGTTTACAGACACACAGACACACACACAGACACACAGACGGACGGCAAATTTTTTTTTCTAAAAATATGTTTTTCGGAATCTCCAGTGTCTGAAACGTGTAAATCCGTCAAAAAAAAAATTTCGATTTTCAAAACGATTGCAAGACTTACCCTATACTACGTATGATGGGTAAGTAAAAGGAAAGAAACCATATCTATAATATACAGATAAAACTTGAAATAGAGTCATAAAGTACATAATCCATTTGGATTAAACAAGATACCTGTGCATCACATGAACCACACATAAACACAACCAAACAGAGGAATTGCAAAAAATCATTATATGTTGCCAAATTTAGTTTTAGAAAATGATTTACCATGTTGCCAGAATAGGTGTTAGAATAATATGAATATTATTGTAAAGCAACAGAAACCATGGTGCTGCCATCTATAAGGGTAAAAAGTGAATATACGCTGAATAAAAATAGCATTGGATGGAAATTAATATTTAAAAATTAAACCATATACTGTCTAAAGATGATAGCAATTAGTTAAATAATAAATAAGTGAAATTAATTAAAAATAATAAATAGAATATTCAATTACATTAAAGTAATGGATGTATTAATGAATAATTCTATGTTAAAAATAAGATGGAAGATGGAAAAATTAATAATTAAAGCAACATAAAAATATATGTACATGAAATGACATAGCAACTACTAAATAGCTGTGCCAAAAATGCAACAGCACATAAATTAAATTAAATTAAAATACTAAATAATTGAATTAAGATACAAATATATATCATCATCATCATCATCATCAACCGTTTTCAATCCACTGCTGGATGTAGGTCTCCCCCAGATTTTTCCATTGTTGCCTGTCTAGTGCTTTAGTCATCCAATTAACACCGGCCACTTTTCTGATTTCGTCACTCCATCTTACTTGAGGTCGTCTTCTTGGTCGTTTTACATCTCTGGGATACCACTGTAGGGTGTTTGTGCTCCATCTATTGTCTTGTCTTCTTGCAATGTGCCCAGCCCATTTCCATTTTAGCCATTTAATTCTCTCGATAATGTCAAAAACTTTCGTCTGACTTCTTATCCACGTTATTCTCTTTCGGTCTCTTCTGGTTATGCCTAGCATACATCTTTCCATACTTCGCTGTGTTGTTTGTAATCTTTGTACCATCCGTTTTGTTAGTGTCCAAGTTTCTGCTCCATAAGTTAGTGCAGGCAAAACACATTGGTTAAACACCTTTCTTTTCAAACAAAGAGGCATGTTACTTTTCAGAATAATATTGTTCTTCCCAAAAGCACTCCATCCATTTCTTATTCTTCTATTGATTTCATTCATGATACTGTTGTCTGAAGATATTTCTTGTCCAAGGTACACATAACTTTCAACATCTTTAATCTCAGTGTTGTTGTAGACGATTTTCTTTTTTGATGCAAATGAATTGAACATCACCTTAGTCTTTTCCAAATTTATTTTTAATCCCACATTAATGCTAGCTTCTGCCAAATCTTTTAGCATATTTTGCAATTCTTCAGGGCTATTACTGAAAATTAAAATGTCATCAGCAAACCGGAGATGGCTTAAATATTCCCCATTTATTCTAATCCCTTTGTTTTCCCAATCCAGCTTCTTGAAAATACTCTCTAAGACAGCAGTAAAAAGCTTAGGCGAAATGGTGTCTCCTTGTCTTACTCCTCTTTCAAGCTTGATCTTCGCTTTTCCTTTGTCCAAACGGATGGTGGCTGTTGCTTTCTTGTAGATCTTCTTTATGATATTGATATAAGGTTTGTCTATACCAATGTTCTCCAGAGAAGTAATTACTGCAGATGTGTAGACCGAATCAAATGCTTTTTCATAATCAATAAAGGCAAGACAGAGAGGTAAATTATATTCTTTATGTTTTCCTATAACTTCTCTTACTGTTTGAATATGATCCATTGTGCTAAATCCACTTCGAAATCCTGCTTGTTCTCTAGGTTGAGCTGAGTCCAGAGCTGATTCAAGTCTTGTCGTTAAAACTTTGGTGAAAATTTTATAAATCACTGACAGTAAGCTGATTGGACGGTAGTTTTTAATGTTTTCCTTTTCTCCTTTCTTATAAAGTAACACCATCACAGCATTATTCCAATCTTCTGGTACATCTGATTTCTCGAGACATTTGGAAAACAGTAAGGCTAGCATTTTTGCAAATTCTTCTCCTGCTTCTTTGATAAGATCAATTGTAATTCCATCTTCGCCAGGGCATTTACCTTTTTTCATGCCTCTAATGGCTTGTACAACTTCATCTGTCATCACTGGGATTATCTCTTCAGTTTCTGTTATGTTTACTAGTGGATCACGTAGGTTGATTTCCCTTTGATCTTCACATTTATATAGATCGTTATAGAATTTTTCGACAATGTGTACTATTTCATTATTGATTTTGGTGATTGTTCCATCTGCTGTCTTCAGTGCAAAAATACCTTTTCTTCCAACACACAGTTTGCGCTTAGCTGATTTTAAACTTTTGTTATCTTCTAGAACTTTTTTGACAAGATCACAGTTAAATTTTCTGATATCTTCTGTAACACATTTTCTTACCGTTTTACATAATTCTGCATATTCAACTCTTGATTTAGGATAGTTTTTCTTCATTTTAAATTCTCTGCGTTTCTTCATCAGTCTTCTTGTTTCTTCTGTTATTTTCTTTGTTTGCTTTACTTGTGCTTCACCAGCTATCGTCCTTGCAATTTCTTGTAGAGTATTTGATATTTTCTTGTTCACTACTGTAACATCTTGTTCTTCTTCTAAGATTGATTGAAGTACTTGAAAACGATTTTTAAGTTCTAAATTAAATTCTTCTTTATGTTTCTGGAGATTTATAATATCGACTGATTTCTTTGAGCATTGCAAAAGCTTCATTCTTTCCACTTTAGTATTTAAAAGCAGTTTGCATCTAACTAACCTGTGATCGCTTCCTGTATTGAAGTTATTGAGAACGCTGCAATCCTGAATAAGATGCTTTTTGTTTGTCAAGATGTAGTCGATTTCACTTGTTGAGCCATTTGCACTACGCCATGTCCATTTTCTTTGTGGCTTTTTCTTGAAAAATGAATTCATGATATACATCTGTTCACATTCTGCAAATTCAATCAATCTGTTTCCTCTTTCATTACGCACCCCATATCCATGAATTCCTACTGAGAACTCACCTTTCCTTTTTTCCCCAATTCTAGCATTCCAGTCTCCCATTATTAATTTTATGTAGCATTTTCCTTTTTGATGCATTGAAGCTACTTCTTCATAGAAATCCTCAATTTCTTCATCAGTATAGCTAATTGTTGGTGCATAAACTTGGGTAATTTGCAGTTTGTATCTTTTTGACACTTGTATAACTAACCTTGCAACTCTATCTGATGCACTATCATATTCTACGATGTGATTCTTCCACCTTTTATGAATCAGAAATCCTACACCACTTGTTTTTCCATCTTCTGTACCTCTGTAGTACAATACATGTCCACTGGCAAGATCAATCTTCTCTTCACCTTTTCTTCTTATTTCACATAATCCTAGGATGTCCCAGTTGATTCTTTCTAATTCTTCTTCAAGTTCCTGTAAACGACTTTCAGAAGATAAGGATCGTCCATTATACGTAGCCAAGGTCATCAACTTATGGCAGCCAAGCCGAGCCCGGTGATTCTTAGCACCCTCTGTCTTCATGTCTTTCTGATCGCTGCCGTAATCAGGAACATGCAGACTGCCGGGAATTGAGGGCCGTGATTTGTTTTGTGAATTCATGGTAAAATAAGGGGGGAGGTGGCCAAATTCCTCCACGCTGGCCAAGCGGGTTGGAGGAAGCCCATCCGCGTTCGTTCCCCATGCACTAGGCAAGGGTACTAACAGGCTGCACCGATGGAAGGTGCGGATTGGACATCAAGTCCCTGCTCCCAGTCGATTCCTTTAAGTCCTCCTCTGAGGCATTTAAAGGGTCTTCTCCTAGTTAACAAGCAGAGGCTATTAAACAGCCCACAAATATATATATATATATATATATATATATATAGATATATAATTATAATATCTTTGAATTTCAAATAACATATCAAGTTCTTGTAAAATTCTAATTAAATCTCCTAAGAGATAATTAGTAATAAAGTGTAGACAGAATACCACATAGTTAATAAATTAACAAGTGCAATCATAATTTTACCATAGCATTTGCTTCAATGGTAATTGGCCAAAAATACTGAAAATATGAAGAATATTTAAAATGAGGGAGATAAAAAAAATTATATAATAAACCATAAAATGTTAATAATTTGAAGTTGATATCAAGTGCATACAAATGGATTTTGAAATGAAATATGAACTAAATATAATGGAAAATTGGATGACAAGAGATTTAAATTAGAATTGGATATGAAAAAACACGTGTAGATATAATCATCAGTCTGGATGTATCCACACGTGTTTTAAAAATAATACAGTATTTCATAAATATACTGGCATTTATGCTAAGATCAGTATATTCATCCAGGTATACTGTATTATTACAAGAAAACAATTGGAAATAGTAAAATTGGAAATAAAAAACTTGTAAAGAATGGATAAAATATTTTACTCACAATAATTATCCAAAATTCCGTGAACATCACAATTCATTTTATAGACTTTTTAAAACTGATCATTAGTATCACTTAATATAAAGGTGATCGGCTAAACGCACATTCACCATGACTATATAAAGTGTAAACAATGTTCAACCAGCTTAATAATAGTCCTTATATATGTTTTAATTGTATTATTTGCTATATCATTTGCTATATTTTATCGCACACTAAAACAATATAAATTATTACATAACATGTTTATATTTATATAATGTAATAAATGTTATTTAAAAGAGTTGATAATTGAATTTATCAAAAAAATAGGATAACCATATAGTTTTGCTTGATTTCGTATAAATCTAATATTTTTGTTTTTATTTATATCTGAGCATAGATATTTTATACGATGAAGGTAATTGATAATTATATTTTTATAAATTGATTTATGTAAACATAAAGCAAAATTGGTAAAAATATTTACTTTAAATGGAAAGTCAAATCTTTTATCATAAATATCAAATATTAATTTATAATTATCATTAATATTAATTTTTAAGTCAAGAAAATTTATATTATTATTAATCAAATCCTTTTCGCTTAATGTAAGCTGATTAGGATAAAAATTGAGTGGTGATGTGCAATTTTTATCATTGAAATAAAAAATGATAATGTCATCAATATAGCGATAAAATACATAATCATTGTTCGGACCAATATTTCTTTCATAATAATATAAGTAAAGGTCAGAGAGAATACTAGAAGCAGTCCCACCCTGCGGTATTCCCTGGCATTGTTTATAAATAATATTGCCATATATGATGTAATTATTATGCAATGTAAAGTTTAATAAAGTTAAAAAAAATTTACGGAAATATGATCTTTTAATTTTAATTGAGATTTAAATTCTTTAAATAATATACACATTGTTTTATGCAAGTCTTTTATATCAATGTTATTAAATAAATCATTAAAATCCAATGTTTTTATGAATTTTACCGGATTGATATTATGTATTTTATTAATAAGCTGAAAACTGTTTTTTAGGCAATGTTGGTTATTATGTTTTATCGTTATATCATATATCTGCTTTAAAATATTAAGTAGTAAATTGCTTGCATTATTATTATATGTGTTACACCCGATGGTAATTGTGCGAAATTTAATTGGATTTTTATGAAATTTTGGAATTATAACAAGATAAGGATAATTTAAATTATTACATTTGATTTTTAGTAATTTGTGATAATTTAATAATTTTCTATTATTAATTTCAATATTTAATTTAGTTTTATTAAAAATATTACTTGTGTTAATTGCATTGTGAATTAACACTTTATAGTACTCTTTACAAATAATAGCATAATTATTTGGGGATTTATCTACATAAGTAATTATAAATGTGTTTTGTAGTTCTGATATATGTTTATTTATATTTTTAAAAGCTGCATGTGTAATATGTTGATAATTTTTTATAATTTCATTTTTAAATTTATCTATTACAGAAAATCTCCATTCACTAAAATACTCGATAGGTTTATTGTAATCAATAGCAATTTTATATATAAATAAATCAATATCTTGAATAAACTGCATTATTATGGATTTGATTTTACACATGTGTGGAAGGCGAAATTTTGTGCCATTATGCATTAAGTTTTGTAAAATAGGTTGTTCTACAATATTAAGATCACCAGTAATAATATGACCATGTGTTGTATTTATGTACTTTTGAAATTTTGGGTCATTACAATAACAAGGGTAATTATTTGAAGAGACCAAATGTTTTGCAAAAGAATTGTAATTAAAAATTTTACGTCCAAGTGTGCGATTATATTTATATGTCTTGTGAATAGTAAAATTTTTTAATGGAAAATTATTAGTAGTGTTGTTTATGATATTGTGTAAATTGATATTATTAAATACATGATTGGAAAAATTTATAATTAGTTGTGTATTATTAGTTTTATATTTAGGTTTATTAGAAAGACTTGTATTTAATAGGTTTGCTCTATAATGAAGAATATCATAAAAGATATCACAAAAATGTGGAGAATATTGATTCTTTTTAAATACTTTGAAGTATTGGTTCAAATATTTCTTTTTAATACTAAAAATATGTTTTCTTATAGCTAACCAACTATAATCATTACAAAATTGTGCCTCAAGATCATCAAGCTCTTGTTGTATAACAATATTATCAGTGTATTTTTTGTTATTATGTATACCTCTACCGGATCTTGAAGTTTTTTTTATCTTTGAAAAATTTAATCCTGAATAAAGATTTTTATAATTTTCATATTTAGTTAAATCTGAAAAAACAGGATGTGATTTTTTGTATACTAATTGATTTAATCCATAAGGATAGGTAGTATTAAAATGTCTTATATATTTAGATTCTAGAAAAAGTCGTTCAGTAAAATTTTTTTGTATTTTAAGTATTTTAATAGTAATATTTTTAAAATCATGATTTTTGAAATGAGTATATTCAATATTATGAGTAGTTTGAAATTTAAATTTTTGAAATTTATCGATATGAGAACGATGTAAATTTAGCCGCTTATGTAATTTTTGACAAGACTGTCCAATATATTCCATATTACACGAATTGCATTTCAATGAATAGATTACACTGTATGCTTTGCAAAATTTTACCATATTAAGATTGTGATTATTTGAAATCTGGGACTTATCAGCTAAAGGACATGTAAGGCAACACTTAGATTCACACTCTCGAAAACATAGAACAGGCTTGGGACAATAGAATAGGTTATCTGATAACGATCCAGGAAGATCCCTAAAAATCTTCCTGTACCGAGCATTAGTCCTGGATCCACCAAGGCCTAAATTGCCAGTATCTAACATTTTACTCATAACTACCATATTGTTTGAAAGCAATAAAAATTGCAAGAGATACATAGTAAAAATTATAATTATAACATCAAATAATGAATTTTTTTAAACATCTTTATTTTATAAAGTACTCTTGAATAACCATGAAAGGAAAAAAAAAAAATAATAAATAATAAGATTAATGATTGTTTTATACTTGATTATATATAATAAAACTATTTACATATATACATAAAGTCCCATTAAGCAAACGAACATCAAAAAACAACAATCTAAAATCCCTAAGCAATAATAAGTCAATACAAAATTAATTGTGGCAAAATACAAAAAGAACCTGAATAAGATGTTATAAAGATGCATTTGAAAATTCAATAGATGAACAATTGATACCATGATACAATAGAAATATTGTATAATTATTTTTATTAAATTATTATTAAATACACAATTAAAAGCGCAATGCAGCTATAGTAACTATGTATTCCAAACAGAAGCTAATCAAAGTGATTTATGAGCCAAATAGGCTTAATTATGGTATCTTATGAAAATAAATAATTTCTACTAGATAATTATTGAAAAGAATATGTATAAACCATTCCATACCAATTTGCGCAATGCAGCAGAATTTTATAGAATGTTAAGTAATTATAATATCTTTGAATTTCAAAAAACATATCAAGTTCTTGTAACATTCTAATTAAATCTCCTAAGAGATAATTAGTAATAAAGTGTAGACAGAATACCACATAGTTAATAAATTAACATGTGCAATCATAATTTTACCATAGCATTTGCTTCAATGGTAATTGGCCAAAAATACTGAAAATATGAAGAATATTTAAAAAGAGGGAGAGAAAAGAAAATTATATAATAAACCATAAAATGTTAATAATTTGAAGTTGATATCAAGTGAATACAAATGGATTTTGAAATGAAATATGAACTAAATATAATGGAAAATTGGATGACAAGAGATTTAAATTAGAATTGGATATGAAAAAACACGTGTAGATATAATCATCAGCCTGGATGTATCCACATGTGTTTTAAAAATAATACAGTATTTCATAAATATACTGGCATTTATACTAAGATCAGTATATTTATCCAGGTATACTGTATTATTACCAGAAAACAATTGGAAATAGTAAAATTGGAAATAAAAAACTTGTAAAGAATGGATAAAATATTTTACTCACAATAATTATCCAAAATTCCGTGAACATCACAATTCATTTTATAGACTTTTTATAACTGATCATTAGTATCACTTAATATAAAGGTGATCGGCTAAACGCAGATTCACCATGACTATATAAAGTGTAAACAATGTTCAACCAGCTTAATAATAGTCCTTATATATGTTTTAATTGTATTATTTGCTATATCATTTGCTATATTTTATCGCACACTAAAACAAAATAAATTATTACATAACATGTTTATATTTATATAATGTAATAAATGTTATTTAAAAGAGTTGATAATTGAATTTATCAAAAAAATAGGATAACCATATAGTTTTGCTTGATTTCGTATAAATCTAATATTTTTGTTTTTATTTATATCTGAGCATAGATATTTTATACGATGAAGGTAATTGATAATTATATTTTTATAAATTGATTTATGTAAACATGAAGCAAAATTGGTAAAAATATTTACTTTAAATGGAAAGTCAAATCTTTTATCATAAATATCAAATATTAATTTATAATTATCATTAATATTAATTTTTAAGTCAAGAAAATTTATATTATTAATAATCAAATCATTTTCGCTTAATGTAAGCTGATTAGGATAAAAATTGAGTGGTGATGTGCAATTTTTATCATTGAAATAAAAAATGATAATGTCATCAATATAGCGATAAAATACATAATCATTGTTCGGACCAATATTTCTTTCATAATAATATAAGTAAAGGTCAGAGAGAATACTAGAAGCAGTCCCACCCTGCGGTATTCCCTGGCATTGTTTATAAATAATATTGTCATATATGATGTAATTATTATGCAATGTAAAGTTTAATAAAGTTTAAAAAAAATTTACGGAAATATGATCTTTTAATTTTAATTGCGATTTAAAGTCTTTAAATAATATACACATTGTTTTATGCAAGTCTTTTATATCAATGTTATTAAATAAATCATTAAAATCCAATGTTATATATATATATATATATATATATATATATATATATATATATATAAATTAGTAAAAAAAATTACAAAATTACAAAAATATTTACAAATTAGCAAAAAATTTCAAGGTTTTCGAAAAACATTTACACATCAATGAAAATGTATGCAAAAGTCAGAACCAGACCTATGTCTAACATCACATTTTTTTCGACTTCAGTTGTTACAATCGTAGTGGTAGCACTGTGAAATAGCAAATAGTACCTTCAAATGATTATCTTTGTTTCAAAGTGGATCCAATATCTGGTATACTAAGTATCATTTTCGATTTCAACAAATTAAATATGCGTGAGAAAACCATTAGTGTATCAGCGAATGATGGGACTCATTTTGCTGATGTTATCTCAATCAATAAATCTGAAAGTTACCAACAGTAACAGTTATCAAAGACTAACAGATAGAGGTGCTTTAAGAGTGTTGACATTACAGACAGATACAAGAAACAATTAAATCTGACTAAATCATATAACCGAAATAATGATATAATTGAACCAACCCCAACAAGTTTTTTCTGATAATAAATTTGCTTCAGAGTTAGGCTTACCTACTGAAATGTGGATAAATGAAAACTTACCCATTGGTTCAGAAGTGGCTAATAAAAGCAAGGGATACGGATAAATGGTATAGCAGACTTTTATTTTATGTTATTGCTTCAGGTGATGAATACACCTCATTTTGAATAGATATGCATACAGGTAAATTGTATGTTGAGTCGAAATTGGACCGAGAATTCATGTCGGAGTACAATTTAAACACATCTATATGCCTATGACTTGATAAATCCACAACATTCTACAACGAGTGAATTAGAATTACACAATCAATAAAATATTTACCTTAAAGGAAAGAAAATGAAACCCCATTCAGATGTTTCAGACATCCAAGTTGATCACGTGATCGATGTTGAACATCAGGACCAGATATAAATTTAACATCACATTTTTTCCCCTCGACTTCGGTAGTTTAAAACGTTATTTTAAAGAATTGTACAATGGTTGGGCAACCATTATAACATACTACCCTATCCTATTTGAGACGAATGCAACACATATCTACTAATGGTGATCAAAATAATGGAAATACACAGAAATAAAGTAAACATCTTTATTAGCACGGTGAAGCTACACTTTTAGTGTGTAATAATATGGCCTAAATTCACCTAGGAGTTAAATTATACAAATACTGAATGATTGCAGATGATATATTATATCATTCCTCAAGGTCATGTTGTAAAAGTTCACATAGAGATTATGGTGGAAGAAGGATGATATCGGCTCCAAATTATTCTCCAAAACAAACCGCAGTAGTTCAATACTGAGGTCAGAGGACTATGGGAGCCAAGAGGATATTCTAATACCTTCCTTTGTGATGGTAAAAACTTCGTTGATATCCTTTTCAAACAACAATTCGACAAGTGGAATGTATGAATTGGACAACTGTCGTCTTGAAAGAAACTCTCTAAGATTGAAAGTTGGAAGACATGTCCAGTTGTGAGCAACAATATGAATGCAAGGCTCGCAGCGTTTCTAATTTTTCTTTTTTTAACCTTTGCTACCACTATTTCAAAACAAAATTGTCACTTTTCATAACTAAAATGTATCGTCAAACTATTAGATTAAACGCCAAAAATGCAGTCCCATTTACTTGATGTCAGAAGCATTATACGTGTTTGTTATGTCATCAAATGGTTTTTAATTCGATATTTGCGTGTATTTTTCATTATGTTTTACTGAGTTATTAGTTATTTCATTAATTAAAATAACAATTGTTTCCTTAAATTCTTATATTTTATTTATTTATTTATTTTGATATTCCAATGGCTCCCGTTCTCCTGTTCTCCCGTTTGTTTGGCGTTACAGTTTGGCGATAGTTTTTTGTTATGAAAAGTGGTCGACGGGATAATAGAGAAGTACTGGATATTTTAACATTGATGTACAACATTTCAACATAACAGTTATGTGTAAATGATGATGTATACTGGAAATTATGTGTACAGAACAGGATTTTCAAACGAAAACTGATTTTTTATGTTAAAATAATTATTCTGAGTCCTTGGATTTTCTCTGATTGTATATGCGATTATTTTAATATGGAGGGAAATGATTTTTTTAGTCACATATATTTTTAGAGTGCAATCTGTTTTCATAATACTTATAAAGAAATTATATGAGGTATAATATTTGGATATCTAGTTGAGTAAATGATGAGAATAAAATCAGCAAACTCTTTTCGACCTATGTATTGCGTTATGGTAATATTTGATATATTTGTGTGATAGTAAACAAATTTCATAACTAGGAATTCTTAAGGCAATTCATTCTAAATATGTGATATTTTTTTCGTTTTGAAATACTATATGGCTTTATAAACCAAATAAACAAGATTACTTTTGAGAAATCATATATTTTAAAACATATATGATATATTTATACATAAGGAAAGAAACAACAGAAAGTTTGATTAATCGTCAGTGTCTGACTAAATTTTTTACATATTTTTTTCTATTTAGATTAATTTAAAGTGTAAATTCCAATTATATATCTAAAAAATTATATTTAAAAATTGTGCGTGAAAGATTTCGAAGATACTAAAACTTTTTAAAGTAACAATTACTGTATTGTTCTATGAAACCCATTTATTGTATGTAATTAAGACTTTTAATAATAAAAGAGAATACAAGATAAAATAACCTTGTATTGCTTCGGGATGTCACCAAAATCGAGAAAAACCACTTCGGTTGACCTGATGCCTCCCGGACTATAATATGGTCAAATATGACAATATCTAATAAAAGTCCTTTTCTCCAATTACAACGGAGGGCTAAAAAAAGAAATCGTGGCAACTGCCGAAGAATTGTTTAATAATCATTTTCTGACATTGAATTGTTACACGAGGAATCAGTGACGTAGCGTAGGAGTTTCAGAGGAGCAATCGCCTCGGTCGCAAACTTTTCAGGGAGATCAAAAACTGTACAGCAAAAACTATAACAAAAACAATATAACAGTAAGAAGGACGTACAGAATTTTAAATTGCCCCGGGTACTCCAAACTCACCTTAAGTCACTGTGGCGCGTTATAGATCGCTTTAAAAAATATATTTATTTACCTACACATCTGGGTATTTTCGTACAATGAATAAACATTACGTGTGAGTAAGTATATGACCAATAAAATAATTTATCTGTCGGACATTCACCCCTGCGCTCCAATGCTTCTCTTTCTACGGTTCCATGGCTGACCATTTTGTTGTGACTGGAGTAAATATAAACTGAAAAAAAACAAATTATATGACAAAAAGAATCACCGAGATAGTAGAAACGCACACCATGTCTAGGTAATAAACGTTTTAGTTTTATTTGTGGGCGTAGAAAACTGTACGCATGTCTGCGCTGAAGGATTTGCATTGAAACGAATTTTTATTTCGCAGCGCACAAACAGGACGCTGCTAGAATGGTCGAATATATCGTATCGAATGTATCGTTTCTATCTTTTTATTCTGAGTCTTTTCACGATGGTATAAATGGATAAATTGCGTGAAATAAACGGAAGTAATACATTTCTTCTAGAAAATGGAAGAAAAAGTTGCACTACAGACTAGAGGAACCAACCACGCACTCGAGGGCGCACTTGCACCCACCAACCTTTTTTCATTTTGCACACGCGAAACTTATATAAATTCATACGTATAAATACATATTTTTCATTCATGGATATTAATTATTTATTTTGAATAAAAGAAAGAAAACGTCTCGCATATATGTACAGTTTTTCTTATATCTGCTGATATTCATTCCAAAATGTACATATTTTGATATTCATATTAGAAAAAATATATATGAATTGTAACCCATGCATTTTTAACAGAAATTGACTTCTAGAAGCTTCAAATATGTGAGCTTCTGAGCTATGCTTTTGAGCAAAATTTAAGTATAGCATAAATTCGTAGACGTTATTAGTGATCGACTGGTATCGGTCACATTTTTATACGATGATATTATGCAGCAAAGTTGGTAAGATAGTGGCTTTTTTATATTTTTATTTTGTTTTTATGTTTTTTACAGGCTGTATAAACAGTGAATATGTGTGTCTGAGGGAGAGGGTGGAATGCGCTTTTAAGATGTTTAAAAAATTCAAATGTGTCGTGATTATACAAAGGTTAGAGACCCCTGCACGAATTCGAGAATTCGTGCAACAAAAGAAGAGTTGTGATAACATGGAGCAAAATTACCAATAGAAAATCTGTTTCAATTAATTAAAAAAACATAGGGCGTCTCATTCAAGCATAACTATTATTTTCATTCATAACTTTAAAAGTATACTTTAAGATATTGTAATAATGCATTCAACAGTCTTGTCTTACTCGCTCAACGGCATGGTTCGCCAAGCCGAGTGGCCTCCCTTAGGCATTAAGTCTTGTCTTATTGCTTTGTGTTAAACGTGAAAATATCACGATATTTGTTGAAAGTGTACAGTAATTTAGTCAGTGGCGTAATAGTAAATATATTCCAAACTATGGGACATGTAGACATAAAGAACAAAATCTTCCGAATTCTCTGCAACAGTTTAGCAAAGTGTATGCAAAAATATGTATCAGTGATCAAGAATACCATATTTCTTGCTTAGGGACTCATCTGGTCTTGATTTGACAGGAAAAAGCATTTTTCGTGATTGTTTAAAAACTTCACAATGAGTATACATTTTCTTTGTTATTTTGTTTGTTCGTCTGGCGAAATCTGTAGAATTTTACACATTAAAAAATTGACTAACAAAGAATATATGAATTAAATATATAAATATTTAATTCAAGTATTCTTTGTTAAATAAACTGCTAAATATATGTTAAGTTTCTTTCTTCAATTAATATTAATAAAAAAATATTACAAAAAATGCCTGTGTTTGTTCCTCAGAAATTCTTAGCCTGTGATTTGTAATTTTATTTGAGAAAAAAAAAACAGTTACTAGGTTATTTATATAAATAAATAACTAAAGAGTTAAAGAGAAAAACGATGATAATCAAATGTGGAGAAATTTCAGATGACAATAAACCATTAGTTGACTTGAAAAGCGTACTACCACTTGGCAGTCCTGGAGATCAAGGCAAAAATGAAGGTAATTCTTTAAGAAATACAATTGAAGATAGGTAGAAAGGTAGAAAGAACCGTGAAAAGTACTAAAAAAAAAACAGTTGAAAATTGGTACAAAGGTGGAAAAACGATTAAAGTCATAAAAAAAATACAGTTGAAGATTGTTATAAAGAGGAAAGAACGATTAAAGTAGTAAAAGATAGAATTATGAATAATTATAATATAATTATCTATAAATATCATCGTTTTTCTCTTGATCCTTCAATTATTTGACATCTAATTATTAATAAATCTAAGTATTTCATACGCAAAGAGTAGGAAAGTTGACAGAAATTCATTAGAGATGATATATTTTTGGGAGGATAAAATTAAGATGAATATTTTTAAAGCTGCTTTCGGAAGACGAGAGAGGAAGATAGGATTTTTTCACACGCCATTTCGTTACGCCCAAGTTCTTCCTCTTTTTTTTCCAAATTATTATTATTATTACTGTCTCAGAAATTTTTGGAAGAATTTCAAAGCTTCTGTTTGTTTGCCGTTAACAGTCGGTTGAAACTGCGAAGTGCTTTACTTTGCATGTTGCACAGTGACATTTAACATTGGAATATGCACTATTTACTCTTCGTGTAAAAGTTTAATCTTTATGGTGAGCGTGAATATGAGACAAAGTCTCCAGACTAACCGTGGCAAATGTTTTAAAAGATCATCATTTGCATAAACATACAAGAAAAGAAACACATTCGTTCTACAATAATTGAAGCTTATTTTTCAGTTTATTTATTTTAATTCTATGTGTAAGCGAGTGTTGTTGATTATCCTATTGCCAGGATCCTATTATCCTATTACCCAGATCTATATATCCTTACAGCCAGGATTCCGTTGCCATCATTACCAAGGCTAAATTAGATCCGAAGTACGAGTAGGCACTGCTCCTTCATGTGTATATAGCGCGATCTAGTTTAGCTTCGTTATTACATACATTACCTGTAAGCATGAATGAGGAAAAATATTTTTACAAAAAATGCAATGCTCACGTGCAACACCCATAGGTGACGTTATATCATAAGTGCGATGCCGTTGTTGAGTACGCTGGCTTGTCTTTTCTTCTCTCTATTTTCTCACTTTCTTTTTTTTCTTTTTTTTTTCTCAGGGTAAACATTATCACTCTCTGCATCTACCACACTCTAATTTAATTTAAATGTAAAATGATAGTTGTGATGACAATAGACTTTATTACGTTTTGTTGTGTGATTATTTTCAAGGTTTAAGACAAAGTATTGTTTTACTGGCAAAGGATGTCAATTAATTTTCCCTTTGCTAAACAACGCATAGCCAACATAGTTAAAAATGTGTCGAGACTGGGGATCAAACCCAGATACCCTGGTATAGTGCACCAAGTGCTTTACCATTTGAGCCATCTGGACGACATCCAGTCTGGCATTTTTTATTTATACGTTGACACGGCTGCAACCTTGCGGAGCAAGATGGAATGTCAAACATGAGCACACTACCCAGTAGCGTACATGAGACTAGAGATCGACCAAAAACAGGTTTTTAGACCGAAACCGAAACCGAAAGTGTCAAAAATTTTAAAACTGATTAATACATACATAACTGCATATAATTATTAATTAATAACAAATAATTAATAATTACTTAATAATAACTAATTATGTTACTAATTAATTTATTAATTATAGGTGTATTGAACCTAGAGTTGCAAAAAACCCGTTTATTCCCAGGTTTTTTTCCAATACACCCGGTTTATTCCCAGGTTTATTTTCAAAAGACCTGGTTTATTCCCAAAAGCCCTGGTTTAATCCCAAAAAACCCGGTTTATTCTCAGGTTTAAACCGGGTTTTTTCTAGCCTTTGCAACTCTAATTGAACCACATTTCTAACAAACAATTGTACATATATGTGTGCGTATACGTTTTCAACAAAAATGAAATATAAATAATACAACTTTTATATTTTATTATTTTATAACAACCAATAATTATAGGCATTTATCAATAATTAATTGACAATGTAGTTAAATAATGTAAAACAAATTCAATAATGAATATTTAATTTTTAAATATATTCATATTTTCAGTTTATTAATATTTTGCATTTAAATTGTATAAGTAAACGATTAAGTATTGGTTAAGTAAAAGTTTAAGTAAAGGGCACAAAAGCTAAAATAATTTGTACAATTTGATTAAAAAAGGAAAATTAGCACTAAGACAACATTTTAAGCCTAGAAATTATTAATTATAAACTTTATTTTCCATTTCAATATTCTCAAAGTGAGACATGTTTAACATTATTTTGTACTTTAGCTAATTTTAAATCTACCCTATATATATAAAATCCTAATGAAACGAATTTGTGAAACGATTTTATGAAACGAATTTATGAAACGATTTTATGAAACGACTGATTAAACGACTGATTATGTTTCAGGGCTATTTTTAATAAAATATTAAACGCTTGATGGTGAAATTAATACCAATTGTCCATAAAAATCCGCGGATGTCAAGACTGGTAATAGAATTTTGAAATTGGAATTAGTTTTCGAGATATTAATTTGTTTCTAATTTTAATGATATTTCTGTAATGATGGCAACTAATTACTCAGTTTTTTTGTGACAAAAAAGGGAAAAAAATTGGAAAGGATCCCGATAGGGATTATTGATTTCTTTTTATTCGTCATTTTCAAATTGAAATTGAATTTATCTTTTATTTCAATCGATAATGAAGACAAGATTGTGATTAAATTATGTTTTTCAGGAAAATTTAAAAAAAAAAATCACATTTCTATCGTCAGGATTCAATCGTCTGTCAGCATTTAATTTAATTTATAAACTGAAAATATTTTGAATAAATTCGTCCAAATGACGTCATTTATGTAAACGCAAAAGAAAGGGGGGAAAGGAATTAATAGTAATTAATATTTATTGATATCATTTTGTTATTTTTTTGTAAAATTTAATTAAACGAATTTATAAAATCACTAATTCGGATATTTGAAACGAATATATAAAATAATAATTGCCCAACTGAACGGAAGGAGAATAAAATATCCTGCTTGGTTTTCTGTCCTGCTTGGTTTTTTCCGCCAAGCTTTTTAAAAAAGCGTCAAAGACCCCTATAATTAAAAAGCACCAAAAGTTCATTGGGTTTGTTTTCATAACTTTTGACAACAAATCTATGTATATTAACGAATCTATCCCTTTTTGAAGCTCGAATTACGCCAAACCTAAAACCAAAGGATCCTATACTGGAAAAGTACCCGATTTTCTTATGGACAATATTCAAGTGACATAACATGGTGTAAAATTATCGCGGATAGCAAATTTGTTTAAATATCTCATCAATTGATGCCGAATAAATGCAGGCATGCATGCACAAAATATTTAATTAATTTTGTATAATACATAATTATTAGAAAATTCGTATATACATATTAATTAAAATAAATAATTTACGTATTTAAAATAACATGAAAATATGCATGATGGTGCACTAAAATAGAGAGAAAATTAAAACCTGTTAATGAAAATGTGTATAACATAGTACTTTTCAATACCGTGGTTCTTAATGTTATTCACAAGCAGATGGAATTTTTCTCATCTTTAAAGGCAAAGGAAGAATAGAATACAGATCGTTGTTATAAAAGTCCGAGAGGTAGCCACAATTTAAACCTAACCATTTTATACAAGCTGGTTTTCAAGTTGTAATTGATTTTACTTATCAATCCCGAAAACAGTCGTCAGTTGTCGCAACAGCTGTGTATAAGACCATGGTAATCAAAAAATGCCCCATTAAAACGTTAAAAGCATGGCAACCCAATTACAGATTTACCAATATTTTAAAAATAAAACACGCTGTCATGTTTTTAGAGGCCTCAAAGTCTGAGCGGGGGTTGGCGAGCGTAGCTCGCAGGGGGTAGGCCCCCTAGTATATATATATATATATGGATAAAAATGTAATAGTTTTCAATTTTCTTATAGAATGTGCACAATAAGATCAAAACAAATATTTGCGCTCAATCATCGCCCCCCCCCCCCCCAAAAAAAAAAAGCTTTTCCACTCCCTGCCTCCCTAAGAAAGTATTGAAATGGCACCCCTGTTTGAAAATTTTATCTCCGGTACCAAGTTGAATCTCTGTGCCTCTATCCAAAACTATTTATCTACCCTATATATATAAAATCCTAATGAAACGAATTTGTGAAACGATTTTATGAAACGAATTTATGACACGATTTTATGAAACGACTGACTAAACGACTGATTATGTTTCAGGGCTATTTTTAATAAAATATTAAACGCTTGATGGTGAAATTAATACCAATTGTCCATAAAAATCCGAGGATGTGAAAACTGGTAATAGAATTTTGAAATTGGAATTAGTTTTCGAGATATTAATTTTTTTCTAATTTTAATGACATTTCTGTAATGATGGCAACTAATTACTCAGTTTTTTTGTGACAAAAAAGGGAAAAAAATTGAAAAGGATCCCGATAGGGATTATTGATTTCTTTTTATTCGTCATTTTCAAATTGAAATTGAATTTATTTTTTATTTCAATCGATAATGAAGACAAGATTGTGATTAAATTATGTTTTTCAGGAAAATTTGAAAAAAAAAAATCACATTTCTATCGTCAGGATTCAATCGTCTGTCAGCATTTAATTTAATTTATAAACTGAAAATATTTTGAATGAATTCGTCCAAATGACGTCATTTATGTAAACGCAAAAGAAAGGGGGGGAAAAGGAATTAACAGTAATTGTTATTTATTAATATCATTTTGTTATTTTTTTGTAAAATTTAATTAAACGAATTTATAAAATCACTAATTCGGATATTTGAAACGAATATATAAAATAATAATTGCCCAACTGAACGGAAGGAGAATAAAATATCCTGCTTGGTTTTCTATCCTGCTTAGTTATTTCCGCCAAGCTTTTTAAAAAAGCGTCAAGACCCCTATAATAGAAAAGCAACAAAAGTTCATTGGGTTTGTTTTCATAACTTTTGGCAACAAATATATGTATATTAACGAATCTATCCCTTTTTGAAGCTCGAATTACGCCAAACCTAAAAGCAAAGGATCCTATACTGGAAAAGTATCCGATTTTCTTATGAACAATATGCAAGTGACATAACATGGTGTAAAATTATCACGGATAGCAAATTTGTTTAAATATCTCATCAATTGATGCCGAATAAATGCAGGCAAGCATGCACAAAATATTTAATTTTGTATGATAAATAATTATTAGAAAATTCGTATATACATATTAATTAAAATAAATAATTTACATATTTAAAATAACATGAAAATATGCATGGTGGTGCACTAAAATAGAGAGAAAATTAAAACCTGTTACTGAAAATGTCTATAACATAGTACTTTTCAATAGCGTGGTTCTTAATGTTATTCACAAGCAGATGGAATTTTTCTCATCCTTAAACGCAAAGGAAGAATAGAATACAGATCGTTGTTATAAAAGTTCGAGAGGTAGCCACAATTTAAACCTAACCATTTTATACAAGCTGGTTTTCAAGTTGTAATTGATTTTACTTATCAATCCCGAAAACAGTCGTCAGTTGTCGCAACAGCTGTGTGTGAGGCCATGGTAATCAAAAAATGCCCCATTAAAACATTAAAAGCATGGCAACCAAATTACAGATTTACCAATATTTTTAAAATGTAGCACGCTGTCATGTTTTTAGAGGCCTCGAAGTCTGAGCGGGGGTTGGCGAGCGTTGCTCGCAGGGGGCAGCCCCCCTAGTTTTCATATAAAATAAAACGTAATTAATTTATCAATAAGACAGAAATAGTTTCCAATTATACGAATTTCATCTAATAAAAAAATATTTTGAGTATACATACCTCGATATATCTTTTGTAATAAATTTCGTAAATCTTCATGTTTTTTAACAACACCTTTAATATTCAGGAAAGTATTCAAAACAATCTGAAGTTTCAAAGTAAAAATTTTCTATTACTGTTAATTTACAGCTTCTAAAGATCACGTGATAAGCGTCTTTTAAGTTTAGTCATATACTAGTGTAAATGCCCGTCCTAGGACGGTGGGTAGAAATTGGGGTTTTCAGTTAAAATTTTAAATAATTGATAAAAATATTCATATACTGTTTATCGACAATAAGGAAAACTGACCTGAACCGTTAAGTTCAGGGTTAATGGTAAATATTACTGTTAATGGTAAATTTTACGAAACGTAATATTTTTATTTATCTTTGTTTTTCAACTCAAAATTTCCAAATATTTTTCTGAATAATTAAAATCTTAATCCTAATAACGAACTCAATAATTAATTAAGGTCTCAATAATTAATTATGGCAAGTAAATTATAGGTATTAATTTTCGCTCTCAATAATACGAAAACGATCTTTTAGTTTCTTCATAATCTAAAAGAATGCATTAATTTTTACACAAAGTCAAATATTTCCCTTTCAAAATTAATAATAAAAATAATTTAAATCATTAAAAAAAGTTGATCTTGTAATAATTCAATACATCCTGAATGTACATACCTTATGTTAATGGTAAATTTTACGAAACGTAATCTTTTCCTTTATTTTTGATTTACTACTCAAAATTTCCAAATATTTTTCTGAATAAATAAAAGCTTAATCCTAATAACGATCTCAATAATTAATTAAGGTCTCAATAATTAATTATGGTAAGTAAATTATAGGTATTAATTTTCGCTCTCAATAATACGAAAATGATCTTTTAGTTTATTCATAATCTAAAAGAATGCATTAATTTTTACACAAAGTCAAATATTTCCCTTTCAAAATTAATAATAAAAATAATTTAAATCATTAAAAAAAGTTGATCTTGTAATAATTCAATATATCCTGAATGTACATACCTTATGTTAATGGTAAATTTTATGAAACGTAATCTTTTCCTTTATTTTTGATTTACTACTCAAAATTTCCAAATATTTTTCTGAATAAATAAAAGCTTAATGCTAATAACGATCTCAATAATTAATTAAGGTCTCAATAATTAATTATGGTAAGTAAATTATAGGTATTAATTTTCGCTCTCAATAATACGAAAAGAATCTTTTAGCTTATTCATAATCTAAAAGAATGCATTAATTTTTACACAAAGTCAAATATTTCCCTTTCAAAATTAATAATAAAAATAATTTAAATCATTAAAAAAAGTTGATCTTGTAATAATTCAATACATCCTGAATGTACATACCTTATGTTAATGGTAAATTTTACGAAACGTAATCTTTTCCTTTATTTTTGATTTACTACTCAAAATTTCCAAATATTTTTCTGAATAAATAAAAGCTTAATCCTAATAACGATCTCAATAATTAATTAAGGTCTCAATAATTAACTATGGTAAGTAAATTATAGGTATTAATTTTCGCTCTCAATAATACAAAAACGATCTTTTAGTTTCTTCATAATCTAAAAGAATGCATTAATTTTTACACAAAGTCAAATATTTCCCTTTCAAAATTAATAATAAAAATAATTTAAATCATTAAAAAAAGTTGATCTTCTAATAATTCAATACATCCTGAATGTATATACCTTATGTTAATGGTAAATTTTACGAAACGTAATCTTTTCCTTTATTTTTGATTTACTACTCAAAATTTCCAAATATTTTTCTGAATAAATAAAAGCTTAATCCTAATAACGATCTCAATAATTAATTAAGGTCTCAATTATTAACTATGGTAAGTAAATTATAGGTATTAATTTTCGCTCTCAATAATACAAAAACGATCTTTTAGTTTCTTCATAATCTAAAAGAATGCATTAATTTTTACACAAAGTCAAATATTTCCCTTTCAAAATTAATAATAAAAATAATTTAAATCATTAAAAAAAGTTGATCTTGTAATAAATCAATACATCCTGAATTTTTTTATTTTAAAAATGTGCTTATGTACATTTTATATTATTTTACAACTTTATTATTATGTAAATTATAATAAAGTTGTATTATTAATTTTTTTTTCCAAAGTATAATTTGTAATTATTGTCAATAGGTGGCGCCAGAACAGTATTTAAGAAATATATCTAAAATACCGGTAGATCATCGCAAAGCCTCGAAAGGTATCATCGCTATTTCTGAAAAAGTACTTAGAGGATTAAAATGCTTACAGAAATAAATTTAAAAAATCTTTAAATTATTTAAAGACTTTAATATGCTTTTACGAATATTTTAAGAGCATAATCGGATTTTTTAATGAAACGTTCAAAGAGTCATTCATGGAATAGATATGGAATTTGTGTTTTTGAATGGCAACATTATTTGTTTGTTTACATCAGGTAATCGGATGTTTAATCGGTTATTTTTAATTTAAAACTTAAAACATTATAACTGGATATGATATACATGTTTTATACGAAAATATGCTGAACAGACATTATTTCAAGTAGAAGAAATTATCATTTAATGGTTATGTGTTAGCATATCTTTTTCAGTAAGCCTAACATGGCGTTTAACTACGGTCGACTTGCAGACCAGAGTGGTACAGCCCGGTACCGTTACAGACAGATTCTCGCCTTTGGATTTTATTATAAGTAAGATACATTGCTTGCTTTATAATTTACGCTCGCATCATGGATCAGTCATGGCCGATAATGATAAACAGTGGAGTTCAAAGCAATAAACAGCATCTCATTTGAGCCGATACAACTCATATCAATGAGCAAAGTGGAAAATTTTCGAAAGAAGGAACGAGATTTTGAAATACAGATTGTTTCGGTCGAGTTTCGGTCAGGCCGAAATTTTGGCAGCAGTTTCGCCGAAAACGAATATTCGGCGAAACTCCGATTTTGCGCCGAAACCGAAACCGAAACCGAAATTTCGATCGATCTCTACATGAGACAAATAAATTCCCAGCATCGGATAATATCTAAATTTCCAATTAAATTTTCAGCAGGACTGAAACTACTCTGTAAATTTTAATACTGACAAAGGATGTGGATTCGTTTTCACTTAAATGAAAATTAATTAAAGTGAAATTAAAGTGAAAATTAATTCACATCCTTTGTCAGTATTATAATTTACAGCGCAGTTTCAGTCCTGCTGAAAATTTAATTAAAGTATTGTTTTATTTCAAAACTTGTTTATATGAATGAGGCCGATTTTTTTTTATCCTCCCCCCCTTCCCCTAGTGCAAAGCGTGCTTATCAAGCATTGTTAAAAATTCTCAAAATCATTCCAATACCAGTTGCATAATCATTGCAAGAGTTTTTTTAACTGAAAAACATTATTTATGTCAAAGTGTTTTTTTATGTCATCAAAGTGTTTTTTATGTTTATGTCAAAGTGTATTTTAGTCGCCATGGCGACTAAAATATTTCTAGAAGCAGGAAAATCGACACAGCAGGATATTTCATGATTGGTAGCGGAGAATGAGATCAGAGATCGGAATAAGATGCACAGGGATTGTGATCATCTATCTTTTCCTGGGCTAGTGGCTAGTTTATGCATCTATATCGCACTTGCGTGTACGTACGCTGTTAGAAAACTGGAGCAAACTGTCCAGTCACTCGATCGTTTTTATAGAAAATGGTTACATAACTGTAATTTAACTTTATTCTGACCATAATATGATCAATAATATGATCAGATACGCTTCATAATATGGCCAAGTAACCGTTTTCTTAAAAATTCTCTAAGCGGTTTGTCCGTATTTTCCCATTTCCCCAAAACAACTTAAATCGGCTGTAAACAAAAATATTTTTAATAGAATTGTATTTTAAGATATATGTAAAATAAAGATATATGATGTGTATGTTTGAAGCAAACATAGGGAAGGAAAATTAAAAGTAATATTTGTTTGATGGACATTTTTATGAAAATGCAGTAAAGCCCTCAGACGCTCAGAGGGTTAAAAACGGTCGAATGACTGGACAGTTTGCTGCAAATTTTTAACAGTGTAGGGGGACGTCCATCCTTTTTTTTTTTTTTTTTGTGTATGTGCACAAATAAGTAATGAATTTTCTTCCTTCTACTTAAATGACTGACAATAAGAAAATAGAATCTGCTCTAAATGAATCACTAAATAAAATACAAATTATTGAAAAGAAAAATATTATTTCAATCGCGTAAATTTGATGTTTTTTTTTTTTTTTTTTTTTTTTTTTTTTTTTTTTTTTTTTAATTACAATTTTATACACAACTCTTGCGTTTGATATTTTAATACGTTAAAGTAAATGATTTGGATGCTTTTAAAAAAATCATTCAAAATTGTAAAAATTATCATTGGATAAATATTTTTATTACAGTCTTGTGTCCCTGTTTTTTCACACTGTTTTTTCTTTCTTTCTTTTTCTTTTCCCTTTTTTAGAATAGGCCTTTTAACTCCCGTCTATATGTATATCTAATCGATGCATCTTTCCGTACACGGTTGGTTTATTTTTCGTCTGAGAAATCGGAAGAAATTTCACCCTGCCTGGATTATCAAAAGAAATCTCTAATTTACGGAACAGTAAATACGACGTATGTTAATGAGAAATTTCGAAATGATTAACTTACGAGCGTGTGTGTGATCGTCTTCAAAAACGCCGATTGACTTTTTTTTTATTTCCGTTTCGGTAAGATTTCACTCATACTAAAAGCCTCCAGCTATGTCTAGCAATTTTTCTCCACTCTCATTAGCAGCTGGGTAAAAAGGAAATTATGTAATTTGCACATGATGATATTGAATTAGATAGGAAAGTACAACTGTAATTTGAAAAGAACTATATGATTTTACTTATTATTATTATTTTTAATTAACGCAAGTTTCGTGTTTACTATGTTAACACACGTTACGATCCAAAATAAAGCACTTTTTGATTTTCACGAGAAAAATAAAAAGGCTCTTCTGGTAAAAAGTAGAATTTGACGTTTCACACGGACATATGTGTTAAGGTGTGGATGGTCAAGCGAATGAACGGGGAGGAAGGTTAAAAGAAGCAGTTTTACCGAATTCATTAAAGGGGGCTTTGTCACATTGAATGGCATAAATATTAGGAACACCCTGCTACACAACATTAATATCGTGACAAAACTTGTTGTTGTATTGTATTTCAGGGTTCGGATGTGCTTTAGGATGATCCTGAGTTGTAATGCATATGCATTGAAATTGGTTGTGTTGAACTCTTCTGCTGCTGCATACAAACAATGCAATGTCATTCGTCTGGAATCTCTTTCGTTCACAAGTGATTCCACCCACTATTCTGCTTTTAGCTCACAGTATTTTGGCTTAGCTGTCATTCTTTAAAGATTCAAGAGTAGGAGAAATTTAAAAAAAAAAAAAAAAAAAAAAAAAAATGGCGGTTTGAGAGATACTGTGGAATCGGCCTTACTGGCACCCACAACCATGCGGCGTTCAAAGTCACTCAAAAATCCCTCGTTTTCTCAATAAACAGACGAATTCCTATATTCATTGGTGCTTCTGATCAGGGATAAGCTTTTTATGAGGAAATGCGATTTATTACGCCAATATGCGTGCTGCACGGGCGAATCGAAGTTTGATTGAGGTTGTATGTTCGTAATATTTTAACCACTCGTTGTACACAGTATATAGCGGGGGCGACCACTTTTAAACTTCCTGGACGAATTTGATCTTTGTAGACATCTTCGTGGACGTGATATCCCGATATTAAGTGCTTATTTATATGTATCTTTATTGGGTGCACATAGCATAAGAAAACACAATTTCACATATGATGTATATACATGCATATTTGTAAAGAATATAAGGACAAGGTGTAGCAAGCTTCTTTACAACAAGCATTAGTATGGATTTAAAAAAAAATGAAGCAATACCCAAAAATCTTGTCTGTTTTAATGCTAGTGATTCTTTCAATATTTTATTTCTAGTGTAGATATAAAAAAGAAAGAAAAATCGTGCGTCAAGCATAGATTATGAAACACTTTCCAACACATTCAGAATACTGTAACAAAACTTCCATCCAGATTTCATCCAGATTTTGAATTTTTATGTTTTGATTGACTTATTATTTCTTTGAAGTTGTCAAATGGTGGCGATATATATATTTTTGTTTATATGTTCCTACTATCGCACCCACTAACTATTCCAAAGACCGCACTGTGCGATATTAGGATTAATTTTGTATATCATTGAATTTTATTTTCAGATGAGGCCAAAAAAAAAAAAAGGAAGCTGTGGAAAGAAGAGAATATGATTAAAGCAATGCAGGCAGTCCGGTCCAAGAAAATGGGTTTGGGACGAGCTTCAAAACTTTATGAAGTTCCTATATCCTATAGACAATTAATTTCTTGGCTGGGCAAAAATGTTCTTCCTTAGTAACGTTACAACTCCCATGTCTTACAAAAAATTTTGAAATGAGTTAATTTTATTGTGTTCCACAACTATCGCACGGGGAGGTGGAGGGGTGCGATATTAGGAAAGCTTTTTGAAAGTTAGGTACTAAGGCGTTTTGCATATTTATTTACAAAAAAAAATATATGTTTCTTTTATTCTAAACCATTATAAGCGAAAAATGTTGTATTAGAATGTTTTATGAACCCATACCGTCAATCAGTTTCAATTTGTTGTGCAGTCAAGCCGAATTAGATCAAAATTTCAAAATGGGAGCGATACTAGGCACACTTACTCTATTTATAGGAGTTATATACACCAAGTAATATGGAAAAAATGAGTTAAATTTTAAAAAGAGCACCACCACTGGAAACGTACTTCCAGCAATTATTATTCTATTATTATTGATAGACAGTACTGTAACCGAATTCTTTTGTTTGTCCCTGCAAATGAACGATGAATGCAATGCACATCTTATTCAATAGTAAACCTCTTATAGTGCACCTCAGTGATATATATCAATTTCAATACGTTTGAAACAGTGTAATATTATTAAAGTACATAGCAAACGATTTTTCACCATACACTGCAAAAAAAGGTGTTGATTTTACATGTAAAATCAACACATTTTTTTGCAGTATATACCGTAATGTAACAGAATTATTTTGAATATCCTGTAAATGAACTATAAATGCTACACACTTCATTTTCAATACCGAACAAGCCATAGTAAATCTCAATAACATATGTGAATTACATGGCAATCCGAGTATATTTAGGTGAGTTAGAGCACGGACAGACGGCAGACAGACAAATTGAATTCATAAACACTTTTCAACTATGTTGGAAAGTGTTCAAAAAAGAGTATCGTTAATAATTATTATGATGTATAGAAGCACTGAATGATTCCGTACTTAGCTCTACGATTTACCGAACAAAAATTTTTCATCTTTTTCTTTTTTTTTTAACCTCTGAAACAAAAATTAAGACACCAAATATTTTTTAACGCGGGCCTATGCCGTGCTTATAACAGACTCCAATGAGGCCCCCCAAAAAATTTTGCGCTCACGCCCCTATAAAAAGAGGGCAAACCCTGCGTTTAACAATTCTGGGGAGTGATTTTCGTTATTGCATAAGTTTAAGATCCTTACACACCCAAAAGTTCTTTAATATCTTCCGCGAAGATGTATGCGCACAGCAGGTTTTACGACTTACCTGAGTCATGAAATCAGAGGCAATTTGTCTCTGAAGATAAGATTCCCACCCATTCATGATGAGAAAAACGATAAATTTAATGGTAGCATGATTTACCAATCGAAATAGATAACCACGTTAGACTGAATCTTCCTCATTTGTGATTTATTTTAGAAATATCTCTTAGATTCTCTTCTAAAGTTAAATCTAGTAAAAATTTAATTATCTCGTAGGTTTAATCTTAGATAGGGTATAAAGTTTTAGATTTTTTTGATAAATTAAGTTGAGCGGTAAAGGAAAGAAAAGTATCTCACAATTTTCTTCGTACACATGGAAAGTTTAAAAGGCAATTAATGCGACAGCGTCCTTGTCTGTTAAGTCATACGGAAAGTTCTGCGGGTGGGTATTTTTTTATATATTTTGATACATTCTCACAGGAAATTTTTAATAAAACTTTGCTTTTCTAATGTAATCTACAGAAAATGCTTTTGCTTATTTTGAAATAAATTTAAAAATAATAAAAAGAAAATATCGCTAAATACATTAATGTTAGTTAATATGAGATAGGAAAGTACGTTTAATATAATTCTATGAATTATTTCTTAAAGTTAGTAATAATGATAACAGTAGCAGTATAAAAAAAGGAGTTTCAGCTATTACTATTCGAAATAGATAACCACGTTAGACTGTCCAACCACGTCCAACTTAATTATAAATATATGTATTTTTAATTTTTATGTTAAAAAAATAATCTTGATAACACTGATTCTGCAAACCCGGGTTCCTGATTGAGTCGAGAATCACTGACCCATCCTTAATTATGTTGTTCAGTGAGATCTCAAATTCCCCTCAGCTAATGTTAAACCTGTGGACGTGGAATGCATTCTTATTTTTAAAATATCTCCTCAGGAAATTAATTTTTTTTAACTTCTTTTTTAGCGTAACTCTTCTTAAAAGATGTCTTTTTCTTTTTTAGTTGACAAAATATATCTAAAATCTATGCTTAATTTAATATTTTATGTGTTAAAAGCAGATGAGCTGTAAGTAAAATTTTAATCTTTCAAATAAAATTAAATATATATTTTAGAAATATTTTGTCTGCTAAAAAAAGATGAGACATCCTTTAAGAAGAGCAGACAGAAAAATGAAGTTAAAAATATCAATTTCCTGAGGAGATATTAAAAAAAAAAAAAAATCCATTCCACGCTTATATGTTTAACATTAGAGAGGGGAATTTGAGACCTATCTGATCAACACCCGATACAGCTTTCCTTTCGTCGATCGCAAAATCCCATGTTAACCTACGTTAAATTTTAATTAGGTGATTACTCATTACTAGTTTAACGATCAGAAAGAAGACGTCCGATGCCGACGTTGTGTTTTTTAAAAATATGTCTTCTTAAATTTTAAATACTTAAAAAAAAAAAAAAAAAAAAAAAAAAAAAAGTGACGAAAATGCAAGCGAGAGCGACTAACTTCACGCCAACACCAAAGATTGACAACAAAGCAAATCAACTACGAAAAATGGAAAAAGGTAAGTATAAATTTTTAATTGTAATTTATTTTTATGAAATTTGGGTTTTGTTTATGTATTTTGTTTCTTTATTGCAAAAACTTAGGGGTCTGGTCATCGGTTGGAGTTAGCAGATACGAAGCCATGAACGCTAATGGCGCCTGGTGGATGTAAAATTCGTCGTGGGTGCAAAGTCCTCCAAATTCTCTATGAATTTATACCTCTGGAGGTGCCTAGTCAGGTGAAGGTATCGTCACTTGATCAAGGTTCTAACTTATGAGACCAATTCCTTTCTCTTTTTTTTAATTTTTACATTTTTTAAAAATCTGCCAATTCAACAAAGTTAAATAGAAACCTTGAACCGTCAAGCAAGGAAACTGTAGCAAACTACTAGAGAACAAACACTATAGCGTAGCCAATATGTAATACATAGTGGAAACACAAAGATTTAAACTGAATTATGTTAACTTGTCATAGTCTATATTGGCAACCATAGTCAGTGTGAATACGGCCCAGAAGAAAGCCTTTTTTTTTTTTTTTACTTTCCTTATTCGACAACGTACCCAGTAACCCATATTTAATAACAATCAAGAACTGGCCAACACAAAACTTAGTGACTCTCACCAAATAGTGTTTCAGCCAATGACACCCAAAGAGCTAAGTCAGGTAGATCTCCACTATGAGGAGATTAGACGAATTTCGCCACGCGGCCAGGTACACAAACTTGTTAAGCTAGGCATAATGCCCGGCAGGTACCGTCCTGGTCTGCGGTTTAATAATATTAATTAGTATTTTTAAAAACCCTGTAAACTTTTAAATTTCTACTTGTAAAAAATTTTCGAATTTTATCCTCTTCTTATACTCGAGCTTGAAGGAGACAGTTTTTAAAAATGCATTACTTCGGCGACGGGCGTCAACTTTGTGACAATGAAACCGCATTTCGATAATTACATTCGGCATTGAGTAATCACCTAATTAAAATTTAACATGGGATTTTGCGATTGGGGAGAAACAATGAAGCGGATCCTTAAAGACGATGCTAGGCCCAGACTTCTTTAATATTCCGGGAAGATAATGCACAACAGGTCTATAGGTTGACTACTTACGTGAGTCATGAAATCAAAAGCAATTTGCCTAAAGATTGTGTTCCCACCCACTCGATGGGCGAAATGATAATGAAAAAAGCGATAAAATTAACAGCCTCATTTATGAATCAAAATAGATAGATATTAGAGATTGATAGAAATTCCTCATTACAGTGAGACTCGATACCCTCTGAATATTTTTTTTATTTGAGTATTTTATAATATCTTTTTGACAGTTTATTATTAAATGAGTTTATAAAGGAAAATGATTTAATCAAGAAATAAAGCAAATTTTATGATAAAATATGAATTATGTATTTATTTTTATAATTTTTTTTTTCAGGTTAAAAATAAAAAATGAGTAGCTGATAAAAAAAAAAAAAAAAAAAAAATTGTTATGCAAGTCCAATTTTTTATGTTGTTGTAACTCATTTTTTTTTCGTCTTGTAAACAATATTATGAACCTATTTATTATTATTATTATTAATTGGGATTTGATACCTATGTAATGGTTTTGAAATTTTTACAATTTTCAACATTTTCGTCTTGTAAAGACAAGATCTCGCTATAACCCGCAAAATCGTTGGTACATTCCTTTTCTGTAGGCATTTGAAGAGGAGTAAGCGTCCCACTGTAAATTCCGACTTAAACCCTTTTCTTACAATGAGCACTCATAAACAACCTGTACTTAAAGAGTTTTATATGAGCTCCCATAAGAAACATATTTTCTAATAGATTACTAGTGCTGTCTCTATGTTTTTTATGCAAAGATTCTTGTTGATCTTCCGCTCTTTATGGTTCTTGGCATATAATTTATACCCGTTTTAAACGTTGGACTGTATGAATTGTCGTTTGGGAAATTATTGCAGAGACTTCTTACAATAGAAGATATTGAACATACTCGAAAAAAGGCAAGGCTCTACAAATGAAAAAGTGAGATACATTACACGAAATCGACATTGCCAATGAAGCTCTGGTACACAGTTTATTACAGAAGAAGCGGATTTTTCTAGAGGTTTTTATTGGTTGTTAATTGCTGGTATTTGACGCCCTTCATCATCTAACGTTGCCGATAGGTGCAATTTTGGCATTTAGCGATGTTTGATTGAATGAAAGTCACGAAAAAATCATTCTTCTGCACCAACCTCATTTAAAAAAAACTTTTAATATTTGAATAAAACACGATAAAAGTATTATAGTTGCAATTTTGAAATATTTCCAATGGCAACAATCGATTATAGGCGAAGAAATACATAACAAAACTTATTTAAACACAACTTTGGGCTTTAGCACATCATATGCGGTCAATGATGCGGCCAGATTTTTCAAAAAAAAAAATTCTTGAATATTTTTCAATTGGAAAAAGTATATATTTAAATATTAATAAGTATATATTATATTTATTTTCACACACAAAAATATAAAATTAATATTAGAGACATAATTGTAGGCTACATTTTCATAATTGTTTTAAAACAATGATTTATTTTCTTTCACTTCGGGTTCGAGTCGATTTCAAATGAAGTGTGTCGGGTTCGGCTGGGTTTAGGGTTGATTTGTTTTTCTCTTTGTCGGATTTAGGTTGACTTTAAGCAGAATTTTCACCCGATCTATATTATTAGGCGGATGACCTTATTAGGCGGAGGAACTTATTAGGCGGAGGACGTTAATAGTATGTTATTAGGCGGAGAAGTACTTACAGTGATTTATATTTAATGCATTACTTTAAAACCAAGAGGTTTTAGAGATTTAAATGCTTTTAATTCCACAATACATATGATTCAGCGAAATATAAATCAGTTTTTTTCCCTCCAGTTTAATAATATTCTTTATTTCGCTCATTCATAACGTTCGAAGAAATTAAATAACTTATTTTTAATAGTTATAGAAATAAAACCTAAAGTAAAGATTTTCTAATAATAAATATTATTAATTAATTGATTAATTTTATTTACGACACAATTAAATTTCGTCAAGTATTGTTATTAGTGTTATTATTAATAGTTTAATTTAGCATTTTTTATTAAGCTGCAAACTTGTGTGCACTGTTTGACATCGGTCAGTGTTTTCAATCAAATAATTAATTAAATTAAATTTTAATTACATTTAGTTTAATTGCGATTAAATGTTAATTAGCAAGCTACAACTAAATTCAGTTGCAATTAAACTCAATTGCAAGTAATATAGTTCAGTTGTATTCTGCAATTAAATCAATCGCAGTTAAAATGATTACATTTAAATTAGTTGCAATTAAATTAATTGCGAGTTGAAGCATACAATAAAAACAGTTACGATTAGTATACTTTAATGGCGCTACACCTTTATAATAATCATCATCACCTAAATTTCGTAAAGCCTGTGTTTTTATGCAATAAATATATGCTTTTATATAATAAATATCATTAATAGATTAATGATGTGCGATAAAACCTCGATAACTTGTCATTTTTAAAAATCTCTTTTTATTTAGTCAAATACCATTATACATATATGCACAGAAACCTCGATAACTCGCAGTCATCATAAATAACAGATTTATAACAGTATAAAAATATTAATTCATTATAGATATGTGTTAAAATCGCGATATTACGTTGTACACTTAAACTGTATTTGTATTTATGTAATACCATTAATAATTTGATGATATACACAAAACCTCGATAACTCATTACCCTCATAAATATGTTTTTATCCAAGCGAATATCGCCAAGCTGTTGTGGTTATGCACTAAAACCTCGATAATTCATCATCATCATAAATCTATTTTAATACAGGATGCATCAGAAAAATGGATACATACACTGTTTAATGAGTCATAACTTTCTAATTTTTCTTTCTTTTCAAAGTGTAATTAATCGGTAATAATGCGTAGACCAAGATTAACTTTTGAAAAAAGAAAATTTATTTTAAAATATCATTGTAAGCATGAAAATGTAGCAGAAGTACAAAAACAATATCATAGGGAGATTCAGGCAGATCCACTTATTCTACTTACAAGTTTAAAATGAATGGATGTTCATAGACAACGTTCCGGCAGCACCAAATGAAATGGTTGTTGAAGTTTGGCAATCAATAACCCATTCTTATAAGCAAAAGTTATACATTTTAAGTAGATTCTTTTGGAATTTGAATATTAATTATATGGGATTAAAAACTGAAGTTATAATTATTCAAAGTGTCTATACATTTTTCTGCGCACACTGTATAATCGAATACGTAGATTTATGAGGATGACAAGTTATTAAGTTTTAGTGGAAATCCATACGGAATTATTAATATTTCATTAAATGCAAATAGAGTTTTATGAAGGTGGTGAGCAGTTTTAGTTAACATTGTCAAAGTAATAATGGTGGTCAATAAATATAAACAGAGTTTAAGTGGATGATGTTATCAAACTTCTAGTGTATATTATCTAAAATAAACAAATTATATTCGATTGCATAAAAACAATAATTTATAAGAATGGCAAGTTATCAGATCTTTGAGCATATCTATAATGAATTAATGATACTTAATTGCATTGGAATGCAGACTTATCAGAGAGACGAGTTATCAAGGTTTTAATGTGTGTATATATAGACTCTGCTATATGGTATTGTGATTTCATTGTGTATAGTCAATTTCTTAGTTTCAATGATTAAATTTTACATTAAGTTTATATATATACATAGTTATAATATCATATATATATATACATATAACCAGGGACGTCATTTGAGATGTTTAGTTATTTAAATGAACTTTTTTTATTGCATTCGTTTTTTCAGGCATAAATTTATACCGATATTTTTACTGTTATGATTTACTTACGCGTAATTATTCATTTATTATTAAAAACAAATAAAAACATCCTCTTATTCTGATTTAAGCCACGCTTTAAGTAATAAAAACTATATCTATATGTTCCTGCAAAGGAAAAAAAAGCAATTCTGAATTTTTTTTTTTTTTTTTTTTTTTTTTTTTTTTTTGTCATGTACTTTTTTAAATTAGCATTATTAAGAAGAAAAATACATATTGAAAGGTTCAGCATCCTTAGTGCGAATATTAATTTCTAATATTATTTTTTTCGAAGAACATTTTGTTCCATTTAGCACACATGATGACATGATGGAAAATAATCTGTAAATTTTGGCAATATCCTAGTTTCAAAAGTAGTTATTTCACGTTGAACTTCAGATCAAAACATAAAAATACGACGAGTCTCGATAGATCTGGCTGCGATTTCTCTTTTCCGCCAACTCGCCAAGCAGGTGCACAAAATGTGAGCCTTTCATAAAATGCGTCCGGAAAAGGTAACTAGAAAGCAACATATTTTAATTCAAAATGTATTCGGACAAATTCAGAAACGGTATTCGACACTAAAGTAAATAACAATATCTGCAAATTTTTTTACGAATAATGATAACTTTGAGAATGTGTGACAAAGTTTCGCGTTGTTGAGAGAAAGAGAAAAAAAAAAGTGAAACGTTTTCAATTTTAATGTAAACCATATTTCAACCCTTTTTTACAATGTTAACAATATTAATAGATGTATATTTTGTAATGATTTTACAAAAGAGGATATCGTACCTTATTTTCAGTTAGTTTTTCTTTAAATTGTTTCTGAGTGTCTTTTTTCCAACTAAAAATAAATTAAAGAAAAACTTAAAAAGAAAATAACGAAGAAAAATACCATACTTTTCGATTAAAAAGAATTAATGCTAGTCCAAGTACATACTTTAAATTGGTATGCTAGAAAAAAAAAATACGAAAGTTAATTACATTTTGGGATTAATTAAGCTGCGCAAAAGGATACCTTCAAAACTTCGAAGAATATTATTTTAGCTCGCTTGAGATATCGATTATTATTAATTTTACTAATAACATTATTGGCAACAGTGATAATGTCACTAAATAAAAAAGAAAAAAAAAATGTAGACATTTTCGAATATACGAGTACAATAAAGACTAATAGTCTTCTATCAAAGAAAAAATTATTGACAATTACATTTTCTTTCACAAAACCCGTGAAAATTTTTCCTGCGGGACGAAATTAACTTAACACTTTGGTGAATGTGGGTCATCTTAAGAATAAAAAAAAACTTAATTAAGGTGATACAGGGAACTAAGCACCAAACAGACTTCCATGATCTCCAAAGAATTTGCCGAAAGACAATGAACTTGATGTTACTATGCTTAATTTTTTTTTTATATGCACCAGTGGTTCGTTTTTCAAACTACTGTCTATAAAATGATTATCCTTCTGAGTGACCGCGGAATACCATCAATATGCTAAGCATATTATGTGATGCATACAAATATTCACTTATCTCTCTGGACAAACTGTAATGGCGGTTAGAATCTATTTTATATCTTGGCCTTTTGTTTTTTGACCGTTATGTTATCAATGTATTCGCTATATTTTATCTGTATATTAGGAACTTTGCTTCTTTTAAATAAGGAAAATTTAAATATAATTCCCCATTTATTGATTCTCTATATCTTTAAAATTTATTTAACTCTTCCATAGTTATTGACTTTTTATGATCGAATTACACATATATTTTTTTTCTTTCTTTAAAAATACAGTTAGAGTCTCGATTATTTCACGTAAACGGAATCTGGAAGCAGACAAATAAAGTAGAATACTGCATTTGACCTTTTTTTTTTTCGCCCTTTTTTCTGTTTTTCATTTTTTTTTTTACCTAAGCAAAACGGAAGGGATGCGAAAAGTACGCCATATTTTGTAAAGTTCATTACATTTTGCAATTCTGTTTTTTGAAGAAAAGATTAAGATGAATTCAATATTATTAGGGTGTATCAAAATAATTTTCGTTTTTTGAATGCTCTTATACCACAGCCACTTTCTCACCGCTATTGTTGAACATAAAATGTTATTTAAGAAGATATATGCTCCTTTTTATTCTATAATCATACAGGTTTCTTTCTTTCATTTTTAGGTTACGTAAACAGTGATACAAGTGTTGAGGTTTGTACATCATAAGACATTATTTTAAACTAGACCTTAAAACCAATAAAGCTGTCTGCTAAACACGTGCAGTTGGGGGCCAGAACAAGAGTAGTGTCAGGACAGTTCAAAACAAATCCAAACGTTTTAAGGAAGACCTTAACCCAGGCTCGGACTGGCCCGTTATCATCTCAGGGAAATTCCGCGCCCCTAAGCCACTCAAGTATTTTCCCCTGGCTGTACATTTTGATTAGCGTACTAAATTTCGAGGAATTGATTAGGGATAATCACCAGTTAATAGACAGATATCCCAAGAGATCACAAAGAAATTGAAGATACATCAAAAGAATTTGCAGGATATGAAGCCAAAGCGGATATGTTTGCGTACAACTGAGGGAGGAAACATGCCCCGGGAGATATTTTGTAGTCACGATGCTTTCTGCCGTCTGTAGAAAAAAAAAAGTAAAGCCAGGGCCCAACCCAAAAATCGTGAAGATCCAGGCCGAGTATTGTGAATGAAAATTGGCCCGATTCCGGCCCGCGGACCGGGTTGGGCTGGGCTCGGGTTTCGGTTCAAACCCGTTCAGACCTCTACTTCACACCAAATGTTGCATGTGTAATATTATTTTCCGAGTGTTATTTTCCCCCTCAAATACCATTTTTCACCCAATAATTTTCTTCATCAAAACTACTCCCATAATATGTAGTACTTTTGTAAAAGAACAAAACAAGCATGAACTTTGGTTTAAATTTAAATTTAGTTAAAATTTCTATTTACATGCGAAAGATACATTAATCTCCTAGATTTAAATATTTTTTTATTAACGAAGTTTTCATACTGAATTTGTGTGCGTGAGTGAGATGAGGCAGACACCTCCAGAGAACACATTTAAAGATTCTAAAGAAAAAAAAAGGCTGCAGTAAATAAACATCAATTGCTGTCAGATTATAGCAGAAATTGCACCTATCACGTTTATAAGTGACTTTATGACTAATTCATATTAAGTTTTAAAAAATATAGTTTTCAAAAAGAGGTTGGAGCTCTTATCACTGATGTTTTTGCATCTTAATGGTCATAAAAGTAAAATTTATTTACATAACAGTTTTAGAGATTTTGTTAAAATACAAACGGTAAATGCTGAAACGTTTCTGAAACTACAGAAACCAAATTATGCGAAATGATAATAATAATAATAATCGTTATAATAAAAATAGTAATTTTTTTCCTAAAAGAAAAAAAATGTGGGAGTTTCTGATTAAAATAGGATGAATTATTAGTATATTTTATTATTATTATTATTATTATTAGTGCAGTTTTGTCCTTAAACGTAACCGTTGATTAAATGACACCTTAGTCCCATGATCAGTAAAGTGTTGGCTCAGTCCCAAAATTAGCTGCTGGTCCAACTACCAGACAAATGTTTGGCCAATATAAGTGAGACAGCCAAACTCAATCGTTGGCCAACGCAGCTAGAAAACAATGGATTCATGATATCCCAAGAATCCTGTGTTGCTAGAGAATGAAAATGCTTGATGAATGAAAAAAAATGTATGAAAAAGGCACGGGTCAGTAAAATCATATCTTACAGCACGATGGCGGTTAAAAAAATCAAATATACCAGGTTTGTAATAATGTCTGAAACTGCTAACGAAAAAAAAATAATAAAGATTTTTTTTGTTGTTATTTTAATGGACACAACGATGGATATATCAAGTTAGATTAATGTATTTATTTACAATCCTGAAACAGAAAAATAATCACCTAGTACTAATTTCGCTAAAAATAATTTCAAAGCAAACTATACGTACCAATCGACTGGAAATAATGTGTACTTTCCGGAGTCGTCTACATATTCAAAATTATACCAACTTTGAATTTTCAAACAATAACACCCATCTTTGACACTCTATTGAGTTCCTTGGATCGAGACAGCACAGAAAAAGATACAGTTTGAGTTTATTTACTTTATCTTAAATTTTCATAGAGTTATGTTAATGCAGGGCTCCCAACACATTTTAGTCCTCCAAAAGGAGGAAAGGGGACCATTTTTATTTTAAAAGGGGACATTGGGGGACCATTTTTATTTTAAAAGGGGACATTGGGGGACCATTTTTATTTTAAAAAGGAACTAAAAAGGGACTGCATGTTTAAACATACCGTACTAAGTTTTCTTAAACATGCAATTTTGTTAAAATTACCTCAGGTAGTACGTTAATTGGTTATCTTTACAAAGATGTCATTAAACAATGTATATAGCTTTATTTAACACACTTAAATATCATACTGCAAGATGGGAAATATTTATAACAGCAAAAAGTGATTTGGAATAAAATATAAACAATAAAAATTAATGCATCTAAGAAAATATTAAATCGATCAACTGTTAGTGGAATTACACATTAACAGTTACAAAATATAGTGCATTTCTTGGAATTTAACATGGAGAAACAGTAATCATTGAATAAAAAAGCACAGGAATAAAATTTTTGGTGAATAAAATTTTAAGAAGAGTGAATAAAATTTTTGGATTTTTTATTATATATATATATATATATATATATATATATATATATATATATATATATATATATATATATATATATATATATATATATATATATATATATATATATATTATTAAATTTTTTATGCAATATTTAGCATTTTTTTTCATGTTTTAAGGCAATTTTTTTTTTTTTTTTTACATTAATAACACATAATAACATCGCCTTCTGTTGGGTAATAAAATTAAAAATTAAATTAACATATATATTGTTAATTATTAACCTCAAACATAAAATTAAGTTCCTTTATATAGAAGCTGAATCATTTCCAATAGAAACTGAAATAAGATATAATGTTCATCCGAAAAAGCATGGTATAGCAACGGACCCTGGGGAGTGATCCCAACCAATATTGAATCAACTGTTATTCGTAATCATATTAAATTTGAGCATATTAAATTTGATGAAATTCTATACCAAACATGCCAAGATCTGGCTATCACGGAAATCGCTAAAAATGCGATCCAGTAACGCCACCTGTTAGTTCAAATACACCAAAATATAATCAGCATCAATTCATGTTAAGGGTTAACTGAATGTGCCATTTAAAGAAATTTCAGCACAGAGATACTGAAATATAGTTATCATGTTAATTGTGAAAAATTTAACATAGCAGTGCCCTCTGTTGGGACACATATGCCAAAACCTAATCAGCACCTGTATGTGGTAAAGTCTAATTTAATATGGCATTTGATGAAATTTTGTGCTTTAGTTTTTGAGATAGAGTGGCTACAAAATTTGTATCACATACAAAGAGAGTTTTTCAAAAAATTGTCATATCGTATTCAGGTCAACCTAAAACGTGTAAATCCATCAAAAATTGGAAATTATTTTCTTTTTTTTTCCAGGAATGCTCTAAAGTACTTAAAGACAAAAGAATAAAATAGGAAAATCCCACTTTTGATATCAGTTAATCTACTACAAGATAATCTGAGTTCAACTTTACAGAGTTTTTAAATAATACATGACTTGTTTTTGAAAATTGTGTGCATTTGACGAAATTTTAAACATGTACGGAGACGGGGAATATAGCGAAGTCTTCTATCTAGACTCGGATATATAATATTAAGCCATTTTAACATTTGGTGCTATGCGATTGTGCTAAACCTTGTCAAATCAGATTCGACACAAGCAAGTTAAATTGACTTGAGTTCGTTGAATTTGTTGCGCCTTCTGAAAATCCAATGTCTGCGCCCTTTGCCCTGGGCCAGTCCGACGTTCCTCAGCCCAAACCCAGATGTGACAGGCCATCAGTTGTGAATTTTGAGATTTTGACCAGTTGAAGATAAAAAAGAGGAGAATCCAACTACTAGTATCCGAAAACTGTCGGAGGAACTACAATGCACCAGCACGCCACATGACAAGTTTGAAATAAGTTTAAACAAACTTGCAGGAAGTCAAGAAAAGCCAAAAAACGAAAATTCTTTTGATGCGCCCTAATAAAATAAATCTACCCTATATATATAAAATCCTAATGAAACGAATTTGTGAAACGATCTTATGAAACGATCTTATGAAACGACTGATTAAACGACTGATTATGTTTGAGGGCTATTTTTAATAAAATATTAAACGCTTTATGGTGAAATTAATATCAACTGTCCATAAAAATCCGCGGATGTCAAAACTGGTAATAGAATTTTGAAATTGGAATTTGTTTTCGAGATATTAATTTTTTTCTAATTTTAATGACATTTCTGTAATGATGGCAACTAATTACTCAGTTTTTTTGTGACAAAAAAGGGAAAAAAATGAAAAGGATCCCGATAGGGATTATTGATTTCTTTTTATTCGTCATTTTCAAATTGAAATTGAATTTATCTTTTATTTCAATCGATAATGAAGACAAGATTGTGATTAAATTATGTTTTTCAGGAAAATTTGAAAAAAAAAATCACATTTTTATCGTCAGGATTCAATTTTCTGTCAGCATTTAATTTAATTTATAAACTGAAAATATTTTGAATAAATTCGTCCAAATGACGTCATTTATGTAAACGCAAAAGAAAGGGGGTGGGGAGGAATTGATAGTAATTATTATTTATGGATATCATTTTGTTATTTTTTTGTAAAATTTAATTAAACGAATTTATAAAATCACTAATTCGGATATTTGAAACGAATATATAAAATAATAATTGCCCAACTGAACGGAAGGAGAATAAAATATCCTTCTTGGTTTTCTTTCCAATTTTAATGAGAATATGACATCAATTATGGTAAAATGACATTTACACCTTTCTCTCTTTTATTGGCAGCAAGGGAAAAAATGCTCCCTATATATTGCTAGGGATAACTACCTAGGGCTCTCTACCCATCTTCTTATCCATCTCCGTACCATTGACTAGAAATATAAATGGACAGCGGACTCCTTTCTTTTCTTCCGACAGACTTGAAGAATATATCTTTCCCCTTTCATCGCCAAAAATAGGCGAAAGGGTGCCGCTTTCTGGCGGTAATCCCTTTCTCAAGCTTGAGATATGCTATTAAAGTTTAAAACAAATTAATATTTCAGTAGCATTACTTTTTTAAAAATGAATTATATGTTTACACACTAGGACTTCCCTCAAAGGGATTAGTCTGAGTGATATTGCTGAGAACATAGGGTTAACAATTACAATATAAAAAAAAAGAGCAAATTAAATGATAGAATTACAAAATATCATATATAAATTCATATACACTGTTAAAAAAATAGAAAAGAAGTACCGTTCATCAGATGTGTTGTCATAATTTTTTTTTAACATGTGGCAAAGAATCTCATTTTCATAAGCGCGTATTGCGCAAAACTTGAAAAAAAAAAAAAAAAAAAAAAACGGCGGATCTTTTAAAACGCCAACCTTTTTAAAGTTACGTAATTGGATTTGCAGCCAATAGATTATTCTATCAAGCGTGGCTTGACGCAAATTTAATTTCATTGTTGCACCTTTTTTTGTGTGTGAATTTAAAATTTTTCTTCCTTGATTATATATCTATTATTTGTATAACTGTTTATAGAAACTCTTACACTTCAAACCACATTGATAGCATGCTTTGCTACAAACGAGATTGCAAAACTATAGTCTAAATTACTATTAAAGTATACAAAAAATCTTTCGATGACTTCTGTAAAATAACTTTTACATTAAATCTCCATATCGGCAAAATTGAAAAATTATATATATTTCAAAGTTAAGCTTAACAGATACTTCTTGATTGTTCTCTAGGAGGCTCTGCCCCCTGCGCCTTTACTGCGCCAATCCGCAGACTTTTCTTTTGCCTGTCTGTCTGTCTCTCCACAATCTGTCTGTTTCCCTATCCGTTCTTCTGCCCGTCTCTCTAACCGATTGTCTATCTCGCTACACGTCTCTCTACCTGTCTCTATATTTCTCTACCGGTCTCGCTACCCGCCAATCTATTTCTCTAACCGTCTGTCTATCCGTCTAACTACTTGTATGTCTAGCCGTGTTTCTATCCACTTCTCTACCCATTTGTCTATCTGTCTCACAACTTGTCTATCTGTCTCCCTACCCATCTGGCTATACGCCTCTCTACCCATCTTCTTATCCATCTCCGTACCATTGACTAGAAATACAAATGGACAGCGGACCCCTTTCTTTTCTTCCGACAGACTTGAAGAATATATCTTTCCCCTTTCATCGCCAAAAATAGGCGAAAGAGTGCCGCTTTCTGGCGGTAATCCCTTTCTCAAACTTGACAAACTCAAACGCAAGTGAAAAATCTCTGTTTCTTCTCGGGAGCTGCGGAATTTCCGTGACTGTTTGGCGCGAAAAAAAACCTGTTTGGCAGAATATTTTTCCTCCACACCTGCTGGAGGAAGGGACATGTTTTCTTCAAGAAAGGGTTGCTAGTCCGCTGTCCATTTATATTTCTAGTCAATGCTCCGTACCCAACTACTGTCTCTCTACTCGTCTGTATACCCGTCTCACTATCCGTCTGTTTTTGTACCCGACTCGCTACCAATCTCATTACCCGTCAGTCAACTCGTCTCTGTACTCATCTCTTTACTCGTCTCTTTATCTACCACGCTACGCGTCTCGCAACCTTTATCGCTACATTCCTGTCTACCGGTGTTAATACCCGTCTCGTGACCCATCTCGCTACCCCTCTGTCAACCCTCTTTTTACCTTTCTCTCTAGCCGTCTGTCTATTCGTTTCGCTACCCATCAGCCTACCTATGTCGCTACTCGTCTCTCTACCCGTTTGTTTACTCGTCTTTCTACCTCTCGCCACCTCTTCCCAATATTTAAACAATTCATTTAATATACAGAAGCCGTTTATCAGTTATTAAATGCAAACAGAAGTAATTTATCTAATAAGTGTAATCAGAAGCAATTTTTTTAAAAATACATACATAAACCTGAATAATAATTCATCAGTTTTGTGTTCATAGTTCTTTATATCATTTGACAGTAAATCTCAACTTCTTAAATCTGAATTGTCTCAAGCTTTTTAAAAAAAACCACAAGGTCTGTATAACTGCAAAGTACCCTGCTATATATTAGCTACATGTTTTTAAGTTAAGTGAAAGTTTCTTTATCGCGTTTTCAGCCAATTGCTTATGTCAGAAAGCGTGGCTTAACGCCATTTTAAATTCATTACTGTAACTGTCTTTTTTTTTTGGGGGGGGCGGGGGTAGGGGGGAAGGGTTTCAAATATATACATTTAAATTAAAACTTTTGCCTCCATGCCAGTGTTGTTTGTATTATTAACCTTATACACCGAGCTTCATTTGAAACAAATGTAAAAGACTTCTTCTACAGTTTTTTTTAGGAGAAACTTTCGTAATTGGGCCCAAAGCCAATCGGAGCATTTAATATCATTATTGTAACTCTTATAGAGTTAAAACAATATTGTTGCTAGATTTACTCTTGTTTGAGACCAGCCTTGCCTGTGTATCTGAATGGGGAAAAGTTTCGTATCCTATGTCGGTTGGCGAAAAAAATTTTAAATGGTGCCAAAAGGTAGTTTTAGCATCTTACAAAATTTTTCAAGAGAGCGGTAAAACAAGTTTTTCAAATATCTACAAACATACGTTTATTAAAGCATGTTTTTGCACCATCTTAAAAATTTAAGCACGATGCTAAAATAAAATTTTATCGCCATAGTCGATATTTTAATAAGTAATGAAAATACATAAACAAACTTATTTAACAAACCTAAGAGGCATTTTTGTAATAAATAATTGTTATTGGCAGGGGGTAAATTGTAAACAATTAATAAACGGCTAGTAAATAATAAATAGCATTTAAAATCTAAAAATGGAGAAGTGGTCCGTATAAAAATGCAAATCATAACATTATACGCTTGATATATGTATTTTTTTTTTTTTTTTTTTTTTTTTTAATATTTCCGAAGCAACAGATAAAAAGGTAAAAATCTCTTTTCCAAATGCCAAATAGAAAATATACAAAATAGAATGCCAAATATACAAAATAGAAAAATATCTCCAAAAAAATATATTTACATAATACTACATCTGCAAAAAAAATAAGATTTCAAAAAAGTAAGCCAAATCCTGCAGATCCCAACAATCACATCGAAAAACTTTTCTCCAAAAAAGAACTCGCCAAATCTTACGGCACAGGAGATGGATTTTTCCCTCTGAATGCAGAATATTAGTTTTTTTTTCTTGTACGATGTGTGATTATAATATAATTGTTTCATTTCACATACTACATACCGTTTGATATATTGGTACTTTTATGTTATCCTGGCGCAGTTAATAAATCGCCAAATATTGTTCCTGTAACATTTTCATATTGAATTCATTTCATTTAAATATAAACCTTTCACTCATTTAATTTAAAATACATGCCTTTCATTAATCCCATTTAAAATGCTAAAAAAAAAAAAAAAATAATGCCATAAATCGAAACCTTTTATTTAAACACCAAAGATTTTTTTTTTTTTTTTTTTTTTTTTTTTTTTTACACACGCGAAATAAAAAAAAGCTGCTATTGCTGAGATTTGCGCCAAATCTCTAATACCAAGTCTACCAAGTTATTGCGGGGTTTTTCTTTCAAACAGAAAAAAATACAGATTATTTTTCGAATTATACTAAATTGAAATATATTTTATTGTGCTGAATATTAGTGCGTGCATATTTTTTGCTCCATGTACTCCAAGAACTTTTCAATTCCGATTGTCAACGAAAATCTCCCGCCGGTGAAAATGACGTACGCACAAAATTTTCGTGACGTATGTACTTTAATTGTGCTTTTTTATCTATTTTTTTAATATAATTTCCAAACGGTTTGACATTTATTCTTGGTAATAAATAGACGTCGTTGTCACCTTTATAGGTACCTGCTGTAAAAATTGGAACGAAATCCGTTAAATATTTTTTGAGTTATGCTTGACGAAAGGTTTTAATATCCATCGTAGCTATATATGTGGCAAAGTAATACTACGCTGTGTATGAGTCTTCGTTGCACTCAGACAATAAATAACAAAGAGAAGAAAAAACTACAAATAATTAAATTACTATACTCGAAACACACTTAAGGTGTAAATTACGTTATATATTAAAATGATTTTCGTTTCTTTTCCAATTTAGGGGCCTCCGCGAGATACAGAAAGTGACCTTGGCGATGAATTGAAATTAGGCACCATGTTTTCTAACAATCTATTCACTTTTTGATATACACAAGCAATTATTTCGATATTTATACAATTTATTTAATATAAAGAAGCCATTTATCTATTTTTATGTACAAAAAGAGGTAAATTGAAAGACAATTATAAATAAATTGTATATATACATATAAATACATGTATAAACAAACATAAACGTTCGGTGCTTTTCCAGTATATGGGGCCTTGACGAAACAGAGAAAACAGCCTTGGCGGAAAAGGAAATTTGGCATCATACTTTCTGTCAACCTATTTACTTTGTCGTTTCGTATACAGAAGCATTTTTTCAATATTTATACAATTTGTTTAGCGTAAAATGTCATTTATCCTATTTTATATATAATCAGAAGTAATTTGCATAGAAAAAAGAATAATAATATACGTATAATTAAAATACGCATATAAACAAAAAAAATCGTCGAATTTGTTTCCATGGCTGTTTATGTCATTTGGCACCAAATCTCACTTTCTGATGCCCGAATTGCGCCAAGTTTTTTAAAAAAACGTCAAGACCCCTATAATAGAAAAGCACCAAAAGTTCACTGGATTTGTTTTCATAACTGTAGGCAACAAATCTATGTATATTAATGAATCTATCCCTTTTTGAAGCTCGAATTACGCCAAACCTAAAAGTAAAGGATCCTATACTGAAAAAGTACCCGATTTTTCCCGATTGGACAATATTCAAGTGACATAACAGGGTGTAAAATTATCGCGGATAGCAAATTTGTTTAAATATCTCATCAATTGATGTCGAATAAATGCAGGCATGTATGCACAAAATATTTAATTAATTTTGTATGGTAAATAATTATTAGAAAATTCGTATATACATATTAATTAAAATAAATAATTTACATATTTAAAATACAATGAAAATATGCATGATGGTGCACTAAAATAAGAGAAGATTAAAACCTGTTACTGAAAATGTCTATAACATAGTACTTTTCAATACCGTGGTTTTCAATGTTATTCACAAGCAGATGGAATTTTTCTCATCCTTAAACGTAGAGGAAGAATAGATCGTTGTTATAAAAGTCCGAGAGGTAGCCACAATTTAAACCTAACCATTTTATACAAGCTGGTTTTCAAGTTGTAATTGATTTTACTTATCAATCCCGAAAACAGTCGTCATTTGTCGCAACAGCTGTGTATGAGGAATAATCAAAAAATGCCCCATTAAAACGTTAAAAGCATGGCAACCCAATTACAGATTTACCAATATTTTTAAAACAAAGCACGCTGTCATGTTTTTAGAGGCCTCGAAGTCTGAGCGGGGGTTGGCGAGCGTAGCACCCAGGGGGTAGGCCTCCTAGTAAATAAATAAATTATTAATATTAAATAAGTTCTGTTACGGCTTCAATAGTTTGTAAAAAGAGAAATTCTGTGTCAGTGAGAGAATATTAGAGGAAAATATTTCATAGAGACAGTTAACTATATATATATTTTTTTTTTATTAAAAAAAAACCTCACTCTTTCAATTAAGAGCATTTTTAAATTTGGAACCATTCTTGTGGCTTTATTTACTTAGCTTAGAGTATTATTTCCATTTGCTCCAGCATTCTTTTCTATCAGTCATACTGCTCTAAATTTAAAATCTGCGTTTAAACTTTTCTCTTAAGAATTAGAAATTAAAATTTTAGATCATAAACAATGTAAAAAAATGTCATAAAGTCTAATTGAAACTGGCAACTTTCAAGACGAACTATTGTTTAATTGGGAGATTTTATTGTAACTATTGACTTTAGGTACATGCAACTTTCAAAAAACAAAACATAGATAATTTGGCCCCCGGGCTTCTTATAAAATAAGAGAACCCGAATTCTGAAAAGCCAGAATAGTGTGAAAATTACTTTTGTTATGTGTGCTAAATAGGGGATTTCTAAAAGTCTATGATTTGTTTTGTTAAATGCTTTTTCAAGAAAAATTTTGTTCTGCAAAGTATAAAAAAACTTTAAAAAGTATCCCATTTGCACCTACTCTCTCCACCTTTTCGAAAGTAGGAATAAGGACACACATACTATGATTGTTAAAGTCTTAAATGAGTTAGAAAACAGAAATTTTATTTAAAAATAGGACGGTAAAAAAAAAACTCGATATTTATTTTAAAGAATACATATAAAAAAATTCTTTGCAAATTCGACCACCCCCAGGATTTCCCTCTATAAGGTCTTGTCACCGAGCTCCCTGGTGTGAGTGTCCAGCTGTCCATTTGCGAAAAATACGCGAGGGCATAAATTATACGAGTAAAAACTGAAAGAAAAATCTGCATTTAACTAGAATTATACAAAAATTTATTTACTATAGTGAAAAATAGAAACACAGTTTAAATAAGAAATCCAAAACACACTATGTTATGTGAAAAAACGCTACTTTACCTTGAATTCAATGTTGTTAATCTTTCTTTTTCTTTTTTTTTTTTTTTTTTTTTTTTTTTTTTTTTACGGGGGGGGGGGGGGGGTAGAGGGAGACAAATCAAGATGAATCTTATTTATTTATTTATTTTTTGGAATTAAAGATTTCTATTTCTAAGTTATTTATTTTGTTTTATTTTTGTAATTTTGTTTAATTTTTAAATTTTTAAAATTTAAAAAACCCCCTTTTTTTTACTACTAATTTACTTATATATTTCTAATCTAAAAATCAATAAAATGATGCGAAATACTCTTTACGACTATTTTTATTATATAGATTAAAAACTTTTTTTTTATAAAAATTCCAAAATCTCATTCGACCTTCTATCCGAGAGTCACGTGTTACCTGCCGTGTACATAACTTACAGGATTTCAGCTGGAACAAACTCTTTATTCTGTTTACGTGATATCATGCTGCACTTTTGATGGAACCGACGGCACATCAGTCACCGTCTGTCGTGAAGATTATGAAAGCAGAATAAGGCTTCATTTAGCAGTGTAAATAAACATTAAAAATCCCGTATTCAATGAAGCGTTAGAAAAAGCCCCGCAATTATGCTGACATTGACAGAAGTGTGAAACAATGTGGGTTGACGATATCGGCTTGTTGTAGTAGGGCATTGCTAACTCCGTGTTCCACGAATTTCACTTACCTATGTCTCCTCATAAACCTATTACGTCGTAAGTAATGCAAGCTCTAGCAAAAGAAGTTAATTACAAACTAGACAAGAAAGAAAAACCGCACAATTGGCAGGGATAATGATGCTGTTTTATGTAATCGCTTTATTTTTTGGCGCGTGTTGCTAACAAAAACTTTGTTTTTCAATGGAATGCAGTAAAAGGAGAATGAAAAATTTTGCATTATGTATATAGGTACGAGTAGTGTTGTTTCAATAAGGTGTCTAAGTGCATGCCCAGGGTTTCTATCAAATTTTTTTATCAGCAGTTCTATCTATATACAGGATGTTTCGAATAGGGCTCTTTACATTTAAAATTCCATATTTCATTAACTGTAGCAAATTATAAAGATGAAATAAAAGTGAAATGTCTGTAAGAAAACTCATAAATTTTGTAAGCAGTAATAATAATAATAATTATAATAATAATAATAATAAAGTTCAAAATTTCTTTAATAAATGGCGCTGTGACGTTTCGAAATGTAAGAATGTTAAAATTAACGTGTAAACAACATAAAAGATTTCTCAGTGTTTAAGTCGAATTCGCTTGAAAGCTTAGTTTGTGACAGCGCAGCGCTATCTATTGACATAAATTTAAATCATTTTTTTAATTGCTCTTTACAAAATTTTTGAGCTACTTGATAAGCTCATCACTTATTTCTTATTTATATTTAATATAGTTAGTGAATTCCTGAATTTTAAAGTTAGGACATCCTTTATGAAACACACTGTATATACTCTGTAATACGCATTCAATAAAATTTGCCTAAAACAATTTTCTTAATAATAACATGTTAGAAATGTTATTATTAACTGCAGATGAAAATAATGGAACAAGATTTTCTTTTTTTTTCTCCATGTAATGAGTGGAAAACACAACTATAGTTTCGAGAGCAATTAACTATCGGCTCTCTTCGTCACATGATATTTAGCAGAGAGTAGTTAACCCGACAATGGGTAAACAGATTTTGCAAGGATATTTTCAATTCTTTGATCTAAAATTGCAAAGCGGGAAGAGACGGTGAATGAACGAATAGTAATGAAGATGTCAATAAAAAAAGGGTTGAAAATTGGGAAAATAGCCACCCACACAGATATAAACACAGGAAGGAAGAAGAGTTGTCAAAAAAATTCTACGACATTGACCCAAATTGCAATATTGAAGAAAGAGTATAAAGCAGCAAAATAGTTAAAAGCATGTTAAATTAATAAGGATCAAGATAATAATAATTACTGAAAGATCAGAAAAATTATTAATTACCGATAGAAGAAGAATATAGCAATAAACAGACAAAACGGTTTTGTGCTAACGATAATATCAGAGTATAAATCTACCCGACAATGGGTAAACAGATTTTGCAAGGATATTTTCAATTCTTTGATCTAAAATTGCAAAGCGGGAAGAGACGGTGAATGAACGAATAGTAATGAAGATGTCAATAAAAAAAGGGTTGAAAATTGGGAAAATAGCCACCCACACAGATATAAACACAGGAAGGAAGAAGAGTTGTCAAAAAAATTCTACGACATTGACCCAAATTGCAATATTGAAGAAAGAGTATAAAGCAGTAAAATAGTTAAAAGCATGTTAAATTAATAAGGATCAAGATAATAATAATTACTGAAAGATCAGAAAAATTATTAATTACCGATAGAAGAAGAATATAGCAATAAACAGACAAAACGGTTTTGTGCTAACGATAATATCAGAGTATAAATAAAATGTTCTGAAATACCAGAGAAACAAAAACAGTTTAACCATAAGATGCATGAGTGAGATGACCTATAGTGAGATGACCAATCATCATATTAACATACGTAGCTGGGTACAAAATACCCATGTTATGCATCTACTAGGGTTAAATATTAAAATAATAAGGATAATAATAATTTAAAAAATGACAGTTTTCTTTGTTTGATTTTTAGTTTAATTATTTTCCGACTGAGGAAATATTTATAATTGTCAGGAAAACAAAAATTGTAATAAATATAGTTTTATTATTATTATTATTATTATTTTATTATTTATTTATTTAACAAGTTTTCCCAAGCAGTTGAGAAGGAATTTGCTTCAAGTTTTACGTTGACAATATTATCTGATTTTAAATAAGCAGATTAACTTTCGAAAAAATCTAATTAATTTACATTACTAGACTGAGGATAATTTTAGTATTGGAAAAGTTTTAAAGTCATGATTATGGTACCACAAATGTTTGGCAATGGTAGATTTAAAAAAAAAAAAATTGCTTTTTAACATAATTTTTGTGCTCAAATATTCTTTTAATAAGAATTTTTAAAAAGAAGAAATTAGAATTTTTTCTCTGGTATATCAGAACATTTTATTTATATTGTGATTATCGCTAATACAAAACATTTTTGTCTCTTTATTGCTTATATTCTTCTTCTGTCAGTGATTTTTTTTTCTATTTCAATAAATATTATCCGTACTTGTTTAAAATGGTTTTAACTCTTTTGCCTTTATACTCATTCTTCGATATTGTTAGCGTCAATGTCGCAGAAATTTTTCGGCGTCTCATTTACTTCCTTCGTATATTTATGTGTGTCTGTATCTTTGGCTATGTTCCCCCTCTAGCGCATTCTTTTCTCAACCCTTTTTTTATTGACATCTTCATTACTCTTCGCATTCACCGTCCCTTCCCCCCTTTGCAATTTTAAATCAAAGAGTTAAAAATATCCTTCCATAATCTGTTTTCCCGTTGTCGGGTTAACTAATCACCTGACGAAGAGAACCGATAATTAATTACTCTAGAAACTTATAGTTTTCTTCTCTACTCATTATATGGAGAGAATAAAAATATATTCTTCTATGTAATAAAGTGTTATTTATGTGTTCTTTATATGACTTGTAGCTCCTTCAACTTCTCCATATGTTTTTCTTTATAATAATAATAAAAAAAATACAGGTCTCAAAGGGTTAAAATAAAATACTTAATAAAATTATTATAATATCCTATGACTGGTATCTATAGATCTATCTCTCTATCTATTTTCATAGTCTGACTAATAATGAGATAAAGCAAGCCAATTCATATCTGTTTATCTGAATTCCTATTTATCTCTATTAATCTATCTATGTATCAGTTTATCGATAGATCTATAGTAGATGTATAAATGTATAAAAAATATGAGATAATGAAGAGATAAAAAATAGTAAACAGATCTTCTATAATGAAATATCAAAACAAATTCTCACGGAGTTGTTTAAAAATGTGATCATGGAATTTTACTTTTGATCAGAGTTGCCAGCAGTCCCAATGTTTACGGGACGTCGTGTAATATTGACTAAAATTTAATGTTCCGCGCGGGACAATTAATTTCACGATTTTATATAAACTGTTTAAGCTCATATGCATCTCGCGCACAGAAATTGAATGACCCGGCACAGGTATAGGATGAATCCCCTGCATGCCCTGTATATGTCTTATACTAAATGCGACATCAATCCCTCACGATACCCTTTTTAGCTTAGGGCCCGGTACAACTGTTCTCCTTATCCTCCCCTATTCACATCCCCGATCACACATGATTACTTTTAGAACATATTAAAATAGAATAGACATGAATGTATGAAGAATTTAATTTGTTAAATTTATCTACTGATGTAATGGAGATTGGAGAACAATTCTGAAGATTTAACAGTTCCGAAATAGAATCGATTGTTCAAGTCATACCCAGAAAAAATATACAAAAAATATTTTTAACATAATTAATTTATATACAAACTTTCAATTGTTACGTCGAACAGGTGCTTTCTCGAAAAAAATTTTAATTGTTTTGATGCAATAAACGGACGTTCATTTCAAATCATTAAATCAGAATATTTCATATATAGGGTGCACCAAAAAGATTGGTAAATCGATTTAATTTTTTAATTGTTGGAGATAAGTAGACAATGTAAATTGCAAAAGTGTTCAAAATAAGGTAGGAAATAAGAATGCGTTAATAAAATAGTTCTGCCATAAAATTGAAAAAAGATTACACTTTTTAAATTTTTGTACGGTCCCTTCTAGACAAAAAATTGTCAATTGGAATTTTCACTTTTTACTGCAACAAGATCATTACAGAAAATTGCATACTGGTAATTTTTTAAAATTTTAAAATTTTAATGAGTTGTGTGTGGGGGGGAGGGGAGGGGGGGATTTGTTAAAAGTGTAACTTTTCGAAAATTAACGGGAGAACTATTTAATTAACAATAATCTTATTTCCTATTTTATTTTGAAATTTTTTTTAATATACATTGCCAAAAGGTAAAATTTTAAAGCACGTTTCAACCTTTTTGAGCTAACCTGTATATATGGAATACTTTTGTGCTGAATTTTAACAATACATATTTAGCTAAAAAAAAAAAAAAACTCTTCTAAAAGTAAAATATTTTAAAAGATATAAATAATATTTTCTTTAGCAATGGCTACTTGTTTAATATTACTTTGATAAGTTAAAAAGTTCCAAGATTTTTTTTTAAAAATCGTTATTAGGTGATACACACTGATTAAAATTAATGGAGGGGGGGGGCGTAAAATTTTAAAATATTTAAATGCTCTTTTAAACTTTTACTGCTCTTTTGTGCTTAGATAACGATATTGACGGACTTCGCATGAAACTTCATGATTTTGTATGATAATCTAGGAACCCTGCTTGGGCTACACCTGTACCCCACCACTACCAGATGCATCGTTTTACGTGGGACGTCCCGAATTTCAAGGGTTCCAAGACTCGTTCCGCAGATGCATTCCGCGGGACGCTAAACGTCTCAATTTTTCATGATGCACAAATTTTAAATATTTGCTCGCACCATGGCTATTCGTTAGTCTGTATCGAGCTTAAATTAATGCAAAATATTATTGTGAAAAATAATCAATAATCATATAAAAACCTTCCCGAAAAGTTCTTAGAAGAATGAACTTTAAGAAAGTAAAATTAGGATGTTCACTAGAAATTAATTATTGAATATTTATGATTGATGATTGATTAGTTACATTCTTTCTAGGGACATGTTTGAATTATGCTTAACCCCTTCGCGACGAGCGTCCTTTACAGAATTTTTAATCTTTTACCACAGGTTTTTCAAAACAGAAATTTTCGCCTAATTGAATCACAGAAATGCTAGGATTACATAAGGCAAAGCTTACAATGAAAAATAACTGGTGGGAATAATCGAGGATTCTGAGCATCGTATGCGTCACGTATACATGTCGCTCGTCCCCAAGGGGTTAAATATACCTTCAACTAACCAAAACTTGCATTCTTGTTAAATAAATATTGCATTTCATACATACAATATATGCAATATTTTTTATTAATAGAGGGCTTATCTACTTTTTAAGTATTTTAAGTACTGGGTTTGAATGTTTGTTTTATTTGTCCCGTCAGGGGTCGATTTTATATAAAGTAATACATGTATGTACAGAGCATGTAGGAAAGCCAAAAGCCTAATCTGTACAGGGCCTCACAAATTCTGTTCACTCCCCTGACTACCTGTCACAATAAAATATCCTCCTCCATCCACGTATATTTCAGCTATATATCCAGATTTTAACTATAGAAAGAAGCAGGTTCTGATCTATAGGTCATCTCGGCCCTAGAGACACGATTGTTTTGGGTGCCCTTCCCGCCTATATCTGATTGTGAGATTTTAAAAGCAAAAATGACAATATCGGATCTTTCCCACAGTTAAGTTTATGCATATTAAAATAAATATATTTCCAAATGCAATCGTTTATTGTTATTAACTATAAATAAACAATATTTTGTAACTAATATGTTTGATATTGCTTTACACAGAATACCATAAAAGTGTAACAAAAGTCATCCACCAGTCAGCAAAAATTGATTCTTAGAAGCATCCAATGGTATTAATAGAAATAAATGATAAGAAATTTGTTAATTTTTTGATAAAATCCGCAAAAGTTCGTTGTTTTAATCTAAAGCAAATTGCATTTTGAAACATTTAAAAAATGAATTTTAGGAAAATTTTCGGTACAATTATAATAAAAACAATGATGTGTGGCCCCTGCGCCTTGACCTACATGGTGTAGGTGAAAAAAGTTCAATCAGGCCCTTGAAAGACCAACTTTCATTTACGTTTTTCTGTAAACTTAATGTAACCAATAAACCTTATATAAACTTAATTATCAATAAAAAGATTACTAAAGTTGACATTTTCAACCAATTTTTGGAACATGAAAATAGCCAGTAGTAATAAAGACTAACAATCAGTAATACTCACAAATCTATCCCATTCAAAAAAAAAATAAATATATAAACTTTCTTAAAAAAAAAAAATCAGAATAGGAATTGCTGAACATTTTCTCGACATAGAGTTAAAAATGATCTAGCAGTTATGCTAGAAAGAGTAATCCCAAACTTTATTTCCAGGTGATGGAAATAGTTGAGAAAAGCTTTTATAACATTTTCAATGCTACTGACATAGAGCTTCTAACAGCGTGCATCTCTTAACTATTTCGGAATTATCAAAGCGCATATTCTAATAAGAATATGTGAACCAATGCGGTGACTGTTATTTAAATATACCATTAATATGTTACCCTGCAAAAGAAATGCTTCTAAACATATAATTATTAATAGCGTGAGAGCGAAATGCAGTTTTATGGTTTTGGTTTGCTGAAGGATGGATATTAGTCTAATTGCAGTAGAAAAAGAGTTATTCATTTACTGTAATTGTCTTCTGTTGTGTTTGAAGGTTATATATCTCAAACTGCTCGGAATAAATGCTTTGACGAAATAAATATGCTACTCACTTCGCCTGGAGCATCCCAAGTATATAGAAAAGAGAATCCCTTAAACATACTTTTTCCCACCAAAATTACGTAATTTTACGGCTTTCCATCCGAATACTTTGCACGAATCACGTATTTTGTCTGCATTAAGTGAGTTTAGCTGGAGGATATATGGATATAAAGTGCGTGGGAAGAAACAATAGGTAAAAAAAAGGTGGTATTAAAAAAAAGTGGGGGTGGAGAACTCGAACAACAAAGAGTTGCAAAACTGGAGTGAGGTTGCTCAGGAAATGAGTTCACGAATGCAATATGAAGGAATATTGTGCAATATTTTTTAAAGTGATATCGGGTGTCTTTGAACAGGCTGGTCATGCGACTGAAAAATGAAAGAGACTTATGCAGCTTTCGATTTTTTTGCTTTTTCTTTTTTTTTTTAAGCCGACTGAGGATTATGACCCTATAAACCGAGATGATTTTGACCTTAAATAATTGCATAAGATAGGTAAAGGTTTGTAAACTGAATTATGGTATGATTTTATGATTTTCTAGTTGAAATCTTTCCTCTTTATATCTCATATCAGTGCTTTTTAAAAAATAATAAGAATTTGAGTGCTTTAACACTTTCACTCTATCCTGTACGCGGCCTAAGTCATGATTTTATCATAGATCACTACCTGATGTACTATTCGTACGTCATTTGTTATATTTTTAATAAATAAAATATGCACTAACCAGGCGAAAACACGCGTATACATGCTTGCCAAACTCACATAAATATGTTCAATGTTACTCAAGTCAAATAGCCACGTTTCGAACCAGAAAATGTTTTAATAAAATAATTCTTGTGTCTATGAGGTAATACTGGATTTCATTTATTTAGAGAAGTTTGTGGTTCAAAATATGTTTATTTGACTTGTGTCGAACCGAACAGTTATACGTGAGGGTGGTAAGTATGTGTATGTTATATGTATAGGAATAAAATACCCTGGAAGTGAAGGGCTAAATTTTGAAAAGTTTTTCCTGAAGCCCCCTCCCTCCTATGGCGAAAAGAAAGACTAAAACAAACCAATGTTTATTAAATAATTGAAAAAGATGACGTTTTGTTCGTCTAGGTCAGCACAGAAATTGTGAGTCCCGCTACAGATTTTCTTGTGGCACTCCCACCCCTACATACTCTGTACAAACATATACTATATACGAAATCGATTCATGACATGGCCCTTTAAGATTGGGGCCTGGTACAACTATACCTGATGTCTCTCCCCTCCCCTGTGCACGCACTTGATGTTAGTGAATGGTTAGAATTTGAGAATAGCCTTAAACTAAAACCGCCATTTTTTTCCCTTATCAAATTACTCTCACTCTGACATCATTGATAAGCAATAAAAAATATGTTTATCGTTAATGATATTAATTTGTTGTTATTTTTATTTATTTATTTATATTATCACATATTTAATATCATATTGTTAGTAGGACATTTTCGTTATTCTCGTCTCAAAAACTTTTCAACAATGGCTGAAATTGACCAATGCCTATTTAACTATATGCTCTTCATTTTTTATTACTAGGACTTCCCTCAAAGGGATTAGTCTGAGTGATATTGCTGAGAACATAAAGTAAACAATTACGATATAAAGAAGATATCAACAAGAATCTAAGTGAATATACAGCATATGATAGACAAGAGATAGATAAAGATACAACATATGAAAAATAGCAAATTAAATGATATAATTACAAAATATCATATATAAATTCATATACTGTTATGTTTTCATATGCATTTTTTTTATAACATTTGGCAAATAATCTCATTTTCTTAAGCGGGAATTGCTCAAAACTTAAAAAAAAAAAAAAAAAAAAGAAAGAAAAAACCGCCGGATTTTTTAAAACGATATTTTTAAAGTCACATAATCAGATTTGCAGCCAATAGCGTATTTTAGCAAGCGTAGTTTAACGCAAATTTAATTTAATTTTTGCAACATTTTCTTTGTGACAAATATCTAAATAAAATATTAAAAAATAAAATATTAAATATTGAAATATTAAATCAAATATTTAATATTTGAATTAAAAAAATTTCCTTTGTTTATTTGTATAACTATTTATAGAAACTCGTATACTTCAAACCACATTGATAACATGCTTTGCTACAAACGTGTCTACCAGTCTAACTACTCGTATGTCTTAGCTGTGTCTCTCTCCGAACTCATCTGTCTACTGTCTCTCTACTCTTCTGTATACCCGTCTCAGTATCCGCCTGTCTTTCTACCCGACTCTTTAATCGTGTCTCTACCTGTCTCGCTTCCCGTTACACTACTCGTCTATCAACACGTCTGTCTGTCTATATACCCCTCTCTCTACCCGTCTGTCAAGTCGTCTCTGTACTCGTCTCTCTATCCACCACGCTACCCGTCTCCCTACCCATCTCACTACACCTCTGTCAACCCTTTTTTGCGCCTGCCTCGCTACCCGTCTGTCTATTCGTTTCGCTACCCGTTAGCTTATCTCTGTCGCTATCCGTCTCTCTACCCGTCTGTCTACCCGTTTGTTTACACGTCTATCTATCTCTCGCCAACTCTTCCCAATATTTAAACAATTTAGTAAACGGAAGCCGTTTATCTGTTATTAAATGCAAACAGGAGTAATTTATCTAAAGAGTGTAATCAGATGCAATTTTTTTAAATACATACATAAACCAGCATAATAATTCACCAGTTTTATTTTCATAGTAGTTTATGTCATTTGACAGTAAATCTCAACTTCTTCAACCCGAACTGCGTCAAGCTTTTTAAAAAAGTCCCAAGGTCCGTATAACTGGGAAGGGGAATTGTCCTCAGGGCTATTAGATACATGTTATTAAGTTAAGTGAAAGTTTCGTAATCGGGTTCGCAGCCAATTTCTTATGTCAGAAAGGGTGGCTTCACGCCATTTTAAATTCATTTCTGTAACTTTCTTTTTCTTTTTTTGGTGGGTGGTTGGGGGGGGGGGGGGGAGTGTTCCAAATATATACACTTAAATTCAAACTTTTGCCCCCATGTTAATATTAGTGTTGTTTGTATTATCAATTAATACTTTGTTGATCGAGCTTCATTCGAAACAAATGTAAAAGACTTCTACAGTTTTTTTTTCTAGGAGAAAGTTCCGTAATCGGGCCCTAAGCTAATCGGGGAATTTAATATCATTATTGTTTCTAACTCTTACACAGAGTTAAAACAATATTGTTGCTAGCATTACTCTTGTTTGTGACCAACCTCTTCTGTGTATCTGAATAGGGAAAAGTTCCGTATCATGTACTGGTTGGTGGCAGTTGTAGAATCTTACAAATTTTTCTAGAGAGCGGAAAAACATGTTTTTTAAAATATTTACAAATATAAGTTTATTAAACCATGTTTTTGAGCCATTTTAAAAAATTAAGTACGGTGTTAAAATAAAATTTTATTGCCATTTTCGATATTTTAATAAGAAATGAAAATACATAACAAACAAATTTAACAAAACTAAGCCATTTTTTGGTACTTCTCTATTATCCCGTCGACCACTTTTCATAGCAAAAAACTATCGCCAAACTAAGATTAAACGCCAAAAATACAGTCCCATTTACTTGATGCCAGAAGCATTATACGTATTTGTTATGCCATCAAGTGGTTTTTAATTCGACATTTGCGTGTATTTTTCATTATGTTTTACTGATTTATTAGTTATTTCATTCATTAAAGTAACAATTGTGTCCTTAAATTCTTATATTTTATTTATTTTGATATTTCAATGGCAACGTTCTCCCGTTTATTTAGCATTACAGTTTGGCGATAGTTTTTTGTTATGAAAAGTGGTCGACGGGATAATAGAGAAGTACCCATTTTTTTGTGATAAATAATTGTTATTGCCAGGGGGGTAAATTGTAAACAATTAATAAACGAACTAAAAAAATTACCGGAAAAAACTTGTGGGAATCTCAAGAAAGAAATATCTGATATAAATAGCATTTAAAATCTTAAAATGGAGAAGTGGTCCGTATAAAAATGCAAAACATTATACACCTGATATAAGAATTTTTTTAATTTTTTTATATTTCCGAAAGCACAGATAAAAGGGTAAAAATCCCGGCACAGATGCCATATACTCGCCACGTTGGCGCGATTTTTCCCCCGCCCCTTTGGCGAAAACTGTTTGTTTACTTTTATTTTTTATTTTAATTCTATAGATTATTTTTATATGTATATCAATATTAATTTAGGCACAGATGTCATATACGCACCAGATTGGCGCGATTTTTCCCCCGCCAATTTGGCGAAAACTTTGTTTTTGAATATTAGTTACAAATACCATACAATAATAGCATGTAATTTTTTATTTCAATATAAAAATAAAATAACGTAATAAATGAAATAGCTCCTATTATTCAAAAATGGGAAATAAAAATAAATAAATGATAGTTTGATATAAATAAATATTGATATATATAATAAAAACAATTTATAGAATTAAAATAAAAAATAAAATTTAATAAACAACAATTGAAACAAAATAACCGGGTTACCATGTGGACATAAAATTGCCATTTTGTTGCAATCGCGCCAATGTGGTGCGTATATGACATCCGCGCCTTTATTTATATCAAACTATTATTTATTTATTTTTATTTCCTTTTTTAAAATAATAGAAGCTGTTTCATTTATTACGTTATTTTATTTTTATATTGAAATAAAAAATCACGTGTACTATTTGTCACACTATTTGTAACTAATATTCAAAAACAAAGTTTTCCCCAAGCTGGTGGAGGGATAAATCGCGCCAACGTGGTGCGTATATGACATCTGTGCCTTGTTTCATTTCACATAGAGGTACTGCTCTATTATCCCGTCGACCACTTTTCATAACAAAAAACTATCGCCAAACTGTTAGATTAAACGCCAAAAATGCAGTCCCATTTACTTGACATCAGAAGCATTATACGTGTTTGTTACGTCATCAAGTGGTTTTTAACGCGACATTTGCGTGTATTTTTCATTATGTTTGACTGATTTATTAGTTATTTCATTTATTAAAATAACAATTGTGTCCTTAAATTCTTATATTTTATTTATTTATGTATTTTGATATTTCAATGACAACGTTCTCCCGTTTATTTGGCGATAGTTTTTTGTTATGAAAAGTGGTCGACGGGATAATAGAGAAGTACACACATATGTATTGGTACTTTTATGTTAACTTGGCGCAGTTGATAAATCGCCAAATATTTTTCTCATAACATCTTCATATTGCATTCATTTCATTTAAATATAAATCTCACTGATTTCATTTGAAATACATACATTAAAAATACACGTCTTTCACTCATTTAATTTAAAATACACTAATTCCATTTAAAATACTAAAAAGGAAAAGAAAATAAGAAATAATGCCACAAATCGAAACCTTTTATTTAAACATCAAAGAATTGTTCCTAACATACACACGCGAAATAAAAAAGCTGCTAATGGTGTGATTTACGCCAAATCTCTAATACTAATACTACTCTTACTAATCTCTAATACTTTTCAAACAGAAAAAATTCCAGATTAACTTTCCATTTTTATTAAATTGAAATATATTTTATTGTGCTGAATATTAGTGCTTGCATATTTTTTTGCTCCATGTATTCCATGAACTTTTCAATTCCGATTGTCTACGAAAATCTCCCGCCGGTGAAAATGACGTACGCACAAAATTTAGTGACGTATGTACTTTAATTGTGCTTTTTTATCTATTTTTTTAATATAACTTCCAAACGGTTTGACACTTATTCTTGGTAATAAATAGACGACGTTGTCACCTTTATAGGTACCTGCTGTAAAAATTTGAACGAAATCCGTTAAATATTTTTTGAGTTATGCTTGACGAAAGGTTTTAATATCCATCGTAGCTATATATGGGGCAAAGTAATACTGCGCTGTGTATGAGTCTTCGTTGCACTCAGACAATTAAACTAATACCTCTGAAGTTTATTAGCACCCTCAAAATATATTCTAAAATATTAAATCTTACTGATAAGACATATGAAACCCCACGCCTTTGTACATTTAATTTTAATAGCATAACAATGCTGCTATCCTTGAGCGGTATCAATTTACAAAAATATGACGACATACATACCGTAAGTTCAGGTGTATACAGTAATAAAAGGTGAGTACTTAAAAGATAATAAAACGAAATATAAAACATTCTAAAGAATGATATGAAATTGCCATCTGCTTATGCATATTGAAAAAACGTGCTGATATTCTTGCATTTACTTCAATGGATTACGTCAAGATATCAGTATTTTACAAATAAAAAGGATAAGAACCGGAACAGTTATTCATTTTAAACGCAAGTCTGTTGAGAATAGTATCCATTAATCTTTAGTTTGTTGAGGTCAAATGCGACATTACTGAATTATTTTGAAACTACGTAACTAACTGGTCAATGGTGACGTAATCGGCATTCTTCAGCGGTGAATAAACCAAGGCATTTTAAAAAGAAAAATGTTGTATCATTTACATAAAGCTAAAGATCACTTGTAAGTTGTAGCTGATGCAATATGCTCGTCAATTCTAAGAAAATAATATTAACTTAAAGACACGTGTTTCTTAACCCTTTCTCAAGGTGCACTTCTTAATTAAACACATGGATAAACTTCTGCAGCGCATTGTAATTATGATGATGAAAAAACGCGTGAAAGAAATTTTAAATTTATTTACTAACACACATAAGTTTGAGTAAGGACTCGCACCCTCAGGGTTTCGTGCTGCTATGTCATATTATCGTAAAGCTTAGTAATTACCTAGCTTATTTTAAAATATACAAAAATAAATACTGCCTATTTATACCCAAATACTTCTTGTAATTGTTGTATCGTAAAGCTGTATTTTATTTATTTAGCTATTAAATCGTAACAAGATTTGTATGTGATGACTGAGGAAAGAATTGATTACACCACATTATTTGCCAAAGTTAGAAAAGACATCATCTATAACTGTATCGCTCCTAGACTTCAGTAATCTTGTAGTACTTTCGCTTATTAATAGCTGCATGCCTATCAAAGAGAAATATAAACAAATTTCGTCTACAATACGTTTTTTTTTTTTTTTTGTCATCTTCTGTCATTTCTTATTTCTGTTATGTTATCCCCTGCTGTAATACGTAAATTATCTGACATACTTGCACACGCACTTAAAACAAAAGTTATTTCTCATATAATCTAGACAAGTTGTGTCAAGCATTGATGGACGGATGGATTATTTAAAAATTATGTAAACAACAGTCTAAGGTTTGTAAAATTTGTGAAATAAAATTTTCATCTGGAATACACCATTATCACTCCTTCAGTCATTTCTACTACATTTATATTGTAACTCCTTTCCGTTCTGGAGCAGAGGGGGGGGGGGGGGGCGGTTTCTCTAAAAACTAAATCATGTATAAAAATGTGAGACCATTTTCATGATTTCCTCACATACCCTTATAAAACATGCACAAACACTGAAATAAACTTTATGTCACCAAATCCCAATACAAAATCGTATAATTTGGTATGGTGCATGTTAAAGTAATGATACTTCTGTTAATTCGTAGTTTTAATAAACAATAGAGGATCCAACCGACATTGTTGGGTTACAACGAAACACATTTTTCATTTCTATCTGGCGTCTTATCTAATTCTAATTAAAATCAAAAACTTCTCTCTCTCTCTCTCTCTCTCTCTCTTTTTTTTTTTTCAAAATTTCTGGTAGTAATTGAATAAATTTTTTTTTGAAGTTTGACAGATATGCTTCTGCGCATGCCCGTATAATTCATTCGAAATCAAAATTATCGTTATGCCCATCTCAAGTGAAAATCATTTATTTTATTTAAAATTTCCAATAGATTTTTAAAATTTTTCAGATTGCTCACTAACAAAACCAAAAAGCATTTTTATATGAAAAATATCAACAAAGTATTCAATATTATTTTTAATTTTTTTAAAAGCGATACTTTTGTATATGCCAGAAGTTAATAGTCGAAAAAATCGCCAAAGATTTCGTGATTTACAGCAACCTTTTTTATTCTGATAATTTCAGTGGTTTAAACGTATAGTCCGATTATATGTCTGTTAAATTTGAATTTTATTTATATTATTTTATAATATTTATTAATTGATGAAGTTTAGTTTCGTTATGGAATATTTGCCGTAAACAAATGGTGAACTATTTATATTGATTTAAATGTAAACGGGTTAATCTTTCGTAATAAGGCTGCTTGTGATAGACATAGATTTAAATAATTCATGTTTGAACATTATTTTAAAAACCATAAAAATACCAATAAATAGAGATCCAGTTTTCAAACAAATTGCATTTGAAAGAACATTTGTTTCTCTATTCTACGGTATAAAAATTGAATTTTAAGTTAAAAAAATTTCAGTAAAAGCGGTTGCCACCACCAATATGAGGTCAGCGTTACTTACGAACATGTTTTTTTTTTGCTTTATAATATAAATTGCCTGAAAATTTTCGCGCCACACTTGAGGTCCTTTCATGGCACGCGAATGTGCCGTGACACACCTGTTGAAAAACAACTACTTATGCTCCTTTTTTTTTTTAAAAAAAAAAGCATTTTTCAATATATCTGAAAACAGTTTTTAACCAAAAACTTGTCTGAATATTTTCTGAATCACTTTTAACCATAAATGCATAAAACTGTCAGGTATTTTTAATCAGGTTCCCAAGCATCAAACAATTTTTTAATTATATTTTTACAATAAAAATAAACCTTTCTTCATGAAATGTTATCAAACTGAGTATTTTAAACTGATCCTGGTACCCTCATCAAAATGTATCGGCCTGTCATCGCAGCTTTCAAAACTGATCAAGTGAGTTATCTTTGATCATCAAGTGAGTACTCCGCTATCTCTTTTGTCTGTTCCGGAGAAAGGTTTCCGATAAACTCAGTTCCATCAAAACGCTTCTCCATCAGAGCATTTTATCCGTCTCAATATTTCACAGGGAATTCTCCAAGAGCATTCATGAAAATTTGTAAATTAATCAGTTGCCGAAAGCAATATGCCCTATAATGAATTAAACATTTAGGGTTATCGATTGCTTGTGCCCCACTGCATGGGAGGGGGGCGGGCTTATGACGCAGTGTGACAAAAGTAGAAGAAGGTTAACTTGTTGTGATGTCACATCTAAATGATTAAAAAAAAAGGTAAACATATTTTTCAATAAATGTAACAAAGCTCTATGAGATATAATTTTCCAAATGGGCGAAAAATGTCCGGGCCAGTATTCGAACCAAGGACCTCTTGGCTGAAGCTGCCAGTGCTCTGTCAACTGAGCTATCCTGGACGAATCTGGAGGACCAGGTTCCGGTTCATCCAGCTAATCTTATTGATCATAGCATCTGGTCTGATATCTGATTTAGTGTAACAGAATAACTCTTAGGTAATGGAACTTCAGAAACACTGAATACGTAATTACACTAGATTAATTTTAACACAATTATTCTAATTGGTAACTAAATCAAATGAGTTGTAATTTAATGAGTTGTAATTTAATGAGTTGTAATTTAATGAATTGTAATTTTAATTAATGGAAAATTACAACTTATATGATTTACTTATCAATTAGAATAATTGAGTTAAAATTAATCTAGTCTAAGAAAGTTCATTAAAAATTAGATAGAGTTAGGTATATTTTTCTTAAAAGAAATAAAGAAAGAAAGAACAGTTTGAAGTAAAAGAACACCAAGATCTTAAAAAAATTCTGTAATATTTATATCAATAAGTAATAGATCATATATATATATACAATTTTTTTTCATAAAATTAACTTTAAATTAATTGTTGATGTGACATCACAAGAGAGAGTGTCGGAGTATCACTCGAGTGGACAACCTCTGACGTAAGGGGGAGAGAGGGATAAAAAAGCAACAAAGTTTGCGTGACATAATTGATGATAAGCCCTTTTCTGGTGAATTTCCGATTCACAGCCTAGTAAAGGCCGATTTGCTGAGATTTTCTGAGAAATGGAAATCTTGAACATTTGGCCATTTCAATCGACAATAGTGAAAGAAGTAACGCATTTATAGAGGGGGAGGAGGAAACGGTATTTAATTTTTTCGGACTTGAATCAAAATATTTCTAAATATCATCTATGTATAGGATTAGAGAAAAAGACTTCGTATCTGCATCTAAATGATCCACTTTGTCAACAGAAAGAGAGAGAGAAAAAAAATCAGAACTCATTAAATGTTTATTTATTTATTTTTATTTTTTTCCTTTTCGGCTCAGCGAAAATTTCTGCCATATTAACAAGTTTCTTTTGCATTCTCAAGTGCATAGAAGTTACAAGTATCAATTCAAGTGCTGAAGAATTGAAAAAAAAATATCCTACCAATAAGGCAGAATAAGGGATAAGCTTTGATTATAGCCAATTGCTTACTAATGACTTCTATTTTGGGACTGCTATGTTCCAAAAATTGTTCAAATCGATAAACGTAATAATTTTATTTATTTGAAAAGGTCCACAAAACTGTGAGTTGACTTTCAATCTGGCAGTCTCATTTACAGTAACCCTCTTTTTTGCCTGTGTTCAATTCTCAAGTCTCGTCAGTTTTTGGCCGAAATAAAGAAAAGTTACAGTCCATTTACATAAAACATTAACTCTGGCAACCTTTTCTGAAATGTTCTAGACTTCTGGCGCTGAATGTCCCGAAAGGGATTTTGTGCCATTAAGACCTATACAACCAGCCGTTCTATACTTTCCAAATGAAAATTATTGTTTGATTCCTTAGAACTTGCATTACAATATTTTAAATTTTATACATTTTTCGATGAAAATTATTTAATAAACGTTCAAAAAGTAGCGATTCCGATTATAGAACAGCCTTAAAACAAATAAACGCAATTCTCCAATTAAATCTCTAATATAAAAAAATTACTAATAATAACGTGAGCAGTGGTAAACAGCTGTAGGTAACCAGGGGAAGCCTTATCAAAAATCAAGGAAGTGTGGAAGTCTTCGAGCAAACTGTCACCAGGTGTCAGACCCTTCCGAACATCTTGAACCAGCATCCTGTATGAAAAGGCTTAGGATCCGCTGACATAAGTATTTAAGGATTAATGTCATTTTTTTTTTAAATGTATGATTGTAAAGTAAAAAACTGTTTTATTAAAAGATATGTAATCAAACTCTTTTCAAGAAAAACCGTTCTGTCAAACTGTGCTGCGTTTTTTATAGAGTACATGCTAAAAGATTTTTTAATAAGACTATCTTCTATTTATTATACAGCGTACACAGAAAAGTCTCTTTATCCCAAAATAATTTTTGAACGGATAAAGCTAGAATTGTGAGACAAATGTCTATCTACTCTACTTATATAGGGTCATTCCAAGTCAACTGGCGTAGGACACCTGCTCGACCCCATTCAATTTTCATGTAATTTCCACAGGATATACATGTAAGTCTGAAATGGACACCTGCAAACTGTCAGAGTCAAAAGCAGCATAGAGGCTGTTCGCATATTTTTTAGACAAGTTTGTTTTGGTGTTAAAAAAAAAAAAAAAAAAAAAAAAAAAGGAAAAAAACTGTTTTTATAGTGAAATTATTTATCATAGTTAATATGTTTTTGAAAATATAAGTTTTCTTTTGGCAACTGAAGTAGAGGAAGAATGAGAGTTCAACCCCAGCAGCAGGTGGAGGTGGAGGTGTGGAGGAAATTTTTTTGTCTCCCCTTACCTCCCCCCCTACCCCCTACCTCCCCCATCACACCCCTACCCCATGTCCCCCCCCAACCCCCCCATTTTTTTTTTAAATTTAAAAATTTTAAAAATTGTCTTATAGTACGAGGTATTGGTGATGGTAGAGTACGACCACTATCCCCCTACCGCCCTCCCCTACCCCCATCACCCCCCCAACATCCCCCCTACCCCATGTTTCCACCCCCCTCCCCCCATTTTTTTTTAAATTAAAATTTTTTTTAAATTGTCTTATAGTACGAGGTATCGGTGATGGTAGAGTACGACCACTATCCCCCTACCGCCCCCCCTTCCCCATGTCCCCCCTCCCCCCCAATTTTTTTTTTTTTTAAATTTTAGGAGAGATAAAGTTTAAAGTGGTGTCGCCCTCTATCGGTAAGTATGAAAATTATGGAATTCAAAAATGATTGTTTCTGAAATTTAAGCTATAGCATGCACTAAATTAAATGTCTTAGCAAACTTTTCGTAAAGGAATTTGTAAAAGAATTTTATTACAGCATAGTATAAAATAAAATATTCTAAAGTATCTAACCATACTGCTTACAATGGAAATTTAAGTTATAGCATGGTGTAAAATAAAGTAACTTACCACTGCTTACAATAGAAATATATAGTTATAGCATAGCACTTAATAAATAATTTTAAAATGTGTCACCATAGTGCTCGCAAAGGAATATGAAATAGAAATTTAAGTTCTAGCATAACGCTAAATAATAAATAATTTTAAAGTTTCTTAGTAAACTGCTTACAATGAAAATATTTAGTTAAAGCATAGCACTTAATAAAATATTTTAAAGTTTCTTACCAAACTGCTTACAATGGAAATATTTAGTTATAGCGTAGGCACTTAATAAAAATTTTAAAGTGACACATGTAAATAATTATAGTTATAAACCGACATATGGGCAGATAGGCAGGCACACAGACAAGCAGGCAGGCAGGTAGGCAGACAGACAGACACACAGTGAACTATTTGTTACGTACACACACACAAGCATGCATATACGAAGTGAACTAATTGTAATAAAATACATGACGTGCATACGTTTTAAAACATTTTTTTTTCTTCACAGAAATTAAGAAAATATTAAATTTCGACTACAACTTTCACTTTGTAATAGCGTAGTCCCTTTTTAAAAAATCATTAGCTTTTAACATACATTTAAATGAAGCGAGGTTCGAACCTCGAACCTAACAAAATGATCTCATGATGTGTTGATATGTAGTAGGTTTAAACGAACACGCCATGAGATCATGTTTCTTAAACGCGATTTAAGATATATAAGAAAAGGTGTCACGTGATTGAACATATTGGATTATTACTATACAGTACTAATGATATTATAAATTTTGAAAAATAATTTAAGCTTTACGATAAACTTTAATGTTTAAACTTACAAACGCATTGGAATGTATTTATAACATATAAAATAACCTTGTAAAAGGTTGGTTGGTTTGTTGGTTTTATAAACTTGCAAAGCAAAGCGTATCTTACCAATTTGCATACAAGAGATTTTGTAACATAAATTATATAATATAATACAGCAAATTTTAACTTAACAAGTGGGGTTTAAGGATACTGTAATAGAATTTTTAATTGTATACTTTAAAAAAGAAAGTTTAACTTACCATTATATTTATGCTCGGATTCGAACTGTCAACCTTTTGGCTAGCTTTCCAATGCGCTCCCAGTTACGCTACGAAGGCTCCGTACAATTAATATAAATAATGAAAGCTAATATTACTTATTTTTGAAAAATTTATAAGTTAATAAAACAGGATATGACGACATTTGTAGAATAACATCCTGTTTTACAACGATAAGAATAGCTTGTACACCATAATGAATTTATTGTTTAAAGTTCTGTAACCTAACTTATACGATTGTTCTTCTAATTACCTAAAACCTTGCTGTATATTTGCTTGATCACCTATCTGTTTACCCTGCTTTTTGGATACTTCTAAACCTGAAAATGACTACTTCGCTTAACACATCTTACTATGAAATTTCAGAAATCAGCGAATTTAGTAGAATATTTCAGTATTTTGATGTTTTTACCCCATACCATTGGGACTTAGGGGAGGATACGATTGTCGAAGTGCAAATGAATAAGGACTGTGAGTTAAACGTTCACATTCAAAAATATAATGAATTTGTGAATAGTGGTAAAATGTACCCTACAAATGAAGGAATTACAATATCGTGCGCAACCTTTGATAAATTTGAAACGAGAATGGCTAAATTTAATTTTAACTCTGCAGAAGAAGAAACATTCGTATGTAACAACGACTTACTAACAATTTATGTGGATAAGGAATCATGTATACTGCAAAAACTATTGAAACCTGATTATTTACTACTTACAAAAGAACAATTTCTCAAACTAGAGAAAAACTGTATTGAAATTAGTGAATGTCTTATTCAAACTTTTTTAACAAACTTTTACCTGTTTATGTTTTAAAAAACTTAAAAATATGTAAATGTTCTCACTTTACAGAGGAAGAGGCGATGGGCTATTTTTTAGAATGCTTCGATCATGAATTAGAGAGATCAGTATATCGCACGTTTGACTGTTATTTATGTTCAATCAGATAACCAGTTGAAATGGATCACGAATGTATGAGATATAATTTAAGAAAACAGTTTAACTGGTGCGCAGACAGTGCTTTGTTAAATTTCAACATTAAGGAATTTGTAAAAAACCTGTTAGAGAAATGTACATGTAATTATACTTATTTATTTTTTGAATCTATGAATGTAGACTTTTATAATAAGCATTTGAAAAATGTACATGTAATTATACTTATTTATTTTTTGAATCTATGAATGTAGACTTTTATAATAAGCATTTGAACAATGTATTTATAAATTAACATAATTATTTAATAAATGTTTAGTTTTTTATCATGTGTATGTTTTTATTTATGTATAAGGAATAAATAATTTTAGTTTTCGGAAAGGTTTACAATTTTTATTTAGAAAATGTAGAAACTTGTTTTATTTTTCTACAAAAATTAAGAACTTGAGACAATTTCATTAAACATGTGTACCATTATTATAATATAACTTACATATTGTATACAAAATACTACCCTTTACTTGATAAATTATTTAAGATTTTAAACCAAAACTGAGCGAATATTATAACGATTATCAAGTTTGAAAAAAGATCTGTTGTCTACCAGAGGAAAAACAGGAAACTACTTATTTGCGGATAACATCCATGTTTTCTTACTGATAACGGTACTTCTTGTATAGTTTAAGGAATAAAAATTCTTTCACTAAATTGAATATTATGTTTTTATTTTTCGTGATATGTAACTTAATTAGCAATACCATATACTGAACGAGTATTTTCACACATTTAAATTTGCATTTTAAGCCATGATGAACACATAATAAAACATTACTTGTATACTTTTACATAAAATATGGAAAATAAATTTGTACTTAACTTATTAAATGACCCACTGTATAATAAAAGATACTTTACCTAATTACTTATGTTTAACATACAGACTAATTTCTGTATAAGATATATATCACGTGACGCTATTTTTAATTATTTAAAGCATGCGCGCCCTCTACAATTAAATAAATATTCATGAAAAGTTTTATTTGAAATAATATACATACTGTTTCTGTGCCGTTAAGACGTTCTAATTTTTTCTCCGTTTAAGTGATCTGTGATTTAAATTGATTTAAATTAAATAAGTACAATGCAAGACATGGTGTTAGACGAACCAACCAAGATAAGAAAAGACTTGACATCGGAGTTTAAGGAGCAAATCGACTCTACTATTTTAATGAAACCTGTTTTGAATAAGGAACCAATGGCCTCTTCATCAGATCAAGTCGATCAAAAGTTTCCTTTTACATGTGATACGTGTAAAAAGTATTTACTAAAAAATATATGTTATTAAGACATATGAACTTACATTTAGGAAAAAAACCCTCTAAGTGTGATAATCTGTTTACTACAAAGAGTGCTTTACGGGATGATATGCTAATTCATCCAAAGTCATCTGCTACATATAAGTGTGAGAAATGCAGTAAGACTTTTTCGCGAAAAAATGTATTAGTTAGACACATGAAATTTCATTTAGAAAAGAAACCTTTTAATTGTAAAATGTGTTCGAAATCTTTTGTGCAGAAAAGTGACTTACAAATGCATAACTTAGTACATTCTAAACAAGGAGTTGTGCATAAATGTAATGAATGTGATAAAAAGTCTTTACGGGAAAAAATTTAATAAATCATACTATGATTCATAACACCCCTCAGCAAAAGCAAAGGAATATTGAACCGTTTACCAGACACTATAAATGTGTCGATTGTTCTGAAATATTTAATCACAGATTTGACTTAGTGAAGCATAGAAAAATTCATCTCTCGCCCAAAGAACATATATCTGAACAGCGTACTGAACTTTTAAACCATTTACAGAATTTATTACTACGTATAGACACTTTACAAAATGCTATAAAAAATGAAACTATTCCTTTTTGAAATATTGACTTTACCAATTTATTTGAACTATACATATTCTTGTATATACTAATGTATGTGTTTAAATAATTAAATAAATAATAGATAAGTGAAAAAGCTTTTGTGTTTTATTTTTCAATATGATTATATTATATCACTATTATGTGAATGAATGGACTTGTAAATTTATACACTATGTATAAAAGTAAATTTCTAGAACTTTTACAAGAAGTAAAAATTTAATACAAGTTACTTAAATTATATATTTAATAAATTTTTTTAATATATTATTGATTCACATATGATAGTTAAATTAATATGCTATTAAACATATAATTTTGTATAATCTATATTATTAATTTTCTTTAACACATATTACTTTTTTACAATAAATCGATTTAACTAATTATATATTTGTGTAATTAAACAAACTTATTTGACTAAATATACGTATCGATAATTAATTTTTATTATTTACATACACATGATTATACTTTTTATCGTACGCGATTAACTATTTATACATTTAATAAGCTTTGCCATACCCGCTTTTATAAATAATTAGATATTATAAAGCATACGGATTTCACATAAACAAGCAATATACATTTTCGTTAAATGAACAACTTGAATCTTTAATCTATAACGTCATATTTACTTTTAAACTTGCTTTAAACTGTAACCATCACTCTTTTTTAACCTATGTTAGTAACTGTTTAGATATAATATAATCAGTTTACTGTTGACTTTTGTCGTGACTGAACCTTTTACTGTTTGCTATTTAAAAATGGCTTATGAATTAGATAGGATTAAACGGTCGTGTGAAGAAATGGCTTCTTCAACAAAGTTTCAACGTTTAGATAAACCTATGGAAAATTCTGATTTTTATAAACATGAATTTTTACCCAAATCTAATATACAGGAGAACTATGAAACACTATCACCTACCATGGACTTGTATGCTGCAGAGCCTAAGATTGCCAAGGATTCTACAACCCCAATATTTACTAACTGTGATAATGACGAAACGTCTTTCCCTGACACCTGCTGTGAATCTACCCCTGCTACAGGCTTTTTGGATACAATGTTTAAGGATCTAGATTTTAAAAATTTGGAAACATACCTTACCTCACCGACTACAAGCGATTTAATTTCTTCAAATGAACCATCAACTAGCATCACACATAGTAGTGAACAATTATATAACATATCCCCTCCCATCGCATGTGTGAAAAACATTTCCAAAACCAAACATGGTAAATCTCGCATTTTTGTCATGTTTCGGATTAAACTTGCTGATTTTATATTTTTAACTTTAAAACAACATTATAAACAGTATTATGTGCATATTGAAGAGATCAAACACAATGTATTTACAAATGAAGAAATTTCATCAACAAATAGAATTTTTATGGATATTTCATCATGGTATGAATTCCAATATAAAATTTTTGGATTTAATTTAAAATATAGAAGTTCATCGTTTATTGCTAACAATACAGTATTAGTGTTAAATTATAATAATTCTATTATGCAAATAAAAAATTTAAAGAATTATACACATTGTGTTTTAAACGATTTTCAGTTAGAAAATTTAAAAGAAAAAGCTATTGATTTTAATAGCAAACTTATTAAACACTTGTAACTATTAAACACTTGTTGTGTTCATCTACCGCAGTTAATTAAGCAAAAATGCACAGTCGTTAATTTACCTTCTGAAATCGAGCGTGTTTTACTAACGAAACTTATCTCTTCTATTGAGGATAATGTACTGACAATATTAAATCAAATTTATGAATGTGTAGGATGTATATTTAGACACCAATCCCAAAGTCTACATACATGTTTCACCTTTAATAAACGTGAAAGATTTAATCACTTAGGGGATATGATTTTAATGCTTGTAAATTTTGATTATGTTATTTCAAGGTTTTTAAACGGAGTTGAATATATCAGTGAAAACTTTTTACGTAACATTAATGTGGAATTTATTCGAAATGTATTATTTATATCCTAAAAATAAAATATTTTGCTTTAAATCTGTGTGTTTATTTAAACAAAATGTGTGTTTATTAATATTGTTTAACTTACAATGTAAGATTAATAATTTCTGTTATATGTTTATAACAGAAACATGATAACATAGTATGTATACTAAATGTTAGTAACATACTACACATGTTAGTAAATGTATTTTTGAACTATTATAAAAGTTTTTAAAATTTTACAAGATAGCAAAATTATTTTTCAGTTAAAAAAGTTTTATAAATTTACAATTTTAAATTTAAAACTTAATAAAAGTATTTCATACTTTATCAATGTTGATTCGTCTTGTATGTTTATATTATGTAATGGTAACATACTATATAGTTGTTATGTTACTATAGTTGTTATGTTAACAAAATTTTTAAGTTATATATAATATAACTTGTAAATTCATAGTATATTTTTATACTATAAGTATCTATAAGTATATGTATACTTACATGTTATTTAAGTATGTATGTATACTTATGGATTTGGTATATAAATATACTATGTATTTACAAGTTATATTATATATAACTTAAAAATTTTGTAAACATGATATATTAATGAAGAAATATTATTTTCCGCTTGTGTAAGAAAATTAAGTTACTTCTAAAAGCAATAGCCAGTTGAATAAATAATGTTTATGCTAAAATAAAACCCAATAGTAAGATTTTAAATGTATTACATCATCTTATTGTCGATAGAATTACAAAATAAAAGGCTTTTAAAACAATAATTTAGTGCTTTTACCTTACGTTTTCAATATAAACGTTATTTAAATTAGATCTTCTTAATAAATTGTAAAATAAAGTGTAAAATAAAGAATACAGGACATTATAACTTACCAAACAGGCCTCTTCTATAGCAGAAGTGAAAATGTCAAACACACTGTGTTTAACTCTTATCTTCATGATCACGTGACTTTAAAGGAAATCTCGTGGTACGACAAAAATATCCTGTTGCTAGGATAGTAACAAGCATAATGTCTGAAGTAACTATGTAAGATGGACGTGCTATTATAAGTGGGCTATATTTGTAAGTATAAATTAATCTATTTCTTTAATTTAAAGCTAATTGTTATTAATTATCAGAATATAGGGTTTCTAATGACAAAGTTTGAGAATTTCTATTACTTAACTAAAGTTCCACATGTATATAGGTACATACACATATATATATACATAGACACAATTTATTAAAATTAAGTATTTTAAAACATTTATAAAATAATTTTGATAACTTTTCATTTTTGTTAATTTATTTTAATTAAAAAAAATAATTATTTTGTTTACTTATAATTTAATTAAGTTACTTTGTAAATTTTTTAAAAACTTTTACAATAATATAACATGTTTAAATTATTTTTATAAGTACATGTAGTAACATAACAACTATATAGTATGTTACCATTATATAATATAAACATACAAGACGAATCAACATTGATAAAGTATGAAATACTTTTATTAAGTTTTAAATTTAAAATTGTAAATTTATAAAACTTTTTTAACTGAAAAATAATTTTGCTATCTTGTAAAATTTTAAAAACTTTTATAATAGTTCAAAAATACATTTACTAAAATGCGTAGTATGTTACTAACATTTAGTATACATACTATGTTATGTTTCTGTTATAAACATATAACAGAAATTATTAATCTTAAATTGCAAGTTAAACAATATTAATAAACACACATTTTGTTTAAATAAACACACAGATTTAAAGCAAAATATTTTATTTTTAGGATTTAAATAATACATTTCGAATAAATTCCACATTAATGTTACGTAAAAAGTTTTCACTGATACATTCAACTCCGTTTAAAAACCTTGAAATAACATAATCAAAATTTACAAGCATTAAAATCATATCCCCTAAGTGATTAAATCATTCACGTTTATTAAAGGTGAAACATGTATGTAGACTTTGGGATTGGTGTCTAAATATACATCCTACACATTCATAAATTTGATTTAATATTGTCAGTACATTATCCTCAATAGAAGAGATAAGTTTCGTTAGTAAAACACGCTCGATTTCTGAAGGTAAATTAACGAGTGTGCATTTTTGCTTAATTAACTGCGGTAGATGAACTGTATACAAGTGTTTAATAAGTTTGCTATTAAAATCAATAGCTTTTTCTTTTAAATTTTCTAACTGAAAATCGTTTAAAACACAATGTGTATAATTCTTTAAATTTTTTATTTGCATAATAGAATTATTATAATTTAACACTAATACTGTATTGTTAGCAATAAACGATGAACTTTTATATTTTAAATTAAATCCAAAAATTTTATATTGGAATTCATACCATGATGAAATATCCATAAAAATTCTATTTGTTGATGAAATTTCTTCATTTGTAAATACATTGTGTTTGATCTCTTCAATATGTACATAATACTGTTTATAATGTTGTTTTAAAGTTAAAAATATAAAATCAGCAAGTTTAATCCTAAACATGACAAAAATGCGAGATTTACCATGTTTGGTTTTGGAAATGTTACTCACACATGCGATGGGAGGGGATATGTTATATAATTTTTCACTACTATGTGTAATGCTAGTTGAGGGTTCATTTGAAGAAATTAAATCGCTTGTAGTCGGTGAGGTAAGGTATGTTTCCAAATTTTTAAAATCTAGATCCTTAAACATTGTATCCAAAAAGCCTGTAGCAGGGGTAGATTCACAGCAGGTGTCAGGGAAAGTCGTTTCGTCATTATCACAGTTAGTAAATATTGGGGTTGTAGAATCCTTGGCAATCTTAGGCTCTGCAGCATACAAGTCCATGGTAGGTGATAGTGTTTCATAGTTCTCCTGTATATTATATTTGGGTAAAAATTCATGTTTATAAAAATCAGAATTTTCCATAGGTTTATCTAAACGTTAAAACTTTGTTGAAGAAGCCATTTCTTCACACGACCGTTTAATCCTATCTAATTCATAAGCCATTTTTAAATAACAAATAGTAAAAGGTTCAGTCACGACAAAAGTCAACAGTAAACTGATTATATTATATCTAAACAGTTACTAACATAGGTTAAAAAAGAGTGATGGTTACAGTTAAAAGCAAGTTTAAAAGTAAATATGACGTTATAGATTAAAGATTCAAGTTGTTCATTTAACGAAAATGTATATTGCTTGTTTATGTGAAATCCGTATGCTTTATAATATCTAATTATTTATAAAAGCGGGTATGGCAACGCTTATTAAATGTATAAATAGTTAATCGCGTACGATAAAAAGTATAATCATGTGTATGTAAATAATAAAAATTAATTATCGATACGTATATTTAGTAAAATAAGTTTGTTTAATTACACAAATTTATAATTAGTTAAATCGATTTATTGTAAAAAAGTAATATGTGTTAAAGAAAATTAATAATATAGATTATACAAAATTATATGTTTAATAGCATATTAATTTAACTATCATATGTGAATCAATAATATATCAAAAAAATTTATTAAATATATAATTTAAGTAACTTGTATTATATTTTTACTTCTTGTAAAAGTTTAAGAAATTTACTTTTATACATAGTGTATAAATTTACACGTCCATTCATTCACATAATAGTGATATAATATAATCATATTGAAAAATAAAACACAAAAGCTTTTTCACTGATCTATTATTTATTTAATTATTTAAACACATACATTAGTATATACAAGAATATGTATAGTTCGAATAAATTGGTAAAGCCAATATTTCAAAAAGGAATAGTTTCATTTTTTATAGCATTTTGTAAAGTGTCTATACGTAGTAATAAATTCTGTAAATGGTTTAAAAGTTCAGTACGCTGTTCAGACATATGTTCTTTGGGCGAGAGATTTCTCTAACAGGTTTTTTACAAATTCCTTAATGTTGAAATTTAACAAAGCATTGTCTGCGCACCAGTTAAACTGTTTTCTTAAATTATATCTCATACATTCGTGATCCATTTCAACTGGTTATCTGATTGAACATAAATAACAGTCAAACGTGCGATATACTGATCTCTCTAATTCATGATCGAAGCATTCTAAAAAATAGTCCATCGCCTCTTCCTCTGTAAAGTGAGAACATTTACATATTTTTAAGTTTTTTAAAACATAAACAGGTAAAAGTTTGTTAAAAAAGTTTGAATAAGACATTCACTAATTTCAATACAGTTTTTCTCTAGTTTGAGAAATTGTTCTTTTGTAAGTAGTAAATAATCAGGTTTCAATAGTTTTTGCAGTATACATGATTCCTTATCCACATAAATTGTTAGTAAGTCGTTGTTACATACGAATGTTTCTTCTTCTGCAGAGTTAAAATTAAATTTAGCCATTCTCGTTTCAAATTTATCAAAGGTTGCGCACGATATTGTAATTCCTTCATTTGTAGGGTACATTTTACCACTATTCACAAATTCATTATATTTTTGAATGTGAACGTTTAACTCACAGTCCTTATTCATTTGCACTTCGACAATCGTATCCTCCCCTAAGTCCCAATGGTATGGGGTAAAAACATCAAAATACTGAAATATTCTACTAAATTCGCTGATTTCTGAAATTTCATAGTAAGATGTGTTAAGCGAAGTAGTCATTTTCAGGTTTAGAAGTATCCAAAAAGCAGGGTAAACAGATAGGTGATCAAGCAAATATACAGCAAGGTTTTAGGTAATTAGAAGAACAATCGTATAAGTTAGGTTACAGAACTTTAAACAGTAAATTCATTATGGTGTACAAGCTTCTTATATTGCTATTCTTATCGTTGTAAAACAGGATGTTATTCTACAAATGTCGTCATATCCTGTTTTATTAACTTATAAATTTTTCAAAAATCTTTAAAAGAAGTAATATTAGCTTTCTTTATTTATATTAATTGTACGGAGCCTTCGTAGCGTAACTGGGAGCGCATTGGAAAGCTAGCCAAAAGGTTGACAGTTCGAATCCGAGCATAAATATAATGGTAAGTTAAACTTTCTTTTTTAAAGGATACAATTAAAAATTCTATTACAGTATCCTTAAACCCCACTTGGTAAGTTAAAATTTGCTGTATTATATTATATAATTTATGTTACAAAATCTCTTGTATGCAAATTGGTAAGATACGCTTCGCTTTGCAAGTTTATAAAACCAACAAACCAACCAACCTTTTACAAGGTTATTTTATATGTTATAAATACATTCCAATGCGTTTGTAAGTTTAAACATTAAAGTTTATCGTAAAGCTTAAATTATTTTTCAAAATTTATAATATCATTAGTACTGTATAGTAATAATCCAATATGTTCAATCACGTGACACCTTTTCTTATATATCTTAAATCGCGTTTAAGAAACATGATCTCATGGCGTGTTCGTTTAAACCTACTACATATCAACACATCATGAGATCATTTTGTTAGGTTCGAGGTTCGAACCTCGCTTCATTTAAATGTATGTTAAAAGCTAATGATTTTTTAAAAAGGGACTACGCTATTTCAAAGTGAAAGTTGTAGTCGAAATTTAATATTTTCTTAATTTCTCTGAAGAAAAAAAAATGTTTTAAAACGTATGCACGTCATGTATTTTATTACAATTAGTTCACTTCGTATATGCATGCTTGTGTGTGTACGTAACAAATAGTTCACTGTGTGTCTGTCTGTCTGCCTACCTGCCTGCCTGCTTGTCTGTGTGCCTGCCTATCTGCCCATATGTCGGTTTATAACTATAATTATTTACATGTGTCACTTTAAAATTTTTATTAAGTGCCTACGCTATAACTAAATATTTCCATTGTAAGCATTTTGGTAAGAAACTTTAAAATATTTTATTAAGTGCTATGCTTTAACTAAATATTTTCATTGTAAGCAGTTTACTAAGAAACTTTAAAATTATTTATTATTTAGCGTTATGCTAGAACTTAAATTTCTATTTCATATTCCTTTGCGAGCACTATGGTGACACATTTTAAAATTATTTATTAAGTGCTATGCTATAACTATATACTTCTATTGTAAGCAGTGGTAAGTTACTTTATTTTACGCCATGCTATAACTTAAATTTCCATTGTAAGCAGTATGGTTAGATACTTTAGAATATTTTATTTTATACTATGCTGTAATAAAATTCTTTTACAAATTCCTTTACGAAAAGTTTGCTAAGACATTTAATTTAGTGCATGCTATAGCTTAAATTTCAGAAACAATCATTTTTGAATTCCATAATTTTCATACTTACCGATAGAGGGCGACACCACTTTAAACTTTCTCTCTCCTAAAATTAAAAAAAAAATTGGGGGAAGGGGGGGGTCATGGGGTAGGGGGATAGTGGTCGTACTCTATCATCACCGATACCTCGTACTATAAGACAATTTTTAAAATTTTGACAATTTTTAAAATTTTAAAATTAAGCCCCCTCTTAAAAAAAATATCCTCCCTACTATAACATGCTGCCCCCTTCCTAAAAAAATGGGGGGGGAGGCGCATGGGGTAGGGGGGAAGTAGGGGGAGACAATAATTTTTCCTCCACACTCCGCACCTCCGCTGCTGCTGGGGTTGAACTGTCATTCTCCCTCTACTAACTGAAATTTTTATTTACATGCAAAATGACGCTTTTGAAGAACTAGTGGATGTATGGCTATATTTCTGCACTTTCCGATGAGAATTATTCGTATTTGGTTATTCAAAAACGCTGTGAAAAACAAGGTTTTTCTATATCTAAAATTACAGTAGTTAATTTTGTCAATAAGACAGAGAGAAAACGTGAGTGTCTCAATTCAAGTGAAAAAATAAATTTCCAAATATGTACCCAAGAACAAAAAAGAATTCTTCGAATAGTATTGCAAAAGTGAGGTCTTTTATGATAAAATAAAATATTCCAAGTCGAAGGACAGTTGCTAAATCGTTAAAATGCGCATTGTCAACTGTTAACAAAATCATTAACACTTATTTGAATTTTAAAAATGTTAAAAAACACAATGGTCATCGTCATTCTCAACGACATATCCATAGGCGTAGCCTCGGGGGAGGGGGGGGGGGCACGAGCTGGCACGTGCCCCCCCCAACTTTCTGAACATCAATTTCTAAAATATGATAGAGTCAATTAAGACTTGTCTTGTATTGACCCAAAATGGAAATGAAATAACTACTTTAATTTTCATTTTATATTTCTTCATTTTTTTTTTTTTTTTTTTTTTTTTTTTTTACTTAATAAGATGTCAGATCAGTATAGATAGCTCAGCTCTTTTTCTTTGGTGATGAATTTGGTAGCAAAAATTGTGTTGTGCAGTACAAACCCTGATACGAACATTCATTAAACGAATGTTTGAACTATCACTCTCTTACAGCTGCGGTCAATTTCAATGTGTCAGCTGTTTTTCCCGCTGTTTGTGGTTAGTATCTACATGTACTTTTTCCCCTTCTCATTCCGTCTGTAGACTTTGGAAAATGTAGTTGTGTTTATCAGAGCGGGAGTTCTGTTCCCCGCAATATATATTTCATTTAATTTGTTGTAACTTTAATTATAATTTAATCAAGTCATAAATATCCTGCTTTTCCAAGCTGTGTCGCTGGAATTATTTACCAATGGAATGAAACCACACATCACTAAGATTATAAAAAATAATTAATATTTTCTTCATCTAGTTATTAAATATGTTCCTCTCTCTTACTTATTATTATTATTTTTTATTGAAAGCACTTAATCTGCTATTGTACCTTCGCATTTTTGAGATACAATGGTTATGATTTTTTTTTTTCAAAATGTAAGCCTTCTTGAATGAGCTGTTTTAAAGTTAATATACAGCTGTACCTTGGTAAACGATGGTAATCCGTTCCAGAAATACCATTGTTAAGCAAAACGGTTGCTATCGAAGGTGCAATTTTCCATACAGTTTTGCAGGCGTACATATACATACATTAAATGATTAGTTACTTCTTAAAAGTGCCGTTTAAACTTATTTCAAATGCCTTAAAAGTTTGATAAATGGCTTTTATTTATTATCAGGGCCATACCAAGAGTGGTACGTGCGGTGCCCCCCCCCCCCTTCCCACCAGGCGCCAGATACAGTTGTTGTGGTGCTGTTTATTATATTTGTTACAAAAATATTAATTTCAATAAAATGATCTAGCGGAGCCTTCCTCATTTAGTTGTTCGTTTTTTTTCCAAGTGAACCTCGAATTAAATGGACCTGGTAGTGGGGTCCAACTGCTTTCAACAGCGTACACCCGTGCAGGCTACGCCTGATCTGCTCTCAAATCGAAACTATCCTTGATTTTTTTTAATTTTTTATTTCGACCGAAATTAGTTTAATATTTTGAGCATCGTAGTTCACGTTACGACGATTTTGCATTCTTCCAACTTTAATTTAATCGCAGGAAAGCAAAATTTAACAGAGTTAGTTATTTCTGCTTCGAAAAAAAAAGGTCTAAAATTTGCCGAAAAAGCGAAAAAACACTAAAAATTCGCGAGCAATTCAAAACTTGCAGAGGAAAAAATATACTTATATTGGTCTAAAAGCTTGAAAACGAATTCATTTTACAAGTGTTAAAAAATTGCCGCTAACAGCGAAAAACCGCAGAAAATCGGGTATAATTTTTTATGTACGCGATTTTAATACAATATATTTAAACCGGATTCCTTTTGCCGCAGAATGCAAAGAAACGCTAAAAATCTCTTTCTCTTTTTTAATCGCAGAGGACGAAATTTACTATATTGGGCTAAAAGATTGAAACTCGATTCCTGTAAAAAATGTTAAAAAATTGCTGCAAAACGCAAAAAAAAAAAAAAAAAAAAAAAAAAAAAAAAAAAAAAAAAAATTGCATGATAAATTAAAATCATTGTGCGAATGATGAATAAAGTTTATTGAAAAGAGAAAAAAATTTACTGTATTCGGCTAAAAGAAAGTGAATTCTTTTTATAAATGTAAAAATATCTCCACAAAACGTTAAAAAAAAAAAAAAAAAAAAATCCCCATAAAAAAAAAAAAAAAATTCCACGAAAAATTCAAAAACCACGGAAGACAAAATTTACTGTATTGTGTTCAAAGATTGAAACCAGATTTCCTTTACGAATGTAGAAAAATCGCCGCAAAACGCATAAAAACGTAAAATTTGAAAAAAAAAATAATCGCGAAAAACTTTACAACATTACGCGAACAAAATTTATTACATTAGGTTAAAAATTGTAGCTGTGTTCCTTTTACGAATGTCAAAAAATCGCCACGGAACGCGAAAAAGCGTTAAAATCGCTTTAAAAATTAAAATCATAGTACGGATTCAGAATAAACTTTATTGAAAAGAGAAAAAAAAAAATTACTCTATTGGGCTAAAAGTTTAAAACCGGATTATTTTTACGAATGTGAAAATATCTCCACGAAACGTTAAAAAAAATCACATAAAAAAATTCACGAAAAATTTAAAAATCGCAGAGGACAAAATTAACGGTATTGTATTTAAAAACTGAAACCGGATTTGTTTTACGAATGTTAGAAAAATCGCTTCAAAATGCGTAAAAACTTAAAAATCGTAGAGAACTAAATTTATTATATTGGGTTAAAATATTGTAGCTGGATTCATTTTACGAATGTCGAAAAAATCGTCGCAAAGCGCGAAAGAACGCTAAACCCCGCATAACAAATTCACTATAACGAGTTCCGAATAAACATTATTGAAAGAAGCCAACATTTACTATATTGGGTTAAAATAATTTGGGCTAAAAGGTTGTAATTGGATTCATGTTACAGATGTTAAAAGCTTCCACGAAACGCGAAAAAAAAAACCGCAAAAAGTCGCATGAAAAATTCGCGATTAAAATCAGTGAGTACAAAATTGAGTACAAAATGTAATCGCAGAGTTCAAAATTTAGTAATGGGCTGAAAGATTAAAACTGGACTCCTTTTACGAATGTTTAAAAATCGCAGCAGAACGTGAAAAAACAGCAAAATATCTCATAAAAAATTCATGAAAAATTTAAAAATCGCAGAGGACAAATTTTACAATAATGGGTTAAAAGGTTGAAACCAGATTCGCATCACAAATGTTAAAAAACTGCCACAAAACGCGGAAAAACACTAAAAATCACATAAAAAAATTAAGAAATATTTAGAAATTACTGAGGACAAAATTTACTATATCGGGCTGAAAAATTGAAACCAGATGTATTTTACGAATGTTTAAGAAAATCGCCGCGGTACGCTTAAAATTGAATAAAAAATTCGTGAAAAATCTAAAAATCGCAGGTCACAAAATTTGCTATATTGGACATAGATTGAAGTTGGATTCCGTTTACGGATGTAATAAAAATCGCCCCGAAACGCGTAAAATCGCATAATAAATTTTCAAAAAATTAAAAAAATCGCAGAGTAGAAAATGTACTATATCGGCTGAAAAAATAAAACCAGACTTCTCGTACGAATGTTCAAAAAATTGCCTCGGAAAGATAAAAAACGCTAAAACTCACATAAAAATTTCGCGAAAAATTAAAAAAAGGCAGGACAAATTTTACTATTTCGTGTTAAAAAATTGAAACTTAATTCCTAACAAAACTGTTAAGAAATTGTCGCAAAACGCGAAAAAACGCTAAAAATCACATAAACATTTCGCAAAAAATTCAAAAATGGCTGTACGACGAATGTTTAAGAAAAATAAACTTTTAGGTCTAGGGGGCTTTAAGATCGAAACTGATTTCCTTTTACCCAATGTGAAAAATTTCTGCGAGGACGTTTTTAACCAAGATACCACTGTATATATATCGGAATGTGTGCGTGCGCGCGTGTGTTTAATAAACATTTGTGCCCCCCCCCCCCCAAAAAAAAAAAAAAAAAAAAAAAATTTCGGTCACGCATATCGCCGAAAGTAGAACACGATGCATAATTCTTTATGAGAAGCCGGAGAAAAATGAAAAAAAAAAAAAAGTTGTTACAATAGTTGAAGCTTTGGTCTATTTAAATGATTGTAATAAAAATAGATTCACTTATTATCATCAAAGAGGAGAAAAATCTCTTAAAACATGATTCAATGTATCTAAAGAAAGTTTCAGCAAAGGATTTATGATTGTTGATGAAAGGAAAACTAAAAATAAAGAGAGTGTAGAAGAATGTTAATATCAACTCCACATACTGTCAGAAACATATTTTACTTCCAATCTTCAAATATGAAACACCATCTCTTTACCCCCTTATCAATCTGTTGAACTGCATCAAGATAAAGCAAGCAGCCACACATCACAATCCACAGTTAATTTCCTAAAAAAAAAAAAAAAAAACGAGAAACGGGTATTAGGGCTATATCTTTCAATGATATACCTGGTAAATCTCTTGATGTTTCATCCATGGATATTTGCGCTTTTGGACTTTTTAAAGGCGCGTTGTCCAAACATCTATATCTACACCTCTTCATGGACTTTGGAAAGCTGTTCAAGAGGAATGGAATAAAATACCTCTTCCAAAACTACAGAAAACATTATTGTCATGGGAATTGCGGCGTAGAAAGGTAGTTCAGAATAAGGATTACCAAATTAAACATTTAAAACACAAATACTTTATGTAAAATAATTTTACAAGTACCATTAAAATCGTCTGAAAAATTGCGAATGCCCTCTATATAATTATCGCATCAGGGGAGCTCCTGTAAAGTTCACTATTTCAATGTCCCAGGAAAAACGATCAAATCACTAAGTTTGTCACCTTACTGTTCATGATACAAAAAACTTTACTTATGGAAAATATGTGATCTAGTACAACTTTTTGTTCTTAAAAACATAACTGCAGTATTGAAGATTAGAAATTAATCATTACTAGGCCTCAAACTAAACCATACCAGCTTGTCGCGATGAAAACTCTTACGTTAACAAGCTGTAACTACAGAACAAATCACTTTAAAAGTTTGTCACTTTACCAATAAATTACCTATGAACATGTTATAGAACTGCTGAAGTCTATCCTTTCTACTTAAATATCTATTATTTTTCGTCTTTGAAGTCACTTTAAAAAAATTCCTAAATTCAACACCTTTTCAGAAGCCCATATCTCAAAAGGCACCACTTTTGATTTGATTACCGATAGTACTACTAGAAAGAAATTACCTTGACGAGAAAACTTTTGTTTTATTTTGGACCTCCTCCGTATAAGGTTTTTTTAAAAAAAAGCAAAAACAATACCTACTTTGCGTGATATTTGCAACTGTATCCGGGTGCAAAGTAAAGTTCCGGTACACTCAAATATCTCTTGAACGGATAAAACTAGAGTTGTGGAACAAGTGCCTACCTATAATAAAATAACTATGCACTGTTATATAAGAGTGGCTTCAGCGGCCCTACACTGCCAAAAGAAAAAAAATGTTGATTTTACGGTATAATACTGGCATCCCAGTTGCCAGTATTGTACCGTAAAATCAACATTTTTTTTTTTTTTTTTTTTTTTTTTTTTTTTAAAGTGTAATGGCGAAATTTAGAAGTTATCAAAGCTATCTAGAAAAATATGACATATAACAAAAAATTCCAAATACAAAAGTGTAGAGCATCCTCGATTTAGTATGAAATAATGTCTCACATATAAAAAATAACTTTATTAGACGCTCAGAAATGTTAATTTTTCGATAACCAATCACGTGCTGAAACGCGTCACTAATCGTTTCGAAGTGTGGCATTAGAAGGGAGGTGAACATTTTCTAGTGAAACTAGTACATGTAAGCAAGGTGCAATTTATTTTAAATGTAAGTTAAGTATACTGAATGTGTCCACTATTGGTAGCAATACACATAAACTGACATAAAGTGAAAAATCGCAAATAGCACAATGAAGGGGGGAATATTATAATATCCGTTATTAAAAATAGTTAAGTTGTGTGGATTACACAACAACATAACGCAGGAAGTGCGATTATTTAAAAGCACACAAAATTGAAATTCACTTGTATGAAATGAAAGGTCCAGGTTAAAAAAAAGACAGAGCAATGCATTTACATGTCACTAATTGAAGACATTTATGACTTTTTTTTTTTTTAACTTTATCAAACACATTTTAAGCATATGAATTTTAATAGATTTATGAAAAAATATATAAATATATATATACATTATTTTAATGTATTGTATATACAGTAATTTAATTTTTTATATCTTTTATATGTTTGAAACATACCCATACTGAACTCTTGTAGGTTTATGAAATTTCCTGTATATATTCATTAAAAACACTGTTATATTTTCCAGCTTCATAACTGACTATGAATCTATGCCAAATAACTAAAGAAATATAATACAGGTTTATAAAACACCTGGTATCTACAAATTGTTTAAGGCTGTTCTCAAATACAAAGGAGCGACTTTCAGACATATTATTTAAATCACGTTTGTTCAGAAACGCATGTAAAGGGCAGGTGTTGTTATTCAGAAACTTTATAATCGAAACACGTTTTTCATTTTTTGGTAAAGGCCAAAGACTTTTCAGAAAACACTGTCAAAGTCGAAGTTTTGAACCAAATCGCCGATGTTTCAGCGCCAGAAAGGAGAAAAAATATGTTGTCACAGGAATCGCTTCTAACTCGATAAGTAATTTATTTATCAAAAAATGGTAAACTCATTCCAAATTGCTTCCATAGTCATGCCTGCCAATTTTATGCCTTTGCGTTTAAAAATGAGTCCGAAATTGTGTCAGAAAATTTCGCGTTGTTCAGCAGATCATTTGATTCACCTTAAGTATTTTGATGTTTTTCAGTTCTGTGAACTGTCTACCCATGTGAACTGTTTACCCATTCTGTCTCTTCATACCCATGCAGAATTTTGAGTGTGATCAAATTGCTGTGTAGACACTGGTTTATTGCATTTCTTTTTTTTTTCTTTATAAAACATACAAAAACATATAAACATTTTCTTTATAAAACATGCAGAAGAATTTTTTTTTTTTTTACAAATTTTTATAATACTTAGTGTAGACATTGATTGTATACTTTTACATTGTATAGTTTTAAGAGTCAGCTTTAATAGTTGTCGGATATTGGAAGCTATAAATCAACTACCAGTTTAAAAAAAATACCTTGTCTTTCAAATCAGTTTCAAATAAATTTTATAAGTCATTAAAACATTGTTATATTTTCAACTATATAATTGGCTCAAATATATCCATGCTAAATATTTACATATATGTTTATGAAACACTTGTATCTAAAAATTGTTTAAATACAATTTGTTTGATATTTTCTAGGTCTGTGAATCACTTTTCACTTTATACCTATGCAGAATTTCGAGTTTGATAAAATCTTTCTTACAGACATTAATTTAATACTTTTAGGTTTTTTTCTTTATGAATCACTCTGAATGCAGACTGATTTTTACAGATTTGCATAACACTCCTTGTAGACATTGATTGAATACTTTAACGCTTTATAATTTTATAAGTCAGCTTGTAAACTGTCCGAATGTTGAAAGATATAAATCAACAACCAGTTAAAAAATATAGCTATCAATCTTTCAAATCTTGTCAGTCAATATATAGTACACTAATTATTATAGTATCACAATTCAAAAAATAATTTTTATTAGAAATGACCAGCAGTTTTTTCAAGCATAACAACAAATTACTATTTTTATTTGAAATGAACAAGAATTTAATTTGATATTTTTATATCCAGGGTCAAAAATATATTATTTATTTCCGCATGTATAAAATTTTTATTTAAAGATTCAGAGATAGAAGAATTGTGCAACGTAAAATGTAAATAGTAGTAAAATAGCTCCAATTAGCACGTTCTTAATGATAATGAACATGTTTTTAAGGACAAGTTATATTTTAGCTTTATTTATTTGTATATGATTGATTCATCTGCATTAATCTCAAAAACCGTATTTTGTTGTTGTTGCTGTTGATAAGATTTGAACATACGTAAGTGATTTGTCCTTGTGTTTTAAGTAAAAGTTTTTCCTCCTTTTTTTAAGTGTAAACATTTTTTTTTTAATGTAACCATTTTAGCTGTCTGAAAGAAATAAACTTCTAATATTAACCCTTAGCTAACGAATACCGCTATTTTCGCGACAACCAATTTGTATTGTCCAAATGTGTTGTTTCCAATTATTATTGTTTTTCATCATTTTTCTGACAAAATTTTTTGCATTGTTTAATTACTGAAATTTTGATATTAGATACGAGGAAATTTTCGTTTCAAAAATATTGGTGTCCAAATTTATAGATTTTGCACACTCTATAAATTTTGAGATCAGATAAGGCGAAATTATCTGTGCAAAAATTGTGGTGTCCAAATTCAAAGATTTTGCACGCTGCACACGTTCAAAATCCTTGAATTTGGACACCAGGAATTTTGCACAGAAAATTTCGTCTTATCTAATCCCCAAATTTCAGCAATTAAATAATGCAAAAAAAGTTTGCTAGAAAAAGCAGTGCCAAAGATAAATAAATAAACGAAGTGTAATTGATGCTCGTCATGCAAGTGTAGTGTCCTCGTAGCGGGACCTTTTGTTCGTTAAGGGTTAATAAAAATATGTTCTCGTTAAAAAAGAAAATAAATAATTTAAATAAATAAAAAAAATTGTTTTATAAGAATCCTAAACAATTCAAGTAAAATTCTGAAAGCTGAAAAGTGCAAAAATCTTTCTACATAAAAAAAAAATCACTGACGGCTCGGTCTACAGACACAGGTAGATTTCGAAGACACAGACAGTGGGGCACCTGTTTATTGGGAATTGCAGAAGAAAGACCTATTTGCCATGATGTGGCAGTTGGGACCATCCACTTCGAAATATACGTCTGGCTGTAGGCGGAGCCAGCAAGGATTTTTTTTTTAATTTATTATTTTTTTTTTACCGTAAGAGTTGATCCTATAAAAAACTTGTCAGTATAAAAGTTGTAGATAATATTAAGAAGATTTATAATAAATCTAAGCGGATTTGATATCTTAGGAATTGATGAAGTTATGAATTTTTTTCTTCTGAAACCCCTATCCCCCCCCCCTTCCTTCCTTGGGGGCATTTTTAATTAAATCAAAAATCTGTCATACATAAATTTTTGGCCCTTTTCCTAGAAGTAATAATAACTTTAAACGGATTCGACATGCATAAAAATTAAGAAGTTATGGGTTTTTTTCTGTTTTCACGTCTGCTTGTAGGCGGAACCAGCAGGAATTTTTTTGTTTTTAATTTTTATTTATTTATTTATTTTATTTTATTTTATTTTATTTTATTTTTTTTGCCTTAAGAGTTGGTCTTATAAAAAAACATGTCAATATAAAAATTGTAGATAATTTTAAGGAGATTTACAATAAATTGATCGGCGTAGATCGGCAAAAATTTTTCAAATATTCCAACTTAGATGAGAATGCAATAGGTAGTATTTCTTACGAAATCTACCTAAAAAATTATATATATATATAATAATATTAAATATGTATATACAACGGGCAGTAAAAAAGTTCACGGAAATTCGTTGTAACTCTTTAATACCACAATATAATTAATTTATTTATTTACACACAATGTCCTCTCCTCGACCAAAGAAATCACGTCATGTCAAATCCAAAACAAAAGTGATACTCATTGCGCTTTTCAGCAACGAAGGTGGGGGTGCATCATGAATTTGTACCAGCTGTTCAAACTGTTAACGTCCCTTTGTACGTGTAAGTTTTGAAAAGACTGGGGGAATCAATCCGAAGTAAACGTTCCGCCAAATGGCAAGGAGGGTGGTAACTACATCACGACAATGCCCCTTCCCACACATCGATTGTTGTGCAGACATGGCTCGCAGAAAAGAACATTCCACTCCTCCACCAGCCTCCCTACTCACCGGATTTAGCACCATCGGATTTCCGGCTCTTCCCCAAGATCGAAATGGTCCTCAAGGGTAACCGTTTTGAAACCGTAAAAGACACCAAAACCAATGCGACGCACAGTGCGGTATTTGGTCCCAAAACCTGGCCAAAATTATTTTTTACCTCTAAAAGCTACAAATCTACGTTTTTATTAGCTCACAGGCTATCAAAGCATGAGAGTTAATGTGCCCGCCGGTTCTGTATGTACGTACGTATGTATGTATGTACGTATATATGTACGTAACGCGATAACACTTGATAGAAATAACCGTTTTGCTTCAAATTTCGTTTATAGGTCCATTGTGATAAGTCGCTTCTATGATTAGTTTTGGGGGTTCCTTGTCGGAGTATAAAGGGGGGAAAGGGGGGGGGGCTAACTCCCTCTTAATTTAGATAAATGAGTTTTTCATGCAGAATTATCCGATTTTCTTCAAATTTTGTATATATATTCATTGTAATAAGGCACTTCTCTTATTAGTATTGGAGGTTCATTGGTTAAATATAAAGGGGGAAATGAGGGGATGATCCCCCTTAATATATAGTCGATTTCTTTATTTTTCGAGAGGCAAGAGTATAATATACAATTAGTGTGAAAAGCCTGTGAGCTCAATGCCGTCAGTTTAACTGAGCAGTTTTCTTTTTTATTTGAATTGTAGAGTGAAAACGGTAAAATAAAGTCTTATTTATAAATGAAAGCATTTATTCATCAGTTTCATCACTATTACTGTCTTTAGGAATATTAACATTCGCAATATCACTTTTTGATAACAGATATAAAACTTCAGAAGATGAGGTCTTTCTTTTCTTGTTTGTGTTGCATTTCATGCCAGTTATTAGGGGGACAGAAGTTAAAAGAAGCCTATTCAGGACATCCATGTACAGGCCACTCGCGAAAACTTTCTTCTAAATGGTCTAATATGTTTATTGCGAGCTTCTGCAGCCTCTTCAGACAGTTGGCCTATTGGCAGAATAGCTTCTTTTATAACGTCTGCTCCATGACGAAGTACCTTGTGCATTGTAGGGGACATGGGATAAAAACCATATAGCGGCACATACAGTTCAGCCGTTTTTTAGCAATATTTTTCAAATTCTTCTGTATTAATTTTGTATCAGTATTGTTTTCTCCAAATCTTGTTCTTGTTTTTATGAGTAGCTACCCATTTTTGCTTGAACTGATTTTTAAAAATGGAGAGCTTTTGCTTCTCATTTCAGCTATCCTTGGATCACCTTCCGAATAATTTCTCAATAATTCTTGCTCCATAAATTGATGATTTCCATCAAATGTTGACTCAGTTGAACATTGCATCATGGTATACAACTCATTTCGAGTCATAGACTTCAATTTAGAAGGCCCTGTTACCATAATAAATAAAAAAATAAATAGCAGTAATTTATATAAAAAATTGTAGGAACCAACAAAAAAATTCGTTAAAAATAGGGGGGCGGTTTCGGACGGCTGATTTTTTTATAATTGCCTTGTATACTAAGTACTGCATATTACACAATAGTTTTCATCGCTTAAATATGTTTAAAAATATAACAAAATCCTTTCTAAATATTATAAATAATTATTTACGCCACTATTAACTATACCTAAGTTGTCGACCATATAGACAAAAAGTCCGCAGGATATTCATTAGGTAAATGTAGTGTGTATAAAGTACATACCCGGTTCAGAATAATCCATCACAACAACAACCACTAAATTGTTTAGACACAAAACTACAATAGATTTTAAAACACTAAAATCTGAGCGCATCGTAAAATCACAGGACCACTGGAAGCGAACGGCAACTTCGGACTGATCGCGTGGCGCGCTGTGTCGTGCTAGCGCATTGCACATTTCGCCTTTGGATGCAGCAACTATTAAACTTTTTGAGGAATAATATACAGGTTAGGAAACCGATTTTTAAAAAAATCATTTTTTCCCATGTTTTGGGACTAAATACCACACTGTGCGACGGCTGAACTTGGGAAGATACCAAAACAGGACTTTATAATCGGACTTTATAATCGACTTAATACATCGTTGTTTTTTCAGCAATGGCAGGAGCTGTGGAGCAATTGCGTGTGTTCTGGCGGAGCCTACTGTGAAGGCGATTAAAAATGTGTACCTATATTGTGGTAATAAAGAATTGCAACAAAATTCACGGAACTTTTTGACTGTCCCTCATATTAAGAGTTTTTATTTTTACAGCATATCGAAACCTCAACATTTGACGAAAATGTGAATTTTGGGATGATTATTATATAAAAACAGCCCCTGTATCATAAAGTACACATCAACAAAATTCCAAAGTCATGTTTTAACTAAAACATCATTTATAGCTGTTTTTATAAACATATGCCTTCTAAACAATAATCTTTGTACAGATTTATCAGAGGTCACGAATTTTTTCTGAATGCTGTCAACCGGGAGGACTTTGTCTCATTTTTTGCCTATAGTTGTTTTTAAAGATTTAACAATTATGGAAGTTTTCGTTTAAATAATTACTAATTCTTTTATTTCTAGTTCCAAGATATCAATTGTAAATTTTAAAATTCACATTTAGTATGTTTAATAATATATTTTAATTATTTTTTTAAAAGTGGGACAAAGTTACCTTGGCTTGGGGTGACTTTGTCTCATAACTAAAATTTCATTGAATAAGCCTAAAAAACCTTGTAAGACAATGCAACTCCACTAAAATATTAAAGTAATAAATATATATATATATATACGTCATTTTGTCATTAAAAAACATAAATTTTGTATGAAAATGAACAGAAAAACGAAATTTTATTCAAAAATGACCATCATGCAAGACATGTGAAAACGAGCTGGAAATTGTACGTCAAACGTGCTATAACTAGTCTAGTTTTATAAATATTCAGATCCTGGTGATCTTTATTTCAGTGAAATGAATTATATCGCCTGTTATTATGATATGATTACTTTCACTTTCCGTAATAAAATAAGTACATTTTAAGTTAACTAAAGTACTGACTCGCTTAGGCATCTATGCTTCATGTTGTTTGTTCGCTTGTCAGTTGCAACATGTTCGGGATAATGCAGAGATTTTAAAATCTATTATTAGAAAGATCACGCTGATCCAATGAGAATTTTGGTTCATTGTTTGCACTGAATCTGGCTACGCTTTTTCCGCAGTTTTCGGTCTCTTATTACGTATGCCACGCTTACACGCGCTTTTTTTTTAATTTAATTTAATTTTTTTTTTGACACAAGACAACTTTGCAAAATTTATGATGGAGAACTTGCTTTCCCAATGATTTATCTTCATGGTTTAATATGTTATGACTCACAATGAACGAATCTCCTGTGTTTATTTTTTTTAATGAAGTGAGATTTTGTCATGTCAACCTAATTTTAACTGAAATTATTTCAGAATCTATACACGTTTGAATGTAACTCATCTCTCAAACTTACAATTTTTTTGAACTAATTTTCTAAAAATGTAACTTTTATGAACTTTTATTCGAAAAAAAAAAAAAAATAATAATCAGTAAAAATGGCCGCTTAGCATATGAAAAGCGAAGTGGTCAGCCCGTATTTATTTACTTCAGTCACATGACTTGTGCATTTATTATATAGATTACGTATGATAGGATTTAATAGGATGAAGAAAACTTTTATTAATATCTTTTTAAGTTTTGATTCGATTTTCATAACATTTGAAATGACTCGACAAAATTCTACAACGATTATATAGATTAAATTTCAAACACATTCGATTGGGTAGTTTTTGCGCTTTTACGTGCGGACGGACAGACAGACAGACGACAAATATAGGTGCTACGTATTTATATAAGGACCTTTTACCTTATTCTTTAAAGTAGTGATTGAAATTAAATAAAGTTGGATCCGGTTAATACGCGTTTCAATGGACTGGGCAAAAGTGGCGTATTAAACGTGATTTGTATAATGTTGCAGGAACTGTGATTATTTACACATCTAATTGTATAAATGAACTTTAGAGCTTTCGTTTATATGTTTACCGTCGAGAATTGTTCCCTTTACGCATATATTTAGATAAAAAATTAACTGTATTTAAGTTTAATATGTGGATTGTTTTAATAGGACCGACTGAAATAATAACTGAGAAAAAAAATATGGATTCAAATATGACTTTATTGTCGATTAATATAATGCAACCAAAAATAAAACAACAAAACTAATTTTCCTCCTAGTCTAATTTTTTTAACACAAACCAAAAATATTAAATCTTTGCAGAACAGCCCACTTATTAAAATAATATTTAGTACTTGTGATAATGGGTAACATCATAATCAGGTTTCATCTTATAATTATTTTAATTTTATCGATTGTGTCTGGATTTTTTAATAGGATACATAATATTGATTTCGAAATATTTATTGATTTTGCGAATGCTTCTTTTATTTACTATGCACTTAAACACATATTTTTTTAATTATGTCCAATTTATTTGACACAGTTAGTGCCTTCTTGTTGACTCTATGACTATTCTCCATATTATTTTTTTTAAATCTACTACAGTCTCCGATTAGTAATATTCGCCTTAATCAATCTGCCATTAAATCTGGTAAATATTACTGTTCGGAAAGTGTGGTAGATATCAGAATAAAATGGAACACTGCAAAAAATAAAAGAAATCCGCGTATTGGTCTATGAATTCGCGATGACCAAAACTTTATCGCGTATTAAGCGGGATCGCGTAATAACCGTTCGCGTATTAAACGTGATGCTTTTGCAATAGTCTTATGGGCGATATTCAACAGCCCTGAAAAACATCCGCGTATTAAGCGGGATTGCTTATTAACCGTGAGCGTCTTAACTGGGTTCGACTGTATTTTTCAGCGACTAATTTTTGGCTTAATACATGCTGTAGAACAACATCTACTGCTATCTGCAGCGTTTCTGGCAAATCCCCATCCTCCCGCTGCACATGTGGAGCCAGCGGCACATCACTCCATTTTATCTTGGATTGTCCATTGACAGCAACACTGCACTTAAGGAAACCAGCCTCACTCCCTCTGTCCAACTGGTTTGATGTAATTCAAAAACAACCAAGAACCTTGAAAAAAATAATAGACTGCATTTCCCTCATGGAACACAATCAGCATCTGTTCCAACTCCCACCAGTAGACCTCTCCACGAACAAGAAAAACTAATAAACGACCTCCCAAACCCTCCAAAACCCTCTGTTTCACAAAACCCCTCCCCATTTCCACCCCCTTGGATCCGATTTTGCCTATTAACGAACTTGACCGAGATTTTCTGCCCTTTGATTTTGTGTATGAGTTTGGAAGAGATTTGTGCAGAATTATGGGAGTTATCTTGCCCATAAAAAGGTGACTGGTCTCCAAAAGTTAATGTTCAACCAGTTTTTTGACATTCACTATTAAAATAATGAAAATAAATGTACAAAATATGGTTTATATGAATGATCTTAAGTAACTTCAATAAAACCATGCAACAATTATACCATTCTCCATTTTTATTAAAGAATTGGACACTTATATGCCAGGCGGGAAAAACTGCGAATATCCCACTTTTGTAAATTTCTGTTCAATTTTTTTTATGCTTGTTCATCTTCAATTATTGGTTCTAAAATATTGTTGTCCATATGTAGGCGATGTCGTTTATCTGATTCGTTAAGATGACGGGCAATCGGATGGGTGGAAATGGGGTTATCAAAAGTTGATGTTGTTAGATGTCGTAATGTGTCTTGTAATCTGGTCCAAAGATTCTGGGAATAATTTGAATAGGAAAATTCAGTATCAAGAAGACTTATTCTAGACCGCTCATGGGTTACAACCCCTGCACAAGATCGCTTTCTAGCTCTTTTGGCCCGAAGGAGGAGTATCACTACTGTGGCTCAGCTAATTTAAGATCATCGTAAGGCAACAGCGATGACAATATCGTCTACTACGGTGCACAGACGTCTTCACAATTAAGGACTCTATGCAAGACGATCCGTTGTGTGTGGCCTTATTAATCGACAACTCAGTGGTGCTCGTTTATATTGGCCAAGAGAGCACGTTACCTGGAACAGACAACAATGGGCTTACGTATTGCTCACAGACGAGCCCCGGTTTGCTTTGGAGAGTGATTCAGTTCGTGTGCTGATCTGGAGAGAACAAGGCATCAGATTCTACCTATGTAACATTGTTGAAAGACACAGTTATAGAGGAGGTGTAATCATGGGTTGAGCTGGAATCTCTCCGGTGGCCACAGTAACCTCCGTGTATGTCATGGAAGAACTCTGACTGCTGTGAAATATCGGGATGAGCTCTTTGCTCCATTTGTCATACCGTATGCTGGTGCTATTGGTGATGAATTAATATTAATGGATGATAATGCCCGATTGTATTGCGCTAGAGTTGTTGATGAATACCTTGAGGATCAAAGTTTGGTGCTAATGGAATGGCCAGCTCAATCTTCGGGCCTTAATCCGATTCAGTATTTTTGGGACTATCTCGGCAGACAGGTGGCTGCCGTAAGTCCTCCTCCGAAGTCGTTAAATGAGCTGGAACAAGCGTTTCTCCATGTATGGTCTTTGTTTCCCATTCCAGTGTCCGACAACTTAATTGACAGTATGGAAAGTCGATGCCACAAATACATTACAAGTGTGTCCGGACACATGATTTATTAAAATCCGTTTATTTAATTTTTTTCACAAAAAAACTGCCATTTATTTTAATTTTTTTTATATCATAGTGGACTTTTGAAAAAAATGTAATTTTTTATTTGTAAATCATGCTTGATGTTAAAATTAAATAAAATTCGATAAATAACTGTTTAATGCACAATTCCTCTAAATTTTATGTCGTTTTATTCGTTTGTTTTCAAATTAGGCACAAAAGACTAGTTGTACCTTAACTTTTGGAGGCCAGTGTAAACAGATAGATAGATAGATAGATAAAGTTTTGAACTGGGGGTTATTTTGGGCTTCTATGGATCATGGTCGGTGTAGATCTGCAAAAATAGTTTAGAAATTCCAACATAGGGGAGAATATAATAGGTAATATTTCTTACGAAATCTACCTAAAAAGGGGTAACAAAAAAATCCATGAATAGATCCATGAATATTTATAAGTAGAAGATCTTAAAGGTGTAGAATGATGATTGACAAAAAAAAATAAATAAATAAATAAAAATAAAAAAATGATTAATGTTTTGAAAATGGTTTCTAGGGTAAGTTAAAAACTGTTAAAATTATAAAAATTTGATCTGAAAAAAAAAAAAAAAAACAAAAAAAAAAAAAAAAAAAACGTTAAATAGAAATTTGTCTATGTTATGTAGAAATTTTTCCTGTTTTTTCATTATTATAATATTTCTTTCTTTTAGCCGTTGTTTCAAATCAAGATTGCAGAGAAAATTTCGTCAAGGCTTCTCTCATCAGTGAAACCGCAAATTCCCCTCTCTGATGATGTTAAGTCTATGGGCTTGGAATGCATCCGTATTTTTTCAAATTTCTCCTTCAAAAATTAAAATTTTTACCTTCTTTTTTCTGTATGCCCTTCTTGAAGGGTGTTTCTTTTTTTTTTTTTTTTTTATTGGACAAAATATTTATAAAATACATAGTTAGGTTTATTTTAAGTGTTAAAATCTTATTAACAACTCGTCTATTTCACATAGATTTTAACACTTAAAATATAAAATTAAGAATATGTTTTAGAAACATTTTGTAAAATAAAAAAATATAAAACAACCTTTAAGAAGAGCATACAAAAAAAAAAAAAAGATTACATTTTTTAATTTTCTGTTTAGAAATTTGAGAAATACGAATGCATTCCAAGCTTAACATTAGAGAGGGGAATTTGCGGTTTGACTCATGCGAAGCCGTAAATAGAGAATTTCGTTTAATAGAAATTCGCTAACTATAGTAATAGATAAACTATATAAATAGCTAACTATATAAATAACTAAAAGTTAAACTGTATTGAAACGGTAATACCTTAGGAAGAAAATGAAAACGAAATTAAATGCTCAGTCACGAAAATAATACTTTATTTCTGTTATATTTTCTCATGGCCACCTTGTGTGAGATGGCTTAACCTTGCATGACGCAGATCACGTAAAATGGAATGGACCTAAAAATAAAACGCCTGATTATGTATACGGATAATTATTACATGCCTGGTGCTGGGAATCGAAAGTGCTTCAATGCTTCAAAGAGATAAGTGAAATTATTAACTCGCCGTGACAAGTGTTAAAACATTTGTATTCCATAAGTGTGAAAACAGAGTCACATGCACTTTATTAATTGCTAGAAGCTGTTAAGGCTGTATTTAAAAAAAAAAAAAAAAAATCCTGCTCAGCAACGTGAAACTTTTTTACACATTTTCAGACTGATTTTTAAACATTAAGGTATGATACTTTCAGGCATGATTATTGAAATGATTTGAAATCGAACAGTTTTTAATTTTTTTCAATAAATGAATTGCATTTTGAGTTATAAGCCATTGTTGCGTCATGACTTTGTTTTGTTTTTTTTTTCCTTTTCCCGCGCTGTAGTATCCGACATTTCGGTTCAAAATATCAACATTGACATATTTTTCTGAAAGATTTTTTGCCTTTAGCAAAAATAGAAAAAACTGTTCGATTACATAGTTTTTGAATAAGAGCACCTATCAATTTTATGCGGTTGCGAACAAAATTGAATTTCAAAATGTGTCAGAAAGTAGTCAGTTTAAATTTGAGAACAGCCTTATAAATTCGCTAAATAGATGTTAAACCGTAATTGAAATAATAATATATTACGGAAAAAATTATATCGAAATTAAAAGCTTAGTCACGCAAATAAGCCCTTTATTTCTGTTATATCTTTTCATGGTCACCCAGTGTGAGATGACTTAACCTTGCGTGACGCAGGTCACGTGAAATGGAATGGGTCTATAAATAAACTGCTCGATTTATCTATACGGACAATTATTGCATACCTGGTACACAGAATTGAAAGTGTTTTAAGAAGATAGGAGAAATTATTAATTCATTCTAACAAGTGTTAAAACATTTTATATTCCATAAGTGTGAAAATAGGGTTACGTTAATTTAAAAACAAAAAAGAAAAATCATGCGTCAAGCATAGATTATGTAACACTTTTTAACACTTTCAAAATAATTTTACAAATCTTTATACCGTTTAATAAGGTGAAAGATGGTATCTAATAAACAATTTGGAAAACGCATAACACATTTAAAAATCCAATTTCAAGAATTATCAACAATATTCGGAAAAATATCCGAACTCTTTTGTGCAGCCCCGTATATGATCTATAGATCTGTAAATATACTACAAAGAATGCTAAATTTTAGTTCAGTTAGGAAACTCGCAGCAAAGTTTAAAATTCCCCTTCTGGAATTTCCGTCAGTTAACGGAAATGTAACTCGAGAACTTTTGTGCTGCTTTGTATATGATTTCTAGAATTTATACACACCAATTAATAGACAAAAAATGAGTTAAATTTAAAAACCTGTTCAGCAACTGAAAAAACAGTCCCAGCAATTATTGTTAACAGACAGTACCGAATTCTTTTGTGTTTCCCTGTAAATAAACGATGAATGCTATACACACAATATTCTATAGTAATCTCTTATTGTATAAATCTCTCTATACTATACTATAAATCTCTTATACTATAAATCTCTCTATAATTATCTCAATATTCTATAATATCTCTTACGGAATTATTTTGAGTGTCCCTGTAAAGGAACTATAAGTGCTATGCGCACCATATTCTAAAGTACGCCTCTTGTAGTGCACCTCAGTAATATATTTCAATTTCAATAAATTTGAAATTGTGTAACGTCATTAAAATAAACCTCAAATTATATTTCCCCATAGACCGTAATGTAACGGAATGTTTTTGAGTGTCCCTGTAAAAAAACTATAAGTGCTACATACTTCATTTTCAACATAACATAGTAAACTTCAATAACATACATCACTTGCATGGCAATACGAATATATTTACGCGAGTTAGAGAGAGTTCGAACAAACAGACGGCAGACAGACAGATAGACAAACCAAATTCATAAACACTTTTCAACTATATTGGAAAGTGTTAAAAAGCAAGTTAAAAAGCTAACATTTCAGCTTTAAAAATATCTTCTGCGTATCTTGTTACAAAGTTTTTTTTAGGAACATATATATTTAAAAAATATATATATACAGTAAAATCTCGTTATAACGAATTTCTGGAAACCGTTATAGTGAATAATTCGTTAATATGAAATTCCAACACGGCGTTCTTTAAAAAAAGAAATTCGCATGCACAGTAAATAAAAATATATACTATTACTACACTTATATTAAATTTAGGTTAAAATCCAAACATGCCAGTAAATATTAAATATACAATATTAATGAATTGTGAACTTATTATAGTTAGAAATAAGATAATTATTAAGTTTCAAGATTTTAATGGTAACTGTTATAAAAGAAATTATAATTTACATTAGATTCCTGACGGATTAAAAAAAACTTCTGACATCTGTGATTAATGTGACTATTTCTTTGCCAAAAAATCAGATTTTTTTTTTTTTTTTTTTTTTTTTTTTTTCTGCACTGAAGTTTTGATTGTATAACACAATCTTCCGTACTTAATGGACAATAATCATTAGCTTTATTTTCCCTGTCGTCTGCCTCCTCTACATTGAGTTTCCGACGAAAGTTTTCTTCCAAATTCTAGTTTTTCAATAGAGATTTTTTTTTTTTTTTGTTTAACTGATCATTTGCAAAACTGAAATAACTACTATTCTACTTAAGCTTTCAAAAAATTCGTTAATTTTAAAAATTCGTTAATATGAAATTCGTTAAATTGAATATATTTGTAATGTGAAAGCATCGGACGTTTTTTAAACAATCCAAAAAATATTCGTTAAACTAAAAAAATTAAAGTGGCATTCGTTGTAATGAGATTCGACTGTATATATATATATATATATATATATATATATATATATATATATTTAATGAGAAAGATGCTCATCATTAAGGAGACTTAGCATTCTTAAACGGTCGAAAAGGGAAAAAAAAATAATTCACCATTTTTGTCATTTTATTACAAAAACACAAATTTTAAAAGCAGTAATAGATACATGTTTTTTCTTTCGTTTCATATTTTTTTTCTCATCCTAATGGGAAAAATTAGTTTTTAGGAGTTTTAAACATGTCGAGCAAAAAATTGAAATCAAAGGATTCGCGCATGATTAAAAAAGAATTTTTGCATGTAAATAATTTTTTTTGGTGTCTAATTATACTTGAGAGACACTGAACTTTAAAAAATTGTTACTTACCCATCATACGTAGTATAGGGTAAGTCTTGTAATCGTTTTGAAAATCGAACACAAATTTTTTTACGGTTTTACACGTTTCAGACACTGGAGATTCCGACACTGGAAAAACATATTTTTAGAAAAAAAAAATTGTTGTCCGTCTGGTTTGTGTGTCTGTAAACGCTCTATCTCCCGAACAAATTGAGATAGAGACTTGAAATTGGGTACGTACTTAGTATGTAACAATGAAAAGAAGCTTACTGAATTTTAGTCCTCGATTAACCTCGATTATCCGGAACTATTTTTTTGGACTCTCGAATTATTTGTTCTGATAAAATATTTATAATTTTTTTTCGAAATTGTTTATTTTAAGGAGTAAATATAAAAGACAATAAAAAAACATAAATTTTTCATAAAGAATGAAGTCGATTGGATAATGAGTTGCCGAGATATTTGTAATCCTATTTGCCACACTCTTCAATTTTTCAAGACCCTGTATTTCATTCAAATTTCAATTCAAAGATATATTTTAATTAGAAAAGAGACGCTTAATCCGATGCAATAAACCGTTAGTTAATATAATCATCAATTTTGGAGTTATAAGGATGTTTCTTTTACGCAATTCAGTAATAGAGCATTTAAAGTGAGGCTAACGAAAAAGAAAGGCTACCGCGGTGTTTTTCGCATATCTTTTTTTACAGACCGCGGGAGTCACGTGAGGCTCGAATGGAATGCACCAATGCGGGTGTACGAAAAGAGCATCACGTCACTCTAGCGGTCTGTAAAAAAAGATAAGTGGAATGCACCGCGGTAGCCTGTCTTTTTCGTTAGCCTCGATTTAAAGTTTATGACGTCATCAAGCCACGATTTTATTCGAATTGCAATGCATTTTATAAATAGTTTACACATGTTTTATCTTTATATTTTATACTATGCATATCCATGATGGGTACGTATTACGTTGGCCCCCAGCAACTTAGTTTATTTATTGCATTGTTATGTTTTCAAAACAAAACTGTATCTTGCTTATATAAATTTTTCCAAGTTTTAGCAATATATCACCAAGAAAAAATTTTTTTGAAACAAAACAAAAAAAAGATGAAAATTTCGGTTTGCTTTATATAGCCTATCATACAATATGTATCTTGCAAATTTCATACAAAAATATTGAAAAGTTTTTTAACTAACTTGCGCGCAATGCTAAAATTACATTTTGAGAAAAATGACTTTAAAGTTCTCTCTTCGAAAATATTCCTTGGCTAAATATAGGAATGAATTCAGTCAATGATAAGGCACGCTCATTCAACGTTTAACTTGTTTGGGCTGATGATTAGATAATCTGATCGTAAGTGAGTTTGGTCACACTAAGCTTGATTTCTATTGAAAAAGAAAAAAGTGATAATACACCACAAGACGAATGTTGTTTACCATACTAGGTCACAAGACAATTATTCAGTCAAAAATACAGGGTATCACACTCCGATCTTCACTAGCACGAAAATACCCGCTCGCTAATGTTAAAGATGAAAGAAATGATAGATCCTATGAAAGAAATTTTTAAAAAATATCTCGTTCGCATTTCCACATTTTAAATGATTTTTTTTTTTCATTGGATAGTTGAGGTCGATTTGAAGGCCGTTTTTAACACTTTCCAACCAAGTTGAAAAGTGTTTATGACTTCGGTTTATCTGCCGTATGGCCGTCTGGCCGTCTGGCCATGCTCTAACTCCCGTAAATATGCTCGGATTGCCCTGCAATTTGTATATGTTATTGTCGTTATCTATAGCATGTTCCCTATTTCAACGGAAATGTGTAGCACTTATAGTTTTCTTACAGGGACACTCAACAGAATTCCGTTACATTACGGTCTATGGGGAAAAATCATTTGCGGTTTATTTTAATGATGTTATACAATTTCAAACACATTGTAATTGATATATATCACTAAGGTGCATTACAAGAAGCTTAATATAGAATAGGGTGTGCATAGCACTTATAGTTACTTTAGAGAGACAGTCAAAAGAATTTCGTTACATCACGTCTATGGAGAAAAATCGTTTGCGATTTAATTAAATAATGTTTCACTATTTTAAACGCATTGAAATTTATATGTATCACTAAGGTGCATTACAAGAGGCTTACTACAGAATAGTGTGTGTATAGCAGTCATCGTTCATTTACAGGGACACACAAAAGAATTCTCTACTGTCTATTAACAATAATTCCTGGAAGTGCGTTTGAAGTTGCTGAACGCGATTTTAAATTTAACCCACTTTTTGTCTATTACTTGGTGTATATAAATTCTGTAGATCGGGCAGCACAAAAGTTCGTGAACGCATTTCAGTTTATTGACAGAAACTCCAGAAGAAGAATTTTAAACTGTGCTACGCCTTTCCTAACTAAACTAAAACTTAGCATCCAATGTAGTATATATACAAATCTATAGATCCTATACAGGGCTGAATAAAAATATTCGGACATTTTTCCGAATATTGTATATGTTGGAAATTCCTGAAATTACGTTTTTAAATATGTTATGCGTTTTCCAAATTGTTTACTTAGATGTTATCTTTCAGCTTATTAAACGGTAATGATTTGTAAAATTATTTTGGAAGCATTGGAAAGTGTTACATAATCTATGCTTGACGCATGATTTTTCGTTCTTGTTCACTTTTTTTTTTATGAGGTACTTTCATTTTCGAAACCGGTTTCGAAAGTAAAAGTATCCTAACAAAAAAAAAATAAATAAATAAATAAAAAATAAACTATAACCAAAACCGATAAAGTAAAAAACGATTTTGTAGAGATCAATCTCAGCTATCCAATGCAAGAAAAAAATCATTTAAAAATAAAGTATTGTAAAGATATTTTCTTACTTTTAAAGAGTTACTTTATGCTTTGTGTGAAATGTGATGGATGTCATCATGAAAAGTGTTGTTTGGTCAGTAACACCCTGTCTACTGCCAAGAACCTTCCGAAATGGGAAGCATCCATCTCATCTCAGTGTTGTTGTTTGGATGTGTATGGTGGTCACTTATATAACTTATTTCCATGTCGTTACATTTCTATAGAAATAAAGTAAATCTGTTGAAAATTTCTTTAAAATATATGAACGACAATCCACTTTTGGCTTAGAATGAGACATTTTTTAATTTTTGACCAAATAAGGAGGTTGGCAATTTATGTTCAGTGGCAAATAGTGTTTTTTTAATTCTCTACTAGTGAACTCGTGCGAGGATTTCGCACTCCTCTCTAATATATTTTTAACAATATCTAATATTTTTTAGATGCTGCTTTAAACTTCAAAAGAAAAATTAAGGATAAAAATATCTGCAAACAACATTAGTCAAGCCAGAATATCATTTATTCCATCAAAGTTACAGAAAAAAATTATCGAAGATTGCAAAAGGCACGCGGGAGAAAAAAAAATAACAATCATATTTTAGCTGCATTAGAGGATGACGTCAAAATCGACCATAATTCCGCTTCGGGAAAAACACGGGACAAAGAAAACTAAATTGAATACATATAAAATACAATTTAAATTAATATAATAAAGCATACGTTCTAAGCTACACGTGAAATATCACTGCTTCGATCGATTGATGGAGTATTTTTCTTCTGAACATTTGAATTTGAATTTTACTTCTTAATAATAAATATAAAATAAACCCGTGCGGAGATATCATACTTTATCTTTTTTTTGTACAATTTAGTTTTTATAACCGTTGTTGATCCCGATATAGTGCAGTATTTTATTTTTGAGGCAACATTGATCTGAGAAAAACCTTTCATTTTATTTATGAAAACAATTTGATTTAATTTTTAATTAACTGCACTTTTTAATCAAAAACCACTTTTAACGAATTGTGAATGTACTATTTCAGAAACCGGTTCGAAAACCTTTCGAATGATACCTCATTCATTGTTATGCGTTTTGTAAATGCTTAGAAAGAAAGAGGTTGACAACAGAAATAATAGTGACAAAAATATGATTAACAAACGCCTTTTTTTTTTTTTTTTTTTTTTTTTAGCAAGCACCTTATAATGTCTAAGAACAGTTTCTTTAATTTCTACATACTTACTTATTTACATTTGAATTTATTGAATAGAATAGGAACTTAATTATTTTCAAAATACTGTTTGTGTGTAAAAATTTATAAAATTAAGTTTTCAAGACTTTTTTTATCAATATCAATATTCACATAAAAAAAATCTCTTATGAAAAAACTAGTCGGATGTGTCAATCCCAAAACTTTCTTCTATCTCACACAGGTTTCGCACACACTAAAAAGAATGAGCACCAATTTATATCAAGGTATAACTGAATCTAAAAGTTTTATTAAATTCCGTGCATTAGTTTTTGAGATATGACTATTGCTAAAATCGTGTAAATCGTGCAAAATGTAGCATAACAGCGCCACCTGTTGGGAGATTTAGACCAAAACCTAATAAACAACAACTTATGTCAACATCTAACTGAATCTGAAGTTTGATGAAAATCCGTGCATTAGTTCTTGAGATATAGTTATCGTGATAATAATGAATAAAGTAGCATAGCAGTGCCACCTGTTGGGCTATTTACACCAAAACGTAAGCAGCATCTATTTATGTCATGGTCTAACAGAATCTGGAGTTCGATGAAATTCCGTGCATTAGTTCTTGAGATATAGCTATCGCAAAAATCATGAAAAAAGTAGTATAGCAGCGCCACCTGTTGGGATATCTACACGAAAACGTAATCAGCGTCTATTTATGTCAAGGTGTAACTGAGTCTGAAGTTTGATGAAAATAAGTGCATTAGTTCTTGAGACAGAGCTATTGCGGAAATCGCAAAAAATACAGCATAGCAGCGCCACCTATTGGGCGATTTTTACCAAAAACTAATCAGCACCAATTTATTTCAGGGACTAACTGAATATAAAGTTTTATTAAATTTCGTGCATTTACTTCTTGAGATAGAGCGCCCACAAAATATTTCTCACATACAGACAGACAGACAGACTCACAGACAGACATTTTCTAAAAATAGTCAAATCGTGTTCAGGACCTTCTAAAACGTATAAATCCGTCGAAAACCGGAAGTCGAAAACTTTCATGAATCCAATACTTTCTTCTTGTAAAGATAGAAAAACGTAATAAACTTAAATAATCCAATTCTCAATTAAATGTATATTTGAAATATGCAGTAATAAAGATTATGTGTTTTTTAAGCGATTATAACCTTTACATTAAATGTTCAGATCAGAGGGTTAATGATTAAAGTTAGCGAGTTTGTAGCACAAAGTCAAATATAACATAGTTTTATTATTTCACGTGTTTAAAAAGTAATAAATACCTTGCCTATATAATAACAGAATTATGTAATTTTTTCCCCTTTTCAGTAACTGGATTTAAATATGAACGAAAATCCTTAACAATAAAATGTAAAAGATTAATAGCAATATAATTAACTTTTCGTAAAAAGTACAAATAATCATAAACAAAAAATTTTAAATCGTAAATGAAATGAAATTTGAAATTTATTTCCTGTGAAAAAAAAAATTCTCCTTTTATTTATCATATATTCTGATACGAACAAATCTTGTTTGCGTGTGGTTATATATATATGCAAAATTTATCTTAAAACCGGCTCTAACGATTTGGATGAAAATTTGTATCCTACCGTTTTGGGGCACCAGAAAACCATTGGGCTAGGTCACATGTTCGAGAAAATTAGATTAGTGGGTCATTTTGGGTCATGATCAAGCTAATTATATCTAAAAAAAGATTCAAATTATTTTGACTAAATTTTGTTTCCGACCATTTTTGGGCACGAGAAGACTATTGGGCTGGGTCACATGTTCGAGAACTTTCGATTAGTGGGTCATTTTGGGGTCAACACGGGTCAAGTTAACTTTATCTAAAAAACGGCTCTAACGATTTTGATTAAATTTTGTATCCTACAAGTTTCGGGCACGAGAAAATCATTGGATTAGGTCACATGTCTGATAAAATTCGATTAGTGGGTCATTTTTGGGTCATTGTGGGTCAAGCTAATTTATCTAAAAAGCGGCTCAGACTATTTACACTAAATTTTGCATCCTATGATTTTCGGGCACGAGGAGACTGTTGGGCTAGGTCACCTGTTCGAGAAAATGCAATTAGTGGGTCATTTTGGTCATGGGTCATTATGGGTCTAGCTATTTTATCTTTAAAACGGCTCAGAGGATTTGAACTAAATTTAGTATCAAACAGTTTTAGCGAACGAGAAGACTATTGGGATCGGTCACAAGTTCGAGAAATTTCGATTAGTGGGTCATTTTAGTCATGGGTCATTATGGGTCAAGCTTATTTTATCTGAAAAACGGCTCTGACGATTTGAACTAAATTTTGTGTCCTACGGTTTTTGGGCACGAGAAAATCATTGGGCTTGGTCACATGCTCGAGAAAATCCAATTAGTGGGTCATTTTGGCCATGGGTCATTATGAGTCAACCTATTTTATCTTAAAAACGGCTCAGAAGATTTGAATTTAGTATCAAACAGTTTTAGGGACCGAGGAAGACTTTTAGGCTAGGTCACATGTTCTAGAAATTTCGATTAGTGGGTCATTTTGGTCATGGGTCATTATGGGTTAAGCTATTTTATCTTAAAAACGGTTCAGAGGATTTGAACTAAATTTAGTATCAAACAGTTTCAGCGAACGAGAAGACTATTGGAATGTGTCACATGCTCGAGAAATTTCGATTAGTAAGTCATTTTAGTCATGGGTCATTATGGGTCAAGCTATTTTTATCTGAAAAACGGCTCTGACGATTTGAACTAAATTTTGTAGCCTACGGTTTTTGGGCACAAGAAAATCATTGGGCTATTCCACATGCTCGAGAAAATCCAATTAGTGGGTCATTTTGGTCATGGGTCATTATGGGTCAAGCTATTTTATCGTATAAACGGTTCAGAGGATTTGAAATAAATATAGTATCTTACAGTTTTAGGGAACGAGAAGACTTTTAGGCTAGGTCACATGTTCTAGAAATTTCGATTAATGGGTCATTTTGGTCATGGGTCATTATGGGTTAAGCTATATTTATCTTAAAAACAGCTCAGACGATTTGTACTAAATTTTGTATCCTACGTTTTGGGGGCACGAGAAAATCATTGGGCTATGTCACACACTCGAGAAAATCCGATTAGTGGGTCATTTTGGGTCACTGTGGGTCAAGCTAATTTTATCTAAAAAACGGCTCAGACTATTTAGACTAAATTTTGCATCCTATGGTTTTCGGGCACGAGAAGACTGTAGAGCTAGGTCACATTTTCGAGAAAATTTGATTAGTGGGTCATTTTGCTCACGATATTTGAATTCAAAGCTAATTTTGACCGATCATAGCTCGGTCTTCCCTGCTCGTTTTTACTTTAAAAATTAAAACAAATCTAAAATCTCTCAATGCTCGGTAGGAAAGAATTAAAGTATAATGCAACATTTATTTAAATAAAAAATAGAGTTTAAATATTAAGTAAGCGAGCGTGAGTAAGTTATTTTTTCTTTTTTTTTTTTTTTTTTTTTGCCTGAGTAAAGGAGAGGGAGAGGAGAATAGAGAAAACTTCTTAGTTTGTAAGGTAAATAATATCATCTGACAATAAGAATGGGAAAAAAATGTCTTGGTGGAAGATTTTACTTTCGCTCCAGAGTGGTTAAAATTGATGATTTTTTTAAATTTTTTTTTAATTACCTTAATTTTAAAGAAGCTTCAAAATTATTCCTTTGTTACAACCTACGTTACAAAAGGTATTTATTCTATAAATTTAATGATTTTAGGATAAGTGGTTAATGCTGTGCTAAGAGCGTCATTTCAGATTTTGCTTGATGGGGGCAAAATCCTTTCATTGGACATGGTTATTGAGGTTTACCTTGGCATGTTAGGTATTGAAAATGAAGTGTGTAGCATTTTTAGTTCGTTTACAGGGGTACTCAAGAGAATTCCGTTACACAATAGTCTATGGGGAAACATCGTTTGTAGATTGTTTTAATGATGTTACACTATTTCAAACATATTGAAATTTATATATATATCACTGAGATGCACTACAAGATACTTACTGTACAATATGGTGTGCATATCATTTATCGTTTATTTAACAAAGACACACAAAATAATTCTTTTTGTCTGTCTGTCTGTCTCTCAATATCTCTCTCTGTATCTCTACCTCTCTACCTCTCTTTATCTCTCTATTGCTATCTGTCTATCTCTATCTCTATCTATCTTTATATTTTCCCCTCTCTGTATCTATCTATCTTTCTATCGCTGGCTCTGTCCGTATTACTATCTATCTCTCTATCTCTATCTATCAAAATTACACTACAAGATGCAAATTTAAGCATTTCATAAATTCGTTTCATATATATGATCTAAATATTCGTTTCATATTATCAAAATTCAGACATTAATCGTTTCATATTATCAGTAGTTTCACATTATCAGTCGTATCATATATCAGTCGTTTCATAAAATCATTTCATTTGGATTTTATATATAATAGGCGATCCAACCTGGACTTCACGTGTTATAGAATACAGGTGAAAGCCTTTTATTTATTTATTTATTGAAAACTCTAATAGATTTTTTACATTTAATATATATTTTTTCATTTAATATATATTTTTTACATTGCTCACTAACAATACCAAAAATTATTTTTATATGAAAAATAGCAATTATGTAAAATAAAGTTTTGAAATGTATTTAATAGATACTTTTTGATTAGCCTTGTTCCAAGAGTTAACAGCCAAAGAAATTGCCACAGATCGCTATTTATAGATTTTGGTTCAGATAATTTCAATGGTTTAAGGGCGTAGTTTGGTTACATGTCATAAATTTGTGTTTTTTGTTTTATTTATATTTTATTATTTTATTTATTTAGTCAAGTTTTAATTTCATTACTAGCTGTTTAACCCGTCCTACGCACGGTAGTTCATGGATTTAATTCTAAAACCAAAATTAAAAATAAAAATGGCAATAAACAACTTCAAAATATCTAAATAAGAAATAAGAATTCCCCTGTTAAAGTGTTGAGTTGTTCAACTATTCGATTTAGAAAAATATTTTTCTACTACTATGCATTTTTTTTAATGAAATTTAATTTATCATATTGTTATGGCAGCAGACGATAAAACGATATCCTTGGAATAAGGAAATAAATAGAATAAAAAGTATTGTTGATGTTTGTGATAAAATGTTTTTCTTTATTTTTTTTAAAAAAAGGCAATAATTAAACGCAATTAAATAATCTCTAATTATTTGCATGCAAGATAAAAGAATTGTCGTAATACCCGGTACAGCTTCTTAGTATTGCAGCGTGGCGTACGTAATATGTATATCTCACATTGCAGTAAACATTTAGAACTGGTTAGAACTCGTGCGATTACGGGTTGAACGTAAAACAAGAACGAAAAATCATGCGTCAAGCATAGATTATGTAGCACTTTCCAACGCTTCTAAAATAATTTTACAAATCATTACCGTTTAATAAGCTGAAAGATGACATCTAAGTAAACAATTTGGAAAACGCATAACATATTTAAAAACTTAATTTCAGGAATTTTCAATATATACAATATTCGGAAAAATATCCGAATACTTTTATGTAGCCCTGTATATGATCTATAGATTTTTATATATACATAGGATACTAAATTTTAGTTTAGTTAGGAAACGCGTAGCACAGTTTAAATTCTCCTTCTGGAGTTTCTGTCAATAAACGGAAATGTGTTCGCGAACTTTTGTGCTGCCCTGTATAGGATCTACAGAATTTATACATACCACGTAATAGACAAAAAGCTAGTTAAGATTAAAATCGCGTTCAGTAATTTAAAACGCACTTCCAGGAATTATTGTTAACAGACATGTAGAGAATTCTTTTGTGTGTCCCTGTAAATGAACGATGACTGCTATACACACACTATTCTGTAGTAAGCCTCTTGTAATGCACCTTAGTAATATATATAAACTTCAATGCGTTTAAAATAGTGGAACATTATTTAAATAAGCCGCAGACGATTTTTCTCCATAGACGTAATGTAACGGAATTATTTTGACTGTCCCTGTAAAGTAACTCTAAGTGCTATACACCTACTATTCCATACTAAGCTTCTTGTAATGCATCTTAGTGATCTATATAAATTTCAATGCGTTTACAATAGTGAAACATTTTTAAAATAAACCGCAAATGATTTTTCCCCATAGACCGCAATGTAACGGAATTCTTTTGAATGTCCCTGTAAGAAAACTATAAGTGCTAAACACTTCAGTTGAAATAGGGAACGTGTCATGGATAACGACAATAACATATAAAAATTGCAGAGCAATCCGAGCATATTTACGGGAGTTAGAGCGCGGCCATACGGCCAGACGGCCATCCGGCCAGACAAACCGAAGTCATAAGCACTTTTCAACTAGGTTGGAAAGTGCTAAAAAGGCAAAAATTCGTCAAAACCATTAAATATATATATATATATATATATATTTAAATTTTTTAAATTTTTTTGCCCCAATCGTTCATGGCCCCCTACCAGCAACCCGTGTGCCAAATTTCATAGCCCTGCGCCCTGTGGTTTCCGAGTTTTTGAGGTTACATAAATAGATACACGCACGGATTTTAGTAGGGTAGATGGAATTTATAAGTGGAAACAAATACTGAACTATTTATATTAAGTGCAAACGGATTTATCTTTCGCAATCGTCTGCACGTGATAGAGATAGAGTTTAAAAAAAAAAAAAAAAAAAAAAAAAAACTCATTTTAAAAACTATAAAAAATGAGAAAATTGCGATACGATTTTCAGACAAATTGCGATATAGTTTTCAAACAAATTGCATTTGAAAATGCATTTTTTACCCTATTCGACGGTGTAAAAATTGAAAATGTGCGATTTTTAGAAGTTAGAAAATTTATAATAAAAGCTAAATTTAATCGTCTGGTTTTGCCAACGTCAAATGACGTCAGCGTTAAGCACGGACACGTCTGTACTTTATAATATAGATATATAGGGTAAATATTAACAATGTATTCAAATAGAGGTTTGGAATTTATAAAAAGTGATACTTTCCTATTAGACGCATGCCAAGAGCTAATAGTCGAATAAATCACCAAATATTTCGCTACTCACAGCAGCCTTCTTTATTCTGATAATTTCAGCATTTTAAGTGCATGGTTCGATTACATGTCTGTTAAATTTGTGTTTTATTTATATTATTTTATTTATTTAATTATTGATGAAGTTTTAATTTCCTTATGGAATATTATCCAGAAACAATCGCTAATCTATTTACATTGTTTTAAGTGCTGCGAAATATATTGGTCAGATGTTGCCACCGTCAATATGACGTTAGCGTTACTCATGGACATACTTTTCTTTATAATATAGATACGGATTCCAACACGGGTTTCCCGGTATACAGAACATAAGTAAAAATAATTTTTAACTGAAAACTCTAATAATTTTTTTACACTTAATTTATATTTTTAATTTGCCTATTAACAACATTTAAAAAAAAAAAGAACACTTTTATACGAAAAATATCAATTATGTGTTCCAATACAGTTCGGAAATTTATTAAAAATGGTACTTTCCTATTAGCCGAATCTCAGTGATTATTAGACAAAGAAATCGCTAAGCAACCTTTTTCATTATGATTATTTCAGTGATTAAGCGCGTAGTTCAATTACATATCTATTAAACTTGTGCTTCAGTTATTTATTTATTTATTTTTGGTGAAGTTTTAATTTGTTATGGAATATTAGCCGGAAACAAATACTGTATTTATATTTTTAAAGTCCAAACTGGTTAATATTAAAAAATCGGGCTGCTTTTTTTAAGCGGGGTGAAAATTATTTTTAAATTATAAAAATATCAGTAAATTGAGATACCGTTTTCAAACAAGTTGCATTTGAAAGCACATTTTTTTTTTCTCTATTCGACGGTGTAAGAATTTAAATTGTGTAATGTTTAGAAATTAATAAATTTGCAAAAAAAGCAAAATTTGTTATTTAGGCCATCGTGAATATGATGTCAGTGTTACTCACGGGTATGTTTTTGCTTTATAATATAGATTTTCAAAGGATTATTTTTAATTTTATAATTTTTTTTTTATAAGAAATTTGTAATGCATTGTTAAAAGTGAAATCATTCAACTAATAATACGAAAACAAAGAAATAATGAATAAAAAAGTTTGAAACTCAGAGAGTGGGGGGAATATTCTTATATCCTATACTCCTTAAATGATTTCCATGGCACAAATATATCTATGCCAGTTGTATGGTTTGTCTATAATTTGCCTTGCAAATATCGCTATAAATCTGCAACCAAACAGCATATAAAAGATATCCAACGTACTAAAGCCTTCCTCGCAAAATTACCTAATTAACAGCACCAGTAAGTAACTTTGAAATTCTATCAGTAGAGGTAAAGTTATAATATAGGGTAGATGTGCCAGTAATGGCCGCCTTCCAGTAATGGGCCAACTTCAAAGTTTTTGGTTTATAACAAAAATAACCAATAAAAATTTAGCTTTTTCATATATTTTTTTTTTTTGTTAGTCCCCCTTGCATGTTTTATAAAACGGGTTATTGTTGACACTCTTAATCAAACTAATCAGGAAGCAGAAAATAATGTTTCACAGTTCCACTGTTTTTCTGTGAAAATCTGAATGAACATGCTAAGAGCTGCTTCAATTAATTAATTTATATCTTTTTTATTTTCTTGAAAAAAAAAATGCATGTTTTTATTTTAATAGTAATAGAAAACTTTGAATTTTATATACTAATGGCAATTTACAAAATTTCGTTTATGTTTCAGGTTTTAGGACCATGGTCCATTACTGGAATGCTTAATTAGTCAATTTCCAGTACTGGACACCCCATGTGGATGTTACTAAAAAAGCAATTTCAGTAATGTTCATGGTGCATAAAATTTTTGATTTAACTGAAAAGCAAAGTAATCGAATTTAATTTTTTAAATTGCACTTACCAGAATGTATTAACAATATATATATTTTTTAATAAATAGCTGCTTTCATTAATTTTACGTAATTAATATTTTTTTTAAATTTTGTAATCAAATTATTTTTTTAACCGTACCTTGCATACTTTATAATGTGGCAATCAACACCCATTTAGGAAACAGATTTGAAATTTAGTATTTTAAACCTTCTATCTAAAATAATTAAAATATTGATCTAGTGATAATGACAATTTAAACAGTGAATTATTCTCATAAATATTTTATTAATTATTGATATCCTAATTGTTTAATTTATTTGAGAATTACTATTTTATTTCATTAATATGCTTTCTTTAAATTCTAGTTTTAAATACATTCATAATAACAATTATCCATTACTTTTTGTGGGGTGTCCATTACTGGAACAGAGAGTGTCCCATTACTCGAACATGGGGACACTAAATTCACTAATATCACTAATTATCCATTGTCCCCCCAGTCCATTACTGAAATTTAGGGTGTTTTGATTTATTTCTGTTATTTACAATTAAATTTAAGTTCACATTGGGAAATGTGACTATGAGCATGATTTAATATTGTTGGTAGATTAATATAATATTTTTAAAAAAGTGAAATATAATAATTATAACTATTAATTAAAAAAATACTTTTTAAAGAAATTCCTTAAGGCTGTCCGTTACTGGCACATCACCTTATGTCCCTTTTCCATCCCGTTTTCTTATTTTATCTTAGGAAAAGGAGGGGGGGGTGTCTAAAACTAACAAAATGTGCTTAAATAATATATCTTAAATGCTCTCTATATGCAAATTAGTGATGTGTAGTGACTCCATTTATTATGACACTAATTTCAATCAGTGTAAACCGATTTCAATCTCATTTCGAATTTATTCCATACATCTCATTTCGTGGCCTTAATTCGAATGTATTTATTGTCTTTATAATATCATAATTGTCATCGCAACTGCTATTAATAACATTTATGAAAGGCTTATCAAGTTACAGTCCAATTTTTATCAACGATACCTGCTTCTAGAATCATAGGAACAACATAATACATAATCTGTCTAGGTATGTAATCAATTAAAAAATAAACACCAATTGTTATTAATATGTCAACATAAATTTTGAAAGTCATCATCAGCTGACTAATAAGACTAATGAATATATAGACAAATATATTATTTGTACTTGTCGATTAAAAAAAAGAAAAAAAAAAAAAAAAAAAAAAAAAAAAAACGTTCTCGTCTCGAGGCCACTACGCTCTGATTGCTCCACCATTGAACATCTAAAGTTAACTCGCGATGAAAACAAAAAAAAGATTTGAAAGTGGCCAAAATGGCGCAGAAAATGTTCGCCAAAAGTTTGAATACCGTCTGCAGCTATGAATCGTGACTTCACGGTATCATAATTCGAGAGAAGTAGACATACGATAGAAGTGTGTTCGTCTTTCGATAGATTAATTCGACTTACGTGTTTTATATTTATTCGAATTAGATTTAGTGCTTTACATACGCATAATTAGCCGGTGACTGTTGTGACGTGATGTGCTTAGGATATTTTCTGCCTCTAAAGGAATTTTTTAGAGGTTAGAAAAGAGAAAAATATATATATATTGGAGCCTGGATTTTCGTTTTCTTAATCAAGTTTATTGCAGGTAAGGTTTTAAATTACAATTTATTAAAATGATATTTGTTGAGTTACTGAAGTTGAGATTGATCTAATTGAGTTGATTGATTTCAACACATTTATAAAAAATAATTAATGAAAATTTCGTTAAAATATTTTGCGTAATTGTTATAAAAACATTATCATTTAATGATTTCACATTCAACTAAATATCTTTGGTTTTATTGAAGGCAAAATCTATGACGACTAATTTTATGATCTATGAATCGTAAATTGGTTGTTGATTGTACATAATAATACAGTGATGTGATACGGTATCTTTTTAATAATAAGGTGGTAAGCAATCATATTTGTATTTTGAAATATTATGATGTTATAAATTAATATTTCTTCCTAAAGTAGATTTTTCATATTGAAAATTTATACGATTTCCAGAATTTTATGCAGTTTATGACTGGTATTATTTTGAAAAAAATAATTAAATTTTTTGGAAATTGCTTAAATTTTTTGCTATAAGAATATTTTCAAAATTTTTCGTATCTTTTTAGCCATTTTTTGAAGAATACTTGTTTATTTGACAACTATACAAGAACAAACTAAATATTTTCTGGATAATTTAGTCACTGAATTTATAGTTTTTATATCTCTTGTGATATTTGAGTTTCGCCGATATATTAATACAGGTAGGTCATTGCAAAATGATGCACATGTTTTTGTTTTTTTTTTAACTTATACTAACTTTGAATTGCAAAGCAAATTTTAAAATATTTTACATTTCCTGTTTACGATAATATGTTCTTAATAACTTAGTCACTGAATTTTTAGTTTTTAGATCTCTTGTGATACTTGAGTTCCGCTGAAAGCTGATATATTAATACAGGTCACTGCAAAAGATATACGTTTTTAAAAATCCTATGCTAACTTTGAATTGCAAAGCAAATTTTAAAATATTTTACATTTCCTGTTTACACTATTTTTAAACACAGTAGCCGCAGCATGACAAATGGTTCGCTACAAAGCGAAATACGTCATTGACTTGGTATGCTCTGCCGCCCATGATGTGAATAAACGTTTGTATTAACTTATGAATGGGTCGTTGTCATTTCGGCCTTCAGAAGAGTTTCAATGGATTGAGAATTAGATTACTGCGACTATGATAATGTATTATTCAAACCAGGACCAGCCATTAAAAAAAAAAAGGGGGGGGGGGTACGCGGTTGCTATGAACCAACCCTACTTGGGTCTGCCCACTAATAGTGTCGGATTACCAAATTGGCAAAGTATGTCCCCGAAAATTTTAGGGGGCCCCGTGGCCTAGTAAATTCAATCGTATCTCACGGGTTACGTTTTATATATATATATGTAAAAAATATATACTTAACCCTTTCAGGGGCAAAGTACTTTCAGTACTAAAATGTTGAAATAAATAACTGGCACCGGAATTTACGTAGAAATTTATTTGTAAATAAGAAAAAGTCAAAAAAATCACATGCATATTAAATGGGAAAGATTTTAGCAAATTTCTGGTGTCATTGGGGTGTTTGGGAATTAAAATTAAGTGGTTTCATAAACATACCGCTGCCCCTGAAAGGGTTAATTGTGAAGGTAAATAGGTAAATATGAATGGTGAAGGTGATTAGGTAAAAAATCGAAATGTGATATTTATCAAACCTCACCAAGTTTTCTTTAAAATCCTCCAACAAGAGTAAAAGTTTTACCAGTTTTTAATTGTTAAAAAAAAACTTTTTTACTCTTGTTAATTTGATATTATTCGGGTCTCAAAAAATGTCTGGATACTGAGCCACTTTTATAGAAAATGCCCTGATTTTAGCTTTTGAAAAAGTGTGCCCATTCATCTGATATCTCCTAAACACTACTTACAAATATTTCGTGCTATATAGAGGTCTGTTTTATCACTGACAAAATATTTTAAAATACAAATATTTGTAAATATGTAATGTGTGTTTGTATTCAAGTGTATTTCTGTTAATGTAAAAAGGGATTTTGTTATTTTCTTACTTTTTTTTTATAGTAAAAAAGAAAATGTCTATTTTTACACTGTTTTTATACAATACGTTTTTGACAAACTAAAAACTGCCTAATTTAATGAGTCACCACGAAATTAACAAAATTAAAATTTTAAATGAACTTTAATCGTTTAGTAAACAGAATTAAAATATTTTCTTCTTTTGATAAAAATTTCTATCTTTATTTGAAATTTATGTAGTATGTGTTTTATCTCTTGTAAAGAATACATATTTCCTCACTAGACAATATTCAAACACAAGGGTTATTGAACACGCTTACATAACTTGCTTGTGAAGTTATGATAAACTCATTTAAATATGCGGCATTTGCATTCATGAATCATTCTGTGACGTAATAAGAATGTTATCCCTCCGCCTCAAGTACGAAGGAAAGGAAGGAAGAAGCAACCTGTAAAACGTTTTTTCCCGTCACAAATGTGATGGTGCAGTAAAGCAGATGTTTCATTCTCGCCCTTTCAGTTTTTTTTTATTACCGTGTAAAAATTAATTTAAAAAATGATTTTTCTAAATAAATATATATTTTTTTAATTAATATAACTTATTTAAATCTACTTTTTAAAAATATTTCCCCCCTAATGTAAATTATTGAACGTCTGCAACATATTGTAAATTCGATGTAATTAAACTTTTAATTAGATGATATTAACACTTTGCCGTCTGGCGACACCACAGTGGTGTCGTACGTAAAGTAACTTAATTTTAATCCTTAAATGCTACATTGGCACCAGAATTTTGGAATGAAAAATTCCCTTTTATCAAGTACACAAAGAAAAGATTTTACGTATTTTCGAATAAATTTGTTTCTAAATTCTGGTGTCAATCAATCATTTTAAGAATAGAAGTATTTTTACGAGACATGCGGACGGTAAAGTGTTAAGAAGCATAATACATGTTTAATAACACATTAAAATAATTATAACCAATAACTGCAGATTAATGAAATTGTTTGTAAACATTTTTCATTGGGTGATCCTGAATTCATGGTACGCACTTTAAGGGTGTGTACAGTACACTGTAACAATCATTTTTCGTATAGGAAATCACGGACAGAGATCCATTTATTTAGTCAAAATTACAGGGCGTCTCACTCCAATCCGAAGTCTCGTTTTCGTTCATAACTTTAATAGTAGTGACGATACTTTAGTGAAATCCTTACAGTATCCTTACAATTCATACAAAAGTGAGTTTGTTGCGAATTTTTCTAAAATATCTTCACCACTGTTAAAGTTATGAACGAAAACGCGACTTTGTGAGACACCCTGTAATTTTGACTAAATAAATGGATTTCTGACCCTGGTTGCCTATACAATATAAATGATTGTAACAGTGTTCTGTGCCAACCCTTAAAGTTTGTCCCATGAATTCGAGATCAGCCTTATTTTGTAGCGCACGTCACAAATCAAAGTAAAAATATTTTGGTTCTAGTAACTGGTAAAATTACTAAATCCTCTACAAAATATTGGGAGTGTTATGCTTATTTTATTTAGCAGTAAATAAGTTGATGAATCAAAGGAAGCGATTAAAGCAAACATGCTAATTATAACTATAATTATATAATTTAACTTTAACATTATTATTTACTCAGCAATTAAAATTTCTCTAGAAATAACATTACAAATTACGTTAATCTTTGATTTAATACTTTTTGAAATGATCTAATAAAATGACTATAGATTTTTTTTTTTTTTTTTATCAAGTTAAAATTTCGATTTAAATTACTGATCTTTAATGATTAAAATGTAACTTTATACTGAAATAGTTGATAAAAGAGAAGAATATTACTGTACATTTTACTAAACATTTTTATATTTCTTTACTTTTCCACAGATATTACATGAATGGAAAATGAATTAATTATGTTTAAAAATAGTAACAGGACACGACGATCATATATTCTTAAATACCTTTTTAGATTAATCATTCATGGTTTTCATAAATTTATGCTTTATTCATTAACAGAGAATTTCGAATTTTACTTAGGGCGGTTCAGAAAAAAACATATCCCCCCCCCCCCCTTTCAACAACGTGAAACTTTCTGACACAGTCTGATTTATTTTGAAACATGATTTTTGACGTGATTTGTAATCGTGCAGTTTTTTCATTTTCCAATAAATGAATTAAATCTTGAGCGATTGTTGTCCCAGGACGGCAGTTTTTTCCCTTTCCTGTGCTGTCGCTTCAGAATTTTCGGTTCAAAACGCCCACTTTGACAGCATTTTCTGAAAGATCTTCTGCCTTTACCAAAAAAATTTAAAACGTCTTTTGATTACTAAGTTTCTCTATAAGAGCACCTGCCAATTTAACGTTTGAGAACAAGAATGAATTAAAAAATGTGTCAGAAAGTAGCTAGTTTGGATTTAAGAACAGACTTAATGAAGGAATGTATGTTTTCTCCCTTTTAACCCCTTCAGGGGCAAAGTACTCTTGTAGCTAAAATACTGAAATGATTGATTGACACCAGGATTCACGAACGAATTTATTTTAAAATAAGAAAATGCTTTTCCTCATGTGTCTTATAAATTCAAAATTTGATTATAAAATTCTGGTGTCATTGTGGCATTTTGGGATTAAAATTAAGTGGTACATATAATATACCGGTGCCCTTCAAGGGGTTAAGCAGCGTATTGTTTTGTGGAATTTTTCTTTTCTTAAAAAAATAAATAAATGCATAAACTTATGTTAGATTTAAAATATAAATCTTCTGAATGTAAAGGTAACTATTAGAGTTTATAACAGAGTTCGTTTAATTTATGTTTGAATCGCATTAGGCCGAATGGTTATACCCCCCCCCCCCCTGCCACTCGATTAATAAGATTTGAGTTATTTATTTTTCCTTATTAGCGAAAGAGTGTTCGCTAATTCATAGCTAATGCTACGGTCAAAACGTTATTACTATATATATATATATATATATACTGTCCATTGTTAGGTCATTTAAATTTTGCGATCGTTCATGACGTTTTTGACTTTGGGTTTTTAAAATTGACACCAGGAAACAAAAAATCTGTCTCATCTTCAGATATCGTAGACTCACAAAATTGGCAAAATATATTTTATAAAATAAAAATTAGAAATTATTTATTAAATTTAATTACACTGGGGTGTAAATAAATTCTGCTATTAATGAAGTTCTCTTTTAAATGTGGAAAAGAGCTTAATATTGAATACAATTTTTTAAATGCTTTTGATTTTGATATTCATTTTTTTTTTTTTTTTTTTTTTTTAAATCCGTTTTTTTTTTTTTTCTCTTACAAGATTTAGTAATATTTTCAGAAACAGCTGTTGATTATCCTCTACGAGAAGTATTAATTTATCCCAGGAACAAGATATTTTTCAGAAAACAATAGATTAATTTTTAATACTAACAATCGCGAAATAGTAATGTGAAACTAGTGCGATACTCATCAGATGGTTCCATTAAACCTACCACTACTTTTTCTCCAGGTGCTGAAAAATCTGATGGCAGAAGGTATATGGAAGGAAATTTTCTCTGGCCATCTGGTGCTTTTGCACAGCCGCCGGGAGGGAGATGTTTGAAAACACCTTTTGTTGAGGTGCTTGACCATTTCCCTTTTCTGCAAGTGTTCAGCACCGATAAAAGAATAAAAATTTTCAGAGCAGATTAAATCTAATTCGTTGTGCGTGAGACGTCACACCAATGACCTATGGTCATCGAATGCATTCTTATCTTTTACACTTTTCATTAGAAAACTACAATTTATTTTTTGTATTTTCTCTTCTGTAAAGATGTTTCTTTGCTGTTTAATTGACAAAATATTCCTAAAATGTATACTTTAGTTTTATATTTTAGCGTTTAAATCTTAGCGAAACTTTCGAGCAAGATTAACCCATTCGCTGCCAAACACGAGTATACTCGTGGTTTACTCGTAGTTTTACAATCTAAAATTACAAATTCGTACCGGAAATTTCGAAAGAAGAATTTTTATTTTATGTAATCCAAAAATGTCTGTAATTAAGTAAAGTAAATATTGCTATTAGTATTTTCTGGTATGAATTCGAACTTTCTAAATAAAATAAAATTCCAGTAATTTTAACCCAGTAGTGAACGGGTCAACCTCACACACTTGAAATAAAATTAAGTATAAATTTTAGAAATATTTTTTTAAAGTGGTTCTCAAATGACCTGCCCAACAACGCGAAACTTTCGGACACATTTTTTGACTCATTTTTAAACGCAAAAATCTGATGTCAACTGAAAGGTGATTATCAGGCCTGAATAGTGAAGAGATTTAAAATCGAAATAAACTTTCCATTTTTTGATAAATTAGTTATCTAGTTATAAGCGATTCGTGTCACGTAATGACACGATTTTTCCCTTTCTCGCTCTGCTGCCTAGAGAATTCGGTTCAAAACGCCGACTTTGACAGTATTTTTTTTTCAAAGATCGTCTGCCTTTACCCAAAAAATGGAAAACTCACTTCGATGACACAGTTTCTGAATAAGAACACCTGCCAATTTCATCCGTTCCGAACAAAACTGAATTCAAAATTGTGTCAGAAAGTAGGACCTTTTGGATTTGAGAACAGCTGAGCTGAGAAATCTTTTAACAAGAGTATCTATCTATTCTAAAAGAAAAAAAAAAGTTACTTATGCTGCCGTAACTGAATCTATTGTGTCCTTTTCATTTTCTCGGCTTATCCTGCAAAAACTATTGCATATAAAAACTAATAGTTTTATAAGAAAAATGTATGATAAACACGCTGAAGCAGACAGTTTTTAAATCGAAGGATTGCTTTAAGCGCTACTTAATGTTGAAATCGGTCAAGATAGTTCAGTTAAATAAGTTTTATAGGATCAAAAACTATAAGCATAGCAATTTAACCATCTTTTGCAGGCATATATTTGACTAGATTGTGGTGTGTAGTGTCCAATAATTTTTTATATTCGTCTAATTTTGTTTAGTTTTTTACAATTTTTTACTCCAAATTTCACTATCTGAATAGGATTTACTTCATATTTTGAAATAGCCTTTTCAGATTTTAAAACGACCAAATAGTATTTCCGAACACTGAATTTTCAATTGAAATGTATATTTACACTTGAAACCATCAGTTACCTTACGTGCAAAACACAATGTATACCAGTAAAATTATTTTCATAAATACCAAATAAATTGTTTTTAATTATGATTTTCAGAATACAACACAATATGAAGTACATATAAATTCAAAACAATTGCTCACTAAAGTTCATTGTGGTTAATTTTTAATGGGGAAAATAGCACATTTTATTTTACACAATCTGCCTGAAATTTGGGATCAAGTTGGTGCAAATGATGTTAGTGCAAGAAGTTACCCGTGTCGGGCCGCGTCAACGATTACCACCTGTATGTTACGCATTGTACGCTGAAACATTATTATTTTCAGTTATTCACAATTTCACCGCGGTCCACCATTTGGTGACCACTATTCTAAAACGTATAAACCTGTCGAAAATTTTCACGAATCCAATACTTACTTTCTTCTATAGATAAAAGAAAGTAAAAATGTCTGAGATAGTCCTTGCCGTATTCTGTAATCTTGTACTCTCAGTTTGTCAGCCCCCCCCCCCCCTCCCATGGTTTGTCCTTTTATTACAATTTTTAAAAATAAACAAAATTTTTAAAGCAAAATACACAATTAATAAATTTTTTCCGAAGAACTGTAACCTAGGCTAGTGAGCTAATCTGGCTATGTAACTACAATGTTTCAGCCAAATCTTAACATATTAACATGGTGAGAGAGGGCAAGAAATTCCATGGCGATATTTTAAATGTCTGCCCACTTATAAAGAAAAAAAAAACTGAGTTTTTTTATTATTTTTTATTTTTACAAACAAAACATCCAATTCTTGCCAGTGCGCTGCCTTTCATTGCATGGGCATCGATTATTTCATTAGCACAATCGATAGTATAAACTATTGTACATAATAATCGATACTGCCAATATTGAAAGCGAAAATCAACAATCTTTTATTTATTCATAGATTTCTCATAAGTGAAAGTTCTGAGACGTAGTAGAAAAAAAAAATCGACACTTAAATTACTGTCGTCAGATGTACCAAGAAGCCTGAAAAGGCAGCATGTCAAGCAGACAGAGTAATCTATGCTGATCGCGCAGTCTTTTATTCGGATCTTGAAATAACCTGTGATCTTGTCAACAAAATGACAGGTGGGGTTACATTTATAATCTTACCAGCACAGAAATGTGGTTTTAATTACAAAGTTTATTTTGAAAAAGAATTGTTCAGTTAATCAAGTTAACTAAAAAAGAAGAGAAAAGCTTATTTGTTTTTAAAAGAAAGTTTTTTTTCCTTTTTCCTTCGCAATAAGCCTTTTTTTCTTTTGTAGACATGTTCCAGGTTCTGTCCTGATTGGGAACGAATTTATCGATCTGAAGCTGATACTAAAATTTGATTTAAAAAAAAAACCTACGCCGTTCATGGGACTCGTATTACGTATACCAAGTTTTTGTAACAATATTTTTAAATTTAAATCTGCACTCTATTACGGATGCTAAAAATTACATACTTGGAAGGGACCAAATAGGGGGGGGGGGGGAGGTCGAAGTGATTGTTGTTGTGGATTAGGATTATGGAATATTCCTCATTCCTCCTCACTATTACTTTCAATGAAAAAAGCGCTGTCATATCTATTGAAAGTTGTACTATTTCATATGTACTATGTTATAAGATGAATGAAAGTATATAAGATGGATGTAAGTGATACGTTATATGTTGTTGAATACCCAAGATTTTATTTTGTGTGTGCGTGTGGGGGGGGAGGGGGGGCTGAGCAGGGATGACCTTACGTGGGGTGATGGAAATGGACTCTGTTGTTATGTAAATAGGCTAAATTGTACCCATGATTAGGTATAAAAAATTGATTTCGGGTCTCGTGGGTGGGACTTTCAGCCCCGTGCTGGGTACGCACCCTGCATATAAATACGAATGGATATACGTATGGATATCGGTAATTTAAAAAAATAAAGTATTTATACATTTTAATCAACGTAGACATAAAGTCGACAAGTAAGGCAGTATTTTTTTTTTAAATCTTTTCTTTAACATCTTCCCAATTTTAGATTTTTACTATTTTTTCTTTTTTTTTTTTCTTTCCTGCAACTTTGTATTATGTTATTGTTATCTATATCATTCCATTATCATCAGTCATACGCAGTTTTTAGAGTTTGAAAAAGTATCTGTTTTAAAGTATCCTGAAAGTTAGTTAAAGTCTCTGTTAGAAACTAAGTAATATTAACCTATCAATAATGAGCAGAATTTCAGATTGACCGTCTAACCTTATTGCATCCGGCTAATCAAACAGCTTTCACTCATCCTTTGAATAATGAAAATCTCGTGCAGTTCGCCACTGCATTGTAATCCATTCATTCTAGAATGAGAGATTTGCGAACTCCTGACAGTTTTGGCGTCCTTTCGCAATTCAGGCAGCAACCCTATGGTTGAACTTGGCGATTTGTCAAAGATACCTCAGCCTGTTAATTCGATTTGGCCTTGCTTATTGTTTTTTCCTTTTCTCCCAATTAAAGATTTGATGTATGTAATTTTTTTGTTCGTTGAAACGATCCAGTCAAAAAAGTGAGGACAATGCTGCTAGCCACAATAATAGTAATCCAAGAATCCATTGGTTACTGTTACTGTAGAAGTAACGGAGTCTAATTTCCTTCTTTCATATAAAGCTTTTCTTTCTTGGAAGCTAGTACGCTTGACTGATTTGGTTGCAACTCATTCTTACAAGCATATTATACAACCATTTTTTATTCATTTATTACCTATGTAACAGATTAAGCCAATGAATACAACAAAATATCAACATATTCATAACTGTTTTAGGGTTACCATATTTAGCAGACGATAGTTCAAGGCGTTTCATGAAAAATTAATTTTAGGTTTCAATAATCAAAAGTGAAAACACTATTACCAGTACAAAGATACATTAGTGCGTACTGAGACATAAACATTCTTCAGTTTATTTATCTAATGTAAATCGTTACATACTGTCAATCATGGCTGAATAAAAAGATCTTTGAATTGTAGTTATCAAATTAAAATTTTAAAAAAATCTAAAAATGGAATAGTCTTGTATTTTTTTAAGCTATTTTTAAAATAAATCCCGTTTCTTCAGCTAAGGAAAATGGAGAAAGCATTATTTAATTTTAATTTATAATGAATGCTTTCTAAAAGAATAGCTTATTGTGTTCTTTTTACATATTTTAAAAAGAGGGACCTTTCTGGAATTACCATATCCCACCTTAGTCTAAGTTACCATGTTATACTAGTGGTCAAAATTAAATGTCTATTAAACTTAGCAACTAGACATAAAGCAAGAGAGGAGGCAGAATTATATAAAAATGTAAAATGTCAGCGAACATAGGTATTTTTCCAAAAATATGCTGAATCAATCATACATACATGAATACACACACAGAGACGCACATACCTCAAGAGAAAATTAAATTTATCTTATAAACTTACTGATGGGTCATTTATAATGAATTAAAGAATTCCTCACTCAAAATATGTGTATGTATATATATATATATATATATAAATCCCTGACGGCTCGGCCTACAGGCACAGGTAGATTTCGAAGACGCAGACCGTGGGGCGACTGTTTGTCGGGAATTGCGGAAGAAATGACCTGTTTGCGATGATTCTGTAGTTGGAACCGCCTACTTCGAAACCTAAGTTGTTTGCAGGCAAAGCCAGCAGGGATTTATTATTATTATTATTATTATTATTATTGCTATAAGAGTCAGTCCTATAAAAAACTAGCCAATATAAAAGTTTTAGATAATATTAAGAGTATTTATAATAAATTTAAGCGGATTTGAAATCTTGGGAATTGACGAAGTCATGAATTTTATTCTTCTAAAACCCCCCTCCCCCCTTTAAGGCAATTTTTAATTATATCAAAAATCTGTCATACATAAATTTTCGGCCCTTCTCCTAGAAGTACTAATAACTTCAAACGGATTCGATACGTATCATAATTAAGAAATTATGGGGGGTTTTCTGTTTTCACAAAGAGCCCCCCTCCCCCCCCCTCCCTTGGTTCGATTTTGCCCATTAACGAACTTGACCGAGATTTTATGCTCCTTGATTTTATGTATCAGTTTCGAAAAGATGCGGGAGTTGGAACCGCCTACTTCGAAAAATAACTTGTTTGCAGGTGGAGCCGGCAGGGATTTTTTTATTTTATTTATTTATTTTTTTGCTATAACCGTTGGTCCTATAAAAAACTTGTCAATATAAAAGTTTTAGATAATATTAAGAGGATTTATAATAAATTTAAGCGGATTTGAAATCTTGGGAATTGACGAAGTTATGAATTTTCTTCTTCTAAAACCCCCCTTACCCCCCCCCCCCCCTTAAGGCAATTTTTAATTATATCAAAAATCTGTCATACATAAATTTTCGGCCCTTCTCCTAGAAGTAATAATAACTTCAAACGGATTCGATACGTATCATAATTAAGAAATTATGGGTTTTTTTTCTGTTTTCACAAAAAGCCCCCCCTCCCCCCCCTTTCTTTCGATTTTGCCCATTAACGAACTTGACCGAGATTTTATGCCCCTTGATTTTATGTATCAGTTTCGAAAAGATGCGGGAGTTGAAACCGCCTACTTCGAAAAATAACTTGTTTGCAGGCGGAGCCGGCAGGGATTTTTTTTTTTTTTTTTTTTTTTTTAATTTATTTATTTATTTTTTTTTTTTTGCTATAACGGTTGGTCCTATAAAAAACTTGTGAATATAAAAGTTTTAGATAATATTAAGAGGATTAATAATAAATTTACGCGGATTTGATATCTTGTGAATTGACGAAGCTATGATTTTTTTTTCTAAAACCCCCCTTTTTTCCCCCCCTTGGGACCATTTTTAATGATATCAAAAATCTGTCATACATAAATTTTCGGCCCTTTTCCTAGAAGTAATAATAACTTTAAACGGATTCGATACGTATAATAATTAAGAAATTATGGGGGTTTTCTGTTTTCACAAAAAGCCCCCCCCCCATCCACCCCCCCCCCCTGTTCGATTTTGCCCATTAACGAACTTGACCGAGATTTTACGTCCCTTGATTTTATGTATCAGTTTCGAAGAGATTTATGCAGAATTTTTCCAGTTATCGTGGTAAATAAAAAGTGGCAAGATAGATAGATAAAGTTTTGAACTGGGGGTGGTTTTGAGTTCTGGGAGTCATGATCGGCGTAGATCTGCAAAAATTTTTCAAAATTTCCAACTTAGGTGAGAATGTAATAGGTAGTATTTCTTACGAAATCTACCTAAAAAGTGGAAATAAAAAAAGTCCATTTACAGAAGAAATTGATTTCAATCTGTCAGCTTGTTAGCTGATGAGCACAATCTTTAATAATTCGACCTCTTTAAACAAAATGTCGATGGATTTACAAATTTGTTGATTTTATGATTAAACTAGTAATACTTTTAGAATTCATGTCAGTATTGAAAAATAAATTATTATATTTTAAAATATTTTTTTGTATTTTTTGATTTTTACTATAAAACGTTTTGCAAATTCTGAAAGTTCTCAGCGAACGACGTTTGCGTGTTCGTCTATATTCTCTTACATGAACAGTGATTCCCAACCTTTTTTTAACCACGCCCACACCTAAGCAACTCTAAAATTGTGATGCCCGACCCCTCTTTATATGACTTATAATTCTTATTTAAAAAGACTCTCACATTTGACATTAAATTGCATTTACATTAAAAGCATTGTTACATTTTATAATTGATTATGGCATTTCATTAAAAACAAGTGAAAAATTTTTAACACTAGAATCTCTCTATGAAAAAAAAATGTACAAGAAGCAATTCTGGATTATCAGCTTTATCAATTTTAATTAGCCTTTTTTATTTCTTTCCGACCCTAAATAAACTTCTGTGTTAGCGAGCTTTCCCTTCTGAATTATTTCAAGTTGACGATCGAGTATAAACTAAATTTAAAATTTGTTATAATGTATATTTATATAGGGTGTATGATACCTGAACCAGAGAATTTCCGCCACTTCCGTCCGTGATGTCCACTTGGGATATTATTAATTTCATAAATGTGGTAGTTCCTCGTTTAGATATTTCAATATTTTCAGTTTAAAGGTGTTTAATACAGTCAGTTTTAGATATTAGTCTTCAATAGTTTCACATGTAAAAAATTCTTTGTGCGACAAATTACAGGGCGAATAGAAATAAATACTATTCAATTATACTTATTCAATAAATACTAAACAAAACATTTTACAAACATTTTAAAATACTGACGGAGAAACCTTTTTATAACGTTAATAATCTCCACGTGTAGTGAACTATCGAAAGAACACTTAGAACATGTTAAAAACCAGACCCCAATTAACTGTAAGTACTTCAAGTGATAACCGCAGCTGCAAACCAAGCCAAAGTGAAAAAACCAGAGACTGTCGAAACTGATCAGCTGAGAAATTCTGCAGACCTCCCTACTTCAACCTACAGCTGATACCGTGCGCTAGAACTCAATAACAATCTCTCAGAATCTAAAATGTAGTCGAACAGTTAAGACGCCCTTGTAAATATCCCAAATATAATGTAAAATTGGAGCACTTATATGCAGTCTCCAAAACGCGATTTAAATGTGTATATAAAGCCAAGAATTACAATAATATTATATTAAAAAAAAAAATGGATCTACTTCTTACTTCACGCAATATTACTTTCTTCTAATAATGTTGTTTATTACTCCCATACAGCGACACTTCAATGAATCAAAAGGATAAATATCAGTGCATTATTGTGGATATTACTTTGCGCAAAAGCAGTTCTCAGGTAAGCTGAACAAACCTTTTTTACCATTATCGAAAGATGAAAATGTATATTAAAATATGAAGACTGATATAACAATTTATTAAGATAGAAAATTAATTATGCTACCGACGGTTCCCCTAACAAAGATTATGAGACTGAAAAAAGAATATCCCAGTATTAAAAACGATAATATAACAATTTCTAAAAATATAATAATAAATAAAAGATCACTAAAAAAGAAATAATGAATTCGATAAAAGAAAATACTCAATTTATTGAGAAACTCAATTCTACAAATTATAGTACATGGAAGTTCAAGATGCAGATGTTCCTGATTAAAGAGGAACTCGACGATATTATAGCACAAGATCCACCGGATCCACCCGACCCCGCATGGAACAAAAAGGATCGAAAGACTAGGGCTCTAATAAACTTAAGCATCGATGATACTCAAATCGTAAATGTAAAAAACTTAGATACTGCCAAATTAACATGGGAAGCTCTGAAAAACATACATGAGAGAAGCAATTTATCCAGTAAGCTTTACCTTTTACGGAAGTTATACAGTACTAAATTAGCGGAGGGTGGAAACATGATCACGCATATCACTAATATCTTGCAAATTATAGATAAACTTAATGCCATTGGAGAAAATATTAGCGATTCACATATTTCCGCGCTATTTCTGTGTTCTCTTCCCCCCAGTTACAATACTTTGATAACTGCGTTGGAGGCGAGACCGGAAAATGAGCTCACCCCTGATTTTATCAAAAACAAATTAACGGACGAATATAATGGTAGACATGAAATGTCAGAACAATCACAAAGCGGATATAACAACAATAAGAGAGCATTTAAAACAAATAGGAGATATACACACACTGAAAATAGAAGAGAACAAAAATATTGCAACAACTGTAAAATGAAAAATCATTCCACTTACGAATGCTGGCACTACAAGAGCAGAAACACTGTACAATCCGGAAATTCTCGTAATAATCAAAACAAAAATAAAAAGAATTTCTCATCTTCATTATGTTATGAAAATACCGAAACACGTAGAGAAAATAAAATTCCAAACGAAAGAAAATACGCAAATGATCAGACGCAAGATAAAGCATTAATCACCGAAAAAGTAGGCAAAAATAAATGGATTCTCGATTCAGGATCTACCTCGCACATTTGTAACGATAAAAGCCTATTTACTAAATTTATTGATTATAATAAAACTTCAGTAACGATCGCGAATGGTAATAAACTGACAGCGTTAGGTTCAGGAGAAGTTTTTATAAAGACATTAACCCCCGAAGGAAAAGAAAAACTAACGAAATTACGCGAAGTGCTTTATGTCCCAGACTTAGAGTCAAACCTAATTTCGGTTAGTAAAGCCGCTAAAAACGGGTGTAAACTAATCTTCGACGATAATAAATGCGATTTGATCTTTGATGAAGAAATATATATTAGGGCGAAAAATGAGAAAAATTTATACATTATTGAGGAAATAGACGATGTGGAAGCACCACAAAATTATGTAAACATAACGTATAACTGTGACAGCAAACAATCCATAGATCTCTGGCATCGCAGACTCGGTCACAGAGATTATGACGCGATTAAATCTCTAATAACAAATCAACTTGCGGACGGAATAAAGATAGGAAATTGTAAACATAAAAATAAAACATGCGTAACTTGTGTCTAAACTAAATTAACTAACATGCCGTATCCTAAATCAGCAACAAACCGAGCTACTGATATTGTGGATTTGATTCACAGTGACGTATGTGGTCCTCTAGACACACCGACTTTAGGCTGAAAAATTTATTTTATGACTCTTATTGATGATTATTCCCGATATACTACGATATATTTATTATCTAAAAAGAGCGAAGTTGCTGAAAAGATAAGAGTATATAACGATGATATACAATCAGTTCGGTAAAAAACCTAAGGAAATTAGATCGGATAACGGTCGTGAATATGTAAATCACGAGATAGATGAATACTTAAAACAGAACGGAATTTTACACCAATTGACTGTCCCGCATAATCCGAGCCAGAATGGAGTTGCGGAGAGAAAAAATAAAAGTTTATTAGATATGACTAGAAGTATGCTATCACAAGCAAAATTAAGCAAACATTTTTGGGGTGAAGCCATAAACACCGCAACATACTTACAAAACTGACTCCCAACCAAAGCAAATAACAATAGAACACCTTACGAATTATGGAAAGGAGTTAAACCGAATTTAAAACACTTAAGAACATTCGGTTGTAAAGCGCTACTTTACGTCGATAAAGCAAATAGAGGAAAACTTGACAACAGCGCTCAAACCGGAACGTTCGTAGGTTATGACACACGATCGACTGGTTATAGAATTCACACACAAGGAAAACAAATTATAATAGCGAGAACGGTAAAATTTCTTGAAAATGAAAATGTACACTCAGATAACATTGAGGAGATACAAAACACCACAAAAACATCCGATGATAATACACAATTACCGGATAGACATGAAAATCACTTAGAAATAAAACTTGACAGTGAGGAGACACCATCCGTGCCCAAACAGCAACCAATTTAACCAAGAAGGTCTAATAGAACAAATAGAGGCGTTCCTCCTGACAGATATGTTTGTCTCATAAATAGTTCATCTGAAAAGATTCCCGAAAATTGGGAAGATATCGAAAAAATGGAAAATATTAATGATAAACAAAATTCGATAAAAGCAACACAAAATGAAATCCAATGCCTAAGAAAAAATAACACTTGGACTTTAACAGATCCACCACCCGGAACAAAAATTATCGGTTCAAAATGGACTTTTAAACTAAAAAAGGACAATTTAGGAAATGTTCAAAACTATAAAGCGCGTTTAGTAGCACAAGGATATAGTCAAAGATTCGGGATTGACTATGATCAAACTTTCGCACCTGTTGTTTCGCACGCTACAATACGTGCATTTCTCATCTCCGCATTGCACAAAAATTTGAACGTGAAACACGTTGACATCACCACAGCATTCTTGCACGGTGAATTAACCGAAACTGTTTACATGAATCAATCAGACGTGTATATTAAACCCGGCGATGAAAGAAAAGTTTGTAAACTTCAAAAAGCCATCTACGGTCTTAAGCAAGCCGCAAAGGCCTGGTACACCAAAATATCAGAAACACTCACAAACAATAATTTCATACAGAGCAAAAATGATCCATGTCTGTACTTTAAATAAAATCAAGAAAATCCGATATATATCATCATCTATGTAGATGATATCTTGATAGCAGGAAAGGACAGTGATATCGAAGAAACAATAAACCAACTTGAGAAGGAATATGAACTGAAAAACTTAGGAGAAGTGAATAATTACCTAGGCATAAACATTAATAAAATCAACGATACATATTACCTAAATCAAAACAATAAAATACAGGAACTAGTGAAAAAACTGAATTTAAACAACATGAAACCACATTACACACCCATGATTGCTGGATTCAACAGACTTGAGGACGATAATAATCTTTTACCTAATAACACGAAATATCGACAAGCCACAGGCACATTACTTTACATATCAACAATCACGCGTTCCGACATATCTGCAGCAGTCAACATACTATGTCGTAGAAACGAAACACCACGCCAAAAGGACTGGACAGCAGTGAAAAGAATCATTTCATACCTTAAAACTACAGAAAATTTGAATTTAACTCTTAACGCAAACAACAAGCCCATCCTAACAGCATACGCCGATGCAGACTGGGCTGGTGACTTAAAAACACGTAAATCAACGTCAGGAAATCTATTCATGCTAGGAAAATCGCCGATTTACTGGATCACAAAAAGGCAGAATGGCATTGCACTTTCGTCAGCCGAAGCTGAATACGTTTCAGCTAGCAATGCAGCACAAGAATTAAGCTGAATAACAAACTTGCTTAGCGACCTCAACATTCCACAAAAACTACCAATCACGATATTTGAGGATAATATGTCCTGTATAAAAATGACTGAAAATGATAAAGATACTAAGCGATCCAAGCATATCGGCATACGTTTCCACAACATCAAACTGATGAAAGAAGAAGGAAAAATTGATTTACAATACTGCCCCAGTAAAGAAATGACAGCCGACACTCTCACCAAACCCACTCCCAAACCTGTGTACGAAAAACACTGTAAGCAACTGAACCTTCAACCATTCCCCACACAGGAGATTACGGGGGAGTGACGGAGAAACCTTTTTATGGCGTTAATAATCTCCACGTGTAGTGAACTATCGAAAGAACACTTAGAACATGTTAAAAACCAGACCCCAATTAACTGTAAGTACTTCAAGTGATAACCGCAGCTGCAAACCAAGCCAAAGTGAATAAAACCAGAGACTGTCGAAACTGATCAGCTGAGAAATTCTGCAGACCTCCCTACTTCAACCTACAGCTGATACCGTGCGCTAGAACTCAATAACAATCTCTCAGAATCTAAAATGTAGTCGAACAGTTAAGACGCCCTTGTAAATATCCGAAATATAATGTAAAATTGGAGCACTTATATGCAGTCTCCAAAACGCGATTTAAATGTGTATATAAAGCCAAGAATTACAATAATAATATTATATTAAAAAAAAAATGGATCTACTTCTTACTTCACGCAATATTACTTTCTTCTAATAATGTTGTTTATTACTCCCATACAGCGACACTTCAATGAATCAAAAGGATAAATATCAGTGCATTATTGTGGATATTACTTTGCGCAAAAGCAGTTCTCAGGTAAGCTGAACAAACCTTTTTTACCATTATCGAAAGATGAAAATGTATATTAAAATATGAAGACTGATATAACAATTTATTAAGATAGAAAATTAATTATGCTACCGACGGTTCCCCTAACAAATACAAATCAAACCAGAAGTATTACAAAAGTTTTTAAATATAGAATTAGCGTTTTATATCATTTAATCAACTGGTTTATTTATTTTGGATTGGCTGATGAAGTTCTCAGTCGAATCTTTTGCTTTTCTTTCGTCTTCTAGTGCTATTAAGCTACATTTATATTTTTTTCTCATGGCTCCTCTGTGATATACTACTACTCATATACTGGGAGTGGAGTTGTTTTACAACTGGGATCCCCATTAAAATAATAAATTGTTTGTGTTTCATTGTGTTATTATTTTTTTTTCAGTATAATTATTCTGGTTATTATAGTATTTTTAACTTCTGTATGAAAACATTTTGAAAATTTAATGCAAAACCCCTATATTTATTTTATTTTATTTTAAAAATTTGCATGTATTACTTTTATATCTTTAGCCTACAATATTACAACGTGGGGCGTACCCGCACGTTGGGAACCATGCTCTAGACCAGCCATACTCAACCTGCGGCCCGAGAGACAATCATTTATCCATATTTATAAAATTAATTTAGATGTGTGTAAAAAGTTTAAGATTTTCACTGTTGTTTGATATATTTTCATGGGAAGGCAAAATCGGTCTTGCTATTTATAATTAATTTAAAATCATGTTAAAACATCCTAAATGCTGTTTTCTTAGTCAAAAGTTATTTTCATTCTATTTGTGCAACAGTGCTGTATGCATTTCTTAATCTTCAACACTAATCAAACATTATTAAAAATTAAATTTGCACTATATATATCTACAATTAAAAGAAAAAGGGTTTATAGTTATTATATGCTTGTACTGCTTTTTAGGGTTCAAAGTTTGTCGCAGAAAAAATGGCACCAAATTTTTTTTACACTGCTATTTGAAAAAAAAAGAAAAAAAAAACTTTGCAGCTTAATTTTGCAACATTTGCAATATAAATCTACTACAATGTTCATTGTTTAAAAATAGTGGTGTTAAAATTTTTTGGTAAAATTTCTTCAGTGACAAACATTTGATACTTCTGATAACATTAATTTTGTTATATTGCTTTGCTATAAAAGTTCTGTTATCTTTCTACTTTAATTGTCCTTTTTAGGTGCGTTCGTAATTATATAAATACGTAGCACCTATTGTCGTTGTCTGGTCCGTCCGTCCGCATATAACAACGCAAAAACTGCCCAAACGAATGGTTTGAAATTTAAGATAGTGTATTATCTTTGCAGAATTTTGTCGAGACATTTCAAATTTTTATGAAAATCGAATCAAAACTTTAGACGATATTAATAAAACTATTTATTAAGAAATTTGATTTTTAAAAAAAATCGGTGCTTTCTTGTTATAGGAGCTTCTGAGGTTTAATCATCAAGCGGTCGAGATACTTATTTTATTACAGAAATTAATCTGCAGACGATATAATTTATTTCACAGAGTTAAAAATCATCTAGATCTCAATATTTATATAACTTATAGTACGAACGCACCTCATTTGTCACGTTTGACATACAATTTCCAACTTGTGTAAGTGTGTTGCGGCCCGCCTAACGTCGCAAATATCTGTTTGCGGCCCGCGAGAAAAAAAGGTCGAGTATGGCTGCTCTAGACTCTAGATCTAGAGAAAGAAGGCAGCATGAGTGGAGGACAACGATTGCTAATAGCATGTGAAGCTGGATTAATGGAATAATAGAAATTTACCAATCATTCAATTCTTATGCCCTCACTTAAAAGGGAACTTAATAAAATTATTCCTTCAAGTAACTCTTTTATGCGTACGCCTTCATCAGGGTGGCTAGTGGTCAGGGAAAAATACAGTAAAAAAAAAGTGATAAACACCAGTATATTCTTATAGAAAAATTCATCACAATTATTTGATCGAATAATCAACATGAATTTTTCTATAAGAATATACTGGTGTTTATCACTTTTTTTTACTGTATTTTTCCCTGATCACTAGCCACTTTCATTTGATAAGTTTGCTGAAAATTTTAATAATGCAATATTTATGATTTTACGTTTAACATGTATGTCACTATTTCAAACTAAATCTATTATGAAAACTTGTAAAGTTTTATGACTTGTAAGTTTTTTAATTTTTATGTAAGTTTTCAAAGGACAGGAGTAACAGTGCATTAGAACCCTTATTTCGCATTACAATTTGCACCAGTTAAATAAATCTCCTGAAACTGCTTAGTACTATTATGAAAGAAATAAAAAGGCTGGTAGAAAGGTTTAAATATTAAAAAAAATTAGTTATTTCAGCTACCGTTGAGATCCTTGATGTGTTTTACAGATATAAGAAATGTTTATAATGCTTACTTATGTGCTCTTTTATTTATCTCAACTTGGTTTTTTCATGTGAAGATGGTATTTTGTAATATCTTTATTACTCATTTCCTGATGTGCTAGAATTATAAAAATTATGTACACAGATGTGTTTCCGATGACAATACAACATTTTAATAATTTTAGAACTTAATTTTAAATGAATCCATTAATTTTAAGGCATTTTCCCGTTAGCCCGCCACAGGTGATAAATCGCCAAATATTCCATTTATATTCCATATTATATTGCCATTTATTCTTGAGAGGTTGTATACTATACGAGTTACAACAATGGATTTAATGATGCAGCAAACAACGCTCGCCAAAACTTGACTGTGAAACGACAGCAATGAATCATTTTAAACTCAAAAAAATATAAAATAAAATCTATAGTAATAAAAAAAAGTTTCACTCCGTGTGTGTGTTTGTTGATGATGGCTAGCGAAATCTACAGCACCTAGAGATCTGAAAATTTGGGTGAGGACAGTTCGATGCAGGTTCTGATGCACCTGAAGCTCAGATTTTTATTTTTTTGATAATTAGCCGAGATTTTAATTAAAAACTCATAAAAAGCTAAAATTCAATTATCAACTCTTTTAAATAACATTTATTATATCATTTAATTATTAACACTGTATGTAATAAATTTTTGTTTTAATGTGCGATAACATATAACACTAGATATAATATTACAATTATAACATACATTAATACAATTATAACATATTAGGAAATTTAAAATTTGATTGAACATTATATACACTCTGTATAGTATGTGATTGTGCGTTGCCGATCACATATGTTTAGGGTGTCATTGATGAGCAGTTTTCATACATTTATAATTTAACTTATACAATAACACATAAAATTATACATGGATAACATTGGTTATTATAACTCACAAACATATCTATTTGCAAAGTGTATAAATATATATATAGTTTTTTATTTTTATCTATGACATTAAATTTAATAAGTATTTTTAATTACTGCATAGCATAAATTTGATTGAAGCACAGTAGTGATAATAATAATTATTTAATTTGATATTAAATTAATCTCTGAAATCTAAAATATAATTAAGTATAAGTATAAACAATACATTAATTATTTAATAACAAGTCTAAAATATATTTAAGTAGAAGTAACAATAAAAAATTAATAATTTAATTATAAGTTTAGAATATATATCAGTGGTTTAACACAGCTGGCAGCAAAGCACTTTGTTTTAAAATAATATCTCTTTTACAAAATATACTCTTGTTAAGAATATCTGAAATGCTGTGCAGGATGAATAAATTCTGTGTATATTTATTCATATTGTAGGATTTTATTCGAATTTAATATTAAAACTACAAGGAAGTATTGTTTATTAAAATTTATATATTGATTAAATTTAATGAAGTGATTATGTTAATAATAATATGGATATGTAACTAAATATTAATTATGAATAATTATAATACCATCAGATGGCGACACTTTACGTTTTAGTTAGTTGATGATATTATAGATATTATTTTTAATTTAACTATAGAGGGATCTAATTGCTTGTATATTAATTTTACTTTCAGGAATTAAAATTAGATGGAGTAATTATATATTCACGGATATAATTTTGTTATAAGAGTATTATCAACAGAATAGTTTTGTGTGTTTTTGAATTATTTTGTGTTGGGGTGTAATTGATCGAGTTGTGTTTTTAAAAAAATGAGCTCTCAACTTGTCTTTCAAATCATTTCTCTCAACTCGACTCGAATGTCAACATGTTTGATACGTGCCATGTGGAATTGATCATTATGCAGAAGTTGCTATATTTTGAGGATTCTGTATCATTCTTGTGAGTAAAACATTTTTTCTACAATTTAAGGGTTCTAAATTCCAATATTATTTCAAAAATGATATCTGGTGGTAATTTAGTGTGGTGATTTATAAAGATTTTAGGATAATCGTTGTAAGTGATATATTATATATTTCTTAATGGTTTTTTATTTACATTTTACATATTTCCAATTTTAAATTTTTCCAATTGTTGTCTGGTAATAATTCAGTATACTTGGCTGATTCTACTGTTCTTAGCATCATGCCAGTAGAATTATGAAATACTGAATTATTTTTAAAACACATGTGGGTGCAGCCAAGCTGACGAGTACATCCACATATGTTTTTTCATATCCAATTCTTGATTGGTTCTCTTGTGGTCCAGTTTTTCCACTGAATAATGTTCATAATTAATTTATTAATCCATTTGTGTTTACTTAATAGCAACTCCAATTTATAATTTTCCCCCCCTTTCTCTCTCTTTCTTTTTAAATGTTCTTCAGGTATGAGTAAATTTGGCTAATTACCATTGAAGCACATGCTATGGTAATTTTATGATTGCACAAGTTAATTATTTGCTATGTGGTATTCTGATTACACAATATCATTAATTATCTCTTTGTAGATTTTAGTAGAATGATATTAGAACTTGATATGTTTTTGAAATTCATAGATATTATAATTATATATATATATATATATATATATATATATATATATATATATATATATATATGGCAAAAGTGCGTACACATCTGCAATTGATTTCACAGGAGAAATGAAAGAAATTAAGAATTTTCACTAATTAGCGAAAATTGAGAAAACTAATTGATGTATCCATTTGAAACTCGGCATACATACATAGATTTTTTTTTTTTTACATCCGAATATTCTTTTTGCAATAATCGATCAGTAATTTTTCTTAATTTTTGCAAAAACTGGGGGCAAAAATTCAGAAAAAGAACCAGGCAGGGGCCTGCATTCATTAAAAACTGAACTAAAAAGAAATCTGTTTCCAGCCGATCCCCCCATTTATACCTTCCTGAAACGAAAGGAAATTGTTATATTTTACTAATGAGCGAAAATTAAGAAAAGTAATTAAGATATAGATTTGAATTTGGGAAGGGGAGACATCTAGCGGCCATTTTTAGAGTACAAATTTCATGCACAGGCTCAGCATTAAAGTCTGTCTTCACCCAAAACTCAGATTCCCCCCCGTAACCCACAAATTGTTAATAACTTGGCCCCTTTCAATCGGATCTTCTTCGTTTTTGGGCCCTTGCTCCATTTAGTTTACCCCCGTTTCTACATTCTAGTTAAAGCCCTGCCCCCCTGGAGCTCGATTGAAGCTTTTGTGCATCAAAACATTTTCACCCCCCCCCCCCCCCTGAATTGTGTCACCATCTCAATGTATAACTTTGAAGTTGTCTTGGACCCCTCTCCCTGAGCCACTACCCACATATTTTGATTGGGACGGGCTCTTTTTTAACCCCTTGAAGGGCAAGCACGTGATCTAAAAATGCTAAATTTTGGCAATGTTTCGACACCAGTACCTTTTAATGGATTTTTACCTTCTCAATTTGCAAAAAAACAATACTAAATATTTTTATTTAATAATACTGGTGGCAAAGTTATATATTAAAAAGTGGTATATATTATATATCGGTGCCCCTCAAGGGGTTAAGCCTTTCTCCTCTCCATTTTTAGCGCATTTCTTTAAAATTATATTCTATGGTTAAGTCTTATCCTATGTTTAATTTAGACTAATTGAAGATCTAAAGCGCTGAGTACTAGGGCCTTTTAACAAGTTTTCTTCTTAGGACCCTGCTCCCAACTATCAGTAGGCCCCTTTTGGGTCCTTGCTATAGCTCCCTTTAAAATGGTCCGATTCACTAGCTTTTTTTAAAACAACTTTTCAAGTCTTCCAGCTACTATGTAAAGTACAAAAAAATGAGTGGAGCCCCCGTAATTAGGTTCATTTGGAAGATTTTCCAAAGATATAAAATCATACAAACTTGTGGTTTATTTAATGTTGTATCACGGGCCAGGGCAATGTCGGCTGGTCAGCTAGTATTAATAGAAATTAAAGAATGTAATATTTAAATTAATTAATCAATAGTTTAATATTAATTAAATTAAGATTATGCGATGAGAAATTAGGTTAGAAATCCTAAAAAAGATAGTTTAAATAATGTTTTCTTTTTTTCTTTTCCTGTTGTCATACCTTAAAAAAAACAAGGCAAAAATTGTGTGTATTTATAATAAATAGACTTGCTCTTGCTATTTACCTAGCGTAAAAATATCAGGGAATTTTCAATAATGGAGGTATGTAGATCTGTGCCCAATTAATGTATTGTAATATTTTTTTTTTGAGGGTGGGGGGGGGGGGGACATGAATTGCAGTCATAAAATTAGGTGTGATTTTAAAGATAATATTGAATGCTTATAAAAAAGTGTTTTTTAAACTTTTTTTTTTACTTTTATATATATATTTTTTACAGATGTAATTATCAAACGCTGAGAATATAAAATAAGTCTTTGCCCTTTATGACAACTCATGTGACTCAAGTTTTTTTCTTCTTCATTTGAATGGGGAAGGCTTAAAAACACACGACTCTTCCCCCTTCCCCCCCCCCCCACACACACACACTCTTTCCTACGTCCCTGTTTCAAATTACAGAAAATACCCCCTAACGTAACAAAACGGATAAAATTTCAATGTAAAATCTACTTACTGGATTATTCTAATTTTTTACACGTACGATTTTTTCTTTTTCCCCCCACCCTTTTTTCCCCCTTACTCGGCCCTGTACATGTTCTATAAATGTAATGTAGATATGTAAGTCAGCTGCAGAATATCTTCAAGGTTATTAGAAAACTATTGATCATTCAAATGTTATACTGCACCTGTTCGGTTTAATAACATATTTTTAAATTCCATGAGTTCTTTTTCTGGCTTTGGTTGCCAGTCGTGTCTCACGAGTTGCTTGCATCGGGGAAAAGTAATACCCACATACAATCGATTTTTATCTAAAACATTTTTCCTTCTTTTTTTACTTTTTCCTTTTCAGTCTCTCGCAAAAAATAATGTAGTCCATGTTTCGTAATAATTAAATTATTGTACCCTTTAAAAACTATATACTTCTCAATCTCTTTAAAATTATAACTTTAAAAGGTCGAAAAGTTGAATTTTATTTTTTGAAAGAATCTTCTTATTAAAACTTTTTTTTTTTTCAAAATTGTTTTCGTTTTACTTTTAAGCCAATTGAAAGTAGTTAAAACAAACAAAAAAAAAAGACTGGTGTGTTTTTACAAAAATTTTATACCTTAAATACAATTTTCTAAAAATATTGGTTTTCCGAATAAAATTTAACTTAGAAATCACCTCTCAAGCAATATATAAGACATAGATTGTCACCATATTGCTACTGATATAGTCAATTGATATAGTCAATTAATTTAACAGGTAACTGGATACATGCGGTGTCTCACTGTGTCGACTAAACCTATTGAAATTCTTCGATTAAGAAAATATCATGTTCTAGAAATATCTTCTGCAGGAAAATGTCTTTGCAAATTGAAAATTTATGTCCAAAGTGCACATCTGTACATTTTAACACCATATTTAAATAAGGAAGCTTTAATCGATCCATCAATAAATGCATTCCCAGAGACACTTTTTCGCCTCCCCAATTACGGGTTAATGGAACTTTCAGAGAATGTTTTGGATGTTAATGTCAGTAAAAGGAAATAAAAGATCTGATTTAATTTAATTTTTTTTTTTATATAAATGTCTCTCTAATAGTAAAGCCTGCTTCCGCCCATCACAGAATATTAGCAGACTCTATGAGTAAATGTTTTAAAAGTATATTTGAACATTGCATGTGGCCTTTAGATTTATTTTACCTAATGAATATTTTATTGCTTCCAAAACGGGGAGTAAAAAAAAAATTAGTGGGCCGCGAAGGAGAGATACGACAATGAACGAAGTCGCGGGGAAAATGTTTGAGAAAATGCTCTGATATGCAATTTCAGGAATGTAATAGCAGCGCCAGTCGTTCCATACGGTGTTGCCAATTTATCGGATTTTTGAATTCAGAAATCTACCACCATTTCTCCGTGGCTCCGGGGGGGGGGGGATGGGAAATTTTACAGTTCCGAGGGTGAAATTGCACTTTTTAACCATTAAAAGCATAAAATCTCAAATCTTCCTTGAGGGATATTTCAATGCTCCGGGAGGGGGAATGCCCCCCTTCTCCCTGAGCCACCCCCTGAATTCAACACTGGTATCATGCATTCTCGCATTATCCAGTCTGTATCAAAATAAGGAAAATATTATAAACAAACAATCAATTTAGAATTCAGCTTATAGAATATACAGAATAGTCAATGTTTATAAAAATTAAGCTTAAATTTTTCTAGCATCCAGTATTATAATATAATTCACTGTGCATAAACATGTCTTTATTTCATCTTACGCGCACATTAAATTACATTTCATGCTCATTGGTGTTTGGTGTCTTTGACTAAATTTATAATTTACCAACCAGACAGAAATTCTCTACTTGTGTTGAAACTGTACGTACTAGAATTTTTCGGGTATTGTCCTGAAATCCGCATTAAAATATACATAAACGTATCCTTCACTTTGAAGAAAAAAAAAATTCCACTGTAGGCTTGTGTAATTAGTGTTTTGTAAAATTTAATTTATTCAGTATTTTAATTTTATCAACAAAAGCTGAAAATAAATTAAATAGCTTTTTTTCCCTCTTAAAGTTTCCTCAAAGCTAGTTGGTCACCTTAATAGTTTTCTTACCACCAGACCAACTATACAAAATTTCTTCAGATTAAATCAGATTTTTGAAAATCTTTTGTCTGTGACAAAACATCTGCTTTGTGACGTCAAAAATATGCCATAAAAAATGTTTGAGGTGAAATTGCCAGGTCAACTCTTTCAAAATCCTTTCCACGTGACCGTAGAATTATTACCTTCAGTCTCGAAATACCGACCTCTTATTATCGAAACTGAAGAACTTAGTGTCACCCGCTAATTGCTAGTCATTTAGTCTTCTGAAATTATCGGGGGCACATTTTTTTTAAATGCCTTTCAGTTAAAAACTTGCTTCCACTTTCTTATATAGCATTTAAAATCCACTTCATACCAGATGTTTTCAAATACGTCTACGCAATTAAATGCATTTCAACCCTTCTGGGGCAAAGTAATTTTATTGCTCTAATGCTAACTCACCAGAATTTACGAACAAATACATGTCAAAATAAAAAAAAATGCTTTCCCCCCCGTAAAATATAAAAGTAAAATTTTATTAAGAAATTCGGAGATACATTTTGACAGTTGAGTATTAAAATTAACCGGTAAAAATGATATAGCGGCGTCCTTCAAGGTTTTTTTAAAGAAAGGTTTCTGGAAGCGTTAGAGCAATTTCGTAATAGTAATTATAATGAGATGGGATGAATGTCTAGTCTGTGATAAAGTTTAAATTAATTACTTTAACAACTAAATCTCTCTCGACTAGTGCAGGTATGTATTAAAACGGGCATATTTGATAAGTTTCCTTTTCTTGGTAAAATTCAATATACATTTTTGGGCAAATTGCAATATATCCTACTGTCTTATTCAAAGACACCGTAGACAATTATTTATTAAATTTTTACCAAAACCAATTTGGCATGTAGTGAAGCTCAGACCTTCCTGCTTCAAATAAAAAAAATTCCAATGCATTATGTCATCCAAGGTAAATAACAATAAATAATTTTAAAAAAGTACAATGTCCCAATTTGCCCCCAACTAATAGGGCAGGTCGGGACACTAATAACAACACATTAATGCATATAAATTACTAAGTTAAACTGATAAGTAATTCTTTATTTATAAGCTATAGTCTAACAAGTGACAATTTACATTATACTAATGCATTCGATTAATGAATACTGTATTTTACATTGAAAAATTGTTCTCATTTAAATTCTAAAAAAGGTGTACTTTGTGTTATCTCTTTTGGATTTCAATTTTTTCTTGAAGATGTCGGCATAGGAGGTCAAATGTCAGCATAGCCAATGGCATTAATAGCAGCTATAATGGTTGCAAGTTTGCCGTGTTCTCCAAAAGTTACCTGTCCAACTTGTTTAACTCCCTTATCTGCAATTGCCTTTGGAGTAATATTAGTGATGGGCATACCGATTATTCGAATGAATCATTCGGGCATGCGCAGAAGCATATCTGTCAAACTTCAAATTTTTTTTTATTCAATTACTACCAGAAATTTTATATAATATATATATATATATATATTTAAAAAAAAAGTTTTTGCTAAAACTTTTTTTCAAATTTCTGGTAGTAATTGAATAAAAAAAATTTGAAGTTTGACAGATATGCTTCTGCGCATGCCCGAATGATTCATTCGAATAATCAAAATAATCGTTGTGCCCATCACTAAGTAATATGAACAGTTGTTATGCCTGACTCATCACCGTTATAGATTTGTTCAGGAGAAAATTCACGTTTTTTCAGTATTGTTTTATAATTGTTAAAGAAATTATTTGATATACTTTAATTGCTAAAAGCTGTTGAATAAAACAGTAAAAAAGTTTTATGTACAAAATGTCCACATCTTTCGGCTTCACCGAAACCACATTTTCAAGACACATGAGAATATTCTAAAGATGCACGATCTATAATGCAGTGATTTAAAATGCCATCATTCACGTTTATCACATTCTCTTCCAGGTTACTCGCGTTATTTTATTTTATTTTTACTTAGTTGTTTATTTCCCTACTCGAACCATGGAGTAACTCAACTCATAATTTTAGCAAGTTAGATGATGCTGTATAGTTACATAATGAATTTTCACGTGTTACAATTTCAATAGTTTCTCTTATAATGGATGGATATTATACATTAGAGGGAAAAATTATTTTGCTTTCATTGAAATTTATTTGGATGGCTTCTTCTTGATATAATCTTCCAAGTTCTCTGGTTTTTCTATTATACTTTATAAAAGCTATGTGTTCCTCTTCTCTCCAACTATATTTCGTGCTATCATTGGTATTTTCCCTGTAATAACTAGTGGCACGAGAAAATCCAATGCATTTGGGCGTCTAAAGTCTCGCCTTTTGGGAGTGCCTCTTTATGAAACCCAGTCTTTTTCTGGCCAAATACCAGTCTTTTTCTGCCTTTTCTTCTGTATTCCAACTTGGTGTCCCATTTTTGTAAAACCCACAGCGAATTGAAAAGCTAGTGTTCTAACTTCAGTTACTGTCAAGCCATCATAATAATGTTTAAATGGATTTAAAAGGTAACCAGGTATCCATTGGTATTAATTCTTTGGAAGAGGTAGATATTAAACGACTTTTCATTTTGGTTTCATAGTTGACTTTTTATTAGGTTCCGTATCCTTTTTAAATTTACTTAAATGACGGCTAAGAGTACTTTTACTCAAACAATATGCTTTAGCAACCTCTTTAATTGATATCTTGCTATGTAAAATATTTTCTGCAACTGTTTCCCGCATAGAAGAATCAACCGCATGGAGCTTCCTAATTTCTTTCCTAGATCTCGCCATTTGAGTTATTTTGACATTTTACCGGAAAAATGAAACAGAATTTTCTTAATAAAAATAGTCCTTTCCCTAAATTATGTCACAATTAAAATCACATTACATGTAAATGTTACTTTCTTTGCATTTTCCCCACCACTGTGTGTCCCCAACCTGCTTCACTCGAATTATTATCATGCAACAACTCTCAAAGTTAAGCTTTAGAAGTGCAATGCATTTTTTAACATTAAAGTTATTAAGAATGTACATGCTCTTATTTAATGTACATGCTTATATTTCATTAATAAAAATATTTTTATTAAAGAAACATATTAATGCAAATCTGCACCTTCCTAAACAAAGAAAACTAGATTAAATCTTTACTGATGATATGAAAGATTCCAAAATACTGCGAATAGTAGACTACGTCGCCTTTTATCCCCCACCCCCCTAAAATAAATAAATAAATAAATAAATAAAATTAAAATTATTTTTGATAGTGAAATTTAAGTGGAAATCTTAGAGGAAACGTTATTTCTTTAATTATGTTAAAAATTGACAAGTTTCTTTTTCAGAATATTTATATATTTCTGAATATCATTTTCATCACGTGTGACGTCATTAGCGATATAACCAATTCGAGTTTATCATTCGCCGTGCTGTGAACTCTGATCTATTTTAAAATATCGGTTTACGGGAATTTGTTTCATTCCTTCTGCATTTGAAAAGTGTTTTTACAGGAAATAAAGCTCTTTGGCTATGTCCCCATGGGCCATGTTCCAACTTGCCCCACCTTCTACTATTTTAATAAAACGAAAACGTAAGAAATTATGTTCCAAAAATAAAGTATTTTAAACAAATGATTCATATTTTACCCAAGATCAAAACTATGCTTAAGTGCTGTGTCAAGATACTCATCCTCAGAGAGTATCATATTTGAATATTTGAACTTCTTATTAGATTCCATATCCTTTTTAAATTTACTTACATGGCGGCTAAGAGTACTTTCACTCAAACAATATGTTCTATCAGACTCTTTAATTAGCATCTTATTATTTAAACATTATGAAATTACTAAATCATAGGAGCATGGAAATTTACCACAATTTTAAACAAAAATAGTCACTAAGGGTCTAATTATAAGCTTAAACATGCATGATTGACTCAATAATATTTTGGGGGAAATTTTACTACATCATTATATTAAAATAGGGATATTTTGAATTGTACTACTTTGAAAGCATTGTAAGTTGAGTATCTGATTTTAATCAAATAGCTTTCTTGTTTAAGCAGTTGTTCTATTTAGGACAACAGTTGCAAGCTACAGCCTGTATTGATTGGCAATAACCTGCTTTATTAAATTCCCATAAATGAAACCGCACTGTATTATTCCATAGTTGTCTGGTGAATATTAATTTGAATGTGTCATAAACAATAGGATATATTTTTTAATGTGATGCCTTGAACTGTTCAAAGATTAGATAGATGTATCCCTTTAACCCTTTGAGAATTTTAATCCGATTCAAACCAGAAACTTTTAATTAAATTTTGACGAGAAAAAGTTGAAAAATTGCTTATTCTTATTTTGAACTAAATTCCGGTGGGAATTTACAGGAGCACAAGTGCTTGCCGCTGAAAGGGTTAAAAAAATATTTTAAAACAGTTTTTAACTATTTCGAGCCCTCCCCCCCCCCCCCCCTCCTCTACCAGAAAAAAATCCCAAAATTGAAGGTATATGTAATCATAAGTTATATGTATAAGTTTTGCTAAAATCTCTAATTCATATTTTGATATTTTCAGTTTTGAGTTCAAAGAGTAATTAAAGAAAATGGATTCCGCAGAAATGTACTTAATTTACAGAGAAAAAAAAATCTCTATTTTTATTTTTTATGTTAACTAATAAATTCTCAAATAAATTAAAAGTTATTAGTATCTGATGAGGAATCTTGATCAGCTTCTGAACTTAATTTATATTAATCACAAAAATAAATTAACAATACATATAACGTACTAATTTCGTAATGGCTTTTGACTTCCTCACTTCATGATAGACTTTGAAAACACTGTTTGGAAGCTCAAGATGTTGAAAGGATGCATTTAAGGCACGTTGAGTCTGCCGGATGGATGAGATTATCTTGTTTAATGTTGATAAGCGTTCGTTCCTACTCCATTTCTCTTGCCATCCGACATCAACTAGACGTCACTTATGACATTTTCTTTGGACAAGGATAATACTCTCGTGACATCGGGTTTAATGCCGTCGCATGTGACATTACTTTTTCTGTATTCTTTTGTCCGTATCATGCTCGATTTTGTAATGATTTCTGCCTGCTGTATGGTATACTTATGGAGTACTTGTAGTCCTGTATACCTCGATGTATACCCGAGAAACAGAATATAATTGGGAATGTTAAGAGACAAGTTTTGGGTCAATTATTAATAATTCTTTTCTGTATCATTACATTTATCAAATATCATACGAATTCGTACGTTCATTCTTTCATTAAAAACAAGTAATTATTAATGTTTACCTTACAAAAGGGACTTGTTAAAGTCTCAACTAGTATATGTGTTATTCAAATAATTATTGACCGTAAATAATATGCATTTTTGAAGTAATCCTTTATTTTTGTTTTCAAAAGTTATGACTATTTAAAAAGTAAATTAACAAATATAGTTAATACTAGATTAATTTTAACACAATTATTTCAAATTGGTAAACGTATCCAGCGTTTTCTGGAGTTCCTTTACCTGCGATCTTTTCTGTTGAGCTGATTAAAATATCAGACCAGATTCTCTGATCAGTGGGGTTAACTGGATGAATTATGCCCTCCAGATTCGACCGGGATAGCTCAGTGGTAGAGCGTGGCGGCTTCAGCCAAGCGATCCCAGGTTCGAGTCCTGGCCCGGACATTTTTCGTCCAGTTGGAAAATTACTACTCGTAAAATATAGTTAATGTCTAAACAAAAATAACTTTTAATTTTTTTATATGATCTTCCGTAGTTACAACATCAATATATATATATGTATATATATATCTTTAAATGTTCCAAAATACCGTACTTATTAAACTTTTCGTTTCAGTCCGTGCAATTTTAAGGAGACTGTAATTTGTATATTATAATTTTTACTGTGGGCTATGTAGCAAATAAAATAAAATTGTAATACACGTTACTATTTTTTCCAGCAAAAATGCAGTAAAATTTACAACGTGAGAATACGAATATTTTACTGTTTACTTTCTTCTATCTTTACAAGAAGAAAGTATTTGATTCGGGAAAAATTTAGACTTCGGTTTGTGACGGATTTATACGTTTTAGAAGGTCCTGAACACGGTTTGACTGTTTTTAGAAAATGTCTGTATGTGACAAATTTTGTGAGCGCTCTATTTCAAAGACTAATGCACGGAATTTAATAAAACTTTAGATTGTTAGACCTTGATATAAATAGGTGTTGATTAGTTTTTGGTGGAGCCAAAGGAAGAAAGAAATGCCTTATTTCATATAAGAGATATGCATACGCCAAAAGTAATATTTCACTAGCTGATATAATACAAATAATAGAAGTAAAGGAAAAAAGATTAAGAAAATCAAATATAAAATATATGAAAAAAAAAATAATATAGTATTCACGAGTTACGATCATCCATACCATGCGAGTTTTCTTCAAAGTTGAATCAAATAAGTTATTATTACGGTTTCATTTAAGAGACTAATCGAACAGTCAAGATGTTTAATTACTACGGTTACGGTTAAAATATAATACGAACGAATACCGAGTTGTCCATTAATTTAAAATTGATCATCAATAAATTATTTATTAAATGCATTAAATAAGATTTTAACAAGAAAAACTAAACAGAATTATTTATATATTTTAAGATTTTAAAGCTGTTGTACAAATATCGTCTCCTCTTAAAAGATTTTGCCCCATAAATAATCAGCACCCAGGTTACATAAGGATAGAAGAGCGCCCACAAAATGTGTCACATACAGAGGCAGACCAATAGACTCACGGTCAGACATTTTCTAAACAGTCCAATCGTGTTCAGGACCTTCTAAATCGCATAAATACGTCGAAAACCGGAAGTCTAAATTTTTCACGAATCCAATGCTTTCTTGTATAGATAGAAAACAGTAAAAATTTAACTTTTTTAGGTGCGTTCGTAATTAGATAAATACGTAGTGCCTATTTCGGAGTTTTATCGGAGTTATATCCGGAGTTATTCGGAGTTATATCCGTGGTTTTATTCGAACCTTGCCGTAAATGCGAGTTAGGATCCCTTAGAAAGAATTCACGGACGGCACTCCTCCCTAGGTCCTATATCCCAAGAGTAGGTAATCGGCCGTCATAAATCAACCAACCAACGTAGCGCCTATAGTCGTCGTCTGGTCTGTCCGCATATGACAGTGCAAAAACTAACCAACCGCATAGTTTGAAATTTAATATATATAATCGTTGCAGAATTTTGTCGAGTCATTTCAAATTTTATGAAAATCGAATCAAAACTTAAAAGAGATATTAATAAAAGTTTTCTTCATACTTTTAAATCCTATCATACGTAATTAATTCAGTGATATTCCATGATAGATAATGATTCTAGGTTGCCATGGTGATTACGTCCTATTTAAGATGGAGCCCTATTATTTCAGTATTACTGAATTTAAAAACCGAATTTATATTCTAAAATTGTTTAATTATAACAATCCTAAAACTTATTAACAGTTTTTTGATAGATGTTTCTGGAGAAATATATATTAAATGTCTAAATATGGATTTCAAGTTAAGAAATTTTGAATGAAATTTTCAGTAAATGTCAACAAAATATAAAATGTTGCCAACTTAAAATGTACTTATTTTATTACGGAAATTCATATCATAATAACAGACGATATAATTCATTTCGCTGAAATAATAACGATGATTTTTTTTACATTGTCTTGTATTCGATATTTGTGCATAGTATAATTTTGATGTAACGGAATTGTAATTGTTTGTAAAAGTGTATTGAAACTTAATTTCATAAAATAAAATTAATATCTATAATATGAAAACCTGCATATAAAACATTTTTGTATTCATGCATTTTGGCATACGAGTGCAACAGCTATACTGTACCAAGACCTGAATATTTATAAAACTAGTTATAATACGAACGCATCTCATTTGTCATGTTTGATGTACAATTTCCAACTTGTTTTAAAAGTCCAAAATATTTTGTCCAAAATATTTTGCTTATGGAACATTTTTCTTTGCAAGCGATGCAGTTTTATGATTGGATCTATATTCACCGAGAAAATCTTGTTAGTTACTAAAGTTATTTTCCTATTTGTGATGACTTGTGAAAAATCCCTTATTTGATTTGTGAGTTGAGCATCCTTGCCGTAGTCACATATCTATAAAGTGACACAATATGATTCTCATAAAATTTCCAAGCATCAGCAAGAAAATGTTTCCTATGAAAAGTGAAAAGGATGATCACAAAACTGTTTTACTAATGCCGAAAATTTACGCGAACACTAATATAAGGGTAGAATTGAATGGAGTTTTCTTTGTTGAAAGCGGGTAACACATTGTTGACCGGGTCACGAGTTAACTCGTGTTTTTTTTCACCAAGCATCACTGACTAAGGTCGGGGCTTTTACCTTACAGAAAATGCATTTATATTATTGTCCATATTTTTTTTTAGATTGTAAGACGTTTTATATTGAATACGTACATTGAATGATACTTACTGATGCATAAACTTGAAAAACCTATCTCAAAAACCCTTTAATGAAAGACTTTCAGAAGAGGGCGGAGCTTCTACTGTTTTAAAATCAAGATTTCATACGAAATCGCCTGTCAACCAAGTGTTAAAAATTAAAGGGTTCACCATTCCTCGCCGATCGTGAAATATCATGTGTTAACCCGTGGGAAAATTTAATTAGGTGATTACTCATTACTTAATATAATTACCGAAATACGGTTTTCACCATCAGAAAGTAGACGTCCGTTGTCAATCTACTGCGTTTTAAAAAATTATCTCTAAATTTTGAGGATTTTTTTCTTTAAACTTAATTTTTTTTAAATGTTCCTTAAATTTATATTTTAAGAGATTGATAAAATTTGAAAATTGTTCACAAGTAAATATTTCGAGATTTACAGGACTTTTTAAAATACAGTAAAACCCCGGTTATCCGAAAAGCATAGGACCAAAGGATTTTTGGTTGACCGGGGTTCCATAGGAATTTTCGGATAATCGGGAGGCTTCCAAATTTTATTCTACCACATGTCACTATTCACCCTTCTCATTTCTCCACAGTCAGGTAAAGCGTTTTATAGTCCTTGCAGGTGAAGCAAAAGTCTGTATTCTGAACGATTTCCCCTTCCTGTTTAAACGTGTTTTAATTTCTTCCAAATTTTATTTACGATGAGTAATACTTTAAAGTGCAAACGTATTTGTATAAGCATGAAGAGCTCAACGCATTGAAAAGAGTTATTACTAGCCATGAACATGAAAATAGATAAGGACTTTTAACGAAATAAAGTTAATATCGTGTCGCGACTTTCGACCTTAATGGCAGCTGTGCGCACGGTTCTGCACAACCGGCTGGCATCTCTACTAAGGTAGCGTCACCTACAACAACAAACCGAAACTCTATATAGGATATCCACCAGACAATGGCTCTCAAGCAGACGATTTGAAGAAGCAGATGAACTGGTGACAACTTTCCTACACAGGCGCCACCTATTTGAAACATTTTTCGAGGAACGGTTTTCTTCTCTGAAAGGCTATTTCGTTAGAATTCCTTAAATATTTCTATGTCCATAATACTGACACTTCAACATATTGAAGTGCAGGAAGATGCAACAGCCTCAAATGTGTTGTTCAACACTAAAACCGCGGGAAATTTTAGTCAAATTTTATAAAAATATTTTATACCAGAATTTTTATTTAAAACTATTTAATGTATTTATTTAACTTATTTTTGTGCGTCACATAGTTAACTTATTTTATGAAAAAATTTCTGGTTCGAATCTACAATTATTCATTTGGTACGAGTCAAAATGACCCGTCATCGCGGTTCTAGTGTTTAAAGGTGGCGTGATAAGGCAGCATTGAAGTATTGCAAAGTTGAAAAAAAAATCACAACACATTTTGTAAAGAAATGAAGTGTTGTATGTGTCTATGCAATAAAATGCATTTACGCAATGATACAAATAAGTAAGTTGACGCTGTTTATTTATTTCATGAACAGCATGCTTGTTTAAAAATAAAATTTTTAATATTTAAAAAAAAAAAAAGTTTTAAGGTCTTTTGGTTAAGCCGATTTTCGGATAACCGGGATTCGGATAATGGGGGTTCTACTGTACTTAAAAAGAAATTTTTTTAACAACGCCCGACATTGGTATCTAAAATCTACTTTCTGATGGTGAAGACCTTATTTCCATAATTACAATAGATAATGAGTAATCACCTAATTAAATTTTCCCATAGGTTAACGTAGGAATTTGCGATCGGAGAAGTAAAAACCTGTTTTAGAGAAGCTCACCCGTAAAAAAATGTGTAAAAGGCAAGAATATAATAGAATTAATTTATCTGTAATAGAAGGAAATACAATTAAATTTTCATAAACAAGAAATTGAAAAAAAAAAAAAGTTTTCTAAAGTAGTTTGCTTAGAGAAAATTTTAATTGCAAGCGATGCACTTTTATGATTCTATCTGTGTTCACTGAGTTAATCCTGTTAGTTTTACAGAATGCTGTTTTCCTATTTGTTATGACTCATGGAATCTCTTTTTTGATCTATGAGTCAAGCGCGTGTAATCGTGACTCATTTGAAATGTGGGTTATTATTTTCATTTTCCAAAATATTATGATTATAATAAAATTTTAAAACGACAAGCAGGAAAATTTACACTATCAACTGCAAAAAAGACTGAGTAAAATTGATTTACTAATGACGAAGTTACATGCGAACATAACTATAAAAATGGAATTGAATGATTTTTTCTTTGTTGAAAACAGTTAAAAATGAGCCAAGAAGAAAAATATGTGTAAGTAAAAAGCAAGAAGATAATTGAATTAATTTGTCATAACTTCAAAACAAAGAATTTAACCTTTTTTTAAGTGTTATCTGAAGTATTTTGCTTACAGCACATTTTTCTTAGCAAGCAATGCACTTTTATGATCGGATCTATGTTCACTGAGAAAATCCTGTTAGTTTTACACAGTTATTTTTCCTACTTATGACTCATGGAATCCCTTATTTGATCTATGAGTCAAGCATGTAATTTTGACACATTTGAGATGTGGTATATTTTTTTAATTTTCGAAAATGTTATCTCAAGTTGACACGGAGGGGTTTTTATCAGCTTTTTTCAAACACTGATTAATCATTCTGCCATAACTCTGATATCGTTTATTTTTATTACTTGTATTTAGTATCGCATTGCTGACATCTTGTGTTTTGCTTCTTCATGTTATTTTACTTAGCGTCCTTTTTTTTCTGAATTTTTATTTTTATTTTACCGGTTATTTCTCGTTTATATGTATAACAACAGTATAGATGCAGGGATTCGTATTGAAAATTTCAAAGTTTGATACAATTTCGTTATGTAAACGCTCCCTCTCTCCCAATCTTATTTTTTTAACATTCACTTACAGTGGCGCAGCCAGAATTCGGTTCTAGGGGGGGTTTTGAGTTTATAATAAAGATGGTCGCCGGTTATATGAATCATCGGTTAATGGAATCAGTCTTTTAAATGAATGAAATCATAATGCTTTTCTCCGCAATTACGTTGGTTATGATTCATTTAAACAGCGTTTACAATATTAGAAGCGCGATAGAATTAAAAATAGCTAAAAGAGGAACCACAACTAATTTATAAAATTTTAACGATAAATATACGAATCTCCATCATAAGCAAGAGTTCGTTGCAACATTACCAACAAATGAAATATAGTCTTTAAATTTGGTACAGACCCCCTCAGGGCTCGGAAGTAGCGCGCTACAAGTAGCGAAACTACAGTAGCCGCTACTTTTTCCAGTAGTTTGTAGTGTAGCGCGCTACATTAAAAAAGTGTAGTGTAGCAAGTAGCGCGATACAAAATGTCAGTAGTTTGTAGCGCGCATCGACGCTACTTTCGGAGGGAGGAAAAAAGGTCCCAATCTTCAAATCACATGATTATAACTCGTTTCTTTCGTGCGAAATATGTTCTCTGCAACAATTTGCGAACGTCAGCGACAAATCTCATTTGCAGTGTCATATATTTCTCCATAGACGACGGGCACAGTCACAAATTAGCTGTCATTTTCACAGTTTGGGTGTCAGAAACTTCGTGTACTGTTATTTAAATCCATAGAAATCTTCTCAATATAATGTGTTTTTATACGACTACGATTTTTTTTTCCAAAATATAGTCGTCTGGCTATGTTAAATCTTTATTTGACTAATTTCTTCTACCTTTTGCCTCCCACCCCTAGCAAGCAAAGAAATGTAAAATCCTTATTAAAAAAAGAAAAAGAATGGATTTATCTAAACATAAATCCTCTAAATTATCCCTAATCTCTCAAATTCACGCTTCCCCATAGTAGCATACAAAGGAGTTTAAAATATTTTTAAATCTTTATTTTTATACAAAAATAAAATCTTTCACTCATTTGTCTAATGACAACAAATAAAAATTATTGCCTTGTCCCCAAAATTTACGCTTCCCTTTTTGCCCCTCCTCCAGCATACAGTTTCAAATATTTAAAACTCTTTATTTAAAAAAAATGTCTACATTTGTTTCTACCTAATAATAATATATAAGTAACTATCTAAATTGTCCCCTAACTTCCCATAATTTACTCTTCTCCCCCCCCCTCCCCCACAAGCATACAAATAAATAGAAAAATTTTAAGTTGTTTTTATTTCTATATAAAAAAAATCTTCTGCATATGTTACGTGTGTCTAGATTTAGAGGTGGCCGCTATTCAGAGATATAAGCGTTTTCAAATATATAAATTTTAGGAATTAAAAAGTGGCGCTAAATAGAGGTGGCCGCCTTTTGGAAGAAAAACCAGAATGGAGGTCTTATTGTACATAGATTTTTAACCTGAAAAAATATTTTGGACATTCTTTTGAAATTCGGGTCAACCCGACCCCTACCCGCTAGAGTCAAAACCCAACCTGAAACCGATCCGAACTCGAAATAATGAAATTCAACCGGATCCACAGTAAAAAAGTGGAAGTCAACCCGATCGGAATCCGACCCACAACAAAAAAATCTAGAGCCGTGTCGGGTCGGGTGCGGGTAAACCGACCCGATGCAGGACTCTAAACGGTATACAACTAAAAATCTAATCTTTAAATGTTTTTTAGGTGCGTTCGTAATTATATAAATACGTAGCACCTATTGTCCTCGCTTGGTCCGTCCGTCTGTCTGTCCATCCGTCTGTCCGTCCGTCTGTCTGTCCGTCCGTCCGTCTGTCTGTCTGTCTGTCTGTCCGTCCGTCCGTCTGTCTGTCTGTCTGTCTGTCCGTCCGTCCGTCCGTCCGCATATAACAACGCAAAAACTACCCAACCGAATGGTTTGAGATTTAAGATATATTATCTTTGCAGAATTTTGTCGAGACATTTCAAATTTTATAAAAATCGAATCAAAACTTTAGGAGATATTAATAAAAATATTTATTAAGAAATTTGAATTTTTTTTTTTTTAAATCGGTGCTTTCTTGTTAGAGGAGCTTCCGATGGATGTTAAATCGTCAAGCGACCGAGACACTTATTTTATTACAGAAATTAATCTGCAGACGATATAATTCATTTCACAGAATTAAAAATCATCTAGGTCTGAATATTTATATAACTAGCTACAGTACGAACGCACTCCGTTTGTCACGTTTGACGTACAATTTCCAACTTGTTTAAAATTTGTTGCGGTTTCAAAACTTCCATTTATAACGAAATACTATAAGAAGCAAAACGCTAAATAATCGTTTCCTGTCTTCCTGTCGATCAGACAGTTTTTTGCCATAACAAAATTAGAAGTATCAAGAATTAGAATTGTAACTATTCAGCAGAAATGTTTCAGCTGTGCAGGAGCATTCGTTATAACCATTATCGTACCAGTAGTTGAAAAAGTATGTTTATATTAACTTCCTGATACGAATTCTAAGATTAACAAAACAGACAGGCACGCATTTTGCTTTTGTGAAACTGTGATCTGCGGTTTATATAGACTTTTAATGTGGAAAAATATTTTGGACATTCTTTTAAAAAACCGGGTCAACCCGAACCCGACCCGCAAGATTCAAAAAGCCAACCCGAACCCGAAAGAATGAAAGCCAACCCGACCCGCAAAAAAAATTTGAAGTCAATCCGACCCGAACCCGAACCGCAACGGGAAAATATAGCCGACCCGAACGGCGGGTCGGGTCGGGGTAAAAGCGGGTAACCCGACCCGATGCAGGATTCTAAGCGCTACTGTGCTACATCACTCTCATAAATGTGTAAGATTATTACAATTTTTGTTTTCAAATTTCCTCTTTTAAAAAAAATTCCAACATAATTAAAAAGGTTCTATGAATTTGCTTTGTTTGTCTGTCCGTGCTCTAACTCTCATAAATATACTCCGACTGCCATGAAAGTTTTATGTTATTGAAGTTTACCATAGAATGTTCAGTATTGAAAATGAAATGTGTAGCATTTATATCTCGCTTACAGGGACGTTCAAAAGAATTCTGTTACATTATGGTCTATCGGGAAAAATCGTTTGCGGTGTATTTAATTAGCGATTATTACTAAAGTAGCGAAGTAGTGACTACTTTTGGAAAGTAGTTTGTAGTCGCTACTTTTAAAAATAAGTAGTTGTAGTTGTAGTTAACTACATTTTTTATAAAGTAGTTGTAGTTGTAGTTCGTTACAAACAAAAAGTAGTTTTTCCGAACCCTGGACCCCCTACGAAACAAATGATTCGAAAGAAACACCGATTGCAAAAATCTGCTCATAATCGAAAAATAGCTTTTTATAACTTTAAGTACTTTTTTTAAATTCTTACTTTTGCAAAGATTTTTTTCCTGGGTACGCACATAGCTTGGTCTTAGATATAACTGAGAGCAAAAAACGCAAAAAAAGCCACTTGAAACTGAGATAGACTTACAATGTGTATGTTTTTTTTTTTTCTCTGGAATTCGATGATCTGTTATTGTTTCGAACGTGGAACAAAGACATAAATGCAATTAAAAAACAGACCACTGTATACTATATAACTCAAAGCGTCTCTGTGAGAGTATATGACCCATCTTTTACTATAAGACGTCTCGACAAAGTGACGCAGTCCAAAAATCATAACCTATGCGACATAATCTATGCGTGTAATATGCGCTTTCACAGTTTTAAGTAGAATTTTCGCCGTTTAATTGAATCACATTGTTGTATAGAATTTGATTTAAGAAAGCGGTGGATTCTGCCAAAGCGGAAAGGCCAAAAAACTTAATTTTAACTTTAGTTGTTTTGATTCATATAAGCGGCAATTATAGTAATTTTTTTAGCTCTGGGGGGGGGTTTTAACCCCCAAACCCCCCCCTTGGCTGCGCCACTGTTCACTTATAGAATAAATGCAGTATAATTCGTAACAGAATTGCTATTTTCGTTTGTCTTCGAGTCTGTTTGCGGCTAAAACAAATGGGGGAGGGGAGTTTTCATTTTTAGCCGATGCAAATAGTGCAAAAATTAAGATACAACCCATTCCCCTTTAAGTAAGTACTGTTAGATATACGGAATAAACAAATTGAGAACGGATATAATTTATATGTAGACCGCTAGGTAACATTAATTAAATCAAATATGAAAATTATATCTCACAACCTTTTTTTTAAAAAATAAGTAATACTTTTATAGATGTGAGACTTTAGATAAGTAGAGATAAGTAGAACTTTTTTTTTTTTTTTTTTTTTATGTTATTTGATGCCAGAGGAAACTGTGGACTATCATGATCTTGTGATTTGTTTGTATAATTTTTATTAATGTCTGTTCATCTTCAATTTTTGGTATGAAGTTATTGTTGAATCAACAAAAAGTAAAGTTTACCCAACACAATATTTTATGAGAAGTTATAACAATATTCTTACTGATCAGACCACGTTTTATTTCAGTATTTAAATTTTCCAGATCTCTTAAATGATTTTAACAATACTTCGAAAAGAAAGAAAATCAAAGATTTTTTTCTATGTTTTGCAATATTTATCAGTTTGGATGCAATACATTCTCCAGCCCCTTTTATCAACTATCATCGATAGTTTGGAAAATGTTTTCCCTCCTTTTATTACTTATACTACGACAGAACATCAACTTGCAGCACAGCAGAAAAGTATAAACATTAAAGCCAAAGTCTGGAATCAGTTCTGTTTCTGACCGGAATGTTCTGTGCCAAAACGTGCTCTTTTTATTTTACCTATTATTATTTTTTTAAACTCTGCCAAATTTTACAAAATATTGTTAAGGTGGTTCTCAAATGTTTCGAAGAATCGGTTTCAAATGACCTGCTCAATAACGCGAAACTTTATGACACAATTTCTGATTCATTTTTAAATCATCATCAAAGGCCTGACAGTGGAAGCGATTTGGAATCAAAATGAGTTTTCCATTTTTTAATAAATAATTTACTTATCGAGTTATAAGCGATTAGTGTCTCGGGACGATATTCGTGACCATCGGAAATTTGGTTCAAAACGCCGATTTTAACTGTATTTTCCGAAAAATCTTTTGCTTTTGCGAAAAAAAAATTGAAAACGTGTTTCAATTACAAAGTTTCCGATTAAAAAAACACTGACAATTTCAAGCGTTTCCGAACAAAAATTTAGTAGCCAGTTTGGATTAGAGAACAGCCTTAAGGTGTAGCTTTTTTGAAAATTGAATATTATTAGTTTTCTTCTGTAAATCGCTCAAAATTCAAAAAGTTAATGTGCGTAATATTTGTTATGTTAATATAAGTCTGAAAATTAATAGAATGAGTTTGGAAATACAAACGAGTGCTCTAGAATAGTAATAATATACTCTTTGGTCTGCGGAAGCCCAAAAAGTTTCACACCCGTGGTTTAACATAACATTTCAAGAATATATTATTTTCTCTAGTTCTGGAAACTTTTAAAGGAATTTAACACTAAACATATCGGGAATTTTACTCAAGTTTTATTTTTTGTTGTGATTTATATTTTATTTTATTTTATGAGGAAATCTCTGGTTCGAATGGAAATAGTTTCATTTGGTATCAGTCAAATGACCGGTTTTCGGTATACTTTGTGTTAAAAACATGCATGCCAAGGACTTGGAAGTACTCTGTTGTATTAAAAAAACTAACATTAATATTTATAAGTTTTATATTATCATGTGTAATATTATTTGTATGCAAGATATCTTGCAAAAAATTAACCCTTTTGAGATATGGATTTAAAATGCATTAAAATAAAAATAAGTGCATTAAGATAGAAATAAAATATAACATGATTAGTCTTTGAAAATCACCAAAATAAACTGAGTAATAAAATAGTTTTTTGTCGATTAACTGCTAATGCAATTTGCTCATCATCTTCTGTTTTATTTATTTATTTATTGGTTTCTTTTCATTTTATTTTTTCGAAGACCAAAGGTGTTTTGCTTTTATATATTTTAGATACATTTTTTTGATTTAACATTCTAAGACTTTTAAAAAAGGAAAGAAAGAGTTTATGAAAGATGATAGGTCTGTATTAAATGCAAACACTATTTTTTTTTCTTTCTCTCCTTCCTTGCCTCTCTTTTGATCTACGTTCTGTCATTTGATCTGCAAATCCCTTCTTTCTTCTTTTAATGAGTTGAATTAAGATGGTACACATCTTTTCGCTACGGGACGCGGCCATTGGTTCTATCTAATGGCGATTAGAGTATCAAGCTATTTGTTCGTGATCTGTATGAAACTCACACAATTAAGGTTCCTGTTCTCCAGTATATATATATATATATATATATGAAAATCTGCCTTCATTTAATTATACTTAGGGCTTTCAATTTTAATATTTGTTTCGATGGTCGTTCTCTTAAAAAGAACAGTTTTTGAGTTCGGTTCCAGGTTTTATTCCATTTACAAATAACGATTCTTCACGGTTTTTGTTTTGCCCTCGGTTCTGAAGCCCTGATTTTTTTTTTTTTAAAGATATGCGCGAAAGCTAATACAAAATGTTATACTAAATTACCAAATTCTTCTTTTCTTTTCATCCTAAATTTTCTATAATTAATTTAGGTGAAGTAATCTTACACAATTGACTTCTTTAACAGATTAAAGTGTTGAAGAAGTAAGTATCTATGAAATTAAAAGGCATTAATGAATGTAATAATTTCTTTAGAATGAAACATCGATCATATAAAATTTGACAAACATATTTTCAGCTAAATTTAATATCGAAATTAAAATGATTAATTAACACAACTTTATTCGTTCACATTTTTTCAATTCAATAAGTGTTTCATATATATTGATAAAATTTCAGAGTTTTATATTTTGAAAAAGTCCTGTTCGTGCTGAATATACTTGATTTTTTAGGTGCGTTCGTAATTATATAAATACGTAGCACCTATAGATGTTGCCTGGTCCGTCCGTCTGTCCTCATATAACAGCTCAAAAAACTACCCAACCGAATGGTTTGAAATTTAATATATATATAATCGTTGCAGAATTTTTTCGAGTCATTTCAAATTTTATGAAAATCGAATCAAAACTTAAAAAGATATTAATAAAAGTTTTATTCATTCTATTAAATCCTATCATACGTAATTAATTCCATGATATATCCCATGATAGGTAATGATTATAGGTTGCCATGGTGATTACATCCTATTTAAGGTGGAGTCATATTATTTCCTTATTACTGAATTTAAAAATCGAATTTGTATACTAATATTGTTTAATTATAGCAATCGTATAATCTACCAACAGTTTTTTTTTTTTTTTTTTTTTTTGGGGGGGGGGGGGGGGGAATAGATGTTTCCGGAGAAATAAACATTAAATGGAAAAAAGTCTAAATATGGATTTAAAGTTTTGAAATTTTCAAAGCTAGGCTTAAGTTTCCCATTGGAATTTTCAGTAAATGCCAACAAAGGATAAAATGTTGCCAACGTAAAATGTATTTATTTTATTACGGGAATTGATCATATCATAATAAAAGATTATATAATTCATTTCACTGAAATAATAACGATTTTTTTTTTTTTTTACATTGTCTTGTATTGGATGTTTGCGTATAGTAATAATTTTAATGTAACAGAATTGTAATCAATTGTTTGTGAAAGTGTATTGAAACTTAATTTCATAAAATAAAATTAATAACTATAATATGAAAATCTGCACATAAAATAAATTTTGCATTCATGCATTTTTGCATAGAGTGCAACAGCTATACTGTACCAAGACCTGAATATTTATAAAACTAGTTATAATACGAACGCATCTCATTTGTCATGTTTGATGTACAATTTCCAACTTGTTTTAAAAGTCCAAAATATTTTGTCCAAAATATTTTGCTTATGGAACATTTTTCTTTGCAAGCGATGCAGTTTTATGATTGGATCTATATTCACCGAGAAAATCTTGTTAGTTACTAAAGTTATTTTCCTATTTGTGATGACTTGTGAAAAATCCCTTATTTGATTTGTGAGTTGAGCATCCTTGCCGTAGTCACATATCCATAAAGTGACACAATATGATTCTCATAAAATTTCCAAGCATCAGCAAGAAAATGTTTCCTATGAAAAGTGAAAAGGATGATCACAAAACTGTTTTACTAATGCCGAAAATTTACGCGAACACTAATATAAGGGTAGAATTGAATGGAGTTTTCTTTGTTGAAAGCGGGTAACACATTGTTGACCGGGTCACGAGTTAACTCGTGTTTTTTTTCACCAAGCATCACTGACTAAGGTCGGGGCTTTTACCTTACAGAAAATGCATTTATATTATTGTCCATTTTTTTTTTTAGATTGTAAGACGTTTTATATTGAATACGTACATTGAATGATACTTACTGATGCATAAACTTGAAAAACCTATCTCAAAAACCCTTTAATGAAAGACTTTCAGAAGAGTGCAACAGGTATTGCAACAAGATCTGAATATTTATAAAACTAGTTATAATACGAACGCACCTCATTTGTCACGTTTGCCGTACAATTTCCAACTTGTTTCAAATTGCACACAGTTTTGTCTCATTTAATATGGTAATTATTGCTTATCTCTTTTAGTTTTTGTGTTAAATGTAATTTATTTGCATCCGCGCTTTTTATAACAACTTTAGAAGATTCAAAATCAGACTTAATTAGAAATAATTATCAATTTTCATCTAAGAGGTCGTTTTCGTTGAAAAGGTCCTAGAAAACGTGAGTATTCATTTGTGCAGATTGTGAGTCATAATGTTTTTTGGTTCAGTACATATTTATCAACCTGCCGTGTCAGAATCATGTGAAGCATGTAATAAATATAGCTAATTAATTTCTTCAATCATTTACGCTTGAATTAAGAAAGTGAGTGTAAAAAAAAAAATCATGTAGTTTTATGTCAGCCCTAAATTAACACTTTTTAAAAATCTTATAACATAATTTGTATTGTGTTTTTCGTTATCTAATTATCATTACCTAAAGCTGGAAAGCTATGCTTTCGACATCCTTCAAAAAGAAGAAAAAAAAAAGTATTTGATATGCATTTGGGCGAAAACAAAGTAAATAATTCATTTGATATGAATTTTAGTCAGTGATATTTTTAACGCATGTGTCACGCCTTTTTCAAAAAAAGAGCCCTAAAAGTGTAATCATGCGTATTTTCACGCTTTGCATTTTTAAATAAAATGTAACATATTTCATTGCTTAAACCACACTAATTTAAAGGTTAGGGTTTAACTAAGGTTTTTAACTAAAGTTTAAGATATTGCCATTTTCGTTTTGCTAATAATGCTCAGTTTTTTAAAAATACTTCATACATTATTTTCATCAACAAAAGTCTCTGTCAAGAATGAACAAAAACTCTTCACAAAATTTTGTATGATTATTAATAATATTTAGATGATTAGAAGCACAGTATACTTATATATATATATATATATATATATATATATATATATATATATATCAACGAAAGTCTAAATTTATCAAGAATGAACAAGTAATTCTTCATATAATTTTATAAAAAAATATGTTCGGATGTTTAGAAAAATTGTACACATTTTGAAAAACAAAAATCTCTAATGTCAGAACAAGAATGTTTTTTCTTGTGAACTTTCAAAGTTTTTTTTAGAAAGGAGGAAGCAATAAAAGTAATTTTTTACATATTATAAAATATTAATAGGTGAGTGGGATTTTTATACATATTATGCAGTAAGTATAATACTATAATAAATTATATTGGTAGTAATAATATTAAAACTGGTCATTCCATTTTATATATAACCACTTCCCTTCCTGTCTTTTCATGAGTATTTTCTATAACTCTAAATTCACGCCTCTAAAATATATCTGAGTATTTTTCACTCCTTGAAAAACAGACCTAACGATAATCTCAAATTGTGGCATACTGTTTAATGTTTTCTAAAAGTTTACACTTAAATTTTTATTTTGGAATTGTAATTTCATAATAATAATTCTGGTTATAAGCGCTGTAATGATAGTTTATTTTTAATTATTTTTATAAAATTATTAAAAGATCAGATGCATACATATGTCAATAATCAACGACAACAAAAACATTCAATGGAACATTCAAAACATTAAATTCATACTTAGTGCGCAATTGCAATATAGCATGATTTTAGAGGTTGTGGACAAAAAAAAAAAAGAAAGTACAATAATGCTGTTTCTCAGTAATTGATAGTAATATTTCTTCCTGGCATCTGTGTTTCCAACAAAAGACTACTAATTACACTAATCCAATTTTATTTGGAATTCTTTGCCCTTTTTTTAAAAGACACAGCTGTAAATTCTTCATTCTGACAACACTATTTCCGAGGTGGGCTGCATTTTCCCATCGTTTTCAAGTACAAGTAGGAAATTTCAGAGCTCGTCGTTTCATTTACCGAGGGTGCTAAAGATAACCTCTTCTTACAGTTCGGAGAGGTCCACATCCTGACGCTTCTAAATTTAGTCTGATTCTCCCACAGAGGAAGTGCGACAGATGTTGTTAGACCCTCGGGAGGCAATGATGCTGAGAGAAGACTCTAACCCTTAGACGACGAATTGAAAAGTATGTTTGTCTGGAGAGGGTTTTCTGAGTTTTTTTTAACCTTCATACTAACTTGTTCCTGATGCAGCCGATCATTGAAAAGTAAAGTGGATAGAAAGAAGTCTTACATCATTCTTGAAATATTTCAACTTATTGAGCAAAGCATAGACAGGCAAGAGAGGGCCATTGCCCCTCTTTAGGTTTTCAAATTTAACTAAATTTTCTTTTTCTTTGGTTATTTAAAAAAATAATAAAACTTATATTTCTCAAGTAACTGAAAATAATTAAACAGTAAGAGAAAAGGAACTAAACGAACATCATTTAAAACCACTGCTTTAGAGAGTTGTGGGAGACTGTGTGACTGACCGCCCAAGGGGGCTAAAAACTATAGGGGCGAACAATGATCAAAGCAGCTACTCATGGAGCAGCTTGGTTGACACAGTCGCCTTCTGCTCTTGTCGTGGTTGCTGCATATGCTTTACAGCCTAAAGATGAGTTGCTTTTTAGAAGCGCACTTTTAGAACAATTTAAAGAAGTTTTGTATCTTATTATATTAACTACCATGAGCCGTCATTTTGACGACTATCAAATGAATATATTCAGATTCGAAACAGAAATTTCTTTTAAAAATAAATTAAATAGAAAACTCGCAAGAATATGCTAAATGAAAAAGTTACATAGTTTTAAATAAAAATTCTGGTGTGAAATAGTTTTATAAAACTTGAGTAAAATTTCCGATGGTTCTAGTGTCAAAGATTTAGATTGTAGAGACAACACTGAACATTGGAAAAGAGAACATTTTAGATTGTGCCGTTCCAAGTACTGACTCGATATCAATTAAAATTTCAAGTGCGCTGACTGTAATACTTTGTTGATATTGTTGCATAAATTAGGAGAAAACGAAAGTTTTATCTGCTATTCGTCGATCGATGAAAGGGTATAGTGAATCTTCAGACTACCCTCTCTTTATATATAGCTCTTGATGAAGCCTTATAATTTATTAGGCGAAACCAGATATGGCTTCACGATGGCAAGATTATTCCGTGACTAGAAAAAAATAAAAAAATCTCTGAACTCCCAAAAGATTATGTATTGAGGCAATATATTTTTTCTCTGAATGATGCATGCGCGATGAATCTTTTATATCATTTATTCTAGAGCGACGGGGAATACATTCAAGTGATATAAAACCTTGCCAATAAAAATTATCTTCACGTTTAGTTAAGCAAGCCCGATGATTCAGAATGCAAATGAGGCAGCTGTACTAGGAATTAGCCTGATCAAAATTCCTGGCCGTGAACATTAATGAGACGAAATTCCTAGTACGGTATTGTCTATGCTGCGCAAAAGCCGTTCGAAACTTGTAGATTCGTCCTGGGGTTCCACTTTTCTAGGACCTGTTTGATTTTACTTTGTAAAAATTTTCAGTGAATATAGGATTACCCAAAACAACGTGAATTTCATTAAAGTGATCCCGGACTCAAAATTGTAATCTATTTATTTACAAATATTTTTTACTCTTTAGTGTATAGTTATCTTCAAATATTAAATTTTATAAAATAAACTTTTTAAATTTTAACGCTGTTTAAATTTGATGTACTCTCGAAAAACAATTTTTTGCATTCTTTTGAGTTTCCGAGTACAGGAAAAAAAATATTTAGTTGTTTTCGGGATTCAGAAAACTATTTATTTAAAAATAATAATAAAGAAAACGTCTTTTTTTATGAGTACTTTTTACTATGAGATTCTTATTTTTAAAATGTTCTCGCAAAGCATTCCTGAAGAAAGTTTTAAAAGTATATGTAACTGAAAAGCACAAAGTTTCATAACTTGTATCTTTCATATAAATTTAGATATATCGATTTAAACAGAGCGCATCTTGAAAAATATATTCCAAGATATATGTATTTAAATCCTGGAAGAAATCACAGAAACTACATCTTTTGATCTAATAGCAGTTTGCGTAATTTTGCTCTAGAAAAAACCTCTAGATGTAATAATTTAAGCTAAAAAAGTGTAAAAATGCGATTTCTTTTCTAGTGATTTTTGTTCCCAAACCGCCTAAGTTGGAAAAAAAAATTTCATTTTTAAATAAAATTTGAATAGGAAATAAGGCATTTTAACTCTAATAAGAGTGCAATTAAGATTTAAAAGAATTAAACATATAAAAATCATTCTAGTTGCCGAAATAAATTTAACTAGAAAACACTGTAGATCTTTTTCACTACAGACTATTAAAGTTCCGTCTCGATTCAAGCCGTTTTCGGTTAAAGTTAAGAACTTTTTGAAAGACAAAATGAAATCGTAAATGTTGTCTGGTTCTATTAAGTATTGAGAAAGAGGTTTTTTATTATTTTTTTAAGTCTCTGTTTAGCATATGTTTCTCTTTAGAATATTCTATTTAATTAAGACGGCTCCTCTGTACAGGTTATACCCGCATGATTCAATTTCTGTAATTCTAACCATAATTGAAAAGTTGCGTAATTCGAAGTCACGAGTATCTACTTAAATTTCTGTAATTTCTTACATTTTACTGCATTCATTAGAGTGCACTCCATCGCATTGATTTCTTCGTATCTCATCGGAGAAATTGCATTGATATCTTGATCAGATCATTGATATATATAAGAAAAAGAATGATAGAAATTGTGTTAATGTCATAATAATCATAAATGAAGGAAGAATTTTGAGTGAAAGCAGAATTAGTACAATTAAATTGCATTAATTTGGAAAAGTATCATATTTAAATAAAATTCGAAGTAGGAGATGATATATATTATAACTATAATACGAATAAGATTGTACTTAAGTTTTAACCTTTTGAGCGGTAGACAATATTTTTGCATATGTTTTAAGATTTCGTAAAATTATAGATATGCAAAGTATGAATACGTAAACTGATATTTCGATACCTTAGATGTAATTTACATGTAATTATATGTATTTTACATATATAATAGTAAAAATCAACATAAATATGAAACTTTTGATACACCAGCTTTTTAATTCGTCAATTATAACTTAAAAAAAGAGTCAAACACTTATGGTGTGAAAGTAATTAATCAAATCATAAATATCCAAGTGTTTGTAGCAAACAATGAAAATAGAAAGCGTTCTAGAGCTTTTCATGTGGGCAACATTAAGGATTTTGAAATTTAAGTGCATCTTCTTTTTCTCTGATGCTTTGAAAAAGAATAAAATTTATTCTTCACAGGGGACTTAAAATAATTAAACACTAAAAGAAAAAAATAATTAAACACTAAAAGAAAAAGGAACTAAGATTTTTTTTTTTTTTTTTTTTGTGGAGAACTTATCCCCGTTGAACCTCCGTGAAAATCAGTTTTTAGTTCTGTTTCTCTTTTTTACTTTTCATGTTTTAAAATTGATTTAAACGGGTGGTTCTGGTCAGCAGTTCCTGACGGAAAATTCTTAATTCTTCTTTCTCTTAGTGTTTAATTCTTTTAAGTCGTTTGCCAAGAATAAATTCCATGGATTTTCTTCAAAGCCAGCAGAGAAAAAGAAAATTTAGTTTTATCTCCGTTCATTTTTATGCCACATTTGTCTCTGTTCAGCGCGTCTTTCTGTTTAGAATATTTTATTTTAAGATATCTGCTCTTGCCCGCATAATTGAATTCATATAATTTTAGCCATAATTGAAAAGTTGCGTAATTCGCTGTCACGAGTATCTACTTAAATTCTCCATAATTTCTGCATTTTACCGCCTTCAAGTGCATTCCGTCATTGTTTTCGTCGAGGAAATTGCATTCCACACTCGACCGGATGCTTATGCCACAGAAATTATCCCTCAGGGGGATGGTTCTAAAAATGTTTTTCCGTTTCTCCTCTGGAAGAAAAATTTTGACATTTGTATTGCGTTTCACTTATATGAGTACGGGACGATGCAATACTAAAGTATAGAAATTAAGACTATTGTCAGTTGGTAGACTGTCCTTAATTGACTGGCTGTTTCTAAAATTCAATAACAAGTTCCTTAAGGAGAGTTATGTGTGAAGTCAGGAGTTTCTTTATTACCCCTCTTTGTTTTAGTTCCAAATGTCACAGATGGATGGCTCTGAACGGTCTCGGACTATAAAATGCTCAAAATAACCTCGCAATTGCGAAACACAAACATTTTCTGTTCTTTTTTTGACATATCAAGAGATATAGAGAATGAAGGATAAAATCTGAGTGAACTTTCATGTAATTTTATAGGTTAGTTCGTCGAGCGGTCTAACAGCTCGAGATAGCGCAGTACAGTCTGTGGGTAACATTTGAATGTAAACAAGAAAGCGTATATTTAAACTAGGGGATCCTTCCCGGGTTCCAGAATACATTCGTCTATGGGTGAAAACATTTTTTTCCCAATTGAAAACTGTAGTAGATTTTTTACTTCTAAAAAATATATATTTTTTTAATTGCCCACTAATAACACCAAAAACATTTTTACACGAAAAATATCAATAATATAAAGTTTTGAAATGAAAGCGATATTGTCATATTTAGCCGCAAACCAGAATTAATAGCCAAAGAAATCATCAAAGATTTTGCTACTACAGCAGTCTTTTTGATTCTGATAATTTCGATAGTTTAAGCGTGTAGTTCAATTATAAATTTGTGTTTTATTTTCATTATTTTATTTATTGACGAAGTTTAAATTTCGTTTTGGAGTATTAACCAGAAACTAATGTCGAACTATTTATATTGTTTTAAACGTAAACGGATTAATCTTTCGTAATCCGGCTGCATGTGATGTAGTTTTTTTTAAATCATGCTTGAAAATTATTTTAAAAACCATACGAAATCAGTAAGTTGAGATACAGTTTTCAAACAAATTGCATCCCCCCCACCCCCATTCGACGATGTAAAAATTTAAATTGTGTTTAGAAGCGAAGCTTTAGCTGCTGGGACAAAAATTGTCGGATAACTACTGTGAGTGGTCTCTGAGACCGCTTGATCGAAAGATGAAGAAAAGTCTCGATTAGGACTATTATAATTAAAATTAATCTGTTCAGAAATATCTAGCGATAGTACTAGGGCTCCAAACAAAACAAAATTTAACCAGTATCTATAATTAAACTGAAAATTACAAGTTAAAGTGTGGAAATTGAAAAAAGAAGCGGTCTGGCTAACAGCATGAAAAAAATATAATAATAATAGTTATCATTCATATAAAAACTTTTAGTCGTAGTTAGTGGGCAATCTAAAATAATGCATTGAATATAAAAAAAATCTATTAATTTTCAATAAAATCAATTCGTTGTTTTGTACACCGGACAATATGTTCTAGATTGGATCCACTGGCAGTCATAATAAGTATTACAGGAATAAATGCCAATGCCTTTCTTTTAATTTATCCTGCAAGATTTTTTTTAGTAAAAATTCAAAGAAATTTAGAAAATAACATTACATCAAATTTATCTGAAAATGCTATAAACAGATATTGGCCCTTTTTCTACCAAAGTACAGTTTTTATTTTCTATTGGATAATTTCAGCATACAAATATTTTTTATACAAATGTTATTGTAAAGTGAGTAAAGTTTTTACTACTAAAACTTCGCAGTCTAAACGCTTTGCTATTTATATTACGAAATGGAATTCAAAACAGCTGCTATGTAAACTCTGAAAAGTTTATCTTTAGTATTTCATTTTCTTAGAACGTCTATCATTTTTAAAATGACTTTTATTTGAAGAGATTTTTCTCTTTGTTTATTTTCTTAAAATTTCGATTCATCGTTCAGAGTTATTCGCTTTTTCAATTCTTATTGTTTGTTTTTTCTTTTCTCATTTTTTTAGAATGTAAAGCCTCTCCAAAATAAGTTAATAGATTTTTTTTTGTTTCTTAATCTGAAAAAGAAACTAGAAATATAATAGAAATTGGTAATATAATTGTTTACGAATAGTAAGATTTCAATTTTACCAAACATGGAATAAGATTACATTTGTATCAGAAACATATTATTTTTATGAAACATAAAAATCAAAAATTCCTCTTCAACTCGTGTTTTTATTTTACATAAACATATATCTATTCGTAATCGTGAAATAACATGGTTTTAAAACTACTATTGCAGACACACACGGGAAGATTAATACTTGCAAAATTTGCACATTTAAAGTGGTCTGATCTGATACGCTGATAAAATTATACTTTTTTATTTGTAAATATTTTTAAAGCATGTTTCTCCCTTGTTGCCTTAACTCTTTCCGGCACAGACAAATTCTGTTCGTAAAATGAGAAATTACTGACTGACACCGGAATTTACAAACGACTTTTTTAGAAAATAAGAACTCCTTATTTTAAGCTTCCATTGTATAAACAAAATTTTATTAAAATATTCTTGCAATAATCAAATGCAAGAGATATCGGATTGTCTTTAAAGAAGCAAAATTACAATTTTTGCTGGCAATATTTCTTGTTTCGTAAAGAGAAAAAAAAAACTTTCAAGTTATTGAGGGAAATTACTTTTAATACATACCAATACTGCTCAGCAATTTTGCTGTATAACCAAATAAACATTCAACGGAAATACTTAGTGCAAGAATAAATATATAAATAAACAAAAATAATTCGTCAGATCTTATAAAAAAGAGTACATATTTAGGTATAAAAATAGTTGCTTCAACAACTCGAACACGCTCGAGTAGAATCAAACCGGGATTTTATCAGTGTATGTAGAGGGTAAAGTCGAAGTTACATTTCTCACCAGCTTGACAACAATACAAACATAGCAAAATAAACTCTCATAATGCTAAATGTGTTTTTATCTAAAAACAGCTCTGTTTGTTTTTATGTTGAATTAGGGGAATTTTTTTCAATATATATTTTTTATATGAAGAGTAATTTTATCAATTTATTTTTTGATTTATAAATTTGAAATATTTTTCTCATTTATTTTTAAATAAGCATGAATTTTTTAAATGTTTTTTAATAATGTATTTACACTAACTTTATTTATTTAGTTATTTATTTTAAGAAAGTATTTCCCCGAAGGCGTGCCACTATTTTTTGGAACGAATTGATTATTTTAGTGACAAAAGCAAAACTTTCTATAACTTTTCTTTTGTATTGGAAATTAACTTACTTGTGATAACTTTTGAATAACTTTTTTACACTTTCCAACATAGTAGAGTGTTTGACTTCGGTTTATCTGTCTGCTATCTGTCCGTGCTCTAACTCTGGTAGATATTGACTACTACTCAATAACATGTATCCACGGTATCTAGATATCGTGCATGTATCTATTAAATTGAATTGTCGATATGACATTGAAGTTCATTATGGCATGTTCGGTTGAAAATGGGATGTGTAGCACTTATAATTTGTGTAGAGGAATACTCGAAAGTATTATTCAGCACACAGACTTTCAGTATTCGGCCAAAGTGCCAAATGCCGAGTGGTGGCCAAATATTCGTCACATGCATTGTTACAAAATTCATATATTATAAACATGACATAAAACCGTTTTATTTGCAGTTTAAAATTTAAACCATGGTTTTATGAAAAAAAATATATGCAGTTTCAGACATATATCAAGATACATTTGCAAACGTCGAGCGACATTAGCTTGCTATAGTAAAAATTAGGCATACAAAAATTATAATTATTTTTCAGTTATTCAAATATATATAAGTAATTTTATTTTGTTTATTGTTGAAATTGTATTCTGAAATATTTTAAACTCTCCGATAATAAAATAATAAAAAATTTCTTTATATGGATAAACTTACAGTTAAAGATATAACTTTTTAGACAACTGTTATGGGTTGCTAAAATCTTCTTCACTATACTTTCATTCATGCTGTTTAAAGTTAATAAAACCTGTAACCTCAGTTTACTGGCATGTTTGACGTAATGTATTTCGTTACTATTCATTGTCGTCAGTGACGAACACAAAGATGATTTAGTATAGTGACAAATCCTAAAATTCATTTTTACTATGAATTATGAATGGAAAATTGTTTGTAGGGGTCATCCATTAATTATATCACACTATAAGTCCTGCATGGATCAGGTACAACCAGACCCGAACTCGACATAAAAAAATATAATAATAATAAATAATTAAATCGTCAACCCGAAATATTCTAACCCGGATCAGAAGTGAAAGAAATTTAATCCATATTTTAATACAATTATGGAAAAGTATGTCTCTAATATCAATGTTTTTAATAAAAATGAACATATACACTCGTTAATATTCAAATACATAGCTTCTTTCAATTGAATAATATTCAGGTCTTTCTTTGGAAAAATCAGGTTAACTCGGACCCGACAGGAAGAACCAGAACTCAACTCGAAACATTTAAAATCAACCCGAAACATTTAAAATCAACCCGACCCCTAAAATCAGGTTACCTAACCTAAGGTTCGACTCGATGCTGGACTCTACGTCACACTTCAAGAGGAAGTTGGGGAAGGGATCCAGAAAGTAGGACACAGTTTGACCAGGGAGTGGGTTACCATGTTGTGACGTCCCATCGAAAATATGAAAATATTATAAGTATGCATTATTTGCATGTAGCATAATAGAGTTAATTAAAATTGTATGTATTTTTATTCATGTAGTATATGGTATATTTTTCTTTTTTCTTTGAATTGCAAAAGCTTGAAGTTAAAGCACACAAGATCTTAACGGCTTTATAGCATTTATTTGAATAGATAATACTGTGTAACTTTTTTGCATAAATTTCTCTCTAAATCAACAATTGTAAAAAACAAGTGACATCACAACAGGTGGGAGAGTATCATTGGAATGTGGCATAGGGGGAGAGAGGGTAAAAAAAAAGCAAGAAATGTGTTTGACGTAATTAATGGATGACCAGTAATCTATATTTTCAGAGAATACACAGTGTGTTTTTGGGACCCTTTGAAACGGAGGAAAGGGGCCTGGACACGTGCTTCCACGTGCGCTTGCTATAATCCGGCCCTGATGTAAATTAGGTCCATTAAGAAACATTAATATTTGTAAAAGTTGTTATTTTTATCCGCATTGTCTCAGCATAAACACGGCTCTTTTTTCCATGAGCTCAGCATTTCATAATTTGATGTAAAACTATTCCGATGTCGCAAACAAACGCAGGAATCATGCTTGAAAACCCATTCCAAAGCTATTGACGTGTGCAGGAAGAAGAGGCTTGTCAAGAGCTTCCGGAATGATAAATGAAGGACAACACTGCTTTCAAAATGATACTGATACTGTCGATACAGTAATCGTCATCCCACTACCGAAGCACCTCGAAGATAAATGTCGAGAGAACATCTTTTTTTTTCCTTCTGTCTTCTTTACTAAATGTGATTATTTCTAAGCTCATGCATATGCTATGATTTTCGACGCAATCCAGAATTCGATACGCTGCCGCATTTCGCTGTCATACAATTCACTGTATGCGTCTTTTGCATCTAGAAATTTGCGTTACGGTTTAATGTGTTCCTTTTCGATGTGAATTACGATTTAATGTGTTCGGTATTAATGTGAAATTGATTGATTTATGGTTTGATGTATTCTGTTTGATGTGGGATCGACTGTTCGTGGCTTCAATTCGCTTGGAGTTTTGAGGCCTTCGCGTGGTTCTTCTCACGCACCACTTCTATTTGGTTACATCTACGTGTGGTGTACCAAATTTTGTTGCGGTTTACTGTTTAGATCACAGTTACAATTACCTACGTAATTGTATTTATGTGTATTGTATTTTAGTATTTCATTCATAGTTGCGTCCACATGTTGTCCACTAAAGCATTTCGTTTTATGGTTATTGCCGCATGTCTGTCTATTTTAGTATTTCGTGTTATAGCTTTTTTCGTTATAGTATAACTTATTTGTAGTATTAACTTAGTTTATAGTATTAACTTAGTTTATAGTATTAACTTATTTTATAGTATTTTAGTATTTCGTGTCACAGCATAGCTGTTTTTGTTTCTATACTTTAGCATAGCCGTGTGTTCGTTTGTGTATCATAACATTTCGTGTTAGTTATTTTTGTTAGTTGTATTTATGCGATTGTTAGCGAAGTTACTATTCAGAGATTTTAAATTTCTAGTTCTAACGAATTTTATTGTCATTTAACTTTGAAATTCTAGTTGGAATTTACTTCAGAACTGCATTTATTGGTGGCGTATATCAGCACTTCATTGTGTTTGTGATTGCATTTATGTGAATGCATTTTATCATTTCGTGAAGTTGCTATTAAGGAATTTTAAGTTCTGTGCTCCGTTAAATTTTGCTGTGATTTGAATTTTTCAACTCTCGTTAGATTATACTTCATACGTGTATTTATCTGTGCCACATTTCAGTGTTATCTATTATTTAAAAATTTCATTAGGTGCTGTACTTCATTCTGTGTTTGAAACACGGTATCTACATTTATAAATCATATTGCGAGATTGATTATTTTAGTGCTGGATAAGTCGAAACTATTTGAAATCGACGACATAATTTTACTATTGAATAAGTTGGGGTATATTTTAAATTGGACAAATTAATTTTATCACTAGATAAACAAAACGGTGTTTGATACAGACGAACTAATTGTACGGGATAAACAAACTGTTTTGGATACAGACCAAGCTGATTGTACTGGATAAATCGGAACGATTTTCGAAATCGACAAACTTCTTGTACAACTGGATAAATCGGAACGATTTCCGAAATTGACGAACTTCTTGAATAACTGGATAAATCGGAACGATTTCCGAAATCGACGAACTTCTTGTACAACTGGATAAATCGAGACTATTTCCGAAATCGACGAACTACATGTACAACTGGATAAATCGGATTGATTTTTGAAATCGACTATATATTTGTACAACTGGATTAATTGGGACGATTTTTGAAATTGTAGGTCTACGTGTGTAATTGGATAAACCGGAACGATTTTTGAAATCTATAATCTACTTGTACGAAAAATCGAACTATTTTCGAAATCTGTGAACTTCTTGTTCAACTGGATAAATCGGAGCGATTTTTGAAATCGACGAACTACTTGTACAATTGGATAAATTTGAACGGTTTTCGAAATTGACGAACTTTTTGTACAACTTGATAAATCGGAAGTATTTTCGAAATCTACTATCTACTTGTATAAGTGGATAAATCGGAACAATTTTTGAAATCGACTATCTACTTGTACAAAAGGATAAATCAGAACATTTTTTGAAATCTACTATCTACTTGTAATAACTGGTTAAATCGGAACTATTTTTTTAATCGGCGGTCTACTTCTACAACTGGATAAATCAGAAAGATTTTTTAAATCGACGATCTGCTTGTATAACAAATACATCTGAACGATTTTTTTTAAATCGACGAATTACTTGTACATCTAGATAAATCGGAACGATTTTTAAAGTCGACGGACTGCACTACTTGTACAACTGGATAAATCGGAACTATTTTTTTTAATCGACGAACTGTTTATTACTGGGCTCATTTTATAGAGAACAAAACCTAAATACGTAGGTAAGAAAAGTATTTGTTTTTAATCTTTTAATTATCAAAGGGATCATCCATTAATTACGTCACACTTGAAGAGGGAAGAAGTTGTCCATAAAGTGTGACATAGTGAGGGTATAGGTTAACACGTTGTGACACCATATCTCCCTAATGCTATCCCAAAGGAAGGCGGAATGTGGGGAATGTCAGTGATAAATAATATCAAAGACTGGTATGAAAGCATAGCAATATATAATGGGAATGTGAGAATTTTTTAAAGGTGATTTTAATTTGTTACACATTTTTAAAATATTAGAAAGTAAAATATTAATCGTAATGTTGCTTTCATCAAAATTAACTCTAAAGTATCAGTTGCAAAAAATTTATCGTCACAATAAGGGATGGAAAATGACTTGACAGACATAAGGGGGACGGAGGGCTAAAAATACAAAGAAATTTGCGTGATGTAATTACTGGATGACCCGAAACATATCGAAACTTATTAAGTATGGTCATATATTATAATTTCGTTTTCGTTCTTTTCTTTTTAAGAGTAACGTTGTTCAAAAGCTCAATTTTACCAACAGCGGTCGTTTTACTACTCTTTCCCGTTTAATTACTGAAACCATTTAAATAAATTGATTTTTTAATTGTTTAGGATGATTTTTTTTCTTATATTAATAATTTTAAAAAAAGTATTACATTATTTATATATAATAGGATACATTCCATCCTCATACATGCTACTTATTCAGTTTTCTTACATATCTAATTTCCTGTTTCAAACTAACTCCGATGTAGCCAAATAAAGTTACAAATGTTTTCAGAATTTAATTTCAAACGGGTAAAAATGATAGTATAGTTCAATACATTGAAGATGTAAAATTTCTTTCCAATACAAACAACACAACTCATAGTGAAACGAAAGTCTGGATTTTCAAGTCCTATCTATTATTACTGCTAATTTGAGAGTTACATTTTTTTATTGCAACATTAGAATTACACTGAATTAAAATGTTTTAAAGCATTAGGCATTTTTTTATGTTTTAATGCTTATAAAAGAACTAGATATTTAGTTACACATGATACTTATAAAGAGAGGCCTTTGCTATATATTCCAAGACTTTTTAAATCCTACTAGTATTAAGATTTTTTACATTTAATTCTAAGTCGCTCCTGAATAACTATAAAAAAAATATTATCTAGGTTATAGTTTCAATAACTTTTAATTGTCTTTTTTGTTTTGTTTTATTTATTTTACATTTTTATACTTCTCTTTAAAAACTACGATTTCTCCAGTTATTCAAAGCGTTTAAAATAAATGAGCATCAATATATATATACTCCTCAAAACTCTCATTTTTCGCACCCCATAGTTTTTTTTAGTACTAGAGAAATGACCAAAAATGTGCGAAAAATACTCTGGTTAATACGGTATGTAAGATGTCCGGATGGATAGACAGGCGCACTGACAATAATAAAATATATGAACTAGATTGTTTTTTTAATGTACAATACCTTTCATGTTTCGGAAATGAATAGGGTAAAGCTGAAAATAAGAAAATTTGGCTAGTAGCCACTGCCCAGTAGATATATATATATTTTTTTAGTCGCCAGTTCCTGGCCGATAAGATACTTTTTATTTTAGTAGTCATCTATTAGTCGGTGAAAATACGTAAGGTCAAACACACATACGTGCATTTGAAAATTGAAAAAGCAAGATACAGAAGTTACTTAATGTTTTTTTTATTCAAATCTAAAAATATAGCAAAATTATTTGGCCTGTCCAACAAAATTTTTAATCTGTTATTGACGCCAGTAGTTATTTTCAACTTTAGACTAGTGTCAATAAGACTAAAGTGTTCCTTTTCAATGATGGATATAAGTCTCTTCTAAAAATGTATTATAATTTTTTAATTATTTATTATATCTTTTCAATATTATACGAATTGATTATATATAATATAAATTATATAAATTTATATTATTTAAAAAGATTTTTTTGGCGGACAAACTTGTTTATTTTTTACATTTATACTTTTTTTCACATTTTATCTATTTTTTTCACCAAAGCAAACGGAACTACCATATGATTTTTATGTTTGTTTAGAAGAGTTAGACAATATATGACATTAAAATAAATTTAGTATCTCAATTCGTTCATACTTGAAAAACTTCCATTTATAATTTTTTTTAAAACTGTTTATTACGCACAGTAACTGAAGGTACTATTTTGAATTTGATATATTTTTGTGTTAGGGGTAGTAAAGATTTATAAAAAATTAAAATATAATTGGTACCTCATTCGGTCATATTTGAAATAAACCTTTTCATTTACAGGTAAAGTTTTTTATGACATTTTTATGTATTTATTTTAAAGATTTTTATAGATATTCATAAAATTATACTTATCTAATATCAACAAATATAGTGCATTTCTGTAGTGTCAATAAATAAATAATTTTACTGCAGTATCAATTTATATTAAATCTCATTTAATCCCATTATATACAATTAGCTTTTTTTTTTAAATATAATAATTTTAAATGAGTGTTGTTAGTTAATAATTGTTCTATGATATACAGAGTGGCAATAATTAAAGCATGGGTGTTTAGAGTTCAACTATAAAAAATGTACTCGTTCAAACGCAACACCATTTCGTATAGATTTTATTTACATCATGGAGAATCGACATAAAAAATAGTTCACATTTTCAAAATGTGTGAATTCGCTGCAGGCTGATTTCTGAAGCTCTCTGAATTGTAAAAACAAGTGAATTGCTGCCAATGACATAAAATGTTCTTCCTTTTTAAATAGTTTTATGTCTATTGAATCGGCCTGAAGCGCCACTTATGCCCCTGGTGCGAAAGTATAAACAATTGTTTTACTTTATAAATCTATTCCCCGTGGTCTAAATAGTATCTGTTATGAAATGGTGTTTTGTGTTTGCTCCAGTAGGTTCTTTACTTTATAATTATGGACACCTTATACTTGTAAATTAACATGAAAATCGCAGGGACCATTTTTATAATCTTAACAACCCTAATCCTTTCCCGCATCTCTTTGTGGATTATATTATTTAATTTTAGAATCTTAAATATTACTAATCTTAATTACTCTTAATTTGGTAACAAGTTAAGAAATATCGATTAAATATATATGTCGATCTTCAATGTGTAAAATGATATAATGCTCCTGTAGGATACTGATAGCGTCAGCATCAGTGTCATGCAGGATCATCGTGCCATTTTACCGTAATAAATGATGAATAATTCAAACGCATAAGTAACAGCATTTCGAAAGTATAAATGCTTTTTTACATACAAAGAGGACCATTCTTTGATCTCAAGGTTCGAAGCCATCTAGCTGCTTGATTTCTAACGCAAAAAGGTGAAGGCTAAAAAACAGTCGACCAATAAAAAGAAAAATAATAATTGCTCAATATTGTAATCACCAAATTTTCCACCTCCTTTTTTTTTCAAAAAAAAAAAATCAAAATATATTATATTAATTAAAAAAATTAATTCTAACCTCTATTTTTTTAAAAACAAAAATCTATTTCTAGAAGCTTCAAATATGCGAATCAGCGAATCCAAAATTGCAACTCATTCCGCTAACTAGATTTTGAGTTACGCTTAAAATACCAGCATTTCAATCTGTTTTGCAAGGATTACAAATGCATTTAACATTAGGAGTTCCAAACTTACTTCAAACCTGCCTAATCCTTATACTACTGGATCAAATGATCTCCCGTTTGGTATCTGAAAATAAAATTTACCTAAAAATCCAATTATGATGTAAAACTTAGGTGTTTGGATTCAAAATTTCAGAGTTCGGTACAATTTCCGCATGAAGACGACCCCTAAGTTTATTTTTTAAAACATGAATTGAAAGAAGACATAATTTCTGATTGAATGGCTACATCAGTTTTGTGTGTGTGACAAATTGAAGATTAAAATGTATGGTATTTGTTGTTGTTTGCCCGAGTGTACATTATACATTCCTTACATAAAATGTTTTCCCCCTAAGAAAATATTAATATTTCTGACGGAGAAACCTTTTTTATGCAGTGAATAATCTCCACGTGCAGCGAACGATTGAAATAAGAACATGTTAAAAACCAGACCCCAATTACCAATAAGTACTTCAAGTGCCGCAGCTGAAAAACATAGTGAACAAAACCAGAAACTGTCGAAACCAATTAAGCGAAAAACTCTGCAGACCTCCCTACTTCAAAACTACAGCTGTTATCCCGCGCGTGTGCACAGAACTCAAAGACATTCCCTTCAGTTTCCAAAATGTTCCCGAGCAGTTAAGACGCTCTTGTACATATATGATGTAAATATATTTAATATAATGTAAAATTGGAGCACTTATACGCAGCCCCCAAACGCGACTTAAAACATGTACATCTAGCCAAGAATTATATTATATTCAAAGGAAAATGAATCTTCTGTTTATTTTACACAATTGTTATTTTCTACTATTTATTATTCTTCCAATATAAGTGAATCAATGGATCAGATAAATATCGCTACAACACTTTGGATTACTACTGTGGGTATATTCAGCGCAAAAAGGAAAATCTCAGGTAAGCTGAACAAACTTCTTTAACATATCAAAAGATGAAAATGTATATTAAATTTGAAGACTGATTTAACTATTTATAAAAGTAAGAAAATTTATTACGCTACCGACGGTTCCCTAACAAAGATTATGAAAGACTGATTCTGAAAAAAGAATATTATCCCAGTATCAAAAACGATAATTTAACAAATTTCTAAAAATATAATAATAAATAAAAGAACACTAAAAAAGTAATAATGAATGCGATAAAAGAAAATACTCAATTTATTGAAAAACTCAATTCTACAAATTATAGTACATGGAAGTTCAAGATGCAGATGTTCCTGATTAAAGAGGAACTCGACGATATTATAGTACAAGATCCACCAGCTCCACCCGATCCCGCATGGCACAAAAAAGATCGCAAGACTAGAGCTTTAATTAACCTAAGCATCGATGATTCTCAAATCGTAAATGTAAAAAACTTAGATACTGCCAAATTAACATGGGAAGCTCTGAAAAATATACATGAGAGAAGCAATTTATCTAGTAAGCTTTACCTGTTACGGAAACTATACAGTACTAAATTAGCTGAGGGTGCAAACATGATCTCACATATCACTAATATCTTGCAAATTATAGATAAACTTAATGCCATTGGAGAAAATATTAGCGATTCACATATTTCCGCGCTATTTCTGTGTTCTCTTCCCCCCAGTTACAATACTTTGATAACTGCGTTGGAGGCGAGACCAGAAAATGAGCTCACCCCTGATTTTATCAAAAACAAATTAACTGATGAATATAATCGTAGACATGAAATGTCAGAACAATCACATAGCGGATATAACAACAATGAGAGAGCATTTAAAACAAATAGGAGATATACACACGCTGAAAATAGAAGACAACAAAAATATTGTAACAACTGCAAAATGAAAAATCATTCGACTTACGAATGCTGGCACTACAAGAGCAGAAACACGGTACAATCCGGAAATCCTCGTAACAATCAATTCAAAAATAAAAAGAATTTCTCATCTTCATTATGTTATGAAAAAAACGAAACTCGTAGAGAAAATAAAATTCCAAACGAAAGAAAATACGCAAATGATCAGACGCAAAATAAAGCATTAATCACTCAAAAAGTAGGCAAAAATAACTGGATTCTCGATTCAGGATCTACCTCGCACATTTGTAATGATAAAAGCCTATTTAGTAAATTTATTGATTATAATAAAACTTCAGTAACGATCGCGAATGGTAATAAACTGACAGCGTTAGGTTCAGGAGAAGTTTTTATAAAAACATTAACCCCCGAAGGAAAAGAAAAACTAACGAAATTACGCGAAGTGCTTTATGTCCCAGACTTAGAGTCAAACCTAATTTCGGTTAGTAAAGCCGCTAAAAACGGGTGTAAACTAATCTTCGACGATAATAAATGCGATTTGATCTTTGATGAAGAAATATATATTAGGGCGAAAAATGAGAAAAACTTATACATTATTGAGGAAATAGACGATGTGGAAGAACCACAAAATTATGTAAACATAACGTATAACTGTGACAGCAAACAATGCATAGATCTCTGGCATCGCAGACTAGGTCACAGAGATTATGACGCGATTAAATCAATGATAACAAATCAAATTGCGGACGGAATAAAGATAGGAAAATGTAAACATCAAAATAAAACATGCTAACTTGTATCGAAACTAAATTAACTAACATGCCGTATCCTAAATCAGCAACAAATCGAGCTACTAATATTGCGGATTTGATCCACAGTGACGTGTGTGGACCTCTAGATACACCGACTTTAGGCGGAAAAATTTATTTTATGACTCTTATTGATGACTATTCCCGATATACTACGATATATTTATTATCTAAAAAGAGCGAAGTTGCTGAAAAGATAAAAGAGTACGTAACGATGATATACAATCAGTTCGGTAAAAAACCTAAGGAAATTAGATCGGATAACGGTCGTGAGTATGTAAATCAAGAGATGGATGAATACCTAAAACAGAACGGAATTTTACACCAATTGACTGTCCCGCATAATCCGAGCCAGAATGGAGTTGCGGAGAGAAAAAATAAAAGTTTATTAGATATGACTAGAAGTATGCTATCACAAGCAAAATTAAGCAAACATTTTTGGGGTGAAGCCATAAACACTGCAACATATTTACAAAACCGACTCCCAACTAAAGCAAACAACAACAGAACACCTTACGAATTATGGAAAGGAATTAAACCGAATTTAAAACACTTAAGAACATTCGGTTGTAAAGCGCTATTTTACGTCGATAAAGTAAATAGAGGAAAACTCGATAACAGGGCTCAAACCGGAACGTTTGTAGGTTATGATACACGATCGACTGGTTATAGAATTCACACACAAGGAAAACAAATTATAATAGCGAGAACGGTGAAATTTCTTGAGAATGAAAATGTACACTCAGATAACATTGAGGAGATACAAATCACCACAAAAACATCCGATGACAATACACAATTACCGGATAGACATGAAAATCACTTAGAAATAAAACTTGACAGCGAAGAGACACCATCCGTGCCCAAACAGCAACCAATTGAACCAAGAAGGTCTAATAGGACAAATAGAGGCGTTCCTCCTGACAGATATGTTTGTCTCATAAATAGTTCATCTGAAAACATTCCCGAAAATTGGGAAGATATCGAAAAAATGAAAAATCCTAATGATAAACAAAATTGGATAAAAGCAACACAAAATGAAATCCAATGCCTAAGAAAAAATAACACTTGGACTTTAACAGATCCACCACCCGGAACAAAAATTATCGGCTCAAAATGGACTTTTAAACTAAAAAAGGACAATTTAGGAAATATTCAAAGCTATAAAGCGCGTCTAGTAGCACAAGGATATAGTCAAAGATTCGGGATTGACTATGATCAAACCTTCGCACCTGTAGTTTCGCACGCTACAATACGTGCATTTCTCATCTCTGCATTGCACAAAAGTTTGAACGTTAAACATGTTGACGTTACCACAGCATTCTTGCATGGTGAATTAACTGAAACTGTTTATATGAGTCAACCAGACGGGTATATTAAACCCGGCGATGAAAGAAAAGTTTGTAAACTTCAAAAAGCCATCTACGGTCTTAAGCAAGCCGCAAAGGCCTGGTACACCAAAATATCGGAAACACTCACAAACAATAATTTCATACAGAGCAAAAATGATCCATGTCTGTACTTTAAATCAAATCAAGAAAATCCGATATACATCATCATTTATGTAGATGATATCCTGATAGCAGGAAAGGACAGTGACATCGAAGAAACATTAAACCAACTTAAGAAAGAATATGAACTAAAAAACTTAGGAGAAGTGAATAATTACCTAGGAATAAACATTAATAAAATCAATGATACATATTACCTAAATCAAAACAATAAAATACAGGAACTAGTGAAAAAACTGAATTTAAACGACATGAAACCTCATTACACACCAATGATTGCTGGATTCAACAGACTTGAAGACGATGATAAACTTTTACCTAATAACACGAAATATCGACAAGCCACAGACACATTACTTTACATATCAACAATCACGCGTCCTGACATATCCGCAGCAGTCAACATATTATGTCGTAGAAATGAAACACCACGCCAAAAGGACTGGACAGCAGTGAAAAGAATCATTTCATACCTTAAAACTACAGAAAATTTGAATTTAACTCTTAGCGCAAACAGCAAGCCCATCCTAACAGCATACGCCGATGCAGACTGGGCAGGTGACTTGAAAACACGTAAATCAACATCAGGAAATCTATTCATGCTAGGAAAATCGCCGATTTACTGGATTACAAAAAGGCAAAATTGCATTGCACTTTCGTCAGCCGAAGCTGAATACGTTTCAGCTAGCAACGCAGCACAAGAATTAACTTGGATAAGAAACTTGCTTAACGATCTCAACATTCCACAAAAATTACCCATCACGATTTTTGAGGATAATATGTCCTGTATAAAAATGACTGAAAACGATAAAGATACTAAGCGATCCAAACACATCGACATACGTTTCCACAACATCAAACTGATGAAAGAAGAAGGAAAAATTGATTTACAATACTGCCCCACTGAAGAAATGACAGCCGACACTCTCACGAAACCCACTCCCAAACCTGTGTACGAGAAACACCGTAAGAAACTGAATCTTCAACCATTCCCCACACAGGAGATTACGGGGGAGTGACGGAGAAACCTTTTTTATGCAGTGAATAATCTCCACGTGCAGCGAACGATTGAAATAAGAACATGTTAAAAACCAGACCCCAATTACCAATAAGTACTTCAAGTGCCGCAGCTGAAAAACATAGTGAACAAAACCAGAAACTGTCGAAACCAATTAAGCGAAAAACTCTGCAGACCTCCCTACTTCAAAACTACAGCTGTTATCCCGCGCGTGTGCACAGAACTCAAAGACATTCCCTTCAGTTTCCAAAATGTTCCCGAGCAGTTAAGACGCTCTTGTACATATATGATGTAAATATATTTAATATAATGTAAAATTGGAGCACTTATACGCAGCCTCCAAACGCGACTTAAAACATGTACATCTAGCCAAGAATTATATTATATTCAAAGGAAAATGAATCTTCTGTTTATTTTACACAATTGTTATTTTCTACTATTTATTATTCTTCCAATATAAGTGAATCAATGGATCAGATAAATATCGCTACAACACTTTGGATTACTACTGTGGGTATATTCAGCGCAAAAAGGAAAATCTCAGGTAAGCTGAACAAACTTCTTTAACATATCAAAAGATGAAAATGTATATTAAATTTGAAGACTGATTTAACTATTTATAAAAGTAAGAAAATTTATTACGCTACCGACGGTTCCCTAACAATTTCTATTGCAATAAATTAGTTTTCTGGAACTTATTAAAAAAAAATTATGTGAAGGCATAAAAATTAAATCTTGTATATTATGAAGTTGTTTTAAACTTTTTTATATCCCCATTAACATCCTATGAAACACGTACAATCTAATGTTTATTCACATTGAGAGCGGCTAACACCAATAAGCGTCTTTTGGATATGCATAACCTCACTCACGGGCGGCACTTTTGCATTTTATATCTTACATTAGATACATACACTATATTAGATATATGCAAAAATGTACACAATATTCGTATTTATGCAATTAATGTACTATGAATATAAATACCTTTTGATTAGAAATAATACTATTGCTATACTCATTCACTTCTAATATAAACATAATCTTTTTGTTAAAAAACGCATGAGTAACGCCCCATAGGCGGGGCTTCCTGTTTAAAAATATTGTCCTGTTTAACTATTAAAAAAATGATCGTCTTTATAGTCGTCTTCAATGTATTAATTTAAATCGGTCTTTTCTGTTATTTTTTTTAACAGTACGTTAAAGTTAACTTTTATCAAGACTGTATTCAGATACAAACTTATTACTTTCTGACCCGCCCATTCAAAAACTCATTTTTATTTGCAAATACACGAAATGTATAAGTAATTCTTCATAAAATGCAGGGAAATCGAACAGCATTTCTCTTTTTTCCTAAAAAGGCAAAGGCTTTTTCAAAAAATGTTTTCAAAGTTTGAGTTTTAAGCAGATTTTTTGGGCCGTCGGAGAAATGTCTTGTCATTAGGATGCAAACGACTCTAACTCAAGATGCAGAGTATTTAAATGAAAGTGAAAACTGTAAAATTCCGAAGCACTAGATTAGTAATTTCTGTAAATTATGTTTTTATTTATAAAAAAAAAATAACTTTGTGTATGTGTCAGAAAGGTTCCGTTGTTCAGCGGAGAAAAAGGAACATTTAAGTTCGCCCATAATTATCGTGATTTGTTTGTGTTTGTTATTTAAAAAATTTACTAAATTTCAAATTTTAATAGAAACGCTAGAAGTGCAAAAAGACCGAGAAAAAGAAACGTAAATTCTGTATTACTATGACATTTAGTCAACTTAATCTGTCTTGTAATAAAAAAAACAAAAACAAATTAAAGATGATGAAAGATTGAAAATTTTAATTAAAAAATATTTTAGTATTAGATTTTGTAAGAAAATGTAACTAAATTTTCGTAATTAAAAATATGATTTTCTAGTTACGTTATAAATATAAGATTAAATGAAATATAAATTGACTATACCGTAAAAAAAAAAAAAAAAAAAAAAAAAAAAAAAAAAAAAAAAAAAAAACTTCATTAAAAACTGACGTTAAAAAGGTTTTCAATGACACTTCTTTGCTATTGTTCTAAATTATACACTGTTGCAGAAAAAAAGTATTTTATATTCACTGATTTTATTGTCTGGTTTAATACAAATTTTGTAACATATTATTCTATTCCATGCGTTTGAAAACTTTTTAAAGCATTTCAGTTTTAAAGAATAATGTCATTTGAATGTGACGCATGGATGAAGCAAGTTTTATAGCAATTAAAAAGCCATGAACATTGTGATATTGAATTTCAGTTACTTTTGTATGTGTTATGAAATTCAGTGTCAAGAATATTTGCATACAATATTACAAGTGCGAGTGATTGCTTAGTTTAGTTGCACAAATAGTAGATGAATAAATAAAAATCATATTACGAAAGCAAAACGGATATCCGTAAAATTTCTTTTGAATTGTTTGAATCATATCTTTTTTGTATTGGTCATTTCGTCTGACACTTTCTTTGAGTGAACTAATGTGTTTTTTATATATTGATAGCTCGTTGCTAGGTATCACGATTTCTCATAGTACACAACTATTCTTAAGTTATCACTTGCGTCATCCTATTGTTATTTATCTGCGAAAAGCTTTTAGAAGACTAAAATCTAAGAAAAAGTCATGAAGAAACTTTGATTTACAAAGATTACTTAGATTTTAGTGTACGGGTTTTTGAGACATTTTCGATTGACTATCTTTTCTAAGGAGTCAAAAATGTGATTTATAGTTTATAGAGTTCACAAATTTTTCATTTAACTCACTCGAAAAAATAAAAAATTATGCCACAATTACAAAATCACTTTCATTGTTTGTCTTGCTTATTCATTTCTTCGATCCCAGGGATTTAGACAAATGAGACACTTTAAAATCAGACTGTTTGTCCGGTCAAAAATCTGTTGGCAGATTACCTCTTACATCCAACGTGAATAAATCAAGGTCACAAAGGTAATCTTAATTCCTTATTTTTTATATGTACCAGTTGCGCCATAAATTCGTTAAAACTTTAAAAAATCATTAAAAAGGGACAAATGATGCTAAAAAAATGCAGTTTGCCCAAATGAGATTAGGGAAAAATCGGATTTTTTTTTAATAACACAAAATATTCTTGTTCAAAAAATTACCGATAGATCATGCTGACATCCATAATATGAAGAGGATTTATGGAAATCAGGCTGTCAATAAAGCAGCTCGATGCACATAGATTCTTAATTCGATGCCACCAGTATGCTATCGTTACCAGATGAAGCATTGTTGGTTAAGCTCTTTTACAATAAACGGGGAATCGGCAATCGACGCATTGCGAAAATTCCGCACGGCAAAAGGACTCAAGATGAGAAAAAGGCCCGTTTCAAGTGTTGGGATACCAAAGCTCTTCAGCTACTTCGAAGATTACTATAAGCTTAATTTACATGTATGTGCTTCATATTATGCATAACAGCGCCATCTATAGGTAACTTTTTGAACCAAAATTTTTCTTGTTATTCAAAAAAAAAATCCAATCCCGCTAAATCCCTCTAATTTGTGCAAACTGCAATTTTTTTAGCATCATTTATTCCCCTTTAATGAATTTTTAAAGATTTAACCAATTTATGGCGCGCCCGGTATATTTGAAATCGTATAGGATCATAACTTTTGCACGTATCATGTCAGATGATCCCTCAAGACGGATGAATCAGATTCACCAACAGTCACATTACAGATTTTACTTATTCTGTGTCTCCTCTCTACTTTAGCATTTTATCCCTGAAGAACTCCCTTGTCTGTAGCCAAAATCTGGAATTTTTTTAGATATTTTATTTTAGATTTCGTATAGAAAATATTCAACGATATCTTAATTTTAATCTTTAAATCTACTTTTTAAATACTTTTTCTTGTACGCTTTGTCAAGAAAAGAAAATTCTTTGGCACTTAATACAGAAAGATAAAATGTAAAAAAAAGTGCACGTGATAGCCATATTTTCTCCATCCTGTTCAAATAAGCCTAGAAAAGATCTTCTGAATTGGTATCTTGCCAAATGCCAGAGCTGCCAGTTTAGTGGAGTGCATCCCACCGTAAAAATACCGGAGAAAATTATTAGAAAGGCAAAAACTGTGGCAACATTATTTTATAAATGCAATATAAAAGGCTGCAATAAATTAGTTTTTTTTTCTTTTTTTTTCAAGGTAATCAACATATGCTCAAATAATTTTTCATGGGGAGCAGCTTTATTTCTTTTCTCCCCAATGCAAAATGTTTATGCATTGGAATCCAGTTAAAGGAGCTTTGATTTATGCGGAATCACAGTTTAAGGTTACTTATTAAGGGATATATATTTTATTTATGTAATTTTCTATTTGAATATAGTGTCTGTTTTAGGCAGTCCTTTTTATTGCAATATAACATCTGTATCCCTTTCGTGGGCATTATTATCTGTCTCTTATAAAACGCTACATGAATTTATTTTAATAACAATAGGGATTTGTTTTAAAATTGAGGGGGTCGGGGTAAGAAAGTGCCAAGCCACATTTTTGATGAAATAAATCTGACACTGTAATCTGTTGCTTAGCAATGTAAATTATAATATCATACATATTATTTGTTTCTAATGTCACTTGGTGGCAGCCTATGTCCCTGGTTTCGTTTTTGCCCAAAACGAAGATAGCTAATTTACAAAGAACGTAATTGTAATATCATTAAATTAATGCCATGTTGTTATTCAGAATATCTCAAATGTTACTAAGACATTGGCAAAAAAACTTTGTTATGTATCTTGATTTGAGTATTTGATCTAATTTTCAAATTGAAATATCTCAGAAGTTCAAAAATGTGGCTTAGCACTCTCTTGCCCCGACCCCCTCAATTAAAGCTAAGAAATATTATTACACCATAATATTTTTATAAGCCCAAAACTGCTTTAGTGGATATATGCCCTTGTATTCCCCTCTCTAGTTCATAATTGCGAGTATAATGGTATTACGGCTAGCTTCTTTAATGGACGATTTTTTACAGTTATGAGAATTTCGGTTTACTGAAGCTAATCATTCTGCAGGAATTCGGTCTATATTTTATTTTTACTTTCCGAACACATAGTGGAATAAATGTATTGTAATCATAATTGTATGTGTGCGAGTGAACACGATAACTGCAAAACGGTACTTACGATTGAGCTCCCATTTTGCGAATGTCTTATAGACGACTGTTCCAAGGACTGTATATATTTTCGTAAAAATCTGTTGACGAAGTAGGTATTTAATTCATTTATTAAATATAAAAAAATTATGGGGAAAATTAGCAAGAAAATATATCAGAGTACAAATAATATATATTGTGGCAATGTAATCAAGCGTTAGTAGCGCAGAGCTAACGTCTTCAGTTTCAAAACGGGAGGTGCAACGTTCGAATCCAGCCAATTCCATTTCCTAATGACCTCACTTGTAAATCTGTTGATAAACCTGCCAAGCAAGGTTTGTAGAACTTAAGCCATATGGTAGGTCTTTCTGCTTGGTTGAATTTGAAATTTTTCCCCCCTTTACTTAGTGGACACGTACCCGTGTTTGGAAAGTCGAGTGCGGTCACTTCGGATTTTTTTTAAATTATTATTTTGCTAATGGATTGATAATGAAAATATTAATGGACTCAGAATATGTATATCTTCGAGTTTGTTTATTTCAAACTTATGTTGGTGTCGCCAGTTTTCATGATAGCTGTTTTATAAACTCAATTTCTTCTGGCGGTTTCAAATTCACAATATTATTTATCAAACTTCTTGTAGATCCAGAAATATTCGTCCACTTTTCTTGAATAAAAAGTGCATTACATAGATCTACAATTTAATTGGATAATTTTGATCTCGACTTTCGGGACATTTTGGACATTCTCATTCAAAGAACTGAAAGAATAAATAAATGGAAAAACAAAATATCATTCAGAAGATACTGTCAAAATTTAGATTCCATCGAATATTTTTGAAGCATGAAAACCATGATTGTACATTAACGATTCATTAGAAATATAATAATGTATGATTTGAAATTATTTCGCTTTTTTTAAAAAAAAATATCAAAATATCTTTCGATTTGAGATAGAATTAAAAAGAAATTAATCCACATCCTGATACAATATGACTCACTTTTTCTGCGATCCTTCCAGTAATTACCGTGGGAAATTTTTTAAACTTATTTTACGCTTTTCCTTTCGTATTTTTTCATTGTCTTCTCCCAGATATTATGGTTTATCGCACGAGTCATAGAAATGCCCTCTGGAAACTGTTAGTATATCGCTGCTATGCATTAATTATTGGGATATTTTGAAGACAACGTAGATCGAAATTTAAGCAACGTTGTCAAGAATATTTCTATCCAATATCTACCTGGTGAGATACGATTTTTGTTTTCATTTTATTCATATTAGGTATATACTTTTGTATTTGATATTATCAGTGTCTTCAATTTGTTTCAATCCCCCGCTGAACGACACGACGCGAATCTTTCTGACACATTCACTAAGTAGCTTTCATGGGTAAAAGCATGTAATTTACAGACATTACTACTTAAGTTCTTTCGTGTAAATGTATTGAATTACATCTTGAGTTATAATCAGTTTCTGTTCGACATGGTAATCTTTCAGTGACTAAACGTATCCAGTAAATCGACTTAAAAAGCAAAATTTGAAAACAATTTTTCCGAAAGACCATCTTTATAGGAAGAAGAGAAACGATTCGATTTCCTAATGTTTGGATAAAAAAATCTTCCAATGTATGAAAATGACTACGGAAATGTGCCAGAATATAGCGAGTTTGGACTTAACTAGTTTTACTTCTTCAATCAGGACTAGGGTGGATAAGGATCTTAAAAGGGGACTCCGTGACATTCACGGAAATTAATTTTATATCATAGAAAAATTATTAACTAACAGTGCGCAATGAAAAAATATTTATAACTCTTAAGATAATAATATATAATGGTTATTAAAAAAATTACTTAAATCCATACTAAAGTAAAATAATTTAGTTATTGGCACTACAGATATGTATCTGCAAACAATGAAAAAAAAATTATAAGTAATATATGTAACCTATTTGCGATTTTCTTGTTCGTTCGTGTTCCAATATTTTTAAACGAAAGCGAAATATTTTTCGATCCAAAGAAAGAGTAATGTGAATCGTTTGTCCCCTTTGCCCCTGTCATTGTGTAAGATTAAGACGTTTGATTATGTCACGTAATTACGTAAGCTTGAGTGACAGCCCAAATAATTACGCGGCTAGCAATTGGCGTACTTCATGTCTGCGCTATTGTTATTAAATAAGTTTCTTTTTAAATTTAGTCTCGTTGTTTAGTTCTTTTATTTTAGAGGGTAATTGTTTTCGCCATTTATCCTAATCAACAAGATTTTGTTGAACCTATTATAACTATCATTACGTCATTTCTGATGTAAACGTCTTTTGTTCTGTGTAAATAATCTCAAAGATTGCAGTGCGAAGGCCTCGCACGGGTCTCACTGGTATCGCGTTTTTTCGCATATTGTAATTCATTATTTATAAAATTGTGGTTAAAGCATTCTTAAAAAATATTCTTTCAAAATGTTAAGGTGGTTCTAAAATGATCTTTGATCAACCAGAAACTTCTGACACAATTTCTGACTCATTTTTAAACGCAAAGGCATAAAATTGGCAGTCCTGACTGCAAAAGCGATCTGGAATCGAAATGAGTTTTCCATTTTTTGATAAATTAGTTATCGAATTATAAGCGGTTCGTATCACGTGACAACACGTTATTCTCCATTCTAATGCTGAAGAATCGGGAATTCGGTTCAAAACGCCGACTTCGACAGTGTTTTCTAAAAGATCATCTTCTGCATTTACCAAAAAAAATGGAAAACGTTTTTCGATTGCTAAGTTTCGGAATTACACCTGCCAATTTCATGCATTTTCGAAAAAATATGAATTAAAAAATGTGTCTGCCTCTTTTGGATTTGAGAAAAGCCTTAAGGAAAAAGAAATCAGAAAAATTGAATAATTTTAAAATATCTGTTTTCTTATTTTTTTATTATTTTGCGGATTGTTGCCAAAAGTAATAAATATGTTTTGACTTTCAGTAAGTACATTTTTTCCCCGTTGGTGATTTGCGAAAATTTTGAATAAATAAATTGATTGAGAGAGAATTTCATTTTACTAAATTTTTATAAACATTCAAAAAAAATAAATAACCATTTTAAATATTATTGGTTAATAAATATAAAAATTATTCAGTTTAAAAGGTAGATTTTTTTTTTTAATGCTACTTATATTGTGTGTGTAAAAACAAACTTAAAAATTTTCTGAATGACTTGTTTTGAGCGAAAAAAGAACGAAAACATATATCAATCTTCGAAAGTTTTCATATTTTTCTAGAATATTATATACGTTTGCAATATGTTAGTATTTTATTAAATCCTAAACAACTTGTTATGGAATTTACGATTTAAATCTTAAATTCCATAACAAGTTGTTTAGCTTCACCATATTTTCACACTAGTGTATAGCTTTGGCTGATGCGGGAAAAATAATGTTAAAACTTCAGTACAATCGGTCTGGGTGCAACTATGCAGCCAGATCGTTTATACTGATTGTGATGATTAATTTTCTTAATAATATTGTAATACGGAAATCTACGGAGGATAAAAATACAGAATGTTGTGTTTTATAATGCCATACTTATTCAGATTAGGATATAAACTTAAGAGTAAATATCTGTAAAAAGTTTTATGTATATATGAATTAAAAATTTATTTTCATTAAATAAATTATTCTTGTGTTTTAAATAAAGAACGGAGGATACATAAAGTTCATGGCCCTTTCTCGTTCAGTAAGAATATTTCAAAATTAGTGGGAATAATGTGCACATTCATGGCTAAAAACTGAAATTAAAGAGATGCCTCCTGTCTTTGAATATTTTTATTAGGTGGCTAATGTTGCTATATTTTGGATACATAAATATTGCACAGTATTTTATTGTAACGGGCTTGTAACGAATATTTTATTGTAACGAAAGGCTTGCAACTGTAATACAAAAAAAGTCTGGAAAAAAAAATTTTTTTTTCATTATAAAATTTAATATTTATGTGAAGAAATTTACAGAAAAGAAAAATATATTATTGAATGAATATTATTATTGAATGACCTTTATCACATTAACAAAATAAGTGAAGATGCTAATGGAGGGAATTAGGTGTAACATGTAACGGAGGTATACATGGTATACCTCCGCTCACTATAATAATAATAATTATTATTATTAAACCATCAGTCTTCATCAAATATGTATTTTAATGTTTTTTATTATGCAAAACCTTAAAAAATTTTTAATATATTCTGAAAAAATTAACTACTATGTACTGGAAAAGGTTTTTGGTAGAATGACACAGGCATATTAAAGGAGTCAGCTCAACCTTTCCCCATCCAAGACAATTTTTTAATCTAAAATTCACATTTCATGTTTCAAAAATTATTTTATGCTTTTACTTACTAAATTATTTATTTAAAGTTAAACTAAATTTGAAATTATTAATGTTATAAAAAAGTTTTAATAATGATTTCTAACTTTATTTATTTTTGTAAATATTAATTTTTAACAATCCAAATTGTTTTTTGATAATTTAAAAGGGACTATTTGATACTCTCCTACAATTTTTGAATTGCTACGCCACTATTTGAGACATACTCTTTTGTACATCTTGCACGGTTAAAAAAAAAAAAAAAAAAAAAAAAAAAAAAAAAAAAAAAACAATGCTTTTCATTTTATATTAATGAAATATATATTTTTTTTAATAACTGTAGTGTGAAAGGCAAAAAAAATCTAAATTTGCCTGGCTAATGTTCGCTGCGAAAATGCAGACGTACTATAATAAGCTGGAAGTCGCAGTAGTCGTCCGAAGTATTTAGAGTTCCAGCCCTAACCTTTCCTTAAGATAAGGCGTTTTTTGTTTTCTTACTTTTTCCGAATTACTCTCTTAAACTATCTTGATCCTCCCAAGAGAATCTTTTGTGGAGTCCTTGAGCTCTGAAAAATCTCTGAAAAATACCTTTTTTGGATAATTTGCATAATATTAATTCTTTTTAGAAAATACTCCTTTTTTGTAAAATACAGTAAAAGCTCGACAACTGACACTCTCGAATAGTAGACTGACCTTTCTATTTAACGAACACTTTTTCAGTCCTCCAGACCAATGTATTTGCATACTTTCACTTCGGTATAGCCGACCAGTTTCGCAGTTCCAAGGTGTCCGCTATAAAGAGGTTTTAATTGTTGTATTAAGCATAATATTAATTGTAGTAAAAGCGTGTGTGAATACATTTTCCATTTTTATAGAGCAACACTTTTTTTAAAAATCTAATTGTAGTGTGAAAAGGGAAAAAAACACGAAAATTGACGGGTTAATGTTCGCTGTGAAAATACAGACGTTAAGATAAGGCGTCTTTGTTTTCTTACTTTTTCCGTATAACACTCTTGGGCGCTCTTGATACTTCCACGAGAATCTCTCGTGGGGTCCTTGAGCTCTGAACTCATCCCTGTTCTCATCTTTCGCAATTGTTTTATCTCCGTTCCGAGAGTGACTCACCGTTTTGCCCTCATAGGGTTTCTGATTGGATTATTGAGCTCATTTTTGTTTTTACTCTACGGCGTGATACCGGATCGTGCTTTCTGTCACTCAATTTTAAATTAAACTTACTTGTAATTCATCACATTTGCTAATTTGCGACTACATCAATTCAGGCCAAAAATAACCTCGATTGAAAACTGAATATCCTTTTAGTAAATAACTTAAAGAACACTTCCTCACGGGATTAGAAAAAAGAGCCAATTATCTAATTAGTAGATTCATTGTAGGCGTTATTTTTTTAAGCCTGGGGAACATATGACAAATTAAAATTTGCGCGTAATGGATCTTTACAATTATGTAGAATATATTGTTCATTAAAGACAACGCCATAGCTCAAACTCATGAATTTTGGAGTTATTTAAATAATTGAAATTCAATTCTTATGAACTTTAAACTATATTAACTACATATTTGCAAGAGCACTTTCAGTTGCATTTCTAATTTCAATTGAACATTTTAATTAAAAAAAAATTACGAATTATTTTTATTATTATTACGAATTATTCATTATTATTATTTTTTTAGCTATGACGTCGTTGTATTTAATTACCTATCTTGCAAAAGCACAGTACCATTTTTTCTGTGTATATGAAGTACTGTTCTGACATGATTGTTCCCAATGTTACGATACTCGTATACTCAAATTTGTTGTTTCTATAGTGGATAATATGTATTTCAGTAATCTAAGTCTGAGATCAATTTTAATTTAATGCAGCTGTGAATGAAATACGCCTCTAATAACATCTCAAAACATTTCAACTGTGCATATACATTTTTAATAAATTTAGTTTTAGAATATGTTAGGTGTTTTCGAACGTCTTGTCAAATAGCCATGCCTACTGTTTACAAAGTTAGGCGTGCCTAGTAATAATGTATTATATCAACATACCTTGATTTCCGTAAACCAAAAACGAAATAAAAGTTTTTAATAAAAAAAATTCTCCCTCTCATTTTTGAATGGAAAAAATCTTCATTGGCGGAATTTTTACAAGATTTTTTTCCGTGCAGCTTTGTTAACCTTTTGATTAAGAGGTTGAGACACTATGCATCTCGGCAATTATTTTCTTATTCTATTCGTACCACCTTTCGAAAAATAATCTTTACCGTACACGTATACTAGGATAATTTCAAGAGATATCTACTAAAAAGAAATTTTTATATAAATTGTGGTACGATTGAATGTAAAAATAGTCGCCAATCCTAGTCTGTAATCAAACGGTTAATGGATTTTATAAACCATCGAAACTACTTATCTCATAAAAAAAAAGGATAAAAAAACACTTTCTAAAATGAATATTTAACATGGCTACAGATCTAAGTTTAGCGATGACCATCTTAAATCGTATTGGTAGCATGTAAACTTGCTTCACATCTGAAAATGATTGTTAGTGAAAAAGTACTATCAATTTTAATTTCCATTCATCATTATTATTACCTTATATTAGTATTCTACTGGTAAAATATTAGTATTCTATGAGTAAAGTACGGTTTTATATAAATTTCTGTTTTTTTTTTTTTTAAATAAATGTAAGGATTTTAGTATTAATACTTTAAATAACTGAAATCTTTAAAAATTGCGTATAAAATTGTTCAACTGCTACGGGCCGGTTTCATAGGATTCACGCGGTCCGTAGTTTGAAGACTACTGGCGTGAATTCGGGCTGTAAGCTTTCTTTTTCTTTCTTTCTTTTTTTTTTTTTTTTTTTTTTTTTTTTTTTTTTTTTTTTTTTTTTAAAGAACACATACAGAGCTTGTAGCACCGATAGTATTTGGAAAGTGTAATTAAGAATTATCTTCTTTCTTTCATCGAGATAGATTTCCTAATTATTCAATTTTCCTAATTATTCAATTTCATGGAATCTTTACCCTATTGCAACTTAATATCGCCCCTTTTTATGTAGACTGGTATCTTGGTTCTCAAACACAATTCGTTCCAAAGAATTGTACGAGCACCGAATTTTCGAGAACCGAATCTTATTTTACCACAAGAAATAGTGAAAGTACAGTTAATTGGTTTCCACTTACCAAGTTACTTCCTGTGTTTACGTAATTTCAAAAAATGCACTGCACTGTAGAAAACAGTAAATATTAAAACAACGCATTACAGTATCGTACATTACATGAGACAATATCAAATAACATCTTAATGAAAATCAACTAAAATAGTACCTATACCTTTATTAGTGAAAGTCTGGATGACTTGAGGTTGACGAAATAGAAGGGGACGGGGTGATGTTATTATTATTATTTTTTTTAAGATCATTAAGTCAATTCGTTTTTTAAAATGCAGGAAATTCGTTAGCACCGGGATCACTATCTCATGTATAGGTGCGTTGTGCACATGAGAAGGGCAAAGGTGTGTGTATGTGTGACGGAGGGGGGGGGGATAAAAGATGAAAAAGAAAATAAATTAAAATCAGTAGCTTCAACAACCTCGTTGTGCAGGAATCACAAAATGCATAAATTTCGTTAACGTTGTTCACGACTGTTCGCAGACACTTTTGTTCGAGATATGAATTTTTTTTTCTCGAATTTCTTCTTCGAGAACCGAATTGTTCCAATACTGGTGTGTTCGAGGTTCTACTGTACAAGTTTTTCTAACCTTTTTTTAAATTGCGCTAAGGGTTCATCAATTATGCATGCGAATTTAGTGTTTTTTTTTTTTATCCCTCTCTCAGCTTGTGTCACATGTTTCCTCATTCAAGTGATACTCTTCCCCCTAATTTTATTTTGTTTTAAAGTGTGTAACAATTTATTACCTACTGATATAAATAAAATAAAGCCGTTAACATCGTGTGTACTTTTGCTTCAAGCTGTAGCAATTCAAAGTAAAAGAAAAATATATACCTAATACTGTCTGTCTGAATGGAAATACATATTTTTTTAATGAATTTTATTATGATGTTTCAAATAATGCCTCTTAGTTGTTTTCACATCTTAGACCCATGTGACGTTCAACGTGTTAACCTCCCCCGCCCTTTTATCACATTGTGTCATAGTTTCTAAACTCTCCTCCTTAAAATGGGATCTAATTAATGGATAACCCTTAAGAGTATGATGTACATTTGCTTAAAGGATCTTTAAAAATTTAATTTAATAAATTACAGAAAAATATAAAAATTCCCGTTTTTTTTTCTTTGTAGAGCTTTAAAATTGATTTTCTTTAACCCTTTTTCTCTTTCATTTTAAACTACGTTTACTTTCTTACTGTATCATCATTTGTAATGTAATTGTCTAAATCAATTATTTTAATGAGTATTTATGAACGTAATTGTCTAATTGGTCATTAATATTATTTTTATTCCGTATTCCATGAATTCTGGACATATCTAAAAATAAAATCTACCCATAAGAAACTGTGCGTTTTGAAGAATTTTATTTGTAGGATAATGTTGCTTCAGAAATATGGTTTTCTAAAAATTGAGTCGAACCGGGCCGGACCTGGAAATTTCGGCCCGTGCAGAGCTCTAGTACATTGTGCTAGACAGATTTTTACTTAAATGTCACTTCTGGCCCATTCAGAAACAATCCTGCTTCAGAAAGTTTATTTATAAACACGAACAAAATGTTCTATCACAACCAAACATTAAACCAAACAATTTATACTTTATAAAAACACATAATAATTACCATTTAAAAAGGATTGTTTGCATTTATTTATTCTTCAGTTTGTTATACCTTAATATAGAATGAACTAACTAAGTTTTATATAATTTTTTTAGAATACCGAGTAAAAATTTATATAAACATATTAAAATTATTTGACTCTATGGTCGAATTTTGTTTAATATTTTTATTCCCCATAAATATCACTTAGAAAGAAGAAGGAGTATTTCTATTATTATATGCAATATCTGGAAATCAACACTTGAAAAAAAAATGAATTATTAATCTAAAATTTTACGGTACAGCAGTTGGAAATCGGAGCTCTCTAATGCTTCTTTTACTGACGTCTAATATAATCTCCTGTTCATCAAAGGTTCATTGCATAATTACCTGAATGAAAAACCAAGAGTCACGTGACTGTTTGCGTGATACATTACAAGGGTTAAGACTTATTAAAATGCCATCGAAAGCATGCTATCTCGTTCTGAGAATGCCACCCTTTATCCACTCGAGCATGGAGGGAAGAGAGGAAAAAAAAAACTCACTTGTACTTATTCTCGCTCTTCCGACATCAGCCTTTTTCAATCGCGTCACCACTCTCTTAACGCCTGCCTTTTACCGTTATTCTTTTATCATCTGTGCCATCATCTCGCCTATCTGTCTTTCCTCTTCCTATATCATGCACCCCATTTCTTAGCCTGCAGCTAGAATTCGATAGTGGTGAACAGCAGAGGTTGTCGTCCTCTCTCCGATTTTGAAAAATAAAATAATTGGGAGAAAAATCGTTCCTGTTGCGTCGCGGCCGCGCATTTTCAAAGACATTCCACGAAAAGTTGAAAGTAATTGATTCTTGTGGATGATCAAAGACATCAACGAACCTCGGATCCTAAAGTAATTTCGGATGTCGAGATACGAAAAATTATCTTTTAGATAAACGTGGAACAAGAATCTGACAGAGAGGGAATCTCAGAGAGAGCGAGAGAAAGGAATTTCGGAGAGAGAGATAATATGAAGTTGAGAAAAGTATTTAGCTTTACCCATTTTTCATTGCCCACTTTTTTCACACCATTTAAAAATTGTGTCAATAGGAAATAGCAGAATATAGTAGTATTTTTGCATTTATAGTACAGTTGAACAACATAACACTTCTTTTAACACTTTGCCGTCCGCATGTCTCGTAAAAATGCTTCTATTCGTAAAATGATGAAATGATTGATTGACACCAGAATTTAGAAACAAATTTATTCGAAAATAAGTAAAATCTATGTACTTGGTAAGAGGGAATTTTTCATTCCAAAATTCTGGTGCCAATGTAGCTCTTAAGGATTAAAATTAAGTTACTTTACGTACGACACCACTGTGGTGTCGCCGGACGGCAAATTGTTAATTGCCAAATGCGCGGAGAATGAAATGTTAAATTCGCGTTATCTTCGGAAGATTAACACATTTGCAATAGTTTTTTCGTCTTTTTAATAGTAAGCTTCACGGATAGGCCACGGACTATACCATGTTGCATTCGTTAAAGACATTTTCGGTATTCGTGATTGATTGCAATATATAATAAATGATATATAATAATAATGCTGTTTCTAATTGATTTATCTATATGCATAGTACATTCATTGTATAAATACGAATATTGTGTATATTTTTGAGAAAAGCGACACATAAAATGTAAAAATAAAAAAATAAAATAAACGTTGGTGGATTTACAAATATCCAAGAAGAAATAGAGTATAAATAAAAGAGATATATAATCTATACTAATAAAAGAAAGTTTCGCTCTCTGTGCGTGTGCGTGTCTGTTGGCGATGGCTAGGAAAATTTAGCGCACCTAGAAGTCTGTAAATTTAGATTTAGGTAGTCCAAACCCTCTCCTGATATACCTGAGCGTCAGAATTTTAATAAATTACTTTCTGAAATATTAATTAAAATGCACAAAGAACTCTCATTAAAAATACGATTTTATTCTCTTGGGTTGGTTGGTTCACTGGTTGGTTGCATCGATTCTTCACAGGAGTAATTAAATAAACCAGAGTAGCGATGCATAAATAAGGATTTCTAACTAAATAGTGTCAATATGGATCAATCCGTTATCAGCTAGAGGAGCCATGCGAATGTCGCTCCACCTGTACATAACAAATTACACATACGTCACACTGTTTGAAATATTTTCCTGGCACACTTTTCTTCATAACAATTAGTCAGGGTTTTTTTTTTTTTTTTTTTTACACGACATATATTATTATGATAGAGATTGTTAATACAGAAAACTTTATTTAACAGATTCTTTTTTATATTTGCGGGAATGCAGAGGGGCAAGGGTCTAATTACATTTAAGCTTCAAGGTGTATTTCTAGAAAGCAATTACCAGAATTTCCGAATATTAGTCTAAGCCAAATTTCAAATTAAGTTCCTAGCTTAACCAAATGAATCAATCTTTAAAGATGTATTGTGATCCTCCTAATTAGTTATTTGCTGAAGGTCACTTGAACAACCCCCCCCCCCCTTCCCGGCCCTCCTTCAAGGTTTTTTCTCTAACTCTGCTCCGTTTCCATATCTCAGCAACTACCTTTCCTATTTCAACGCAAGTGATTTCAAACATTATAATTAATTTAATAGTCACCCTTTATAACATGAAACTAAATTTATGAGTAGCGGTTACCACTATTTACGAATAATAGTTTAAGCCAAATTTGTAATTCAATTCAAAGCTTAAGGAAACGAACGAATTTTGAAAGATGCATAGTGGTCCTGCTAATTAGTCATTTGCTGAAGGGCACTTGAACACCCCCCCCCCCCCCCCCCCGGGACCTCCTTCAAGGTTTTTTCTCTAACTATGCTCCGTTTCCATATCTCAGCAACTATTTTTCCGATTTCAACGCAAGTGATTCCAAACATTATAATTAACTTAATAGTCACTCTTTATAACATTAAACTAAATTTATGGGTAGTGGTTACCACTGTTTCCGAATAATTGTGTAAGCCAAATTTGTAATTAAGTTCCTAGCTTAAGCAAACAAACGGATTTCGAAAGATGCATAGTGCTCCTCTTAATTAGTCATTTGCTGAAGGGTATTTGAACAACCCCCCCGGCCCCTCCTTCCTTCAAGGTTTTTCTCTAACTATGCCCCGTTTCTATATATCAGCATTTATCTTTCTGATTTCAACGCAAGTGATTCCAAACATTATATTTAACTTAATAGTCACCCTTTATAACATTAAATTAAATTTATGAGTAGCTGTTAGCACTATTTTCGAATAAAAGTTTAAGACAAATTTGTAATTAAGTTCCTAGCTTAACAAAACGAACGAATTTTTATACATGCATAGTCATTAATTAGTCATTTTCTGAAGGACACTCGGACATCCCCTCCCCTCGGCACCTCACTCAAGGTTATTTTCTCTAACTGTGCCTTATTTCAACAACTGGGCTAATAATGTTCCAATCTTCTCGAAACCAGCTCAATTTTGTAGCGCGCCTACTATACAGTAACGTAGGCAGCGGGGACCTGTCTCAGAAGTTCCTTCGGAAAGAGGTTTGTTTAGAACAGAATGCTCCCCTGGCAGTGGTAGGGGGAAATAAAAGATTTTCCAGAGCTTACGAGCATGCCCGGTATACGGTTCCGAAGTCATCGTAGACCGTGGCCAGAGTTCCGTTTTTTAAGAGATTTAAGTTTATTAGAAGGGCTCGGGCAACGCCGGGCGGGTCAGCTAGTAAGAAATAAAAGAAATATAACATTTAATTTCGAAGCTATGTACTAGCAGGGTTCGTTGATATATATCAATTGACATATATCATGATATCTTATCTATCATGATATATATCCGATATTTATTTTCAAAATATCAAGAATTTTGATATTTTCGATATTTTCACATTATTTGATATTTATTTTCAAAATATCAAGATGGTTGTTATTTTCAATATTTGATATTTATTTTCAAAATATCACTGTGCAAGATATTTTTGATATTTTAAGTCAAAACAAGTGTAAATGAAATTTTCAACTGATATTGACTGTTCCATTCTGTAGATAAAGAACATTTGTCTCTGGCAGTGACTTTTCTAGCTAAAGAAAAAAGCAAAAATCTTATCCCAGCTTTGTTTGAAGTTTTTATTTTTAAATGTAGATTATATGGGACTAATAATTATGTAGGACATAACTAATTCAGGACAAATATAGAAAGATAAACTGTCTAATTTAGATAATCAGTTCTATACAGCTTCATTAGAAAATAATCAATTTCTGGTTTTGGTGTTGTTGAGCTTAAATTGTTAGGGAATAAAAAAATAAGCTGACATTTATGTTTAAATTTTTCCATTAAAAAAAACTATTTTGTATTTAATTTTTTGTTTTATAAATTTCCGATTTCTTGATAGTTGATACTGAATCTTATAGTTGTTTTATTATTTTATTATAAGTGTATAAAGCAAATTGTTTCTGTTTTGTTGATCTTCAAATTTGGTCAAAAAATAAAAGAAGAAAAGGGGTCAGAAAAAAGGCAGTTTTAGTATATTGTTTAGCTTTCATGTTAAGTGCAATATATTTTAGTTTCTAATCTATATTATTGCTTGAAAATATTTATTATCAGCAGTAAGTTAACTATTTTGAAAATATCGGATATATATCGAAAATAACGGATATATATCAAAATATCAGATATTTTTGATATTTTCGAAAATATCATGATATTTACGAACCCTGTGTACTAGGTAGGATTGTTATTTTTAAAAAATATCTTACGTCATTTATTTTAAAAAAAATGTTATTGCACAATCTTACGTATTTATAATCTTTGAAAATCGACGTAATTCCATGGTTACATAGTTCTCTGTACATTTAACAGAAAGTAATTAGTCTTCAAATCTCCACCCAAAGAGAAAAAATTATTATCTTGAATTTGCATTATTAAATTCAAATTGGGGGAAAAAATAAGATGTTAAAATATTGACAAACAAATTCCAACCTCTTGTAAGTGACAGCCAGAGAAGCAATCCAGTTTTTCATATTTTTAAAGTATTAATTTATTCATAGAGTCACGATTATACGATCGATTTTTACTATTATACATGTACGTTCTGACTGCTACCGCTTATAAAAGTTGTTCTAAATTGCCATTAACTTATGAGATGCATATTGATTTTTAAAAAAATTACCATTATTTTTTTTTAATTAAACAGCAGGTTTAATGTACTTTTATCTTGGCTACAACACTTAATATTTCTAAAATTTATAATTGCATGTGAATTATCGATTTTGATTTACATTATCACATGTTGTTTATTTTAATAAGGCTTAGTTTTAAATTATAGTTTTGATAACTTGGATTAGCTAATGCCAAAGCTTCAATAAATAGTTTTAAACTTTATTTATTTATTTATTTATTTTAAGAGCATTTGTATCATTTGTCACTTTTGATAAAAAGTACAAGAAATATGATTAAACCAAAATTTTTTTTTCCACATTTCGGTAAGATATGACAGAAACACGGTTTCACCAAATGGTGCTTTTTTGTCACGAAATAAATGAAGCGTTAAAAGGTATTTTTTGTCAAGAAATGAAAGAAACGGAAATGACATTTTTTATCAAGAAACGATAGAAGCATGATCGGCCAGATGCCATTTTTTTTTCCTTAAATTAAAGTGGGATTAGACAGGTAATGCTGGCTGGCAATTTTCGATTTTTTTTTCTTTTAAAACTGTCTGTTTGGCTTAAAGAATTATTGAAATTTTGTCTCAAGGCCAGAGTGTGATTCAGGATTATAGGAATCAACTGTTTCTATGCGTTTAACTACATATTTATGACTAAATGACGTAGTATAATGTGAACTTGGAAATTGCGAACACATGTATTTTGTCCAAAATTTTTCTGAAAAAATCTGCTGAATTATTATATATTTATTAACGGTCTATTTACATAGGTGCCGGCAAGGAGGGCGGGCAGAGAAGAACCGTTGCCCCTCCTTGGATTTTGAAATTTAATTATTTCTTTACCTTAGTTATTTCGACAAGAAGTAAATATATTAAAATTTATTTTTCACAAGTGACATAAAATAATTAAACAGTAAAAGAAAGAGGCACTAAGAATTCTTTGCCAGGGGAGCTATGAGCCCTCCCCCTTCTCTCCCTCCCCCCACCCGTGGAAGACATTAATGCTGTTTTCTTTCTACGTTAATTTGTTTTAAATTTTTCTTAACCGGGGGGGGGGGGGGGGGGGCTCTGAGGAATTTTTTTTTCCAATTCTCCATTTTGAATTATGGTGGTAGAAGTTTATTTTTGAATATTTAATATTTCCTAATTGTTCAATATCTTTCTGTTTATGTTAATACGTTTCTTAAAAAAAAAAAAAAAAAAAAAAAAATTCATGGGCAAAATATTTTCTTACAAAAAAAATATTTTTAGTTTATTTTAACTTTTATATTCCCAGTTTAAAAAAAAAACCGCAGACTACAGACACGTCTATTTCAACAAATCCATCTGTTGGGAGAAATTGTTTGTGTATCGGATTGTCAACCGACAAATGATTAACAAAATCTTGTAGAATGCGATCCCTTCAAGAAAGTGTATCGATTAGCAATAACCTAGTAATTCATACCAGTAAAACAAGTTTTAAAAAGGGATTTTTCTTTTATTCTCTTTTGCTACAAATTCTGAGATTTTTTGGGAACGGCGGTCGCCCGTTCGTCAACAAATAATTACGTACTTGATATACATATTTTATGGCTGATTCCTCTCTCTCTCTCTCTCTCTCTCTCTCTCTCTCTCTCTCTCTCTCTCAAAAAATACTGGCAACATCTTGGATAACCCATTTTAAACAAATTTAAAGTAATAGTGGCTAATAAGAAAGTTTCCGCAATCTTAAATTCATAGCACAACAGTCGCTACAGCAATGGTTTCTTTGCATAATTAAGAAACTTTTATCATAAATGACACGAAAACTCTGTTGTTTGATAACCATTGTAAACAAATAAAACACGTAGATTGTAAACAAATAACGGAAGTTGACAGAAATATCGCGGCATTTGAAAAGCTTTAAGGCATCGATCGGCGATTGCTATTCAAGGCTAATGTCGAAATCCTTCATGCGATTACCGAAGTTTGTGTGGACGGAAAGCGTCTTTTAGGGCTTAAATAAACGGATGCCATGCATAACACAGGTTTCATTCATGAACGTCGGATCATCAAACACGATTAAGTAAAAATTACCCAGCCTAATTTCTATAGCTTCTCTATTTTTGCTGCGAGGAGGAGAGGGAGGGAGGAAAATTCCAAGATTACGTATTAAAATTCCTAGACACGTGCTCGGCGTTTACAGAGGGTAAAACAAAGAGGGGAATATTATCTACAGCTCTATCTTCCTGATAATCTGAATTGCAATTACATTTTTTCTGGAAATTTCGCTTCATTTTAGGCCGAATTCTTGAAATCCAATTAAGGGAAATGTCAAATTGATAGGTCATTCTTAATTCCCCCTCCTTTTTTTTGTTGTGCATATTCACGCAAAGGGAGAAATTCCTTTGAGAAAGAAGCTGTATTTGTGTTGTATCTGTTTCTTATTAAATTTGCTAATTTTTCCAACATTTTTTATGAATAATTTTTGGTGAAATGTAGGAGCTGTTGACCTGCTCTTATTCCATGTAGAATAGTTATTCTATCAGTATAAATGTTATTCAAATCATATGGTCACGAATACAAAATAATATATCTTTAATAGTATACAACTCATTCGTATAGTTCTGAAATTTTGCAGTTGTGCAATCGCGGACTGAAAAGCATTTTGATTGAAGAAGGAATGCAGTTAGGAATGGAAGGAGAAGAAATGCTATTATTGGGTGTGGAATATTTATTCTACCAGTAAATGTTAGTCAAGTCAGTATCGTCGCGAATAGAAAATAATGTAATCATTTTCAAATTTTAAAATCTTCAATACTGTACAACTCATTCGTACAGTTAGGAAATTTTATAATTGTGCAATCGCAGACTGAAATTCATTTTGATTGAAGAAAGAATAACTATAATTAATGCTGGCAGCAATTACAACGAACTCCCATTACACTTGAATGTGAATGACACTATTTTGAAGAGATTATATATCTACCCCATTATAAAATCTCTCCACTGAATAAATTAAAAAAAAATAATCCAGAAATTTTTATATTAAGCCTGTTGGTCAGCCAGATCTCAAATTTCTCTCTACTTTATTAAACCTATCGGCACGTGCATTCTTATTTTTAACATATTTTTGCTGTATGCTCTTCTTGAAGAATGTATTGTTCTTTTTTTTGTTGGCAAAATGTTTCTGAAATTATATGCTTAATTTTATATTGTATGTGTTAACATGTTAGCGAAACTGACCAATTGTGAGTTAAATACAGGTATACCTACGCTTAGTGCGAGGTTCAGTTAGTGAGGTATACTTTTTTTCAGATGCTTCCTTGATTATTGCGGACAAAATTTTGATTAGTACGCAAAGTATGAAATGGGTGCCAGCTATTTACAGCAAGAAATTAAAGCATCAAATTTTAAAAATGAAATTTACAGAAATTGCCGAAAAAGAGAAATAAACATTGAAAAATTCTAAGAATATCTTTACAAAAATTTAAATTCCTTAGACAGCATTTGATAAATACAAACGCAAATATTAGTGGAATTATGCAAGTACACCGTGGATTAGAAAATTTTTTGTTATTGCAAGAGTATTACAAACAGAAGAAGAGAAACTTTGCAACTGGCAATTGATAAGTTTTAGCTTAAATAAGCTTAAATGTATCTAAATTTAAAATAATGAAATTGTATTACAATAAGTTTTAAATCGAATTATGTGAATTTTTAAAAATTAACCTAATGGTAAGTAAGTTAACATAAATAACCTTAAAAATTGTAATAATGCAAATTTAAAATTGACTTTTCAATGGTTCTCGATTGTTTCTTATTAAATTAGCTCACCTGTTTACGGGAATTAATGAAAATTAGACAAACTTAAGTTTTCAAATCAAGTTGTAATATGTATTTTCTAACAATATTACGCCAAAACAATATTATAGTGCATTGTCTATTTATGTACATTGGGTTTATGGGAAACTTGGTTGTGGATTTATTGCAGTTTTTTACTTTCATTGTAATGTTTCCATTAGTGCGGTAACATCGCAAAATATAGTAAAATAAAATATCTATAACTAGAATAATTTAGGGTATTTACATGCTAATGATCTGTTGTTATGTATCATGGGCGTCGGCAGAACGAAATCCAGCTAGGAGCAAGATTAATTAACTGCACTAATACTAATCGAGGGAAACCTGTATATATTAATTTTCTGATGAGATATTTTAAAAATACAAATGCATTTGAAGCCATAGAATTAACATATGAAAAATAATTTTGAGATATGAATATGACCAACAGCCATAAGTAAATGAAAATTCTAGTGGTCCTCAGTTTAGTAAAAAAAGTACAAAGGAATAAATTATGTGCACTCCCATCTTTCTGATAATCTGAATCGCAATTATTTTCTGGAAATTTCTCTTCCTTTTAGACTGCATTCTGGAAATCCAAGAGGGGAATGTCAAATTCATGGGACATTTGTTAATTCCTCTTGTTACATATTCATGCAAAAGGAAAAGGGAGAAATTCCGGAGAGAAAGAAGCTGTATTTATGTCATATGTTTCCCGCTTATTAAATTTAGAATTTTTTTCCACCATTTTTTTTATTAAATAGAATAATTTAGGGCATTTACATGCTAATGAACTGTTGTTATGTATCATGGGCGTCGACAGTACGAAATCCAGCGAGGAGAAAGATTTTTGAACAGAAGTGACTAAAGTCCGCAACCCTAGGCCGCGTTTTTTTAAATGAAAAAATATATATAAACTTGAAATAAATCTAAAATAAGTTTTTTTAAATGAAAATTTTTAAGACAATTTAAGACAATTTTCAAGACAATTTTTAAACATTTCAAAAATTAAATAAATAATAAATAAAAAATACAGAAATAACGAAAAAGTCTTTAGTTCTTTTTCTCTTTTAGTGTTTAATTATTTTAAGTCACTTAGGAAAGATAAAATGTAATTTTTTTTTTTTTTTTAAATCATTGGAGAAAAAGAAAATTTAGTTAAATTTCAAGGAAATGACAATGCTCTCCCCTGCCCTTTCTTTGCTGTCATCCATATTGTGTATAGGGTATTTCAGAAGTACAACAGAAGTATAAATGTTATTCATATTGTCACGAATACAAAATAATGGTCATACAATAATTTTCGAAGAACCGTTTTCAAATCTTCATAACTGTAAGAATGCATTTGTACAGTTATGCGTTCATCAATTTATTATTTACACCTATTATATGTTCTTTAGTACAAAAGAATAATCTGATAAATTGGAATCTCTGATAACTAAAAAAAATTGAACCTTCTCACGTGAAGAAGTAATAGAAACCTTTAAAACTACATAATTTATGCACGAACACAAGGGATAATCTCAGATAAAAATGTTTCTCTCTCTTTTTGGTATAGACATATCTTAATATAATCAACATTTGACTATAAATTTAAAGAACTGATAAAATTTTTTAAAGTTCAAACCTTGCTGCAAATAGCCTGCTTAAGAATCGTTGGCTCTATCTGTATTTTAATCCAACAAAAAAATACAGCCAACTCTGGTAAAACGTTTCTAAGATTATAAAGGGAATAAAAGAAAGTGCTGCGTGAGATATTAAGTATTTTTTCGCCACTTTCGTTGCACGTTCAACGTGAACTATATAAAGAAAACAATCAGTTATTTCAATCAGTAAAATAACTTGTTTCCAGTTTGTGCAGGATTCAATACTAACATGTTAATAATAAAGACTATAATTCGTAAATTTTTGTAAATTCACAAAGTTTTATATATTTTATTTAAATTAGAAAACAAGTTTTTGTATCTATCTATGGAAGAAAGTTTTCAGATTATCCGAGTCGTGCATAACATTATTAAAACACTAGCAGAATTTTTATTATTTTATGCACAACTACTGGGTCATTCTATGGTAACTTACGTTACATTTAGAATAATTGACTTTAGTAATTTTAGTAATATAACACTAAAAAATATTCAAAATATAATGTTTATATGATTTGTTAATTAAACCTATACAAAGCTAAATTTGGAAAAAAATCCCTTAAATTTAGTACTATTTCTTGAACGCTAAAAATTATATTTACTATGGTAACTTACGTTTCTGACAAAAAGAAAGTAAGTTACCATAATGAATATAATGGCCAGTGTTCAACAAGTAGCACTAAAGGTAGGTAATTTTCATCCAAATTTCGCTTTGGATAGGTTTAATTAACAAATCATATCAACATTACACTTTCAATATTTTTTTGGTGTTATATTATAAAAATTACTAAAGAAGATTATTCTACATGTAACGTAAGTTACCATGGAATGACCCTATTCACTAACGTTGCATAACCAAAGTTTTAATGAATATAACATACGTAAAAGTATATCGGCAATTCCCATTCATTAAAATGAACATAGAATAATTGTTTAAAGGGGATGCACTTTTATTTTGAGCCTAGACTAAGATTAAAATCTCGTATCGCAAAGGTAAATAGTTTTAATTTTTACGGATAAAACCAAGCAGTGAAGCTATTAAAGAGGTTAAATGGAAAAATTAGTTAATGAAATGAATTATTTTTAAAAGAAAACGTGCATTTCCATACATGCAATTTGAAACATTTAAGGCTGCGCGAAAATGAGTCATTTTAAGTCTCAGAACTCTTGCTATAATAGGAAAATAAAAAATGATTTTTTTACCCCCCCCCCCCCTCCAAATAAATAAATAAATAAAAATAAATACATTTTACTTTCCAACTTGTGCCTGAAAAAAAAACGTAAACAGCCATTCTACTGGGAATTATGTCTTTTTAAATTTTATGTTGAAAAAATTAGAAGCTCATCTTCATACTGAAATTGTACTAAACTTTGAAACTTTCAATTCGAACACCTAATTTTTACATATTTAGCTTTTTTGGTAAATCTTACCTTAGTATACCAATCAGGAAGTCATTCGGGCAGTTAGCTTTGGATTAATGAAGATTTAACCAACAGTAACACCACAGCCCTTCGAGGCCTATGATACTAATTAAACGACTTATAGGCATCACAGTCCTATGATGTTAGGTGATAACATTTCTTCCATAATACCTCCTATTTTATCCACATATTTAAAGCTTCCAGTTATCGACTTTGTTGTGAAATTTCTAGGTTACAATTAATATTTCTTTTCAAAATTAATTTCGAAAATAAGATATTTTCGTATATTTCGATATTTGTGACGTCAAATGTAAATTATGGAAACAATTAGGTAGGCATTATTTTCAAGCATTTAAAAAAGTTAATTAAAAAATTTGTATTTTTATTGAGATAGAATTTTGGTTTACTTTCCTATTTTCTTTGAATTTCAAAAACTTGAAGCACACAAGTTCTTAAGAATTTTTTTTTCTTTTTTTCAGTAGGTACTTAGTAGATCGTATAAACATATTTCAAATAAGCATTAGCACTAAATTAATAGTTCTATAAAATGTGACTTCATAACAAGGAGAGTTATAAAAAAAAAAAATGTGTGTGACATAATTAATGGATACCTATACGTCAGCGTTACTTGTTTAGTCTTCGTATCAGATAATTATAAAAGTAAATTATATAAAAAATAATTATATAAAGTCATGCAGGCGAATTATTTGCCTCACAATTATTTAATTATTGCAGATTAGAAAAAAATAATTCGTGTGTTAAATCACAAGGTCAGAATTCAAATATTGCAAATGTCATAATTTCGCTTATAGCTCGCAGGGAGCATTTATGACACTTTGACATTATTTGCTTCCTTGCACGCTATTCAGATATTTAATACCTGACTGATAAATGCTTTCACAATTTCGCCCGCTAAGAATTGTTTTCAGTGCTATGACCCTGACCTAAATCGAGCATTAATACTAATAAATCGATATCTCTAACTTTTAATTATACATTTAGGAAAGCATTGGTTCTTCTAAGCTTATGATTAAATGTTAGATAGTAGCTAATCATTGACACGTTTGTACGATTTCATTTTCCGTACGTTAGCATTCATACGGAATAAGACTTTTTATTACTGCAGTGTTTCAGGTTGTATCATGATAACTCATTGCTTTTCAATTAATTTTGATAGTTATAGAGTTTATTTTTATACAGTAATCGTTAAAGGTAGAAAATACAGTTTCTTTTTTAATCTGTTTTTCTTCTTAGTTTTTGTTTCAGGATAGTCATGGCAAATTTTGTTGTGAAGGTAAATATTTTTCCCTTATACGTATGTTTAGTAAATCAATGTCCTACTTTTACTTCTGATCACGGGGCAGGATTGACGACTATTTTTATATTCAATCGTGCCACATTTTACAAAAAAAAATTATTTGTTGTGGGTGTCTTTTGAAAATAATATCAGGGTTCGTACGAATCGGGGAATTTTCCAGGAGTTTCACCAGTATTTTCTTTATAGAAAAATAAATCTATGTTAAACTCGCGAAACTTCATCTTTTTTTAAGGAGATATTTTCTGTAAGAAAATACTGGTACCGAAGAATTTCCTGGTCGCAAAATTCCAGTATCCGTACGTACCCTGTAATATCCTAGTATACGGATATCCTAATATAGCACGGCAGAGATTATTTTTTTCAAAAAGTGGTGCGAATAAAATAAAAAACATAGTCGCTGGGACGTATGTTGTCCCAACTCCGTAATAAAAAAGGTTAAGAATTTAATAAATATACCCATATTTATATTGTATTTAAATTATTTGCTCACTCTAAAACTATTTTGATGAAACTTTCCATCATTGTTTTAAAGTACAAACATTAAGAAATCCAAAAGTGCTTCATAATTGTTTCTACGATAATTACAATCAAAATCATAAAAACAATTATTAAACCGGAACAGCAATTTCGAAAACTGGAAGTAATCATGTAAGGAGCAGTAAAAGTGTAATCAATGCATTTTCATCATTATTTTCGATTTCCAGAACAATGTACTTTCGCTAATCCCCCTTTTAAAATATATATTCGTGTTTACTTTACTGATTTATTAAAATCTCCATTATCTACATAAAAAATTTTAAATGCGTTTTCGGAGGATAAAAAATAAATTTTCTTTATTTTATTTTACGATAAATATTTTTAAAAATCTTTTAAAATATCGAAAATTTGTTATCGTGTTCCACTCATGTCTAGTAATGTTACGAACTAAATGAAAGCCTGCCTGTGTATATTTATTTTTTAGTGGTATTTCTATATGAAATAATTATATATTTAAAAAAAGAGGGGTGGGAGTAGTATGTATATTTGGAATATTTCAATAACTTTAATAGATGTTCTAAATATTTTAATTAATAACACAGATAAGTATTTAAATTGTATATCGTAGCATTTTTTGTATGTATTCCTTTAAATTTAGTTAAGAATGTTTAGCATAAATGATAATTTGAACAAAAATTTTGTAGAATTTTGAAAGCTCATGAAGACTTGTGCTATTGATTTATCTTAATTTATGCAATTCACCTGTATTGACTTTATATTAAATTCGTGCTAATTTACTATGCAATTTATTAAATAAAAATAAATAAAAAATGTTTCTAAATTTAATTGTAAAGATATCTGTAACACACAACTAAAAGTTTATTCAAATTTGTTTAAAAATAGTATGTTTACATGGTTAATTTGTCGTTTGCTTTTAATTAAACATAAAGTCGTATTTTAGAATTAAGCTATTGTTTAAGAATGAACAAATTGCATACAAAATCTAATATTACATAGTTTCATATTTTTGCTTCGAATTTAACATATATTTATTTGAAATATGAAAGGATCATTTAAATTTATCTATTTTTTTCTTTTAATTAAATTTTTAAATGCTTGCGATTGCCTTTTTTTTTCTTTCAGTTGAGAGTCTATTGTCTCTCCTGTATTTTGAAATTTAACAAATTTTTTTTCTGATTATTTAAAAAATTATAAGTTTTATAAAAAATATAATAAATTGTTAAAATGATGATAATAAATTGTTAAAATGATGATAATAAATTGTTAAAATGATGATAATAAATTGTTAAAATGATGATAATAAATTGTTAAAATGATGATAATAAATTGTTAAAATGATGATAATAAATTGTTAAAATGATGATAATAAATTGCTAAAATAATAATAAATTGTTAAAATGGTGATGATAAATTATGATGATGATAAATAATGATGGTAATAAATTATAATGATGGTAATAAATTATAATGATGATGATAAATAATGATGGTAATAAATTATAATGATGATGATAAATAATGATTGTAATAAATTATAATGATGATAAATAATGATGGCAATAAATTATAATGATGGTAATGAATTACAATGATGGTAATGAATTATAATGATAATAAATTATAAAGATGATAATAAATTATAAAAATTATGATAACAAAATTATAAAAACTTATAATAAATTTTAAAAAATATGGTAAAAATTATTCAAATGATAATAAATCATAAAAATGACAAATGACAAATGGTAATTAAAATTTATTCTTCTTAAGAGACTTTAAAGAAATTAAATACTAAGAGAAACTAAGAATTTTTCGTCAAGGGGGCTCTGTCCCTTTGACGTCCCATTTTTCCACCATGGAAGAAAGACACTTTTTGCTTCTGTTTTTCATTTTACGTTCATGTGTTTCAAAAAAATTTTTAAGCGAAATTGTCTTGCAAGGGGAACTTTCATTAAAATATTTCTTAATTTCCTTATTTCATGTTTATATTCTGTATTTTAAAAAGCAAATTAGGTTGTGTACCACAGGTACATCTGTTCCAAAATCTTGCCCCTTTTTAAATGTCTTTCTGCCGGCGCCCATATTTCTTGGTATTTAAAACATTTTATTATTTTCAAAGATTTAGGGGTGGGAGGCTTTCCTCCCCCCCCCCCTCCTGCGTACGCCCATAATTTGCTTTGAAAATAGTAGAGTGAATGATGTGGACATTGAACCTTATTTGAGAAGGACATTTGGGGGATGGGGGAATGAAAGGAGGGGTTTTGTACCTATAAGTATGTATTTATGATTTTACTATTTTTATGAAACGCTTCTTATGTATGTATTAAAAGATGAATACACAAAACCATACTTTATATAGATTAAACACATTAAAAATATGTAATTTTTTTCTTTAAATTGTTTACTACCTGAAAGTTTGTTACAGTCTTAACAAATTTAAATATAGACATTGATAGTGCTGTGTGATATAGGTAGTGACGAATAGGTATGGACATATGCAGGGGGGTTCAGAGCCCCCCCCCCCACCTCGCCCATAAATCTTATATATACAAAAAAATAGTAAAAGAATTTACGAATTATTTTTCATTCCACCCTTCCTTCAAACAAAAATTCTGCCTACGTCCATGCGAATATAGTTACGGTAAAATTACGGGCAAGGTAAATTTATATCTATTAAAAAAGAGATATCAGTAGAGATACTGACTGATAAGTACTATAAGATAACATATTTAACACCTGATTAATGATCCGTACCGTACCTATTGGATGTTTTATTTAAGGCTGTTCTAAAATCAAAAAGTCTGACACATTTCTGAGTTTATTTTTGTTCGGAAACGCATGAAATGGGTAGGTGCTCTTATTCAGAAACTATGGTAATCGAGACACGTTTTCAAATTTTTGGTAAAGACAGAAGATCTTTCAGAAAATGGACGTTTTGAACTGAATTCCCGACGCGGGGAAAAGCGTGTCGTTACGTGACTCAATAAGTAATTTATTTATCAAAAAATGGAAAACCAATTTCGATTCCAAATCTCTTCAATAGTCTGGTCTGCCATTTTTTATGCCTTTTGCGTTTAAAGATGAGACAGAAAATGTGTCAAAGTTTCGCTTTGTTGAGCAGGTCATTTGAGAGCCACCTTAACAAGTATATAAATGCTCACTGAATTGCTTTAAATTTAATAGTGATAGTTAGTCCATTTTAAATTCGTTGAAAATTTACAGATAATACTAAGAAATTGAAAGTAAATTATTTACAAAGTTTGGTTTCTCTTGATGTTCGTCGATACGCCTAAAAAACCGCGAACAACTAACTTTCTTTCAGAATTTCGGAAAATCTCCGTGCGAAGCAGACGGATCTCCACCAGTCCACCCTCCAGTGATTCTTAACAGCAGTTTAATGATCGAGCTATTATCTCCGTAGGAAAAACAAAAGAGTATATGCATAAGACAAATAGCTTTTCGCAGAAATAGGAGTGTTCTTCTATCATTGAAGGAAATTGGTTTTTAAGCACTTTATAGAGCAATGACATCCGGTGCTTTTTAATTTTTCCATCTTCAAATTTCTTTTGGGATTCGATGAAGTTTTTATCCCTAATTCTGAAATGCTGTTATCAAAGGGGTAACCTTACTGTGCCAGTCTTTTGTATTTTTCAAATCACATAAACACAGCAAATTTATTTAATAAAATGTCTACTGTTTCTATGTGGTACTTATTTAATTTCGTTTATAAAATCTGTTATTAAATTCATTTATTAAATAAATTAACTTTGTAAAATTTGATTTTTGCTTTTCAAGACAATTGTATTTGCGCTGAAATTAAGTGTGTTCCGTCATATACGTAAAATTATCAGTCCGATTTATACGATTGGGATTTTCGCTTTTAATTACCTAATATCTGAAGTCTGATTCAGTATACTATATTCCAAATAAATAAACACAAGTTAGATTAAATAAAAGTTGCATATTTAACGAGAATATCGCTATTTAAAGAAGTAAAATATATGTATTAGTGTGTTATGGCACTATAATATGTATTAATTTGCTTCATAACATGTATATTTAAATTGAAAAAGAAAAGGGGAAGAATGGCAACCAACCTAAGCTCTGAGACACAGCCTTATTAATGTATGTTCCTACGGATCTGGAGACCTGGGCATCAAAATTTCAGGGACTCCAAGTTTTATATTTCATACTTGATCGAATGATAACAATTTTGCATTCAAATATTATTATTGCACCAAAAGTGACCCCATTTCAAAAGATTTTCGGCTTCGAATATTTAAAAACTTTACAAATTTATAACTTTTTTTTATGTTTTACATTTTTAAACTTCCTAAATTTATCCACTTTCTAAGACTCAATACATTTTAAAATAAAGCTGAGACTGACTCTCTAAACATGAACTTTGTCCCTGAAAATTGAGGACTCCTCTTGACTTTAGAGTAATTTTATCATTGTAACGACATAGGCACAAGGCATGAAGTTTTTGTCCAAATAATAATTAATAATCCACGTTTCCGAACTTTTATAGTAAGTTTAGTTTACATATGGAGGTAACAAAATGTATCAGGAGGATGTCGACCTCACTGTGGCTTGACCGTGCCCTGCCTTTTGGATAAGAGTGTATTTACAGAGTGTAGGAGCTAGAGATGAGACGGGCTTGGGTTCGATTTTTATACCAGTCTTCGGAATCAGGCTCAAAGTGAAAATTTTATTTATTCACAAATTGACAAAAAGGAAACACAAACCTTTCTATTTGAGAAGCAAGAATATAGTCTAAGTTTTGTAAAGTGTTTTACAATCCTTTAACAATCAGATCGAAAGGGAATCGAATTGTTACTAAAGGAATATAAGAAGAAATATTCTGAAAGAGTGTTCTTATTTTGAAAGTGTTAGTAACACAAATAAGCCATGGGATACCCCTTGTCTATACTCGCTTTCTGTTTGAAGGCCTTTTCCAGAATTGCTGAAAACAAAACTCGTGTCTTTTTTGACTTAGATTGTACAATATTTTAAATAATAAGAATTGTGATTTTTGCATATTTCCGTCAGTGGTTTGGTATAAATAATAAATTTACTATTTTAAACAGATTTTCAGGGACATGAAAATCGCGAAACATTGTTATGAGGGGAAATAAAGAATTTTGCAAGACTCTTGTTCGGTTGATCTCAAATTCCCCTCGCTAATGTTAAACCTATGGGCGTGTAGTAATGCATTCGTACTATTCAGAAAATTAATATTTATAATTTCTGTTTTCTGTGTACTGTTCTTAAAGGATATCTCTTTTTTTCAAAATATTTCTAAATATAATAAATGAAAATTTGTCTGTCTGTCTGCACTTCTATACAAATCAAAACTTTGGAAGCCAGAATTGTGAAACGTTACATATGCATTAAAACACGGCAGAGGCAAATAAAGTCATCCGGAATCGTTAATTTTTAATTAAATGAAAAAACCCAAAAATCTAACAGCCTTTTCCTATCAAATTTAAACATTTTTCGTTATAGCAGTTCCCAACAATTAAAAATTTACAATAAAATTCTTTCTACAATAATTAATTTTCTATTAAAAGATTTCCACGTGAAAAATGAAAATGAAATAAAAAGCTTCAACAATTTGAAATAAAGATTAATAGGACGTCATATTGGTAATATAACGGAAAATTTCAAACATTTCTCAATAATACAAGGAGTATGCGTAAGTACAGAAAACAGGTTAATATGACGTCATTAGAGAATTAAAAAGAAAATTAATATGACGTAATATTGAAAGTTTAACGGACTTTTTCAAATGTTTGAGAATCATACAAAGACAGTATCGATATAAGTAATAGAGAAAGCAAGTAAATATGACTTCAGCAGGTGAATATAACGCCAAATGGGTTTGAGGAATGTATTGAATCATGATAAAAACCCGATTATGGAAATATTGACTTATTTTAACATTTTGAAGTTCTCTGTACAACATGTTTAATTTTGAAATTGATTTTTCTACACAAACATTCTTAAAATCCCGGACAACGTCATGTACTTCAGCTAGTTATATATACATAATTTATAATGTAATGTATTAAAATCTGAACGAAATTGGGTAAGATTTTAACACTTCACATAAAATTATATATATATATATTTTAGAAATATTTTCACAACTTAAAAAAAAGGGGGGGGGGGGGAAGACATCCGCAGAAAAAAAAGTTATATGTTTATTTCTGGAAGTGATATTTTAAAAATACGAATGCATTACACACGAGGGGAATTTGAAATCTGACTGACCAACAGCCTTAAGAGAAATAAACAGGGTGTTTCTGTAACTTCGTTTATGTAAAAGTAATGATGTATGGAGGGGGGGTAAGAGTGGAAAAAAAGCCTTTAAAAATATTTTAACTTAATATTCATATACTTAAATTAAGCATATTTTCCTATGGTAACTGTCTAATGTCTACGATTTTTACTCAACAGTATTTTTCTTTATTTAACAAAAGCTATTTTGTTCGCATATTTAGTGAAGTATGCTTATCAGAAACGCAACATTTAAACGAATTCGATTCTAAACTTCTTCCTGAATAGCACGCTACTGAATTTGCCGTCAAAACAAATGACTTTTTTAGATTTCTTCCTCAAATGATATGAAATCAATTGAAACGAGACACATTTTTGTTAATCAATCATTATATGTGTATTATTTATCACTTTCGACATTTTTTTGAGTTTCCAGTCAAAAAAAGATTAATTAAGAAATGAATTCTTGTGCCCAAGTCTCCTTAACCCTTTCGCATCATTTGACGTATAAGGCTCGTCATGCGATTAAAAAAAAAAGGCGATTAAAACTGACACAAATGGGTTAAATTTAATTGTCCACAACAGTGCATTCGGAAATTTCCAATCTGTAAAACTTGATTTTTGCATTTTAGACAATTGTGTTTGCGTTGAAATTGTGTTCCGCCATAGCTCTTAAATTATCAATCCGATTTACACGAATGAGATTTTCGCTTTTAATTACCCAATATCTGAAGTCTAATTCAGTATACTATATTCCAAATGAATAAACATAAGTTAGATAAAACAAAACTTCCATATTTAACGTGAATATCATTATTTAAAGAAGTAAAACATGTGTTTGTGTGTTATGGCACCATAAAAATATTATACCAAGGAGGCATACACTGTAAAAAATGAAGTACTCAAAAATGAGTAAGTTCATGTATTCATATCGAAATGAGTATTTTTGGATCAAAAATGAACATGTGCATTCTGAAAAATGAGTAAGTTCATGTACTCATATCGAAATGAGTATTTTTGGATAAAAAATGAACATATGTATTCTCAAAAATGAGTAAGTTTATGTACTCATTTCGAAATGAGTATTTTTGGATCAAAAATGAACATATGATCAAACCCCAACATACTTGTATATTTCAGAATGTGTAATGACGAAATTTCGGAGCCTAAAAAGCTATATTATTTGAAGGAAAAACGAAGAATAAGAGAAATGAAAAGTGGATCTGGTTGTTCGGGATTTTCATCAAAGTGACAACAACACATTTACTCTTTTTTTTTTTCCTCACATTTTACACATCTACTTTTTTTCTTTAATTTAAATAAAATCAATAAGTCCAGATTTAAACCTACCTATCCCAAGGTCATTAATTTCAAATTTGTCTTTAAAAATCATTTTTTTAAAACTATTTAGTTTAACCAAACCATACGCAAAAGCTCTCAGCATAGCTGAAATATAATAATTTAATTTATTATAAAAAAATTTATTTACATAATTTTTTTTTAAAGTAAGACATTAAAAAAAATATTTTAATAGCATGTAATAAACACGTCTGATTAAGATAATTGTTGTTTTTATTGGAATTGATAAATAGATAATCAGGCAAATAATTAAAAAATATATATGTTCGAATAAAGAAATTGTTGGTACTGTTGCAAAAAGAAGCAACCAGTATTCTTAATGCAATTTTTACGCATATAATACATAATAAATTGAAATTTATCTGTTATAAGGCACCAAATCATACAGCAAAATATTGAAAATTATGAAAAGATAATATTAAAAACATTGGAACTGAAAAAATCCATCTACAGATGAAACCTCAAGTTTTTGCAAGTTTTGCAAAGTAACTAACAACATTTGAGAAGGAGGTGTGGCCACTCATGGCCCGTTGGTCTGAGTCGTCAGGTTAGTAAACAGGACATCACGGGTTCGATTCCTTTCATGGTCAAGGGTTGGTTAATTACTATAAACTCACGCAGGAATGAAAAAAAAATGAGCAGAAATGTATGTATCCCTTATAAGGTTGTCCTGGCAAAGTAACTTTTTTTTTATCCTATAAATTTTATTTTAACGACATAAAAATTTTTAAATTTGAATACATCCATGGGATCAAAAATGAGTACATAGCAGTTCATATTTGAATACATCCATGGGATCAAAAATGAGTACATGTGTTTCTCAGTTTTGAGTACATTTGGATCGGAGCTATTTTGAGTATATGACGTATTCAAAATTGAGTACTTTTTACTCAATTTTGAGTACCCATTTTTTACAGTGTAACTGCAGAAAATTTTGTCATTGAACATAATTACATCCTTTGAAAGGTTTGTTGTCTAGATACTCGAATGGTTTGAATACCCCGTGAGCATCCGAAAGAAAATGTGTAATTTCTAAACAAAATTTCATAAATGGTTTGCGTAAAATATGGCTACCTGACTTGATGAAGCAGATTATTCATTACCAAATTATTCATTATTTGATTTATTCTCCTTTTTTTTTCTCCAGTTTTATGGTTTTCTAACAAATGTTATTACTCAATTAAAAAAAAATGTCTTTGTGCATTTCTGTTATACAGTTTAATATCTGTGATCAATATTCTACACGAATATATCAATTTACATTTGAGTAATTCCTCTTGATTCTTTTTTAGCCTCTTCTGAAGCAAGGTGTTGAATCTGGGCCACAAAAATCTTGACTTCAGAACAATATTGGTGAATTGAGTCGACATTATCATGCTAAACAAAATTTAGAGGTAAATTTTAATTATTATATATATGAGTATTTGCTAATTAAGTCTCTTTTTTTCAAAATTTTGACAGTTTTCTTTTTAAATGCTGAGAATACAGATTTCCTTTTTACATTTTTAAGAATCTAAATAAATTAATTGTTCATTTTGAGTATGCATTTTTAATTATAATCAATTGTTCCTAATATCAATTTTTTCCAAACTGTAATGTCTAGAAAATTGGCATAAAACGTTCATTTTCGCATTTATGGATACAGAAAAGATAGAACATTCTATTCGTCCATTACTTGGTTGAATAATAAGAGTTACAATTTTTATGCATTTACAAATGAAAATGACTTTGTGAATATATCAGAAAATAGCTTGTTTGGATTTGAGAATAACTTTAAATTCTAAAACGTCAGCTTATTTCTCAGAAACGGTAGACAAGAGTTCAACAATCATTACTTTGCATATTGCTGCAATTATTGTTCCTTTTTTTGTGTGTGTATGTGTGTTCCTTTTTTCCAATTTAAAGTTATCCTGGTAGAAGTATTTTTACAAGAAATACTTTAATCATAATTTTAAACATCTTACAGGTAATAATGTTGTCTTAGATCTAGTGAAAAAGAAAAAAAAAATCACCAGTGATCTTTTACTATCATCTAAAGCAGGGGTTCTCAAACTATGGTACGCGTACCAGTACTGGTACGTGAAGCTCTGATTACTGGTACGCAGAAGTCCGTTACTGGTACGTGAAATAAAATACAAAATGCGGCATATTATTATTATGGAATCGAAAACGGCTTGTCTTTATTAACTTGGAAATTTTCCTAAAAATTTCGAACGTGATTTGGATCTGTAAACGCTTTTTCTATTTTTTTTTGTTACCAGAAATGTTTGTTATGGTAGACTTGCTGAAATTCGCACACAACGCTTATGAGGCCGGCCCGGCAGCGTGGTTGGTAGCGAAGGCAACAGCCACGGTGAGGACCCGTGGTTCAAATTCCGGTAAGGCATGGATGTCATTGTGTGTGTGTCTTCAGTGCTGTCTACTTCCTTGTGTCTATCCCGTCCCCAAGAAGAAGATTTATGTAATTTCTCAAAGTTCTGTATATATTTCTGTGAATAAAAAATATGGATCATTCGAGACAACAGCGTTGTAGCTTATAGGTCTCAAAGCAAGCTCTGTTAAATGTACCCAAAAAACAACGCTTATGATACAATAAGTTTTCCAGAATTAAAAACACAATTATCCTTATATATTATTTCTCCTGTCAACATCCCATTTTCTCAGAAAATATGAAACGCAGAACAACGAATGAGATACCATATGAAAGGTTTTAGAACCGGCTTCTGACATAGCCCACTTAACAATTCGTTAAAACATGTTTTTGATTAAAATTTGCTGAAAATTAAAAATTAAATCGGCATTGTTTTAATAAAAGAAATGAAAGGTTTTCCTGAAATTATTGTTGCCAAAAAAATAAAATACCACATTATATGATGCTCAGCAATTATTATAAAAAAACACCGCACGGGTTTATTTTATACTTATGATTAAAAAGCGAAATTGAAATGTTTAGATTTATATTTCCAAGTCCCATGTTTTTCCCGAAGCGGATGACGTCATCCTCTAATGCTGTCAAAATACGATTGTTAATTTTTTTTCTCGCGCGTGCCTTTAGCAATATTGGATCAGTTTTTACTCTAACTTTGATGGAATAAATTAGATGATATTGTGGCTTGACTAACAACTAAATGTTGTTTGCAAATATTTTTATCCTTGCTTTTTCTTTAGAAGTTTCAACCTGCATCATAATAAATATTACATATTGATAAAAAATGATACTTCTCTATTATCCCGTCGACCACTTTACATAACAAAAAACTATCGCCAAATAAACGGGAGAACGTTGCCATTGGAATATAAAAAAAAAAAATAAATAAATAAATAAAATATAAGAATTTTAGGACACAATGTTTATTATAATAAAATAACTACTAAATCAGTAAAACATAATGAAAAATACACGCAAATGTCGAATGTAAAACCACTAGATGACGTAACAAACACGCATAATGATTCTGACATCAAGTAAATGGGACTGCATTTTTGGCGTTTAATCTTACAGTTTGGCGGTAGTTTTTTGTTATGAAAAGTGGTCGACGGGATAATAGAGAAGTACCTAAAATATATTAGATTTCAGTAACGTAATTTTGAACTAATTTTTTTTCGCTTAAACAAATTCCCGTTTCTTCATTATGTCCTTCACAAAATTTCGCAACTTTCTGACCAATAGTTTTGTCTGTAGATAACTTTAAAGTAGGGTCGTTTAATTATGGACACCCTGTATTTATAGCTATTATCTTGGTTTGAGATTGGCTCTGAAAAAGTACTGGGCCTTGGGCTCCACATGACCTTAATTGGGCTCTGGAAATTAGTTTCTCATTTGAGACACCCTGCCACTGTATCTCACGAGAGAGGAAATAAGTAAACTTATTTAGCTCTCATCTCCTGTGATGGATTACTGGAGTCCACATTCAAAAAAGATGAATGTAACAGAATTTTCGCTGACGAGAATATCAGAGTACCGTCTATTATTGTCAAAGTCTGTTTGTGTTTAAGCACAACATATCTCTGTGAGTGTTCTTTTGTGCCCTTTGTTGTATGATAAACAAATACAGGAATAAACTAAACATCGAATCTGACTTATTACTAAAACTTCTTAATATTGAGCCAGACATGAGGAAGTTGTGCTTGATGAAGCAAGCCCACCCTTTTCTTTGGCCTACTACCACATCATATGAATAAGTATATGCCAATATGTTATTAAGTATTGTGGATTGTTTACTATACCAAAATAATGTTATTTTGATATTGCATGCATTATTAAAATTTAATGATGATACTTCATTTTACTTGAATGTTTATTATAAAGCAGTCAATTTAGCAATGTAATCATTCACTTTTTTAAATGCAGTAAAATCTGCTATGAAGGAAATACAAAAGACCGGAGAGATATTTCGTTTTAGACAGGGTTTTTTTTATTAGCTTTACGTTTGTTACCTGGTGGTACGTAGAAGTATGAACTTCGATTTAGTGGTACGTCGGTCTAAAAGTTTGAGAACCCCTGATCTAAAGTAAACATTCTCGAATACTTAGCTTTTCTGTTCAAATAAAGTCACTATTCTCGCAACTTTTGTGGGGAGGAAAAAAAACTATTAGCCGAAAAGTACACAAGGAAGTCTATCCCTATTCTGCGTATTGTGTAACCTCCTGCCACTCAAGACGTTCATGTTTTATTTTTAATTATTTTTATTTCCATCTTTTTCAGTGTCACTCTTTTGCTCGTAAATTTATTTTTAAACTTCTCCGCTAGCGAACCGTTTCGTTCTGCAAGGGCACATAGTCCCGAGTATGAATCAGCGCGTGCGACTGTCCTGTACCATTCTGCTATTCCTTGCCAAAAAACCAGCCAAATTTGGCGGATATTATTAATGTATTTTTTTATTAGCATTATTATGTCATTTGTTTTGTTTGCTCAATGAGAGTGATGTTTACGTGCGTTTTTCATAACAGAACTTCTCAAAGGAGAAAAATCGGGTTTCTGCACCTTCGTAAAGAAAACAATGTGATGTAACAGAATTATGAACCAATTTAATGCCAAACCTGTTTTTTATTAAAGGTTATTTTTTTTGTTACTATTTATACTTTAATTGATAGAATAAACTTTGTAAACGTGTACGAAGTAGTGTAAAGTACCTATAAAAAAATAGATTGATTTGATTAAGCGTTTCAGTATTTAAATACCTCTAAAACTAAGAATACTGAGTTGTGATTTATTATTTTTTTTTTCTTTCCGGGAAAGCATTTTTACCTGCACATTTATTCGTATTATAATGATTACATGAAATACAGTGAATTGCCATTTAGCTCATAACTGAATGTTAAGACGTTTAATTGACAAACGTTGTAACAATTAATTTTAAAATACATGATGTCCAAATTCTTCATGAAGCAGTCTGAAAGTCCACAATTTTTCTGAAGACGATTTACTTGCTACTATTTTTTTAATGAATAAAGAACATTATACTTTTAAAATATTTGAATTTTCTTTATAAAAATACTTAAATAATCAATATATATATATATATCCAGTATACGATTTCAAAACTACAAAATTAATATGTATAAATAAAAAATATATATATCATTTGAATCCACGTTCGCCTTAAATTAAAATTCATAACAATACAAGATACATTACTTAAAGGCGTTTAATTTTGATGTAAAACATATTTAAAACCAAGTATTTTCATGTTGTAATGTAACAGTTTTCGCTGATTGTATGTTTTCTTGTTTTAACCCTGATGACGAATGCAATTGCGTTTGAAAGTACTTGATTTTAAATATTTTTTACATCAAAATTAAACGCCTTCAAGTAATGTATCTTGTATAATTATGAAAAAAACATATGTTTAATATTTATTTTTTAAAGATATTAAAGTATTTGTGTATTTAAATGCAGAATTCTGATGAATAAATAACTTAAAACAGAAATAAGTTTTAAAATAAATTAATTTTAATAAAAATCAATTATATCAAAATAGTTGCCAGCAGCTTATTAACATCTTCACGACGAGCGTCGTGTATAAGACGTATATGTGTGTATATTCCATACTTTCTCTACCACTAATTTCTTAAAGTAATTTTTGTCTTATTTAATCACAATTCCTGCGATTAAATGGGCAAAGATTTTCATTTGGTAATACTGGTGTTAAAAGTACTGGACACTCGTCGTGAAAAAAGAGTTAGATAAATTCTAAATAAGTGAAATGTTAAAAATAAATATTATAATATAATGCTTAAGTAATATTTTTGAAACATTTTTTAATTTAACATTGAAACATATATAATATCGTGATATATCTAATATTTAAAATAAAAATATTAGTTAAACCCATTTAAAATATTTAAGTAAAGAATAATAGTGAAATTTATTTAAAATAAAACTATTTTGGAAGAAACTAATTTGTTTTATTTTATATAGAAATATTTGTCGACTGCTAATTTTAATTATAAAACATAATAAATAAATAAATAAAAATAAAGTGCAGGAAAGTGTTTAAATAGATTAAAATAATATATAATAAAATATTATTTAAAGTGTGTTTTAAGTATATTTTGAGTTTAGATTATTTTAAGATTTAAAATACTAATTTATACTTGTTAAACTCGAGTAAAATATTTAGATAAAGTATATTAATGAAACCGATTTAATTCAATAATCCATTATAAAATGAACATTATAATTTTAGAAATCATCATGCAACAATGTCATCTGCTATATTTGGCTATATACATTTTGCAAGGGGAACAGAGTTAGTATTTATTTATTTAATAATAATTATTTTATATATTTTCCCCGTAAGTGGGGTCTTACCATATCTGGGTAAATAATAATCAGGAAACCGGAAGTAATCATCTGGCCGGTGGTGAACCAGGACTTACAGATAAAGACTTACTCATAGTCTTGATATGGTGAGCCTTTTTATCTGCGTGCGCCAAAAATTAAACGCCCTCTTTTTTTTTTTTTTTTTTTTTTTTATGATAAGTTTCCCCTCCCTTCCTAAGTGCCCTCTTTTGTTTGTTGCTTTCACTCTATGAAAAAAAGCGTCGCGTCATTTGTTTAAAAAAAATAAAAATCGTTAAAAAGAATTGTTGAGATTGTTGTGTTGTGAATTAGGATTGTATCAGATTGCTGATTCATGGATCATCACTATTACTTTAATTTGTTAAAAAAAGTTTATATATATATATATATATATATATATATATATATTTCTATTGAATATATCAATGGCGAATCCTAGTCATGAAAATTTAGGCACGCTCTTTGTCGTATGCATGCTTTTATCCCGAATTTCTGTATTAAAGTTTCATACATTTTAACTTTACTTAGCTAGTTTTGTTTTCAATTAATACAGAATTTATTCTAGTATTGTCAGAAAGCTTTTCGCATAATCTTTATTAGATATTTATTATTGATTTATTTACTGTTATGGTTTTTGATACCAGAAAAGTTTCATATTTTAACTTATAAGTTATATACATCGAATTAAATTTCTTTCTGTTTCTGTAACAGTTTTATAAAATTCAAATAAGAAAATGAAACCTTAGTATATATGAGGGGGTTAGAATGACAGTGGAGTAATTCAAAAATTTAAAAAAATCTAGATGACCACTATTAACTGAATATTTCCACTGAATATTATTTTTCACTGAACGTATCTCAATTTCTATTCAGTGCGACAGTCAAATAAGTCATAGTTCACTTAGAGAGTCGCTAGAGGGCAAAATTGCTAAATATTGACTTACTCTACTGTCATTCTAACCCCCTCATATCATGGAGGATGTAAGATTTCGGAAATGGCATTTCAAATTTTCAGATTACTTCTTAGCATCATGTATAGTTAAAATTCCTTATTTTGGTTAGTAGCAATCATTAAAACTTAATTACAAATATAGAACATACCAAATGATAACATTTTAAAGTATATAAAAAATATAAGTAAATTTAAATTTAAAGTATAATATTTGAAGTAATATATAAAAATAAAACATATATTAAAATATAATAAAATTTGAAATATAGTAAAAACTTGAAGGTTATTAAAAATTTATAGCATATATTAAAATATAAAGCAGTATAAAATTTGAAGCATATATTCAAAACTTATTGTACTTAAGTATATTAAAAAATATAAAACATATTAAAATATAAAGTAATAAAATTTGAATAATAAAAAAACAAAAACAAAATATAAAGTATATATTAAAAAATAAAATATAATAAATTAAAAAAATAGATATTTAGTTCAAAAAGTAATATGTATAAACTGTTAACTGACAGTAAAATTTTAGAACATACCACCTATGGTACGCGAATCATAAAATTCGACATCTCTGAGCTTAAGCGTATCAGAAATAGTTTAATGAATTATATTTTAGTAAATAGCTAGGTGAATGAATCATGAAATAACAGAAATTAATTTTAATTAGCAATTATTTTTAGAAATTTCATATTTAAATATTTATCTTCCTCAAACCGATGCAATTTTTGTAAATATTCCATGTTAGATTGTCATTTAGCAATATTGCCTAGCAGCATGTATCATTTATCTCCTCTCTACTCCCAAAATATATATTACAGAGCAAAAACATGACCGTGAGTAACGCTGACGTATCGATGGTGGCAACGACCTGAACAATCAATTTCGTTTTATCACAAAATTTTTAACTTCTGAACATCGCGCAATCTCAATTTTTACACCGTCGAATAGAATAAAACATACAGCTTTAAAATAAATTGCATTTGAAAGTATATCTTTTATTTACCGATTTTTCATGGTTTTAAAAATATTTTTCACGCTTTTTTTTTATAAAATTTATCTAAAAAAATGAACATGCAGCCCTATTACGTAATATTAACCCGTTTACACTTAAAGCAATGTAGATAATTCAGCATTTTTTTTGTTTTCGTGTAATATCCTGTAACTAACTAAATTGATAAACAAAATTAAAACTTCACAAAAAAAAACAGTAATTTAACTGACATGCTTTATAATATTAACGCGATATTTAATTTACGGATAACCCCCCCCCCCTTCCTTCTCTAAAGTTAACCACTTACTTTTAACAGTAATGCAATTTTTAATTTACGGTTGTAATGAAAGTTGATGCCGAAAAAGAAGATTAATATTCGAAAAAGGTGGTAGCTGGGGTTTAAGGAAATTTTTAAATAATAGTTTATAAAGTAGTCGGTGTGCCCTACAACTATGTTAAAGAAGATTGCAAGAGACTGGGATAATTTTTAAAGAAGCTGCACTAAGGACCCCAAGAAAGAAATTAGTATTCAAAATTGGTGGTAGCTGAGGTCTGGGAAATTCTTTAGTCGTTCAACTAGTATCTGGAGGACCTAAAAAGTTGTTAGGGAAAAAAAAAAAAAAGCTAGTGAATTGGACTTATTTTAAAAGGAGCTATAGTAGGGGACCCAAAAGGTTCCAACTGATACTCGAGAGCAGAGCTCTAAGATGAAAACATGTTAAAAGGTCTTAGTTCTTAGCGTTTTAGATCTTCAATCAGTCGAAATTAAGCATAGGGTATAAATTAATCATTAGAATAAAATTTTAAGGAAATGCGCCAAAACTTGAAAAACTTGGGGGAAATGCTTAAAAAGGGGCCCTAGGGCCCGAATAAAATATGAGGGTGGTGGCTCGGGGAGAGGAATCCAAGACTCAACTTTAAAGTTATGCATTGAGAGGATGACACAATTAGGGAGGTGAAAAAATTCATATCGCACTAAAAGTTCAAGGGGCCCCGGACCGGGCCCCAGGAGGGCAAGGTCTTAACTGGAATTTAGAAATGGAGATATAACTAAATGGAGAAAAAAGACCCCAAAACTTAAAAAGATTGGATTGAAAGGGGGCAAGTTATTAGCAATTTAGGGAACAAAAACTTCAAAGGGTCCCAGGGGGGCATGATCTTAACTTGAATGTAGAAATTGGGGAATAACTAAATTGAGAAAAGGCCCCAAAAACGAAGAAAATCGGATAAAAAAGGGGCAAGTTATTAAAAATTAGGGCACAAAAACTTCAGGTTGCCCGGGTCTTAAAAAATTAAAAATCTGAGCCTAAGGTGCATCAGGTACCTTGGACTATATCCGCGTCCAAATTTTCAGACTTCTACGTGCGGTAGATTTCGCTAGCCATCGCACTCAGACACAAACAACTTTATTTTATTAGCACAGATAAAGTTGATATTAGATTTATAATTATAGATAATTTTTCCATAATTTAATTAAAATGTAGATTCTTTTTCTGTTATTTCGGTATTCGACTCGACGAAAATTATTTTGTTGGGTTTCGGGACAGCAATAAATTTTTTCATAGATAAGTTTTCGGGTTAACTTTGAATAATACTTTAGGAATGACTTTAGGAATGACTTTAAATAATGTTTTATATTCTCTAATTTGAATATTTTTTCCTTATATAAATTTGTTTATATTAATATTTATAAGATAACCATGCATTAATTATACCTTATTCAATACTTTACCAATACGTACCAGTACCGTCAATTTAATCTGATGTTAAATTTTCTAGTACTTTGTCATTTTTGCTAAAATTTTAACTGTAATTCTCCGTTAACGTTAGAGGAAAATTTACATTTTTCTTGTCTACTTCTAAGAAAATTTACTTTTCCCGTTTCCTTCGCATTATTTCATACGATTTTTCCTCCGATAAGGGTATATGCATAATTGTATGCTTATAAAATCAATGTTATTTATGTCTGCATGATTTTCCCAAAATGACTACTATTAAACAAAAGTAATAATAATCGGCATAAAATAGGATTACATAAGTATTTGGTGATCTTTTCCTTGGTACGATTGTTTACTGTTATAATAGCTGATATCACACATGAATTAGTTTTAATGCAAAATACATCTTGAAAATAAAATAAATAAAATAAAGTAAAAATAGTTTAAAAAACCCTCTTTTATAAGCATTCAATATTTATCCTAAAAATCGTGTATAATTTCATGACTGCAATTCAATTCAAAGGTTCCAAAAAAAATCCGTCACAATACATTAATTTGTCGTGGGTCGCTATTTATGAAAATTTTACCTGCTTTGATTTACGTTTGGCCGAAAGCGCAATCTATTAAAATAATTATCATTTTTACTCTGTTTCTTTTTTTAAGACATTGGAACAGGAAAGAAAAAAAAAATATTATTTAAACAACCTATTCAGTATTTCTAAATTGTTTTCTTAACGTATAATCATAATTTAATTAATATTAAAATGTTAAATGATAAGAGTATTTTCTTTTATTTTACTCCTTAGTTTTTATTTATATTTTGTGCTTTTTAATGTTTATCATATATTTCGTTGTTGCAGTTTCACAGACCGCTGGCATATGTTGGCGCATAATTAACACCATCCTTTTTGGAACCTCATAAACAGTTGCAACCATAAAGAATACTTGGCGAGTTATCACTTGCGGTCAGCTAATGGAGAAACGCCTTAAAACTAATTAAATTATAATTAAGTTCTAAAAATATTATAATGTTGTATTCTCATCAAACACGCCTGTGTGTGTAATTTTTATAATTCTAGCATATCAGAAAGTGGATGAAAATCCATAACAAAATTCCACCTCTACACATAAAAACCAAGTTAAGTTAAATAAAAGTGTAATAATAATAATCGGCATAAAATAGGATTTTATAAGTATTAGTTTTATGTTTACCTCCAAGATTTTTTGCTGTTATAATATCTGATTATCACACATGAATTAAGTTTTAATGCAAAGTACAGCTTTATCTTGATGATAAAATAAAATAAAATAAAAAAAGTATTGAAAAACGAATTAGATTATTTTACTTTTCCTTAATTTTAATCTTTCCGCGGCTTAACTAATGAAAACTAAATCGCTTGAGAATCGAGCTCGCGGATAATATTGGAAAAATGTTAACGAAGCGTGTAAATCATTCTGTAAATAATACTTTTCAGGAAATGTCATTAACTTCCTTCATTGTTGAGTAATTAAAGCGCTGAAAATTATTAACGCTTTAATACCGGTCTTTTTTACTTCTAAAAAATGTATTGCATGTTTTGGTTATATAGTTATATCGATGTTTTGTGGGACGAATCAGAGAAAAATGCAACTGCTATATCAACAATTGATAATAACAGCCATGCTAATGTCTAACCTCAACTACTAGTCCTAAAATAACTAAATTTGTAAGATTAGCTACCTTTCTTGTATAGACTCGCAAATGAAGGAATGTGCTTTGCTTCTCTGGAGAAATGTTTAAAGTCTGTCCAAGCAAGGTTACCATGTAAGTTATTTTTATGTGTGCAAAAATTTACATGCCGTTTTTAATTGCATAAAACAAAGCGATACAAATCTAGGTTATTGGATCCGTTTCCTTCCTCAAGTTTTATTTGATTACACTGTTTTACTTAAGGTCATTCAATGGCACTATAACAATTGAATTGAATTTTTTTTTATAAAAAAGTAATACATAAGGATTTGTTATTTTTATTCAAAATACTGTAGTAAAGATTTTTACATTAATGACTGGTTGCATTACTCATACGAAATATGTGAATAGTATATTTATATATTAATACATAATTAAATTTATTAATATGTAGTTGCGTTAAAATTTAAAGTTATCTTATTAAAAAAATAATAAATAAAAACGAATGTTTTGTTTTTAATTTTGAAAGTAAAATCCGCATGATTGCTGCACGTGGATTTTCTTTCTTTCTTTCTTTTCTCTCCTCAAACAGAAATAGTAGGCTTTAGATTGATTTTTCAGGAGAAAAGAAAACGAAACCTTGACCCAGTTACACAGTTAGCATAGTTACTAATTTTTAACCAAAAGTATAACAAACAGTGTTAACAAACAGTAGCAGCCGTCTCTCTAGGAGTGAAAGTTTATTGTACCGACAAGATTAAAGCTGCTGTCGTTGTCAACTGAACGAATGAACTTGGCATACTGCCACCGATGAAGTCATCGCCGAAAATATTTGCTTTTCGAAGGCGCTGACCCTTGATACTGTGCTAGCCAAACAATAGGTGTATTATCTCGAAAATAGTTTATGAACGTCATGCTGTGTCCGGTATATCGACGATTCTACAGGAATATGAAAGTTTTCATTTTATTTAATAGACTTCTTCATAGGCCCCGGCAAGGAAGGATCATTGCCCCTCCCTGGATTTTGAAATTTAATTAACTAATTTCATGACTAGTGAAAAAAAAAAAAATTGCAAAACTTATCTTTTCCGAGTGAGTTAAAATAATTAAATACTGAATGAAAAATAAACCGAGAATATAGGGCTCTTCCTCTCTGAACCCCTGAGCAAAACATTTTTTAGTTCCCCCCCCCCCCCCCTCTCTCTTTCTCTCCCTCCTCTCTCTCTCTCTCTCTTTTCTTTCAGGGCATTATGCTGTGTCCGGTATATCGACGATTCTACAGAAATATCGAACTTTTCATTTTATTAAATAGTTTTTTGCTCCTTCGAGTTTTCTATCTAATTATGCTTTTAAAATAAACCTAAAGCCTAATTATCAGTTTCAAATTTACTTTCCGTACATATATTTTCAAGAGCTCGTTTGCAGAAGTTCTTTGAAAGTAAAAAGTATAACATTATTGAGCATTTCAAACAGCAATTATTTTTGTGCATTCTTATCCTACTGCCACCCCCCCCCCTTTTTTTCTGAAATATTTCAGACAAAAGGCGATTGTTTTGAATTTGAAACCGCTTACATCTGCAAAAAATAGTGCCATCTCGAGGAGTACTCTTTATTGGATTCGGTGCCCTGGGCAAGATTGTTTAACACCCCTATGAATGATAACTTCTGAAGAAATAAACTGTTAAATTGTAACCAGATATTTTGCGTGTTTTCAGCCCTTTAATTTTAGCCAGGATTTTAGAAAGAGACAGAGCTGAAAACTGTCCAAATTAATGTATTAATTAATCGGACGTAGCCTGTAAATTTGTTTTTTCAGAATGTCGCGGGTTATTTTTCCTGATAAACGGATAATATAATGTTTCATAATTATTTCGCTTGCCACAAGCCACAACCGGAAATTTGAGGAGAGGAACACATTTCAAATAATTCCAGGAGTGTAATTCTGCCTTCATCGAAAAGAGCGGGAGAGTAAATCCTTCTCGGATAAATTTTATTTCTTTCTTCCAAATGTCTCCGAACACCTCAAATGTATCATCCTTCAAATCATCAAGGCCACGATCCCTGCTAGATGTTAAAGAAGATCTATTCATTAAAAGCCACTAAATAATTCCTTTAGTTAGGCATAGTTCCAAACCTTAATTCACTAACACATTCTAAATCAACCTTGTGACTCTTAAATTAGTTTTGCTAGACACATTTTTTTTCCCCCTTCAATTCTTCTGAGAGACATATTTTGGCAGAAATTGTGGCTTACCGATTCTGTGTACAAGTTTTCTGTTCTATGAAACATTTTTCTTAAATAAAACGAAAGATGCTTGATCAAATTGTCACTAAAACTTGAAATTGTTGTTTTCCTAGAACGAATAAATTTCTTATTTAAAATTAACATTTCAGTTCTCCCTTTTTTTTTTAGTCCCTTTTTATTCTCGACAACTTTAAAGCTAAAGTTTTCAGATCACCAAATTGCTTTCAGTTAGAAATTAAATTTTGATTTGTATATAAAAAATTGTTTAAAGTACAGTTGTTTCATAGTACCATAGTGTATCGCGCCTCATTATAAGCATTCATTTGGATATGTTGCTCTTTTTTCCCGTGTCTTTAGGGAGGGTGAGGGGGGGGGAGCGTCTAACAATATTTTAGCGCTTTTTAAGGTATCCCATTATGTTTAAATAACCAAATTTCACTGAATGTCATATTTTTATTTTTTTAAAGACAGGACTGTACAATTAGCTATCAGAAACTGTTTTTGCTTACCTCGTACAATCATTGGAAATGCAGTTATGGCTGTTATGGCTGTTTCTGTTTTAGCTTTTATATCGGAAGTGTGTGTTTACGTAGTTTAACCCTCTGACTTTTTTTTTTTTTTTTTTTTTTTCAAAATCTTTTCAACCAATATGTATCTCTATTATTACATATTTCAAATAATCATGAATTTGAAATATGTAGTATATTTACCATTTGCATTTTTACCTTTTGGCTGTGAAATTTTAAAAACAAAATTCCTTCAAAAATTGCGTATTATATAAATTTTTCTACAAATGTCTTGCCAGTGAAAATTGCTGGATAAACAGTCAGATGGTTAATAATACCAAGTAACAATAAATAATTTGCGTATTTACGAAAGAAATTATCTTCTAATATGGAGAATAAATCGGGATATTATATATATACTAGCTGTTTAACCCGTTCTACGCACGGGATATCATGAATTTAATTCTAAAACGTGCGTACGAACGCACCTCGTTTGTAACGTTTGACGTACAATTTCCAACTTGTTTTGTTTATATGCGTATTTTAATTACACGTATATTATTATTGTTTTTCTATACAAATTACTTCTGATTATATATAAAATAGGATAAATGACATTTTACGCTAAACAAATTGTATAAATATTTTTTTGCTCCTTTCTTTTGCGTTTACATAAATGACGTCATTTGGACGAATTTATTCAAAATATTTTCAGTTTATAAATTAAATTAAATGCTGACAGACAATTGAATCCTAACGATAGAAATGTGATTTTTTTTTTCAAATTTACATGAAAAGCATAATTTAATCACAATCTTGTCTTCATTATCGATTGAAATAAAATATAATTTCAATTTCAATTTGAAAATGACGAATAAAAATAAATCAATAATACCTATCGGGATCCTTTTCGATTTTTTTCCCTTTTTTGTCACAAAAAAATTGAGTAATTAGTTGCCATCATTACAGAAATGTCATTAAAATTAGAAAAAAATTAATATCTCGAAAACTAATTCCAATTTCAAAATTCTATTACCAGTTTTGACATCCGCGGATTTTTATGGACAATTGGTATTAATTTTACCATCAAGCGTTTAATATTTTATTAAAAATAGCCCTGAAACATAATCAGTCGTTTAATCAGTCGTTTCATAAAATCGTTTCATAAATTCGTTTCATAAAATCGTTTCACAAATTCGTTTCATTAGGATTTTATATATATAGGGTAGATATATATATATATATATATATATATATAAAACTTTAAGTAAAATTTAACCATTGAAACATAAGAAACTGACCACATACACTGAAATCCCGATACCAAAGAGCCCTGTCAATTTACAAATTAAAATTGTAGTCCTAATAAAAGTAACATTATTAATTCAAATTAAGAAGAAGAAAAAAAAAATTAAATAAATAGAAAATAAGGAATGAAATATAAACCACACGAGTATAAAATACCTTAGTACATATTTAAAATTTTAACAATAGAAGCCCTTACAGAATATACAAACCAGATAGTTCAATATGCAAAATGACCAAACTCTTCTGACCCAAACATAATCAATGCAAACGGCCAAATCAACATGTTATTTCAATAGCAAAAATACAAAAAGTTAAGAATGCAGCAACTTAAAATGATGGTAATGAAATACAAGAAATATATATATATAATTGGTGTGAGTATTAATAGATTTTCAGAAATAAAAACTTTAAATGAGTTTTCTGAAAAACAAGGTTTTTATGAACAATCAGTTAAATTCTATGTCCAAAAATTATGGCTACATTTATATAACATTGATCGCCTACAATTTATGTGGTATTGTGAGTGTAATCTATTATCGATTTAAATATCTAAGAATTTCTTTAAATTTTTACAGTTAATTTTTTTTTTAATATTTTACAACAAAGTTTAAAAGTATTTATGACTTCGGTTTGTCTGTCTGTCTGTCCGTCTTGTCGTGCTTTAACTCCGTAAATAGATTTACATTGCCATGAAATTTTTATGTTGTTGCCATGTAATTGATATATCTTATTATAATTGATATACGTATGTTATTGGGTATGATTGCCATGTAATTGATATATGTTATTGAAGTTTACTAAGGCATTTTCTGTATTAAAAGTGTAGTGTGTAGCATTTATAGTTCATTTACAGGGACACTCGAAAGAATTCCGTTAATTTATGGTGTAAGAGGAAAAAATAGTTTGCAATGTATTTTAATGATTTTACACTATTTCAAACAGATTGAAATTTATTTACATCACAGAGGATTACTAGAAGATGCTTACTGTAGAATATGGTAATCGTTCACTTACAGCGACACATAAAAGAATTCGGCTACAGTACTGTCTATGTCTATGATCAGTAATTGCTGGAAGTGTTTTTCAAGTTGTGGTATGCGATTTTAAATTTAACTAAATTTTTGCACATTACTTAGTGTGTATAAATTCTATCGATCATATACCGGACTGCACAAATTAGAGTACATTTTCGTTTATCAACGGAAATTGCTGAAGAGGAATTTTCAACTGTCTTATAAGTTTCCTAGCTGAATTAAATTTTAGCATACTGTGTAGTATAGTATATGTACAAATTTATAGATCATATACAGGACTGCACAAAATAAATCGGATACTTTTCGAACTATAGATCGTAATTTCTGAAATTACATTTTAAAACGTGTTATGCATTTTCCAAATTGTTTACTTAAATATCGTCTTTCATTTTATTAAACCGTGAAGTTTCGTTACAGTATTATGAATGTGTTGGAAAGTGTTTCATAATCTGTGCTTAATGCATATTTTTCTTTTTTCTTTTTACCATACAGAAACTATATGAAAAATGCCCAAAGTGCTAATTTGAATGAATATATCTCTGGAATTTTTTATTTTATGGTTTAGATTGTAGTTCATTAAATTTTTAGTAACTCAAAAAATGTTATTTATGAAACAAACAAATGGCAAACTATCATTATTTTCCTCGTGTGCACATTTTTGTTAAGTATCAAATATGGCATCCCCCATCCCTTCAAAAAAAAAAGTAAATAAAGAAATAGCATCAGTATAATTTATTTAACTCATTGTACTCATTTGTGCTTCATATAGATATATATTATATATAATGGGTGTTCAAACGTAGTGGGATATCTTAAGTAACTGCATAGCAATAAATAGTCGTAACTCTGCATTAATTTTATTAAAAAAGCTAACATGCGTATATATAAACTTATTTTCGGGATCAAATATAAAATGTTTTACTTGCAGTTTACCGCCTTTATTCATTTTATTAATGTCCCTGGTTATATCGCGCATTGTACATGTTTCCAGACATGCGTCATATAAAGAGAAACTCACTGCCCCCCCAAAAAAGTGTTGATTTTACAGTATAATACTAGCACCCCAGCTGCTAGTATTATACCGTAAAATAAGCTACCGCGCATGCGCCGGTGCTCAGTGAATACTTCAGTGTGAAGTAAGATACAAATTCGTAACATACAACAAACAAACAAATAAAAGGCAACAAACAAAAAACACATTAAAATTACATATATTTGTTCTTATTTAGAGGCGAAATAACTAAAAACAATTGAAACAAGAACGAAAAATCATACGTCTAGCATATATTATAAAACACTTTCCAACACTTCCAAATGCTGTAACAAAACTTCACCGTTTCATGAGGTGAAACATGATGTCTAAGTAAACAACTTGAAAAACCAATTTCAGGAATTACCATTATACTTGTCGTAAAAATATCCGAATTATTTTGTGCAGCCCTGTATATGTTCTATATATTTGTATAGGTACTACATAGTATGCTAAAGTTTAGTTCAGATAGCAAACGCATAACACAGTTGGAAATTTCCCTTCACAAATTTCAGCCATTAAACGGAAATGAATTCAAGATCTTTTGTGCTACCCTGTATAGGATCTATAGAATTTACACACTATCAAAGTAATAGGCAAAAAAAATTAGTTAAATTTAAAAATACGCGTATTATAACTGAAAATGCACTTCCGGCATTTATTGTTCATAGACACTACTGTAAGCGAATTATTTTGTGTGTCCCTGTAAATGAAAGATAAATGGTATGCACATGCTCTTCAGTGATTTATTTATATGAATTTCAATATGTTTGAGATAGTGCAACATCATTAAAATGCACCGTGAATGATTTTTTCCCATAGACCGTAATGTAATGGAATTCTCTTGACTGACCCTGTAAACGAACTATAAATGCTACACACTTCATTTTCAATGCCCAACATGCTATAGTAAACCTCAATAACATATATCAATTGCATGGAAATCAGGGTATTTTACGCGATTTAGAGCACGGACGGCAGGCAGGCGGACAAACCGAATCCAAAGCACTTTTAAACTTTGTTGCAAAATGTAAAAAATGTAAATTGCCCCGGTAGATCCTCTGATGAACTGAAGAGTTAATTTTTTTTCATTTTTCCCACAGAGCAACAGTTATCCGTCTATAATGAATGCACACGGCTTGTTTCCTTTAACAATGCATTACTTTCCATTTTCCTCCCGTTTCCTACTTAGGAAATGCAGAAAACTAGAACGAAGCCATTAAATGTTGACATCCGCCGAAGGAAATGTGAAATGAAAATGGCCACACCCCGGAGAGAGAAAGCCCGAAAATTGATGGAACTTGCTCTTCTTACATTAAGAAGCAGATAATATTCCTTTTTTAGGAAAAGAAGGTCGCTTGCTTTCTCCATTATGTTTCACCTTATTTCATTTTCCGTCGTCCAACAATTGCAGCTAAGGTTTCTATAAGCATTATTTATACTAGGGGATTCAACCCGGCCTTCCCGTATTACAGAACATTGTTGAAACCATTTTTTTTAACTCATATATATTTTTGCATTTAATATATATTTTTTTAAATGTCCACTAACAACACCAAAAAAGCGGTTTTATAACAAAAATATCAATTATGTATTTGAATAAAGTTTATAAATCTATTAAAAGCGGTACTTTTGTATTAGCCACATGCCAGTACTTAATAACTGAAGAAATCTCCAAAAATTTCTCTACTTACAGCAGTCTTTTTTATTCTGATAATTTCAGTTAGTTTAATCACGTAGTCAGTTTGAGTTAAAAACTCTTGTTATACAGGTATAAATTTGGTCTATGCAATGTACATTTTTATTTTCAGTTATTGTGAAACTAAAACCTAAAACTTGCTTTCAATTCGAATTCGATAAGATTTAAAATTTACATGCGACGTTTAAAACTGTCCTCATTATTTCTTTTCCTTCACAACCACGTGAATCTGTTTTACACAGTGCATTTGTTGTGGGTGTAAGAAAGTACGAAAGAAGTGGAAATTGTAGCATTCTAACTTGTGTACATGATTCCGCCAGTAAAAATTGTGCAATATTCAAAAGAAATCGTATCTTTTCATTTGTAAAATGGCAATATTTTACTACGATTGCGTCAAAATGGCATAGATTTCACGAATTTCTTTTTACCCGTATACAAACTGCCAACCCTCGAAATTTTTGAGACCACTATTTCCGAATAGAAATATTCGCTTTTTTTAATACAGAAAATTTTGCGATTAAGTAAGACATACTACATTTTGAGTATCATTATCCGTAAACAATAAATTTTCTTTTGAAAAATCATATGTTGAATTGTTATAATAATTTTCTTATTACTAGTCCTGTTGAACATTAAATAACATCATTTGAGATGCATAAAATGTCAGTTATACGATTGGGTATTACATTGTTCTTAGAATGTTTAATTACCTGTCAATCTTAATTATCGAATTCTTAATGAAAACAATTTTTTCAGTGTTAAACCGAATTCAGAATCATTTTAGATTTAATAGATATTACCCATGTGATGTCAACTGGGGCAGGGGATATATAGATGTAAATGCTTACAGGCTTGGAGGGAAGAGTTTTGCAATAATGATTTATCGTCTTCCAATAGCCTTTTTCGGAGTATATAGAGGCCTGATAGTTGCCACTCGATCGTGGGTAATGCCCATTTTGCCCAGAGGTGTGTACAGAAATTGTGAGCCCTGGTACAGATATGGGTTGCGTCCCCTACATAATAAGTTTATGGACGCCCCTGCGTACCCTCTATATGCATATATATACTTCATAAAATGGCCGCAAAAGGGATCTTTTCAGCTTAGGTCGCATTTAGTACCCCCCCCCCCCCCCCACACACACACACACACACACATCCGCCCAGCGCATGACCCCGATTTTGTCTCAAACATATTTATGATGGTGTCTGTACTTTCCATAGAAGTTGAAATATTACAATTGCCAATTATGAAAATTTTTAAAGATAGCAATCAGTGTGTAGAAAAGTTTGCATAAAATATACAAACAGAGCAAAAATTCAATGTTTTAATTCCCACAGTTTCTTATCTTCCGTATTTGCATTTTAATAGGCCTTTAATCTTTCGCAGGTCCTGGGCACTGTCGCTGTGCATTACACACCTAATGGATAAGATATCGCTATTTGCGGCGGAGCTTCCAAGCTAAGTTGGTTTTGTGATAAATTCGAGCACCTACCTACACATGAGGTGTCAGCGGGTATAAAAATAACTAAAACGATAAGCATTGCATTTAGTGCCATAAATGTTGCTGACAAATGGGCTGAAAAATTGAGTTTCCCTGGCACTTAGCAATTTCCGTTTAAAAGTGTTTGCGAAAAGTGAACGTGACAAAAATCGTGTATGTCACAATTTAACATGGAATGTATTTTTACATTAAAATTGTCGAAACTTGCTATATCATACGTTTGCAATTTTTTTTTTTTTTTTTTAATAAAGTGAAACTTTCAAAGTCGGGCACTTTTTTTGGAAACGAAATATATTCAAAAGGTTAACATATTATATCCTACCTGTATAAGATGAACACCGGACTAACTTGGAAGTTTGAACTCTCAAAAACTGCGCAAATTGGAACACTTTTACCGTATTTAAAATAAAAAGAATCTGGCAGTACCGTCATTAAAATTCCTGCCTGAAAATAGCTAATATGAATGTACCTAAGAAATAATATTTTATGTATCAATATCTTTACCTTGCCATATCTTGGAAAACATTCTTTTTTCGAATTGAAAGATTTACAGTTCGTATCACACGAAATTGATATTTTAAGAATATTACCCTACTTAAAAGTATACGTTTATAGCAAATATACGTATGTTTCATTAGAAATTTACAAGTTAGGATACATAATTAACAAGCATTTCGCATGTCAATAATTGCAAGGGTCAATGCAAGGTTTTTTTTTTTTTCTGGGGTCCATTTTGTGAAAAATAAGTTATTTTTGTGAAATTTATATTTTGCGAAAAATAATGTAACGACAGATGAAATCCAGTTACTCAAATTAGAACCAAGCATTTATTAATAACTTCAAGTCATTCTGCTTAGTTTTCCTTTCCCGTGAAGTTTTTTTGTTTGCAAATTGCACATTTTGAAACCTGACAAAATAAAACTAATTAATGAAGAGTATAATTTTATGGAATGGAACTTTGTGAAAGGGTCTGTTTTATTAAGAGGAATTTTGTGAAGGGATCGGTTTTATTAAGAGGAATTTTGTGAAGGGATCGGTTTTATTAAGAGGAATTTCGTGAAAGGACGTGTTGTATTAAAAGGAATTTTGTGAAGGGACTTGTTTTATTAAGAGTATTTTTGTGAAGGGACCTATTTTATTTAATGAATTTTTGTGCAGGGCCATAAATAGTCCCTAAATTTTGCGCCTGAATAGACTCCTGAAATGTGCTTACCTTTCATGTGTAGTAGTATGTTCATTTTGTATTTATTTCTGGATCTTTTCTTAAGATCTTCAATTAAAAAAAAAATCGTATTATATATTTAAACAGTCAGTGCTTATTTTTTAATTTAGAAATGATTAATATAAATAACGTTTAAGAAATGTGCTTATACACACTGAAAGATTTATAAGTGCCTCTAACTTGGACGCTTCCCTGAACGAAACATTTTTTTTTTGCCTGGAATCGTAGATGCCTAATTTAGGAGGTTTTACTATAGAATATAATAATTTTAAAATAGAAGATTAATGACTCGGCTTTTGCAATTAGAAAATGTATCGCCGATGCTTTTGTGCTATTTTTGTAAAGTTTTGAAAACGTCTCCTTTTTTTTGTTTCCTTCTTTTCCTGTTTATTTTCCTGTTTCCTATTCATAACAGAAAAAACGGCTATATATTTATTTTAAAAAGTTCTTATTTTGTGAATTGTAAAACTTCCATGTAAATTGAATTAAGATAGCCGTTTCAACTTACGATTCCAAATTTTAAATTCTAAGTTCAATTATATAATAAATGGCAAGTAAGCCTTAAGTTAGAAACAATCATGTTGATCGTGATGGTAAGCTCGAATACACTTTGACTATTATAATAGGATGAATCATGGCTCTATATTATATCCTTCTCAATTTGTTGGGGACTTCAGTCTTATGTATTATGAACACATTTTAACCCTTCTCCCTCCTTTTTTTTCTACATCTGGTGATCTTGGTATTTTTATAACCCAGATATCGGAAAATTGCTCTGAAAGGATATATTTAAATAGCATACTTATCTTATCACTGTTATCAGTTTTTTCTAATCATGTGATACATATTTTGAGATTATAGCATAATTGGATACAGAAGATAAGTAGATTAATTTTTTTTCCCAAGTAAATAATTTATTTAAAAAACAAAAACAAAGTATATTTTAGGATTTCGATTAGCGTTATTTTTTATTTTAGTTTTGAAAAAAAATGTTTTCATTCTTATACCGCTTTAGAATTTTGGGCTCTAGAGATTCCGAAGTACAAAATTTTACATCGGTAGAAGAAAAATTCCACCAATTTTTCACGAATTAGTGTGTTAAAAGTCATCAAATCTTTAAAACTCATAAAAATAAATACATATGCGCAAATGTAAAATATAAAGAAAAATTTTGTGCAAATAAGTTCTCCATATTATTCAGAATTCTCCCCCTCTCCCTTTAGAGCTCAAAAATGGGTTGTCTTATTATCTATCTAAATTAGTAAAGAGGGAGGTGAAACATTGTCAGATTTTAGTTTTTATGCTGTAATGAAATTATAAAAATAATTTATGAAATACGTTTTGGACTAGAAAATTCACTAATTCTTTTCTCTAGAACAGGTTGGCCCGAAACCTACTGAAGCGATGCCATCTCACCTGAACAATATATAGCGAGTTACTAGCTCAGAGTAACTGGCTTGGGCTTTTGCTCGACCCTATGTTGCTCGTCTACTATTCACAAGGCCCCGTATTCAATCCTCACTGGGGTTGGAGTATGCAGCGATACCATCTCACCTGAACAGTATATAACGAGTTACTTCCTTAGAATAACGGACTTGGCCTTTTGCTTGACGCTATGTCGCTCGCCTACTGTTCACGAGTTATCTGGTTCAATCCCCGCCAGCACCTATCCGATCTCTGCACTACCTACCAAGACTAGACGTCATTTTTTTTTTCGTATTAAAACGCCAATTCTTCGTACAAATTTCTAGTATCAAGTGTAATTATTTGAAAATTATTTTCCTGGCATCAATGGATTTGTTTTAACTTAAAACCGATCTAGTGAGCAAAATTCAGGACAAGATCTTGAAGACAACACGAAAGAAAGATGATCACATCGAGCTGCTAGCGAACATTGGCAAATTATGAACCTTTACAAGTTCATTAGTTACTGGGGGAGGTGGAGGGGACTACTTTGAGTCAAAACTTCACTTGGTATGATTCTCTCACTCGTTCCGGACTTTCGGGTGTCCGAAGAGTGGTTTTCGATGGCAAGATCCCGCTGATTTAATAGCATAGATCTTTTTAGGTGCGTTCGTAATTATATAAATACGTAGCACCTATTGTCGTCGTCTAGTCCGTCCGTCCGTCCGCATATAACAACGCAAAAACTACCCAACCGAATGGTTTGAAATTTAAAATATATTATCTTTACGGAATTTTGTCGAGACATTTCAAATTTTATCAAAATCGAATCAAAACTTTAGAAAATATTAATAAAAACATTTATTAAGAAATTAGAATTTATTTTTAAAAAATCGGTGCTTTCTTGTTATAGGAGATTCCGAGGTTTATCCGCCAATATACTTATTTTATTACAGAAATTAATCTGCAGACGATATAATTCATTTCACAGAATTAAAAATCATTCAGTTCTGAATATTTATATAACTAGCTATAGTACGAACGCACCTCATTTGTCACGTTTGAGGTACAATTTCCAGCTTGTTTGTTGTTGTTGTTTAATTAAGTAATATAAAAACAGGGCCCAAAGCCCAACGAACCCTACATGGAGTCCTGGGGGGGGGGGGGTCAAAGATCCAGTTGTGTGTGTGGGGGGTGCCCTGATAACATGTTTTTAGTCACAATTTATAAGGAAAGGGCATCTGACGTCACTGTTGGTTCAATTACGGTTGGTTAGCAAGAAAAACCTGTTCGTTCTTTATGACTCCTACTGTACACATGCGATGTAGCGATTTGATTGGTCTACGTTAAACTGGTTTATGATATGATTGGCCTACGTCGCCATAACTATTCCTGCAATGATCGCTATGTCAAAAATGCAGTGGTAGATTGGTTGATGTAACTGTTTGTTTGTAAACATGCCCTTTCCTTATACTCATTTTAAGAAATGATACCTAATTTTTCGCTTGGGGAGAGGGAAGGAGGGCTAGAATTGGGTGCCCTAGGCAGCTGCCCCGCTTGCCGTTGCGATAATCATGGCCGGATACTAAAACACGTTAAAGAAAATGCATTAATGCCACGAACACACTGCGCAATTTTCGAATAGTTATATAGTACTACTTGAGAAAGTTACTATAAATCTTGGTAAATAGGTTTTTGGTCACCCTATATATACAATAGTGTTCGCAGAGTCCCAAACGATACTTTGCACTGTCTGTCGTACAGGCTTCCGAGGCGTATTTACACTTTACGCTAGGGTTGTCAACTTTAAAGTTTCCGTCACCAGGACATTTTCGGTCTAGGGTCTTGCCTCGGGTTCGATAACCTGATTTTACTCCATCCGATCTGCAAATCAGTTCTAAACGTTTATTATTGTTATTTTCTTTCTCTTTCTTTCTCTTTCTTTCTCTTTTATTGGTCGGATTGGGATATGAATCGATAAAAAGTTGTTTTGTGTGTTTGAGTCAGTTTACAGATCAGTAGAAATTGTTATAGAGAATTATTAATTGTGATATAGAAATTTTCATCCAGTTTGTCTTCAAATGAAAATTCCAGGTTCTGATCGTCTCGTATTCTAGTCCTATGAACTATCAGTCTTAGGTGGAAGGAAAACAGAGGGGAAAAATTTCATCAAGAATACAATATGAAAATATACCTTGCATTTTTTTCCCATGCCTTTTTTTCCGATTTATATCGTAATGTTGTTAAAAAATTGATTTATGTCACCAATGCAATTAAAAACAAATTCTCCTGATAAAATAATTTTTATCACACATGTCAATATACACATTATTTTCGTTCCTACCTTACAACCCTAACTTGTTTATATGTAAAGGAATATATTGAATATTTTTTTAATTTATGCTTAAATAAGCTTTTTTCAGACATTAAATTTCCAAATCTGTTTTTTCATGAATCTGTCTCGAGAAATTTGTCAAAATTCGATCCAAATATGTCTAAAAGGAGGACAAATAGAGAAATTTCAAAATACAATAAGTTTTTCTTAGTATCCGAATCAACTGTATTTTGAGTCCTGTGTACAGGGCTAAATTTCTAACAAAAAAGTACCGGAGCTCTAATATTCTTGAATAATAACAATCCGAGTGTATCCCCTCCACCCTCATATTTATATTTCATACATTACTTGCAAAATATAAAGCAATTTCGTCATTAGCAAAAGATTTTTTTATATATATTTTGACCATCTGTAGGAGTGAGGAATTTTCAGAAATCCTATTCGCCAAGGATTTCTTTGAATCAAAAGTAACAAAACACAACATACAATGCTGTTCCGGTGGGCTTCGGCGGGCACTATTTATAAGCTCTGATGTGTTCTGACTAATATTTAAAAATTCACTAAAAATAAAGAAAAGTACTGGAGCTGCGACTATTTTTTAATTCTATCTCGTACCACTTTCTTAAAACATTTCTTTACATACACTTTAACAGTTGCCGAACAGTTGATGTCGGTTAAGGGGCTTCCGAGTTGCGATCAACTTTACGCCCAGTCTATATGTGAGTAACCTGTCTTGTAAATATTGAGCCGTTGGGAAAAGTTAAATGTAGTATTAACTACACAAGAAAGAACAATTAAAAATAGAAGAAAAATTAAACAATGGGAATAAAAAAAGTAAAGCTATAGAGATTACGGAAAGAGTCTAATAAATGGAAAAAAGTAAAATGGTATAGCTGTAGTTAAAATTAACTACTGAAAAAAGTTGAGAAAGTGTAAAATAGGGTTCGGAACATGTTCAAAAACAGTACATAAATGCCAGGTGGAAAAGGCAGGCAAAGCTAAGCTTTAACAAAAATAGCACTTAAAAAGAACAAACATATTTATTATTTACAAAATTTTTTAATTTAAATTTATATTTTATTATTATATTGTATAGCATAGGAATAAGATATATAAAAGTAAGAGATAGAAATTTGCAGAATGGTGAGCACTAATGATCATAGTCAATAATGCAAGAATATTTTGGACGCTTGCGGTGATGTGGTTCGAATGCGTCATAATCCGGCAATTCTGCGATTATATCATTAGGGAGGTCATATAATTTTTCGTAAAATTTTTTGGCAAGGTGGTTGATTCTTTTATTTAATGTGGTAGTTTTGAGGTCTCTGCGAACAGTGCTATTACGGAGATAGCGAGAGGCATTTCTGACAGTACGCAGATTTTTGTTATGAAGTTGGCTGAGGTTTTTCATGGAGGATTTGCAGATATAGCCCCAGACCGGACAGGCGTAGGTGATAATTGGTAAAATGCAGGAATTATAGAGGAGAAGTTTGTTATGGATATCCAGTGTTTTACTATTAAGAAGAGGTTTTAGTGCAATCGTAGCTCCAGCGACTTTCCCCCTGATGTTTTTTGAAAGAAAGTCTTTGGTCAAGGGTGACCCCCAGGTACTTTGCTTCATTAGTCCAAGGTATAGTGATATCATTAATGGTTATTCTATTGGGATATGTTAGTTTTCTAGAGAAATAAACAGCAGCAGTTTTGTTTTCATTGATTTTAATGCGCCATAGGTCGCACCAGTCTAAGAAGGCATCAATGTGAGTCTGTAGGTACCTGTAAAGTGTGTATGGGTGATGAGCGTAAGCGTAGATTGTAGTGTCGTCCGCATACAGTGCAAGGTGGGTGTTAAGTGAACGAGGAATGTCGTTAAAGTATATGTTGAATAACAAGGGTCCGATGACGCTCCCTTGGAGGATGCCTGCTAAGATACGGAAAATGCTAGAAAGAATGTTGTTAATGCGGACGCGAAAAATGCGATCGCTAAGGTAAGAGAAAATAAGGTGTATAAGTCTAGCAGGGAATTTAAGCCTAATTAGTTTGTATATAAGGCCCACATGCCAGACTTTGTCAAATGCCTTAGCGATGTCAAGAAAAATGGCAGCAGCAGGAATCTTCGAGTTTAGCTTTTCGCTGAGAAATTCGACTACTCGAAGTAGTTGATGTGTTGTTGAATGTTTTGGGCGAAAGCCAAATTGTTCAGGCATAAGAGTGTTGTTAAGTTGAATGTGGTTCTGGAGTTGCGACCAAATGACGCGTTCGACAACTTTGCTGAGTGAAGGAAGAAGGGAGATAGGTCTATAGTTTACTGGGTCAGAAAGGTTAGCACCAGGTTTGGGGATAGGAGAGATTATAGAAATTTTCCAAGGTTTCGGAAAATAGTTAAATTTGAAAATGGAGTTAGTAAGTTTCGTAATGTAGATGATATAGTTAGGAGGTAGGTTTTTAAGAGCCGTATTAGAAATTTTGTCGTACCCAGGGGCTTTACGTTTTTTGAGTTTAGAAATAATTTTGTGGATAATAATTGGTTGAATTTCAGTGGGGGGTTCATCAGGGGGTTGTGCCAGGAATCTGTGAACAGTATCGCTGACGTGGGTGATATGATTTTGGTTAGCGAGGGTGGAATTTGGAGAGAATTGGTTAGAGTAAGCTCTGGCCAGGAATTCGGCTTTATCCTCGTCAGTGTAAGCAGTGCTGTTATTGGTCGAAAGGGGGGGGGATGGGGGTATGGTTGTTATTGATTTTACATTTAAGAAGCCAGAGAGAATTATCCTCGCTAGCAATATTATTGAGAAAATGTGACCAACTTTTTTGTTTTTCTTTGAAGATGCTATTTTTGATACTATTATTAAGTCTATTGGTGAAGGGTTTAAGAGTGGGGTCTCTAGAGTTTTGAAAAAGACGCCGAAGACGATTGCGTTGTTTACAGAGGTTATAAATATAAGGAGGAGGAGTGAAGGAGTTGTTGTTTTTGAAGTATTTGATGGTAGAGTGGTTTAGAGCTTTAGTTATGTGAGAATTAAAGTTGTCAACAGCAATATCAATATCAGCAGTATTATTTATTTCTGGAAGATTTAAGTTATTGTTATTGAGAAAATTGGTAAATTTTGTCCAGTCAATGGCCATGGAAGGAGGTGGGGAGAGAGGATTTATGAGATCAATTTTGAAAGAGACAGGAAGATGGTCAGAGCTAAATTCGTTAAGTACAGTAGTAGTAATAGGATAGGGAAGGTTTTTAGTGATAGCAAAGTCAATTATGGAGTTATGGGTATTAGTCCTAGTACTTATATGTGTTGGTGTGGTTGGAGCATGAAGGCTAAGATTAAGGTATTGAATGAGATTATGCAGTGAGGTACCTCTTTGGGAGTTACCATGGCAGTTCCAACGTCTGCTTTTGGCGTTAAAGTCTCCAGCAAAGAAGCAATGTGTATGTTGTGAAATAAGGTTAGTGAGGTCGTTAACTGGGAAAGTACCAGAAGGATGTATATAAATGGAAGCTAAGTTAATATTAATATGTGGAAGTTGTAAGACAATACTGGTGAAATCAATTTTAGGAATAGTGGAATTTTGAGTAATATAGTGTGGTAAGTGGTTTTTAATGTATATGGCAGTGCCGCCCCATCTGGGGTCAGCGGTGCGTGGTGTGTAGTGAAGCCTATACCCAGGGATGTTAATACTGAAGGTAGGGTTACGGGTTTCTTGAAGAAAAATAATGTCAATATGTGGATGATCAAGGATAAAAATTTTGAATTCATTAAATTTAAATTGGATAGAATTGCAATTCCAGGTTAGTATGATAAGAGATGAGAGTTTAGTGGAATTATTCATAGTTGGGTTTGTTAAATTCCGAGGCAAGACTGTCGAATTCGTTCATAATAATGAACATTTTCTCAAAAGGATTAGTACAGTTTTTAGTCTTTTTAGAGATGTTCTTAAAGCATTGTATAAATTTGTTAAATTTGAGAATTTCTTTCATTTCCTGAAAGGTTTTGAAAATTTCAGAAAATTCTGAGGTAAAGCTAGTGTTTGGAACACTGTTAGTAGGTGTAGAATGAGTGTTAGAAGACGGGTTCTGTAGGTCAGTAGGATTAGTGGAAGAGGTTTGGGGTGTAGTGTCCGGATCCGAGCTAGTGTTAACTGCAGGAACAGTATTGGTGTTGTTAGTGGTAGGAAAATTTGCAGTCTTTTTAGTGTAATTAAAGCTGGCAAGAATGTCAGTCATAATCTTAACTTCATTTTTTGGGTTAGGTTCCTTACGGTTGGGCCTAGTTGATTGATTTTTTCGGGCAATTTGAGGGGTTTTAGGACAGCCTCTATACGTAGCGGGGTGTGGGCCAGCGCAGTTAGCACATGTTGCGGTTATTTTTCCAATTTTGGGGCATTCAGGACTGAGATGCGGACCAGCGCATTTAACACATTTTGGGGGAAAATTACAGATTTCGGACGCGTGTCCAAAACCCTGACAGCGATGGCACTGTTTAACAATGTTTGAGCCTTTAAAACGCTCAACAGTGACGCTTAGGTTACATATTTCATTTATTTTGTATATATCGTCGAAGTTGTCTCTGGGGAGAAGATTAATAAGATATATGGGCATGGGATTGCCAGTTTGTCTATTTTTTAACATTGCTGCTCTGTTTGCAGTGAAGTTATGTTTTTTAAGTGCTTCGATAATTATATTAGGGTCAGTGTATGGAGGAATGCCTCTAATACATACCTTACGGGGGCGTTTTTCAGCAGGGCTGAGAGTAGTATACGCGATACTATTAGTATCAAGATAATTTTGAGTTTTTCTGAAGTCGTTGTCATTTTTGCAGTGAACTTTTAAAAGTTCACCGTCCAATTTAATTAGGGGTTTAACTTCATTTATTTCATTTATTTTGGCAGCAATGTCATGCCAGTGGCCTTTAATTTCGATAAAAAAAGGATGAATTTTGTTTTTGGTTGAATTTTGATTTTGAGTATTGCCGGATTGGTCGCATTCGGAGGGAATGTCCTGATCCATGGAGGTAGTAGCAAAGTTATCCTCACTTAAAGCTTGAAACTTGTTTTTGAGTGGGATATTAGCAGCCGTGGGAGTTTTGCGTTTACGGTTGCTGACTGAGGTAAAGCCTTCATCAGTGCTCAGGTAAGAGCAAGGTAAGAATCTAGGATCGTTAATTACTTTTAAATCATTTAAAATGACTGTTAAGTCTAGGTTATTATTATTTCCAACATAGTGTTGGAAAAATTTAAGTTTTATCAACTTTACGGGGTCAAACGGCTCAATAAACAAGAAAGAAATTGAATCTAGAAGATTACTCACATGCTGCTGTTTGTCAGAGTTGGTTTTAAAGTCTTCAGTCAATAAAATGTTCTTGACGTATCCATCAACGTATAGTAAAAAATCCGTCACAATTTTGTGTTGATTTTCATCTGTTATTGTTGGGAACTCAGTCCATGCTCGAGAGAGGTCGATGTAATCATTGCCACTAAGCAGTCTTAAGCAGTTATTGTTGAAATCGAACCCCATGTTTTTAGTCTTTAAAACATAAGCAAAACCAAACTGTTTGGCGGAAGAACACTGTAGATGTCCAATGCGATAAATACGGTAAAAAAGTAGTCACAAGCACAGAGATAATGGACACAGAAAATCTCCGGGCGGGAAAGTCTGGCCGAAGCGAGAAGAAAGCAGCTGGTGAAATCACGTCTGAACAACACCTGCTCCACGAACGAACTCCAAATTTGTGAGTGTAACGCAGTGAACACTTTAACAACATGTGTAAGAGAAATATACTAAAAATTTTATTTTAAAAAATAGTCGCCAGTGACAGTCCTGTTCCTGTGAACTTCGGTGCATATTAAGATTACTAACAATATTTTATAAACACGAACAACAAGCAGCGTGTAAACATAACACGACCCAGAGTAAAAATAAAATGGCAGATATGGTTGCAGTTAATTCTGGCATTCGTTGTGATCGTTCGGACACCATTGATTCTGCCCTTGCGCATGTTAGATAGAAGTGTACTCCTTCGTGTGCGACACGCAACGTCACATATGTAAGCAACACTTTGGTGAAAAAAAAAAACTCAAGTGATTGGAGATAGTTGGGAAAGGCACAGATAATTTAGGCTTTAGTTTTTCAGAAGTGCTGTTCCGCTGTTCTCCAGAATGCAGTATTTATGAGCTCCGGTGATTTCCAATTAATATTTAAATATTAATCACCTAAAACAAAGAAGCGGCGCAAATGAAGCACTAGTCCTGTCGCATCTATAGACTTGGACAAATCACTCTGAAACCAGATTGACCTGTTGAAAATGAACGTTTGGTAACCCTAGTTTAGATTGGCCATGAAAAACGTATGTTGTGAACTTTGATTTTATGGTTTCATATTTATTGTAGATATTAGTTAACGAAGCTCCCTCTTTGTAGAACGGGCGTCTCTGTCTTTTTTCTTCTTAACTATTTGTTTTATCAGCGAATATGAGGTTACTCTGAGAGTATCGATATCATAAGCTCCACATTTTAAACCAGATTTTCCCCTATTGTTTCTTGCGATTTCCATTGAAATGCATTCTTCCATTCAAGGTGTTTGACAGAGGTCTTCCTTAAGCGGTCAGACAGCTGTGTAGCTCACATGTTTCTAAAATGTGACCCAAGAAGATTCCTGCTCAAATAGTTAAAAAACCATTGCCATTATATTAAAAAAATTGCGAAATACTGTAAGATGAACAAAATCATCCGAAATCTTATATGCCATTATTTCGACTGGGATGATGCTCCACTAAACGTTATTCATGCAACCAACTGATTGGAAATAATAAGCAAAAAGAAAAAAAAGAAAGAAAGAAATTCAGATTTTAGCTACGCCAGAATATTTTAGATGGAGAAATATTTTTTTTGTCCAACAAAATAACTATTTTGAAGATTTTTAAAACACATGCAAGGTGATTCTAAGCTAATGGAACAAGCCTTCCGAGATATAATTCGCGTCAAGACAACTTTTGTGTAGGAAACTAAAGGTCGTAGTCCATTTACTCCGTCAAAAATACAGGGAATTTCATTTGAAGTCGAGCCCAGATTTTCATCATAACTCTAAAATCACTTTTAAAAAAATCACTTATTCTTTTTTAACAAACTTTCATACACGCAGGTTCGATGTTCCATGCTATAAATTGAATTAGGGAAATGCACAATGATTTGACGAATGTTTTTTTAATATATTTTCACACTTAACACAGTCCTTTATGAAACATTTCTTGCATTGTTTCTTTGTTATTGCTTTATTTAAATTTTAGTGAAAGTAAATTTGTTTTATTGAATGACAGCGAAATACTATCTTTACTTATTACTCTATCAAGCAATCTTTGAATGTTTTTACTCGCTTAAAAAGGGGTTAATTTTCAAATCAATTGTAGAACGGAGGTCGACAACATTCTTATTACGGGCGCATTTGAATTGTTTAACTATCTTTGTAGACAGACCCCCTTTCCTCACATCCACGCATATTTATTTATATATCCTGCGAGGGGTGCACATTGCATAAACATACACAATCTCACATCATACTAGATGTTGGATGGGTGTATATTTATAAAACATTTCATGTGCAAATGGTAACAAAGCTTGATCGTAACTAAGATTAAAACAATGCTCCAAAATGCAGGGTTGTAGCTAGAAGTAAACAATAGGTGGTGCTCAAGAAAATGTAAGGGGGGGCTCATACTATTTCTCTTTCTCTGACACATGCACGCACAAACACAGATATATATGATCAAAGTATTATATAGAAAGGTAAATTAGAGCATATTCATAGTGTAGGCACTATGTTTCTTATTAAATTGTTTATAATAACTTTATTTGATGCTAAGAAAAGTAAGAGCTGCAGACAGGGGTAATACCTTCTGGATTATTTTAAGGAATACCGTATACCCTCTTCTCAAAAACACTATAGCATATACTTTTTAGGGTATATCCTCTGCCTAAAGCGTATGCCCTCTGGTTTTTTTTTACTACTACATCACTGGCTGCTGAATGAAAATTTTCAGTGCATAATACGTGTGTATAGAATGATGATGAATGAAAATATTCAGTGTATAATAAAAATTATACTGGTGAAATAATAAGTGAAGATGTCAAAAAGTAAATAAAAAGCTGTTTCGCCTGTTTCAAAAGAGTTGCAACCTTTAATTTTTTTTATGAATATTCCCTGCCCTTCAGGATTCTAAAGTTATGTTATTATATGATAAAAAACATTAGAATAATCAAGGGTGTATTTTGCATTTAAAAATTATTTTGGGTCTAGTCAAAAGCTAAAACCACTTGTATTTAAACTGGCTATAACTCATTAGAATAACTTTGTTTTATGTTAATAATGGAAAACGCTGCAAAATAAAAAAAAAATCAGTATGTATAACTAATGCAAAAGTCAATGTTTTCATCAGCAAAAAGTTGCAAATTCTGAGTATGTGCAGATAGGATGTGCACTTATTTTCAGTTTTTAAACAAATACTACAATTTAGTATTTATGCAAAACTGTAAAGAGCCCCCAAAACTAAGTTCAATTTTTGAAGAGAGTTTCATTTGGATTTTTGAAACAGAATTTCATTTGACGGCCTTGCCAACTCTCCCAGTGGGGGGGCTCAAAAATTTTCAGGGGGTGCTGAGCCCCCCCTGGCACCCCCCTAGCTACGGCCCTGCCAAAATGTCGTCTTTTACAGGGTGATTGAGTCTTTCAATATTTTGTTCACTGTAGATTTTATTTTACGGAAAATCTGTAAATATTGAGGACATTTCCATTTCGTTCCCTTTAAACCAACCAACCAACCATTGGTCATTGGTGCAAACTATATTTATAAATATAAATTATAAAGACATCTTGGGCGCAAGAAAAAGGATATGTGAACGCATGTGCGCTGGCGGTCTCTCATATTTTTCTTTTTTGTTACAATGATTTGCCTGTATAAACCTACGAGTAAATAAAATGAGTTGCCTTTCAATGAATCAACTTTAATGTTCAGTTCCGTGTTACTGAATGAATCGCCAAAATATTCCGATTTTATGGTAAATTCAGTCCAATTTGTTCTTTTTCAGAATTAATATAACCGATAAATCTTCTCAAATAGATACAGGGAGAAAACTAACCCAAAAATGAATGACAAGGGAGCGGGAGTGCTTGACCTAATTTTGAGTGAAGAAGCTTTTTTTTTTACTGACCAAAATAGAATCATTAACAAAACGCTTCTCTCACTTTCTGAAAATATTTTAGACCTACATCTCTACTTCGAACGCTCACTTTTCCGGGTGTGATTTTTAAAGTCACAAGTTAAGTAGGAAAAAAAAAAAAAAATAGAAAAAGAAGAAAAGAGGGTAATGGCAAGTTTGGATACTTTTTCTTCCTTCTCGGCAGACTTGTTTTAAGACGACCAAGGTCATCTTTGAGGTTACAGTAAAAATAAAATAAATATATTAAATAAAAAAGCAAGTTCTATGACTCACCCTTTTCTGTGACGTCATTTTTCGACTCCGATATCTCTTTGCGAGAAATAAGATGTGATTGTGTGCGAGTTGTATCAGTCTGGTCCTTGTTAATGCTTTACGTTTCTTTGAAGTTGATTCCTTAAAAGACTCAATTAAAATGGGCTATGCTGTGCTACTGAGATACTCTTTTTGCAAGTTAAGTTGCACCTAGATTGTCTGACACCTTTTGAACTTTTTCGTTGAACTGCCCCCTTTAAGTTACAATTCCAGACAGGGCCGGCTCTCTCTCTCCTAAAGTAGCCGAATGCAATAAACTTTTTGGGGCGTTGCTTTTTTTCCAACATTAATCAAATATTAAGTCTCGTTAGATGCCCCCTCCGTACTTATAAGCACTTACATAATTTTTATTTAAAAAATGGCTTGTTTTATGACCAGTCGCTTAATCGGTGTTGAATTCAGACATTTCTCTTCGAAAGGAATTTCTGCAGTTTCGGGGGAAGAAGGGGGGGGGGGCATTATGGAGTTCCGGGGGAGAAATTGCACCTTCAGACCATTAATAAATATAAAATCTGAAAAATTCAGGGGATGATCTCCTCTCTCCTCTCCCCACCCCTGAATTCATCGCTGCTCTTAATTGAATTAAAATATGCATTAAAAACATGATTCGATTAATCTGCAGCTATGTTACAATCAAATCTATTTTGCATTTGTAAGTAATATAAATTCAAATCAGTTATATCGATCTCGATTAGATAACTTTACAGTTTTTTCATGTATAAAAAAAATTATTTTGCGAGTGTGGGATAAAATATGCTCAAGTGTTTCCGAGTGGAATATGAGTTTTTCCTGGAATGTTTTAAGTGGAGTAAAGGGACCTATTACTCAAATCCAGAGCTTATATAGAAGTCCAGATCTAATACATATGCACACATAAATACAGGTATATGAGAATACTTGGGTGGCTAAATAACTGCATTCGAAACTAACACCTTTTTCTTTTTTTTACACTTTCCAGCATAGTTGAAAAGTGTTTATGAATTCGGTTTTTATCCCGTCTGTCTCTGCTCTAACTCGCGTAAATATACTCGGATGCCTTGAAATTGATATATGTTTTGGGGATTTTGGTATGTTTTGGGCACTATAGCATGTTTGGTATTGAAAATGAAGTGTGTAGCATTTATGGTTATTTTACAGGGACACTCAAAAGAATTCCATTACATTACGTCTATGAGGGAAAATCTTTTGGACGTATTTTAATGATGTTACACTATTTTAAACATAATCAAATTGATACATATCGTTGAAGTTCGCTACAAGGCGCTTATTCTAGAATATGGTGCGCGTAGAATGTACCGTTAATTGACAGGGGTACTAAAAAAAATTTGGTTACAATACTGTCTATGAACAATAATTGCTGGTAGCTCGTTTTCAGTTGTGGAAAGCGTTTTTAAATGTAACTAATTTTTTGCCTATTAAGTGGTGCATATAAGTACTATAGATCATATACAGGGCTGCTCAAAAGATCTCGCATCCATTTCCGGTTACTGGAGGAAATTGCTGAAGGGGGCATTTTCTATTGTGCTGTGTATTTCCTTACTGAAGTAAATTTCAACATACTGTGTTATAGATCATATACAGGGCTGCAGAAAATAATTCGGATAGTTTGTTTGACTTTTGGTAGTACATGCTGAAATTGTGTTTTCAAATGTGTTAGCGTTTTCTAAATTGTTTACTTAGTAAACTACGAAGTTTTGTTGTTACAGTATTCTGAATGTGTTGGAAAGTGTTTCATAATCTATGCTTGACAAATGATTTTTCGTTCTTGTTTTTAAAAAAAGTATTTCTGGTGTGTTTTGATTTTCTTTTATTTCAATTTAATTTTACTTCCGTCTACTTTATCACATAAAGCTCAGTCTTTTCTTGTAATGAGTGGGTTCACAAAACGGCGAATTCCGCCGGAATAAAATGTGAGTGGAAATTTCCTCATTTTGAGCAATCGTAGTAAAATTGTTTTTATGAATGAAAATTGCACGTTTTCTTTTAAACATGACGTCACGACGCAGCATTTCCGACCATCTGAGATTTGAGATTAGATCCCCGTATCTTTCATTTTTCTTTATTTGCGGTTTTGAATAAGATTTTCACTTTCGTTACTAAATTATCTTCATTACAGTACAAATACAATCTTTCAGATAATCGTATTCGGTTTAAGAAAAGAGATTTTGTATAAATCTGATACGATTTTTAACTTTCCAACATTAGTTGAAAACTTGTTCGACTTTGGTTTGTCTGTCAGTGCTCTAACTCTCATAAACATACTGGGATTGTCATGTAATTAATTATTGACGTATGTTATTGAGGTTTACAGTTGCATGTTCGGTATTAAAAATGAAGTGTGTAGCATTTATAGTTCGTTTATATGGACAGTCAAATGAATTCCTTGACATTATGGTCTTGGGGGAGAAATTCTTTGCAATGTACAGGGTGGTTATAATATAAGTATCTCTATTTGGAGCTGACTGTAGCTCAAAGGAATACCACGAATTAAACTAAAATAGGTACACTTACTGTTCGAGAAGGGGGAAGAGGAATGAAACAATAAAAAAATAATTGCAATAATCACCGACAGATGGCGCTACTGAGTGTGACATGTAATGTGTAATAAAAGAACAAAGAATTAGGTGTCAAACCGGTTGACACTCCTAATTTATTGGAAAATGTCAGTGAGTGTGGTTACGCTTTGGCATGGCGGTGCCGATCACATTCAGATTCCACATGGGCATCGTGTTGGTGGATACAATCCAGGCGGTGCTCAACTGCGGAATGCAACGCATCAGGAGTGATGTTTCGCACATGTCGTGATATGTGGTAAAGTCATTGAAGTTTGCGACACCTCCACGGTACACAATATTACACAGAACATTTCACACTCTAATGCGCCATCTGTCGGCGATTATTGCAATATATTTATTATTATTATTATTGTTCCATTCTTCTTCCCCCTTCTCGAATAGTAAGTACCGATTTTGGTTTCATTCGGGTTATGCCTTCGAGCTACAGACAGCTCCAAATAGAGATACTTATATTATAACCACCCGGTATTTTTTATGTTACATTGACTAAAAACCTATTGAAACTGATGTACAGCGCTGAGGTGACATCACATGTCATATTAATTAATAACTGATACATCATTAAATTACAAAAACAGTTATTTTTACTATTATGAATATTTTTACAAATATGAATTTAATTATTATATTTAAAACAAGGAGCACTGCCAACAGTCGGTTTCCTGAGGTGTATAGAAGCAAATTGGATGTAATTTTCCACACTAACTTAGACAGAGGGTTTTGCATATGGCAGGTTACATTACTTTTACACGGAATGTTTCCTTGATAGGCGTATATCAACCATGGATTTTGAAATACTGTTTTAAATCGGAACAAACTTATAAATTTGTAATTGTCAGCAGTGTATTTTTTTCATTCCTGTGCAATTCAAAAAATAAGATTTAAACTTTGAGAGTTCCAAGAAAGTATTCTTCTCATTGAAAATTGTATAACACTTGTAGCAGTGCTCACGTTTTTTAGGTGAGTTCGTAATTATAAACACTTATAGTCGTAGTCTGGTCCGTTCGTCTGTCTGCATATAACAGCGCAAAAACTACCCAACCGAATGATTTGAAATTTGATAATCGTTGCAGAATTTTATAAAGTCATTTCAAATTATATGAAAATCGAATCAAAATTTAAAAAGATATTAATAAAAGTTTTCTTCATTCTATTAAATCCTATCATACGCAACTAATTCAATGATATCCCATGATAAGTAATAATTCTAGGTTGCCATGGTGTTTACGTCGTAAGTAGTAGGATAATGAGAGTTCAACGGCCACAGGAGCGCTCAATTGAGGAATGAGGATTCCTCAATGAGGAATGAGAATTTAATAATGGGGAATAAGGGGGTAGGAGGTACTTTCTCAACTGGTATTGCAATGTTCAGAATCATTCTTCTCTTTACAACAATAATTTCTGTTCCATCTAGTTAACATATCTGATATTTTGTTAGAAAGGTTTGTGTGTAACAGTATGTTTTAAAAAGCATATATGTCTTATAGTTATTATAAATAGTTCTATGTGTGTCTATGTGTGTGTATGTATATATATGTGTGTGTGTGTGTATGTGGGTATGTATGTGTGTGTGTGTGTGTGTGTGCGACAAATAGTTCTATGTGTGTGTATGTATGACTGTCTGTCTGTTTAAAACTATGTTTATATGTAGTTGCGTATGTTTATGCATAAAGTTTATGATAATTTAAAATATATATAACTTAATTTTATGTTAAAAAAAAAGATTTAAAAATTGAAACTTAATTTAAAAAAAAATAAATAAAAAATAAAAAGGTAAATCAAAAAAAATAATAAGAAAAAAATAAATAAAATAAAATTTTTAGAAAAAGATTTAAAAAAAAATTTATTTGAAACTTAACTTTAAAAAATATATATCAAAGTTTAAAAAATAAAAAAAGTAAAGTAAAAAAAAAAATAAAACATCTTAAGAAAAAGGTTAAGAAAAAAAAAGAAGTAACAAAAGTTTTAAGAAATTCACAAGTTAACAAAAATGTTATAAATCTTTCACTATTATTACTTTAACGTATTTCATAACTTATAAAAATATTGTACTAACCTTTTGACACACGGTTAACGCTTTAGATTGATTCAAAAAGCATTTTGTAATATTTTTTAGCTAGGTAACCGGTTTTTATAACATGGTAAACCGTTTTGAAAAGTGTAAACGTCATAAGACTATGTGTGTATGTGCAGAGGTAGAACTATATATCTATATCATTCATAAACTAGAAAAAAATTAGAAAAAATATTAAAAACATGTAAAAATATGATGTATAATAATAATAAAAAAAAAAAAACCTTTAGAAAATTACAAAGCAGTAAAAAAAAAAAAGTTTAAAACTGTATATGGTAAAAAAAAAAATACATATATGTTTGCATATGTGGGTGATTGTACGTATGGGTAGATTACATTTCAATAAAGTTCACATACGTTAGCATTCTACGAGAAATGTTTGTGTAGAAGTTTTAAAAAGTACACATATTTAAAATTAACATTAAAAAAAAATACAGAAACGTTTTATTTACCGTAGAGTATTTACATCACGATTCAACATTTTTCTTGATAATCACAATCTTGATCAATTTCATAATATCCATCTGCTGAGCTAGTTATTCCATCGTCTAGCAAGTAACGCTTATCATCAAAAGGACTTAAGCTAATTTTATTCTGAGCTAATGTATATAAGTTGTAAGATTCCTCATCGATCCATGTCTGCATGTCCATGCTTGTTTTTAGTTGTCACAGGTATTCTTTAAACCTTCATATCTGTTTCCCTATCAAACCTATCTTTATATCTGTTTCCTATCAAACAATTTGTGTAGACATACCTTGTACATCGATGAAATCGCCTAAACTGTACATACAAAAATTATATTAAACTAATATATTTCTTTAATAGTTTAAAATATATATGTATGATTGCACTAAAAAGTCTCAACCATATCTAACGCATGCTAACAAGTACATCTAAAACCAGACAAAAATATTCATGATTCTTCTTTATGTATATTCTTTGACATAGAACAGTTTAAAATGAGTACACATACATAAAATTTGCGATTTTTATTGAAACAAAACAATTTTTAGAAAGGATATATTTAGATATATCTACAGATCAATTTTGCGTAATTAAAAAAAATATATGTAAATTCTCAGCTTTTAAGCCTTGATTAGTTTCTCACTGATCATAGGGTAAACTAATAGATATTTCATCTATAAAGTATATATTTGATCATCAAAAGGACTTCGTATAATTTTCTTTTTAAGGTAATATTTATAAGTTACGCATATCTAAGACGATTCGTGTTTGCTACTACATACTTGTTTTAGTTGCTGTAGGCATTCTTTAAAAAAAAAAAAAAAAAAAAAAAAAAAATCCATATCTGATTTTCTGTTGGACAATCTATGTTTACACCTCTTTTGCTAATTTATTTTATGCTTGTATCAATAGCAAAGAATACATTTTTAATTACAATATAAGAAGTCAGTGTCAGTTTCGTCTCGAAGTTTGTGGTAATTATATAAATCTACACGTTTCTTTATTAATTGAAAATGCATATATGCATGATTGTATTAAAAAATCCTAACCATATCGAACATATACTAAAAGCGCAATTGAAATTTCATAAGTATATACATAAATATTTTATTAAACCAATTTTTACCACCTAATAGTTTTAACATATATAAGTTATTTTTGTTGGCAACCTGCCCTCCTCTTTTATATCGTAAATTGATAATACAAAAATCTCATATACATACACATGCCCATTAAGACATCTTTTACACTTATTTGATATCTAAATGTTTTAATTATGTAAAAGTGATTTTATTTAAAATGTCTACCTATTTCTTTCAAATATTAAATATAATACCTAATAATTTCATCATATTCATATACACAATTCTATTAAATCAAAATTCATCATCAGCTAAAAGTATTGAATTTGTATAAATATTCTGATTAATACCCCCACTCAAATTTAACAAACGCTTAAAATATTCTCATTACTACATATGATTTTCTTTAAAATCACAATACTTAATATTCTATATATTACAGTCTTAATTACATACCTTCAAAATTCAAACAAACAAATATTAAAAAGATGAATAAATAAATCCTTAAACTATTTTTTTAAATAAAATCATTACTATATTTTCTGTTTTGTAGAATTGGTTTATTTCAAACATTCAAATTCAAATTTTAAAAACTCGTTTTAAATTTCCGTAATTTTATAATAAAAGTAGTTATGTAAATCTTCCCAGTAAAATGTCTAATCTTATAACGGTTAAAGTAAACATACAATTTAAAAGTACCCTGTAAAAGTAGTATAGAAAATAAGTTTAATATATTTTCTTTTTATAAAATTATTAATATAATGCCGGATTAATGTGTATTTTGATAAATACAGTATATTGTTGAAAAAAAAAAAATCTTATCTTGAAATTATCTATCGTTTTTTTTTTTTTAATATAGTAATACATATTTATAATTCAGCTAACCTTTTCTTCTAAATCAATATTCATAATTACATTTTTTAAAAATAGACTTATGTCATCTTAAATCAAGTAAAATAGATATTTTACTATATATATATATTACAGTCGAAAACTTTTTTTAATACCATTTTACCATGAAGAATATAAAAAATATTTATACAATTAAAAATTTTAAAAACTTAGACAGAAATGAAAACCAAATTGGTGTTCAAATATTTTATTAAAACCAGATTGTAGTTTAGGTGTTCTAGACTTTACATTAGATAAAAACATTTCTTCCGTTTCACACTCATCGTATATACATAGGATGTTGGGTACGCATATGTTGTTTCAGTTCATAATTTCGTCCCAACAGTTTATGACAAACACTACAACTAGGTCGAAAATTTTGATGTGACCTTACATGTCGCTGGAAGTTACACTTTTGAAATATCTGACCACAATCATTACACTGAAATGTAGACAACGCTCCACTATCATGAGCTTCCAAATGTCTTTTTAAATTCGATTTTCTCCCAAAGGCTCTTTGACATATATCACATATATACGGCTTTATATTTAAGTGAATCTTAACGTGTTGATGCAAATTAAAATATGTTGAAAAAACTTTGCCACAGGTGGGGCAAACATGCTTCTTTTCCACATTCGTAGGGGTCACAGTCTTTAAAGAAACGTCCTCTTCAACTTGTTGATTAAAATTGAAAGTACTTTGAGATATAGTGTCTTTTTCTGTAAAAACTTCAGGGACTTCAACATGCTGTAATAATCCAACAATATCATGTGTTTTTAAATGTCTTTTTAAATTCGAATTTCTCCCAAAGGCTCTTGGACATATATCACATATATACGGCTTTATATTTAAGTGAATCTTCTTAACATGTTGATGCAAATTATCCTTACGTGTAAAAGCTTGATCACATTCATCACACTTAAATGTAGACTGTCCATCAGTATTATGGGTTTCTGAATGTCTAATCAAGTCCGATCTCCTTCCAAAACACTTTCCACAAGTTTCACAGGAAAACGACTTTTCATTAATATGAATCTTAGCATGTTGATGCAAATTAAAATATGTTGAAAAAACTTTGTCACAAGTGAGACAAACATGCTTTTTTTCCACATTCGTAGGAGTCACAGTCTTTAAAGAAACATCCTCTTCAACTTGCTGATTAAAATTGGAAGAACTTTGAGATATAGTATCTTTTTCTGTAAGAACTTCAGCGAATCCATCATGCTGTAACAATCCAACACTATCATGTGTTTTTAAATGTCTTCGTAAGTTTGATCTTCGTCCAAAAGGCTTCGAACAGATATCACAAGTATATAATTTCTCCCCAGAATGAATTTTCATATGTTGGTTCAGATTAGAAGTGTTCGAAAAATCTTTACCGCAGGTAAAACAGCTAAACATCTTCTTAGCAGATACAGAATGTCCCACAATCGGGGTTTCATCAATAGGCATATCAACATCCATAATATAAAATCAATAAAAAAAAACTTTAACTCTTAATAGCAAACAACAGCGATTCGCACTGATAAAAAGCGGGAGCAATTTAAAACACGTTTAACCACTAGCGATATGAATCCTCAAATGATGAAAATCCTAATTTTCCCCCGTCTATTTATACCGACCCGAAGTTGAGTTGTAGTATTGCTTGATATGATTGTTATTAAAACGCGTCATACGATTTCGGGGGCCTATAAGTTTCTTTCCCCTCTTTATAATATAGCATAATTAAACAGATAAACCCGAATGTATACAAATTTAAATTCGTAAATTATAATATATCACAAAATATAAAAAATCCTACAGAATAAAAATAGAATTTAGTACTTACCCCAAAAACACGTCCACTTTGAGTGTTAGTCTTCACTTAACTAGCCTAACTACCTTATCTTTAGTAGGGGGGCGCTGCCATCGCCACGAGAGGCACTGCCCGTCTTCCGGCGTGTGACGTCATTTCCGGTTTAAGATAAGAATAAACCTTAAATACACTCGCTTAGTCATTCTTCCTTCGGTCTTACTCGCTAGTAGTTGTCAGTTTCTTGTTTAGACGTGTTGGGTGACATCATTACGTGTTTGCGATAAGAACAAGATTATCCCCTTATCAACAGGTAAAAAGCTGCGCTTCAGTGACGTCATAAGTCATGTGACATAGCTGATAACGGTACGATTAGCTGATAAGGATTTGTACTAATCATCTATTTCCCTTCAAGTCATTGCATGAGACGGTTGAGCTCCAACAGCTGTATATAAGGTAAGAGTAATTTATATATTATAATAAGATTTTAAATTAATTTAGCAGATGTTACAATTTGATATTTAAAATTTTTCATGCTAAACGATGTGATTATATGTTGTTCATCATACTAAATCCACAAATTTTAATTCGAAAGAAATATTATTAAAATTATAATCTAAAATAAATTAGCGAAAATGCATAACAAATCTCAGCAAAAAGAAGCTAATTATAAAAGAAAATGTACAAAGTTTATAAATTTACACATGTGTTAAACGCGTTTACTGACATGCTGGAACAGGAAGTGGGGCATGTTTAAACAGGAGTGATCCCGGAAGTAAGACCGGAAATGCAACAGGAAGTCTGTTATCAGCGCCTACTACATCCGGTGTCCTCACCTGTCCCTTCCGGTGACCTTCCTTCGACCTTGAGGTTGACTGCGCGAACTGCGCTGGCGCAGAACCGCTATTTATTATCTACTTGATGTTTATCGGTATTTTAGCCAAATTTTTTGTAAAAGTGTTTTAAATAAGTTTTGGATTAATTTTTTACAAGTTTCGAAATGATTTTTTCGCAGCAGCGCCCCCTATGAACGGTTTTAGAAGTTTTCATTATTTTAAAATATTTCTAATTGAAAGTAATTTTTCTGGAGTTTGATGATAGTTTAAAGTTAGATTTATTTTTTAATATATTTTAAACAAGTTTGAGTTTATTTTTTTTTCAGCAACGCCCTCTGTGAGCGGTTTTAGAATTAAGAATTATTTTTTAAATATTTCTACCTGAAAGTGATTGTTCTACAGGTTTTTGTTAGTTTAAAGTTAGATTTAATTTTTTAAGTCTTTGAAACAAGTTTTGAATTAATTTTTTTCAACAGCGCCATCTATGAGATGTTTTAGAAGTAACTTTTTTAAAAAAAATTATCAGTTTTATCACTTTATGATTAAAGATTGGTATTAAGTTCATAGGTAAAGTTTCTAACTTGGGTCTTGTTGATATGAAATTTTTAGATTTTGTTACAGGAAATACTGTTAGGATTGTTTTTTAGTATTAAGATGTGAATATTGTCAATTTTTGAATGTTGAAGTATAAAATTTTTTTAAGAGTTTTTTTTTTTTTTTTTTTGTTTTGCAATGTTTAGTGGAATAACATGAATTAGCTACATATATTTTTATCTGATTATCGCATTCGTTTAAAAATATTAACATTAAAATGGTTTGATAAACTTGATCGATCACTTTTTTCTTCAATGAAATCGTAAGACATGTATAGTAAAAGTTTATACATTTCAAAAAGAGAGAAAAATTAAACATAGACATGTTACAAGAAAAATTAAACATAGACATGTTATAAGAAAAATTCAAGCACAGACATGTTATCAGAAAAATTCAAACATAGACATGTTATCACAGTTTCCTATCAGGCAAACATTTTAAAAAGTAGTCAAAGTTGTAGTTTATAATTCTTAAACTATCAAAAATACATTTTAATTTAAGTATTTTACTATAGATCATATCAAAGTTTGAATTAACCTTTTACAATATGATTGAAACTGAACTTGGAAAATTAAAAATCATAAGATTCCTTTTTACAAATATCTTACATGTTGACTTATAGTTAAACTTATAACAAATAGGCTAATCGAATTAGACTTTTGCCTATGATAAGGTTTGTAAACGCGTTTAACACATGTGTAAATTTATAAACTTTGTACATTTTCTTTTATAATTAGCTTCTTTTTGCTGAGATTTGTTATGCATTTTCGCTAATTTATTTTAGATTATAATTTTAATAATATTTCTTTCGAATTAAAATTTGTGGATTTAGTATGATGAACAACATATAATCACATCGTTTAGCATGAAAAATTTTAAATATCAAATTGTAACATCTGCTAAATTAATTTAAAATCTTATTATAATATATAAATTACTCTTACCTTATATACAGCTGTTGGAGCTCAACCGTCTCATGCAATGACTTGAAGGGAAATAGATGATTAGTACAAATCCTTATCAGCTAATCGTACCGTTATCAGCTATGTCACATGACTTATGACGTCACTGAAGCGCAGCTTTTTACCTGTTGATAAGGGGATAATCTTGTTCTTATCGCAAACACGTAATGATGTCACCCAACACGTCTAAACAAGAAACTGACAACTACTAGCGAGTAAGACCGAAGGAAGAATGACTAAGCGAGTGTATTTAAGGTTTATTCTTATCTTAAACCGGAAATGACGTCACACGCCGGAAGACGGGCAGTGCCTCTCGTGGCGATGGCAGCGCCCCCCTACTAAAGATAAGGTAGTTAGGCTAGTTAAGTGAAGACTAACACTCAAAGTGGACGTGTTTTTGGGGTAAGTACTAAATTCTATTTTTATTCTGTAGGATTTTTTATATTTTGTGATATATTATAATTTACGAATTTAAATTTGTATACATTCGGGTTTATCTGTTTAATTATGCTATATTATAAAGAGGGGAAAGAAACTTATAGGCCCCCGAAATCGTATGACGCGTTTTAATAACAATCATATCAAGCAATACTACAACTCAACTTCGGGTCGGTATAAATAGACGGGGGAAAATTAGGATTTTCATCATTTGAGGATTCATATCGCTAGTGGTTAAACGTGTTTTAAATTGCTCCCGCTTTTTATCAGTGCGAATCGCTGTTGTTTGCTATTAAGAGTTAAAGTTTTTTTTTATTGATTTTATATTATGGATGTTGATATGCCTATTGATGAAACCCCGATTGTGGGACATTCTGTATCTGCTAAGAAGATGTTTAGCTGTTTTACCTGCGGTAAAGATTTTTCGAACACTTCTAATCTGAACCAACATATGAAAATTCATTCTGGGGAGAAATTATATACTTGTGATATCTGTTCGAAGCCTTTTGGACGAAGATCAAACTTACGAAGACATTTAAAAACACATGATAGTGTTGGATTGTTACAGCATGATGGATTCGCTGAAGTTCTTACAGAAAAAGATACTATATCTCAAAGTTCTTCCAATTTTAATCAGCAAGTTGAAGAGGATGTTTCTTTAAAGACTGTGACTCCTACGAATGTGGAAAAAAAGCATGTTTGTCTCACTTGTGACAAAGTTTTTTCAACATATTTTAATTTGCATCAACATGCTAAGATTCATATTAATGAAAAGTCGTTTTCCTGTGAAACTTGTGGAAAGTGTTTTGGAAGGAGATCGGACTTGATTAGACATTCAGAAACCCATAATACTGATGGACAGTCTACATTTAAGTGTGATGAATGTGATCAAGCTTTTACACGTAAGGATAATTTGCATCAACATGTTAAGAAGATTCACTTAAATATAAAGCCGTATATATGTGATATATGTCCAAGAGCCTTTGGGAGAAATTCGAATTTAAAAAGACATTTAAAAACACATGATATTGTTGGATTATTACAGCATGTTGAAGTCCCTGAAGTTTTTACAGAAAAAGACACTATATCTCAAAGTACTTTCAATTTTAATCAACAAGTTGAAGAGGACGTTTCTTTAAAGACTGTGACCCCTACGAATGTGGAAAAGAAGCATGTTTGCCCCACCTGTGGCAAAGTTTTTTCAACATATTTTAATTTGCATCAACACGTTAAGATTCACTTAAATATAAAGCCGTATATATGTGATATATGTCAAAGAGCCTTTGGGAGAAAATCGAATTTAAAAAGACATTTGGAAGCTCATGATAGTGGAGCGTTGTCTACATTTCAGTGTAATGATTGTGGTCAGATATTTCAAAAGTGTAACTTCCAGCGACATGTAAGGTCACATCAAAATTTTCGACCTAGTTGTAGTGTTTGTCATAAACTGTTGGGACGAAATTATGAACTGAAACAACATATGCGTACCCAACATCCTATGTATATACGATGAGTGTGAAACGGAAGAAATGTTTTTATCTAATGTAAAGTCTAGAACACCTAAACTACAATCTGGTTTTAATAAAATATTTGAACACCAATTTGGTTTTCATTTCTGTCTAAGTTTTTAAAATTTTTAATTGTATAAATATTTTTTATATTCTTCATGGTAAAATGGTATTAAAAAAAGTTTTCGACTGTAATATATATATATAGTAAAATATCTATTTTACTTGATTTAAGATGACATAAGTCTATTTTTAAAAAATGTAATTATGAATATTGATTTAGAAGAAAAGGTTAGCTGAATTATAAATATGTATTACTATATTAAAAAAAAAAAAACGATAGATAATTTCAAGATAAGATTTTTTTTTTTCAACAATATACTGTATTTATCAAAATACACATTAATCCGGCATTATATTAATAATTTTATAAAAAGAAAATATATTAAACTTATTTTCTATACTACTTTTACAGGGTACTTTTAAATTGTATGTTTACTTTAACCGTTATAAGATTAGACATTTTACTGGGAAGATTTACATAACTACTTTTATTATAAAATTACGGAAATTTAAAACGAGTTTTTAAAATTTGAATTTGAATGTTTGAAATAAACCAATTCTACAAAACAGAAAATATAGTAATGATTTTATTTAAAAAAATAGTTTAAGGATTTATTTATTCATCTTTTTAATATTTGTTTGTTTGAATTTTGAAGGTATGTAATTAAGACTGTAATATATAGAATATTAAGTATTGTGATTTTAAAGAAAATCATATGTAGTAATGAGAATATTTTAAGCGTTTGTTAAATTTGAGTGGGGGTATTAATCAGAATATTTATACAAATTCAATACTTTTAGCTGATGATGAATTTTGATTTAATAGAATTGTGTATATGAATATGATGAAATTATTAGGTATTATATTTAATATTTGAAAGAAATAGGTAGACATTTTAAATAAAATCACTTTTACATAATTAAAACATTTAGATATCAAATAAGTGTAAAAGATGTCTTAATGGGCATGTGTATGTATATGAGATTTTTGTATTATCAATTTACGATATAAAAGAGGAGGGCAGGTTGCCAACAAAAATAACTTATATATGTTAAAACTATTAGGTGGTAAAAATTGGTTTAATAAAATATTTATGTATATACTTATGAAATTTCAATTGCGCTTTTAGTATATGTTCGATATGGTTAGGATTTTTTAATACAATCATGCATATATGCATTTTCAATTAATAAAGAAACGTGTAGATTTATATAATTACCACAAACTTAGAGACGAAACTGACACTGACTTCTTATATTGTAATTAAAAATGTATTCTTTGCTATTGATACAAGCATAAAATAAATTAGCAAAAGAGGTGTAAACATAGATTGTCCAACAGAAAATCAGATATGGATTTTTTTTTTTTTTTTTTTTTTTTTAAAGAATGCCTACAGCAACTAAAACAAGTATGTAGTAGCAAACACGAATCGTCTTAGATATGCGTAACTTATAAATATTACCTTAAAAGAAAATTATACGAAGTCCTTTTGATGATCAAATATATACTTTATAGATGAAATATCTATTAGTTTACCCTATGATCAGTGAGAAACTAATCAAGGCTTAAAAGCTGAGAATTTACATATATTTTTTTTAATTACGCAAAATTGATCTGTAGATATATCTAAATATATCCTTTCTAAAAATTGTTTTGTTTCAATAAAAATCGCAAATTTTATGTATGTGTACTCATTTTAAACTGTTCTATGTCAAAGAATATACATAAAGAAGAATCATGAATATTTTTGTGGGGTTTTAGATGTACTTGTTAGCATGCGTTAGATATGGTTGAGACTTTTTAGTGCAATCATACATATATATTTTAAACTATTAAAGAAATATATTAGTTTAATATAATTTTTGTATGTACAGTTTAGGCGATTTCATCGATGTACAAGGTATGTCTACACAAATTGTTTGATAGGAAACAGATATAAAGATAGGTTTGATAGGGAAACAGATATGAAGGTTTAAAGAATACCTGTGACAACTAAAAACAAGCATGGACATGCAGACATGGATCGATGAGGAATCTTACAACTTATATACATTAGCTCAGAATAAAATTAGCTTAAGTCCTTTTGATGATAAGCGTTACTTGCTAGACGATGGAATAACTAGCTCAGCAGATGGATATTATGAAATTGATCAAGATTGTGATTATCAAGAAAAATGTTGAATCGTGATGTAAATACTCTACGGTAAATAAAACGTTTCTGTATTTTTTTTTAATGTTAATTTTAAATATGTGTACTTTTTAAAACTTCTACACAAACATTTCTCGTAGAATGCTAACGTATGTGAACTTTATTGAAATGTAATCTACCCATACGTACAATCACCCGCATATGCAAACATATATGTATTTTTTTTTTTACCATATACAGTTTTAAACTTTTTTTTTTTTTACTGCTTTGTAATTTTCTAAAGGTTTTTTTTTTTATTATTATTATACATCATATTTTTACATGTTTTTAATATTTTTTCTAATTTTTTTCTAGTTTATGAATGATATAGATATATAGTTCTACCTCTGCACATACACACATAGTCTTATGACGTTTACACTTTTCAAAACGGTTTACCATGTTATAAAAACCGGTTACCTAGCTAAAAAATATTACAAAATGCTTTTTGAATCAATCTAAAGCGTTAACCGTGTGTCAAAAGGTTAGTACAATATTTTTATAAGTTATGAAATACGTTAAAGTAATAATAGTGAAAGATTTATAACATTTTTGTTAACTTGTGAATTTCTTAAAACTTTTGTTACTTCTTTTTTTTTCTTAACCTTTTTCTTAAGATGTTTTATTTTTTTTTTAACTTTACTTTTTTTATTTTTTAAACTTTGATATATATTTTTTAAAGTTAAGTTTCAAATAAATTTTTTTTTAAATCTTTTTCTAAAAATTTTATTTTATTTATTTTTTTCTTATTATTTTTTTTGATTTACCTTTTTATTTTTTATTTATTTTTTTTTAATTAAGTTTCAATTTTTAAATCTTTTTTTTTAACATAAAATTAAGTTATATATATTTTAAATTATCATAAACTTTATGCATAAACATACGCAACTACATATAAACATAGTTTTAAACAGACAGACAGTCATACATACACACACATAGAACTATTTGTCGCACACACACACACACACACACATACATACCCACATACACACACACACACATATATATACATACACACACATAGACACACATAGAACTATTTATAATAACTATAAGACATATATGCTTTTTAAAACATACTGTTACACACAAACCTTTCTAACAAAATATCAGATATGTTAACTAGATGGAACAGAAATTATTGTTGTAAAGAGAAGAATGATTCTGAACATTGCAATACCAGTTGAGAAAGTACCTCCTACCCCCTTATTCCCCATTATTAAATTCTCATTCCTCATTGAGGAATCCTCATTCCTCAATTGAGCGCTCCTGTGGCCGTTGAACTCTCATTATCCTACTACTGTCGTATTTAAGATGGAGTCCTATTTCCGTATTACTGAATTTAAAAACCGAATTTGTATACTAAAATTGTTTAATTATAGCAATCCTATAATCTACCGACAGTGTTTTGGATAGATGTTTCCGGAGAAATAAATATTAAATGGAAAAAGAGTCTAATTATGGATTTCAAGTTCTGAAATTTTCAAAGTTAGGCTAAGTTTCCCATTGGAATTTTCAATAAATGTCAACAAAAGATTAAATGTTGCCAACTTAATGTACTTATTTTATTACGGAAATTAATCGTATCGTAACAACAGACGATATAATTCCTGTTTTCACTGAAATAATAACGATGATTTTCTTATTTTGTCTTGTATTGGATATTTGCTCATAGTAATAATTTTAATGTAAACAGAGTTATAATCAGTTGTTTTGTAAAAGTGTATTGAAACTTAGTTTCATAAAATAAAATTAATATTTATAATATGAATATCTGCATAAAATAAATTCTGTATTCATGCATTTTTGCATAAGAGTGCAACAGCTATTGCACCAAGATATGAATATTTATAAAACTAGTTATAGTACAAACGCCCCTCATTTGTCACGTTTGACGTACAATTTCCAACTTGTTGTGTTTGTTATTTTTCTAAAATTAGTTTAAATTTCGGCGATATCTTTCGAATAACACAATAATGCCTGCCACAGACATGCTCTTTGTCTGAAAGGAGTTTTGAAACATTATTATTAATAAAATGAACAATTTCGTTTTCTTGCATGTTGTTTATAAGTTATTTTTTTTAGTATAAATACCTGGCGTGTACTGAAAAAAAAATGCTGATTTTACAGTATAATACTGGTATCCCAGCTGCCAGTATTATACCGTAAAATTAACAGTAAAATAAGCAGTAATACACTGCCGCGCTGTAAAATCAAGATTTCTTTTTCTTTTTTCTGCAGTGTAACTTTTAACTCTTCAGGGTGCTAAATTAATGTTCACAAGTTAAAAAACACTCATTATTCAACAGCACAAAATTGATCTTCCCTGTACTTTTAATGCTGTTTTCCATCAAACATGGAAAAAATATACTATTTAATAATCAAACATGATTTTACTTCAGTGATAAAGCCATTTAAATTGATTACAATGAAACAGAACACAGATTTAATGACATTGGTGATGAATTAAAGTTTTCAATTACGAAGATGAAAGAGGACGTCTATAAAAATAAAGATATGCGAAAAGTGTATAATGCAGTTATATTTCTTTTACATTTTGGATTTTACTAAAACAAATTGAACATAAATACTGTGTGTTCATGTTGTGGGTGAAGAAAGATTGGTGTAAGCCTGCCAGTTGCTGGAACTCGCGACTTTTTCGTGATCTATTGACTAATAAATTCGTGACTTTTATATACTTACATGACCGGAAAGATAGATGATGAAACTTTTGGATGACGTTTTGGTGACTTTCCTAATTTGTGAGATCGATAGACATGCTGAATCCCGCGAGCAGGAGTCTTCCACCCTGATATTTTGCAAGGAGTGGGCTTCACAATTTTTGGTGGGAATCCCGATTTTCTGTCCTTAACCGTAGCCCTTCATTACGTCAAAATAAAAGGGAAAAGAGTAAGAAGCAACAGAAGCAATAATGCACAGTAAAAAAGTGGAAATCAACCCGATCTGAGGCATTTTTCTTCTATTGTTCGTCACTCTGTTACATTCATTTTGCGCTGAAGCAGAGACTCAAATCATGAAGCCTCGAAACAGTTGCATGAAAAAAATTCTCGTCTGTTTATGAATTTCCTTTTCGTTTGCTTTTCTACGCATAAAGTATTCATCTTAACACGATGGGTTTTGTACGAGTCCCTCTTATGAGTTTGTATTCTGGGAAAAGTTTTAATTAATAATTCCCCCCCCCCTCCCTTCGCTAAGACAATGGGTGGATGCTCATTATTTTTGCTGGAAAATTAAAATAAAAAATAGATTATAAATTTTTATGTATGTGTGGGTGAAAATAATTCCCTGATTGTGGGTTGATTGTTTTGATGCGAAATAGCTTTGAAAAATGTTAACTTATGAAATTCGAATAAGTTTTTTCATTAAAACTGGCTCAATAAATCGGTAGCTAGCTTTTTTTGTAAAATATTTACAAGACTAATTTGATTAATTAACAAAAAATACTGTTATGGAAATATCGCAATTCTCAGAAAAAAGATGTAAATAAATGTATTTTGATCCCTTCTGTAGATGAAAAGCTTTCTGTAGTTGCAAATTTTTCACATATATATATATATATATATTTAATAAGAGAAAAGCTACACCTGTGTAAATGGTTGAGAAAAGAACGCACTTAGTGGTTCTCAAATGACCCGCTCAAAACATCGCAAAACTTTCTGACTCATTTTTAAATGCAGAAGCATATAAAACTAGCAGCGTCTAGTGAAGCAATTTGGAATCGAAATGAGTTTTCTATTTTTTTTTTATACATTACTTATCAAGTTATAAGTGATTCGTGTCACTTGACGACACGTTTTTCTCCTATTTTGCACTGCGGCGTCAAAAATTCGGTTCAAAACGCTGCTTTTGACAGTATTTTCTGAAAGATCATCTGCCTTTATAAAAAAAGGGAAAACGTGTTTCGATTACAAAGTTTCTGAATAAGAGCACTTGCGAATTGCATGCGTTTCCAAACAAAATTGAATTTTAAAAAAAGTCATAAAATAGCCAATTTGGATTTGAGAACAAATAGCCTGAAAAAATATTTGACTTCGTCTGCTTACTGTGTTTTTTAAACGGTTATCAAGAAAATTATTTGGATGCCTGTTTCTAGTAAAATCTACTTTTATTAATAGACGGATTAAATACATTTTATATTAAATTTTCTTTAATGGTACTTTTAAAAGTACCGTCTGAGCATAAAGGGTTAAATTACGTCTATCATCTGCTCTAATTCAAAATAAACCATTGATCTTTTTTTTTTTCTTTCTTTCTATGTATGGGGATGCAAGCAGCTAAGGCACTCTCGTGTAACTCTAGAAATTTGAGAGATCAGCGTGCGCTTTGTGTTGTGCGTTACATCTGCTTGTGAAGATGTGTCAGTGTACCATTGAAAAGTTTTCTTGAGCATCTGCTTCTGTCCCCATCTGTTGTTTGTTTACTCTCCAAGAAGGAAGGTGGAATATCTGTACATGATTTTAGAAGCTATTTAGTATATTCATAAATGCATAAAATGTGTATGCTTTATTCATATACCAAAAAAAATTTGAGTTTCCCATTTTCTTATAAAAGAAAAGAATCTTACAGAAAAATGTTCTCAAAGTTTGCATTTTAAGCCGATTTTCGGGGCTTGACAGTCATGGAAATATAATCTTGAAGAAGCAATTGAATACAATTCAAAATGTACTACATTTCTAGGAAAATGAATAACGTTATTCGATTCTTTTGGTGCTTAAACAATAATCTTTGCAATTTCCATGCACTTCTTTAAAAAAATAACACCGTGAATGTATCAGTAATATTAGCACTTTTATGCGTGAAAGAATTAAAAAAGGAATTGAAAGCACCTTTAATACATATTTGTATTAAAAATATATTGTTCTGTAGAAATGTTCTTCGTGTAAGGGGGTCATGAGTCATGACCGCCGTGACCTTCCCTTTTAGATCCGCGCTTGCCCGTACATAAGAGTGTTTCCAGTGACAATACAACATTTTTATATTTTTAGAATTATAAATTTTAAGACATTTTCCCGTTAGACGGGCGCAGGTGATAAATCGCCAACTATTCTTTATGGTTACAATTGTTTATATGAGTATAACTGAATTACGAAAACGATGGAGTTAATCATGCTCCAAATCACGCTCGCTAAAATATGCCAATTGGCTATGAAATTGAAACAATGTAATAATTTAAATACAAAAAAGTAGAAAAAAAAGGTGTAATAATTTTTTAAAGAAAATATGCCTTTATTGTGATTAATGTTAAAGAAATTTCACTAATTTTCAGGAAATATAATCGCACAGACAAACTGAAGAAGATAGAAATAGAATTTCTTTCTCTTGCCTGACCACCCTAGATTATATTTAAAAATAAATAAATAAAAATAAATCTAAAATATTTCTTGACTTTATTTGAAATGACTATTTCCTTTTGGATTACGTTAATCTACAAAATTAATTACAATTAAAAGAATCCATCTTACATTGATTAATCTAACTCTTAAAACAAATATCATTATTAAATTCCTACTATTAGCTCACACTCTCTCTCTATATATATCTTGTTGGAATTTTCAATCGTTAATAAAATATTTTCTATTCATCCATTCAAGTTCAAATAAATTTTTTAAAACTTGTACTGGATGACAATTGATGTTAATACAGTTTTTTCAAATATTAATTCATTAATTAAATTTTAATTAATTTTAATTTTTATATGGGAGAAAAAAAATTTATCCCATTGTTTTCATAAATGAAATGAAAGATTTATCTCAAATGAGTGATGCCAACAAAAAATAAAATACCGCAACGATGATTATAAAATAATGTTCAATAAAGATAACGTGGGACATTAATGCTGCACGTGTTTATTTTATATATTTATGATTAAAAAGTAGGAATTGACTAAATTTTTTTTTTTTTTTTTTTTTTATTACTTGTTTTAACCTAAAGTTAACAAAATACTATTTGCATAAATTCAACCGCTAAAATAGGTGAAAAATTAAACTTTATTCGTATACGTAATCAGCAACATATAATCAAGATAAATAATTATGAAGTTATCAATTGATATTATTATGCTTGGTATTACGGAATGAAAAATCAACAAAAATGATTTATTTCATTTTGACATAATCATATTTTTCTCCAATGAACTCTAAACCTAACGTCATTTTCAGTATCTCTTATCAATATTCACCAAAAATATTTTAACGCGCAATAGGTTTAATAAATATACTATTTCCAAATTTGAAGTCACCTTTGTCAGCTACAACTTTCCATGTAAAGATTCGCCTCTTGACTTGATGACTTGAGGTTTTAATCTCAGAACCGGCGAGTAATAATTCCAGAAATTTTATAACTTTTAGACGCATTCGTGGTAAAATATTTCATTTTATCAAAGAAAATGTTTTCTTTTAAATATGACGCCATTTTCACTCACTAAAACATTTCGCTTAGCCTCTCAATCATACTCTCAGTATTACGGTGACCTATGTTACAACGCCTAGAATATGTATTCTAGGCGCTGTACCTATGTTATATAACGTAGGTCGCGGTATTAAAAAACATTAAAATGAGGGAAAATACGTGTTTTTTAAAGCGTGACGTCACTTTCCGTTCAATTCTTTTTTTAAAGTTATTTTTAATTGTAATGAGAAAATGGCATCAGTAAGGATTATAATCAATGAATACAACAATGGAAGTAATCAGATTGCCATCATTCTGAAGAAATTTCATAAACTTTTAAAATTAAAATATAAAGATGGGAATACTTTAAAAAATAGCTAATGGGGGCACATCTACAAATAGACGGTTTTCATTAAAAAATGTAATAATAATATAATAATAATTAGTAAAATTGAGTCTATACAAAATTCAGGACTAATAATCCCCGCCACCACCAAAAAAAAAAAAAAAAAAAAAAAAAGCCTTATGTTTTAAATTTTTAAGATTATTCAAGTATTCCATATTAGAATGTTTGTGCGTTCAACGAATTAAGTGAATTGTATTAATTTACGAACGAATCGCTGAATAGTTTGTATGTAACGGGAAACCAAAGAAAATTCCAGTTCTTTTACATTTATACATTGTTCATGTAATCATAGTATTTTATTTATTTATTGCGTGATTTAATTATTTTTTTAAAATGTGCTAGTCTATATTTAAAATATAGTTTTGGGGTAAGTTTCGTTAAGGTGGTTCTAAAAAAATAAATGCATATATTTTCCCTGCTCAGTAATGCGAAACTTTGACTCATTTTTAAACATAAGAGCATGATACTTGCAGGCATGTTTATTGAAGTGATTTGGAATCGGAACAGTTTTTTTTTAATACATGAATTACTTCTTGAGTTATAAGCGAATGTTGTCTCAGGGCGGTAGTTTTTATCTTTTCCTGCGCTATTCGCGTTCGGAAATTCAGTTCAAAACGCAAACGTTGACGGTTTTTTCGGAAAAACCTTCTGCCTTTGACGAAAAATGAAAAAATTGTTCGATTACATAGTTTCTATGTTAGAGTACCTGCCAATTTCATTGTGTTTTCGAACAAAAGTGAATTAAAAAATGTAGCAAACTAGCTAGTTTAGATTTGAAAATAGCCTTGGTTTTGGAAAAGAAAACTTCATTAGAAATATAAGATTGAATCTAAAATATCTAATGATACAAAATGTTAGAAAAAAGTTAAAATATTTTAAATGACGCTTAAAACTCGCCAAATAAGCGCTCCCTCAAGTTCAATGTAACCTTGTTTTCCACCATGACGTCATCGTACGCAAACCATTGCGTTGCGGAACGCGTAGATGATTGAATCAGTAGAGGAAGATCATTTGTAAATTGTGAGATGCTTGTAGAATGAGTTGTCACCTTAGCGACAGTTAATTGCGTAATCGATGACTAGTTTATATGTTTACCATGTTTTAGTATCACCTGAGAATTACCCCTTATCGGAATTATCTCATACACAAATTTTGACATTTTGAATAGTGTATTCATATTGTTTTGCGATGTTCTCAAACCGCTTTTAAAAAAATTAGAGTTGGATATCTCCCTCTCTCATGTAAGTTACATTTTAACTAAAATTTTATGCATTCAATTCTTGCTTTCTTATGTAAAATGTTGTTTTCCCTAATAAAAGTATTATCGTGTTTGACTTTTTTTCCCCCCCATGTTTGCTGTCAGTTATTAACTAAAATTAATTTTAATTATTTTATTTTTAACGCTGTTATTTGATATGTTCTGTCGAAGTAAATTTTTTTTCTGCCTTGCTTTTTGTTATTTTTATTTAGCAGCGTATCTCTCTTATTTTACAGTTTGTATTCTCGTATCATTTTTATGTGCTTAAAAGAAATGCCGCTACGGTGAAAATAAAAACAAACTGTACAAGGATTCACATTTTTAATTTTAAAATGGCTGTAATGTTAATGTGTTTTATGTTTATATGCAGATAATTAATTGCAATAATTTTGACGTATCCATTTTTTCCCCGTATACTAATATTCTTTATTTGTTTATTTTATTGCCGTATAATTTTTTTACCCTTTTTAAAAAAATTTTCCAGAAGGAAAAAAAATCGATGCAGTAAATAATATAGTAGTATTTTAAAATAAAATTTATTTTTTGTACATGTACGTAAGTTGTAATTAGAATTTTGTTGTTTTCCCCATACTTAACATCTAGAATTTTCAATCATTTGCCATTAACTTCTGCATTTGATTATATATTAACTCGAAAATGTTTTTTTTTTTAGATCTTATAATTATAACATGATTTAGGTATTAATAGGGTGTTAATGATTTAAAAAAAGTAATTAAAATCATAATTTTTTTTATTTTAAAAATATGTGAAAAGTATTAAAATCAAAGATGATCATAATTTGCAATGATCCTGAAGGTATTTTGCCTGTTAAATAAATAAAAGAAGCTTTCAAATATCCTTAAGCTTGTAAATAAAGTAAAGAATAAGGCTTGTAAATAGTACATAAAACACTTTCATTTAAAATTGATATTTAATTAAAACTGTCATAATGCACATTATCATAACTTCTTTTGCCCAATCAAATTATTCTATTTTATAAAATATAAGCACAAGCATAATAAATATTTGTAGGTAAAAGAATTATTCTCTTATTTTCTTTCTGTTCTTACAAGTAAACATATGCACTAACACCTCGCCAGTCTGAAGCCCGTTTGTCTGAAATTTCGGATAATCCAAACTGAAAAAATTTTCGGTACTTTTCGGTTAGCCGGGCACCAGTGATATATGTACATATATAAATACATATGTATATATATATACATACATATGTGTATGTATCTATATGTATATGTAGATATGTGTACTATGTGTTTGTGTGTGTATATATATACATGTATATATATCACTGGTGCCCGGCTAACCGAAAAGTACCAAATTTTCAATATATATATATGTGTGTATATATATATATATATATATATATACTTATTTTTTAGCTGAAAAAAAATACAATTTTTATTAAGAATATTAACAAGTTTCAGTAAAGTAATACAAAACATACATAATTTTATAGCTACGTACATATGACATGCAGTATTAGTACTACAACCAATAGCTTACCAGTATGCAGAAAATAATTTTGATTGTGTAAAATCAACCCTTTTTTGCTGTCATAAAGATGTAAATCTAGATGATTCAATTTTAAACCACCACCTCATAAACATAATTTCCATTGCATTCCAAAGCTGTTCTTCATACAGCAATGCTACATCCAGTGCTTTTGCTCAATGTGAAATAAATGTGATATTCCGTATCTTTGACTTCATCAGTTATATTAGATTCTTCATTGTAATCTTGTGTGAATAAATAATTTCTTGGTCTAAGAGTTATTGGTCACCTGCACGGTCAGCTAACAACCACTTTTCTACATCCACTTACACTGTTTCTTCACAGTCTGAAATTTATTTCAAGAGATGTAAAGCTTCATATCTCTCATCCACTTGATCTGGGCCAGTGTTGAATTCAGGGGGTGGGGGATTCTCCCCCGGAAGATTGCAGATTTTATGCTTTTAATAGTGAAAAAGTGCAATTTCTCCCCTCCTGGAGCCACAGAAATCCCTCCCACAGAGAAAAGTATCTGAATTCAACACTGATCTGGGCTTCCGTTGACAAAAAGTTTCTGCCATAATTGTTTTCACGACTTTAGTAGCATTTTGTTTGTGACATTTAGCCACGTCTCAGCTACCTGATTGTGAAATATATATATATATAGATTAGATTCTATTATAAAAGAATCTGTAGAAGGAAAAAAAACAAATTAGTATAAAAATGTTTAGCATAGCGCTTTTTCCGTAGAAGTTGAAGAAATGAGTTCTACATTTGGACTCATGCACAGCAAATAATGAAATGTAGTAGAAGATCTTTATAACTCAAACCTAAAAACACGAGGTTGTGCGTTGTATAGAATTTTGCATTATATAGATCACATTTCACACATCATTAAATTTACCTTGGAAACATGGCAAAATATACCTAAAACATACAATATACAGTAGAGGATTTTTACATTGCATTCCTTGGGACCGGAAGTTGTGTTTATTATAAATTTTTGCATAACAAAGATCATTTCACACATTGTTAAATTTACTTTATAAACATGGTCCAATGGGCTGGGCACAGATGTCATATATGCACCACATTGGCGCGATCCCCCCCCCCCCTTTTGAATATTAGTTACAAATAGCATACAATAATAAATAAACAGTTATAAATAATAAACATAATAATAAATATAAATATCACAATAAATTGTAAATATTAACACATAAACAAAATAACCGGATTACCATGTTTGGCATAAAGTTGTCATTTTATTGCAATTGCGCCAATGTGGTGCATATATGACATCTGTGCCAAATATTGGAATAACAGCAATTTTTTTTTTTAAAAAAAAGCTCTGAATTGAAGATACAAAGATGAAATAATGTATTAAATTTAGTCCTCTAGAGCGTAGTGATTTTTTTTACAATGTGGAATGCAGGCTTGTTTTAACAGTAAAATTCAATGTTTATATCTGAGAAGTTGTGTATTATATAGAGCATTGCGTTATAAAGATCTTCTACTGTATGTTAGAGATTGGTAAAAGAACATAACTTTTTTTTTTGACTAAATGTGAATAATGCTCATTGAGTGGGTAATAATGCTAATATTTAATATTTTGATAAGTTAGTATGAATTGCATATGTGACTGATCATTCTTGTGATTATATTTATTCTGTGTATGAATTAATAATAGGTGAAATCAGGGATATAGTAGAGGGTATACGTTGTATACCTTCTGGATAATTCCATATACTGCGATAGCTATAGCTTATACTACTCTCTTGTATAAAATATCTCTTTTATAAAATATAATAAATCCTGTGCTTATAACGTGTTACCCTATGGTTTTTTAAGGCTGCACCACTGGGTTCAATTGATTTTTATTTATTTTTTCATTAACATACACATACAATGTGTGTGTGTGTGATATACAATGTATAATGATATATACAAGTGTGTAGATTTATGTGATTGCAGTAATTTTACAAAAACACAAGTGCAAGAACAACTATCATATTTGCTTAATTTGTTATTTGTGCTATATTAATTAATGAAATTACGGTATTTCTCTATTATCCTGTCAACCACTTTTCATAACAAAAAAACTATCACCAAACTGAAACGCCAAATACACGGGAGAACGTTGCCATTGGAATATCAAAATAAATAAATAAAATATAAGAATTTAAGGACACAATTGTTATTTTAATTAATGAAATAACTAATAAATCAGTAAAACATAATAAAAATTAAAGCAAATGTCGAATTAAAAACCACTTGATGACATAAACACAGTTCAAATCTTACAGTTTGGCGATAGTTTTTTGTTATGAAAAGTTGTTGATGGGATAATAAAGGAGTACCGAAATTACTTACTTGCTGTTTTTATTACTTCTATAATTGCTAATTATAATTTTATTAAAGCATAAAAAAATAATGCTCCTTAACATCATCTAATTAGAGATTTGTTTCGGAAACCTACAATTTGTGGTAGCCATTCAATACCTTAAAACGGACAGGAGTGGGGGGGGGGGGGGGGGGGAATTTATACCCTAGGTATTATTCATTATTTTTTCAACTATATTTGTTTATTGTGTTAGGTATTTTTTACAATAAATTTATATCTATTGTTTATATCTTTATTAATATCAATTAATATTAACATAAAATATTAATATTAACATTCATTACAAAATATTTTTGAAAGGATTTTTCACAGATGTATTCTGTTTTGTTTGGGCGAATGAAACATTTTAATTTAAATATAGTGTAGATAGTTAGATTTTAAATCCAATATTTTATTTTTCCCACCTGTGTTTTGTAAATTATTTCGTTTGTTCTAGTGCTTATGTCTGTATTTTGTGGATTGACATTAAAGATTAAGTTTAAACACTTTTTTTAAGGTACATATTTTTGAAGTTTTATGTAACCTATATAGTCATAGTGCATAAAAATATAACCTGTAGCTTCTCATAGATTTTTTTAGAGATTCATTCAAATATTTTCTAATTAAAGAAATACATATTTTTGTTTATTATCCTATGGAAATTTTTGTTAAAAATATTTGCCTGCTAAATAAAGTTTAGTTAACTCATTTTCATGAAATTTGATACTTAATATAGTACTACATCCTCCCTTCCTCTTCTTACCAAATTAGTAAATAGTAATTTCTTCATAGTGAGTCATATGCATTTTGTTCCATTTCATGTTTTTCTATAATTTTGTAACTGAAGAATGGCTGAAATTCTTTTTTGGTTGAATCTTTTTAGGCGATTTATGAAAATCACTGTAAATTCTCATTTATTATTTTTATTATATGCAGTTAATTAATATTTTTATTTGCAGGTGCAATAAGTAACCTAAAACATCATGTCACGACCACCAGCTAGAACTACTTCTAAAGGTGAATAGTATTCTGAATATTCAGCTTTTGTGCTAAAAATGTAGTGATTAAGTACATTTTACTTAAATTATTTTTTACATTATTAGATCTGTTTACTTTCTGATTAAAATTGCTGATTAATATTTACTGCTGTTATGTTAAATTTTTTTAACTGTCTAATAAAAAAAGAAAATCAGTTTAGTACATTTTTCATATAGAATAATTTTTGCTTTTACATTATTTTAATCTTAAGTTACTACTATTGTGTAAAGTATTTAAAAGTATAATCTGAAATTTGTGTTTGATTTAAAGTAAATGCAGTGTTCTAAAATATGCTTAAAATAGAATGTATTGTAATTTTTTTTTCTATGTAAAAAGCATATTGTATATATGTGTGTTCATACAAAAGTGATTAAATGAGTTCTTTGTTACAATTTCTATTTTCTATCCAAACTTTACTTTGTAATTTAAGTATTTCAGAATTTGTAAAAGTCTAAAATATTTTTTGTTTTACTGTGTCTTACCTATGCGTAATTCAAATTTAAAGTTTTAGCTATGCAGGTGCAGTTCTTATTACTGTAATTTCTGGTGTCCACGGATGACGGATCAAACAATTATGTTTTAGACTCAGAAATTTTATTTAAGAATTGAAATCTGATATTTACATTGATCTATTAAGTTGAATTATGTAAAATAAAATTTCTGAGATGAAACATAATTATTTGGTCTGTGGATTAAAGGCCGGAAATTACAGTAATCAATTGTTATTTTAGTGTTGACATTTAATAAATAAACATTCTACCATGTCATAATTAATTTTCATTAGTGCTATGTAAGCATAATTTACAGATATTCTTTTATTGACATTGTCAAAAATCTAAATTTGATCAAAAGTTAAGACAAAACATTTTTACCTTATTAAAGTTAAAGCAGTTTAGCCCTAAATGATATGTAAAACAAACTGGCATTCAAAAGAAGTATTTGTCACAAACTTCTGATTAGAGATGGGAATTCTCAGTAGAAAAAAAAACCCTAGAAATTTTAAGGAAAAACCTTTTTTTTTTTTTTTTTTTTTTTTTTTGTGTTGTCTGAAGATTTTTATTTCCATTTTTAGAAAAGTTAAAATTTCTTTTATAAAATTATTCAAAATTTTATAATAGCTACATTCTGATGCTTTTTCTTTATTATTTTCTTCTGTCTATGATAGAAAAAAGTATTGTAATCGAAATGTTTTTCAACTTCTGGTTTTCGACGGATTTCTACGTTTTAGGGGTCAGAGATACCAAAAGAAAGGTTTTTATAAAATGTCTTTCTGTCTTCATTGTATCATCGAAAAGTGTATGAAGTTATGTTTCAAATTGAAGCATTTTTTTTCTATGTTTTTGGCTATGACCCACTTAAATTTGAGGATATTTTGACGATACGGGCGTTATGATCGCAATTTTTGTTCCATTTTCACTATTGTATCATCAAAAAGTGTATGGAGTTATACAAAAAAATTTGGTTCAATTATTTGCATATGTTTTTGACTATGGCCTGCAGGTCCCAGTTAAATTTGGGGATATTGCACCTGGCGGGGGCGCTGTGATATCCATTTTTAAAGATTTCAAATTCAAAAAGATGTACAAAAAAAAAAATTAGAAATCCTAAAAAAAAATTTCCGTTAAATGTTCAGCCTTGATCCAAGGATTCCAGAACATTTTTTGTTTTGCTTCTATCTTAAAAAATGGCTGAGATATAACAGTTTGAAATTATAGGGTGGCTGACATTTTGAAACAATACAGCATATTTATATTTGCCAACATCAAATTCTCGCCAATCTTGGCAACAATTTGTGAAGTATCGCCAAATTTGGTGACAAAAATACGTTGACAAATGTGAAGCCAACTTGGCTATACCTGTCTAATTTGGCAATATTCAAATTCAATATTGACGAGAAATGGGAATCTGGTTCCACACATTTTAGCTTTGTGTATTTTCAGTAGAATTAGCTAGAATCTCAAAACCAAGCAATAGGGAACCTATCTTTTCCTGCTGGTACAAGCCAGAAGGACTTTTCGTAGTTTAGTATAATACATCGACAGGTAACCCGATGATTCGCAAGCAGTTGGATGTACATCAGAATGACAAAAAATATATTTATTTATTTTTATTTTTTTGTTTTGGCGTGTGATAGCAAATTTTGAAGCATTAACATGTATGAGATAGAAGAAAGTTTTGGAATTTGCATATCCAACTAGTTTAACACATTCAGTGTCCCAGATAATGACATTTAGTTAGAAAATTAAATAATTAAATGACTTCTTTTATTTAAAATTAAGTCATATTCAAAATATCAATAATATAAACTACTGAAAATAAGATGATTGAAAATAATGTAAGGTACTTTTTCGTTATTCCAAAACCATGCCAAAATGTATGCTAATGTACTATTTATTTCAACCCCGACTTTGCAGAGGATTTTTATTGCAAATCGTGGAAAACATTGTGACTCGTTATTTATTGAACGTGAAGAATAATTTTTATTATTTCATCTTAACCACGCAAAACATTTTAATTTGCTATTTTTCAAATTAAAAATATTTTTTATTAAGTTTTAACTTACATTTTTTAGCAGGGTTGTTTGGTTTAAACCACGCTGGTTTAAACCATGGTTTAAACCAAGTGGTTTTTTTTAAAAAAACCATGCTGGTTTTTTTTCAACCTGTTTTTTTTTTTTTTCAATACTCCTTAATGTTTTCATTTATTTTACACATTATTGAAAAATGCAAAATCCAAGTTATGCACAAGCTACAAGCGAAGCAAAAAAAAAAAGATGAAATTTGTAAAGCGACAAACATTTTTAATCAATTCAATCAGAGGTTGGGAATTACATGACATTACCTGCCAGTGGCTTGTAAATTATCTAATTAGGTGAGTAAGTTTTCAAACAGTGCATTAAGAAATTAAATTGTATAAAAATTTGCCATAAACATTTCTAATTTTCAAATCATTGGCCATATTTCGCATTTTTCTCAGTTTGCTGGAATGTAAACATGGCACTAAGTTCTGTTCTGCACTTGCATATATTTTTTAATTGTATGTAACAATTTTACAGAAATGTTAATATGAAAGTGCATTTTTGTAAAAAAATATTTTAGACGTTAATTCTGTCTTAACAATGTGATTGTTGCATCTTACTAGCTGGATGGTAGAAAAAATTCTTGGCTAGTATGATTTTCTGAAAATTCCCCACCCCTAAATCCAACTTTTCTTATAAGCTGTAATCTACATATGACAAAATAATTTTTCTAAAATTAACTGTGGAGAAAAAAAAAAAAAAAGTAAAGAAACAAAAAAGCAAGTGTTGAAAGAATATTTTCAACATTTGGATTAGTTCAATCAAAAATACAAAATAAGTTAGGATTGGAAAAGGCTTCAAAACTTGTCTTTTTATTTATAGCTTTTAATTAAAATTAAATGCATGGAGTTGCTTTTATAAAGAAATTGTTTTTCTAAATATGTTTAACCAAAAAAAAAATAAAGTTAGTATTTTTAAAATTATAAATGATTTTTTTTCTGTAAGTGTTACACTCACAGATAAATCAGGTAAGTCAATACATATGTATTTTTCCTTTTAATTAGAAAAAAATGATTTTTTGATTTTTAAAGTAAATATATATATTAAGAGACTTGTTATCATTTGTTGATGTTGATATTATTGATACTGTAAATAATTTTTTGGTTATGAACACAAATTATGCTTATGAAAATACTTTTTATTTTAGTTTATTAACACTTTCCAACCTAGTTGAAAAGTGTTTATGACTTCAGTTTGTCTGCCGTATGGCCGTCTGTCCGTGCTGTAACTCCCATAAATATGCTCGAATTGCCCTGCAATTTTTATATGTTATTGTCGTTATCTATAGCATGTTCCCTATTTCAACGGAAGTGTGTAGCACTTGTAGTTTTTTTACAGGGAGACTCAAAATAATTCCGTTACATTATGGTCTATGGGGGAAAAATCATTTGCGGTTTATTTTAATGATGTTATACAATTTCAAACACATTGTAATTGATATATATCAGTAAGGTGCATTACAAGAAGCTTAATATGGAATAGGATGTGCATAGCACTTATAGTTACTTTACAGGGACAGTCAAAAGAATTCCGTTACGTTATGTCTATGGAGAAAAATCGTCTGCGGTTTATTTAAATAATGTTTCACTATTTTAAACGCATTGAAATTTATATCATATATTCTAATACGAGCAAATCTTATGGGTGGTTATATTTATATATATATATATATATATATATATATATATATATATATATATGCAAAAATTATCTTAAAAACGGCTCTAACGATTTTGACGAAATTTCGTATCCTACCGTTTTGGGGCACCAGAAAACCATTGGGCTAGGTTACATGCTCGAGAAAATTCGATTAGTGGGTCATTTTGGGTCATGGTCTAGCTAATTGTATCTAAAAAACGGTTCAAACGATTTTGACGAAATTTTGTATCCGACCATTTTCGGGCATGAGAAGTCAATTGGGCTGGGTCACATGTTCGAGAACATTCGATTAGTGGGTCATTTTTGGGTCAATGCGGGTCAAATTAATTTTATCTAAAAAACGGCTCTAACGATTTTGATTAAATTTTGTGTCCTACGAGTTTCGAGCACGATAAAAGCATTGGGCTAGGTCGCATGTCCGAGAAAATTCGATTAGTGGGTCATTTCTGGGTCATTGTGGGTCAAGATCTAAAAAGCGGCTCAATTTACACTAAATTTTGCATCCAATGGTTTTCGGGCACGAGAAGACTGTTGGGCTAGGTCACATGTTCGAGAAAATTCAATTAGTGGGTCATTTTGGGTCATGGTCAAGCTAATTGTATCTAAAAAACGGTTCAAACGATTTTGATGAAATTTTGTATCCGACCATTTTCGAGCATGAGAAGTCAATTGGGCTGGGTCACATGTTCGAGAACTTTCGATTAGTGGGTCATTTTTGGGTCAACGCGGGTCAAATTAATTTTATCTAAAAAACGGCTCTAACGATTTTGATTAAATTTTGTGTCCTACGAGTTTCGAGCACGATAAAAGCATTGGGCTAGGTCGCATGTCCGAGAAAATTCGATTAGTGGGTCATTTCTGGATCATTGTGGGTCAAGATCTAAAAAGCGGCTCAATTTACACTAAATTTTGCATCCAATGGTTTCCGGGCACGAAAAGACTGTTGGTCTAGGCCACATGTTCAAGAAAATTCAATTAGTGGGTCATTTTGGGTCATGGTCAAGCTAATTGTATCTAAAAAACGGTCCAAACGATTTTGACGAAATTTTGTATCCGAATATTTTTGGGCACGAGAAGACTATTGGGCTGGGTCACATGTTCGAGAACTTTCGATTAGGGGGTCATTTTTGGGTCAAAGTGGGTCAAATTAATTTTATCTAAAAAACGGCTCTAACGATTTTGATTAAATTTTGTATTTTACGAGTTTCGGGCACGCGAAAATCATTAGACTAGGTCACATGTTCGAGAAAATTCGATTAGTGGGTCAATATCTAAAAAGCGGCTCAATTTACACTAAATTTTGCATCCTATGGTTTTCCGGCACGAGAAGACTGTTGGGCTAAGTCACATGTTCGAGAAAATTCAATTAGTGGGTCATTTTGGTCATTGGTCATGATATTTGAACTCAAATTTAATTTTGACCGAGCATAGCTCGGTCTTCCCTGCTCGTATATCACTAAGGTGTATTACAAGAGGCTTGCTACAGAATATTGTGTGTATAGCAGTTCATTTACAGGGACACACAAAAGAATTATCTACTGTCTGTTAGCAATAATTCCTGGAAGTGCATTATAAGTTACTGAATGCGATTTTAAATTTAACTCACTTTTTGTCTATTACTTGGTGTGTATAAATTTTGTAGATCCTATACAGGGAAGCACAAAAGTTCGCGAACACATTTCTATTTATGGACAAACTCCAGAAGGAGAATTTTAAACTGTGCTACACGTTTCCTAACTGAACTAAAATTTAGCATCCTATGTAGTCTATATACAAATCTATAGATCCTATACAGGGCTGAATAAAAGTATTCGGATATTTTTCTGAATATTGTATATGTTGGAAATTCTTCAAACTATGTTTTTAAATATGTTATGCGTTTTCCAAATTGTTTACTTAGATGTTATCTTTCAGCTTATTAAACGGTATGATTTATAAAATTATTTTGGAAGCGTTGGAAAGTGTTACATAATCTATGCTTAACGCATGATTTTTCGTTCTTGTTTTTTGTTGGTTTAGTGAAATTTTTTTTTCTTAGCCCCTCATGTTTTGTATCAATACTCATAATAATTTCTTTAATTATTTTCCAAAAGTTTTATATAAGTATAGTAATAAAATAATAGCTACGTTTTTCAAACAATAAAACTTTCCCTATAGAAATCTATACTTATGAGGTAATTTAATTATAAATTTTTGTATTTATTAATTAATAATAAAAAAAATAAAGTACTAATCTGAATGTTTAACATTTATTAACTATTAATTATAAAAAATCATCATGACTTACTAAAATCTATACTCTTTTTCTTAAAAAGGCTATTTATATAATAATTTTTAAAAGCCCGGTTTAAACTAAAAAAACCTGGGTTTTTTGGTTTTTTTCCAACCCTGTTTTTTGCTGAAGCTGAGGTGGATTTTATCATTTATCAGTTACCCAATGATGAGGAAGCTGCAATAAAAAATTTTCCCGGCTATGGAATTATACATAGTTTTTTTGCAAGATTTTACAGTAAATCTCAAATATAACTCTGTTGACTCTAACACTGGATGCCATGTCTAATCTGTTGAGAGGTAATTGGGCATATAAAAGATAGTGCAGCACTATTCATTATAGATACAGATTTATTTGACTCCTGGCAACCAATATTTTCAGACCCCATCCACCACTGAGAATCTATATTAATATTAAAGAAAAAAAAAATTTGTACTTTTTTGCTATGTCTATACAAATCTGAATGATTTTGATTATAAATCTGCTTCAAATATTTGGTAAGGAGCAATCTTGAAATGATTATTTTCTCGATTTATTCTGATGATTTGGCATTTTCAATATGGATGCATCCCATTAATGGTAGCAGTTTGTGTTATTATTTTGTCTTTTGTTCCTATGTTTATTATTACTGTCTACTTTTAGTTGTTGTTATTTTTACAAGCAGAATCTTATATAATGAGTGATCCAAATAAAGGTTGTTTTATGTGATCCCTTTATTAGCATATCTTATTTATTTTTCTAGATATGTACTGGTTTGCTCATGGTGGCCTTGAGTCCAATGCTGAGAAGTGCCTAAATCAAAGAAACGAAGGTGAAGAAGATGTAAACGATTCTACTTCACCAACACTAAGATCAATGCACGATCGAAGAGTTCTTCCTGACGAACAAAAGTCTCCCCTTTATTTGAATTCAGGTATTTAAAATATATTGATATAATAATCTGCAAAATTAATTTGTCCTAAATTTTCCTATTCACCGTAGAAGAATAATTAACTACATATTTAAGTTGATGCTACTTGTGCCTAACACAAACCCAGTTGTCTGCTTTTTGTGAGTGGTAAAAGTTTAGCACAAACTTAGGATTTCAAGCAGGAGGAAGGTTAGTCTATTGTCAGTACTTTACCTTAATGGGCTGGGCATGAGGGGAGGGATAATTTCTTTATTGCATTTTTCTTTATTTTATTATTAATTTGTATGTGTTTAAAACAGAATATTTAGAATATGTAAGTGAATGATAAATGTTTGAAAATTGGTTTATTGCATCATACAATAACATGCATATCACCAGACTTGTATAAAACCAAACTTTCTGCGCACATAAATATTGGGTAAAAACTTTCTGCAAAATAATTTAATGTTTAATAAAATTATGTGTTTTCTATTATTATTTTGACGTTATGAATTAAATACAGTAGTTTAAAATAATTACCATTTGTATTAAAAATTAATTAATATCAATTAAAGAATAATTATTTTGGTTAAAAAAAAATATAACATTTCAGACAACATTGAAATAAGCATTTCAGAATTTTCTCAGAGAGCAGGCTTAGAAAATTCATCTAAGACTTTAAGAGTTTCCTCACTCCAGGAAAGAGTCAATTAAGAGGAAATACTCCCCGCCTTCAGTATTTTCAGAAATGGGATCAATATTTCCATTTCCATGCTTATTTTGAGATTTGACAAGCGGCTTTGGATGTGTTTAGAGTTGTGAGTTACCATTCGAAAGTAAACAATTTTCTGCAGAATCTAATTTGAGAAAAAAAAACAAGTGCCTAAAAATAATACAACATTTCTTCTGTGTCATTTATGATATTTTTTTTCTATTGCTATTTTCTATTATTATTTTTATTTCTATTTTGAAATTTTTCCAGCCACTTATTATTATTTTTTTTTTTTTTGGCTAGCCGCCAGTCAGTCACTGATGTTCATTAAAATTTGATGCATTTTGAAATATTTAAACTTAGTTTATTCAATTTAAAATGTTTTCTAACACTGCGAAAGTATTCGATTTAACTGCCGCCGCCGGGCTGAAAAGTCCTTGCAGCTGCCGATGGAAAACCGATCGGCGCCAAGCTCTAGTCTGCAAAAAATAGAAATAAAAGCATCTATGATGTCACAACAATGTTTTGCGTCTTTAAACTTTGAATTGTGTGCAAAAAGTAAAACAATTGGGGAATATTTATAATTTTTCAGTATTTAAAAAAAAAAAAAAATTCTGCAAAGTTTCAAATTTTCCGCGCACGGCGTGCGTGCATGCGTCTATATTATACAACTCTGCATAACACAGAAATGTTTTTAAAAAAATCAAAATATGTCCATAGCATTACAGTGATTGGCAACCATTTTCACACCCTGGATTACTGTTTGGGAGAAGCTATTATATTTTATAGATCTGTAGGGGCTGTATTCAGGGGATTTTTCTTCCATTAGACTAATGCCCAGACTTCGTTCTGTCTGGATCTTGTCACGCTAGCAGTTTTTTTTCTTTTTGTAGAATTAATAGTAATATTATGTTTTTTGATGAAAACTTTAGAAATGTATTTTGATTTAATAAATAAAATACAAATATTTTCCCCCTTTATAGAGCTTTAAAAGTATATTTTTAATATTTTTCTTTCTTTCTAAACTATATTCAATTTTTTGCTGAGTCTTTGAAACATTTGAACCTGTCTTTGTGATTATTTATTTTGTAATTTCTTATACCATGGCTTGCGAACATATAATCTGAAAAATGCTGTACTTTAAACTGTTTGTATATACTATTTGTAATTATGAGCACAATATTCTTTTAAAATATAAGTGATGTTGGTTAAGAAATATAGAGATATTTTGAAGAAATTGACTGAGTCGGGACTGGTTTTACTGACTTTTGCTCGGGGCGAACTTTTAGCTTTTACACTGGAATGAGGATAAAGACCTATGCCACTCCAGAATAGCTTTTTTCTGGCCCGAGCCTGACCTGGGTCTGAAAATTTCGGTCATAGAAAACTGATATATTTTAGTAATACTTCTGAGCAGCAGATCAATGATCAGCAGACAGTCAATAAAAATTAATCAAAATATTTCAAAAACATTTTGGACATTCGGCCACTGCACTTCATTTTATGGCAGTTATGAAGATGAAAAACTTTTTAATTAGCATATAATAAACGTGTCCATATATTTAATTTAAAAAGAAAATTTTAAAATATGAAATATTCTGAAGCAAAATTAATATTTTCCAAATAATCTTGGTATTATATCATTATCAACATTAACATTCACAAAACAATGTAGTAAAAACCAATTCTTTCTGCAGTATTTTCCACTCATTTTCTTCAACCGCTGGTTTATACACTTCTGTTATCTTTCCATTTGAAAATCCAGCTTTTTAAAAACAATTGGCAATGACAATTGAATTTACAGATTCCCATGCAGATTTAATCATATGAATAGCTTCTAAAACATTAACCTTTTTCAGTTTTTCTCAATTTTTCAGTTTTAAAAGTATCCACTTGACTAACCGTTTTCTGAAATGTTGTTCAAACGCCCTAATTACGCCTTTACCCATTGGTTGTAAAACTGCTGCAGAATTTGGAGGAAGAAAATTAATTTTAATGTTATCTAATTTCACCTCTGTGGAATGGGCCGTGCAGTTATCAACAAATTTTTCTTTTTTCCTTTCTCATTTTAGTATAATTTCTTTAGATAATTTTTATAAATGGGAATCATCATCCATGATGCTTTATTGCTTTCAAGGCAATGATTTCACATTTTTGAAATACCAGTGTTCTTTTGCTTTTCAATCCAATTACTAAAAGTGGAAGTTTCTCACTACCATCCATGTTGCTACCTAGCAAAATTGTTAAACGCTCCTTACTCGATTTCCCTCCATAGCAATTTTCTCCTTTAAATGTGAATATTTTATCAGGTTGTAGGTTATAGAATAGGCCACATTCGTCCATATTAAATATGTCTTTTTCTTTATATCCGGATATTAAACTTGGTAAGATATTAGATTTCCATTCATCTGCTTCTTGCATATTGAACCTTTTTACTTTCTGCATTTATAGATTTACAAACTAATCTAGCTCTAGATTATTTTAAACACAATTATTTCAATTGGTAAAGCAATCATACAAGTTGTAAATTTCAAACTGGACAAAAAATGTCCGGGCCAGGATTCGAACCTGTGATCGCCTGGCTGAAGCCGCCACGCTCTACCACTGAGCTATCCCGGTCGAACCTGGAGGGCATAATTCATCCAGGTTCGACCGGGATAGCTCAGTGGTAGAGCGTGGCGGCTTCAGCCAGGCGATCCCAGGTTCGAATCCTGGCCCGGACATTTTTCGTCCAGTTTGAAATTTACAACTTGTATAATCCAGCTCTGTTTTTCATCCTGTTAATCCATCTGTTTGATGCCTTTAATTTAACATTAATTTTCTTTGCAATTTCTTCTGCTTTTTCTCTTAGAATTATTCCACTTATAAAGATGTTTTGTTAATCTTGCTTGTTTAAACCAAATAATCAGTTTACAGCCCGTAATCAAATATACAGCCAACGTTAGCATAACACCAAAAAGATATTAGGAACACTATGGTTTAATGTAAATGTGGATGCAGGTTTTCAGAAAAAATACTTTATTGAACCAAAATCAAATTAGCTAAAATGCACCAATTGGCAGTGGACCCAATCACAGACATATTGCAAATGGACATGAAGCATTAATGACTAAGTAAATGTGTCAAGTGCTTTCTGTGAAGAAAGATGAAATGCATAACAAAACAACAAATTTAAAATGCTACTACCGTAAAATCCTGTTAATCCGCCCCCCCCCCCCCTCTAAACACGACGAAAAATCGTAAAATAAGCAGGGGGGCACTTACACGGTATTAAAACTGTAGTATATGATATTTATGGGTGGTGGTGGTGGGGGGGGGGGGGGGGGGGGAGAGATGCTAATGGCCGATCATCGCAAAGCATGCATTATTTTAATAAAGTAACAAAAGAAAAACATTTCGAAAAAATAAAAAATGATAGACAAAATAGAAAAAGAATATAACTTCACGATTAATGGCGATTTCAGATTATAGAAAATTCTGGATTTCAGAAGCTTTGAAACTGGAAGGCATTTAGATAAATAATAACACTAATATCTGTCATTAATATGGTAACAGAAAAATAAAAGGAACTTAATAATTTAAAATAATTAAAAAACACTGAGAAATTGCAGTTGAAAATGTCCTGATGTAATTTCAAGAACTAGTAACATTTTATGCGGTGGCGACATCTGTTGTAAGTTAGGAAGATTAAATAACCGTTTTTTTTAAAAAAAATCATGATTTCGTATCTATAAATGCTAAATAATAATACAAATCACAAAAATTGAGAAGATATAGAACAAATTGGTAGTGTTGCCAGATTATTAAACCAAAAAACATTACTACCACAAAGATAGCACAAATGACAATACAAATTCGACTGTGTATCGACAAATCGATTGATCTGATCAATTAATCGATATTTTTTTTGTGATTGATTTTTAAACTTATTTCATGAGAAACTTTCACCATCGATATTTTTATTACCTTCATATCGCCATGGAGATAAATTTACAGCAACACTAATGTTTGGTTATATTGCTTTTTCAGATCCACAATGTGTTTGTAGATGTTTGCAATATATCAAAGAATCGTCACGCCTTTCTGATCCGTCGAGAAAAAAAAAATAACACTCTGGAGATAAATTTTCTTATGTTGATCTTGACGTGCACAGTGAAATTTCTTTTGGGGGAGGGCGCTTTCTCGGGATTTTTTTAATTTTCCAATTTGTTTGCAAAGTGGGAGGGGGGCGCTTAATCGGGAAGGGTCGATTAACGGGATTTTACGGTATAGTCACAAAGTGTTCTTGATTTCTCTCTAAGAATCTTCTGATTTAATGAAGGACTAAGCAAGTAAAATAAATTATGAAAAAAAGTAACACGGTGCAATACTTAGCAATACATTTAAGATACACCGAACTGATCACCAGGGGTGGCTAGTAGTAGCATAGTAGACTAATTATTCGACATTAATGGGACTAAGGATATGTTAAAAAATCAAAATTGTAATACAGGGTCATTGAAAAAGGTTGAACACGTTTAAAAAATTATAACTTCAAAAGTAATTGAGGAAACACAAACACAGTAATAATCTTTGAAAAGTACTCGGCAATTATCTAAGATAGATTATTTTAGATGTAACTGCTTCGCAAACTTGACCTTCAGACGAAGCGAAGAAGCAATTGCACAGTGAACAAGACCTTTATGTTGTCCAACCATTTTCGATGATTCCAGAGGGGAAAGGGATCCTATTTCTAAAACTATTGGAGGTATGGAAAAAAAAAATGTCAATTAGAAAGTTCTTATGCATTGTCAATTTAGTAGGAAAAGATCCAATATGTACACGAATAGCCTAAGCCCAAAGTGAAAACTGCAAATGTGTGGTTTTCAGATTGATTATGCTCATTGTCTAAATGTCATGGCTTTAAAACAGTTACATCTAACAAATCTTGGATAATTTCCAAGAAAATTATTCCGTTAATTCAATTATGTTTAGAGTTATGATTTTTTCAAATCTGTCCAACCTGTTTCGATGACCCTGTATAATTGAGACAACATTATTAGATGCATTGTCTAAGGTAAAAATATTAAACTATAATTAAAAATGAGTATAAATAACACTAACTATCAAAGTAAATACAATGAGTAAAATAAATTGTTATCATAAAAAATAAAAATAGGGCAAATTTAAGGTGATATTTCTGTATGTACTTTTTTGTTTTTTGTTATAAGACTGTTTAAAGGAAAAAAAAACACTTATATATATTTTTTTCTTTATCTGTGATTTACTTGCAGTAACATTTTGTATTCTAGTAATAAAAGCAGTTGAATTGCATTTGTCTTTCTGTTTTTTAAATGTTCAATGAATTTGGGTAGCATGTATTCTACATAAGCATGACTTGTATTGCGTTCCAGCTTTTCTCTATTAGACTTTCAGATTCAGTTGTTTCTGGAATAATCAACTATAGTTAAAAGAAAAATAAAATTTTTCCAGAATATTGATATACAGCCACAAACACATTTAGATATATCTATGCAAGTCGGATGATGAGGCCTGTGAAAGATGTCTGTTAACAGAATGTGTCTTATGATCAAGCATTTGATAAATAGGAGTCTACCGTAAATTTTCATACTAATCTTTTATTGAAAACTAGCTGACTCAGCCGGCGTTAACCAGATATGGGATAATAACCTTATGTATACCTAAAATTAGTGTTAAATTCAGACTACTTCAGATTTAGTATTTGGGGGAGGGGGGGGGTGTCATTACCTTCAGCAGCATATACTCTCGAATTTATTTGATGTTATATTTTTAAACTAAATTTAATCCAAATGAACCTGGAATTAAGGGTTCCCACTGCTTTCCGCAATATGCAACCGGGCTGAGTTCTGGTCTGTTTTTGCAAATGACCCTCGAATTTGTATGATTTTATATTCCTACTGCCTTCGGCAGCATACACCCGGGTGTGCAAGGTGCACTCTGTTTTTGCAAGTGAATCTCAGATATTTTTTAATACTGCAGGGGATAAAAGAATCTCTGCCAAATATCTTGCCATCTTTTAAATTATGAAATATCGGCTCTGAGTTTTGAAAATAGAAAAGTGAAGATGGTTGAAGAATCCTGACACAACTTGTAAGACACTGAGAAAAAGAAAAGTGCAGCATTGCAATTGACTTCCAGATAATCTTTTTTAAAAATAGTAAATATTTTTTTAAACAAACTGTAAAAATATTCATATTTTTCTTTCTTTTTGTAATTTAATAAGGGGCCATGTGATTGTGATTTCAAAATGCAGAAATAAACTTAATCTTTTTATCTTTGTCTGCTTGATAAACCAAGGATTTCCCAGACATGTGCAGAAGGAATCTTAAAGCCAGCAAACTGCCAAATATTGAAGCTTGTTCATTAGGGTTTTTAATTACTATCTCAGCTAATTATCAAAAAATAAAAAATGTGAGTCTCAGGTGTATTCAGACCTGTCTTTGTGTAGATTTATCTAAATTTCCAGGCCTCAACATGATAGATTTCCCCTAGCCATTGCTGACAGACACACAAACATCTTTTATTAATACTATATGATTCAACCTGGGCTCGCCCAATTACAGAACATAAGTGAAAAACATTTTTTTTTAAATTCCAATAGATTTTTTACAGATAATATATATTTTTAGATTGTTCATTAACAACACCAAAAAGTATTTTTATATAAAAAATATCAATGATGTATTCAAATAAAGTTTACAAATTTATTGAAAGTGATACTTTTTATATTAGTCTCATGCCAGGAGTTAATAGCCGAAGAAATCGCCAAAGATACTACTTGCTGCAGCTATTTTGATTCTGATAATTTCAGTGTTTAAGCTCAGTTCGATTCAATGTCCATTAAATTTGTGTTTTATTTATATTATATAAATTTTATTTATTTATTGATGAAGCTTCATTCTGGAATGTCAGCTAAAAGCACATGCTGAACTATTTATTATTTTAAGTGCAAACGGATTAATCTTTTGTAATCCACATGCAATCAGTAAACTGGGTTAGTTTTCAAACAAATTATATTTGAAAGTACATTTTTTTCCTTGTTTGGCAATGTAAAAATTGAAATTGTTTAATTATATATGTTAAATTTGTGTTTTATTTCATTTTATATTACATTACATTATTTATTTACTTACTTATTGATGAAGTTTTAATTTCATTATGGTAAATTAGCCAGAGACAAATACTGAACAATTTATATTGTTTTAAGTGCAAATGAATTATTATTTTTCTCTAATAGAACTGGCATGTGATAAGAGATAGACTGTAAAAAATCATGCTTGAAAATTATTTTAGAAACCATAATACATCAGTCAATTAAGATGCTGTTTTCAAACAAATTGCATTTGAAAGTAATTTTTTTCCCTATACAATGGTGTAAAAATTGAAAATGTGCAATATTTAGAAGTTTTAGAATTGCAGCAGCGAAATTTAATCATCAGCCATTCCCAACCTCAAAATGACATCAGCATTATGGGTGGACACGCTTGTCCTTCATAATATAGATAGATTTTAAATATACACATTTACCAAATGCTGGGTGTAGAAAAAGTGATGAAACATTAAGATTTATATTTTAAAATAATTGCTTTGATATTTAAAATCAAATCCTGTATTTTGTGAATGAGTACAAGTAGCAAGTTATTTGTTTTTTAATATTTTTGTCTTGTGTTTGTTGTTTTTCTTTTTAAATAAAAAGTGGGTTTAAAATATTGTGTTATTAACTAAATAGAAGTTTTTAAAATGTCCCAAATTAAATTTATATAAAGTCTGAAAATATGAAATTTGAACTATAATTACTATTCTGTTAAAAATATTGGAAATATATATATATATATATATATATATATATATATATATATATATTTAAATATATTTATGAACCCTGCACAGTTGTGATACTGTATTATGCTTCATGTATGATTTTGCATAATTATTGACTGACAAATCCTTTTAGCTATTGACAGTGGAAGTTCATCTGGCCCTTCCTCACTTGAGACAAAAGAAAATCGCAATCGCAATGTCGAGAAACAGCTTGCTGTTGAAGAGAGGCGAAAACAGCTATGGGAGGCCGAACAAGTAAGATTTTGAATAAGTTTCGAAAGATTATCAATGAGGATAAAAATTATAAATTTTTCCAGTTCTCTAATTGCAAATTTTTTGGCAATAAACAAAAGTAGATAATCAAAAAATATGAACTGTTTAAGTTTAAGCATTATTTTGTATTGAAATATAATAAGAAATGCTTAGTAACAAATATGAGTAAGTTCTTTATTTTGCCATATTTACTCGAATCTAAGATACCCCAAATCCAAGTTTTCCCTTATTTCTTAGTTGGATAAAAAAAAATAATAAAATGAATAAATATATATATATCTTTAAAACTCATCAATCATCCTTAAAAAAAAAATTAAAGAAAGAAACAACTTACAAAATATGGTAAATCTTAATTTCATTTATTTCCCATGTTTTCCAAATTAGAATTCATTGCTACTTTTGGATGTGGCTTCATTGTTGAATTGTTCATGGATACTGTCATCATCAATTGAATCCATTGCATTAGAAATGTCACACTTGAGAAGAAACCTCCTTATCTAAATTATTGGTATAAAATTTCATGTATCTAAAATTCCTTGCGCTCTATTATGGGATGTGAATGTTTTTTTACATACATCTAGTTTTTCTCAGTTTTGTATTTCCTGATACAACTGAAATGTTATATCATGAGCAAATAGCTGCTTTTAAAGGTCTATTACATGAAGCAGTTTATGTTAGTAATTCTTTTAGACATAATTATTAGATCAGATCTTTCTTTTCTTTTATCAAAGCCTAGTTTTCACAGAATCATTAACAATCTTCTTGAATGAAAATTATATAAAAATAAAATCAAAATAAAATCCTAGACAGACTTGAAGGGAATTCAGACTAATCTCTGTCAGACAGCCAAAAAAGAAAAAGGGTCAAATTAATGTTTGTGCAAGGGGAGGTGGTATAATATATTCCTACTATATTATATCCCACACAATTTTTTGATATTGACAATTGTCCTTAGTTGCAAGATGCATCCATTTAAATAGTTTCCATTTGGGGATGGGGGGGGGGGGGTGCATCTTATATTCAAGTAAATATGGTATATGTTAAATTTAGTTTTAAAAAATTGTTTCTTTATTTTTTTCTCTTCAACTAAACAAATTGTGCATGTATTTTTATTTTTTTTTACTATGAAATATTGTATTAACTTGTGAAGTTTGTTTATCTGATGTATAATTTCATTAAAATAATGCTTCTTTTTTTTACTTTGATATTTAAAGTTCATTCTTTTAATGATTATGAGTAATACTTGACAGGAAAGTTGGTCTCTATAAAATGTTCACGATTGAACATTTACACTTCAGTATTTTGTACACCAAAGTATATGATTTTAAACTAATGGAGTGGCAACTTAATGCATTACATTTTCATTGCATGAGATCCCTTGGTTTTTTAGGGAAAATAATCTACAATTAGAAAAACCAATCTACTCACCAAATTATAATTGTATTAATAATCTGCACTCCAATAATTAAAAAATCTACAATAAAAAATATACATTTTTTAAGTCTTCTAACCTAAAGAGAAGTCAAAATTTAAACTAATAATAAAACAAAATCCAGATATCTAGAGGATTTTTCATAAGGCTGTTCTCAAATCCAAAGGGGCTACTTTCAGACACATTATTAATCCATTTTTGTTCAGAAATGCATGAAATGAGCAGATCTGGTTATTCAGAAACTTTATAATCAAAACACATTTTCTATTTTTTGGTGAAAGCAGATCATTTTTCAGAAAACTCTTTCAAAGTCGGCGTTTTGAACTGAATTCCCAATATTTCAGTGCCAGAAAGGAGAAAAACGGGTTGTCACGTGACACGAGTCGCTTATAACTCTAAGTAATTTATTTATCTAAAAATGGAAAACTCATTTTGATTCCAAATCGCTTTGATAGTCAGGTCTTCGAATTTTATGGCTTTGCATTTAAAAATGAATCAGAAATTATGTCAGAAAGTTTTGCGTTGTTCAGCAGATCATTTAAGAACCACCATCAGGTTGTTCTCAAATCCAAAAGAGCTACTTTCTGACACAATTTCATATTCATTTGTGTTTGAAAACTGATGAAATTGGCAGATGTTCTTATTCTGAAACAATGTCATCGAAATGAGTTTTCCATTTTTTGCTAAAGGCAGATCTTTCAGAAAATACTGTCAAAGTTGGTATTTTGAACCAAATTCCCGAGGCAGCTGAGCGAGAAAGGGGAAAATTGTTTTGCCACATGACAGGAATCCCTTATAACTTGATAAGTAATTTATTTATCAAAAAATGGAAAACTCATTTTGATTCCAAATCGTTACAATAGTCAAGCCTGCCAATTTATGTCTTTACATTTAAAAACGTGTCTGAAAATTTTGCGTTTTTGAGCAGGTCATTTGAGAACTACCAATAAAACAAGATATTGCAGCACATTCAATTCGGCAGGAAAAAAACCCCATAAAATAAAGAAGAAAATGTTACAAACAATATCAAAAGGAAAGGGAGGATTATAAGTCACTCCTCACTTTTAAGAAGTCAAAGAGTGGAGGTGCGAATTGTCATCTACCCCAGACTACTCTTAATTTAATGGAATAGAGTATTTTGCAATTGATATTTATAAATACAAATCTTTGTACTTAGAAAAGTATAGTATTAATTTTATTAAATTTTTTTATCATAAGAAAATATTCTTTACAATGTAGATTAAATGAAAATTACAAATATTACATTTTGAAGGTTACATGATTTCATTGTAGCTATGGTAAAACAAAACATTTGTACATTAATTATTTTTTTCAGCAGGGCTAAAATTATGCTGTAAATTTTTTTTTTTTAATGAAATACAAAGAGTGAATTATCACTTTACTAATCAGCGTACAACCATTAGAGTGAAAAAATGTCCAGACCGCAGTTCGATACCGGATCAATTGGTACAGCGCACCAAGTGCTTTACCAATTAAGCTGTCCAGACGACATGCAGTCTAGCATTCTCTCACTCTTATATGGCAAGGCTACAAACACTCAGCACAAGATGGAAAGTCAATCATGAGCACAACATCGTTGGCAGGCATAAGACAAACTCACTCTGATGGTTGTATGCTGATTAGTAAAGTGATAATTCACTCTTTGTATTTCAGAATGCTAGACTGGATGTCGTCTGGATAGCTTAGTTGGTAAAGCACTTGGTGTGCTGTACCAATTGATCCGGGATCGCACCCCGGTCTGGATATTTTTTCACTCTAATGGTTGTACGCTGATTAGTAAAGTGATAATATTAACTCTTTGTATTTCATTAAAAAAAAAATTGTTTTATCTTATTCAAAATATATTGTTTGTAGATTCTCAATGATGTGATTGTTTATAAAGTATATCTTTAAAGTACTTAAGATTTAGGGCTCAATTCTGAATGCTGCCATTATACATTTTGATATCAAAGGAGACATTGTTTCCATGTCAACAATACTTTTCTCTATTGTTATCTCAGACACCAACAATATAGAAATCATACCAACTGTGCTCAGAATCTGACTCTAAGCCTTTAATTTTTTAACTTATGTAATGAGAATTTCATTTTTGCAGTCTTTTGGTTTTAAGATTTTAAACATTTTATTATTATTAATACCTGTCCTTTACCTTTTAGATACCCTGCAAATCACTTATAATTTAGATTAGGAGTTCTTAAATGATACCTATTTTTAAAAATAATAAATATATTTCTTTTTGAAGCTCCCAAGAAAGTGGCATAAAATAAACATTCTCATTGTTTCCTTTTTTCTGAAACTTTTTTATTCACTATTCTAGGATAACCAAGTTGTCACCATTATAGAAATTGCATTTAAAAACAATATTTGGAAACTAATTGAAATTAAAAAAGTTTGAGAATTGACATCTTCAGATCTATGCAAATAACTGATGTTGGTTTCATTGCAAAATTTGCAGTATTCTAAGAGGAGTAGCTGTGAAATAGACAGTTAGATTTTAATATATAAATACAGCTAATATCTGCTTTGTTTCCAAGAAGAAACTGAGAAAAAAAAAAAAAAAAAATTATAACAGTGCATTAATTTTCAACCTTTAACATAAGATTTTTACATGGGAATGTGATGTCATACAAAGAATATGATTTAAAAAAAAAAAAAAAACAGGAATTTTAAACTGTGTGAATTGAATTTCTACTTTTAAATACATTAATAAAAGCATGCTTAAAAAAATATTTTTTTTTTTACTTTTATAAATTATTATACTTTTGTAGATTAATTTTTCTTATTTTATATATTTTTTTCTACTGTAGGAAAGAAATGATGCTGTTCTTCGAAAACACATGGAAAGAGAAGCTGCATTAGAAGCTCGCAGAAATGCTCAACGAAGTCACATATCTTTTGCCTTTGGCAGCTCAGTTCCTAGAAATGTAGATTCTTTGCAGGGCGGTGATACTGACAAAATAAGCAAACATTCTAATCCTACGAGTGGTTTATTACCAAGAGGTACAACTATTTATTCCTTAATTGCAGTTCATGTGTATATTTTATACTGGCATTTGAAATTAACTTTTTTCATTTAATTTTGAAGCATGTTATTCAAATTTTTTACTTTCTTTTAATATTTTATTATTTATAAATTAAAACTCAACAGTTTGTATTTCTTGTTTATTTACTTTTAACATTCCCCAAACAAAACATTTTTTTAAATTTTAAACATGTATTATTTATTAATTTAAAATTAAATGTTAAATAAAATGTTCTGTAAGTATATATGAGTTAGCAATAAAGCTTATATCATAAAGTTTTTTCAAAGTCTACTTATAATTATAATTTTTGATTTTATTTTTCTGTTAAATATATCTTGTGGTTTTTATTTTATGATCGTTATGAATGTTATTTTTATTATTATTAATTTATTTTTTTTTTTTTTTTTGTGAATGCTCATGGCATAAAAACAGTTTACAGTATCCACGGGGTTACATTTTGAATAACTTTGCTTTTATAGCACATTAAACCAACATATGTTTTCATCCATTTGTTTACAAACGTTTAAAGTTTTCACTCTGCAAATATTATAGTAAAACCATTAATGATATTGGAAGCATTCTATTTTTATTCTGTTAATTCTTATTATATCAAGAATATAATAAGATGTTATAATAAATAACAAGTCACTATCTTCCAGAAGAAAACCACGATATACTGCATGTGAGGCGATCTGTATCTCCTTTATTCTCTAGTGGACACAAAGTAGAGGTTGATGGCTCTAGCCCTCGGCCCAACTCATCACAATCAATTCTTTATAGTGAAAGAAAGACTTTCTCTCCACCTTGCTGGCTTGTTGGCTCGGGTGCGCTTATTGGTGAGTAGGGATCTATGGAACACACTATGGCATGGGAATCTGTCCTCGAGCTTGATTTGTGCCTTCGTCTCTCTACTAACCACAAACGTTAATTTCTTAGTAGCATGTCCTAGCTTTTCCTTCTGTTTTCTTTTTTGAGTTGCAGTACATTTTAAAACTGTGTTCACACCCTGTTTCTAGATTTGCAGTTCCTGCATTTTGCAGCTCTTGTCATTTGCTGAGAAATTTTTCTTTTTATTGAAAGATAAAGGTAAATAATTTTCTCCATTGTGAAAATCTTGATTTTCTAGTTAGATTTCTTTATAACTGATTTATTAACACCTATTCTTTAGCTTCTTCATTGAATTATTAGTTTTCTGATAGAGGAATTGGTATTTAAATTCTTATTTTGTCATTAAAATTTTTCTGTTACTCTATAAAATGATCTTTTTTTTTCAGCATTAGTATTTTTATTCTTATAGAAGTTATATATTCTTTTCCTTGGGAATTTTGAGTCTTTGCTCTCAATAGCATTTACATATTTTTAAAACTCCTAAAATTATTTATCTGATATTTATAATGTAATTTTTCTGTGATCCAAACTTGTAATATTTTAAACACTCTTTTATGTTGGTTTTTAACACTTCACTACAGACAGAAAAAGAAAGGGAAAAAATTACATCTGAGATCATATTTCTGCTTTTTTAGCATTAGAAATTTTTAAATAATTCTCAATTCTTAGGAGCTATCTTTTGTGCTTCACTGCTTATCTCTCCAATAACTCTCTTCCTCATTAAAAAGAGAAATTTTTGAGAAATGTCATATGCAGTTATTTGTGGTACATTAACGAGGTCTAATTTCTTTTGTCATCAGTCTTTTAAAATATATATGTGGTATACATTATTTCCTTTATTTCACTGTTTCTTTTTAATTTTTAGTTAGTAATTTGAAATACCACTTTATTCCATTTTTCCTTTTTAATTTTAAATATCTGTTAGAGACTAGGCTTTTTTATCCCTTAAGAAGCTGTGCTCTGTCAGAAAAAAATAAAAATGCATATTTTATTCATTTCCCCTTTACATTTAATGTTTAGCCAAAAAAAAAAAAAATTATGTAAAATTTTATCAACAGTTTTATAGTGTTTTGAAAATGCATTGCAAATGTATGACACTGGCACTGTGTAAGTTTTATTTATTTACTCAGGTAATTTATAAGTTTTAATTACATAGTTTATACAAGTTTAAAATTAATTTAATAAATTATAAATTTACATTAAAATGTTTAAAAGTTTTTTCCCCTTCTCTCATTGATTATTTTGTATACAGTGGGATTTAATATGTTTTGTTATGCTCATGTCTAAAATGTAAAAAAAATCTACGTAAACAGATATAGTTTGGTTTTCTTTGTCATCTGAATGTTGGAAATCTTATTTTCTTCTGTTGTTGATGACATTTAGAATGCTAAGTTTTGTTTTCAGTCAACTCTTCTGTTGTATTTGTCATTGTGAGTTTTTTGTGCAGATTTAGTTTTATGTGAAATATTTCTAGTGGATCCTTCAAAGTCTATGTTTGCATTGCTTAAATATTATAGACATTCTTTAGTTTTGGCTTTTAAAGAGTTATTTAGTTACTTTTTTGTAAATTTCTTCCCAAATTGGTATATTTCAACGTTGTAATGTTTTTTCATATGTTTGTTTCATATGTTTTGATATTTTTATTGATTATTTATTGCTTTAATAATCTAAGCTCTTACTTTCTCATTCATTATATTTATTTTAACCAGCAAAAATATGGATTTTAAAATTACATTTAATCACTTATAAGCTACTAATGATATACATTTTTTTTCTGTCATTGTTTAGTTTCTAAAATGTCCTTCTGTTGTCTTGAAAATAGTTAGAATATTTTTTTCTTTCAAATTTAGTTAGACATGGATTATTTGGATCTCTTTTAATTAGTCAAATTAATAGCTAAGTGCTAGAATTAGTTTTGAAAAAAAAAAATATTTTTTCTACATTAGCACTTACCCTTGTAACTTCAGCTACTTTGGTTGATAGTAGTTATTTTCATTCTGAATTTTTTATCCCTTGAGATAAAATATTTTAAATTATTCAAATCTAGTCTTTCATTGGTTTTGTGACAGTTTTTCTTTTTTGTACTGATGAACTCAGCAGTTCTTTTTATACTAACAGTCCTCTTTATCTTAGACTTTATCTTCACTATTTTCCCCTAACTCCATTTTACCATTACCTAACACCATTACTTATAATAGACCTGATTTTGCAAACGCTCCTTTGAAAGTCCACTTATCCATTCAAATTGTGTTTTGTGTCTGCATACTCAGTTAGCTGATTTAACCATAAATGCTTCATGTATTTAAATGCTAAAACATTTTTGTATGTCTTACTATTTTATTTTGCAGTACGCAAATTGAGCTATTTTGAATTTCCATATCAAAATTTTATTACATTTTTGTACTTTAATCATGCAATAAGAAATTAATATAATTGGTAAAATAAGACTAAACATTTTTTATGTAACTTCAATCTCTTATGTTTGATAAATTTGAAATATATTATCAGCTGTTTTACTTAAATTATATCCTGTTATTTGTTGTACAATTACATTGTTAGACTAACTTTACAAGCATTGAGTTTTGGTGATAGGATGTAACAATTTCTTGCTCATACTTTGTGTTTACAGAGTTTGCATTTATACCAGAATTTCCACCTCACCCAGTAATTTCTATTCATAAAAAAATATTGTGCATTAAGATATAAAATATCAGTCACTCATCACAAATAAAATAAGCTTTCAAATTATATATATATATATAAAAAAGCAGCTTTAATAAAATTTCCAAATTGTTTGAAATCTTATCAAGGATTTTTTAATCATCTTTCTACCAACAGCTGCTTCAGACATGGCTTTTAATTACATTTTTAAAATATTGATACTTCTTTGTTATAGTGGCCCCCAAGTATGAATTGCCAAGTGACAGCGATATCGTCAAGTTAGGTTCTAAAATCTTGTCAAATGGTTTGCAGTCCTAAAGAAACAGCACATGTTTATGCCACTGTCATATTGTTTATCATTGATGTTCCAGAAAATTTTATATATGTATATATATTTGCATGATGTATTGTTTTTCTTTAATCGCCTTTTTTTTTATAAATATGGAAACAATCTTTGATTTACCTGGTATTGAGATGGATGCAATTTCATTTTTTCATAAGTGAGGGTTTTTTACCCAACAAACAACTGCGAAAATGGCTATGATATGAAACTGTATGTTACTAATGATGAAGTTATATGAAGATGCAAAGGAAAAAGGTGTTAAAAAATAAAAACAAGAATACCATTTGTAACTGCTTTAAGGTTTATGTACTGTTGGGAAGAGGAATTAACATCCATAAAATGGTGCAAGAAACAACTATATATGTGTGAAAATGCGACAATTGGAATAGCTAAATTAGAGAAGTGTTAAAAAATTAAATTGTTATTCTTGTGAAGCATTGTAAGAAATTGTTATCAAACATTAGTAGGAATTTATGAAACATTGTAAGATATTCTTATTAACATAAAATAATATAATATTTAATGCAATATTTATTTATATACAGTCGAACACGATTAATACGCGATCCCGCTTAATATGCAGATTTTTCAGGTTCCTCGAACATCACCCATAAGACTAATGTAAAAATATTATGTTTAATACGTGATAAAGTTTTGGTCTCTTGAGGCAAAAATTCTTGCTTAATATGCAAATTTCTTCTGTCTTCTCCAGTACTGCTAATTTAGTGGGATATTCAGATATCTATCACTATTTCCAAATAGTAATATTTGGATTATTGAATGGCAGATTAATTAAAGTGAATATTACTAATCGGCGAATATTAGCAGCACTGGAGCTTGTTTTTGATCCTGCATCCTAACATTTTTTGTCTCTTGCTCCATGTGTGTTTTTACTGAAGTAGAGAATAATAGACTAATTTTTATCACGTTTTGTTATTTTGCTACTTTTTTTGCTCAATGTATGGTGTCACTTTTTCCCCCTTCTCGTACACTGTAGTAAGTAAAGCCTCCCTAGTACCGTGTACTTAAAATGTGTTTAAAAAGAAAGTAAAACGTTTTTTCATTTTCAATATTCTCACAAGTAATAAATATGATTTTAATAACTGCATAGTTTTTTAAAGATTTAATAAGTCTTGTAGCAAAATTATTTTTATTTTTTTGGTTGTAATGTTTACGATAACCCTCTCACCGCTGAGCAAAAGGGCGAAATTGTAATGTTGTTTTCTCTGTAATTTTTTTTAAATGTTAAAAGAACATATTTCAAACATGATAAAAAAAAACTTAATTGCGTATATGAATGTAACCCTTGAGACTACTAATCATTACTTAATGTTTTAAAATTACATTATATTTGGAGAATTATATTAATTTAAATAATGCTAATATTGCAGAGAAATCTGCAGCATAGTGAACGGATATATCAGTTCACGGCGGTGAGAGGGTTAAAGTCATATATGAATCTATATTTTTTCTGTTATTTTTTTAGTTTGTCCTAGAAAACAGAGTGAATTAAACTTGTATACAGTTAAATTTTAATCTAAATATATTTAAAATACACTATTTTTGACCGTAAACGTATAAACGAAAGCTCTAAAGTTAATTTACATAACTAGATATGTAAATAATCTCAGTTCCTGCAACGTTATACAAATCACGTTTAATATACGATCCCGCTTAATATCTGACTTTTGTCCAGTCACTTTAAAACATGTTTTAACCAGGTTAGACTGTATTTGTAATATATATGCATGCTTCACAAGCTTGGCTACGACCTTTGTGAAATTGACTGCAACTTGGTTTAATCATAATTGTGGGGGGCTGCTATAAGAAAGAAGTACCAATATATTGTTAAAGTTTCTTATATAAATGGACTTTAGTATAAATTCTCTAATTACTGTAATATTTTTCCAAAATGTCAGTAAATGTAATATTGTTTAAAAAAAAAAAATTCTGCTCTATTTATTTCCTATCAAGTCATAAACATGTTTCTATTAATCAAACCTTTAAAAAAAAAATCATTTCTATTATAGGAGCTTTTCCGAGTTATAGAAAATAGCCTTAATTTATATAAGGTGATTTTTCACATTTTCTTGCAACTTATTCACGGTTTCATTATTTAATATACAGAAGCCATTTGTATGATGTTGTATACAAAAATAATTTATCTAATTTCGGTAATCAGATGCAATTTTTTTAATATTATATATATAAACAAGCATAATACTAGTTCATCAGTTTTGTTTGAATAGTTGTTTATATAATTGAGCCACAATTCTGACTTTCTTTAGCCTAAATTGAACCAAGGTTTTTATTGCAGGGAAGTACAATATATATATATATATATATATATATAGCCTTCAGTTTAGGAGAGAATAATAATAAATAACAAAAAAACTATAAATTATAATAAAAAGCTATTAACTATAATAAACTATTTTCAACAGAATTCTTTTGATTTCTGTTTAATATGATGACATGATGAGAAGTGCTGGAAATTGCTACCATTCATATCCAAACAACACTGAGCTAAACATTCCTGTATTCCGAATACAGCTGACAGTATATGTACTGTGTCATTGACCAAAATTCAGTCACTTCCAATGGTGTCATCACATTTTATACAAGCAAAGTTAATATAATGAAAATATCGCTAAAATATCTTTATTGTTAAAATTTTGAACCAAAATCTGATATCATCTTATAGTGTCACACATTGTATTTTTGATTAAATGTATTGTATTTTGATGGAATAAGTGGGTTGGTATGCTGGTTTCCATTACAAAATTTTTGTCTTGTCCACATTATCTCTCCTGAATGTTCATTCCAAGATTTTAGGAATACTCTGTTTGTTTACAGCCTCATTCCAGACCCGCTGTCTGGTGCATTTAAAAAAGTTCTTTGCTAAATCAAAGGAACAGAAAAATTATTCTTGCTGAGTTGCCCATCATCTGAATAATTGTATTATTTATGTAATTTATTTCCTTTAGTCCCTTTCCGACAAATAGTATATGACTCTAAAATTTTCTTTCTAATGCCTTCAAAATTTCTCTTCCATTTTAAAGTACTTGTTTTAAAATATGAGAGAATTTTATTCATTTATTTTAATTCACAAAAGTAGCCACAAAGTTTAAAGTTTTATAAATTAAAAAGTTTTAAGATTACCCTCTTCTTATATAATAACTCAAATAATAACTCAAAACATCATAGATTTTTATTTATTTTTTTTTTTATTATTTTTTTATTTTTTTGTGTGTATAAAGCTTAATCAAAATATAAAATATCTGTATTAAATATTATTAAAAATTTTAATATAAAACTGTTTTAAAATTTAACTTTTTAATTCCATTTTTAAAACCTGAAGCCAAATATTCAGTATTTGGCTAAATAGTTACTTATTCGTCTGGCCAAATATTCAGTATTTAGCTTACCTGTGTACTGAATATTTGGTATTCAGCCAAAATCACTATTTGGTGAATCCCTAATTTAAATGCAAGTTTGGGAGGGAAAACAAAATCTGTTCAGTCTTCATGTAACATAATTAAATATTCCACAAATCAAATTGCTTTTTATTAGTCACAGATATCACGTTTGTGTTGCCCAAACTAGGTTTGGGGCACACAAGTAAGAGGGTAATAAATTTGTCTATTTGAGGAATATTTTAGATTTTCAGTATACATTTCTAATTAACTGTATGATTAGAAATTTACTTACACAGTTTCTGATGTTTTTTTTATATTGGAAATTATGAATTCCTACCACTCTAAGTATTATTTTGTAAAACAAAATCTCATTACGGACTATACATTTAGTCTATTTTTTGTTTATATATAAAACAGCATATTTTCACTCATACATTTACTAAAGGTTTGGTTTTTTGACCATGACAGTTGGTAAAAGCTATCTTTCATCCATTTAATGTCAAAAACGTAACATTTTTTTTTTTGTAGTAATAATGCAACAGAGAACAAATTTCTAAATTGAAAGTTTCCTTGTTATTTACAGTTTTAATTACTTAAATTTAATTTGGGAGAAAATTATTTTTTTAAATGGAAAAAGAAATCTAAAAATAGAAGTGTGAAAAGAAAGTTTTTGTGAAAATCTTAACTGGTATGAAATTTAATCATAACAATAAGCATTGACATAATATATCAATAAAATGTTATCTGAATTAATAAATAATAAAATATTTCGGATAAGTAATCTTTTTCCTTGCATTAAAACACTTTTTGCTAAAAACAAATCATTATAAATTAAATGCAATTTAGATAGAAAAAAGTAATGTTATATTGCATGGCTGAATAAAGTTTAAGCATTGATAGGCCATTAATCAAATTAAGAGATATTCTTTAACCTAGTGTGCCAGCCCCTCCCCCCCCCCCCCCCTCTCTCTCTCTCTCCTTCTTCTTCCAAGAATTTTGACATTTTAACCTGCAGCAATTAATCACAAAGTCAGGTTTAAAAAGGAAAAAAAAAAAAAAAAAAAGTGCATAAAAACTCAAATAATTTGCCAGATTTGATTAAAATAGAAACATTAGTATTAACCCTTTAACATGTGCAATGTTATTCCTTCATTTTTACATAAAATAACACTTTAAGCTTAATAATACGGCCTTAGAGATACCCAAAATGGACTTTTTTAAAAAAAATTTAACAGTATTCCGTTTTTAGTGAGGCTCCTATTTTTTTAAGGGGGTGAGGGAGCAAACTCGACCTCCTGAGCTTTGCAAAAATAAACAAAAAATATTACTACATTCATATTTCATATAAATAATATCAGTAATTGTCAAATCCATAACTTTTGCCTAAAGTGCAAAATTATTAGAAAATGAACACCACCTCCAATTTTCAAAAATCAGTATTTGACTCAAAGGCTGCTGATGATGCTACACAAAAATTCAAGTTGTTTAGCTTTATGACCAATGGCAATATTATTAAAAGTTTATGCCAATATCGTTATTTGGAAGTAAATAAAGCATTTTTAACATAGTTTTCAAATATTCATTAAATTTAGTAAGGAAAAAATTTATGAATAAGCATTCTCATAGAGAGCAGGACATGTGTTAACATTTTAAGCATAAAACTTATTCTCATTTTTTGCTAAAGTCTTTCTACTGCAACATTCTCAAAGTGAGACACATTTATCACTAATGAATACTTTGGCTAATTAAAAATAATATATATATATATATACACACATATACATGTTAAATAAAATTGTATAGATTGCTTCTAAGCTATGCATAAAAATGTTTTTCCCCCTCCCCCCCACAAACACATCCAAAGAAAGTGTTGAAATGTTCCATTTTTTTAAAAACATTTTTTTAATTGTTATATGTTATTACATTAATGAAATTTCTGGTTAATATTTAAATTAGCAAAATTTTCATTTACATTTTTTCAATATTCATATTAAAAATGTTTTAAATGCTTAAAGTTTTTATGGACTTGAATTTAAATGGAACTTCCCAGATTAAAAATATAATTAAAAACAAGTTCAAAAATCATACTTTACCATACTTTTGTTTTATCGCAAATATAAATTCCAGCACCTTCATTTCTAGAAATCAACCCTTGCAGGCCTTTATAATATTGAAATTTTTTTTTTATCAATATTTAAAACTACCATAAACACATGCAAGACATCACCTATCCTAATTTAAAACTTTAATTGAATTAAAAATAACATTAATGAAAATAATTTTTATTTGTAGAAATGATATTCTATCAGTTTTTTGGCATTTTTAACAAAGTTTTTGACATTATGGTAAAACCATTGTTTGTTTAAAACAATGAAAATTGTCATGCAGCAAAACTTGTGAACTGTGATTTATTAAATGAACAGAAATAAATCTGAGAACTGTTTTTCATTTGAAAATTATTAATAGATCTGTCTGAATTATTTTAAGTTCTTTTACTTTCAATTATTCTGTTAATTGCTTTACCTATCAACTTTCTTGTTGCTTGTAGGAGGTGGTGAGGATATCATGTCCAGAAGCATGACAGCTGCCGTACCAGCTCAAAGAGGTCGTAGAAAAAATGACTTAATGCCGACAGTTCCTTATGACAGAACAGCTACTCCTAAATCTACTACCTCTAATGAAAAAAGTTCATCCACACGAAAGAGGTCTGTGAGTATGACTCGCTTAGATCAACTAGCACAACCACGAAAACACTATGTGGAAGCAACCAAAGCTAGTAGCACAAGTGGTTCAAGTAATTTGCTTTCTATTATATTTTTGTTAATACATGCATTAAAAGTATTTTATTAGCACATAAAGATTTTTATTATTTGACCTGCCTTACGTATATAAGCAAACTTATTTTTTACAATTAATGTGTTTATGGTAAATACCTGCATGCAATTTTTATCAAGAGCAGCATCTGTTGGTCCTCTTAGTCACAATGTTAGATTAAAATTCTCATAAGATGTCTCTTTATAGATGTTTAGAAAGTTACAAAATATTAAAAAATAAACTTTAAAATATTTTTTGTTTGAATATAATTTCTAAATTTTATTTTTAATGTGGTTAAAATAAATTCATGAAATGCAAATTTTATAATAATAAAATTAGAATTATTTGACTGACTTCAACAGGAAAATAGACAATTTTTCTTATTATTATTCCTGCTTTACTATTTCATTGATTGATCCCCCTTTTCCCCACCCCCCTCATCAGATCTAGATTCTGTAGCACTCAACTATCAGGACATTTGAAGCATCAGCAATCAGCATTTCTTGAATATGGCAGTTATTCCGCCTTTACAGTATTTATTTATTTTTATTTTTGCAGAGATGTATAATTTTGATAAGTTTAATTTTAAAAACTTAGTTTATATTATTTTTCTAAACTAATGTAAATAATAATTCTAAACTATGATTGTTATTATTTTTTCTCAATTCATAAAAAACTTTTGTGCTTTTTAAAAATCAACGTCAGGGGAGATGAGGAGTAAATATTTTTTACCGGCAACTGCATTTTTTTTTCTGGCTACCATATTTTATCAAATTTGTAAAGCCCTGTTCATGACACTTTGAATTGATTTTAACATATCTTCAAACAACAACGTTACTCTTCCGAATGCAATTTAAAAATTAATTTTCTTAACAGTGCTACTTGAACACAATTGCTGAATATTATTTTAATACTTACTAATCCAATTTTAAAATCAAAATTAATATGTTGTAACCTAAAAATTGGATTGATATAAAATTATCATTTATCTTGTGTGATCAGGTCCACAGCCAATTGGCATGTTTTAAATAGCTTCAAATAGCACAGAATCAAATACGTTGTTGTAACCAGGTTTTATTTTGAGGCAAACATCTAATAGTATCATCCTACATGATCAAATATTTGCTTATCAGTCATGAAAACCTTGTATGTGGGTGGTGTACCCTTGACAACTTGATTATGAAATATTAGCATTTTATACATACTAATCCAGCTTTGTAATTAAATTGAATAAATTGAAGCAATTCTATCAACATGTGTAACTATCATGTATATTCTTTCAGTCTTCGAAACACAGTAAGACTCGTTAAAATTGATAGATTAGCTTAAAAGTTTTTGAGTATTGAAAGAATGGTTGATTGATTCTTTCAATTTTTCCTTTTCGCAAAAACTATCTGAATGCAATAAACTGCAGATTATAGGAACTTTCTCTTTCTTCTGTCCCTGATAAGTTAAATGTATGTTATGCAACTATTTCTGAGCTTATTCCAGACAGACCAAAAAGTTTTTAAAGTGTTATTTTTGGCTATATATTAACTAAATAATTGAATGAACTTGGCTGTAGATATTTTTCTGGAAATTACAGAGACACTCAAATTTTATGTATACATGAAGAGATAAGAAATTAAATTTTGCATTTTAATAAGGTTTTAAAGCTGAATTTTCAGGGTTTTTTTTGTTTGCAACTTCAAATCTAATACTCAATATTTTTGGCCTTGGTAAGCTTGTTTTTCAGTCCGACCTTCATTATGTTCGATTATTAAAGTCAAAATAACTTTAAGGTTAAAAATGCAAACGTTAGCGTAGTTCTCCTTTATTTGCTGTCAGTGTTGGACTCTGTTCTCGGTCAAACCTTGGTGTCATCACAGGCCTGGATATTTTAAGCCAATTAAAGATAAGTTTTTCTATTTTGACACTTTCGCCTCTAACTGAGAAAAATACTAATTATGGAATAAAGAGACAAGACTTGGGAAAATCGCAACTTTAAAAAAAAAAAAATTTCTTACTACCATTCGTCTTGTCACTCTTCGGCATGATGTATAGTTAAATTGGTGGCAACTCGGGCCTGACTTACTAAAAGATCACTCTGTACTGAAAAGAATAAAGTCTGTCTCCGCTACAAACTTGTCTTTATGTCTGCATGATTTACATGTAGCCATGACTATATTCTAGAACAAAACAAAAAAGTGAATGACCACTGAATTAAATTAAATTGGATGAATTAAATCAGAAAGATATCTAAGAAAAAGTAATAAGGCACCTTTTATTACGCATTTATATATTAAAAAAGCCAGTTGGAAAATTGGATATTTTTTACTTTCAGCTTGTATAGTTTTCTGTAATCTTTTTAATTGGTTATCTATGCAATTTACAACAAACTTCTTTTTTTAAAATGAAATTTCTCTAATTTGTAAATAGTAACATAAAAATGAAAAAATTCTCAAGCTCTAAAATGTCATAATTGTAGATGATATATTGTGTATAAAGGTATTTTTCATCTTGTGTAATAATTGTTACAATATGTAATGAAATACAGTTTTTTTCTTTTTTATGAATGTAATTTTTTTACTTAAACATAAAATGTGCATGTGTAGATGTGTAAAATTTATAACTGATATCAGTGATGGAAATAGTACAATCATTACCATGAACATTAAAAGTGTTGTAGATCAATTTATTAATTTTCAGCTATAATTACTTTATACATAATTGAAATGGCTTAGTTACTTTAAAGAATCTTGTTCATTTATTTCTTAATCTATCAAAATACTGTGTAATATAAATAAATTTCCATTGAGTTAATAATCCTGTACTCTGCTAATCTTATAGGTTCTTAAGAATGATACATTTTATTTATCATTTTTGTTTATGGTTTAATCATGATTTGTGTTCATCAAAATATATTTTTTAACAAAAGAATTATTTTAAATGGTGAACATAAAAATTAGACGTGCTTTCTTTTGTCACAAATGGAATTTCATTTGCATATAAATATTGTCATAAGTCCTCTTTTGAATTGCATTTTGAGCATAGTACTAAAAAATTTCTCTGATATACAAATTTCAAGAAAAAGTTACTTATGATTAAAATTTCTAAATATGAAAAATAAAAAATAAAAAGTATTAATTTAACAAATTACAATAACCATTGGGAAAGAGCTTTAAAAAAAAAAGTACTGTACTTTTGTGTTATAGTAGCCTCTACAGTTATGATTATACCAAGGTTGCAGTTATGATTTCGCCAAGATCATCGCAAAGCTTATATATACATCCTATTATAGGCATATAAATATTCATAACACTCCTATATGTGTCATATGCGTCATCACACACATATTATTTACGTCTTATATGTTGTATATACATCATATACACATGTCATATATGCATCATATATGACTATAACTTGGCCAGGGCACACACATCAAGAAATGTTATATATATATCACATATTATTATAATGTCATAAATGCTTTATTATATGGCAATTCATCCTTGAGGGCTGCTATAACACAAATTTACAATATATTAATGAAAACAGAAACAAAAATATTTCATCCTTGGGAGCCGCTATAAAATGAAAGTACCAAATTTCTACTTTATTTGTCATATCTGATAATTTGAATCTATCCTTTTTGTAACTTTGACATTTTTGTAACTATTTTATTCATTTCTATTGCCTATTCAAAGAAAAATTATTCTAAAGTTAAAGAATTTCATTAAAAACGCTTAAATTATTCTAAAGTTACAGAATTTCATTAAAATAGTAAAATGCGAACATCATTTGGTCCATTATTGACCGAAAGCAACAACCATTTTACCAATGGTTAAAAATAATTATGAAAAAACATAACATTTTTTTTTTTTTTGGCTACCAATAGAGACTTATTTCACAGTGAGATTTATATATAGTAAATCCCAACATTATATCTAGTAATGTATCTCTCTATTCTGAGAAAAAAGTATTGTATCTCTGTATTCATAACTAATGTTGTCGCTGCCATAATTTAATTTATTATGACTGGGGCTCTTTCTTGACTTATATTAAGAAGACTATTGCATATGAAAATTGGTAGTTTTATAGAGAAATGTATGATAAACATTCAGAAATGTATGATAAGCAAACTGAAGTAGACGGTTTTTAAATTAAAGAATTATTTTAAGTGCTTTTTAATGTTGAAATTGTTCAAAATAGTTGAGTTAAAGTTTAATAGGATCACAAACTATGCATAGCAATTTAACAATCTTTTGCAAGCACATATTGGACTAGATTGTGGTGTGCAATATCCTGTCATTTTTAAAATTTCTGATTTTTTTAATTTATTTTTTTATTTATTCAAAATTTTATTATTTCAATAAAAATTTATTTCATATTTCAAAAAGTCTTTTTAACTTACTGTTGCTAGATTTTAAAAAGTGCAAATAATATTTCCAAACATCTTTCAATTGAAAAAATATATTTATTCACACATGAATATTAAACAAGTGGGTAAGTGTGATCGAAGATCGCTCAAAGGGTTTCGTTTAATATTCCTTTCAAAACACTTTATCCTTTCTTTAATAAATTCAAATTTCATTTAGCAAAAAAAAAAAAAAAAAAAATCATGTTTTTTATAAAGCAAAAATTTACCAGTCTATTTTTTTTTTCTTTTCAAATATCTAAACCATTCCGATAGTGGTCTAAGCCCGCTATTATATTCTCTCACTGTAATATCTGTCATGCGGACTAAATGCAATATTTAAAAAAAATAATTTCAAAATTAAACATGTTGTACACCTTCAAAATGTTAAAATATGCGAATACTTCCATAATCTGATTTTTATCATGATTCAATATGTTTATCAAACTCATATATTTACTATTCTCTATTACTCATATTGATACACGCTTTGTATTATTCTGAAACATTTGAAAAATCCATTAAACTTCCGATATGACGTCAGATTTTCTTTTTAATTCTCTAATGACGTGATATTAATCTGTTTTGTGCACATACACATACTCCTTGTATTATTGAGAAATCTTTCCGTTTTATGTTTTATTACCACTATGACGTCAATCAATTTTATTTCATATTAATCTTTTTTTTCAATTGGTGAAACTTTTTATTTCATTTTTCACGTGGAAATAGTCTGATAGAAAAATAATTATTGTAGAAAGATTTTCATCGTTGATTTTTAATTTTTGGCATTGGCTATAACGAAAAATGTTTAAATTTAATAGGAAAAGGCTGTTAGAATTTTAGTTTTTTATCTCTATTTATTAAAATAATACGAATTTTTCAAATTTTAATATTTTCAGTTCTTCACAGCTGATATTCTGATTTATACACAAAGTTTCAACTCTGTAAGTTATATAGTTTTCGAGAATGGCTTTGTGACAGACAGACAACGGAGCGGGAGCAATAGGGTTTCGTGAGATAAACGAAACCCTAAAAAGAGAAAACTTTAGAATAATGAAATTATTACATACAAAGAGCCTTAATTGGGGAGAAAAATAAGTCCTATTTGAAACGTCATATTTAAAACTATTTTCTTATAGCGTCTAAAAAAAACTTTCCTTCAAGACTTTTTTTTTATAAAAGTCTGGTTGGCAGTGACAATTTTTACTTAATTATTTTATACAAATTTATTTTTAAATATGTGATAATAGATCTTACTTAATCACCAAACAAGGCATCAGTTGTCGCAATAGCGGGTGGATGCGGCCTTGGGAACCAAAAAATCTCCCATGTTATAGAGCCTGTAGGGTCTGGCCAAGAGTTGGCTGCTGTAGTTCTTAGGAGGCAGAGACCCCCTGTGTATTTAAAAACTTAAAGTAAGAAAAAACATTTGCTGTGAACTGCTATAGAAATATGTCCCAAATTATTATTGAAATTCTAGTATTTAGAATTTCTAGCTAAAATTAATTATAAATTATTAAAAGATAATTACATTTTCTTAACAATAACTTTCACTATTTATCTATAACTTCATGACTTTTCCCTTTCCCAGATACACTAAAAGATTCCATCAAGTCTCCAACCAGACCTCTTTCTTCTGCTTCTGAACAATCAGGTGGATCTGGCCTTGTTGGAAGTACAGTAACTCGTCGTCTGCGTTCTTCTCCTCGCAAACCTCGCCCTGTCTCTATAGCTGGAACAGTGCCTGATAGTAAGCCACAGATAGAAAAGATTTCTCCTGTGAAGAAACCTTTTGTGGCTAACAAAAAATCTCCAACTGAAGTTAAGAAAGGTGAATAAGTAGTGAGGTTCTTAGTTGCTTTCATTTATTTGCTCTGTTTCTATACTTTTTAAAAAAAAGAACTATAATAATGCTGGTCAGGAAAAAAAAAGGTGTGACGTGACCTTCATGAATTTGACATTCTTTATTTAAATATGCGATCAAAATTCCTCAATCACGTTCTCTTTTTAATAAACAATTTTAAAATAACAATTACAGTACCAAATGAAAAATTAATAGATTCATTGACATTGTTTCAAAACAATAAAAACATAAAAAATGAATTATTTTCATTACTTTAGTAAAGAAAGTCTATCATAGTCATTTTATTGACATTTTTCTATTTTATTGTTCTTTTGATGTCTTCCGTATAAGTGTCCAGTGGTAATCGGCTAACATATTTCATTTCCTTTGCCTCTGTATCTCTTTTTCGATTTCAGTTACATTGTTGTGGAATCTTTCTCCATGTTCATCAGAAACTGGTCCTATATTAGTTAGAAAAAAATCAAATAGAGAATGTAGTAAGTGCAGACATATTGCATCCCCGTGTCCTAAATGAGAAGAGTAGATTTTCCACAATTTCTTCGTAATTTTGAGGCTTCATTTCCAAAATAATTTATCATTTTCATACCAAGAATATTTTCTTCTTGCAGTGGCCATGTTTTCACTTAGATGTGTTTAACTTTTGCTCGACTGTCCCATTAACATAAAAATCAAATTCATTTTGTAAAAATTCAGGAATGCTATAATTTTTAGCTCTGTACAAGTTTCACTGATGATCTTTGTAATGTATATTCTGCAATAAATTTTGAATGTTTAATTATGTTACCTTCATATCACTTACATGAGCAATAGGTATTGAAGGCTGTACCTTGTACATTGCAAAGCAAAAATTCCTTCAAACTATGAGTTTATGAAGCTGCTCCATTGTTAATATTTTTATTCAACATGGTAATCTTGAGTATTATTAATACACCGGGTCACCTTCTATTGAGAAGTAGTGTAAAATACCTCCTTGTCTTTTTCTATAAATGGAAACCTTCACATCTTTTTGTAGTAAATTTCACTGATGAATATGAGATCAAAGTAGCTGAGCCTTTGTTTTGGATAGATATAAGTCATGAACTAGGTTGTTTAATTCAGTCTAAGAAATAAGATATAGTCTTGAACTAGTTGGTAAAGAAAAGTCCTAGTCCAGTTTTTAAGTTCAAAATATATATCTCTGGTGGCTTTGGCACTGGCATACTATAATCATGAGAAATAGGTCTTAATACTGAGGATATATTAAGATATGTACTTTTTTTCTGGTGATTTTTAGTTACACAAAAATAAGTCATTCAAGTAATTCTATGGTTCATGTCATACCATTAAAACAGCAAAAGGCATTAATTTATACATACCTTTTTAACCAATCAGTAAGTGCCCTTGAACATGAGTTGCAGCAAGATTTTGGTGCCCCACAATTTATCTTTTTTGCTGATCTACAGCCAAAATAAAGTTTGTAAGCTTTCTGTACAAGCTGTGACAATTTCTTTCTTTGTTCTTGAACTGTCACCTCGCCACATATATAACAAAATATATTAGGGTTTCTTTTACAAAAACATGTCATCTGCAGGTAACGAAAATGTTATACAAATAAGTTTTACTTAATATTAATGAAAGAAATTAAATTAATATGCTCTGTGTGTTCCTCTCAATGGAGATGCTACACAAATTCCCTCTGAGTTGAAAACAGAGTGTAATTTGAGATTGAACATGAACAAATTAAGATCGAGAAGAGGATGGGAACGCTTTTTCAAAAAAAGGTGGGGAAAAAAACAAAGCACGTGAGAATCCAAAAATAAAAGAATAGCAAATACTTTTATCTACAATTATTGTTTCTGGGAGAAAATGTTTAACATTTGTAGTTTTTTTTTTCCATTATTGAAGGTGAATTTCAATTTATTTGTATTATTGCAGGTTAATTTTCTAAAATCGTGTTATTTTTCTCACCAGTAGCAGCAGCTTTAATTTTTGCATGTGTAAATTAAAAACAATGCTTTAATGTTGATATAAAATGTTTTTAGTTTATACTATTTCTCTTTTGTATTTTAAATTAAATGAGTAAAGATATCTATTTTAAATATATTTAATGTATGTATTTAAAATAAAAGATGTATACAGTAAACTTTGTCTGAAGTGGAATTGATGAGGACCAATCGCGTTTTTGTCATTTACATTATTCTAGAGCTGCCAACTGCTACGAAAAAATCGTAGTTGCTATGATTTGGGGCTAAAAACTACGATGCTACAAAAATTGGTCTAATACTACGATTTTCTGCAAAAAGAAATGCGAATTTCATCAAAGAATCATGTAAAAAAACGTGAAATTCGGTGAAGGATCACTGAAAAAATGCGAATTTCACCATTGGATCGCTGAAAAAAACATGAATTTTGTCAAAGGATCGTGGAAAAACACTAATTTCGACAAATGATCGCTGAAAAGACACTAATTTCGCCAAAGGATCAAGGAAAAATGTGCATTTAGTCAAAGGATCGCTAAGATAATGTGAATTTCGTCAAAAAATTGCTGAATAAACATGAATTTCGTCAAAAAAAAATGCTGAAAAAATCCAAATTTCTTCAAAATTTATTGCATTGGGTTAAAATATTGAAACCATATTAATTTTACTAATGTAGAAAATTTGCCGCGAAATGAGAAAAAAAAATTCATTTTAAAAAGCCTATTCAAAAAATCCAAAAACTGGCTTCAAAGTGCATAACTTCAGACATAACAGGTACCTTCCTGCCAAATCTTGTAGATCTGTGCACATAGCAGCAGTCTCTTCACAAAACAGCACACACAGAGACAAACATCTATGTTTATTATTATAGATATAGTTTTTAATCTGAAACAACATACTGAGCTAACTATTGAAAAATGAGATTAACCCAACTTGCAATAAAAAACAATTAGCACAGACCTGATCTTACATTATTCCAGACCCCCCCCCCTCCCCAAAATTTATTGTGAAGTTCAGAAATTTAGCTTAGGAGTGGACAAAGTTTTAATTAAATGGAAAGAATTACATTTAATCAATCCCACCGGCAACAAAAAGATTTGCAAAAACAAAAGCGTTTCCTAATTTGTATGCTTAAAATTTTCAGTGAGATTAAACCAACTGACCAACCTCCAGATTAATTTGAATTTTGTGTGCTACTATTTTTTATTTTCAAAGGTTGGCAGGTCTGTTACTCCGACTTACAGAGTTTATTGTATTTTAAATGAAATGAGTGAAAATATTTTTTCAATGCAATTGGAAGAATATTTAGTGATTTATCACCTTCTCCCAGCTAATGGAAAAATATCTTAAAATAAATTTGAATTAAATACTTAAATTATTAAAATGTTGTATTGTCATCAGAAACTCACCTGAGTATGTAATTTTTATAATTCTAGCACATCAGGAAGTGATTAAAACATCAATTACAAAATTTCATTTTTACATATTATGAACCAAGTTAAGTTAAATAAAATCATGTAAACTAGATCCAAATTTTATGTTACATTGGATTTAAATGTATCATTTCATAAGTAAACAAATCAAATTAAAAATCTAAACTACATTAATTTTTTTTATTACTTCAGTAACTTTATTTATTAAGGTATTAATTTTAGTCTGTGAAAATGCTCTTCTCATAAGTATCATATATTCTAATACGCAGAGCTGCCAACTGCTACGAAAAAATCGTAGTTGCTACGATTTTGAGCCACAAACTACGATGCTACGAAAGTCTGTCTAAAACTACGATTTTCTGGGGAAAAAAAACGCGAATTTTGTCACAGGATCACTCAAAAATCATGAATTTCGTCACAAGATTGAGCTAAAAAATGCGAATTTCGTTACAGGATCGCTAAAAGAACGCGAATTTCATCAAAAAATTGGCGGGAAAAAGCAAATTTCGCCAGGTATCGCCGAAAAAACGTGAATTTCATTCAATTGATTGCTGAAAAAATGCGAATTTCGTCAAAAGATCGTTCAGGGGTGATTCTGGTTCGAATTTTCCGAAAAATTAAGGCAATGATTTCCGAAAAAAAAATATCTGTCTTAAATCCGAAAATTCGGACATTAAATGTATCGGTATTTTGGCAAATGATCGCCGAAAAAAATCAATCTCGTCTTTCGTTCGAAGAAAAATCGCCAATTTTGTCAAAGGATCGCGGGAAAAATGTGACTTTCGTCAGAGAACTGCGAAAAAATGGCTAATTTCGTCAAAAACATTGCAAAAAGCGGAAAATTTCGTTAAAAGATCGCGAAAAAACAGCAAATTTTGTCAACAGATCGCGGGAAAAATGTGACTTTCGTCAGAAAATCACGAAAAAACAGCAAATTTCATCAAAAACATTGCTAAAAACGACAAATTTCGACAAAAGATCGCGAAAAAACGGCAAATTTTGTCATAAACATTGCGAAAAACGGCAAATTTTGTCAAAAGATCACGAAAAAACGACAAATTTTTGTCAACAGATCGCAGGAAAAATATGACTTTCATCAGAAAATCACGAAAAAACGGCAAATTTCGTCGAAAGATCGCGAAAAAATGACAAATTTCGTGAAAAACATTGCGAAAAATGGCAAATTTCGTCAAAAGATCGCGAAAAAACGACAAATTTCATCATAAACATTGCGAAAAACGGCAAATTTCGTCAAAAGATCGCGAAAAAACGACAAGTTTTTGTCAACAGATCGCGGGAAAAACGTGACTTTCGTCAGAGAATCGCGTGAAAACGGCAAATTCCGTCAAAAACATTGCGAAAAACGGCAAATTTCGTCAAAAAATATAAAAAAAAAGGCAAATTTTATCAACAGATCTCGAAAAAAAACCTGCAAATTTTGTCAAAAGACCGCGAAAAAATGCAAATTTCATCAAAGGGACGCAAAAAAAGTGGCAGGAGTGGACACCCCCACTCCCGGTTGTATCAGCTTACTCGACCTGATGAAGGACTCTAACTCAGACATTTTTCTCTGGAAGATATACCCGTAGTTCCATCACCCCCTCCCCCCAACTGCCTTGGAATCTTTCAGAAAATTCACTGTGAAGTTCAGAAATTTGGCATAGGAGTGGACAGAGCATTAATTGAATAGGAATAATTATGTTTAATCAATCCCACCTGCAACAAAAAAATTAGCAAAAACAAAAGAGTCTCCTACTTTGTGTGCTTATGGATATACACTTGCGTTTAATTGATTAGTATTTGCTCGCTTAAAATTTACAGCGTAAAAAACAGCCACCAACCAACCAACCTTCAGATAAATTTGAATTTGGTGTGCTACTATTTATCATTTTCAAAGGTTGGCAGGTCTGAATACGAGCAAATCTTGTGTGTGTATGTGTGTGGTTTTATATGGTATATATATATGCAACTTTTATCTTAAAAACAGCTCTAACAATTTTGACGAAATTTTGTATCCTACCGTTTTGGGACACCAGAAAACCATTGGGCTAGGTCACATATTCGAGAAAATTCGATTAGTGGGTCATTTTGGGTCACCATGGGTCAGGGTCAAGCTAATAGTATCTAAAAAACGGTTCAAACGATTTTGACTATATTTTGTATCCTACCATTTTCGGCACGAGAAGACTTACTGAGCTGGGTCACATGTTCGAGAACTTTCAATTAGTGAGTCATTTTTGGGTCAATGCGGGTCATGTTAATTTTATTTAAACGATTTTGATTTAATTTTGTATCCTACGAATTTCGGACACGAGCAAATCATTGGGCTAGGTCACATGTCCGAAAAAATTAGATTAGTGGGTCATTTTTGTGTCACTGTGGGCCAAGCTAATTTTATCTAAAAAACTGCTTGTACTGTTTATACTAAATTTTGCATCCTATGGTTTTCGGGGACGAGAAGACTGTTGGGCTAAGTCACATGTTCCAGAAAATTTGATTAGTGGGTCATTTTGGTCATGGGTTATTATGGGTCAAGCTATTTTTATCTTAAAAACGGCTCAGAGGATTTGAACTAAATTTAGTATCCTACAGTTTTAGGGAACGAGAAGACTATTGGGCTATGTCACGTGTTCGAGAAATTTTGATTAGTGGGTCATTATGGGTCAAGCAATTTTTATCTTAAAAAGGGCTCAGATGATTTGAACTAAATTTTGTATCCAATGGTTTTTGGTCACAAGAAAATCATTAGGCTAGGTCACATGCTCGAGAAAATCAGATTAGTGGGTCACTGTGGGTCAAGCTAATTTTATGTAAAAAACTGCTCAGACGAAAAGACTGTTGGGCTAAGTCACATGTTCCAGAAAATTTGATTAGTGGGTCATTTTGGTCATGGGTTATTATGGGTCAAGCTATTTTTATCCCATGACCAAAATGACCCACTAATCAAATTTTCTGGAACATGTGACTTAGCCCAACAGTCTTCTCGTCTGAGCTCTATTTTGACTAAATTTTATATGCCGCAAGTTTCGGGTATGAGAAGACAATTGGGTTTGGTCACATGTTCGAGAAAATTTGATTAGTGGGGCATTTTGTTCATGGGTCATGATATTTGAACTCAAAGGTAATTTTGACTGAGCATAGCTCAGTCTTCCCTGCTCGTATTTTTTTAGATGTCAACATCCCTTTTTCTATGCACATATCAAACACACAGCGATGAATGAAGTATCATTTGAAAAGTTTTTGAATAGGCTTCTGATACAGTACACTAACACTTCAATAAAACACGTTATTCAATATAAAAATTTCATTAAAATACAGATTTAAATATTTAAATGATAAAAGTAGAACACAAAAAGAATTGTAAAAACCTGTTAATATAATAATCAACATGTTTCAAATGCAGAAACAGCACCATTTTTAAAATGTGCATAATATTCTCTTAAAAATTTTTGAAAATAAACTTGAAAAACATAAATCATGAGATTATATGTGTAATAAAAGCAAAAGTTAAAAATATTCAACTGTAAACATGAAAATTAATATTTCCTTATTGCTTTTTTAAAATTGATCAACAACCTTGTGTAGATTTTAGGTAATTTTATGTTCAATTTTAAAAAAGCAAGAAGAAAATATTAATTTTCACATTTACAGTTAACTATTTTTAAACACCTGCTTTTATTACACATATCTCGTGATTTATGTTTTTCAAGTTTATTCTTGCAAAAATTTTTGAAAATACTTTATTGTATAGTACTTGATAATGGCATCATTTGTGCATTGGAAACATGTCAATCATTATATTAAAAGGTTTTATATAAGCCTTTTTGTGTTTTACTTTTATTACTTAAGTATTTAAATCTGTATTTTAATGATAATTAGTGATTTTATTATATTACTAGCTGGCTTCGCCCGCTAGCGGGGCCCCTAATTTACATCGGTGCCTCGAATCTTATAAAACCTCGAATAAGATAAACTTCGAGTAAGATAATCTTCGAACCGAACGAACCTCCGCCCCGGGTCCCTGCTGCCTTCGGCACCGTATACCGGTTGTGCTATGCACGCACCAGTTAATCCCTTAATTTGCACATTGAATAGTACAAACCTCTAACTGAACGAACCTCCGACCCTGGTCCCTGCTGCCTTCGGCACCTTATACCGGTCGTGCTACGCACGCACCGGATAATCCCTTAAATTGCACATCGAATAGTATAAACCTCTAACTGAACGAACCTCCGGCTCGGGTCCCCGCTGCCTGCGGCACCGTATAGCAGTCGTGCTGCGCACGTGCTGCAGTATACGTTAGTTTCACCTTCCACCACCAGGTGGCGCAATCTGTTTATACAATCATAACTGAAATCGTTAAGGCTTTCGGTGTCGAGTCGAATGAGCCATACTCCGTCGTTTTCATACGCGTAGAACCGGAGATAGGAAAGTGCCCCTGGTGGTGAAAAAATGAACTAAAATCAATAAGCTCTATTGATGTCGAGTCGAATGAGCCATACCCCGTCGTGATCCTTCCCATAGAAACAGAGATAGGAAAGCGCCCCCTGATGGTGAGACTCAGAGAAAAAATCGATAAGCTGTAGTATCCTCTATCGACGTTGAGTCGAATGAGCGATACCCCGTCGTGATCGGGGCCATAGAAACAGAGATAAGAAAATGCCCCCTGGTGGTGAAAAATGAACTAAAATCAATAAGCTCTAGTATCGTCTATCGATGTCGAGTCGATTGAGCCAAACTGCGTCGTGATGTGACCCATAGAACTAGAGTTCGCTGAAAAATCCTTTAATTATACCTTCCACCACCAGGGGGCGCAATCTGTTCTATACAAACATAACCTAAATCTGTAAAGCTATCGAAATCCAGTCGAAAAAGCTAAACCCCGTCATAATCGGGGCCCATAGAAACCGATTTCCGGAAGCGCCCCTGGTGGTGAAACTTGGAACTAAAATATGTAAGCGCTATCGATATCGAGTGGGAGCCAAAACCGCGTTGCTATTGGACTCTTATAACTCGAGATATTATGAAATCAAAATATAAAATCTGATATTATTCGAAAAGAGTGGTATAAACTCCAGAAACTTTAAAAAATGTTATAGAGGGTCCTTATTACTTTAATTATAATGTTTGGAATCAGTTTGGTGGAAATCTGAAACATACTTTCTGAGTTATAGAAACGGACCATAGTTAAGAGAAAAAACCCGGGGGCCTGGTGGTGAAAAACGAACTAAAATCGGTAAGCTCTATCGATGGCGAGTCAAATGAGCCAAGTCTCATCGCGACCGGACTCATACGACCTGAGATAATTTGAAATAAAATAGCAAATTCCTAGATTTTTTTTTTTCTATACAAAAATCGGGATTTTGTTAAAATCAAAAATTATGTGCCGAATTCGAAAATTTTTTGAATTTCTGAAATGTCAGCCCACTCTGAGCAAAAATGCATACTCTTCAGATACAAAAATTATTTTAAAAAATTGTATATAGCTTATAGAAACCGCAGTTCCTTTAAGAAGGAATTATTTTATCTCCAGGAATAAACGCCGTGATGTTTGCTAATGAAATATGACTGAGATATCAGGTGTTTCCAAATAAAATCTTTTTAAGTGGTCTAATTAAATAAAAGAATAATTGTAAATTCCATCCTAATTATCGGAGAAATTCGAAAATTGCATATTTAGAATCGTTGTGAAAATTGACTGATGGATGTATAATTTTCAAAATGATAAATGTAATATTTAAAAAATTTTTGATAGACCTGGAATACTTCCACTATAAAAAAAAAAAAAAAAAAGTGTTTTATTATTACTTCAGCAGACGGTTTGTCTCAAAACATTTAGAACGCCATTTTTACCGCAGCAGGAAGGAAAAATATCAGGGTTTAGGTAGTAGATGGAAGCTGATTGGTCGGTTGCGAGCTTAGCTAGCCTTGTCTCGAGGTCCGAATGTAGGCAGAAATGAATTTCTTTCTTTGTTTTGGAAAATGTTCATTTTCGCTAATTTTCGAGACTTTGTTAATTAATAACTCCCTTAATTGGGGGACGATTTCTTCGATACTGAGTATCACCAATCCCGGGATTTTTCCGAATATTTTTATACAAAATGCGCTTTGCTACTCGCTATGGTTGCCGAGTTTTTCCAGGTACAGACACACAGACAGACGTTTCCGAACATTAATAATAAAGATTTCGTTAAAATTTTCAATTAATTAAAAATCCTTATAAATAAAGCATTAAAAAATTTAACTAAGTTCAGGCACAGCCAATTGCAAAGATGGTTGTTGATTTGCTCAAATGACATCATAGATCCTGTGGATAAACTAAAGTCATCAAAATATCTGAATTAATTACTTTTAAACTGTCTATATAAGTAGATTGTAATCATAAAAATGAAAGACTGCTTTTTATCCTATTTGAACATCTAGACTTGTATTAAATTCAAAATTTCATTATTTAAATGCAGAAAAATTAATGTGAAATGAAATGTGAATGGCATTATATTGGCACAATTTCCACTCATTTTCCTGTTTATAAGTGTCAAATTGTTCTACTATTAAACATGACATTTGTCTAAAAATACATTTTTATCCTATTGTGATCTTTATTACGATAAAATAAAAGGAACTTAGTGTGAGAATGTGCAAAATGAAAACTGGAGAAATAAGAGTTCATATAATGCAATTATCATATATATTATATTTTATGTCAACATCCTTTTTTCTATGCGCATAATAAATGCCCAGCGAGGAATGGGGTATCATTCAAAAGATTTTTGAACAGGCTTTTAATGTAGTGTGATCACATTTCATTTAAATATGTTGTTTGATAAAGAATTGCAGTTAAACACTAATGAAAAAATGTACTGGCAAATAAAATCAAAGATTGCAGAAAGCTTCGCATGGGTCTATTGATAAAAAAGTATTTGTTGATATTCTGTTCATTAGTTTTAAATATTTTACAATGAATGAGACTTGTAGAGTTCATTTAATTTTTTGGCAATATGACTAGAAAAACTTTTATTTATAACAATAACAGCTACAGTTGAAAAGTTTTTTGCTAATTTACCTTACTTCTTATATAATATTTTCGTTTAAGAAATAAACTTTGTACTATGCTTATCTAATCAGTGTTTATTAAAACTTAAAAGTTTAATAGTTTTTTCAGTTTCTAGAAAATGAATATATATGAAATCAATTACTGAAATTATTGAAGCATTTACTTTGCTATTTTTTATTTTACCCAAGTAGATAATATTTTGTTATAAAAATAATTTTAATGTGCTTTCATAAAAATATTATTTGATTAATCATGTTATTTAGATTTTAAAAACTAAGTTCACAAAATTCATTTTATTTAAATTATTTCAGCTTCACCAGTGACAAGCAAACCATCTTCAGTGAAATCAGCTGAAAAGTCTAAACCAGTAGAAAAATCAAAATCAGCTGAAAAGGTTAAACCAACACCCCGTGCAACATCTGCACCAAAACCAGCTAAACAGCCCCAAACTAAAACATCTAGCCCTAAAACACCTACTTCTAAGAAAGCTGTGACAAATAAAAAGAAAGCTGATATCATGGTATCATCCCAATCTCCTACTGAAGTTACACCCAATCAAGAAGAATCTCCTAAGGTATGAATTACTCAGATATTTGTGTCTTTTTTTTATTTTAAAAAAATTAAGATTATATTTTTCGTTGTTGAAGTCTGTGCTGAAATTAAAATATTTATTTAACTGTTTTTTAATTTTCTTTTTTACTAGCCTTCTCTAAGTCCTCCAGTGTCTCCAACGCCAGATGGTGGTTCTGTTACAGAAGCTGAACGCAACAATGCCAAGCGCATAATATCAGAGGAAGAAGCTAAAGCAGCTCTTGCAGAGAAAAGAAGGTTAGCTAGAGAACAAGCAGAGAAAGAAGCAGAGTTAGAGAGGCAAAGACAAGAAGAATTGAGGTTACTATATATATATCTACTGTAATGGCTAAATCAATCCTTTAGTGGATGACATAGCAGTTCAAAATTAGAATTTTCACTATTAAAGTTTAAAGTCTTTTTACTTACTTTGTTCAACTAGAGCTAAAGTAGTCAATTTGTTTATTCCTATGATAAACTTCTTAGAAGGCAGATTTAATTCATCTGTAAAATAAATTTCTTCGCATAATAACATTTAAATCCTTTAAAAATTTCTATCAAGTAAAATATAGAAATAAAGTTTAAACAAAACAGTATCATGGTATAAATATTTATTAATCAAATGGAAAAAACAAATACATTAAATATATTCTCAATGAAAGGTTTATTAATATGAATACATTAACATGTGGTATAATTAATGTTTATGAGACATGAATGAGACCAAGGAAAGTTGACAATTTTTCTGGGTAATGACTTAGGAAATTTTGGTACTTCTCTATTATCCCATCAACCACTTTTCATAACAAAAAACTATCGCCAAACTGTAAGATTAAATGCCAAAAATGCAGTCCCATTTACTTGATGTCAGAAGCATTATACGTGTTTGTTATGTCATCAAATGGTTTTTAATTTGACATTTGCGTGCATTTTTCATTATGTTTTACTGATTTATTAGTTATTTCATTAAAATTACAATTGTGTCCTTAAATTCTTATATTTTATTTATTTTGATATTCCAATGGCAACGTTCTCCCATTTATTTGGCGTTACAGTTTGGATAGTTTTTTGTTATGAAAAGTGGTCGACGGGATAATAGAGAAGTACCGAAATTTTTTACTGTATTTACTAGATAAATCATATTTGCAAAGACATCTTGATCTTTAGACAGCTTCATTTTCATTTAATGCAGGGGTGCGGAAAGTCTTAAAAACTGCAGGCTATGGAAGATATGCCAAAAGCTTTTTATTTTTATACTTAATAGCTTTAGTTTGCAGTTTTCCAAATTATTGCAATGCAAACATGGTACTATATTCCATCCTATACTAAAATTTCCTCTGTTGTACATATTTCTTAACTTTATAGAAAATAATTATGAAAATACATTGTACTTATAGTAATGAAATATTTTTGCAGTCTCATAAATTTTGCCATAGCAATTTTCAGTTGCACTTTGCATCTTGCTGGCTGCTAAAATAAATCCTTGGCTGGTAAGATTTTCTGAAAATTCCCCACCTTTTGATATAATGTTTATTTGATCTATTCAGCAGTAAATTGCAATACAGACATTAGCGCTTTTTTTTTTTTTTTTTTTTTGACCAATATGATTAAACTATAGAAAAGTTAATACTTCTTTAAATTTATGCTAAAATAGTAATAGTATTTACTTTATACTATTGAATATATATTGAATACATATATATTTTGAATATATATGTATACTTTGTGAATAATTTATTCATGCTTATATTTATATTCATGTATTTTTGTAAAAAATTTCTAAAAAATCATGTTTTCTGCATTAGGCGGCAAGAGGAAGAACGTCTTCGCCAGGAAGAAGAAGAACAAAGATGTATGGAGGAAGAGCAGTTACGTTTACAGGAAGAGCATAGAAAGCAGGAGGAAGAGAAATTGAGAAAAGCAATTGAAGAAAATGAACGTAAAGAAGAGGAAGAACGTGTTAAGAGAGAAGAAGAGCAGCGATTAGTAGGCTATTTTTTTTAACCCTAAAATTTAATTATCAATTATGAAATTTACTTTCTTTACTCAACTTCAATGTTAAATAATTTGGTTTGTTATAGTCTAAGAGCTAGCAACGTTTTCGTCACCTGATTTTAGCAAGGCTCATTTTTTTATATATTCTCCCTTTTTATTGTGCAATAGACATGTGACCAGTCTGGCTGGCAAGCGACGTTGCATTTATCCGTGAGGGGAGGGGCAATGCAGGTAAAAAAGTGACAAAATTATGTCATTTTCACATGAATTTTGTTTACAACACTTGTTTCTGCTAACTATTCGTGATATTAAGCCATTATTGCCAGACCGTTTCAACGTTGCTAAGACTACTGTGCCAGACCCTGATTTATAGGTAAAATGAGGTATCAAATTCACGTCTTTTTAGCAAAGCTGAAATTTTAGTATGTTATACTTTGGCTACCAGATAAGCCTTAATTAATTTGCCAGACCGAAATTCAATTGCTAAATTATTGCCAGGCGCTGATTTATATCTGGCAGAAAAAAAGCACCTATTAGAAGAGTTGGCCGCTTTTGTAGTGCTTTGGCTACTTTCAATTCACAGCCAAGCCGAGATTATTGCCAAAGCAACGATCCTTGCTTTCTATAAAAGTATTTATATATATAATTTGTCGAAATAAATGCTTAATTAAAAATATTTCTTACACTTATTTAACGTGTCTTCAATGGAAGTATTTTTTCCTCTTGCTTATCGTTACAAAAATTGCACGTTTCTCCATTACTAGCCAACACAGTTAAATTTCATTTCGAAAACCGAGAATGTGCTACGAACGATATTATTCCAAACCACAAATGATCATTTGACCTTGAAAAGTAGCAGTTGACATTGCCTATTTCTTGATAGCTGCTATAAGTTTATTCAGAAAGTTATGAGAAAATATTATATATTGTATTATTTAAAATTAAAAGCGAATGTTAATAATCACTAATTAAATTATCTCTTAATTTTTAAGTAATATTATAAATAAACATAACTGTTCACAATTTATGCCATGGAGTTTCAGTTTTGCTCTTTTTTTGTTTCTTTGGTGATTTCATAAATCTCTTTACTTATAAAAGAACATGTCCTGATGACTCAGAATCAATACCGAGCTTCAACCGCTGCTCCTAGGACTATGAAATTTGGTAGATATGTTCCTTACACAATCTAGGCACCCACTAAGAAAGGATTTTTGACAATTATGTTTTTATATGATAAAAAACATTAGAAAAATCAAGGATGTATTTTGCATTTTAAAATTATTCAAATGCTAAAACCACTTGTATTTAAATTCGCTATTAGCTTTTTTCATAAGTATCATTTATAAATTAAGGATCTTATATATATTTAAACTAGGATGACTCAAATAGGAAACATAATGTTTATCACAAGCATCATATTTACTATCAAACTCATTAGAATAACTTTGTTTTATGTTAATAATGGAAAACACTGCAAAATGAAAAAATTCCGTATATAACTAACGCAAAACTCAATGTTTGCATCAGCAAAAGGTTGCTAATTCTGAGTATGTGCAGATAGGATTTGCACATATTGAAGCACTTATTTGCAGTTTTTAAACAAATACTACAATTTAATTTATGCAAAACTGTAAAAAAACCCCCAAAACTAAGTTCAATTTTTGAACAGAGTTTCATTTGGATTTTTGAAACAGAATTTCTTTTGGTGACCTTGGCAACTTTCCCAGGGGGGGGGGGGGGGGCTCAAAAATTTTCAGGGGGTGCTGAGCCCCTCCTGGCACCCCTCTAGCTACGGCCCTGCTATTAGTGTATTTAGTGGTTCGATCAGAATATTTAATGGTATTTATCCCTTCACTATGAGTGTCATGTACTCAATTTTTCTGGCCTACAGTGGTATTTTCTAATAGCTTTTCATATCTTTGCCTAATTTAATTGCAGATATTCTGTGATTAAATAAGGCAAAAGTTACATTTGAAAGTACTTGTAGGAAATATTTAGGTTGTACACATTCTCCATGTATAGTATGCAGCACTCATCACGGAAGACTTAATTTAATGCAAAATATCAGTTGTGTGTGAATGTTCTTTAATTGCATCCAGGTTTGCTATTTATTAAGGGTCTAGCCGGATAAGCATAGCGAAATGGCCCCCACTTCCGATGTTTGAAATGACATATGTGGTAACGAGGCTTACCATGAGAATACAATATAGTGTTTTTAGTCCCTGACCTTCAACTGTCCTTGAGATAATCAGGAAAGTATACGCCGGCGCCACTATTTTTCAAATGCGTTTTTCTCAAAAAGTATAAAAGCTAAAAAAATAAACCGTCAATTATTGAAGAATATATTACTTCATATTATATATTTCTTTTCACATTTTAACGAAATTTTTAACATAGAAAAATAGACCAAAATATTTTTTAAACAATTTATTAATATAGAAATATTATATTTACACCAACCAAAAAATTACAAAATAATGTTCAAAGTGTGTACTTTAACCAAAAAAATATTTTGTTAAAATCGAAGATGAGCTTTTTGAGTTGTAACAAAAATAACGTTAACAACTTGTTAAAGTATTCCAAACTTTTCTTGTTTGTACTTGTAAAAATACACTGCTATCAATTGATTGATCAATTCGTGATATTTCTACTTGGGCAGGATGCACTGTATGCTAAAATACAGGAATGTTTCCATATGTACCACTTCATTATAGGCTTGTTTAGTGTTTGTAAACGTTCTGTTATTTTGCCGTACTGCGCATCCTTCTCTCATAATACCAAGAACTGACAAATCAAATGGTAACTTTTGCCTATCATGCCTAGCATGAATTATCACCATAAGGAAAGGGCAGCTGACGTCACTATTGGCTAAAATATTGTTGGATAGCAAGAAAATCCTGTCCATTGTTTATGACTCCTACTGTACACATGAGATGGGGCGATTTGATTGGCCTATGTTAAACAGGTCTATGATATGATTGGCCTACGTCGTCTGGGGATTTCTGTTATGTCAAAATGTAGTGGTAGATTGGTTGACAGAAGTATTTGTTTGTAAATATGCACTTTCCTTATAGAACAAACCTATACAGCTTCACACAGCACAGTCGCGTGTACGTTGACTATATCTCTAACAGTTATAACATCGACAGCATTCAAAAGTACTGCTGTGATTGTCCTAATGGTAACAGGACTGTTGAGTATGGCTCCCATGTGGCAAGTTTAATATATTACCTATCTCATGGAAGATATTTGTCACAAATAATACACCCTGCTGAAATATTAACAAAAATCTTTTCGATTGATAATATTAATGTTGTGATAGAAGAAAATAGTGATGATGATTGAAATAGTTTCGAAAAGGCTCTTTTTCTGAAGTGTTCTATAATTATCTCCTTTATAGTAAAAAGTGAACTCTTAATCATAACTGATTAAAAATATACTGTTATATGAAACAATATTATATAATATTGTAATGTTTAATCCATTGTTACAAAAGGGCCTATAAACATCGCTACTTTAATAGAAAAGTGACACAGCTTAAAAATCCCCATTTTTGAGAAGTCCTAAGCACTGATATTTTTATCTGGAAAAACGGCACAGTGGCAGTTGTTCTATTATGCTGTCAGAAGGCAAAAGTGTCACTATGCTTTTCCAACATATTTACATTATTCTTTGTGATAAAGTGACACTTTTGAGTTGTTATTGCTACTGGAATAACCTAAAAAAATCACAGGAAAAAAGTATAATTAAGAATCTTTTATTAATGAACAAGAGATTGTTTAATTAAAAATTTTTAAAACAGCTGTACTCAAAATTTATTTTTGAGTTATGCCATTTTATATTAAACGAGCGAGATATCTAATTATTTACAGACGAATTTACTTTCAACCCACTTATCGTATTTGTTTTGCAGTAACAATAATATGCACATAATTGTACAAATTCAAACAGGAAAAGATAGGAAAAGTCTAATACGATGTTAGCATTATTTTTGTTATAACTCAAAAAGTGCATCTTCGATTTTAAAGAATTTTTTTTTACTTAAAGTACATACCTTGAACATTATGCGGTAATTTTTTGGTTGGTGTAAATATAATATTACTATATTATTAATTTTTTTTAAATATTTTTGTTTACTTTTTTATGTTAAAAATTGTGTAAAAATGTGAAAAAAATATATAATATAAACTAATATGTTTTTCAATAATTGGTCTTGGTTTCATTTTTTTAACTTTTATACTTTTTGAGAAAAAGCATTTGAAAAATAGTGGCGCTGGCCCATACTTCCACGATTACCTTAAGGACAGTTCAAGGTCAGGGGCCAAAAACACTATATTATATTCTCATGGTATGCTTTATTACCATACCTGTTATTTCAAACATCTGCCGTGGGAGCCATTTTGCTATGCTTATCTGGCTAGACCCTTTGTATAATTTTAGAAAAAGTTAAACGCTCTGAGATCATAAAGAAAACTATTTTATGTTTTGATTTAAGAAAATTTAACATTAAAGTTTGGTAGGCGAATTGATATCCAATTGAGGGATAGTTCTTCCGTGGTTCCATTATTTTCTGTAGTTTTCTTTAGTAGTACAGTTAAAGTTTAGTAGTCCCTTAAATCCGCATAGCTTAAAACCAGAGGTTGTGCAGATTTTAGAATTTTGCGGATTTCTGGTCACTGTTTTGTTTACATTTTTTAAACAATAATTTGAATATAATAATGCACTCAAAATTATAATGAATGCTTACAATAAAGTAAAATAATTAAGTAAAATAATAAAAATTAAGAAAATTTAAAAAACAATTTAAAATATTAAAAGTAAAGGTCAAGTAAATAATTAATAATGCATAACTTAATATACAAAATGATGATGAGATAATTTTTTCTTGAATTATTGAGTAAAACTCGTCTTATAAAAGTACACTAATAATTCACATCAAAATCTAAAAATAACAAAGTTTTATTTAATGTTTAGCCATACTTAATAACCAAAAAAGATTCATTAATACATAAATTATTTGGTAAAAATGTCATGATCGCCACTGATATCAGCACTATCTTGAATTTTTTCAGAAATAAATTTATGCTTCCTTCATGAGAAAACATGATTTGAATCATTTTAACCAGAATTACATATTAAAATATGTATACAGAATGATATAAAAAAAAATTTGAATTTCACACCTACCTCTTAACTGTAAGTGTCATTGTTTACATCGGAAACATTGTACAGATTTTAGGGTGGTGGATTTAAGAGAGTCTACTGTACTAGATTTTCATATTTTGAAACTTTTTAGTATCTTATTTACATCAACAATTTAAGAATTAACTTTATGGATAATTAGTTTTATTACATATTGTTAAACAGAAGTTATGACAATATATTGGTATTTTCCTTTTCCTTTGGTGTTACTGTGGCCTATGTAATCATAAAAAAAAGGCTTGCTCATTTTGCCGAAAACCATGGAAAATACATAGAGGGGTTTAACACAAACTCTGCCCAAGATTCTCTGATCAACTGATCTTTTACATTTACACACTGCTCAATTAACAGATTGGTCAGAGGCATCAATTTTGGTGTTGGGTAGCACAATTGGTCAAAATTTTTAAGCAAGGTTTCAATCCCTCTAGTGATTGACATAACACATTAGAGACAAATGGACATGCCTTCTTATTACATATGCCACAGGTGTTACTTTTTATGTTTATGTATTTTCATTTTTTTGCCAAAAACATTCATTCCTGTCAATTAAAATTCTTTTATAACATTCCTGTCAATTAAAATTCTTTTATAACATTCCTGTCAATTAAAATTCTTTTATAAGAAACAAGAAGTAAACATTGCTTATTTCTGAAAGCTATATTTATAGTTAACTTGGGCAATACACCATTTATGTGTAGAGTTTTAGGTACTTTTCTGTTAGACACACAAACCTCATTTTGCACCAAGTGCAAATGTTGGCACAAAAGCTAACAATGGCACCATTCTCAAATATGAAAAGTTATATGCAATTGGAAACTTAGAAGATAGGAATGGAAATTCTAGTGACATGTATATATTTTATTGAAAAGTATAGTTATTTTATTGAATACTAAATATTGATGACATTCACAAACAATAAAAATAAATATTTCATTACGCAGCCGGCATAAAGTCTAGGTTTTTGTTTTTTTATTCCAGTGGTGCTATATAAATTTAATTAAGAATAAAGATTAATAAGATTTATTTCAAAATTTTAATTTAAATTAAAATATTCATAAAAATCAATGTATGTATACAATAAAAATATGTTAATTGAATGCGGTTATTAAAGAAATGCAATGAGGTAATCTTTATTTCTTTAGCCCCAGCACTATTTTAGGGCTTCAAAATAATCATTTTATCATCTACTTTTGTGAACAAATTTCACAATAGGAACTATACCTTGCCTTGAAAATTTAACCTTGGAAGAATTGTTTATCATTTGGCAATTGTCAAATTGTGTATGCCATATTAAATTATTTTAAAAAAATTACTTTGAAAAAGGAAAGTTTGAAAGAAAAAAATAATTTGCAATTAGAGTACTACACTTGTTGCCAAGAAAAAAAAAAATACTGCATTTGGCACAAGCTGTGACTGGTGTTAATCGAATGGAAAAGTGCCAAACTTTGCATAATGAAAAAACACTTGTTGCCAAGAAAAAAAAAAAAATACTGCATTTGGCACAAGCTGTGACTGGTGTTAATCGAATGGAAAAGTGCCAAACTTTGCATAATGAAAAAGCTAAAATATTGCAAATTTGTGTGAGGGATTTTTAGCTTTTTCTTTTTTTTTCAAGCTAAAAATTAAATTCCCATTTAGGTGGCATAAGCATGTGTTTATTAATTGGTTATTTTTGTAAATTGTAAAACAGATAAGAATTAAGGTGCGTTTAAAAAATATATAATGTTTTAATGATTACTTTAGCCACATAAAACCAGACTGGAGTAAATTCTGTATTCTGTTGTCAATGATGTGGCTTGGCAAGGATAAGTTAACGCTATTTAATTTATACCAGAAGGACCCGTGCGAAGCATTCACACTACAATTTTTGAGATTATTTCCTGGGACGTTTTTGCACTAATTTTTAATTAACTGATTTAAAAAAAGAAAGGAAAAAAAAAATGCTTTAACCAAATGTGAGTGTATATTATGCCAGAAACTTGTTCAAAAACTTTTCGAATGATACCTTATTCATCATTGTATGTTTTGTATGTGGATAGAAAAGGGGATGTTAACAACAGAAATCATATATATGATAACTGCTTGTGTATAAGAAAATGGGAATAGATTGCCAGAAAATTTGTTGCCAATTTTCTTCTCTCGCCAAGGTCATTTCTCTAGGTTACCAAGACTGAAAAAAAAAATTGAACACTGAATCAGACGTTTATTGAATTCATATGAAATCCTTTTCTCAGATTTTGCAAAACTGTTCCAGAAATGTCTTAAATACACAAATAAATATTTGGTATACTACTTTTTTGCAAACTTAATGGGAACTTAAACATGGGATGTCCAAGCTTTATGATCCGCAACCATTTAAGTGTCGTCAGATTTCTCTGGCGTATTAACAGTTTAATGAATTATTAAAAAATAAATACTTACAATTTTTGTAAATCCTAATGAAATGTATATCTAATTGGAAGATAATCCTTAAATTACATAATCTGCTGGTGCTCCGATACAGTACTCTTATACACAGTCATGATTAAAGAAAAAAATAAAATAAACAATAGGTGACACACGTGTAAAAATTAAATAAAAACCCGATTAAAAGCTAGATATGTTTTCAAAAAGTACGCGCAAGAAATAAATTAACACTCTTATTTTAATTGCATTAGAGGATGTCATCCGATAATGCAATATTTTATTTTTGTGGCAACACTGATTTGAGAAAACCTTTCATTTCGTTTATGAAAACAATGGCGATTTAATTTTTAATCGAAAAACATGTTTTAAAAAAATGTAAGTGTACTATGTCAGAAGCCGGTTCAAAAACCTTTCATATGGTATCTCATTCGTCGTTCTGCGTTTGGCATTTTCATCGAAAAAGGGATTTTGACAGGAGATTTATATGCAGCATGTACCTCATAATATGCATCCTTCTGCAAGAACTGTAGCTATCTTGCATCCTGGAGAATGGAACATCACTGCACTCCTGTCCAAAAATCAGTGTTCTATAGAATATTCTCAATATAAGAACATTATATTTAACTCTTTATATACTTATCTGTAATTTCAAAATCTGGAAAAAATATGTAATTTTTAATCATATGCTAGTAATGACCAAAATAATTCTTGCAAAAATACTGAATTGTAGTGTCTGAGTTGTATATATAAAATTTTTATTATATATATATAGAGAGAGATATATATATATATATAGTTGTAATACATTTGAATTTCAAAATCATGTCTCATTCAAGGTCTCTCAAATCTCTCCCCCCTCCCTCCCCATGAATAGGCAAAATGTAAAGTTCACTTTTGATCTTACCAAGAGCAAACTCTTATCAGAAAATCCATTTTATTACATCAGCGCATATGCTGCATAGACAAGTTGAAGTTTCAGTGAGGAGTGGTCATAGTATTTTGGACACTCAGTGTGTGTGTGTGTGTGTGTGTGTGTGTGTGTGTGTGTGTGTGTGTGTGTGTGTGTGTATGCACATATTTAAAATTTTGGAATTCTTACAATAAACATTTTAATACAGAAAGCTGAGCAAGAGAGGAAAGCTCAAGAGGAAGCTGAAAAACAGAGATTAGAACTGGAAGAAAAACTAAGAAAAGAAGAGGAAGAAAGAGCTGAAAGGAAGAAAGTTAGTGGATTTATTTATTTAGAAAAAACTTTGATATATTTTTTGTATTTATTTGTATTTTCTGAATTATTTTCACTTGTCTTTTATTTGCAGTATGAAATATTAAGATTCATTGCCCTCATAGTCTGAAATTTAAAATCTAGAAACTTTTTGCTTAATTAATCTCTGCACTGGCTTTATTTATTTATAGTGTTTCTTAATTTTTTTGTTTTTGGCATTTAGCATTTAAATTTTTCTTTTTAAAAAACCTATACTTAGCTCAAAAAGTAATATTTTCAATGCAATGTTTAGAGGAAGTTTGTCAAAGATGGGGAAGGCATTATTTATTTCTAAACTAGCAGAACCTCGCCTGCTTCGCTGGTTGGTTTTTCCTAAATAAATGTAAGGTTGGAGACTCCACTGCCTTCAGTAGCATGTATTTGTCAAGGCCATGTCCGCCCCAGTCAAGAATCAAGTGAACTTTGAATTATTATGATTTTTACTTCAACCAAGATTAAATACAAATATTCAGCATTGCTGTTCATGTTTTATATAGGAACTAATTTGGGATTCTGCCAACTTGTTTTTAATTATGTGGTAGTAGCAAAATTTACTTAATTGTTTTTCTGAAATGAAGAAACCTTTCAAAAAATCCTTAAAAAAAAAAAAAAAAAAAAAAAAAACAGGAAAAAGTGCTAAAAATTGCATAAAAAATCAGTGATAGTTAAAAAATCGCTGGCAACAAAATTTACTATAGTAAATTTTGAAACAGAATGAAACAGAATTCCTCTTATGAACTCTAAAAAATTTCCATAAAACACAATATGTTAAAAATTGCATAAAAAATTCAAAGCATAAATTTTATTTTCACAGTAATTATTGCATTAGGATATAAATTTACCGTTGGCATGTATTTACCAGTAGATTTGTTTAATCCTTTAAGTGTCCTAACCGTGTTTTTCTGTCATGCAATTTTTGAATTCAAAGTCCGATTTAACAAAAATTTTATATCAATCTTATTTTTTTTCTTCTACTGCATAAGATAAATAAATAAGTGAGGTAATGACATATAAATTTCCATACCAATTCTTTTCAAAGCTATTATTTTATGAATCTTTAAACCTACATGCAAAGTTCTGCAACACGCTTAAAGGGTTAACCCTCTGACTGCTCAATTTTTTTTCAAAATCCTTTCGACCTTTATCTAATCGACCTTTATCTCCTATACTATTACATATTTCAAATCATCCTGTTTATGAAATATGTAGTAAATTTATCATTTTCATTTTCAACCTTTGACTGTGAAATTTTTAATACATAATTGCTTCAAAAATTCTAAGTTATATAAATTTTTCTACAAATGTCTTGCCCGTGGAAATCGCGGGATAAGCAGTCAGAGGTTTAATTAATTCTCCAATGTGCTCGTACTATGTTGAGTTCTGTTGAGAGTTAATTATATTGAGTTGTCTAATTTTATAATTAGGTAATTGCAGAAAACAATATGTCAATAAAGCAATTCCAAACAAGAAACCTAGCTTTAAAATATGAAGAGCTAATAACGAGTAAATAGACACGTATTGCCACCAAGAAAAGTAATTCCTTTGGTGGATTAGTACAGTGGGTCATCGGTTAACGAACTGTTTGGTTTATGAACAAATCGGTTAACGAACACTTTCGCAAGAGATTCTTATGTTCGGATAATGAACACATGTTCCGTTAGCGAACACAAAACAAAGCCGAGAAGAAGCAATGCTGTGTTTTAGATTTGCAGAGCTGTATTTAATTGCATCTATTATCGACTTAGCATTTTAACAGTTACACAGTTTTAACAGTTAGACATTTTAACAGTTGTATACTTATGGCCTAATTAATTCAGGGGCTACTGGGGGTTCGAATTAAAAACAGTTTAGGGCCCTCAAATTAGAATGAACAGTACAAAAACATTAATTTATATTTTGTGTCCCTTTTTAAAGAAATACTTTTAATTGAAGTTAATTATTTTAACTGAAAGTTAATTCCTAAATTATTAATGGGCTCTAGGCTCCACTTGAGCTTTATTGGGCTCTGCAGTAAACACGTTCTTTTAGAGAACTAATGGAGTTTGTGATTGGTCAAACTGATAAATTGATAGGATTTAATGCTGTAGTCAATGAATGTGACTCCTAAAACTTTTTGCAAAAATTATATGTCATTTATTTTTTTAAGTACGGCATGACACGGACAAAACCATGAAACTATGAACTGTCCATATTAAATACGAACGTATATTAACCCTATTAAAATAGGAAGATTGGGAACTCCAGAAAGAAAAAATAAGCTTTTGTCAAATATTTAATGCCTCAGAAACTCAAAAAAAGCATTACTGAAGGAAGGACGAGACTGTATGTTTGTAATGTATCTTTTATTATACTTACATTTAATTAAATTTAGGGAGAATTTATATTATTTTTTATATATTATTTAGCTTTTAAGAACAAATTAATTGAATGTTTATACAAATGTATACTAAATCTATGATCGGTTAACGAACAATTTGGTTAGCAAACATTGTTTTGGAACGGATTAAGTTCGTTAACCTATCACCCATTGTATTTGATTTTAGCAGCAAGTGTTAATTGGAAAAATCAATGACTTCATTTCATTGCATTGCTACACACTGCAGCTGAGATTTGAAAATAATATTTGCAAGTTGTTGAGCAGAACAATTTTTGAACAAAAGAAGCAAGTTACGGCTTCGTGATTTTTAGAATGGTACCTCTACCCCCTCCCCCTAAAGTAGCATTGATTCTATCTATAAACTACTGATGTTTTGTATCGTGCTACATTACATTACACACACTACAAGCAAACTACTATATGAAAAGTAGCGACTACTGTAGTTTCGCTGCTTGTTACACACTACAACTTCTGACCCCTAGTCAGAACAGTCTAATTAGATACTTTAAAATATTTTATAATTTTGGAGCTACCTAATATCCTTTTCCATTTTATTCCAATAAATAGTTTGTGTAAAATATTTAGATTATACTTTTGCACAATTTGAAAATATGTATTATATATTTTACATAAATTTTCTATTAAGACATTTTCTAGCTAATTAAAACTTGAAATTTTTTACTAAACAGATATTTTTTTAATGTATTTGAATTAATAGATCCCTTTTATAAAAGCTTTTATTTAACTTCCAACATCTGTATGTATGTATGTATGTCTTTCTGATTCAAAACATGTACTCAAATTTTAACTTTCTTCCAATTATCTGATCTGAAATTTTGCATACATATGTAAATCTAATGCAATATTATAATAATTTGAAATGTGTAGTATTTGTATTTCTTTTATATGGCCACAAAAATAATTCAAATACATTACTGCCTGTGTGCAGCAATTTTTTAATTCAACATCTACAAAATTTATATAGATTGAGATACTCAACAGCCTTTTCTCAATTGAAAATAATGTACTTCACATTTTTATTTATTTTACAGGGCCGCACAAAAGAAGACATATATTATGATGTATGAGCCAAGATTACTTAAAATACATTTTAATGATAGTAAAAGATTTAAAAGCTTGTTTATTAAAATTTTTAACATTAGCTTATAATGGGTGTTTTACTCTTAATTCTTTATGATAAGACTTTGGACTACTGTGGTAGTGGTTATAATACTGAAATACAGAAAAATGTATTTTTCATTCTTGTCCCCCCCCCCCCCCCTCGATTTATTTATTTATTTATTTATTACTGTATTAGAGTTAAAACATTATTTTGATGCAATTGATGACTGTAACTAGATTTTCTTATGTTGCTTGAAAATATTTTGAACATTTTAATTTTTATACTTGTGCATGAGTTGTGAGTCTCTATATATGGGTAATAGTTATTTCCCTTAAAAATAATTTTCCTAAAAGATTTTTGCATGTATTTTACATGCTGGGTGTTCTTGTTGTTTTTTGTTTAGTGTGTTTGCATAGTTTAATATCGAGGGATGTCGAAATTATTGATACTTTTGTGTTATCTGTGCCAGGAAGATAGATCGCCAAAATTGATTGCCAATTACAAATAGTGCTTACATGTAGGCTCAGTTTCTGATTCAAAATCACTTTCAGCAGGGCTTGCGAATTATTAGGCCTGTTAAATGATGTAACTACATTTATATGAAAGATTATTTTTGTAATGACGGATCGGCGCGGGAGAAAGAACAAACAGAAATTCTTAAAAATGCTTAATTGATATATCAATCACTTATGGGATCGGAATATATCAAAACAAGCCAGAAAATCGAATAAATATTTACTCGATGTAGAACTTAGTACTGAAAAATTAATTAATCGTTAAGAATAATTCTGAAATTCAATCTTACTGAAAGTTATTTTATATTTTAGAATTTACATTATTAACATTAAACTGATAATTTATTTTATCTGTTTGAAATATATGTCTGAAATCAAAATCATCTGAAAAAGAAAAAAAAGAAAGATGACGACTCACCTAGATAATAAAGTTGACAATCAGATTTTTGCAGATGAACAGTATTTTTATTTGAACACAAAAAATTTACCTTTCACATAAGAAGCAGCTTCATACATGATGAAATAAGATGTAAGCACATATCATATAAATATAATAATCATGATTCTAGTCCAATTCTAATTCCTTTTTTTAATACTTTAATGAATGTTCACTTATATGAAATTATTGTTCTTATATTACTTAGTTTATATAAATATTTAAATTACTTGAGGTGAAAATGTTCAGTGAGAAAAGATAGTTCTTAAATTTATTGGATGTCCTAAAGATATAAAGTTATTTTCAAATTGGCAGAAAAGTCTCAAATTTGATTGAGCTGGAGAATCTTAACTATTGATTAGGTGGCAAAGTCTAAAATTTGATTGATCTGGAGAATTTTAACTCTTGGTGGGATAACTGGAACTTGAACCATATATGATGAAAAGGAACACGGACGACGAAGAAAATTTCTAAATCAATTGCGATGAATCATCATGGGAATTCGTAGAAATCTTTGAATATAAAACATTTTAAGTACAGATGAAGAATCGAGAAAATTGGAATTTATTCAGTAGTTAAATCTTGATGAATCATCAGGAGTCTCGGCACTAAAATACTTCTCATCAGAAGGAATAATCATGAGATGGTGATAATGATAATTTATAGAATTTTAATTCAACAGCAAAACGATGTAGATTAGATAGGACGATGTGCAGACTGACTCCTACACTACCGGAACAGATTTAGTATTTCATCGCAGGACTTCAAAGAAAAACATCCAGAATTAAATTTATAAAAATACTTCAATCGACTACCAGCAGAATTTTAACTCTACTATACAACATCTTTCGAAACTTGTGTCCGGCCTTACGGCCTGACACGGTTTTTAAACCTTTGCACACTACATGCAGGAGTAAAAAAGTAATAGACTGACTTTTGAATTCAAACTCAACAACTTTCTAACTGACGCCGGAAGCTAAGCGATCCAATCAGAAAAGGCAAAAATTCCTCTTCTTCATAATTAACTGCTTAACTCTCAACCGCCGCCGAGAAAAAATACTCTAGCGACAACTCAACTCTACACGTAAACGGCACGAGCGAACTGGTGACAACTTAGCCCTGACAACAAGCGGTAGAAATTAAGTTTGTTCGCATTCGAATGTTAGAATTTCAAATCCCCTTTTCCCCACTAAAAAATGCATCCCTTAACCTTGAATGCTTAGTTGAATAACCCCTAAACCAAACTGGGTGACGATCGCACGCTAAGATGTTGTTTCTTCTATGAACTAAGCTTTCATTCAAAATGTCGAGGCGTCTTTCCGGAAATGATCAATGTAAACATTACGATTAAGAAAAATGTTTAAAAATGTATATCTGCCAAGATTTAAGTTGAATTTTGCTAGAATTTTGGCAGAGTACATAAAGAATTTTGTTTAATCTTTTGAATAAGGTTTAAAACAAAAATTATTAATATTTTTAAAAAGTGAAAAATATATTTTTTAACTTGGAAGAAAATTCCCGATACGATCGAAATCTATGTCAACAAACAACAGAATTTTTTTTTTATTCTTTTATCCAGAGACTTAAATGAATGATTATATTTTAATTTAAAAATTATGATTGACTTTAAAAAGTGATTTAATTATAGAAGGTAATTTTAATTGATAATAAAATATCTTAGAAGAAAAGTTAAAAAGATTAATTTTAAAAAGATAGAAAATATTGACTGTTTAAATAATAACTGTTAAATAATTAATTTAAATGTTGATTAATATTATGAAAACTTTTAAATAATGATTAATTACGATTATATATTTAATTTAAATAAATAAATTATTGAAAAATATTAAATTTAAAAGCAGAAATGGTATGCATCATAACAATTTTATTATATAAATCTCAAAACAATTAATCATTGAACATGGTGTTTTCTTGTGTAAAAGTTTAGTAAAAATATAAATTTATGTCTACTGTTTATCTATTAATCAAATTTGGAACAAGGATTCTTAAATATGATAAAACTAAAACATGACTAAAAATTAAGCATCTGAACAACTAACAAACAAATATCACCTTTTGTAAAAATTGGTTTCATGCTACTTCATTTTAAGATTTATGGCAAAGTAACATGAAATTTGGTGTTGCTGAAGATGTTATTTTGGACTTTCTACGGCACCATCAAAATTTATTCAATATTATTTTAAATCAGTTCTTTACTCCAGAAAGATATAAGCCATAATGAAATTGTAAATGAAATTCTATTTCCCTCATACCAATTGCCCTTTCCTATTTAAATCTGTTGTCTGCATTTATCTACATTGCATCTCCTCATATAATATCATTACTAATGTACTTTCATGGGAATTAGAGTACTTGTGCAATTTTGGTATGATAGTTCCTGGAAATAAAGAATAACTTTTGTTTTAGTTCTTTATAAATCCTTCAAATGCATTACTCAAAATGTGGAATATAAAATAATGAAAAAGAAAATAATTTAAACCACAAAATTAAAATTACAGAATATAAAATGCAGTCACAATGTAAAAACAAAAAATATTGGTCACTGTAATCATCATCAATAACTATATATCATTGGCACCAATGTTGGCACAGTGTAACTGACCTTGCACAGATAATACGTAAGCACAAAATTATTTTTTCCTCATTTTATTTTATCAGAGGGATCTTATTTTAACCCATTACTTTTGTTATTGTTATTTGAGTGGTAAATTTATGAACATTTTTAGAGATAGAATTAAATACACATATCTTACATATTGCATAATTTTTTCTTATTCTATAAATTTTTCTCTTCTCAGTGTTTCTTCACAGAAACATTCATTTTAACCCCTTTGTGATGAGTGGCACATATAGGGCGCATGGAATCCTTGAATTTGAGAACCAGTAAATTTTAACAAACTTTTACCTTATCTAATCTCAGATTTTCAGAGATTCAATAAGGCACAAAAGTCTATTCAGAAAAACTAATGCCTAAAAATTAAAAGAAGTGTAAAAGGACACTCGTGAAGGGGTTAATATTTTTATTAACACTAAATTGTTTTACTAAAAGTATTTTATCTTAAATGAGGTTTATCAAACAATCGCATCATTTTTTAATGCTTTTCAGTATACTTTTATTTTCATGTCTTTTTTTTAAACTTTTGTTGGAATTTAATGTTAATTCGTTAATTCTCGATCTGTAATGATATGTCATGAAAATCCATTTCATCCATTATAAAGCAAGCATAATTTGAGATAATATATGACATAATTTGAGATTTAATGATATCCAGTGTTAAAAATTCTAAGAATTCCAGACACTTGATTTAAGCAGAGCAATAACAAATCTGTTATTGCATCAACATATACACCTGTCTGATCTAAATTTCTAGTCAATTGCAAAGTATTATACAATAAAAGAGGGGGTACAGAAGGGGAGGGGGAAGTCTTCAGGAGATTTTTCTTCCAAAAATGTAGTCGCCCCACCAGTGGCTGAGAGGTTGTGCTCTCGAAGCTGGTAGACGGGAGGTGCTGGGTTCGATCCCAATCGCGCCCGTCGGCCTAATCGCTCGAAGTTTTCGTGGTTTTCTTTCGAGCCGTGGATTTTCTCCATGCGTAAATACGGATTAGATTCCCTTAGAAAGACCCCCACGAAGGGCACTCCCCCTGGGCCTATATCCCTAGTGTCGATAATTGGCCGTCAATAATCAACCCAACCCAACCCAACCCAACCCAAAAATGTAGTCCATTAATAATATTAGTTCTAAACATTAAGATTTTTATTGCTGCTCATTCATATTAGCTTTTGTGCTTAGCATCACAAAATGTGAGAAAATTATTGTGTATTTAAAGAAATCAATTCAGTCTTATATATTTATTCCAGCCTTTTTTTTTTTTTTTTTTTTTAATCAGTGTTCGCAATTATAAGTACCATGTATAAGTATATATAAGTACCTGTGTATGCATGTTTGTTCATAAATATGTACATTTTTAATTTGAAATAGTATATTAGTTTTGGTAATTTTTTTATTAAATGTTGATTATTATAATTTTCATATGTCTTTCTGAAGCTTATTTGAAATTTCTAATTTCAGAGACTTGAAAAAATAATGAGCCGTACTCGTGGCAAATCAGCAGGTACTTCACCATCTGGGAGTGTAAGTGGCAGTGAACAACTCGATTCCAGTGAAAATCAGCAAGAGAATCTTTCCAGTGAAAATAATTCCTTGGATAGTAATCCTGGTGAAGGAGGTAGTGGACCTGCATCTCTGGAAGGCCAAGCAGAAAAATTGGGATTAGCTAGTGACGGTGCATCAATGGAGGCAAATCCTGCATATGAAGGTACAAGTGATAATGAATCGTTAAATGAATTAGTAATGCCCAAAAGTGAAACAGCATCCCAAGATAATAGTTTGCTTATCATTTCTGAAACTACTGAAGTGAAAGCTGGAGATGAAGTTTCTGTTACTGATGAGGAGGAGAGTCAGGAGACAGAGAAAGCTGAAAATCATCCAGATGAAGTGAGTGATGTAGTAATTCAAGAAAGTGAAGAACCTGAAAATAAAGAAGAAAGATTTGATTCAGAAATATACCAACCAATTGAAGTTAAAGAAATTGCAGATGAATATAATACTCAACCCATGTCATCTTCAATAATCACACCAAAAGTGATAGTTTCATCATCGTTAGATTCTGAAATTATTATTGACCAAAATGAAATAATTATGTCTGTTGAGGAAACTGCAAAAGAGGTTGATGATGAGCCTGAAAGTGAAATGATTCCTACATTACTACCTGATGTTTCACCACCTTCAGAGCAAGTAGGCCATGAAGAACCTGAGATGGAACATCATTCCCACTTGAGTACTTCGTCTGACATCAAGCTGCCAGATCCCATTTATGAAACATCAGATGATGGTTCTATATCATCTGAAAGGCATCAGCAAGAATGTGGAAACTTCAACCTCCAAGACGAAGAACATAATCAAGAATCTCGCCCAGTTGCCGATGAAGTATTTAATGAAAATGAAGAAACACATTTTGAGAAGCAAAATTCACCTTCTCATTTAATAGCTGCCTATGAAAGCCAATTTGATATTGGTGGTATGCAAGATAGCATTTTTGCTTATGAAGAATCTGATGTACCCCTTTCTGGTGGGAGTGAACAGCCAAAAGAGCTTGAAGAAGACAATTTCTATAGTTTTCCTGCTGAAAATACAGATTTAGTTGATGTAGGAAATACTGATGTGAATGCAGATGAAAATAAGGAGAACATAATTAGTGAACCATCTTTTAACCAAATGAATCCATTTGCATCCAATAGCAGCAGGGATTATGATGCTTATGCAGATAAAGAAAATATGGAATTTCACTCTCAAGACAATACTAATCATGATCCATCTGTGTACAATAATGATATGTTTTCTGAACAATCAAATTTTGAAATTAACCAAATCCAGCCCACAGACAGCTCAAACAATCCTTTCTCAACACAAGAATCTGCTTTACTAGATCAAAATACTGAAAATCTTCCTATTTTAGACAAATCTTCCACTGTTCCGTCTGAATCTGTAGATGTAAATAATGTTACTTTAATTAAAGCAGAAGGTAGCAATGATTGCATTGGAATAATATCTTCTGTTGAAAATGATCATATTTGTAATGACTTAGTTAAACAGAATAAACAAAATGAACTCTTAAAACCTCCTTATCAATATTCTTCTTTAACTGACAGTGAGGAAAGTTCCTTGGACAGTAATTTATCACAAGTAATGACTGTGGAGGTTAATGAAAACTCTGTAGGTCTTAATAATGAAAATGAATCTACATTTGTTTCAAATAATGTTCAAGGTGAAAATCCATTTAATGAGTATGCTGTAAATGGCAGTAGTGATTTGAAATCCAATGGAGATCATTATTCTGAAACTCAAGTTATAAGCAATGGGCACAGGTTAGTATTTAAATGGCATTCTATATATAACTATATGTGTTATGTTGTTTTAATGCTTGCTGTATTTGTCCTTGACAAATATGTTGAAATATTTCAGAGTATCATCAAAAGTTTAGATCTTCTACTTTAACATTTTCATTGCCAGTTGTTTGATATTAATTTGTTTTTGATATAAAATTTTACACTTGTTTTTATACTTAATAAAAATAAGCTTGGGCATCGTTATTTTTGAGCAAGTGTTTTTAATACTCATTTACATTATATACATCTATATTAGCAATCTTTCATACAAAAAATGATGCACTTTTATATCATAGATTTCAGTGTGAATTATTTTTAGCTGAATAAATTTTATATGTGATATGCTCATTGTTGCCGCCCACTATTTGTGACAAAATACTCTCTAAATAGTACTATTTTACCAAAAATTGAACAAAATTTATTTTGTAATTACTGTTAATCTCTATTTTTTCTTCTTTTTTTTTTATAACTCTATTTAAACAAGTAATGAACTTGTTAAAGTATTCTCAAGGAAATGGGAAAACAACCGATTATTAGTAAATTGACTACATTAAACTTCAAAGTACTGCTTTCTTTGTATTAGCACTCTAACCTCTCTCAAAGTGGAATGTTTCATACAGATTTATTTTTTTTTTCCAAATTTTGGTGGTAGTTTATTATCTCTGATATCAATATAGTTAGTTAAATATATTTTAAGTAATGACTGTTTTAATATTCTGTATAAAGATTGTACTAGTATACTATAGTGTATTTGCTGCACTTATTGAATTTACCAATAAGATTGGTGTGGTTATTTTATGCTACTGACAATCTATGTACATATAGCAAGAAAAATACACTAGACCAGTGGTTCCCAACATTTTTTGACTTTCAGAGCCATTTTAGGCATACCATAAGCTAAGTAATGCAAGTTAATGATATCTAAATATGATGGGGTAATGGTTAATAAGATAATGTAAAGTTAAATGATATCTAAACTTGGGCTGTCAAATGTGGTACTATTTGAATGTGTCACTTCAAATGTTTCCTTCAATTTTGCTGTACCAGCATGAATGTTTAGGCAGAATTAAGGTTTTGGCTACTTCCTCTGCAAAATTTTAGATAAGCTGCCTTCAGAAACATGCAAAGTTCACACTAAGACATAACCAATTTTTATTTTTATTTTTTTAAAGAATCCTACTTAAACAACTTCTATTTTTCTAACTCTCTACTTAAAATTTTAATTAAAATTAAGTAATCTTGCTGCCTTTTTATTTTTTTTATAATTCCTATTCTCTCCTTAGTGCAATCTCTGAAATGTATGCTAAATTTACTCTGCCTATTTTCTTTGCAATTTATTTTTACATTGGCCCTGCAATGCAAGTGCCTACTTCTTTGAGATGTATATCGCGTGTGTGTGTGAGTCCCTACCTTGTCAATAATAGCACTCATTGTTGTTTGTCATTAGCGGAGGTGAACCCCTGTTTACTCCAAGGTTAGACATTGTTGACTAATCAATGTCTATGCTGTGAAATTATATTTTAAAACTAAGATTTGCTGGCATACTCATTTTATTCTCAAATATCATCTATATACATTACATTGGCAAAATTTGCTCACATATTAAAATATTTTTCAAAGTTTAATAAATCAAACCATTTTATGTAAAAATAGATTTTACATTGTCAGTAAGAGCAACAATATGGTGTGTAAAATAATGTATAAATGTTTAATGACACACCTGTGTTCATTTTTTTTTTTTTTTTTTTTCGCACTATGTTCTTATCTTAGGCTTCATGGGTGATAATTGCTTTGCAGAAGAATGTCAGATTTTGCATTTAAGTGGCCTCTTAATTTCACTTTATTTTTATTTTTCTGGGGTGACTGTAAAGTTTCTAGGAAGTGCACATAGATGGGCTCTGCAGAGTACTGGTTGGGAATCGCTGAACTAGACTATTCTCATATTATAAATGTTAAAATAAATGGCAATAGAATTTGTGTGAATAATAAGAATGAACTATAATTTCTTAATAAAATTTTGCTTTCGTTCTCATTAAAGGCTCTATAAAATTGTCAGTTTCATATGACTTCCACTATTCTTGTAGTATGATATTACATATTGGAAATTACATGGTACTTACATATGCACATCTAAAGTGTCTAAAGTTAAATACAGTTCTTACCAATTGGATACAATTCATCATGGATATAGCTGGAGACTAAAAAGACATGTGTAAATGAATATATGCTATACTGCTCTTACGTGAACTCGTACCATTATGAGCACTATTGAATGTTTATTTTGAATTATTTGTTATACATTGACTTATGACCTTGTTATACATAACCTATAACAAATTAAGTTTGAATTTTCCAGACATATCCTTCCTTCTCTACATCCCTCGCTTTGCTTGATTTTACCAGCCATCCGAACATTTCAAAAAGCCCTTTATAGGTTAGCTTTTAGGCTGTGGAAGTTGTGGTCCTTGTTTTGTTTTCATGTGGTAATGGCCTTTATACCAAATCCAAATCCTTGTTCTGCTCACCTGTCGTGAAGTTTGATAAAATTTATCTGAAATTTGTAATTTTTAAAAATTTTATTTATTGTTAGCAAGCTTAACAAAAATGATCACCATAAATTTTTTCAGACTATTTCAGCATGTACTTTCCAAGATAGAAGAGTGGGGTAAGTGGTGTATTTTTTTTTTAGCCCTCTTGAGGTGTTAATCCGTAGTTAGTAGTGTTGTAGTTTATTTTTAAATCTTCCATTAGATATGCTCCACATGATTAGAGACAAATAATTTTCTTTTATTCAACTATAGGTCTAATGCACTAAAAAATGTCTGCCCTCATGGAGATTGTTCTAAAATTGACAAGTATCTTCTGCCATGCAATAATCATCGTTCTCTGTGAAATGTCTTTATGGAGAAATTCACTTTCTATTGCTGAAAGTTTTGTTTTGGGAGGGATAGTTATGTATAAAAACTTTTTTATGGTGGTTGCAATGTACAGAATATTAAATATTGCACTAAATGTACATTTCATTTGCACTTTTTATAAGTATGAATAGAATTGTTTTTTATAAGATTTGATTGTACATTTTGAAAAATACAAGCTGTTCTTCTTTTGTTGCTAAATGTGACTTACCTTTTCAAAGAAAGCTTGCCTGTTAGTAGCAGCAATAAATAAATAAATAAATGAATTATGTATATTTAAAATTAATAATTGTATTTGCAATATTTACTAGTTAATGTTTGTATGTTACTCAAGTATTAATTTAAAATCTTAAAATGAAAAAAAAAATTGTCATTCATAAAAAACATAACTTGGTTAATTATTTTGTATATCAAATGTTGACTGATTAAGTACAACATTTGTATAATTATTCTAGTGATGATAATTTAACTAGCTTTAATGAGGTCTAGTAGATCATGAATCATCAGTTATATTTGTTGTAAAATCACACTTTTAATAAAGGAGGGCATGGCATCTTTCTAAAAATTGAATAAGGTTAAATTAACTTTTCTATTTAAAAAAAATAAAATAAAGGCCTAGAAATAAATTTAATATATTGTACTGCAGGCTCAGTGCGTCTATTGCTAGTTTTGTTACTTCCAATTTTAAAATTCATATCCATAAAAATCTATATAAACGACCGTTGATTGCTTTGAAAAATTGTAATGCTAATGATAATCCTCATGTTGAGTGTATTTCAAAATCAGTGATTGAAATGTTACAGATAACAATTAGTGAAAAGCATTAGAATTCAGAATGTTTACAATTTTATTATTTTAAGTTGTATGTGTCTAACAATTATGAGAGGTTCTATTTAAAAGATCAAAAATGTTCTTGGCTGGTAGTTGCAAAGAGAGGGTTGTAGAATGAAATATATTTATTCCTTTTCTTTAATAAATCTAATTTTCGCTTTTTTCTTTTTCTTATTAAGTCTATGTTGCTCAGATTTTCTGAGCAACTTGGACTTCTTGTATGATGCATATTTAATGTATCATTTGGTCTATCTGTATATTGAATTGTTCTATTATTGGTTTTAATAAAATGTGAACAATTAGCTAATTAAAATGTTATGACCCCTGCTTTTTTTTTTATTTATATATTTTAGATTATACTTATAATTGAATTTTTATATATTTAGTTATTTGCTTAGTAAGCTTTAAAAAAAAATTATCATATAGTACAACTAAATATTAGAGATTAATTACAAATTTAGAAGTACTTCTTTTAAAAGTTAGTTTTTCCTTTTCTTTTAAAGTTATGATATGCATGAATAATTTAGCCCCAGAAAAAGAAACGTTAGCTGCTTGATAGAGCATATAATTTTTTTTTATATATATATTTTAAATATTTGTATTTTGGTAAGCTATTGAGCAAATATTGTCTCAAAGAGTTCATATTTTTTAAGCTGATTTTAATGATTAAATTAAAGTACTTTTCATAAACAAACAATTTTGTGGCTAGCATAGCGATTTGCTTTTTACGAACATGGGAAGTCATGGACGGGAAGTTTGGAGGTTCTGTTCTGCACAATCTGAACAGTTTATCTTGCATATAAAAAAGATTGCAAGGCATGTTTCCAATGCAAGTCTTCCCATGGTAATTTGGCCAAATTACCAATACTTCTCAGTAATAATTTCCTATGTAGAAGAACTGTTCCTGCACTTGTCTTTATGCAAGTGTCTATTCAGGAAAAGATTCATTTAAAGGTCAATTTGAGCATGTTTAAGTATAAAAATTCATCATTCTTAAAATGAAGAATAATTTTTAGTAATCATACTTTCTAGATTCTTTTATATTGAAAGATTATCTTAAGATTTATTCTCCTCTATAAATGCTTTGGATGTAGTACAGTCTCAGTTGACAGAAATTAAAGAAGCTTCATACTTTTGAACTTACAAGGATTTCCTGTTCTCTTTGATTGTCAACTGTTGTTTCAAGTATCAGTTTGTTTTTTAGCCACTATTATTCTATAGAAAAGATTTTATTCATGAAGATTTAGAGCTGTAAATTTTTGGTAATATCAATAAGTATTTTAGACCTTGCTGTCTTCAGTATAACCAAAATTGTGCATATGTCTTTGATAAGCTTTTAAGTATAAAGATGTACATTTAATATTTAATTTAAGCATTCCATTCTGAGATTTAGATCTAGTTGGTTTTAAAATACTGCTATATCTCACTTAATGAATGCAAGAAATCATCACCTCAGTCACCTTGTCATTATTAGAAAGAAAAAAGATTTAAACTCTGGAACAAGTAAAATCTTGGACAGAGAACATCCAGATTTACTCATCAGTGTGAATTGACCATTTTGTTTTTTATATATTTTCTTTTTAAGGAAATTTTATGGAAAATGTATTTATGTGTGTATGAGAGAAAGAGCAGGCATTATTGTATGTATCTTAATAAAGATATGCAATGACTTTGGTCATCACAGAAATAGTTGTTTTTGAGATGCACTTGGTGGTGTTAGTATTCACTGTTGGATATACTGGCATGCACTGTGGCTCATAATTACTTCATAGCAGAGTCCAAATTTAAGAGGATAAAAGAAGACAATTTGGATTTTGTATTGAAATGAAGTGATCGTATTACAAAAGTTGAGGCAAACATGCTTTGTCTTTGTATGGTTATTTTTTGAATGAGTTTTCTCTGTATGTGCCTGTGTGCATATAAATAATTGTATATAGTAATTGCTTGAAGGGTTAAAATAAGGCAAATCTGATAAATGAGACTGTGCTACATTTTTCCTAATTTTAATTTTCATAGTCATAGCTTTATTGAAACTTTTTCATGAACTGAACTTAGTTATTTATGTTTATTCTCATTGTTAAAAAAGAAAAAACATTCTGAACTGTTACATTTTTCAGAGTCCAACTTATATTTTTGCATAATTATTTTGAGTAAATTTATTGCCAGTTCCTACATAAAACTTTAAATATAATTGCTATGCTAGCATGTTTTCACACTAAACATTCTTTATAAAATGATATACTTTTGCTTGATATTTATTTTGTATGAGATATTGCTTGCTTTGTGATATGAAAGGATTACACAATTTACGTACATCTTTTCATATTAATTTTTACTTTACTTCTTGAGCTGCTCTGGTGTCATTAATATAAGGTTAGTTGTGTGTTTTTGAATTTTTAAATATTTTTATTAGTCACTACTGAACTTAATTGTTATTGGTTGTGCATCCTTTAAATATTTGTGGTTGAAATTGTAATGTAAAGGTAGCTTCTATCTCATAATTTTCTTAAATTCTTGGCACATTATTCTACTTTCAACACAAATATTTTAATCACCTGCTTTTGCAGTGGTATAACCTTTTTTATCTGGAAAGTCTTTGATTAGCCTTTATGACCTTGTCATACTTTCATTGTCAAATTGGCTAGAGGCTCATCTCTTACCTTTAAAAAAAATTGGGGGGTTAATTTAATGTCTGATAACTGTATTTAAAAATGATGATAATTATTGGTCTAGGGAGTTATTAATTTTTAGAAATGAGTATTTTTCATTCAGGGATCTGTTTAGGAAAATTTTGTGTCCTTTTGTGTGCTTTATTTACTATGTTCTTTTATTGACTGAATATGAGATGAACGTAGGGATATACTATTTGTATGATACTTCATAGGTCCAAGAAATTTTCTTTCTTGCCGTGGGGAATATGGCGGTAATGTCAAACTGATTTGCATTACACAGTTGTTTACGGATTGTTTGTTTGGAGTTTTCTTCGGAAATAGTACTGTAATTCACTGAGGGGGGGGACTTTTAAAATAAAATATTTGAAAGATTGTTTCATATGCACCCCTTCTTATGTAATAAAGAAGCTTATTTTACTAACATTGTTACTGTAATTTTTTTCCGTCAAGTTTTGACGGGTTCCATCTAGTCTGTTTTTAAAATGCAAATTTAAGAAATGAAATTGGAAAAAAAAAAAAAAAAAAGGTACTGTATTCTTTAGTCTTGTTTATGTTTGATCAAAGCTTACGCATTCTACTGAATGTTTTGATTCTTGAAATATACCATTATACAGACTGATAAATTCATTAATTTTTAAAAATGATTCTTCATTTTACCCTTTAAGTAAAATGTAAACATTTAATAAAATATTAACATTTGGGAGTAAATATGAAATATTATAAATGAATAAAAAATATTTATAAACATCGTTTTCATCAGTGGTAAATAAATGTAATTCCTCATGCCTGACTATACAAACATTATTTTTCTTTTTTACCTGACAGAAGCTTACAAACTTTAGCAACGTGGAATTAGAAGTGGAACATGAAGTACTTATATTTGTTTTTGGATGATACACAAGAAATATTCATGGCGCATGGAAAATCAATCAATGACCCTTCACTAAAGTTTACCATCTTAAAACAGGACCTTTCACAAAATTTTTCATTTCAAAACAGGACCCTTCACAAAAATCTTTAGCTTAAAAATAGACCTTTCACAAAACTTTTCCACCTCCAAACTGAACTTTAAACAAATTTAATAATCTTACTTATAATAAAATCCAAAGGCAAGAAAGTGTCTGTAACGGCTCCGGGCTCGACCACTCTGATCTGCGAATCGACCATAGTTAAACGCCATGTTAGGCTTAATGAAAAAGCTATGCTTCATCCGATTCTGCTGTTAAAATATTTGTAAAAGCATATTAGAGCTTTTAAATATTTTAATTTCGTTTAAAACCTTCAAAAACTATTTCATATAAATTTCGTATATCAACATTTCTGTATATATTTTTTTCTGTCAGCACTTTTCTTTTCAGAAATAGCAGTGAATTCTTTCGTACGGAGGATTTGAGTGATCAATCCCGTACATTAGCGCCATCTACTGGCGTATTTTGAAATTTTGCTTCCATCTTAAATACAGTACAGGGCCTATTATGCGAAATCCTCTGAACCAAAGGCTTTCCAAGTTTTGACGAAATTCGCGTTTTTTTTTTTTTTTTTTTTTTTTTTTTTCCCCGATCTTTTAACCAAATTTGTTTTTTTGTGATCCCTTGAAGAAATTTTACATTTTTTCGGAGTCCTTGGAAGAAATTTGCGTTTTCTTCGCAAGCCTTTGTCAGAAATCGCGTATTTTCTGCGATTTGTTAACAAAATTAGCGTTTTTTATCAATCCTTTGACAAAATTAAAGTTGTTTCCGCAATCCTTTGAAAAAATTGTCTACTTTTTCTTCGAACGATAGACATGATTGTTTTTTCGGCGACAATCGCTCAAAATTAGAGATTTTGTTATGTTTGAATCTTTGGACTGAAGACTAAAATTTTCGAAACCAAATGCCTTAAATTTTTAGGAAAATTCGGAACAGAATCATCCGTGATGAAATAAATATATAACTATTTTTTGTTTCAAACGAATCGTAATATAAATTAATTTTAAACTAAAATTTGAGAGAAAAATGATTAGTTTCTAATCTCGGGAAGAAGGGGGGGGGGGGGGTGTTCACCCGATACTGAAGTAACAATATTTTAGTGATTACACACTGAAACACAATAGACTGAAAAAAAAAATTAGAAATCGGTAAAATTTTCGAAAAATTTCAAAAATTCTAAAATTTTTGTAAAAATATACAAATTTAGAAAATTTTCGAAATTTTTTTGGAGACTTTGGGGTTTTTCTGGATTTTGGAATTCCAGATAAGGGGTCATATACTGTAAAATAATTCTTTCTTATCAAACGTAATTAAAATATAAGGAATACATAGTACAACGTAATTTGCATTTAATTTTGCTTATGTAATCAAACAATGAGTTATGTGGTGAGTCAATCGGCTTAGAAACGCATTGATAACACTTTTTTACAAAAACTTTTGCACATGGATTATTTGTTAATATTTAATTTGAATGTTTTGTCCAATCATTGAACTATTTCCGAAATTTAATACTGAGTAATATATATATATATATCCTCATCATTTTTATTTGTAGAAATCATTTGTCATTTTTAAAATGTACTTTTTTACAATACAAACCTTTCAATAATAAAGTCTTCATGCTGTTTGTTTGTATGAAGTCTTATGAAAAAGAAACGCAGATCAATAATCTGTCATTTTTGACGGGGTTATATACTAGTTTAAAAGTAAAATCTAACCTGTCAGAAAACAATTAAAGTCTCCAAATTACATATAGCTTTTTTTATACATTAAAGAACACATGGATCTGAATATAACTATATTTTCATATTCACAAATATAAAAAAACTGTTCACAATTTCACAAAATCAGGACCCTGTGAAAAATATATAGACAGGCCCTGTCATTTGAACTAAATTAAGTGCACAGGTTCATTTGTGTCAAGAATAGTAAATATTTTAGCATTCTTAAAAGAAATATTTTAATCTATGGAATAACCATTTTGCCAATCTAATGACATAGCTTCTGAGAAGAAAAGCATGAAATTTGGTAGATTTGAATCCAATCACATCAATAATATATATATATATATAAATTGATTTCACGGAGTGTTTTTTGTCAGCTTCTGTAATAAAATTAGAATATCATCTTCCCTTTGCAATCACATGAGCAAAATACACTTTGCTGATGTAGTGTAAACAAAGAACAATTGTGTACAATTTTTAATCTCCACTCGAAGTCAGAACTGTCAGTTTTTTCACTTATCAAAATATGTTTTCTCCTTGAGTAAAATGACAATGACATTGTATAAATGACGCTTGTATAAATGAAATGTCTCTTGATATATCTGCCTTGGATGTTATATTGTTTTCATTTCTTTCTCTTCTGCATTTTCATGCATGCTAATCATCAAAACTTTTTTTCTTTTTTACATCTTGTTCAAATTTTGATTTCTTTTAATTTATAATGGACATTTGTGTCCTAATTTACCATTTTGTTTCATTATAATTTCCTTTAAGCTATTTATTTTTATTTTTGATTACATTAATTGGAACATTAATCATTATATATGACACCACTGCATTAATCTGTTAAAACTTATGCAGAATCATTCTACCTATCCATATAAAAATTTACGGCTTAAATTTATTTAGTTTTATATTTAAGATGCATTAAAAAGATATATTTGAGAAATTGTTCTTAGAAACACAAGTTCATAGTGTGTATTATGATTTCACTTAGATTTTAAATATTTTACTTTTTAGAGCAATACTTGCATATCATTGCAACATGATTGTCTGGCAAGATGATTAGTAACTGTCCTAAAGAAATGAATTGCTTATTGTACAATTTTATTCAGTCAGAACTTGGGATACAATTTAAAAATATAGATAATAGAGTTAAAATCCCATTGAATATACAGTGCGTCCATAAATTATTGTTGGGGTTGCCTTACCTCATAACTTTTGATTTAAGAACATGACTAAAAATATTATTACATATTTGTAAACTACAAAACTGTTTTTTTTAATAACACAAACAAAGTTATATATGCATAAAGTTGCAAGTCAAAACATTTTTAATCAAATAATTAAAATTTTATCAAGTTTATCAAGTTAATTATGAATTACGAGCACAAAAATATAAGTATTGCATAATTCATTAATAACTTTTGATAAAAATTTAATACATTTTTTATTATAATCGTTATTTGATTAATAATGTTTTGAGTTGTACTTGACAAATATGTATTTTTCGTCATGTTCTTAAATCAAAAGTTATGAGGTAAAGAAACCCCAACGATAATTTATGGACACCCTGTATATTATTACAGATTGATTGAACATTTCCTAATGTTGATGAATTTGCGTTTGATTGCAACAATATACAAGTGTTGAAATCAATTTTTCTATTCAGTATAACATTTGTTAGTGGGAGTTTCACAGAATAAATTCTTTCAGAAATGTTGTGTTAATTTATTTTATAAATTAATAAAACTGTAGAATCATGTTGAGATTACTTGGTTTATATAATACTGTTCCATTTCATATTCTACCATTTTTGTAATGAGTGCTTGTGCTCCATCGCATTTAAAAAAAATTACATATATATGAATTTGAAATAGTACTTTGATGTTTTATGATGAGATTCTTATCATTTATTCTGATAGTGATTGTATTAAAAGTAAAATTTGTAGTTTTGTTTCCAGGATTATAAATTGAATGTATAATGATATTTATTATTAATGATTGTTTTATTTATTCATTTTTATTTTTCAGAATTGAGTCATCTGATTCAAAGTTGGAACAGATAACCGATTATGTGCAGTTGGATAGCAGACACATTACATCTGTTGATCAGTCAAAAACCAACATTTTTGATAATGTGGATGCTGTTGAATTTGGAAAGATATCCCCAGATCCCTTTCTGGCAAAGGGCAATTCTAATCAGATATCTGGGAACCCTTTCCTTTTGCAAGAGGATCAAAAACAAGTCCTAATGACACCAGGCAAGTGATTTATCTCTATAGAGATTCCAAATTTCTAGTTTATTTAATGGATTGAGTAACAAAAATATATGTATATTTAAAATTCTTGCAATATTAATAAGCATATAAAAATCTGTTGCATATAAAGCAGAAATGTATCGATCCTTTTGTCAATAACATAACATGATGTTAAGTTATAAAATTACGTCTAGTAATATTTGCATGTGTTAGATATATACTTACACATGCATACATGGGTCAAACTGTTACCAAGCTTGGCAGTATGCTATAAAATATCTGTAAATTTGGCATAAAAAAACCAAAGTATGTAGTTTTATGGTTAATAGGATTATTCTTTTTTTCAATAATACTTAAAATTTTGATATTTATGGCCGAAAAGTTTCTGATAAATATTAAAAAAAATTCCAATATTTGATGTGATAATTAATTTTTTTAACAATTAAATAACTTTTAGTATATTCCTTCAGCTGCATACTACTTCTGAAGATCTTGTATTGCTCCCTTTTAGCTACTAAATTGATTTTATATAGTTGCCTTTTGTAATGCCCACAAAGGAATATTTATTATGTAATTGAATATAATAATGTTAATGTTCAAAAAATGCTCACAGTGGAATAACAAGTGTATAATAACTCAAAATAAGCTACTGTACAAATAGCTTAAGAGGCGAGGCTACTTCATCCAGTGAAAACACCCGCTCGTTAATGTTAATCAAGTGGGACAGTTCTTTTAAAACATCTTGTTTGCATTTCAATATTTTAAAACTTTTTGCCTTGGGTAGTTTAGGTTGATCTCTACAATTGTTTTTTTTAACTTTTCCGACTTTCTTTGTGTTTTTTAATTGAGGATACTTTTGCTTTCAGAACCAGTTTTGGAAGTGCCCATAAAACAAAAAATCTACAAACGAAATCGAAAAAGTAAAAAAATTGCGATTGTAGAGATTAACCTCAGCTATCCACTGAAAGAAAAATTATATTGAAATGCAAACAGTGTATTTTAAAATAATTGTCCCATAGGATTAACATTAGCGAGCGGGTGTTTTCGCATGAATGAAGTAGCCCCTTAAATAATTCTCAAAATAAGAGTTGGGATAATCAAGTATTAGTTGAGTGAAATTAGTTGACATGTAAGCCCTTTAACTTTAGATAAGCTCAATCATTAGAAAATGGAACCTAGTTTTTCATTAAATCTAAATTGTTTTTCTTTCTCAAAACCAATATCATTTTAGTCACTTCCTTTCCTCCATGCTTTAGCTAATATGTCTAAGGTCACCTACCTCCTTACATTTTAGTTAAACAATAAAACTTTAACTTACATTTTTTTTTTTTTCTTGAATGAAATGCTTCTGTTAATTTTAGCAATAATCAGAAAAAAATCTACAGTATTTTACCATAAATCAATGTAAAATATTAATTTGTTCTTTCACTGTACTTTTTTGTATCTGAACATTATCTAAACTTTTTTATTTTTTGTTTTTCAGATTTTTATAACTGATTTTGGAGTGAAAGACAATGTGAATACTATTTAGGGGAAAAGAAAATCTAAAGCTTCATTTTTTGTTTACAATAGAAATCTTAAATCTTCATTGTCCAGTGATATGTTGCGTCTTGACCATTGTACCAAAGCTTTCTTTGCTATTATTTCATGTTTAGTTTTGTACTATTTTGTGTTTATTTGTATTTTATTTTTTGAGGCTTCTTCTGAAGCTGTTTTGTGATACAGTATTTTCCTCATAGCTGCAAAGATTTTAAACTCTAAATAAGGGCAGCTCTTCAGAAACAAATAATCATTAGTTATAAACAGGTAATTTCTATTCCATTTAGGTTTATATAAGTCAGGTATGCTCAAAGTTTTTTAGGAGTTTTTGAAAATGCCAAGTGTGTGTTCAAGTGAGTTTTATGTGAAAATTCCTTATTTAGGTTCATTTCAATCAAGTAATTGTAATTTAAAATATGTCAAGAAAAATCTGTGAAAAAAAGTAATTTGTATCAGGTTTGTGTATTTTTAAAATGAACTTTTATCAGTATTTTAAATCCCATTTGCATGTTTTTTGGCCTTAAAATATGGATCTAGTCAAATGGAAAATTGCCTTGTCTCTGCTTATTCTCTAGCCTATTATTTTAAATTTTTTTTCATAACTGATTAAAAAATATATTTTTTTCTACTGATATACCTTCCATGACATCTACTTATTTATTTTCGATGTAAATTAATCTGTTTGAGTCTGCTGTACATTAGATCACATTAATATCGTATGAAATAGACAATAAAAAGTAGTTAAACATTGGATATAGAATAATTTTACTAGCTTTACAATATGAATACATTTCCAGAATTAACTTGGACTGGTTCCATGATTTATATTCTTTTATTTTAAATCTTTGTTCGAACTTTATTGTGTTCAGTTTTCTCTAACTGTAGCAGCGTTTGACATTAACAGATCATATCATATCATTTGCTTTTATGTAGGTTCTATTTAATTTTTGTATTTACTTCTTCACAGAATGTGAATTGCAGTGCTTTGTGCAGCTGACTTTTAAACCAGTTTCTTTTTGGCTGGTATACCTTGTAAAGAAAAAACAAATAAATTATATATACATTTTATTGGTTGTCTCTATTTTTCTTTAATTCTGTTTATGCATGTGTGTAGATATGGAATGAAATTGGAGTACCCCCCGTCTCTCCACCCAATTATATCATTCATTTAAATGTCATTCTTTTTTCATGTATCCTCAAAAAAAAAAAAAAAATCTAACTTAATTGTTTTTTTAAAGATAGTTTTATAAGCATGTTGATTATAATAAGTGTAATTATATCTATCATTAATTTTACTAATTTGCATATAAAGTAACATTTTGGAGACAAACATTTATGTATAGGTTAAAGGGCAAAATTAGTGTTGGTCACTAACTACAGGACTACTAAATGGAAAAAGTGGGTATTAAAAAATTATCTGCCCATCTTACCACTTTATGGCTTTATGCTTTGATTACTTATGATTTGGCTGTATGCTTTGATACCACTTTATGCTTTGATTTACACTTGATAGAAAGCACAAACTAATGAATTTATATAAAAAAAAAAATATTTTTTGCACAGTTTCTTTTTTAAGGTATGACAACAGGAAAGAGGGGGAAAAAAAAGCTATTTATGTTACAAAATTTAATATTTTTCCTTGTATTGTTTATAGATATGATGTGTAATCTCCTTTTTTTTTGAGATTACCTTGCTTTTATTTTATTTTTTTTTAGCTGAGGGCAATCACAATACTGGTTTAAAAAGTGTTTTTAAATTGTTGACATAGGAAAATTATTTCATCCTGGAAAATACATCAGGGGAATTTTTTTAATGAATATGAAACATGGCATTGATATTTAAGTGGAATGTGAATTACAACCCTGCATTATGTCAGGTAACTCATATTTGCCAAAACTCAACCCGCAGCTTGCATTGGGTTGGGTTGAGTTAGTGATATTGATAAAATTGAGATTTAAGTTGAATGTGCATTAACCTGAAATTTCTATGATTTTATATCTTTGACACAATTTTGTATGAATTTATATTTTATATGAAAAATTCGAGAAACAATATCGATATTTAGTATTAAAAGCGCTCGTAAAATGAAATTTTCTTATTTTTTCATGTAGGGTCATTCCATAGTTTAAAAAAAAAAATAGTTTCTGTTGTCCAAACTCTTTTTTAATTTTTATCAGTAATAAATAAAACGGTTTTTCAGCCCTTGTAAAAAATTCGTGAAAAAATACTGATATGTACTTGTAAAATAAATGATTTCTTCTCTCTTTTTGTTTTTGCATCAGTTCCTTTAACATAACAACAAAAAAAAGTTCTTATCATTCAAACTCAATGAAATTTAAAGTGGTTATAAATATAAATGTATCTAAGCCCTCTTTAAAATTTTGCAAAAAAAAAATATGCATATTTAGTAATGAAAATATGAGCCAAAACAGAGAGAAGCCACACCAAAAAAGCCTGCATTTTAGTGTTTTCATTGAAAATTTCTCTTTTTTTTTTTTTTTTTTTTTCCCCAAAATACTTCTATTCTTCCGAACGTTTCGAAATTTTTATAGGTGATGTAAATTCGGTCTGTCAAGATGCTCTAAAAAGATTGTGTCGAAATACCATCGTTTAGTTATTTTTAGCGTAGAAAAAATAGTCTTTGAAGGGTGCAGTGTGACCTGCGGTCACAAATTTTTTCTAATGAGTTAAAATTCGTACTTTTCAAATCCGATTAGGCTGTCGAAGAGAAGTTCTTGGCTTTAAATCTCTTATTTTCTATGAATCAGTACTTCTGAAATCAGGTCGTAGGGAGGCGTCTCCGAAAGGGAGAGAAAGTCAACCTAAAAAATGACCATTTTCGAAATTTTTATTAACCTGATTGTGGTGTTTAAGACGTAAAAGTGTGAAATTTAAGAATGTCTTAATTTTTTTTTGTATTCCGAACGTTTCAGCTGATGTGCACAGAAACAAACTTTTAAAAAAAAAAAAAAAAAAAAAAAAAAAAAAGCATTTTCTTCTTCCATTCTGTGCGTTCCAGAAAGCGAGAACTGAACATAAGCGTGTCCATTTATTTGCAAAATAAGATCGCTTTTTTGATGAATTTTAATTATCAAAAATTAAAAATCTGAACCTCAGGTGCATCAGGGCCTGTTTTGGACTATCCTCGTACAAATATTTAGACTTTTGCACAAAGTAGATTTTTCTAGCCATCACCAACAAACACACACAATAGAGTGAAATTTTCTATTAGTATAGATAACCCTTTGAAAATAATTATTTTCTGCACTCCGGCATCGTTTTGTGATTTTCACAATATTTAAAAATCTGTATTGGCGCTTTTGATCAAGCTGTCAAATAACTAAAAATGCCAGACCATATCTACATTCCTTCCCATTTCGAAATTTGCAATCCGTTTTGAAAAATATGAACATGAATCCTTTGACCAAAAAAAAAGTTTCCGAAAGTCACTTATGCAAATCTCGTTTTGTTCCATGTTTAAAAATTGTCATTGGCTTCGGAAATCAAATTACGAACAAACCAAATTCCATGACCAAACCATATCTACGTTCATTTTTCTTTACAACGCCACCTTCAGTTAAAAAATAGCAGTATTAACATCTGAAATCAAGTCCTAGGGAAGCATCTCCGAAAGAGAGAAAGTCAACTGCGAAAACGACCCTTTTTGAAAAACATATTTTTAAAGGTTCACAACAATATTTTTATTAACCTGATTGTGGCGTTTAAGATGTAAAAGTATGAAATTTAAGATTGTTTTCCTTTTCCTTTATTCCCGTATTCCAAAGTATCCGGGTTCGATCACCGGCATGGACACTTTTTTCACTCTGTTGGTTTTATGCTTTGTTAGCAATTTGAAAAATAATTTCATATGTTTAATATTGAATAATGGCATAATTTCACTGCTGAAAATTAGTTAAAAAATCAATTCAAGAATGAGTATAACCCTTTCAAAAACGTTCATTTCCGTAAGTCACTTCTGCGAATTTCTTGCCGAATTTTGTTTTTTTTTTGCACATTTGTGCATACGATTTACATTACGTACATTTTATTTTAAAAAAACTTGCTTAATTTTATTCAGTCACTCTAAAATTTTTATTTGATATACTAACCTTCTTGGATAATGATCCAGAATAAATTTGGCTCAGAAATTTTGATATTTAGGGGAAAATAATCTGTTTGAAAATGAAAAAAAAAATCCCATATGGTTAACATCAAGTATGCTTATTTATACTTATAAGGTAAACTTATTTGTGTGCTATTGCTCTAAAATTTTAATATCCTAAACTAACCTTTTAGCTGTTCCGGTAAAATTTTGGTTTCGATATAATATTAGTTAGGGTAAAATAATCAGTCTGAAATTCTACGTGATTTTTTATTTTCCGTGTGTCGGGGATAAAAAAAAAAAAAAGGTTTAGAGGAAAACACTGCTTTTTACTACTAAATATCAATATTTTAGCATGAAAATTATTCACAGGCTTTGGTAATATATTTATAATTCATAAATATTTCAAAGCATTTGGATAAGAAATTTTAATATTTTTTTAGTTTAAATGTATTCGATGGTTGTCGATGAAATAAAAATAAAAGAACACTTCTTGCAAGCCCTTTTCATTTAGATTTTTGTTTTAAAATGTAAAATCATTCAACACTTATTGAACGCCAGGCAGATCATCTAATGTATATATATAAAAGAAATACTATTGAAATTTTTTTGAAAGATTAATATTTAAGTTATTCAGTTTCGTACATTACTTAAATATGCCTAATAATTTGCTTCATTTTCAGTTTGTTATCAGTTTTTAATTAATTTTGTTCTCTGTCATAATTTCATATTCAGTAATGGTGCAACTTTTCTTTTTTCGCTAGGAAAATAGGAGAGTTTGTTTAAACCTCCTCTTTTTACACTCTCATTCGCCAAGCAAAAGTGAAAATATTAAAAAGACAAAAGTGACGAAGACATATTATTTTACACATACTCTAATAAAAATGACTAGCAACTGTACAGAGAATTAATTTCATTTTGTCCAATCGCATATTACATTAAAAAAAGAATAAACTTGTTATAACTAGTTGTTTGAAACAAAAAATTTCCTGTATTTTTCCCCCACTTATATTAATATAGTGATGTTTTCTGTTATTGTTCAGGAAGAGAAAAATAAAAGAAGTTTGGTCTTGCTACCATAGGATAAAACTTCTTAAAAAGAAAGATAATGCAACATGTTTTTAAACCGTTAATCTTGTTAGTGTTATTTTCTCGGTAGTCGGTAATTTTGCGCGTTCTAAAGCAATATAAATAATCAATTCTACTTTCGGAACAAAAGATAGGTAAGATATTGCTTACCTCCATTTTTCAGCATTCATAGTCACTCCTCATTTTTCCGCCGAATGAGTCTCCATTTGATTAATCCTTTATTGCAGTTGTATCCAAAATGTAATATTATCCAATAATTGGGGCACACACAATGTTTTATGTTCATGTTGACTCACTATGTGATTTGAAATGTGAAAATATTATTAATTAATAAAACATATTCATAATTTAATTTAAATTATTTAATTATCCTTTAATTACATTTTGCTGTTACATTAGTTTTAATTTTTAATCATTAGTTAAATTTAATTTAGTTTAAGGGAGATCGGAGTATACAGTTCCAACTCCATCGCGAGAGAAAAAGCATCTCTTAAAGTTCTATAAAGCAGAGATGCAACAGTCTTAGTCCTTATCAAGTGACATCATTTTTAAGTTCTTTCATTGGATGGTAATGACGTAAAGTCAATTTACGTCACTAATACGTATTTTAGTCTTTCACTTCCTTGTTCAGATCACGTGTTGTAAAAACCTGTTCATATTGCATCAGGCAATTACATTTCCTGTTTGAAATTCCAGATAATTACTTTTTATCAGGATGAGTTTTGAACTATGTAAATAAACTGTCATAGAAATTAATTCCGGATATTAATCTTTTGATATATTACCAACAAATATTTTCTTTTTTTTCTTATAAAAACTAATACTTATAATAACTACTAACTACTTAAATAATACTTATAATAAATTCTTATAATAACTACCAATATGAGAGCAGAAGAAAGACAAGAAAAATAAAATCTGCTAATGAGGTAATTATTTTATTTAATTGTAAATCTTACGTCCATCTCCGGCAAACTATCCATAGATTGAAGAGCAGTCCAGCTTTTTAACACACTGACTGCCATGGCACACGAATATATGTGCCTGTGATATTTCCCAGGTGCCATTCCACCCGAATATGTGTGCCATCCATATTTTCATTGAAGACTATTACTATGTAACAGGATTATTGATAATTTATTACCATGTATTTAAAAAATTCCCTAACCGCTCAGCCTGCAGGCACAGGTAAATTCGAAGACTCAGACCTTGGGGCGCCTGTTTATTAGGGTGGATCGAAATTTTTTTTTTCACAATTTCAAAACCTACCTATGCGGAAAAGATGTTCTATCGTAGGGAGATTAAGAGAAAAATAATTAAAAAATTTAATTTTAAAATTTAATACTGCCGCAATGGGGTTGAAATTTGTAAAAAAAACTGAAAAAAGACATAATTTTGGTTAGATGATTTTTTAATAAAAATAATTATTTTAATATTAATAAAAACCTACCTATGCGGAAATGATGTTCTATTGTATGGAGATTAAGAGAAAAATAATTAAGAAAAATAATTTCAAAATTTAATACTGCCGCAAGGTCTTTGAAATTTATGTATTTGAGTATTTTTAGGGTAAAAAGGTCAAAGTGATTTTTGTTAAATGAAATATACATTTCAGTAATTTTAAATATTAATTGCAATAAGAGGACACTTAGTTGATTACAAGAAAAAACTTCAGCTTCTTATTTACCAGCTTCTTTATTATTAAATAAAGAAAAACCTATAAAATCGTTGAAATTACAGTGGGCGATAATCACGTTTGGTGTTGAAAATTGTCATGAGGTTTCGTGATTCGATGCGATTTCTTATAAAACCGTCTCTTCTATATAGTCAACAAACAGCAGAAGGTGCTTCCGTGACTGTTTTGACTATCCGTTCTATAGCTTGAGTGTGGCACGGAAACCCCATGATTGTAGATATTATTGCCGCCTACATAATTGTATTTACTATTGCTTCTGAAATCATGTCGTCACTAAATCGTTCAGTTAGTGGAGGTTCTATCACATTTTACCATTTAATCAAATCAATTTAATCCGTCGCACATAGTTCAAAAGCTGGTAAATTGAAGATACGGATATTATTTGTTGAAATGTTTGGGATTGTAGTATACCGTTTGACTTCGCTCGCTTTTAGAATTCTTAGAAAGGCCAATTGCCTTATGCGAGTTTCGTCGTCAGGTAACATCGATATCAGGATATTTTCAGGATGGCAAAAAACCCATTTCTCCTAATAACAAGGTCCTATTCCACCAGTGAAGCTTCTGAGCCCAGTCGTGGTTCCATCTACGTACGCGAAAAGATGACGTAGTGGAAGCTCATTGGTGTGTAACTGACACACAAACCATTGTAGTGGACGCTTCAGAATCAGTTCTAAATTTCGACTAACACCTTCTTTAACACCTGTGTTAATAGATGTTCCGACGCAACAGATCGCAACCAACTTTGTTACATCTATATTGTTGTCAACGCAGGACAAAAAAAATTACGATGTCTTTTCCAATGATTTGCACTCTCCCAGAATTTATAAATACGTGTCCGATGTACTCGGAACCAGGTTCTTTTACCAAGCTTACGTGTTCTTCTCTTTTATGACTTTTCTTCTGTTATATCCTAGTGATATAGTTCTGTCTTTATGTCCATCGAAGTATAAACCAAATTGGTCATGGTCAGAATCTTTCACAACTGACTGAGACGGTAGAGTGGTTCTTGCCTTTGTTCTCTCACGTCGAATTTTATTTCTGTCAACGATGTTCGATACATCGCTTTGTGAGATAATGCCCTCATCTTGAAGCGCAGCTGACACGATGGCAGCGCCTGCTCGGTCGGAAATGCCGAAACGGTCCAATGTCTTTGCTACGGCATGTAATTTCGTCACTACAGATGTGACAGTGACACCGTCAGCGTTTTGGGCGCCGCTTTCAATGACAGCTGATGATGAAGAAAAGTCAGTATGCTCACCAGGAAGATAGAGAGAAGGAGAACAACGATAATGTTTCTACTTATGGAACTAAAAGCAGTACCTAGTATGGCGACGTTTCCGTTTTTTTGGGCATTTGGGGAGTGTAGCGCCCTCTAATTCCGGTTTCAACTGACAACTCTTTACTATGCTCAAAACCAAGATGCAGGAAGAGCAGACGACAATTTGTCATGTTTGACAGGTCACATGACCGGATTTTGGGAGCACCAGCGCCAGGAACCGGGTACTAATTTCCGGTCCATGTTCTGATCTTGAAAGCCTATCTTTACTGTTCTACTTCTTATTTCTATCTCCCTGATGCTCACATATACGCCGCTTCAATTTGCACCCGTTATTCATATTCATATTCAAATATATTGAACTGGCAGAAACATCAGGCAGTGTTTTGTTTTTATCCAGGTATCGCCCTTGCTTTAATTTTCGTTTCACGGCCTTAGTTATTTGTAAAGTGACTTTCCGATCCAGCGACCCGATTACCATTTTTCTTACAGTTCGCATGTCTGATAGAAATTCTCTCTCGTTCATTGGTACTTTCCGTTCTTTCTTACAGAAGCAACATTCAAATGATTTACAAGTACACGCCCATATATCAAAAACAGCATTTGTGTTTTTCCGGAAAACGTCAATCTGCTTACAATAGCTTTCAATCCCTTTTCTGGCTTTGTCAGATTTAAGAAGACCGCGACATTTGTCGTGGTATAATCGAACTTTTCTCAAAATGCTATAGTGGTCAATTATTGGGATTGAAGCTGGTTTCCAGGTCTCTTCTAACATATTAGCAACTTCTTCACATGAGAAGGAAAGTGTAGATGTAGACAATGTTTCCTTGCTTCGGTATTCTTTTGAATGCCAACATACGCACTTTATTACGTTACTGTAGGTAGGAAGCATATTCGTTGGCATATCACAACCAGACCAATATATAGGGCAAATCATGTCTTTTCTTAACATCGCCATGGTGCAATAATATTCAAAGTACACTACCCAACACAATACACTTACAAAGAAATCTTACGCAATGAAATCGAAATTTATTTCACTTTGCGAGAACAGCGCCCGATTACGTAAGCCGCTGGCTTTGAACTGAATGAGCGAGCGGTGGGAACACGTTTATCCAGTATTATTCAGAGTAAGGCTCCTTTAACTATTATAGGAGCCCTAATTCAGAGCCACGTGGGCGTATCATATGACGTAGCGCTTCCAACTTATGAAGGGGTGGAAGGATAAAGCGGGAAAATGAAAAAGCTGGAATTGCCCTTTTTTTCGAAAATCCAACCCCCTTGCGGCAGTATTAAATTTTGAAATTATTATTTTTTATTAATTTTCTTTTAATCTCCATACAATATAACATCTTTTCCGCATAGGTATGTTTTGATTAAAATTAAAACAATAATTTTGAATCAAAAATCATCTAACCAAAATTAGGTATTTTTCCAATTTTTTTCGAAAATTCAAACTCTTTGCGACAGTATTAAATTTTAAAATTAATTTTTTTAATTATTTTTCTCTTAATCTCCATACAATAGAACATCTTTTCCGCATAGGTAGGTTTTGATTAATAATATTTATTTTTTCACCATATAACATCGATCCACCCTACTGTTTATTCGGAGTTGCAGAAGGACCTTTTTACCATGATGCAGCAGTTGGGACCGCCCACTTCGAAATCTACTTCTGCTTGCCGAAAGGGATTTTTTTGTTATTTGCTGTAAGGAGTTGGTCCTATCAAAAACTTGTCAATATAAAAGTTGTAGGTAATATTAAGAAGATTTATAATAAATTTAAGCAGATTTGATATCTTGTGAATAGAAGTTATGATTTTTTTTTCTTCTTAAATCCATATTCCATCCCCCTCTTGAGGTAATTTTTAACTATATAAAAAATCTGTCATACATATAGTTTTGGCTATTTTCCTAGAGGTATTAATAACTTTAAACTCATTTCATTTGTATTATAATTAAGAAGTTATGAGGTTTTTTCTGTTTTCACCCCCCCCCCCTTCCGGGTCGGATTTTGCCCATCAACGAACTTGACACCGTGATTTTCTGCATCAGTTTGGAAGAGACTTGTGCAGAATTATGGTAGTTAGTCTGCCCATAAAAAAAAGTGATATAGATAAAGTTTTGAACTGGGGGTGGTTTTGGGTTCTAGGAGTCATGATCGGCATAGATCTGCAAATATTTTTCGGAAATTCCATCATGGGGGAGAATGCAATAGGTAGTATTTCTTTCGAAATCTACCTAAACGAACCTTGTGCCCCCCCCCCCCCCAAAAAAAAAAAAGGCATGTTTAGTGATTTCAGATTACAAATGTATAAAATTAGCAAACATTGCTGCGATTGGGAATCGTGAACAGACTCTGTAAACACCGAAAGCCCGCTTTATTAATGTTTTTCCAAAAGCCAATTCATCACAATATGTGGTCGACGTGTTGAGGACTCAATACCATTAATTTTGCGGGAAAAGAAAAAAAATAACAAGTTTTTATTTAAAAGGACTTTGGACATCCGCAGTATATTTTCACGAAGTGCTGTATAGATCCGATAATTAAAAATATGCGAAAAAGGCTTTTTACTGGAACTGGATCCATTTCCTTTCTTAAATGGCCCAGAGTTGAAATCTTTATATTCTTTTTTCTCAGTTTGTGTTTTATAATTATAGCAGTATGTTCTAAGTGACAAAACTTGAACAGATGTTTTTCAATTAACACTATATTTTTCTTTTTCTTTCCTTTTTTTTTTTTTTTTTTTTCTATCCTTAAGGAATAAATTTTATAAAACTAAAGATAAGATTTTCAGCGATATAAATAGTTTATTTTTAAAAAAAATAATAAAAAACGTTATGTAAATAGTCATTTTTATTTCATTTTTTACATATGTTATGACATTTTACTTATTTTTTTAAACTAATTAACTTTTTGCAAATCAGATTCTTACAGTTATAGGGCACACTTCTAAGAAAAGTATAAAACAAAAGTTATTTCAAAATTGTTGAAGTGTAGTTTTAAAATCTTTTTTTTTTCTTTTTACTTTTTTCTATCTTTACAAGACGAAAGTATTGGATTCATGAAAATTTTCGACTTCCGGTTTTCGTCGAATTTATACGTTTTAGAAGCTCCTGAGCACGATTTGACTGTTTTTAGAAAATGTCTGTCTGTATGCGACAAAAATCTTGTGGGCGCTGTAGCTCAAGAACTAATGCATGGAATTTAATAAAACATATTCAGTTAGTCCCTGATATAAATTGGTGCTGATTAGTTTTTGGTATAAATCGGCCAACAAGTGGCGCTGCTGTGTTGCATTTTTCGTGATTTACTCTCAAGAACTAATGCACTGATTTTCACCAAACTTCAGATTCAGTTAAACCTTGACATAAATAGACGATTACGTTTTGGTGTAGATATCACAACAGATGACGCTGTTATGCTACGTTTTTCATGATTTTCGCGATAGCTATAGCTCAAGAACTAATGCACAGAATTTCATCAAACTTCAGATTCTGTTAGACCTTGACATAATGCTGTTTACGTTTTGGTATAAATAGCCCTACAGATGGTGCTGATATGCTATTTGTTCATAATTTTCCCGATAGCTATGTCTCAAGAACTAATGCACGGATTTTCATCAAACTTCAGATTCAGTTAGACGTTGACATAAGTTTTTGTTGATTAGGTTTTGGTGTAAATCCCCTAAAAGGTGGCGCTGCTATGCTGCATTTTTCAGGATTTACACGATTTTAGCGATAGTCATATCTCAAGAACTATGCACGGAATTTAATAAAACTTTAGATTCAAGTGTGAAAAAGAAAGTTTTGGGATTAGCTCATCCGACTAGTTTAATTTCTATTTTTTTTAAATTTACTACAAACATTGCATTTTTGCTTGATTAAACCATTTTTTTTTTTCATAAATCTCTTTAATAATGTGTCGGTAAGATATTATAAAATACTCAAATAGAAATAGTTCAAGGGGTACCGAGTAGAGATCTGCACGGGCCGGGCTCGGCTCGAGCCTATTTTTCTTCACGGCACTCGGGCCGGGCCCGGGCCATACTTTTTTCTGGAGGCTTGGGCCGGCCTTACTTTTTTCCTGAAGGTTAAAGGCCGTACCTTAAATTATTTTTTCCGTACAGAGCCGGGACTGGTTTCATTCTTCCTAGTCTTCACACCCCAAAATTTTCAGTCCTGGTTTTGACCAATGAAAATTTTGATGAAAATCCTTGTCTCTGCGTGGCCTGGTCCGTTCGAAGGTCAGTAAAATAAGACCTGGCACAAAAATCTTTGCGAAACATGCATACATTTTTAAATCGCCATTACTCTACAATTAAACATTAAAATTTATTATTTTTAAAGAATAGTAGATTTATACACTTATTAAAATATAGTAAAATGTGTGAAAAAGAACCTGCTTATGACGGAATCCTGTCTTAAACTGAAAAATGTGTTGATCCATGAAAAATGAATATACTAATACGTAAGAAAAGAATATATAATACGTTTACACCTGCTAAGAAGGCAAATTGTCTATAACTCGTTTTTGTTTTTTTTTCTTCCCTATGCAATTCAATCTTAGAAGATTTTACTGTATAGCATTTTTTTTATTTTTAACACTTCAATAAATGGAATATAGATTAACAATATTAATGATAACTTAAACAAACACATACATACAACAAAGATATTTATTAAAAAAATAAATATTCCAGGTTGCGGTACCTCTATAAAAATGAAGATTATAAACATGGAAAAAAAAAGGCTAAGATAGGAATTTTTGGTTAGATCTCCTCCTACGAGGCAAATTTTTAACCAAATCGACGTAAAAGTCAATGTTTTGTAGAAATTCACTCGGGCCGAGATTTTAACTTTTTTCCGGGTCGAACTTTTAAACCAGGCCGGGCCAATATATATTTTTTTTTTGTTCGGGCCGAACTTTTAAATTTTGTATCGGGCGTGGCCGATTTTTTTTTTGTATGGGTTGGGCCGCGCCCGGGCCTGGAAATTTCGGCACGTGCAGACTTCTAGTACCGAGTCCCCTTAAGGCTGTTGGTCAATGAGATCGCGAACTCTCCTCGCTAATGTTAAACGTGTAATGCATTTGTATTTTTTAAATATTTCTCCAGGAATTTCATATTTTTAACTTTTTTCTTCTGTCTATTGTTCTTAAAGAATGTTTCTTTTTTGTTGTTGTCAAAATAATTTTTTTAAATATATACTTAATTTTATGTTAAAATCTTACTCAGTTTCGGTACGATTTTAACACACAAATAATAAATTAAGTATATATTTTAGAAATATTTTGACAACAACAACAAAAAAGAAACGCCCTTTAAGTACACAGAACTTAATAGTACACAAAAATATTAATTTCGTGAAGAGATATTTTAAAAATACGAATGCATTACACGCCCATAGTTTATAGCGATGGGAATTTGAGATCTCATTGACCAACAGCCTTAAGAGGCTACTTCACTAAGTCGAAAACACCCGCTTGCTAATGTTAATCCTATGGGGAAAATATTTTACAATGTCTCGTTCGCCTTTCAACATTTTTAAATGATTTTTGTGCATTGGATTGCTGAGGTTAATCTCTATGCAGGCTCTTTTTTACTTCTTCGATTTTGGTTGCAGTTTTTTGAGGATATTTTCACTTTAGAACAAAATCGAAAAAGTAAGCCTGCTCAGCTATCCAATGCAAAAAAAAAAAAAAAAAATTGAAATGGAAACGAGATATCGTAAAATATTTCCCCCATAGGATTCCCGCTCGCTAATGTTAATTAGCGAGCGGGTGTTTTCGCCTGAGTGAAGTAACCTCTTAAGGCGGTTCTCAAAAAAATACTTTTCCCCGCTCAGTAACGAGAACTTTCTGGCACATTTACAATCTCATTTTTTAATGGAAGAGCATGGCACTTATAGGCCTTTTAATTGTAGTTCTTTGGAATCAAATGGTATTCTACATTTTATTTTATTTTATTTTGGTAAATGAAATAATATATCGAGTTATAAGTGATTCATGTCACATGGCGACAGGTTTATTTCATTTCCCGTGATGTCGCGTCTGGAAATTCGGTTCAAAACGCCAAATTTGACTGTATTTTCAGAAAAATCTTCTGCCTTTACCAAAAAAATAAAATAAAATAAATGGAAAACATCATTCGATTACATAGTTTCTGAACAAGAGCTTAATTTCATGAGTTTCCGAACAAAAATGAATTCAGAAATGTGTCTGAAAATAGCTTCTTTGGATTTGAGAACAGTCTTAAGAGGACAATTCACCAATACAGATTTTTACCTCCCTCAATGAACGTGAAATCCCGTGTTATAAGAAAATTCAATTAGGTGAGTACTCATTACCTATTGTAATTATCGAAATAAAGCTTTTAACCATCAGAAAGTGGACTATAGATGCCGAGATGTAGTGCGTTTTTAAAAAGTGTTTCTTAGTGAAATTTCAATTTGTGGAAATTTTTTTTTATCTTCTTAAAGATACTTAAAATTGAAAGTCTGATCGTGAAAACCGCATTCTAATAATTTATATTGGGTACTAATCACCTATTTAACGGTGCTGCAGCTCCTTAAGTCACGAATATTGAAACCAACATCGAAAGATTTGTCAAATGTAAAATGAAGAATTTTAGGAGGTTTCTTAATGTGGTATCCATCCATATCATCATTACGGACTTTTCCGCCGTCACCAGAAATGTGTTGCGCGTTTAATGTTGTAAATATATCCCAAAAATTGTAAGTTACGCCTATGCCATAACGTCAGTGGGAATGAACTGCGCTTTCGCTTGTATCGCTTATGTATCCACTTCTAAAAATCTCATAATTTCAACTTTTTATATCATTGGAGGGGAGGGAGGTGTGTACTTTCAAGTGAAATTTGTTTGAAAAGAGTAGCTTAATTCACTGATTTTTTTTTCCAAGCATAATTTTTTAAACAATCTATTTTAACAATGAAAATTTGTTTGCTACACTTATGTAAAGTAACGAAGGAGAGAGAGGCAGAGTTGTTAAAATTGGCCATTAATTTCATGCCAATTAACCCCTTCGCGACGAGCGTCCTTTTCAATTTATTTTAATCTTTTATCACCGGTTATTCAAAAACAGAAATTTTAACCTAATTGAATCGCAGAAATGTTACAATTAAATAAGGCAAATCTTACAATAAAAAGTAACTGGTGGGAATAATCAAGGATTCTGAACATCTTATGTGGCACGTATACGTGTCGCTCGTCCCCAAGGGGTTAAAAGGGAAAAGGAAAAAAAACATTATTTTTTTCTTTCATTTGATTAATATTCCATAACTGCGTTCGCTTCAATGCATTCCTATTATGATTACAATGTCCTTTAAAGTGAATGCTATTATCTGGGAGCACGGCAGTACGTCCGCCAAGTTCGCACAGGCCGTAAGCTACCTTTTCCCTGACCATTTCGGCCTACTTTTCACCCCCTCATAACTGCGTTTTGGTGAGAGCTAGAGAGTTTTCCTTTTTAACACACATTAATATAATGAAACTGAACTAGGTTCCAAGATTTCTTATTTCTGTATTTAATATTTTTCGAAATATGAGATTCCGAAAAAGGGCTTTTTTGTAACTGACTCACAGGGGATCATCAAATAACTAAAAAGTTGGTTTATCATCAAATAACTGAAAAGTTGGTGATCATCAAATAACTAAGGTACTTCTAACAGTCGTAGAATCATAAAATTTGACAAGTAGGTTTTGTCACACAATTAACCAGAAAAGTCTGAAAACATAGAATTTCTGTCTTTAAACCCTTCAAATAGGGGGTGCTGATTTGGCTATATACAGTTCGTAACACATTCAATTGGCACATTAAATTAATTGCATTGTACGAACCATTTGTGTTTTTTGTTGTACGATAAACATCTCTATAATAAAACCGTATGTCATGTGCAAGGCAGACTAGATCTACAGGCATATTCAATTGAGATTAATGTATGAAGCTTCCCGCCAGAGGACTCTGATACCCTGCCCAAAATTGAAAATTGACTTTAACCGTAACTGAAACAACCTGGGCAGGGTTGAAATGTAAACAAACACCAAAATTAGGTCACGTCGCCATGGTTACGTTTACAACTCTTCTAACATTCCAATCAAGATTAGAAATGACAGCGAATTCCACTAACTGTTCATTTTTCGATTATTAAAATAGTATTGCAAGGGAAAATATGGTAAATTGTTGCGTTTATAATTGTAAATCTCGAAGTGATCGTAGCTGCAGTGTTGGAGATAAAGGCGAAAAACTATTGTTTCATAAATATCGTTTCCTTTTCTTTTTTTTAATCGGTTATAAAAAGGAAAAAAGTCGCCAAATTTTAGGATTTTTTCCTTTAGTGGTAACCTGGCAATTGTATTAAGTTACTGGTTTGGCGCGGACTTGAAAATCGCGCCAATCGAAAAGTCGACAAAGATCGATGCGTGAGTGTAACACATCTGTTCCTTTACGAATAAATGATAACATATTTATGGGTTAAATTCTTAATATATCGTAGTTGTGCGTAATAATTATTTTCCTGAAGAACAATCTGGTTTAATTATAGGCAAAACCAATATCTATAATTTTTTTAAACATAGTCAGAAAGAAATATTAATACCAAAATACAATCAATTTTATTATTACTTATTTTAAGAACATTGTTGAATGTTCTGCTTAAAACAGCAAACTATTGCTTTAAATGTATTCGTGTAGCTAGTGTTCTCCGTAACAGTTTGAGTCTCAGAATTTACATAATGTTCCTGATGATTTTTTTTTCTTTTTTTTTTTTAGATTTTTTTCTTACAGAAAAACAAATGTTTGAAGTGTGTTTTAATTTTTATACTGCACAATAATCTCACACACTACAGGTGTCAAGTGGCACATTTTAAAATATTTCGATTTATAATTTTTCATTGAAACAGTCACAAATAATTTTTAATACATTGAAGACCCCCTTTTTTTTAAAGCTTATTCAAAAACTACAAGCAAAATAAACATAAATAACAACTTTAAAAAGGTGACATTTTACAACGATAGAAATAGTGTTAAAGTATCGCATGCAATTATAAACAAATAAGAATCTAGCAAACCTTAAAAATTCACATTTGTTAATGTAGCTATAAAATGCAACAATCTTTACAAAAATATGTTTATAAATAGTGTGGAATTGAATGGTATAACTATTTAATTCGTTTATTTGAAAATACGATTAATGTATCTCAAACTTTGATAATGATCGAAATAAAAGACGTTAATAAAATACGAGCCGTTATCTGGGCAGGGTTTTAATGTAAACAAAGACCACGTGGTCCAATGAAATGGTTCAGGGTTTGAAGTTTAATCCGGCTTCACATTTTCGGCGGTTTTTGGCGAAATGAGCGGGCCGTATATACATTATAGTCGGCCATGGTCATGTGACTGTCCTCAACAGTTCCGGGATGCCGCTTCACTGTTTCATATGCCAGGCAGCCATTTTTATTCAAAATTATTTTTTCTAATAAAACTGCATAAAAGTTACATTTTTAGAAAGATCGTTCAAAATAAATTAATATTTGAGAGATGACTTACGTTCAATTATGTATACATTCTGCAATAACTTCAGTTTCAATTAGGTTCGCTGTTCAAATTCTCTATCCATGAAAGTAAACAACAAGGAATGTGTTTGGTGGGGCTCGGTGAGCGAGTACGTTTTCCTAGCTCCGGCGGTTATTTCAATTACGTGGTTTGTGTTTAGTTTGTTTAGTGGTGGTGAGTTAAGGAGTGGTTTTTGTGATATTTCAAAAAGGGTTAGGTCATATTTATCAGATTTGGTGAATTTTTTTGTTTTCGACATAGAGTCCTATATTGCGAGAAGGTCTCAGAATACCTCCGACAGCGATGGCGGGGTCTGAGGTCAAAGTTAAAGCTAGTCCTGTTTTGGACAAAGAAGATTACAACAAGTATAATTGGAATGACGGTAGAGAAGCAGGTGAACAATTTGAAATTATTCCGGAACTCCAAGAGTATGTAATTATCACAGAATGCCTACAAGGAGCTTTTCAAAAAGTAAACCCTATTCAAGTGAAACAAGAAATTAAGAAGAATTTTGAAAGACATAGCGAGATAGATACATTTCGATATACTCGAAATAATAAAATCCTGATAACGACGAAAAGTTATGAATGTGCGCGGGAAATCATACAAAAAAAAAAAAATATTTGAAAGACAGGTCAAACATAACCTAATGAACGAAAACATCACCACAAGATTTCTAATCTTTCGAATGGATGTAGACATCATGCTAAAAGAGATCCAGGTAGAACTAGAGGAGGAAAATGATATTGTTGTCCAAAATGTTAAGAGATTCCTAACAAGACAAGAGGGACGAATGGTTCCCACGGGAACGGTGCTTATTACAATTTACGGCCATAAACTCCCGGAATATGTTAAAATGTTTTATATTAGACAAAGAATTAGGCTGTTTATTGACCGTCCGAGGCGCTGTAATGTGTGCCAAAGTTATACGCACGGCAGTAACAAATGTCCAAATGAAAAAATCTGTAAACGATGCGGAAAATCTCACCCCGAAATAAACTGTAATGAAGTAGAAATAAGATGTGCTAATTGCGGTAAGCAACATGAAGCAGACAACATCGAATGCGAAACCAGAAAAAAAGAAGCTGAAATTTTAAAAATTAAATGCGAAAAGCATATAACGCTAGCAGAAGCAAGAAGACAATCCAACTCAAGGCCAGCAAACAGCTACGCGGCTAAGACGAAACAACATGTGGAAACAGCAAATATGGACGGTAATATTCATAAATTGGCGATGGTTATAGAAGATAAATTTCAACAGATAATGGATTTCATTACGCACTTTTGGGAAGTATTAGATAATATGCAGCAGATATTTGTAGAGAGAAAAGAAAACGTTCTGGAGGAAAATACGAAAGAAGCACCTGGTAAAAATAAAGTTGTACACAGAGATGTCATGACGGAGCTATATCAATGCTTGAGAAATAAAAAATTCAAGATGGGTGAGCAAAGTCAGCAAGGAGTACAGTCTCAGATTAATATAACTGTGGAGAGTGAGGACATGATGACGGATTCGGGAGAGACATAACGATGTTGGATCAATGGGATGCTGGTAAATGTCGTATGGTCATTATGTGTTTATGGACTGTTTGTTTTTCTGGTGTTTGTTTTGTAAAGTCATTTTTGGGGTAAGTGTTTGTTTTAATTCTTGTATTTTTTGGTGGTTGATTTTTTACCTGTTTTTGTCGGGTTGTGTTGTATGGATACTTTATTGATACATTGGAATATTAGAGGTATTCGGGCCAACTTACCCTGGCTTCATACTGGGTTTTTTCGTAAGAGTGTTGTCTGGGCATTTCAAGAATCTCTGCTCAAGGAGAAGCATAAATTATTGTTTAATGATAGGAACATTTTTCGTGCTGATCGGATTGGAAATTTAGTGAGAGGGGGTGGAGGTTTGTTTTTAGCAGTCCAAAAGAAGATTCCTGTTACTATCATAAACCTGCCTGCTATTGACCGGGATCATGAGGCGCAAGGGATTAAAATTTGGTTTAAAAAGAGGTGGATTTCCATCATAAATATTTACGCTCCCAAAGGCTTCGGGGCTACGAATTGGTTGGAAAACATAAAAGATATGATTGGTGAGAATTATTTCATTATTGGTGATTTTAACATTAATTTTCTCAACTGGCGAACAAACCCGAAAGGTCAAAAAATGGTTCATCTTGTTAACTGGATTAATCGGAATGATGTAGTGCTCCTGAATACGGACCAGGTAACGAGATTTTCTGGCGGAGGTAGCGGATCTCTCCTAGATTTGAGTATGGTGTCGAGTAGGTTAGCTGGTGAGTGCAATGTGGTTGTTCATTCGGATCCGATGGGCTCTGATCACTATCCCATTGAGATTCAGGTATCGAATAGTGGTTATGAGGTCAGGAGGGAATTTTTGACACTGGTTAATTGGGATCGTGTTGGCTCGGCGGTGGCTGGTGTCGGTGAACATACAAATGGGGATGATTTGGATAAGTGGACAAAAACTATTACCCAGACTATAGAACATTGTAAGGAGCGGGTTCCGATTAGTAGTGGGAATCTTCCGGCGTGGTGGGGAGTGGTGACTCGTCGGCTGTTGGCGCTGAAACGGTACTATTATCGGAAAGCGGTTCGGGAGTGCCAGCTTGATTTATGGGTTAAATACAAGATGTACAATGCTAAGCTTAGAAAAGAAATTAAAAAGGACAAGAAAAAATTTTGGGATACAGTGGTCAGAGAGGCTGGTAGGGGGCCAAAAATTTTCAAAATCATTCGCGGCATCAAGAAAAAATATGAAGGGGAGGTGAACACGGATTTTTGCTTCCCGAATTGTCCGCCTGACGCTACCTTCCAAGCGAATGCCCTATCCATAATGTTTCAAAACAGTCCGGTGGTACAAGGTATTCCAATCGACTTTTCGGGGAATGATGGAATGGAACTTAAATTCACATTGGAGCATTTACAAAACACTATCAGTAAGGGCAAATCCACGACCCCTGGTATTGATGGCATAAAAATGAGCTTTTTTAAAAAATTGAAAATTAGGACGCTGACAACACTCCTAGATATGTACAATGCAATTTTGGAGAAAAAGAATATCCCAGAGGTTTGGAAAGAGGTGATTATGCTCCCTATAAAGAAACCTGGAAAAAATAGGAATGATGTTCGGGGTTATAGACCCATAGCTTTAACTGTCTCTAGCAAAAAGATTTTTGAAAAAATGATCCTGGACAATTTACTTAATTGGTGCATGGAAAAGAAGATTTTCCATAAGAATCACTATGGTTTCATCCCATTTAGGGACTGTGAGGCTGCGGCATATAAAATTTATAGAGATATTAGTAGGGCAAGGTATTCAAAGCGGAAAGGTTATTTGGTGGCATTAGACATCAAAGGGGCCTACGACAATGTCTGGTGGGATGGATTGCTCTTCAAATTAAAAAAGCTGGGACTTGATGGTGATCTTTGTGTTTTAATTCGGAATCTGGTTCAAGAGCTGAGGATTCGGGTGAAATGGAGGGGTTCGCTGTCTGCTCCATTCCAGTATCACAGGGGTCTTTTACAGGGAAGTCCTCTCTCCCCTTTACTGTTTGCACTTTATCTAGCGGATATCTTCGAAATCTTTGATTCATGTATACATTGTGTTGTTTATGCTGATGACATTTTTCTTTATGGTTCTCATGATGACGTAGTTTGGTTCAAAGGGATTTTACAGGAGAACATTGCCAGGGTGATTCAATGGCTTCAGGCTTGGAACTTGGAGGTAAATCCCAACAAATGCCAAATCATCAGGATTGGGCGGTGGAGGAAGGTAGAGGAAAACCATTTACAGGTGCTTGGACAGGAGGTGGATTTTTCTGATTCCCTTCGAGTATTAGGGTTTTATTTTAATCGCCAGGGGAACTTAAAAGATCATATTGCCATGTTAAGGGAAAAAACTAGCAAGAGACTGAATTTGATAAAAGTTATTGCAGGGATGAGTTGGGGTACGGAGACTAATCATTTACTGCGTATTACAAGGAGTATGATGGGAGTTCTGTTAGAAGGAAATCCTCGGATTCTGACGCATGCGAACAAAACGGAAGGTCGGCAACTCCAGGTTATCCACAATATGGCTTTACGGTGGGCTAGCGGCTTGCCTAAGTGGTGCCCAATCCCGGTCTTATTACAGGAAAGTGGGGTGTGGAGGTGCGGACAGAGGATTGAGTACCTTGCTACCAAACGGTCTATTTCAGAAGTCAAATACCAGGATCATACGGAAATGCTTTCGACTGATCTACTGTACCGGGAACTAAATACACTCAGGAGGTATGGTACGGAAATTAATGAGTTGGTAAATTATAAATGGGGGACGAAAATCAGTGAGCATTGTCGGATAGTAGTCAATACATGGGCATTTCAAAATAAAGACTTTCCGGATGAGGTGATCAAGAATTCCTTCCATAACTTTGCTCAGACGTATAAAAACATGGCCACGTTCATTGCGACTGATGCTTCAAAAGACACTCATAGGACTACAATTGGGATGATGAATCAGAAGACAGGTAGCCAGTTGGCTTTTCAAATTCCGCATATCAATACGATCTTCACGGCTGAAGCCATGGCTTTATTGGTTGCACTTAAATTTTATACGGTGGACAGGGGGGAATATATGTTTTTCACGGATGCTAAAAGCGTTCTCCAGGCCCTACAAAAGGTTAATCGAAAATCAGTTGCTATTATCACGCATTTGAGAGAAGAGATTAATAGGAAAAGCAATGACCAGTATAACATGGCGTTCATCTGGGTACCTGGGCATAAAGGGATTGAGATAAATGAGTGTGCGGATAGGTTGGCTAGGAATGGACCTTTCAGCAACGTACGGATTCCGTGGTTTTCGGCTGAAGATTGGATGACGAATGTGAGGAATAATAAACAGAAAGAATCTGAATGGGAGTGGGAGCAATATCTGAATAACTGTACCGGTCGTTGTTGGGACTATGGTAGCATAGGGCATCCTCATCATTCATTAGAAAGGAAAAGTGGTGTTATATTTGCAAGGTTTTTAACGAAGACTATTCTAACACAGGCCCGGCGTAAGAGGTTTCTTGGTAGAGGGATATCGACGTGTAACCTTTGTGGTTTGGAGGAACAAACTGAGGAGCATTTGGTGTTGCGATGTAAGTGGTTTTCGGGATTGCGCGAAATTGTGTTTCGCAAGATGCAGGTTTTGAGCAATACTTCGTACGAGGATCTTTTTGGAGTGACTGGGCGTAAAGGTGGAGATCATATAGTTTTGTTATCTCAGTTGTTGAATGCGATTTATGTACAGTGTCCGAGTTGGATTGATATTGATGGCGCTGGGTAGGGGTCTATCAGGTTTTGTTTGGAGTGTTTGGCGGTCGTTGATTGCTGTTTTCCTCGGATCGGTTCACCTCAGGTAGGAGTTGATACTTGTGGAATAAGACAGCTATATAGAAATAAAAAGCTGCTCACCGGGCCCTCGGGTCGAATCAACAACAACAACAACAAGTAAACAACAACAAAAAAAAAAGATTCATTCGTTGTGAACGTTTAAAATATTAAACCATGAATTTTTGGACCGCTGCCTGGTGTAAAAAAAAATAATCAGCACCAGTGAGACAGTCAAAGTTTACCATAATTCTGTTCCATACAACTCAACTTCCTTCGGATCTTTTCTTGATGTAAGTTGAACTCATGTAATAATATTTAATGGATCAAATTTCGAAACAAATTGTCAGCTTTTATTTTTCGTGTGTATTAATTAGAAACGATATTTTAATTTTGAAATCAAATGTTTTGATTTATGATAATATTTCTTATTTATCTATTTTCTATTTTAAAGAAAAATGTGAACGTCATGTATTTTAAATTGGAACAGCTGTCACGGACGCACCAGGGTTGGCGGAATTTTTGTTTTGCGCCATTTTGGCGAGAAAATCCCATTTTCAGGTACCTATTAGAGATTACTAAAACAGCATATACTTTTATTTTATTATGAAATAGTTTATTTTATATTAAAAACACACACACAATGATTAATTTATTATAAAGTGGGTTAAGCGGTTTTTGTCAAGAAAGATGAAATACATAACAACAAAAAATATGCGAAATGCCACCACGATCGCAAAAGTTCTTGATTTGTCTATTAGATTTTTCCGGTTTGGCGAAGGATTAAGGAAAAAAATAAATTATGAATAAAAATAATTTGTTACAATGCTTAACATACATTTAAGGGCGACCAAACTGGTCGCCAGTGGCGGCTATTGTAAGTAATAATAGTTGCCCAGACAATCATTTCCTCGCTCATATTTGACGCCAGAGTTGGTCGCCAAAGCCTGATTACAGAAAATTAGCCTGAGTTTAAAGGTGTTACATCATGGTTTCAAGCAGAATGAATTTTTTATATTCTTTTCCGAAAATGTTGGGAAGGCAAATCTTTTAGTTTATCTGTCCGTTTTTCTATTTTTTACTTCCTTAAAATAAATTTTATTATAAATGTCGGTATTCTAATCGCAATAGCACTCAGTCAATCTGACAAAATTCCAGTGGGTTGTTAGTTCTTTAAGTGCATTTTAATGATGTTAATAAACTTTATATATATACACACTGGATTTTATTTGAAATATATATATATATATATATATATATATATATATATGCATATGCATCACATATATAATACATAATATGCATCATTATGACATCCATATAAACAGGGTATTTTTGTTGCCAAATTTGGCGATATTTCGCTAAATGTCGCAAAGCTTGGAGATAATTTGACGCTAGAGGCTATTTTTCATTGCGAATTTTTAGAGCGAGTAATCATCTATTAATATTATGCGGTTAATTAAATGGCATAACGCACGAATGTTAATAAAGTTTCAATCTTTCGTCACTACACAAGACCTCTGCTCTTGCTATTACATTGTACTGTTATTATACTTACTCTTACTATATTGTTAGTCTTTACTCTCTTAAAAGTTTATTATAGAAAGAGAATTTTCAGAATTAAAGCATCGAAACTGCCAGTTCTAGATTATTATAATTTTATAACATATATCCAGTTTATCAATATGTACGTTAGAATAAATATTCTATAATGGGGTTCCTCGCATTTTAGCTTCAGGTTTTCGAGTAAATTTAGCTAAAATCTTAAAACCAAGACATATTGACATATTATCTAAGACGATTAGATGAGAATAATGGTAGATTTTCTAATGGAAGAACGGCAGTGCGTCCGTAGATTTTCTAATCTTCCTTAATCGTTCCAATGTTAGAATGAAAGGGAAAAAAAATTAGCATCAATATGGTTTACTGTAAATATGGATAGCATGGATAGCTTAACAGGCGTTTAACAAGAACCACTTCACTTCAGTGTAAATTACAGAAGATTACTTAACAGGATCAAAAATCTCCGTATTAGAGAGTGTAACGATGCAAACGGACATGAAGCGTAAATTCCTAAGTAAATTAAGCGGTAATTGTCAATAAAGATGAAATGGATAACAACACAAAATATAAGATATGCTGCCAATGATCGCAAAGAGAATTTCTCTAACAGAAAATTCCGATTTGGTGAAGGATTGAGCAAGTAAATCTAATACATGAAAGTGAAAATCTGTTTGTCTGTCTGCACTTCTATACAAATCAACAGTTTGAAAGCCAGAATTGTGAAATGCTACGTGTAGGTGTATTAAAACACGGCCGAGGCAACTAAAGTAATCCAGAATCGAAATATAATGCAGAGTTAATTTTTAAATAATAAAAAACCAAAAATCTATCAGCTTTTCCGGGAAGAGTTCCATATCCTGTGCTGGTTCGCGCGATTGGCAAAAAAATCCAAACTGCTGCCAAAAGAGGTGTGATGTCACGTAGATAAGGTCAATTCCAGTTGTTAAGTTAAAACTCCAAAGACTGAATATCGCAACAACCAAATCAAACATTTATCGCCAAAAACAACTCGTCAAACCTACCAGCACAGGACATTGAACTATTCCCGCCTTTTCCAATTAAATTTGAACATTTTTCGTTATAGCAGTTGCCAACAATTAAAAATCCACAATGAAATTCTTTCTACAATAATTAATTTTCTATTGAAAGATTTCCACGTGAAAAATGAAAATAAAAATAAAAAGTTTCAGCAATGGAAAAAAAGATTAATATGACGTCATATTGGTAATATAACGGAAATTTTCAAACATTTCTCAATAATACAAGGAGAATGAGTATGTGTAAATACAGAAAGCAGGTTAATATGACGTCATTCGATAATTAAACGAGGCTAACGAAAAAGACAGGCTACCGCGGTGCATTCCACTTACCTTTTTTTACAGACTGTTAGAGTGACGTGATGCTCTTTTCGTACACCTGCATTGGTGCATTCAAGCATCACGTGACTCCCGCGGTCTGTAAAAAAAGATACGCGTAAAGCACCACGCTAGCCTTTCTTTTTCGTTAGCCTCGATAATTAAAAAAGAAAATTAATACAACGTCACATTGGAAGTTTAACGGACTTTTTCAAATGTTTGGAAATTATACAAAGAGAGTATCAATATGAGTAATAGTGAGAGCAAGTAGGTAAGATGTCAGCAGGTGAGTACAACGTCATACGAGTTTGAGGAACGTATTGAATCATGATAAAAACATGATTATAGAAATATTGGCTTATTTTAACATTTTGAAGTTATCTATACAACATGTTTAATTTTGAAATTGATTTTTCTACAAAAACATTCTTAAAATCTCGAACAGCACCAAGTACTTCGGCTAGTTATGAATAAAAGTAATATGATGAAGTGCTTAGCATACATATTAGAAAGAATATATTGTTTGCCTGAGACGGCTAGTATTTTGATGTAAACTACAAGTAAAAATATAGATTTGTAAAGCATAATAAAATAATTTTAAAATTCTTTGACATTTATATATTTATTATATTTATATCCTTTATACATTTGATAAAACCTACAAAAAGCAGTAATATCCCATCAAAAAACTTTCTGTAAAAAAAAAAAAAAGCGCCAAGTTCTCCTTAATGTTTCGGCCGTAAAAAGTATTGATATCTGATGTTCGCCCAAGTTAAAAGTCAAACATCCGAAATTTTTCATTCAAAATGGCTTCCTGCGACTTGGCCGTTAATGCATTTTAGAAGGTTTTTCAAATTCTAAAGAATGTATAATGATCTACATGTCTACTACATTTTTTTGAACATTTTACGCATTTTGTTGTACAAAGTACTGAAATATAATACACATTTTTAAAAACATAATTTCGAGATCACAGCTGTCGAGAATGGTCCACTCTGGTTCTCAACGTCTCATATAATGTAACACAGTGAAATTTGATGAAAAAAATATTCATTAGAATTTGTGTTAATGAAAATAGACCGTACAAAATGGTCATTAAACCATGGTAAAACTAAATGATGGTTAATCAAAACTAATGTTTCTTGAAACTCAATGGTATGTATCACAAAGCTTTTAATTACAATGTCATCATACGAATTTGCCTATTTGCATTCCGATATTACTTTTAAATGCATAATTTCCAATCATTAATTTTGAAATGATTTATCGACGTAATTATTTATTTCAAATGAAAGATATGGCATGTTTAACATCAATCAGGGTGTATTATGTATTCTAATTTATTTTTCTCAGTATTACATTCTTCTAATGTTTTTAACCTAGAATGCATTAACGGCCAAGTCGCAGGAAGCCATTTTGAATGAAAGATTTCGGATGTTTGACTTTTAACTTGGGCGAACATCAGATATCAATACTTTTTATGGCCGAAACATTAAGGAGAACTTGGCGCTTTTTTTTGTTTTTTTTTTACAGAAAGTTTTTTGATGGGATAGGTTTTTAAAAACGCTCTTGCGCTAAATCACACTTGGTTGTATAACCATAAGATGCCACATTTTGGCGTTAAACTGAAACCTGTCAACGAAAAAACAGGCTTTCATTTTATGTTGAATATAAAATTAAGTTGAATTAGGTAAAAGTTCGTTGCGTCAAAATGTGCTCGGAATTGTAATTATTTTTATATACTTTATTACGTATATATAATATTACTTTTTCCTAAAAGATGGAAGCATATTAAATATATCGAAGGAAAATGAAGATTTTAGTTTCATTTTAATTTCAGGAGGTGGCAGCGATATAGTGAATACCTAAATATTTTACATTCTCTTTTATTTCCAAAAGATGGCAGCACTATAAAAAAAATCTGGAAACTTTGAAACATTTTCTGTTTGATTTTTAAACGTGAAAGCATGAAACTTGCAGGCATGGTTATGAAGTGATTTGTAATCGAAGAGTTTTCTCAATTTTAGATGAATGAATTACATTTCGAGTTAGTAGCGATTGTTGTATTATGACAAGTTTTTTTTTTCTTTCATGTGCGGTAATTCGGTTCAAACGTCATCTTTGACGACGTTTTCTGAGAGATCGTCTGCCTTTACCAAAAATAAAAAAAACTGTTCTATTACACAGTTTCCTAATAAGAGCACCTGATACTTTCATACGTTTGAGAACAAAAATGAATTAAAAAATGTGTCAGAAAGTAGCCAGTTTGGATTTGAGAACAGCCTTAAAGTAAAATGAAGTATGCAGTGTATTATAGTATAGGAAATTCAGTTCAAACACTTTTATCGGAAATAAAATTCTGATTGCTATCTACCTGGACTGTGTTCAACTGTTTTAGTAGCTTTAATTGCATACAAACATAATAAAATATTTGGCCTAATACTGATTTTCTATCTGATATGAAAAATTGGATACTAACTGATATTTTGGTTAGTAGAGGGCAGCACTACAGAGTTTAATAAATATATTTGAATTAGTTACTTTTTCCTCCTAAACTATAGGACATAGAATGCGATGGATAATGTATTTGAAACTAGACAGAATTACGTTTGTACTTTAGAATTTTAGGACGTAATGAGGTATTCGATAAAGATCCTTAATACGCTGTCTATATCTTATACTATATGTTATGTTTTCCCTATAAATTTCAAAATTCAGGAGTTAAAATTTTTCAAAAAAAGAAAAAAACTTAATATGATTTTAAAATTGTGTTCGTATTGAAAGTTTCAAAATTTGATAGAATATCAGAATGCAAACGGGTCTCGGAAGCATATTTTTTTAAAACATAAATTGAAAGACACCATAATTTCAAATCGAATGACAATTTTCATTTTTGCTGGGGCAATTGGCGATTAAAATGTATCAATCAATGTCCTTTTTTTTTGGGTGGGGGGGGGGGGGAGGGATGGGGGGATTTTTTGATCAAATGTACAGTAATACTTATGTATTGACATACATTCACATACACACGCGTACCGTGCCGTGCCCTTTTGCGCCAAATTGTCGACAAGAATCGCAATATTTGGCGTAAAACCGCCAAATTTCACGATAAAAGTAACAACTTATTTAATAAGGGCCCTGGTCAACTGCCCTGGCATTTAGAGAAACATGGTCAGATGCCCTGAATGTTCGTATGCAGAAATTGCCCAGTTGAGCTGATGGATTTCTTACTGCCGAACAGGACCGGACGAACACGTCGTCAGTCCGTGTCTCGGCACGGAGTGAAAAAAAATTCAGAAACGCAAAGTCATCATTAGAAGGAACCAACTTCTTTAATATTGTCCAAAATTGAAAACAATTTTTTTTTTCATAGCCTTTCAGAATGGGCACGTAAAAGAACTAACCTTAAAACCTTTCAGCGACACCAGGTGGGAAAGTCAAATTGAGGCTACAAAGCCATTGAGGTGTCAAATCGGTCTATATAATGCATTGATTAGCATTTACGAGGACAAAAATATAGATAGTTCTATAAGAGATGAAGCATCTGGGCTACACGCAAATTAAATGATTCAAATTTCTTTGTTCTGTCGTGATATGGTATGAGGTTTTAAATCATGTCAGTCCCATTAGAAAACTCATCCAGGGTAAAAATAAAACTTTTGGAAAGTTCCAATAGTTTTTTTCAGGAATTTGAGATCGGACAATCACTTTAGTGCCATCCTTATCGATGCTGACAAAATGGCATTCGAAAAAGATGCAGATAAAATTTTTGAATCAATACCGAGACATCGAGTTCGTCGGCGAAAAAGACAATTTGATTATGAGGATAAGGATAAACCCATAATCGAAGCACAGGAAAAATACAAAATCCAATTATTTTATCACCTTGTTGACACTGCAATCAATTCTATAGAACAAAGATTTTCTCAGCTGCGACATCACAACAGTTACTTCTGTATCATATATAAACTAAAAGATGTTTGTTTTTCTGTAATTTTGGCCAATTGCAAATATTTGAAAACCATTTTAACAGATAGAGAAGCGTCGGATACAACCAGCCTGGAACTTTGAAATTCATGTACTTTTAAGATTCCTGAACAACGATGTTATTGCATCCAATAATTTCCTTTTCTGTTTTATGGACGTAAAGTGTCCATACATACGTTTTATTGACCGCGTCATTACCGCATTTTATGTGCCTCTGAGATTCCTCTGCATCCAGTGTTTTTTTTTGTGGTGCTAGTTTTCATGGGCGCGAAGTACACATGCATACGTTTTAGTGATCGCGGCAGTACCAAATTGCTTGTATTTTGCGATTCTTAATTCAGCGAGGATGCTGCATCCAGAATACACTTAATTTCATCGATATCCATGACCGTCTTGTCCATAATAAACAAACAAGCTTTTTATTTTTTTCTTAACTAAAATCCCAATTTAGTTCTCAAGGTAAATTTTATAGTGTTGCCACGTAATTTACTATTAAACATTTAACGTGTTTTCTCTACATTTTCAGGTTTCATTTTATAACCTCTTTTTCCAGGGCAGTTGACCTATTTGAAGTCAGGACAAATGGGTTATTTTTCAACAATGGAAAATTAATGCTATTTCAACTGGCACTTGCCCGTTATACACAAGTCCAAATTAGCGATAACTGTCTAATATGGCAAAATTCTCACTCATATCTAATTTTAACCATAATTAAGAATCTTTCTTAATGGTGTTCATTTTAAAGTGACGCATTTTTCAATTATGTATAGTATGTATTGACATATATTCACATACACACACGCACGAGTGCCCTCCTGCGCTAAACTGGGGGATACTTGACTTAATCTTGTCAACGTTCGCGACAAAAAGGCCATAAACATGTCCAAATTAGCGATAACTGGCTAATTTGGTAAAATCCGATTTTGTTCATAACTAAGAATCTTTCATAATTGAGGTCCATGTCAAAGTGACGTATATATTGGATTGCGTGTTGTGGCGCAAAATTAACTATACATTCTTGTAACCAGCAGTAGATTTTTGTGGCAAACATTCAATTTTATGCGATTCATAATTTATAATGCCTCTATATACCAGCAGTAGATTTTTGTGGCAAACATTCAATTTTATGCGATTCATAATTTATATGTAATCATTCTATAAGTTTTAATAATTCAACTGAACTTTTGCTTATCTTCTTACATGTGAAATCTTACACTTGATTATTGCGATATTTCAATTATAACGAACAAAAGTTGATGTTCCTGCGATCTCGTTATGACAGAGTTCGAGTACAAGAGGCGCACCGACCAAGTGTGCAATGTGTGCTGCGCACACAGGCGTAGTACAGGCGCCAAAGATTTCATTTAAGAGGAAATATTTCAAAAAGAAAAAAAAATCCTTAATTTAATTGTTAAGAAAATGTAATATATTTTAGTATATCTTAATCGTGTTTTGTAGATTTACCTGAAACAAATATACTTATAATCACTTAATTGTCTATTCTTTCGCTCTCTCTCACTCTCTCTCTCTTTTATTTATTTATTTATTTATTTATTCTGTAAAATTTTATTTTTATTCTACTTCTAAGTTTTTGAATAAGTAATTTACAGATGAAATGCAAAAACTAGAACTTGTATGAGTTTGATGTTCAATGTAGTAATTTCAGATTAGAGAGGGTGCGAACTATAGGACAACTTTTAATTGGTCAAAATAATAATAAAGCATCAGCCACTTACGAAGGTATTGGAATTCCCTGCCGTAGGTATTTAATATTTGGATAATAATATGCTTTATGCATGAAAATTTTATATTTTACATTAATTTAGGATTTATAATTTGACTTAATCTCTTAAAATTAATTATATATACTTTGTTGTTAATTTTTAATCTTAGATTTTGAACCTTGAACCAATCCTTATATATTATTTCTCCTGTCAACATCCCTTTTACTCAGAAAATATGAAACGCAGAACAACGAATGAGACACCATATGAAAGGTTTTAGAACAGGCTTCTGACATAGCCCACTTAACAATTCGTTAAAACATGTTTTTGATTAAAATTTGCTGAAATTAAAAAATTAAATCGGCATTGTTTTCATGAAAGAAATGAAAGGTTTTCCTGAAATTATTGTTGCCAAAAAAAATAAAATACCACATTATATGATGCTCATAGCAATTATTATAAAAAACACCGCACGGGTTTATTTTATACTTATGATTAAAAAGCGAAATTGAAATTGAAATGTTTAGATTTATATTTCTAAGTCCCATGGTTTTCCCGAAGCGGATGACGTCATCCTCTAATGCAGTCAAAATACGATTGTTAATTTTTTTTCTCGTGCGTGCCTTTAGCAATCTTGGATCAGTTTTTAGTCTAACTTTGATGGAATAAATTAGATGATATTGTGGCTTGACTAACAACTAAATGTTGTTTGCAGATATTTTTATCCTTGCTTTTTCTTTAGAAGTTTAAACCTGCATCTAATAAATATTACATATTGATAAAAAAGGATACTTCTCTATTATCCCGTCGACCACTTTTCATAACAAAAAACTATCGCCAAATAAACGGGAGAACGTTGCCATTAGAATATCAAAAAATAAATAAAATATAAGAATTTAAGGACACAATTGTTATTTTAATTAATAAAATAACTACTGAATCACTAAAACATAATGAAAAATACACGCAAATGTCGAATGTAATACATCTAGCTGACGTAACAAACACGCATAATGATTCTGACATCAAGTAAATGGGACTGCATTTTTGGCGTTTAATCTTACAGTTTGGCGGTAGTTTTTTGTTATGAAAAGTGGTCGACGGGTTAATAGAGAAGGACCTAAAAAATATTAGATTTCAGTGCGAAATCTTCGCACGGGCCCTCTGGTTTAAATTAAGCATTTGAACAATTATATCAACTTCTAGATAAGAATCGAAAATAAAATGACATATTTGAAATATGAAGTTGAAATTGGTATGATGCACATTAGTAATTTCAAATACACATTTTTCTTATGATTAATATACAATGAGAACTTTTTTGCCTCGGGTAATGGAATAAGGAAGTAACAATGCTTAAAATCTTTATACAAGTTAGGAGAGAATGGAGTGCGTGTTAGAGTCCTGCGAGGGTCGGATGATACCCAATACGAACCAGAAAATTTAAAATCAACTCGCAACCCTTCAAAAGAAAAAAAAATCACTGACCAGCCACCCGACAAGAAAATTTCGTTAATACGAGCCCGACAAGAACTCGAAATTCTTCAACCCGAACCCAACTCAAAATGAAAGAAAATTCATCAACAGTTTAATGTAATTATAGAAAAATAATCTATAATCATATTTTTTATGTTAATCTCCTCGTTTATGTAGTAAAAGAAACATGTAAAGGCTCATTCATATTCAAATATATATTTTTTCATCTGAAACAAAATAACATTTTGGATATTTTTTAGAAAAATCGGGTTAAGCCAAACCGACTCGCAATCAAAGCCAATCGACCGAATCAAAATTTAGCCTGGAACATAGTCAACCCAACCCCCAACGAAAACAATTAACACGAACTCAATCCGAGCCGCGGGCAAGGTCGGGCATTTACATATTGGTAACTAAGATAAAATTCTTAGGTGCTACTGACGCCGAACTTTCTGATGCTAATTTCTATTCCTGGTGATGCTTTACAAAAATTTTTATAAGATAAAACTTTTTTCGATAAATTTACCAAAAATTGGTAAGTCACGTCAATTAATAATACCGATGCTGCCCCCTCCCCTCCTCCTTTTAAAAAAAATCTAAGATTTATGTTTAAATAGAGGATATTTTAGGGAAAATAATAAAACGAATTTTCCGAAATACTCATTATTCCCATTAATATAAGGCAAACACGTATACAACGTCCCTGCACATTTTTTTTTGCACCAGCGCGTGCTGGTGCAAAAAAATGTTTTACTGAAAATAAAATATTAAGTTCTATTTTGAATGATGTCTTTTTATTTTCATAAAAATCTTTTCTTTTTTTAATGAATCATATTTCAAATAACGATTCACATGTATTATAAAATTAATCATAAATCATTTTTCACTTTAACCTTACAAACCAACCACTATAAATTTACAATCCTTGATGTAATGATTTCTGAAAAGAAACATAAAATCAACTTAAAACAAGAACCAATTCTCGTTATTATATCTTTCATTTTTCGTTGAGTCACTGAGAAGACAAAATTACAATTAGATGAACGATGTGAATTTTCCAAACAAAATATACAAATCGTATTACTACTTCGTTTTTCTCTTTCTGTTGATATCAAATCTGTAACTCTAAATGTTTTTTTTTTTTCCTTCACGGAAATCCTGACGTAATCTATCTCTGTATTGCACTTAATTGTTTATGTAAAAATCTTACAGGAATTAAGTCGCTAAGAAAATCATAAAAATATTTCTTAAACATTAATTAAAACTTAAAATATATTATGAATGTGAATAAAATTCCAGTTTTCTTAAAGTGTTTTCCTCAGAGCTTTTGCGATTTTTTTTTTTTTTTTCACCTACAGAGTTATGCGATTTTTTATTACCTAAAGAGTTTTGCTAAAAAAAGTATTTGCTTTTTGAATAGCAAATTATAGTAACTTTATTTCAGAAACAGAGAATATACTTTTTTTTTATTATTACATAGGGTATACGTCAACTATGTATGTTGTATGTTCGGCAGTAGAGCATACAGAAGCTCTCCTTGTCTTGCTCGTTAAAAGTTCCTCAGAACTTGGGTACGGCGGTTGACGTGCCTGACGGGCGCCCTCAGGCGCCTGGCGGCGTAGCTCAGTTTTTATACTCCTTGTATGTTGGTGAGACACCCGGAATTAACTGTGTAGTGTTTGGTTCATTTTAGTTCATTTATTCGAAAAATATAAAAGACATTTTCTTTTACGTCATATTGCCTTTTCTATGATAATTCAGATGATTTCAAAATTTACCATTGATTGAGAAGAAAATAGCGCATTTTATTAATTACCCAGTCTTGAATTACGTACTCCAATTAGTTTAAAATTTTGTCGATGATACACACGTGAGGCATTCTACATTTTCTTATGTATTTTTTGATGGAATTTTGTGTAGCCGTTCGTAAAATATAAATCATTTTAACTTTTCAATTTTATATTTTTGTTAATGAAAAGTAATTAGTTTTTCTTTCTTACTTTACCAATTGCCTAGCAATTTTATTTCCTAACGTCTCAGAAAATAAACTTTATTAAAATAATTCATTCATTGGGATTTTCCTGATTATGAAACATTTGGAAGAAAGAAAAAGTTTATGTAATATAAAAAATATTTAATCCTCTGTAATCGAATCAACGAAGAAGGTAAGCATCAAACATGATCGATGTTAGCAACAATGTGGTTTAAAATGATTGTAGATACTATTAAAGAACTCTCACAAAAAGTTCAGAATTTCTCTGTTGTAAAAATCACACTTGTTAAAACACTCACGCCATTAGCAGGAGATGTGATGGTCAGGGCCCGCTTAAGACTTAGAAGTAGGATAAGCCTGACGTCACACAGGGGGGGGGGGGGGGGGGCTTTTTACTCTGCCAATTATGCTTCAACAATTTAAAATTTTACCATAAAAATTTCGAGTAAACAACACTTTTAATATTAAACTAAAACTAATTATCTATATACATATAAAAATATTTTATTATATACATAATTATACATAAAAAAATTATTTTGTAAATGAATTTACAAATATGGAACAGGTGCGAATATTTTAACTTCAAAATATATTTTATGCTTTACAAATTGCAGGATTTGCCAGTGCTAAGAACAATGCAGGGACAACAAATATTTGACGTAAATTTATGCTTGGCTGCAACACAATTTTGCTAAAAATATAATTATGCAGATTAAATTTTCTGATATTTTTAGCACGTTTGAAATTAAAATGTAAAACGTAAGAAATATGAAAATAAGTTGCATTTATTCGCTGTTTTTATAACATTTATTATATCAACAGAAAAAAAAAAAAAGAGTATAAATGTGTCAGTAATAGTCTGAGGGAAAATTTAGTAGCTATAATTAAGAAAATAAAATACATTTTTTACCCTGACTGAATTTTTTTCCCCCTAAAAATTAGTTTTGAAAAGTAAATTTGGGGGCCCCTTTGTATTTCAGTGGGTAAGCTCGGGCTCCACGGGCCTATTCGGTAAACAGGCCCTGGTGATGGTTACAGAAGATTACGCAACGAACATTTTGGAGCATCATTGACGAAATTAATAAGTAAAGTAGTTTTTGTTAAGCACTGTATTCGAAAGTTGAAGTATTGGGTTGTCCGGAAAGTTCGTACCGATTGGGAAAATCATTTCGTACTGGAAAATTCTACCCGTTAATTATTAGACATTAGATATCGGAACCAATGTCTAGTAATTAAATGATAGAATTTTCCGGTACGAAGTTATTTTCCCAACCGACACGACCGGACAACCGTTTTCGGACAACCCAATACATAACAATACAAAATCTACGAAATGCGTTCACGATGGATCTTTCCAGTCGCTGTTAGTTTGTCCCGATTTGTGTAAAAAATATGCATACAATATAAAATTATTAATTTTAAGATTTCATGATGGGGTATAGTGAAGTGAAATTAAAATTAAAATGTCTTGCAAAATTGACGCTGAGATTAATACACAAATAAAACAAAAACTTATAATATACAGAAAATGCTGCTAAGATATTAGAAACAATTTGTTTCAAACAGGTTTTCGTGTTTCATTCAGGGATGTAATCTATTGTAATTTTATTGTATTATTTTCACCGGAACAATGAAATATTTCCGTTTAATGCAGGATTCCTATACAGGCCATTTTAATAGTTTTTGCTGTATTTTGTGTTTTATTTGCATAGTTTTTCAAGTCAAGTAAACATATTTTGATTCGGAAATTTTATTTAATAAATGAAATCAAATAAGAACCATATAGAAACAAGACACATTTTGTTAAATAAATTTTCTGAGTCAAAATATGTTTTTATAAACTTTCTTTCTTTCTTTTTTTCTTTTTCTTTTTTTTTTTTTTTGGGGGGGGGGGGGGTGTTAGAGATGTAAGGCGCCAACTGAAGTTCTGCACACAGACGCCGGATACTGTCGGTACGCCCCTGTATCGACTATAATATGATGTATGCTTAATTCCTCTATGCGTTTCTGCAACTAGATTTTTAGCTACGAATTAAGTATAATGTTAAGTAGCCTTTGCAGTTTTCTCAAGCATATGAGGTGTTTTTACTCCCTTGTCAGAATAGATTTTATATCATATGTCACTTTCCTGAACATGGGAGCTGGCAATAGTGAATGGAGAGGGTCATTGTACTTGGTTGGATTTTGAAATTTAATTAACTCCATTTTCTTCATCTCTAACTTCGGATAAAACAGTAAAATTAAATTCTCCCATGCGGATCGGATGTGCCAATCCCAAAAATTTCTTCTATCTCATACATGTTAAAGCTTCAAAATTCGCTATCACGTCACCAATTAAATCACAATTTTTCGCCCTTCTGTTGTACATCAGCTGCTTGCGAATCATCGGGTTACCGATGCGAAGCATCCTTCGTTGCAGGAGCAGCCGATGTACAACATGACTATGACATGTACTGGTGTAAAAAGATAGCCTCACTATTACTTGGTTTTAAGGTTTTAGCTAATTTTACTAAAAAACACTACGCTATAATGCGTGGAACCCGATTACAGAGGATTAATTCCCAATTCTCGTCAATATTGAATTTCAATCAGAATTTTACCAAATTAGACAGTTATTGTCAAGTTGGCTTCATTTATGATAACCTATTTTTGTCGCCAAATTGTAGAGATATTTCGCCAAATGTCGCCAAATTTGGCGAGAATTTGATGCTGGCGAATATGATTAGTGTTTAGCATATAAGGGTTGGAACGATTGTTACAACAATGAAAAAATATTTGCTAGAAAGCATGTTCACTAAAACTGGAGGGATCGTGCTGTCTTGTTTCAAACTGTCAGCCACCCTAAAATTTCGAACTGCTGTATCTCAGTCATTTTTTAAGATAGGGACAAAACAAAAATTGCCCCGGAATCCTTGGATCAAGGCCGAATCTTTAACGGAAAAAACATTTAAGATTTCTAATATTTTTGTACATATCTTTGAATTTGAGATCTTTAAGTGTCTATCACCGCGCCCCCTTCCGCGACGGAATATATCCAAATTCAACTGGGACCTGCAAGACATGGTCAAAAACATATAAATGAAATTTGGTTCAATTTTATGGATAACTTCATACACTTTTCGATGATACAATAATAAAAATGGAACAAAAATTGCTATCACAGCGCCCCCTTCCGGGGGAATGTCCTCAAGTTCAAGTGGGATTTGCTGGCCATAGCCAAAAACTTATAAATGGAATTTGGTTCAATTCTATGCATAACTATGCACTTTTCGATGATACAAAGAGTACACACACACGCACAGACAGGCATTTTTTAAAAACAGGTTTTTCGGAATCTCTGACCCCTAAAACGTATAAATCTGTCGAAAACTGGTAGTCGAAAAATTTTTCGAATTAGAATAGTTTCCTCTGTTATAGATAGAAAAAAGTAAAAATGAACTTTTATTCAAGGGAGATCTGCCCCCAAAAGCTCCTGTAGAAGACAATTATTTAGTTCTGTTTTCTTTTTATGTTTATGTGTTTAAAATTTATCCGAAATTGAGGACTTAAGGTGATAGCCCCTTCACCCACCTTCCCCAAAAAGAAAGGGAAAAAAGTTTCAATTCTTCATTCTTGCACTAGAAGAACTGACACAGGATTTTAAGTTTAGCTTATTTTAGATTTATATTCTAAATTAAGAAAACGCGGCTTAGGCTGCGGAACACAGACATATCTGTTCCAAAATGCTACCCTTCCCTGGATTTTTGTTCTACCGGCGCCAGTGTCCCTGAACCAAACTATGTATGCAAGTCGTTTAGCTGACTGTGTCACCTTTAATAGCATAAATTTCCTTACGACAACCATACTTCATTCATCCTAATAAATGATGATTAAATGTCGCTTACAAATTCACTCTCCAGAAACGTAGGGTTTCGAATCACTTTTTGTGTGTTTTGACGCTCAATTTACTCCTTTCGTTCCGTCCAGTGCGACCCCTTTTCTTTTGCTCCCCGATTTCCGGGGTACTAGAATTATTTAGAAGTTGTTTCCGCCGTCTAATGATTTCGACTTGTATTTTTGACACGAAGAAGTGTCGGAAGTCAGAAATAAGATTTTGATAGTTAGAACTTTTTGATAGATGATCGTAACACTTGAGGGTGCTGTGCAGAAGTTAATTTTGCTGCTGACAATACGTGGATGATCATCTAGCAAATCAGGTGGGACTGGAAGTTGAGTTCGGGTGCTTTGAGATGCCTATGCATGGGCACCGTCTGAACAAGATCCATAAGGGGCAAGATTTTGAAACAGATATGCCTGAGGTCCGCAGCCATACTCCATCTCCCCCTCTCTCTTTTTTTTAATGGGAATCAGAACGCCTATTTGAAATTGATCCCCAAGCAAAAAATCCGGAAAAATCCTAGTTATCAATATGGCGATCACTTTCAAAACTTTCTTAAACCAGCATTTTTTAAACTGGAAATTATAAACATGAAATAATCTAAACTAAGAGTTTTTTGTCAAAGCCCCTTCTTTCCGTTTCAGCCGATTTTTAAACACAACAACATATATATATTAATACAGAAATTTAATAATTAAGAAATAATAATCTTATTAGATACTTTTTTTTTTTTCGTCAGGAGGGCTCTACCACCTGAATTCATCGTTTATGATAATTTTTAAACACATGAAAGAAGGAAAAACAGAATTAAAACGTTTATTGCATGGGGCTTCAGGCGGGTTTGAGGGTGGGGGGTGGATAGAGCCAACCGGACAAAAAATTCTTCGTTCCTTTTCCTTTTAAAATCATCAAAGATAAAGAAAAGTAATTAAATTTTAAAATTGAAGGAGGTACCACGGTCCTCCCATTGCCCCGCCTCATGTGTCCATTGCCTTTACATCATAACCTTCAAGATTGTTCGAGTGCACAGAAATTCCGGTCATAAGAAGAAAAAAAACTACATTATTGCCAGATTTATTTATGCTCCAGGTTGCTTAAGATATAAATATTTTTTAATTTTTAAACTGAATTTATTGTAAATATTCTTCAAATCCTTTCCTTTGTAGAAAAACTATGTTAAAAAAAGCTGCCTATCCTCTAAATGTATGATTTTAGGACCTGGGACTGGATGTTAGTATATCGATTATTCTCAGTTGTTGGTATGCCAGTTATATGAGATTTCTATGACTGGCTTCACAAATATCGCTATATCTTTATAACCTAAACGAAAAAAAGATGTTCAACACATTAAAAGGTTAACAGCACTTTGACGCCTTGAAATTAAGTCTTTTTGTGGAAATCTGTTTTTAAGGCTGTTCTCAAATCCAAACTGGCTACTTTCTGACACATTTTTTAATTCATTTTTGTTCTCAAACGTTTGAAACTTATTCAACAACTATGTAATCGAACAGTTTTCTCAATTTTTCCGTAAAGGCAGAAGATATCTCAGAAAACATTGTCAAAGATGACATTTTGAGCCGAATTTCTAAGCGCGACAAGCAAGAAAGAAAAAAAAAAAATCTGTCCTGCTACAATATTCGCGTACAAACCAAGATGTTATTCATTTATCGAAAAATTAGAAAACTTTTCAGTTACAAATCATTTGAATAATCATGCCTTCAACTTTCCTGCTTTTACGTTTAAGACTGTGCCAGAAATTTTCGCGTTGGGATTTTTTTTTTTTTTTTTTTTTTTTTTTGGGGGGGGGGGGGGGGGGTGGGAGGGGGAGAAGCGAATTATTTATAAAAATGTATATGCACTAAATTATTATACATAATTAATTTTTTTTTCAAGTTGATATATTAAAATGGTAGCTTGATAGCTGATGGTTGGAATTTGAAAACAAAATTTGTATCCATTTTATTATGGATTGAGTCCCCTTTAAAAAATGTAAAAACATCATTTAACAAATAAAAATTTATTAATAATAAAAGAAAAAGAACCGAGTACTAAAAATGACATTGGCATTACATCAAACACCTCCATCAAATTATTTCAAATTGAACCAAAACAAAACAAAAGCAAAAAGGTCCCATTTTTATGATGTAACCAAATTATTTCAATATTTAGATCTGTGCGATTGCATATTTCAATCTTGCTTTTTTCTTTAATTTGTTTATTATTTATGTATTAACATTTTACTATGATTGTCAATGAATAATTTTTACATACAAATTAACATAAACAGTACATAATTGTACTTGTAGTTAGCTAAAAGCAGTGTAACAATGGAAAAATTAAAATTAAGGAGAAGTTATAATTGACTGAATTATACTAACATATACAGATTTTCCTCGCTTAGTAAGTTTTCAGATAATACTGAAAACATTTTTTAGATAATTAAGGAGAATGGATTAGTGCGGGGAAATTTTCGATTAGCGCGAAAAGCACAAAATGGATTATTCTTTTTTTGCAGCAAGATTGCGTCGAATTTTTGAAAATGAAATTTGAAGAAAATGCCGCAAAAGAAATAACAGGAAAATAATTATAGGAAGCTTTTCAAAAATTAGATTTCCTCAGACAGCCTTTAACAGATATAGACCGAAACATTAGTAGGGGTATGCAACTGCGTCGATGTTTAGAAAATCAAATTTTGTATTACTGCAAAATATATTCCAGAAAGAAGGGGGGGGGGGACTGTTCATTGACAATAGACAAGTTTTCGCTTAAATAAATTAAATGTATATATAAGTTTGAAGTAATCAAAATGTATTACAATAAATTTTAAATCAAATTATATACATTTTTAAAAATTAACCTATTGCTAAGTAAGCTACCGTAAATAACCTAAAGAATCGTAGTAATGCAGAATTAAAATTAAAACTGACTTTTTAATGTTTCTCGATTGTTACTTATTAAATCAGAGCACACGTTCATGTGAATGGAAGTTCATGAAAATTAGATAAACTTCTTTTAAATTTTCAAACCAACCTGTAATGTGTACTTTTAAACAAAAATACATTAAAAACAGTACCGTACTACATTATTACATTGTCTGTTTATGTATATTTGGTTTTTGAGAAAGTTGGCTGCGGATCTATTGGAGTTTTTTCCATTCAATGTATGTTTCTATTAGTGCTTTTTCAATTAGTTCGGTAACAATTAACCGCACTAATTGAGGGAACCCCCCCCCCCCCTCTCTCTCTCTCTCTCTCTCTCTGTATATATATATATATATATATATATATATATATATATATAGTAGAGCTCCAATTATCCGAATCAATTGGGACCGGACCCCATTCGGATAATCAAAAATTCGGATAATTGGATTTTTTTCCGAAAAAAGGGTCTATTTTAATTAATTACTGTATGTCTGTTGAAAATGAGAGAAAAAAACTATTTTTAAAGAAAAAAATCTTTTAATTAATTATATGAAAAGGCAACACTTTTACATGTTAAGCGTATACTTACAAGTGCTGTACATTAGTACAGTATGTACGTACCATACTGTAAATGAAAGTCATTGCTTGCTGAACATCTCGGTCAAAGTAAGCTGTTTGACAGTCTTCATCCGTTTTCGGGCAGCCAAGTTGGGTATCCGCTTGACAGTGAGAAGTTGCATGTGATCACACTCAGGCTGACGCTCCATCCACTTCAAGGCCGGCAAATGCTTCACTAGCTGATGGTCCCGTGTCTGCTTCAACATCGACATTAAGGTCATCTTCTTCCTCGACACTTTCTTTGCTCACACTTTCAATAAGTTCATCATCATTTAGAATTTGAAACCCAGGTTGGCCGGGACTGACAGCTGTCGACGGACGACAGCCAATAATCGAACTGCACTATGAGACGGTGACTCATCATCCCAATAATGTTCGCTCTGCGCCTACACTAGATTCGTGGAGGGAAGCACAATAGCGTGCATATAGACAAAATCATTATTTTGCGAATCGCAGTACGTTTCCGTCTTAATTTTTTTTCTGAAATTCTGAAAACGACTCGATAATCAGCGATTCGGATAATCGGAGTTCGGATAATTGGAGTGCTACTGTATATATATATTAGCATTATGCCAGTAGAATTAAGAAACACTGAATTATTATTTAAAACACATGTGGGTGCATCCAGGCTGATGAGTACATGTGCATGTGTTTTTTCATATCCAATTCATATTTAATTCTCATGTGATCCAATTTTCCATTGTATATGGTTCATATTTAATTTATTAATCCATTTGTATTTACTTAATTGCAACTCCAATTTATAATTTTTTTTTCCCTTTCTCTCTATTTCTTTTTTCTTTTTTCAATATTCTTTAGGTATAAGTAAAATTTGGCCAATTACCATTGAAGCACAAGCTATGGTAATATTATGTTTCCACATGTTAATAATTAGCTATGTGGATTTTCTGTATACACAATATCATTAATTATCTCTTTGGAGATTTAAGTAGAATGATAATAGAACTTGATATGTTTTTTGAAAATCATAGATATTATAATTATTTAACATTCTATAAAATTATGCTGCATTGCGCAAATTGGTATGGAATGGTTTTTACATATTCTTTTCAATATTCTTTTCAACAATTAGCTAGTTAAAATATTGATTTTTATATGATACCATAATTAAGCCTAATTGGCTCACAAATCACTTTGATTAACTTCTGTTTGAAATACATAGTTATTATAGCTGCATTGCGCTTTTAATGGTGTATTTAATAATAATTTAATAATAATAATATTTTAGTATTACTATTATTTCTTGGTATCATTTGTTTATCTATTGAATTTTCAAAGGCATCTTTATAAAATCTTATTCAGGTTCTATTGATTTTTTTTTTTTTTTTTACCAACATTAATTTTGTACTGACTTATGACTGCTAGGGGTTTTTATATTGTTGTCTTTTGATGTTAGTTTGCTTAATGGGACTTTATGTATATATGTAAATAGTTTTATTATATAGCTTTATAATATTTAATCAAGTATTAAACAGTCAATCTTAATATATATATATATATATATATATATATATATTTATTTTTTTTTTTTTTTTTTTTTTTTTTTTTTTTTTATGGTTAATCAAGTAATAATAAGATTGATTCATAACAACTTTTTTTAATATGTTATAGATATATTTAATATGTATTTCTTGCAATTTTTATTGCTATCAAATATGGCAGTTATTAGTAAAATGTTAGATACTGGCAATTTAGGCCTTGGTGGATCCAGGACTAATGCTCGGTACAGGAAGATTATTAGGGATCTTCCTGGATCGTTATCAGATAACCTATTCTATTGTCCCAAGCCTGTACTATGTTTTCGAGAGTGTGAATCTAAGCGTTGTCTTACATGTCCATTAGCTGATAAGTCACAGATTTCAAATAATAACAATCTTAATTTGGTAAAATTTTGCAAAGCATACAATGTAATCTATTCATTGAAATGCAATTCGTGTAACATGGAATATATAGGACAGTCTTGTCAAAAATTACATAAGCGGCTAAATTTACATCGTTCTCATATTGATAAATATAAAAATTCTAAATTTCAAACAACTCATAATATTGAATATACTCATTTCAAAAATCATGATTTTAAAAATATTACTATTAAAATACTTAAAATACAAAAAAAATTTACTGAACAACTTTTTCTAGAATCTAAATATATAAGACATTTTAATACTACATATCCTTATGGATTAAATCAATTAGTATACAAAAAATCACATCCTGTATTTTCAGATTTAACTAAATATGAAAATTATTAAAATCTTTATTCCGGATTAAATTTTTCAAACTTAAAAAAAACTTCAAGATCTGGTAGAGGTAAACATAATAACAAAAAATACACTGATGATATTGTGATTCAACAGGAGCTTGATAATCTTGAGGCACAATTTTGTAATGATTATTGTTGGCTTGCTATAAGAAAACATGTTTTTAGTATAAAAAAGAAATATATAAACCAATATTTCAAGGTATTTAAAAAGAATCAATATTCTCCACATTTTTGTGATATCTTTTATGATATTCTACATTATAGAGCAAACCTATTAAATACAAGTCTTTCTAATAAACCTAAATATAAAACTAATAATACACAATTAATTATAAATTTTTCCAATCATGTATTTAATAATATAAATTTACACAATATAATAAACAGCATTAATAATAATTTTCCAATAAAAAATTTTAACATTCACAAGACATATAAATATAATCGCACACTTGGACGTAAAATTTTTAATTACAATTCTTTTGCAAACAATTTGGTCTCGTCAAAGAATTACCCATGTTATTGTAATGACCCAAAATATCAAAAGTATATAAATACAACACATGGTCATATCATTACTGGTGATCTTAATATTGTAGAACAACCTATTTTACAAAACTTAATGCATAATGGCACAAAATTTCGTCTTCCATATAAGTGTAATATCAAATCCATAATATTGCAGTTTATTCAAGATATTGATTTGTTTATATATAAAATTGCTGTTGATTACAATAAACCAATCGAATATTTCAGTGAATGGAGATTTTCTGTAATTGATAAATTAAAAAATGAAATTATAAAAAATTATCAACATATTACACATGCAGCTTTTAAAAACATAAATAAACATATATCAGAATTACAAAATAAATTTATAATTACTTATGTAGATAAATCTCCAAATAATTATGCTATCATTTGTAAAGAATACTATAAAGTGTTAATTCACAATGCAATCAACACAAGTAATATTTTTAATAAAACTAAATTAAATATTGAAATAAATAACAGAAAATTATTAAATTATCACAAATTACTAAAAATCAAATGTAATAATTTTAATTATCCTTATCTTGTTATAATTCCAAAATTTCATAAAAATCCTATTAAATTTCGCACTGTTACCATCGGTTGTAACACATATAATAAAAATGCAAGCAATTTACTACTTAATATTTTAAAGCAGATATATGATATAACGTTAAAACACAATAACCAACATTGCCTAAAAAATAGTTTTCAATTCATTAATAAAATACATAATATCAATCCGGTAAAATTCATAAAAACATTGGATTTTAATGATTTATTTAATAACATTGATATAAAAGACTTACATAAAACAATGTGTATATTATTTAAAGAATTTAAATCTCAATTAAAATTAAAAGAACATATTTCAGTAAATTTTTTTAAAACTTTACTAAATTTTACATTGCATAATAATTACATTATATATGACAATATTATCTATAAACAATGCCAGGGAATTCCGCAGGGCGGAACCGCATCTAGTATTCTCTCTGACCTTTACTTATATTATTATGAAAGAAATATAAGTCCGAACAATGATTATGTATTTTATCGCTATATTGATGACATTATCATATTTTATTTCAATGAAAAAAATTGCACATCACCACTCAATTTTTATCCTACTCAGCTTAAATTAAGCGAAAATGATTTAATTAATAATAATATAAACTTTCTTGACTTAAAAATTAATATTACTAATAATTATAAATTAATTTTTGATATTTATGATAAGAGATTTGATTTCCCATTTAAAGTAAATATTTTTACCAATTTTGCTTCATGTTTACATAAATCTGTTTATAAAAATATAATTATCAATTATCTACATCGTATAAAATACTTATGCTCAGATATAAATAAAAACAAAAATATTAGATATATTCGAGATCAAGCAAAAATATATGGTTATCCAATTTTTATGATAAATTCAATCATCAACTCTTTTAAATAACATTTATTATATAATTTAAATATAAACATGGTATGTAATAAATTATTGTTTTAGTGTGCGATAACATATAACAAAAGATATAGAAAATAATAATTATAACATACATTATTACAATTATAACATATTAGGAAATTTAATATTTAATATTTGTTTGAACATTATATACACTTTATATAGAAAATTACAATTATAACATACATAATTACAATTATAACATATTAGGAAATTTAATATTTGATTGAACATTATATACACTTTGTATAGTTGTGATTGTGCGTTGCCGATCACCTCTATTTAAGGTGTTATTGATGTGCAGTTTTCATACATTTATAAATTAACTTATACAATAACAAATTAAATTATACATGGATAACATTGGTGATTATAACTCATAAACATATCTATTTGCAATATATATAAATATAAATATATATAGTTTTTATTTTTGTCTATGAATAATTAAATTTAACAAGTATTTTAATTACTGCATTGCATTAATTTGATTGAAAAACAGTAGTAATACTATTAATTATCAATTTTATAAATTTTGAGATATTTTGAATTGTTTATGAATTATTTAATTAGATATTTAAATTAATCTATGAAATATAAAATATATTTACAATGTAGTATAAATTAAACATTAATTATTTAATAACAAGTCTAATATATATTTAAGTAGTAGTAAAAATAAAACATTAATTATTTAATAATATGTCTATAATATCAGTGGATTAACACAGCTGGCAGCAAAAACAATTTGAATTAAAATAATATCTCTTTTACATAATATATACTTGTTAAGAATATCTGAAATGCTGTGCAAGTTGAATTAATTCTGTGTAGATTTATTCATATAGTAGTATTATATTTTATTTGAATTTAAAGTAAAACTACAAGTTAGTATTGTTTTTTAAAGTTTATTTATATAATTAAATCTAATGAAGTGAGTATGTAACTAATAAAGTGGATATCTAACTAAATATTAATTATGAATTATTATAATACCAATAGATGGCGACACTTTACCTTTCAGGTAGTTGTTGATAATATTGTTAATATTATATTTAATTTAACTATAGAGGGAGCTATTGATTGTATATTAATTTTACTTTCAGGAATTAAAATAGGATGGAGTAATATATATTCACGGATATAATTTTGTTATAAGTGTATTAAAACCAGAATTATTTTGTGTGTTTTTGAATCATTTTGTGTTTGGGTGTCATCGATGGGGATGTGTTTTAAAAAAAGTGTGCTCTTAACTTGTCTTTCAAATCATTTCTCTCAACTCGACTTAGTCAACATGTATGATGCATTGCCATGTGGATGTGAATATTATGGAGAAGTTGTGACATTTTAAGGATTCTGTATAATTATTGTGAGTAAAATATTTTATCTACACTTTACGCGTTCATATTTCCAATTTTATTATTTCAAAACTGTTATCTCGTGGTAATTTCGTGAGGTGTTAAATACAGTTTTTGGGATAATCGATGTGAGTGAAATATATTGTATATTCTTAATGGTTTTTTATTTCCTATTTAAATATTTCCAAATTTTTATTTCCTATTTAAATATTTCCAAATTTTAATATTTCCAATTGTTGTCTGGTAATAATTCAGTGTACCTGGATGATTCTACTGATCTTAGCATTATGCCAGTAGAATTATGAAACACTGAATTATTATTTAAAACACATGTGGGTGCATCCAGGCTGATGAGTACATGTGCATGTGTTTTTTCATATCCAATTCATATTTAATTCTCATGTGATCCAATTTTCCATTGTATATGGTTCATATTTAATTTATTAATCCATTTGTATTTACTTAATTGCAACTCCAATTTATAATTTTTTTTCCCTTTCTCTCTATTTCTTTTTTCTTTTTTCAATATTCTTTAGGTATGAGTAAAATTTGGCCAATTACCATTGAAGCACAAGCTATGGTAATATTATGTTTGCACATGTTAATTATTAGCTATGTGGTATTCTGTATACACAATATCATTAATTATCTCTTTGGAGATTTAAGTAGAATGATAATAGAACTTGATATGTTTTTTGAAAATCATATATAACTATATATATAACTTTATGTAAAATTTAAGCATTGAAATATAAGAAACTGACCATACACAATGAAATCACAATACCAAAGAGCCGTGTCAAATTACAAATTAAAAAATGTAGTCCTAATAAATGAAACATTATTAATTCAAATGAAAAAAAAGAAAAAAAGGTAAATAAAAACAACAAGAGTATAAACACAAATGAAAGCTTATAATGTAATTCACTTCTTCAAGGGCAAGGAAATTACATTTCTAAGCATAGAACGATTGTTTTCTGTATATGACACCAGCTTAATGCCAAAAATCATGTCATATCTTGCCCCAACAATCATTGAAACAAGATTGAATAAGAAGACCTTTTAAAATGGAATATTATAAATCATACAAACAATTTGAGTAAGAGTGGGAAAAAGAAGAAAAAAAAAAGAAAGATAAAGAAAAGTCATATATTACTTACATTAATTATTTACCCATATTCATTAGTATATTTCCAGCACATGGTCAAAAAATGCATTTAACGAAAAAGGTTAATTTAACAGTTAAGAAGAATATCCTTCAGATCATAAATTGTGACCAACAGTTGCAGTTATTTTTATTTAACTACAGAGATTACAACATTTTATTAAGTTAAAAATGGAGAAAAAATAAATATATATATATAAATAAAAACTATTAATTAAGTTACTTTAATTTTAATTTAATAAATTAAAATATATTATATTACTCGATAATTTAAAATTATATCATAAAGATTATCACTACTATTTCTAAATTGCCAACAGTTATAATGTTTTAAATTATTTATACTGCTGCCATCTAGTGTAAAAAATATTAGACTATACTTATATTAGTATAATAGTTAATGCAACATATAAATTACTTTTGCTGCGTACATCTAGTGTAAAGATATTAAACTATATCTGGTATATTATTTAATGCTACGTAAAAATTACTAATTTGCAGCTGTTATGTAGTGTAAATATATTAATTTTGCTAGTTAATATTAATGATTTATATAAAGAATAAGAGTTACTAGTATAATATATTTTATTTTTTACAGACGACAATATTTATTTTTTACATATGACAATATTTAATTTAATATTATAACTATTGTAAAGTATTGAATGCTATTTTAACTATCCCATTTAATATATATGTTAATTCAACTAAAACAATAATGTAGAATCCATATGATATTTTCATTTTATAAAGAATTAGTAGCATACTTAGAAATAGCATAGATTACTCAATATGGCAATGCACTTATATATGGCAATGCACTTATTGAAATCTAAATCCAGCTAAAAATAATATCTACCATGAAAATTAAACGACAGAGAAAAAAAAATTAATTTTTTTTAAATGATCTAAAATAAAATAAATAATATTAACCCTTCTTTGCATGAGTTTTTCTTTTACAATTGTGTTTTTTTATACATATATTAAATATTAGACACCAGAAATTTTAAGATAGATTTTTACTTTGTCCAGCAACATAGTTCACGGGAAATTTACTGGATTAATATTTCTATATAAATATAGTGGTGGCGCAGAAGTTGATTTATTTATTAAAAGTTAAATAAAAAGTGATGGACATTTACATCACTATGCAATTAAGGGTTAAACTAAGTGATATATGTATTAGTGTACTATATTTAATAAAATGTATTATGTACTATATTTAAATATCTGTTTAACATATTAATATTATATTGTATTGAATAACCTTTGTAACATCCTTAATAATTTTAACTTTTGTTACAACCCTAATAATATTAACTCCATATAATCATAAACAATAAATATAGAATTCGCACTCATTTAAATTTAATTTATTAATGACATTTAACTAAGATAATTCTATGCAGCACGCACACAAAGGAGTTCATATCTTTAGCCAAATATATCAACAATTAAAATGTATATATCATTATTATTAGGGAGATTTAATATAAAAATTTACAAACATATAACCCCAATGAAAGTTAAATTTATATGCGTAAAATTGATTTAACTAAATAGTAAGGATAACCATATTCTATTTCATTTTGAAGGATAAGTTTTAAATTTTGAGTTTTAAAGTTATTTGAACAAAGATTATTAATTGTATGTGCGAAATTTAGTAAAATATTTGCAAATACTGATTTATGTATACATGACAAATAATTAGTAAATAAATTTACCTGAAATGTAAAATCATTTCGCTTGTCAAAAATGTCAAACAAAATTTTATTATCTTTAAGAATTATCTTAAGATCAACAAAATTAATTTCATTATTTGCCATAACTTTGAAACTATAATTTAAATTTTTATGATATTTTATTGGTAGTAAATAATTTGAATTTATATAAACTTGTTTATTGTATTTTGAAATTCAAAGGTATTACAATTATATATAACATTATATACACTTTGTATAGTATGTGATTGTGCGTTGCCGATCACACATGTTTAGGGTGTTATTAATGTGCAGTTTTCATACATTTATAATTTAACTTATACAATAACACATAAAATTATACATGGATAACATTGGTAATTATAACTCACAAACATATCTATTTGCAATATTTACAAATATATATATAGTTTTTTTATTTTTTATCTATGAAATATCAAATTTAACATGTATTTTAATTACTACATTACATTAATTTGATTGTAACACAGTAGTATTACATATAATTATCAATTTTATAAATTTTGAGATAATTTGAATTGTTTATGAATTATTTAATTTGATATTAAAATTAATCTATGAAATCTAAAATATAATTAAGTATTAGTATAAATAATACATTAATTATTTAATATCAAGTCTAAAATATATTTAAGTAGTAGTAACAATAACATTAATTATTTAATTATAAGTCTATAATATATATCAGTAGATTAATACAGCTGGCAGCAAAACACATTTTTTTTAAATAATATCTATTTTACATAATATACTCTTATTAAGTATATATGAAATGCTGTGCAGGATGAATAAATTCTGTGTAGATTTATTCATATTGTAAGATTTTATCCGAATTTAATGTAAAACTATTAGGTAGTATTGTTTTTTTTTGTTTTTTTAAATTTATTTATATAATTAAATCTAATGAAATGTATATGTAACTAATAAAGTGGATATGAAAATAGATATTAATTATGAATAATTATAACACCAACAGATGGCGACACTTTACGTGTCAGGTAGATATGATAATATTATTAATATTATTTTAAATTTAACTATAGAGGGAGCTATTGCTTGTATATTAATTTTACTTTCAGGAATTATAATTAGATGGAGTAATTATATATTCACGGATATAATTTTGTTATAAGTGTATTATCACCAGAATAATTTTGTGTGTTTTTGAATCATTTTGTGTTGGTGTGTCATCGATGGAGTTGTGTTTAAAAAAAAATGTGCTCTCAACTTGTCTTTCAAATCATTTCTCTCAACTCGATTGTCAAAATTATGTGCGTGCCATGTGGACGTCGATATTATACAGAAGTTTCTATCTTTTGTGCATTCAGGATAATTATTGTGAGTAAAAATATTTTATCTACAACTTAAAGGTTCTAATTTCCAATATTATTTCAAAAATGATATCTAGTGGTAATTTGGTGAGGTGATTTACAATTTTTTTGGGATCATCGATGTAAGTGAATTATATTATATATTCTTAATGGTTTTTTATTTCCAATTTAAATATTTCCAATCTTATTTTTTCCAATTGTTATCTGGTAATAATTCAGTATACTTGGTTGATTCTACTGTTCTTAGCATCATGCCAGTAGAATTATGAAATACTGAATTATTTTTAAAACACATGTGGGTGCAACCAAGCTGACGAGTACATCTACATGTGTTTTTTCATATCCAATTCTTGTTTGTTCTCTTGTGGTCCAGTTTTCCATTGTATAATGTTCATATTTGATTTATTAATCCATTTGTGTTTACTTAATAGCAACTCCAATCTATAATTTTTTTTCCCCTTTCTCTCTCTCTTTCTTTTTTAAATATTATTCAGGTATGAGTAAATTTGGCCAATTACCATTGAAGCACATGCTATGGTAAAATTATGATTGCCCATGTTAATTATTAGATATGTGGTATTCTGTTTACACAATATCATTATTTATCTCTTTGTAGATTAATGTAGAATGATATTAGAACTTGATATGTATTTTGAAATTCATAGATATTATAATTATATATATATATATATATATATATATATATATATATATATATATATATATATGAATCAAAGATCGACACTAACTTCATTCATAAAATAGTAAGTTTCTATCAACGAATTATGAATTTCACTAATTAAATCAGACACCGGTGATTTATTTTTCTTTCGAACCAGATGATGAACCTCCTGCTTATCCTAATGGACTTCGCGAGTTTTTTTTTTATCGCAATAATTTGACATCACCGCATTCACATTTCATTAACATTCACAAAAAGTATGCATACTAACATACATCTGCGGGCGAATTGCTCGACTACACCCTTTTACCTGGTTGGGTTCAACGACCGAGAGTAACCGCCGCCCTTTGACCGTGAAACGACCGCTCCGATGACCGCTTGACCAGCATCGGAAGAAATCGGAGAGCCAGGTAAAGGGGAGTCTGTCTTTTGTCCCTATGCATTATCGAAATGAATGCAGTGCAAATGTAAGGGGAAAGGGTTAATTTTTCCCAATCGAAGAATAAGGGGGAAATATTGAAAGTTCTGAAAGCCGCTACACGGGAACTTAAAAAGTAGGAATATATAAATGAATAAATAAATACGGGTAAAATTAAAAATAATAATGATAATAATAAACCGCTAAGATAAACGGAAGAGTACGAAATTTTTATTTCGTTTCCTCCTTTTTAGGTGTGTTTGTAATTATATAAATACGTAGCACTTATAGTCATCGTCTGCCCGCATATAACAACGCAAAAATTACCCAACGGAATGGTTTGAAATTTAATATATATAATCGTTGCAGAATTTTGTCGAGTCACTTCATATTTTATGAAAATCGAATCGAAACTTAAAAAGATATTAATAAAAATTTTCTTCCTTCTATTAAATCCTATCATACGTAATTAATTCACTGATATCCCATGATAGGTAATTATTCTAAGATAACATGGTGATTACGTCCTATTTAAGATGTAGTCCTATTATTTCCGTATTACTGAACTTTTAAAAACCGAATTTGTATACTAAAATTGTTTAATTATAGCAATCCTATAATCTATCGACAGTTTTTTGGATAGATGTTTCCGGAGAAATAGATATTAAAGGAAAAATAGTCTAAACATGGATTTCAAGTTCTGAAATTTTTTAAAGCTAGGCAAGTTTCCCGTTGGAATTTTCAGTAAATGTCAACAAAAGATAAAATGTTGCCAACTTAATATGTACTTATTTTATTACGGAAATTAATCATAACATAATAACAGACGATATAATTAATTTCACTGAAACTAGTTATAGTACGAACGCACCTCATTTGTCACGTTTGACGTATAATTTCCAACTTGTTTCTTCTTCATTATACTATAAAAAGTGAAGCTAAATGTCTGTCATAAGTTTAGTGTTTTATTATTACAGGTGTGTTTGAAGATTTTCTTTAATATTTTCCAGCATATCAAAAAAATTTCCCAAATAAGTAATTATAACATACGAATATATTTAAAAAACAAAAAAAAAAGAAAAAAAAAGAAAGAAAAGCATAATAAAGTCTTTTAAGATTTAAAAAAACATCGATTTTCGAATTTATCTGAATTAAAATCGGGAATGTCGGGAATAATTTTTGTTACAAAATATAATCATGCAATTTCCCAAATTAGACAAACTTAAATTTTGTCGTCGATCATCAATAATGTGTTTTAGCGAGGAAAATGTTCTTTCAACATCCACTGATGTAGTAAGGCAATAGTTATAGTATTTTACGACAGATGTTGTCTTTCGATTGATCAAATCCTTTCCCGTTAATGAAGATGATCTGTTTGAGCTTAAAAAAGGCCTGAATTTTTATTTAACATTTTGTTGAGTTTTCTTGTATTTTTTGTCCCATTTCTCCTGGAGACTAACGATGTATGATCTCTAATTTTCGCCATTTTTCTAATTGCAGCAATGAGAACCATATTGAGCATTTCTAAAATTTTTAACGGTTCGAGTGTAACGTCTCAGATTAAAAATGATTTTCAATCATACACTTCAAAATCACTGTAAAATCAACAAATTTTTTTCCAGTGTAAGATAACATAATATTCAAATTTAAATTGCTTAATAGGCGTGTAGCCAGCATAGTGAAAAAGTACCCAAGCCGGGACTCGAACCCGGAACATCAGTATAGCGCACAGATGTTCTACCAACTGAACCACTTGGGAACGATACTCAGCCTGGAACTTTCTCACTATAATATGTTGGCAAGGCTACAAACGCAGCACTAGATGAAATATTTTCCGTGAACCACCAACCCTGGGCCAAACACGAAATCAAAGAAAATCCAGCATCGATAACTGAAATAAATGAAATAAATAACAGTTAAATGAAATAAATAATAGTTTCTTTGATTTCGTGTTTGCCCCAGGGTTGGTGGCTCACGGAAAATATTCCATCTAGTGCTGCGTTTGTAGCCTTGCCAACATATTATAGTGAGAAAGTTCCAGGCTGAGTATCGTTCCCAAGTGGTTCAGTTGGTAGAACATCTGTGCGCTATACTGATGACCCGGGTTCGAATCCCGGCTTGGGTACTTTTTCACTATGTTGGCTATACGCCTATTAAGCAATTAAAATTTGAATATTATGAATGCAAGGCGTGAGAAATTTTCTATGGAAAAATTTCCAAGTATTAAATATGAATTTAAGATAACATTATGATCTGCAAAATAGTGTTAGCTATAAAAACTGCAGAAGAGTCTGAACTGTCAAATGTTTTAACCCCATTCTGTATTCACTTTTCCCATAAAATAAAGCTGCATGAATTCAGGTTCCCTATCTCGTTAATACTGGTTCTGTGGTGGTAGAGGTAGGTTAGGCTACATTTCCTTACAAATGTTTTCTCGTATTGAAATCAGTGCTTTAAAAAGATTTTTTTAACACAAGAAAGGATTTTATTTACTGGTTCACAGTTTTCCCCCGGCTACGCGATAAAGAACGTGAGCAAAATATATACGAAATATGCACTTTTGATCGATTTTTAGAGTTCCTTACTTAAAAAGTAAAAACGGAACCATTATAAGATCACTCCTGTGTCTGTCCACCCGTCTGTCACCACCCTTTTTCTCGTAAACTATGGGACATGGAAAGTTCAAACTTGGGAAAGTTATAAAGCCTTTTTAAATTCCTACTATTAGCTCACACTCTCTCTATATATATCTTGTTCAAACTTTCAATCGTTAATAAAATATTTTCTATTCATCCCCTCAAGTTCAAATACATTTTTTTAACTTGTAGTGGATGACACTTTATGTTAATACCGTTTTTTCAAATATTAATTCATTAATTAAATTTAATTAATTAATTTTAGTTTTAAATGGGAGAAAACAATTCCTGCCACTGTTTTCATAAATGAAATGAAAGATTTATCTCAAATGAGTGATGCCACAGAAATAAAATATCGCAACGATGATTGTAAAATAATGTCCAATAAAGATAACGTGGGACATTAATGCTGCACGGGTTTATTTTATATATTTATGATTAAAAAGTAGGAATTGCCTTTAAAAAAAAAATTATATTACTTGTTACCCATATATTTTCAGATTATTAGCGATTCACAAATATGTTTAGGGAAAATTTAAGGGGCTAATTAAGTTACATGAAAAGAAAAGTTTTCATTTTGTGTATCATGCGGGGTATCGTAATAAAGATCACGTAATATCGAACTCAAAAATATATTTGTTTTAATTTTAGGTATTATATTTTCAGAGATAACGTAGAAAATGCACTGCAAAAATATGTCTCTCCCCTTCTCTATTTTCGAATCTACTGAAACTAAAATTATGAAAAAATTAAGAGTAGTAGGAGTTTATTTAAACCTTGCAGGGAAACTATAGCGATTTTCCCAGGTAACATAGTTTTTGAGAAAAACGCATTTTTCTGATACACACAAACTTTACTTTTCCGGCGGTCAGCGGGGGAGTTGACGGGCACACGAGGTATATATCGATGCAGAATCATCCAAGGATATTTAATAATGATTTTAGAAAAAAAATTGTCAGTAATTAGCTGATATATTAATTAAGTTACTTAAAAAAATCTTTCTGTTTATATATCGTGTAGAGTATCGTTGGAAAGATCTTGTAACATCGAACTCAAAAATATATTTGTTTTAATTTTAGGTGTTATATTTTCAGAGATATCGTCGAAAGTATACTGGAAAAATATGTCCCCCACCCCACCCTCCTATTTCCGAATCTACTAAAATTAAAATTATGAAAAAAATAGGGGTACTAGAAGATTATTATTTAATAAATAGAAATTAATACATTTGCTATACGAAATCCTTTGAGCGTGAGTTATACTAGTACTTGACCGATTATATAAACGTTTATGCACTTATATCCATTAATAGAAAATATAGCAAAAATATGCAAATGCATATGCGCATATGCAATTTCATGTAATCCGGACTCTATTCATTATTTATCATTACGTGTAATATTAAGCTTGTGTATGTGTCACAGAATGTACAAAATTCAGCGCACATTACAGTGGATAAACTTTTCAGAAAAGTAGTTTTAAGGTAATCTCAGTACCGTAAAATAAAACGTTTTCCATTTTTCGTTAAAAGTTCTTTTTTGGTCATTATTAAGTTAATACTGAAATATAATTTAATGTAAAAGAAGTTCTTTTTTTTATGCTCAAAAAGTCAAATTTTTATTAATTTTAAAATGTTACTCCTATTTTATTTTTTAATTTTTAAGTTTGTCGCCTCATACAGATTGTCAATAGTAATACAGTCAAAAATTTTAAGAATTTTCTTTAAGGATATCAGTTTACAAAAGAAAAAAAAACTATTTAAACTACATTATGTAAAGAAAAAAGAGGATTAATAAAAAATATTCATAAATTTGAATTTTAGAAAATGAAGATAAGAAATTTCGGCGATTTCGTGTTATAGTGCCCCCCACAATTACGATTATGCCAAGGTTGCAGCTAAGATTTCGCCAAGATTATCACAAAGCTTTTATATGCATAATATATACGCATATATATATACTCCAAATACTTATATATGCGCCATATACGTCATTATATAAATATTATTTACGTCTTAGATGTCATATATACTACATCATATACGTCTTATATACATGTCATGTATAACTATAACTTGGCCATATACGTCACGTAATGTTATATACATCATATATTATTATAATGTCATCTATGCCTTATAATTTGGTGATAAATCTTGGTCGCTTGGCGATTTAACCTTTGGCGTCGCTATAACACGAAAGTACCAAAATTTCATTACCGATCCTTAAAATTTTTACATGTTATATAAGGTTCAACTAGAAAGAAAAAAATTAGTTTCTTAAGCATTTTGTAAAAAAAAAAAAAAAAAAAAAAAAAAAAATAGCGTGTTGAAGGTAACAAAACTAAATAAGAATGACACCTCACTCACCCTCCACGCCCGATATACACAGGCACACACATACAAAAAGAGCGAAATAGCATTTAATTATTTTATTCAGTCCGACAAATACCAGGAAGTATGAATCTGAAACTTTGCTATTATGTATGTTGAGTTACATAATCTTTTAGAATTAAAAAAAAAAAAACCCTGAAAAGTGATATTTTAGTCAAGTTTGAAAATCTCTGACAGATGCTTCTTTATCTTACTTGTTTTTAGATACTCCAACTTCAACTTTCGTAAAGATATTCAGATTCCTTCAAATGTTGAATATATTGATTCTCCAAAAGAATTTGTTTTCTAAAATAGAGGAAACTTTTTTTTAAATTAAATGTTTTGTTTAAAGAATGTTTTAACATTTTAATTATTTCTTCATTTATGTATAATTTTTCATACTTTCGGAAGAAATGTAAGAAGTATTGATCAAGGCTGTTCTCAAATCCAAACTGGCTACTTTCTGCCACATTTCTGAATTCTTTTTTGTTCCCAAATGCATAAAATTGGCAGTTGCTATTATTCAGAAAATATGTAATCGATCAGTTTTTTTTTCCTATTTTTCGGTAAAAGCAGAAAATATTTCCGAAAAAAAAAAAAAAAAAAAAAGGAGCAAAGTTGACATTTTGAACCGAATTTCCTTACCCTATACATACAGCGAGGGAGAAAAAAAAACTGCAGTCATGACCCAATAGTTGCTTATAATTTAAAACGTAATTCATTTATCGCAAATTAAAAAACGGTTCGATTCTAAATCACTTTAATAATCTTGCCTGTATAAGTATCATGCTTTTACATTTAAAAATGAATCAGAAAGTTTCGGGTAGCTGAGCGGAGAATGTTTTTTTTTTCTTTGAGAACCGTTTTAAGATGTTCGATTTTTAAATATTTTTAGACTAGCTACCAAGTTTTTTTTTTTCAAAAAATACAGATTTGAATAACTTAAAGTGTTAGTGTTATGCATCTTAACTTGCTCTATAGTTATAATGATGTAGCCAAAAAAAAAAAAAAAAAAAAAAAAAAAAAAAAAACATTTTTCGTACAACAAAAAAGAAAGAAAAAAAAAACATTGATCATAATAATAATAACATGCTTTACTATACTTTAAAAGGGTTCTCGAAAAAACATTTTTCCCACTCAACAACGCGCGAAACTTTCGACACATTTTCGCTCATTTTTAAACGTAAAATCATGACACTTCCATGTATAATAATTGAAATGATTTGTAAACGAACAGTTTTTTGTCTTTTTCGTTAAATTAATTATATATTGAGTTATAAGAAATTGTTGTATCCTGACAGCAGTTCTCTTCCTTTCCCGCGCTATTCGCGTTGGGAGATTCGGTTCAAATGTTCCAACTTTGATAATATTTTCTGAAAAAATCTCTGCCATTACCGAAAAATGGAAAAAACTTTTCGATTACATATTTTCTAAAAAAATAAATAAATAATAATCTGTCAATTTCATGCGTTCGCGAACAAAATTGAATTAAATAATGTGTCAGAAAGTATTCAGTCAGAATTTGAAAATCGCCTTAATGGCATATTTAAATTTTGTAACGAATTAACGTGTTTTACAAAAGTTATAGCGCTAATTGGCTAATAGAAAAACTGACAAGTGAACACAAAAGTGCTTTTTAATAAAAGAAGTCATAAACTTTTTTTTTTTTTTTTTTCAATTAGCATGCGAGCATTTCGTTAAATTTGAAAATAATATAACGTTATTAAAAAGTACTTAAAAATAACTACCGCGCAAACGCAGATGCTTAAATTTCAAATAATTACTTCTTACAGAAAATAATGTATTTAACATTTTGAACAGTTTTTTTCTCTTGAAATGAATTTTGAATGCTACAAAATAATTTTCAATCGGGAATATGCTATTGTTGATTTTAACAACATATTTAAATCTCAAAGTTATCCGAACATTTTTATGACAAGCCGATGCAGACTGCCGGACAGGCAGACAAATAAACAAACTAACGTTAGTAAACTGATGACGTAAAATTTTTGTTAGCTATATTGCAAAATCTTAAAAAGCTTGAGAATGAATTAAAATGAAAAAAAAATCCGAATTACATAATCAGACTGTGTATTATAAATTATGACGAATCATATTTCAAAGACTTTTACAAACACTGCGAGTAATATTTTTCAAAAGATATTGATTTACACGTAGAATGCAAATCGGGTGCTAGCCCATAAGAGCCTAGACTAGTCATGCGAAGAAACGCGAAACTAATGTTAGGTCTATAGGAAGGTTATTTTTAAATTTCTCGCTCGCATTTTAATATTTTTAAATTGTTTATTTTTGCTTAGGATAGCTGAGGTCGATCTCTAACGGTTTTAGTTTTTACTTTTACGATTTTGGTTCCAGTTTTTTTTTTATATATAAGGGTACTTTCACTTTCAGAACCTGTTCCAACCGGTTCCAAAATTGAAAATGTCTGCTTGCAACAAAAATAGGATAAGTAAAAACTAACAACGTTGGAGATTGACCTCAGATATCCTAAGCAAATAATAATAATAATAATAATAATAATAATAATAATAATAATAATAATAATAATAATAAAATCATTTAAAAATTTTAAAATGTGAGCGAGAAATTTGAAAATAATCTTCCCATAGACTTAACATAGTTTGAGCATTTCTTCCTGTGACTAGTGTAGGGTCTTAATAGAAATTTAAGAACGATATTTTCAGAAAAAGCAATTTATTCATATCAGAAATACTTCCTTTTCCGCGCATGAAAAATGTAGAATCAATAATATCATGTGCTTGAATACAATGAATAGCATAAGAATAGAGCTTGTCGCTTCTTTTCTACCATTTGTACACATCGTCTTCGCTTTCTTTACATTTCGCTAAAATTTGGTCATAAATTAGCTTTAAACTTCTGAAGATTTATTGCCTTAGAAAGGAATGAAAAGGTTTTCGAAGTGAGAAGGGTTGTCCTGGCATTAATATCCTGCGAACTGACCGGAAACAGTTCGTGGTCAAGAAGTGTGACGTGTGTGACGCGAGGAAGTCGTTCAACAGATGGCAGTACAGTCGGAATTAATATTTTTCTTCCGGTGCAATGGGTTGAGTTGAGTTGAGTTGATTATTGACGGCCAATTATCTACACATGGGATATAGGCCCGGGGGGAGTGCCCTTCGTGGGGGTCTTTCTAAGGGAACCTAACCCGTATTTACACATGGATAAATCCACGGCTCGAAGAAAACCACGAAAACTCCGAACGATTAGGCCGACGGGCGCGATTGGGATCGAACCCAGCACCTCCCGTCTACCAGCTTCGAGAGCACAACCTCTCAGCCACTGGTGGGGCTCCGGTGCAATGGGAGATTTATCATTGTTTCATTTTCATTCTATTACGTACCTAGGAAATTTAACACGTAAAAGAAAGGGTGAGATAGTGAAAAATAAATTATTTAAAAACGTAGTTATTTGTGTTCTAGAATCTACGAAATATTTTGAAAATTTTCTTAGAAAAATTTGAATTTATTCTCTAAAATTTTTCCCCTGTTCTGCAACGCAAATATACTTTAAATGAGAAAAAAGAAGAAGAAGAATCGTATTATATATTAATACACATGTTTATCTCAGACGATTTTAGATCTCATGCAAAATATTCTTTGCTTTACTATATTAAATTATGATGAAAATTATGCTAAAAAAATTTAAATTATCTCATTTACAGACAAGAACAGAATATATTTGTATTTAATATTTTATAAGAATTGCGAGATTTCAAATATACATATATATATATATTACTTGTTAGTTAATCTTTGTTGTAAATATGTCTTTAGAAATGTCTACGACTACCAATTTAGTATGTCAGTTATAATGAATGAATCCTTTCTAAATTTCATCTTATTATTATTACATAAATGTTCCAGTCTATCTTCAAATATTAAAAGAGACATTATTCGGGTGAAATTTTAATTAATCCGTAATTTGGAGATATAAAAAGTTAGACATGTGGCAGGTTTTACAGTCTGCTCTTCCAATATTCCCATGGAAAAGATCCGGGGAGGGGCAAGATTTTATGCCTGTAGCCCGATAACCAAAGCCACGAAAATATGTAAATCTATGTACGCTAATGGCACCTGGTGCATGTAAAATCCGTCGTGGGTGCAAAGCTCTCCAAGTTACCTGTGAATAATACCTCTGGGGGTGCCTAGTCAGGTGAGGGTCTCGTCACCTGATCAAGGTTCTAAATTACGAGACCTATTAAATCTGTCAATTCAACAAAGTTAAACAGAAACCTTGAACCGGCAAACAAAGATAACGGTAGCAAATCACAAGAGAGCAAGCACAGCAGCGATGTGAACAAATCAATAGTCAGGTGGATCACAGCCATGCTGTGATCAGGCGATTTCCGCCCCGCACCCAGGTACTAACCCGTTAAGCTAGGCATTCATGCCGGGCAGGTAGGGGCCTGGTTAGCGGTATAAAAAAAAAAAAAAAAAAAAAAAAAAAAAAAAAAACCAAAGCCACGAAAGTCCCACTTATAAACGCATAAAAAACAATACAGAAATGTTATGAACATATTAAAAATCCAATGTAAAGACACATCTCTCTTTCTTTCTTTTTTCTTTTTCTTTTCTTTTCTTTTCTTTTCTTTCTTTTTTCTTTTTTTTTTTTGTAAAAAAAGCTTTTACCGGCTTATTATTATTATTATTATTATTATATTTTCAGTGAATTGAAACAGTTTGCAAGTCTTTAGCTCATTTTTGTTTTTGTGATTAATTATTTTAAATAACTTGAAAAGAATAATAAATATATATTTTTTCAAAATTATTAAAGAAAAAGAAAATTGGTTAAATTTGAAAATCCAGGGAGGGGCAATGGCTCTTCCCTGCGAGCGCCCACGAATATATTTCACTGTTTAGATCTTCCTTTTCTTTAACCCTCTGACTGTCCAGCAAAAGGGCAAAATTATAGTGTTCTTTCCTAAATTTTATTTTAAATGCTAAAAAAAGATTATTCTTCCAACATTATACAAAAAACTTTTTTATGTATATGAATGTAATTCTTGAAATTATTAATCATTACTCAATGTGTTAAAATTGCATTATATTTGTAGAATTATGTTAGGTAATCTAAATAATGCTTGTATTGGAGTGAAACCTGGAGCTTAGTGAACGTATTAACACAGGTGTGTCGGTGAAAGGGTTAAAAATAATTTATTATACATTTTAAAGGTAATGGAAGAAAAGATTGAGTGAAAGAAAAATATTTGACAGTCTGAAGAAATTATTTAAATTTTATGAACTCTTTAAGGGAGAAAAAAAAAACTCATTGTGGGCTGAATTTTAATGTGCTTTGGGGACAATTATGTGACCAAAATCTTCCAACATTTGCAAAGTCATTTGCATACATACGCTTGTGGGTCACTCAAACAAAAATCGACCAAAAAATCCCGTAATTGGCAGTTTTTATTGTTTAATCCTACCACAGCGAAACGTACAAAAGTAAAGAAAATGGCGAAGCAAAAGTTCAAAGCGAAAGAAATCTCCGAAAGAAAAAGAAAAACCTTCAAGGTCAGGGGCATCAGCGGTCGTTGCCCCACTTCCGGGGTTTGGGCGAAGTAAAAGTGGGCCTCCCTGCCGAAGCGAAGTGATGCGCTTACTGGAAAGGCGACTTTGCTGGTGGACATGCAAGCGATTCTCTTACGTCATAATGTTTTGAATTTTCTGGTCGCCATATTTGACCTGGACGTAGAATATTCTTGGGACGACTGTTTTTGTTCAGAATGGTATTTGCGAAATCACTTGGAGGTATCGAATAAGTAAATCAGTCAGTAGTTCTGCAAGTTTGTTGATGATGATATAATCTCTTAACTATCACCTATAAGGGAATTCTAACTCTCTTGCACGAATTTGAAATTCTATTTAATATTTTTTTTTTCAAAGCAGATATTTATTTTTATTTTTATTATTATCATCACGATCATACGTGTAATATATATGAAAGGATTAATAAAGAAGGACGTAAAATAAATTTGCTCCAGATGTTCATAATGGTGCATTCGAAATTATTTGAAACACCTTTATAAACTTTTTAAAATATTCATCTTAATATAATTAAAATGACCTAAATCATGTGTGACCTGAACATAGAATATTCTTGCACGGTCAGAAAGGCACTTCCGGAATATTTCAGGGTGGATATTAAAGTGTTAATAATTATCCTCTCTCAGAAGACCTCTGAAATTCAGCTTAATATTTCCGATTTAAAAAAAAAATAGTTTTTAAAGTCGAAGATACTTTTTTTTTATTTTCCTGCATTCAAATTTTCATGAAGGGAATATTATTTTGCATTACTTAGTATACATTTTTATTCTCTTTTTTCATAATTAAAAAAATAAAAGCACGATTATTCTGAACGTAGAATATTTTTCGGTTGAATAAAATGGTATTTGATCAAAATTACTTATGAATATCTAATAGGTGAATCAGTCATGATTCTTCAAGCTTGAAGTTTCATAAAAAAAAAAAAAAAAAAAAAAAAAAAAAGCTCATTTACACTTTGGTTTTATTTGTATAATCATCTCAGTCGCGAGCCAATTTAAGCAAAAATATTTTCATTGCTACAACTAATCACACAACCTCTGTAAGAAGTGGGGTAACATTTTAGGCATAATGACGCACTTTTGAACGTTAAAATGCACAGTATAAATGAGTCCCAAGAGATAACTAAATCTCTCCAGTGTTGCCCACCTCTGCCAAGCATTTCCAGCTAGTCAGTAACTGAAATCCTCTAGATTTATATGAAAAACCCCAAAAACCAGTAGCGCCATCTACATTAATCATATATTATAGTTAGTCTTACTGTAGCTAATCGGTATATTTTCCTAAGTAATTTCCTTTTCCCAGCAAACAGTTTCGCTATATAGAATGCCAAATATAAAATTAGGATTTATTTTCTTTATGAGAAAAATTAATATAAGTTATATAAGTCAAATAAATCCAAATAACTAACCGTATTTCCATGTAAAAGCGGACCTGTACTTCTCACCCAACCATAGAATAGCTATATATTTAAAATGCAAGGTCGATCTTTCAACAGTCCATGACCGAAAACTATTTCACCAAATTACTAAAATATGATTTACAGAGAAAGATTTTAGTCTATAATAGATGGACTAAATTTTTGATTTTGTGACTGTAATTATTATTAATTAGAGATGATAAGTAATATGCACTATTATAATAAATATCAATGTTTACCAACTACATATTCTTTGTGTTGGAATTGGTCACCAATTCCATAGAATTGACCAATCAGTTCATTATCTATTTATAATTATAAAATTGTTTCTGTGCATATGTAGTGATAAGAATTGTCTTAGGCGCGTATATAGTACACCAACTTAAAATTTTCTTCGATTAAAATGATTTTCTCTCTTTTAAAAAAAGTAAAAGAGAAAACGCGTGTTTTTATTTCGTTTTACTTTTGGCACCAAAGAGGAATTTTATTCCCTACCCCCTAGTAATACCCCCTAAAAATGTTTACACCCTAATTCCCTCCTCCCGAAACAAATTCCCCCCGTAGTCTAGGAGGAAATCTACTAAGTTGGCAACACTAAATCTCATTCACGAATTTCGAAATTCCATTTTTTTTTTTCAACTTTTAAAAACTATTTTCTAAAAACGGACGAAATTTTTTATTTTATAATATTAAAGAATTGAGAAAATTATTTTGAAATATTAAGTTTTTTAAAAACGGATTTCATAAACGTTAAAAAATATTTTTTTTAATGGTGAAAATGACCTGAAAGTAAAGCGCCGTCAAAATTAAATTACTCTGTATCATAAATTTTAAATTTCTCTCTCTCTCTTTTTTTTTTTTTTTTTTAAAGCACACGATATTTATTTATTCTAGTAGCTTCAAATTTCTTTAAAAGATTAAGAAAAATATTTTAGATCATTAAGCTGCTTCTTAATCTGCTTTCATAAATTTAAAAAATATATTTTCTTTTTTCTACGTTATGATTAGATTTACTAAAAATCTCCTACAAAATTTGAAAATCCAATTAAATTTTTTTAAAGCAAATGATATTGTTTATTTTTTAGATTACTATAGTTTATTCCAAATTAAGAAAGAAAACAAGTAAAAAAAAAGTACGTGCGAAATTGCAGGTTTTTTTAAATATATATATATAATGTTTTGGCTAAAATCAATGCCAGCCAAGCATTGATCGTTGCCAAAACAGTGATCGTTGCTTTGCATAAAAAAATACGTATTCTCAAAATGTTTAATTTGTGCAATCAATGTATTAGTTAAATGTAATTATTATTTTGCGTAATTAAATTTTAAACGTTAAATATTTGTCAAAAAAATTTCTAAATATTTTTTTAAACAAATATTTATTTATTTATTTTAAATCGCCAAATAAGCGAAAAAAGTGCAAAACAAACTCCATGGCGTAAATTTGCAAAATTTATGTTTATTTAAATTCTCTCTTAATTCTGAAAGAACTACATAACTCTTTTCTACAAAGTTTGAAATTATTTTTTTGTCGACTAAAAATATTTAAATTCACATGATATATTTTATTCCAGTAATTTCAGAATTCTTTAAAAGACTGAGAAAAATATTTTGAATTATTATGTTTCTTGTTAAACTGATTTCATAAACTTCAAAAAATTGTATCTTAACCTTAGTGAAAAAGATCTGAACATAGAACATTCGCTTCGATGTCATGATTAAATTACTCTTTCACAAATTATGAATTCTATTTAACTATTTTTATTAAAAACTTTTAAAGCAGATGCCATTTTATTCTAGTAGTTTCTAATTTATTTAAAAATTTGATAAAAACTTTTGGATTATTGAGCTTTTTCTTAAGCTGCTTTCCTAATACTTTAAAAAATATATCTTAACGTAGCGAAAATGATCTGAACATAGAACATTAGTTTCTACGCTTAGATTAGAGTTGTCTAAATCTTCCCCTCAAAATTGGAAAATCCATTTGAATTTTCTAAAGATTTTTAAAAGCAGATAATATTACGACTGAGAAAATTATTTTGAATTATTACGTTTTTTTTTTTTTTTTTTTTTTTTTTTTTAAACAAAAGACAATAAAAGTATATGTTAACATCAGAAAATCATCTGAAAGTATAACATTAGTTTTTACATCATGATTTGATTTTTTAACTATCCGCTATGAAATAGTTCCATTGAAATTTTCATAAATAGATGTTATTTTTTATTCCTTTACATTCGAATTTCTTTATAGAATTGAGAAAATTATTTTGAATTATTGGAGCTTCTTCTTCTTCTTCTTTTTATTTATTTACTTATTATTTATTTTTATTTCCTAAACGTTAAAAAGTACATTTTAATATATTGAAAACGACCTGAACATAGAACATTAAATTTTATTTCAATAATTTTCCTCTTTTTATATTTTATTCTTTTATTAATAATTTTCCTTTCAATAACTTTCGCGCATGCGCGGTAGCGTATTACTGCTTATTTTATTGTTTATTACTGTTAATTTTACGGTATAATATTGGCAGCTGGGGTGCTTGTATTATACTGTAAAATCAACATTTTTTTTTAGTGTATGATGGGTACTTATACCACGTTTTGTGATATCATCACATTTCATACGAAGCAAAATAAGTCTGCTGCAAATTTCGTTAAAATATCTTCATTATTGTTAAAATTATGAATAAAAGTGCAGATACTGATTGGAATGAGACACCCTGTATTTCTGACTGAATTAACTGATTACGACTTCGGTTTCCCATACAAAAATTGTTTATTGTAATGTGCTCTGCCACTCTTGAAAATTTATCTATTTTTGAATCACCCTCTACACGAAATGTGGTTTTTCTTACAGAAACTATATATTATTTAGTTATTTTATTACCTCTAAGTTATACCTTAAAATTGGCATTATAACAGCTCTAACAAGAGATAACAATCCATGAAATAATTTTCTTTGCTTTACTTTAATTTCTATTCTATTTTATTTTAATGAAAAAGTATTGGTATTAGTTGCTGCAACAATTTACACATCATTTAACCCAAAATAATAATAATAATAATAATAATAATAATAATAATAGTGCATTTGTAATATTTGTTACAAACACGTTTTATTATAACATTTATGAAAACACAATTTTAAGGCATTTCGTAAAAAGACACCTAATCGAAGACTTTGCGAAAATTTTCTGCAATTCCTTAATAGTAATACTAAATTAAAAAATAAACCATTTTAAAATTTAAAAAAATTATATATATTTTACTAAATATAATACAGTTTTAAATACTGAATGTGTAAAAAAGATAATTTATTTTAGAAATTAATTTTTAAACTACTCATCGCTGTATATTATTTAACCTAATCGTTTTTTTTTTTTTCTGTAAATAATTTGCACGTATTTTACTTATGCATGGCTGCCAACTTCTATGTTTTTTTTTAAAGTCAAATAAACATATTTCAACCAGAAACTTTAATTAATAAATAAAATACGTACAACATTTCATTAACTAAATTCAGCAGACGTTATATTAAATAAACTTTCTGGTTCAAAACATATTTACTTGATTTAAAAAAAGCGTAGAAGTTGGAAAATATGTTTATGGTTATATAAACCTATTTATATAGGTATATAAAACCGACATTTATCTGGTAATTTTTTATTCTTAACTATCATCAACTGAAAACGCTCAAGATTATCTTGCCTCGTAATTCCAATATACCGTAACTTAACCTGTAAAACAACTTTTCTGACAGAGGTACATAGTGAGAAGGAAAACCCAGGATCAACTGAGCTATGGGTATGTTACTAGATAAGAGATGTGTGGACATGGAGTACGTAGGGTTTTCGTAAAGGGGGGAGGGGGGAGGGGGGAGGGGAGCAGTGGTATTTAGTTGGTATACATTCACTTATCATAGGCACAGGAAAGTGGGGGGAGGGATAGAAAAGGATATTTGCTCCTTTCTGGATTTTTAAATTTAATTATCTAAATTTAATTTCTGATTCTTTAAAATAATGACAAAATTCATTCTTTCCAAGGGAATTTAGAATAGTAAACACTAAGAGTAAGAGAAACTAATATTTTTTTTTTCGTCAGGTGTGCACTGTTTCCTTAACCTTGGATGGAAGAAAATTTTTAATTATTTTTTTTTCTATTTACGTTCATGTGTTTCAAATTTATCTTAAGTGGGGGGTTCAGGGGGCAGGCATAGCCCTATCCCACTGACAAAAAAATATACTGTTTCAATAATCCATTTTGTAAAATGTTGGTAGAAACTTATATTTGAACATTTAATCTTTCTCAATTGTCAGATTTTTGTATTGTTTTTGTGTTGATATGTTAAAAACTGTTTTGCGCGGGGAATTTTGACCAAAAAAGAAAACAAAAAGTTTAGCTTATTTTATTTTTATATTCCGCATTAAAAAAAAAATTGGTCTGCTGACCACAGTCTCTTCCAAAATTATACCCCTCCCTAGATTTTTTTTTTTCTGCCGACACCCATGTCTCTTAGTATTTCAAGTTATACCTATCTTACTATTTTCAAAGACTTAGAGTGAGGAGGACACCTTACATCCTTCTGCGTACGCCCTTGTAAGTTGATATTTCATGCTGAAAAGGTTTCTTACTTTGTTAAGTCAAATAATTAAAATTGTAATGGAATTAATTTCAATTATTTTATAATGATTTAGGATGATAAAGTTAATAGTTTACTCTAGTCGGCATAAAAATTCTCAATGTAATGTTAAACCAATGGTGGCATTCTTTGCAAATCTCTCGTTTAAATTTCAATATTTTTAAATTATTATTATTATTATTATTTTTTTTTGAAGAACATTATTCAAAAGATTAGAGAATTTGTGCATTATATTTTCACAGGAAAATACATTTAAATGTGAATTAAAAGCTATAAATATAGTTTTTTGAAAAACAAACAAACAAACAAACAAACAAACAAATAGTTTTACCAAAGAAAAAAACGTGTAAATTCGAAAAAAAAAAAAATATTTTACACGTTTCTTTCTAGCACTTCTTTAAAACAATTTAACTTGTAGAAAACAACCTAGAATATTTAAAATTGAGTTTATTAGTCTCATATACAATCATAACCAGACCTTGAAGTGATTATGTTACATACATGATATTTTACTATTCATACCGTGACATTAAACAGGGAATCTTTCTTTTTAAATGCCATTATACATTGTGTTGCACCAATATTGGTCTTCTTTTGGTCAGACATTGAAATTTGAATGTAAAATATTGAATTAATAATTTATTATATATACAGATTTTTGTATCATTGGATAAAATAATTTGATTTCAACTCTTTATCAATTTCATTTTATTCTTTATATATATATATATATATATATATATTTCTAATTGTTTTCTGGTAATAATTCAGTATACCTGGGTGATTCTACTGATCTTAGCATATATTCCAGTAGAATTATGAAATACTGAATTATTTTTTAAAAACACATGTGGGTACATCCAGGCTGACGATTATATCTACATGTGTTTTTTCATATCCAATTCTGATTTTATTCTCTTGTTGTCAAATTTTCCATTGTATATGGTTCATATTTCATTTCTTAATCCATTTTTATTCAATTGATAGCAACTCCAAATTATTATTATTTTTTTTTTTATCTTTCTCTATTTCTTTTTAAATTTTCTTCATGTTTTCAGTATTTTTGGCCAATTACCATTGAAGCATAAGCTATGGTAATATTATGATTGCACTAGTTGAACTATTAGCTATGTGGTATTCCGTCTTCACATTATCATTAATTATCTCTTTCGAGATTTAAGAAGAACTTGATATGTTTTTTGAAATTCATAGATATTATAATTATATATATATATATAATGAAGATTTAATAGAATAATTTAATTTTTAAATTAAATTCTTTAAACTGGCGTTTATTTTCATTACTTTTATTTAATGTATGCAATCTGCGTACTACTTACGGTTATGTATTTATGCAAGGGATTTTGTTGTCATTAAAGCTGCCTAAGGAAGATCATTCAAATTGCTGAAATTTTGACCGCAAAATATTTTGTATGAGTGAAAGCGTCGGGCCGTATTTAAAACTTACATCCAATCAATGAGCGCTTGTACTTCAAGAATATATGCACTGCCTCCTTATCGGACCTCATTCATGCTATTATTATACTCTCTGTTATGGAATTTTTCGAAACGTCAAAATATTATTACTAAATAGAATAATTTATTTTTAAAATTTAAATCTTTATCCAATCATTTTACAGTTGCACCTCTTGAGAAAATATTCCAACTAGTCAACTGACCATGTCCACTCTATTATTATTGTTTCACTCTCTGTTTCACGTCACCGTTACAGAATTTTTATGAAGTCAAAATTCTTACCACTGAAAAGCTTAGTTTATTTTTGTCAATTTTACACGTTTAGACCGACATTTGTTTTTGTAACTTTGATTTAAATAAATTCTACTCATTATCTACTGATAGTTATGTATTTATCCATTGAACTTTATTGATGCTAAAATCATCAAAAGAAGATCATTCAAATAGCTGAAATTTTATGTGAGAAACTTTTTTAGGGCGGGTATAGACAGGATGCGAACAGTTTTACCACTATTTTTTTTATATTAGAATTTTTCACCTTATTTAATTGCAGAAACAATATAACAAATACTACGAATAAATAAGGTGATTACGAATTCTGCGATTTAACTATTTAATAGAAATTTTCCAATTCGAAATAGTGGTGCCAGATCCCTTGAAAATTCCAAGGAGTGTACGAACCTTGGTTATAGGTGAAAGCGGTGGGACCTATCTAAAACTTACATCCAATCAGTGTACACTCCTACCTTCAAGAAAATATACCCTACCTTCTTATCTGATCACGTTCACGCTACTATTATTCTTTCACTCTCTGTTTCACGTCACCGTTACGGAATGTACTGCTCAGGTAAGCTTGAAACTTGTTGAGGCCTCTTTTAGGGGGCTTGCCCTGACCCAGCCCATACAGTAATCGGGCAGAGAGAGAAAAAAAAAAGAGTAATCGAGAATAAAAGTGTGGAAGCTTTCACTGGTTTTCACTTCCCGATTCCATTCGATTGTTGTGTTCCCATCCTTTCCCATGGTCTAGATTTTCTGGAGTTTGGGAAGAGTTTTCCCGAGAATCTACATTTCCGTCAACAGAAGATACTTCCGCAATCTTCCAGCAGTTTTTTTACGTCACTATTTGATTTTATTTGATATTTTTTCCTGGGGGGAAGAATGAATGGGTTTAGGGGAACATTGTGTAACATCTAAGGGCCTTGACAAATATGGGATTCCAGAAAGCGAGTTGAGATACCCAGAAATTGGCAAGTTCAACTGACAGCTGTTTATTGAGTTTTGATAATAGATATATATATCAATATGTCAAATATTTGAATCGTAGAAAGGTGTTTCCTGATAAATAGACTACTCGGTTTACATCTTGTAGTAGTTAATTTGACCTTACGTTTGGTGGAGTTTTTGATTTTTTCCTGAAAAAAAATTTCATTTATTAATTTATTAAAATTATATCTTCACAAAAAAGAAAAACAATCTGTGAAATTCTTAGATCAAACTTATATTTACCCTTCTTCCTGGGCAAACAATAATCGATAGTTAAAAAATCATCCAGGAAAAATATGTAGTAAATCAAAAAAATATTTCTTTAATTATATTATAAGATACTGAAGTAATCGTTACGTAATTACACCATTTCATGTTTCTGTAACTAGAAGTTTGAAGGGCGTTTAAATATACAAAGTTATAAAAAAAATGTGTGCTATCTAAATATTCTCTTTTCATTCTAGAGTTATAATTCAAGTTTTATTTCTCTTAGTGGAAAAGTCTAGTGCAGGTATATTCGCATTAATTTATTGAAGTGTTATGTTCAGGTGTCTATTTATTACAGACTGAAGTTAAACTATGTAAATTAGAGAAATTAAGAAATTTCTCCCCCGAAAGCATATAAACAGGTGAAAAGCAGTTAAAAAAAAATTGTAAAAATATAATAAATGGATTTTTTTTTTATTATTATTATTTTTTTAATCAAATTTTTAACCAGAGAGAAGCGATCCAAAGAATGATTCGTTTACTTAAAAGTTAATTTCATCACTACATCGTCACATCAAAGAGATTATAGAAATTGAAAGATTTGTCCTGCGTGTATATTCTGAGTTTTTTACTTTCTGAAAAAATGTCACGAATATAGGTAAAATTTACTAAAATGTTCTTGGCCAAAAGTTCTCTCTACGTTCACACTCCAGAATGGTGAGTTGTTTTGAACCAAAAAATCAAACAAGTTAAATCATTTTTATACAGCATCAAAAACAGTTTGTCAAAAGCTCAGAAGACTCAAATTTCAAAGAAAAAAAATATGGCACCTAAAATGCCTTAAGAATTCGCCTATTTTATGTAAACTTATTGCAAATTCTCTCATTTAATATCGATGGCGACATGAACCTGATAAAATGCATATGTTATTGCAAATGACTATAATCTGTATTTAGAAATCTAGTTAATGTAAAATTGTTGCAAATTCATTTACCTAACGCTGATGTCGAATTGGACATTATAAAATGCATTTCTTGTTGCAAGTGACAATAATCGGCATCGAAAAGCCTAGTAATGTAAAATCACTGCGAGTCCCTTTATTTAAAAAGCTAATGAGTGATTCCTTATCTAATGGGTGTAGTGCTGGCTATTAGTAAGAGGTATAAGAGGTTTCTGGTTTGAATCTCAGCACAAGTTTGGATTTGCATAGTGGGTGTGGTCGGGTTCCACTTTAAACGGAAGTCCAGACCTGTTTCGTTCTCGTGTGGAAAAGACGATCACGGTGCCCTTAGCTAACAAAAAAAAAAAAAAAAAAAAAAAAAAAAAAAACAGCCTACATTTACATTTTATTACAAGTGACTATAATATGTATGCAAAGTCTTAATTATTCACTCCTTTAGCGTGCATGGCAAAATTAATCTCAAAACATACATATTTCATAACAAGTGATTATAGACTTATCAAAATCTTATATACCTACAATTTTCCCCGTCAATTTAATATAAAATTTAGTGCTTTCCCTTTTGCCCTCTGGTTTACGCTTCGGGTCCGAATCACGTGAACTGCGAATTATAACAATTTCCATTCCCAGATTCTACAACCCTGCGCGCCTCTTCTTGTAGCGAGTAAAGGCCATCCTACGCGTCAGGTGAAAAGGGAAAATTCGCAAAAGCGACAAGCACGATTCGGGAGGGCAGTTCAACAAAAGAAAAATAAAGATGAGTGAGCGAATTCCACGGGTGAAAAATAAAAAGAAGAAAAAATCATTAAGAAAAAAAAATATCGAAAGATTAAAAAAAAAAAAAAAAGAGAAAAAGCCTACTCGGGGTCGTCGACCGGCTTTGGCCCAACATGAACTTGAGAGACAGAGAGGAGAGGGGATTGTGGGACCAGCAGGATCATTCTGGCAATCTGGGTTAGGACTGCTAGTGGGGTTACAGGTTTTTTGAACACCGGTGCTCTTGCTGCTCTTCCCGGAAAGGGTTGTCGGAAATTTATCCCCCCTCCCTTCTTTATCCACTCATAAAACCACATACATAATCAAAGGTATCCATGGTGTGAATAATGTGGTAATTATATGCTGCCCGATCAGTACTGCTTGCAAGAGATAATTATTCCTGTTTCCGAAAACTATAGATGCTGTCTATAGAGAACGATAGCATCTGAACTTAAAACTGGTTAGGTGAAGTAATTAATTTTAAACTTATAGAAGGTTACACACACGGTATGTTACCTATAATAAAGACCAAAGAGCTTATTTATTACTATAAATTTGAAGAACATTATATTTGGATTGTTTAACTTCAAGTTTTAAATATACATGTACCAATTTATTAAATACATACATTTTCCAAAATAATATTTTAATTAATGAGATTAATTTAATAGATATTTGTTTAAATAATTACAGCTTTAATTAACTATATATTAAATGGCAATTTATTATTTACAATAGACATACAAAATGCGGCATTATATTATAGAGGGAAATTAAAGCCTCCAAAAAAAAAAAAAAAAAAACCTTTTTAAGTATAGAGAAAAGTATTCTAAAAATGGCTGAAATATTTTAGAACAGAAATTTGAATCTATTATCTACAATGAAGGTCAAATTATTTTTTATTATTATTGTAAATTTCTCACTTGAAGAATATTGTTTTTAAATATAATTATACTTCAAATAATAAATTAACATTTCTAATAATTTATTATTATTATTTTTAAACACAGGTGCTCTTGTTGCTTTTCCCGGAAAAGGTTATCGGAAATTTACCCCCTCCCCTTTTTGTCCGCCTTCATAAAACCACATACATAACCGAAGGTACCCATAGTGCGATTAATGTGGTAATTATATGCTGTCCGATCAATTATGCTTCCAAGAGTTCCTGTTTTAGAAATTATAGATACTGTCTATAGAAATCGATAACATCTGAACTTAAAACTGGTTAGGCGAAGTAATTAATTTTAAACTTATAGAAGGTCAGAATATGTTACCTATAATGAAGGCCAAATTGCTTAGTTATTACTATATAAATTTGTTATCTGAAGAACATTACGTTCGGGTTGTTTTAACTTCAAGTTTTTTATTTACATCTACCAATTTATTAAGTACATAATTTTTTTTCAAAATAATATTTTTAAGTACATAAGTATATATTACATATATTAAGTACATATATTATAACATAAGTACATATATTAAGTGCATAATTTTTTAAAATAATATTTTAATTAACAAAATTAATTTAACAAATATTTAATTAAATAATTACTACTTTAATTAACTATTTATTTAGTGCCAGTTTTTTATTTATGAAGATACACAAAATGAGACTATTTTTAGGGGAAATAAAAATAAAAAAATAAATACCTTTTTAGGTATAAAGGAAATTATTCTAAAAATGGCTGAAATATTTTAGAACAGGAATCGGAATCTGTTATCTATAATAAATCCAAACTCTTTTTATTACAATTGTAAATTTATCACTTGAAGAATATTATGTTTAAATAGTTATATTTCAGATAATAAATTAATATTTCTAACAATTTATTAAGTTAATTTTAACACCGGTGCTCTTGTTACTCTTCCTGGAAAGGGTTGTCGGATATTTACCCTCTCCCCTTTTTTCTGTCCTCATAAAGCCGCATACATAATCAAATGTATTCATGGTGTGAATAATATGGTCATTATACGCTGCCCAACCATGAATGCTGCTATCAGATATCTCTGTTCTAAAGGGATCGATACCATCTGAACTTAAAACTGGTTAGGTGAAATAATTAATTAAACTTTTAGAAGGTTACAGACACAATATGTTATTTATATGCGATAATCACAAGGCCAAAGTTTTTTTTAAACATATTAATCGACACTTATTTGTTTTCAGCCACTGAATAAACTCTCGTGTTATTTATGTTAAAGTACTTCGATTATAGAAAATATTTAATGTATTTATCATCTGCAACGAAAATTAAACATTATCACCTTAGTACACCAACCTAATAGATTTATTTTGTTTTAGTGAATCAGGATCATGGATAATTCCTCTTACTACCATTTCTTCAAGAAAGGGTTATTATATCAATTTAAAGTCAATTAAGAACTCTGATACGTAAATGGAATTTGACATAAAGGCTTTTTTTTTCTGTTTTGGCATAAAGGCGCATTACCATGTATGGACATAAATTGCTTAAAGTGTATTTTTAGTTGTGTTTTGCGTTTTCCAGCTGGACTATATTTTAGTATAAAGGACTATATTTTAGTATAAGAGATGGCTATTGAATAAAAATAAATTCATATACAGGGTTGTGCAAAAGACAGTAGATACATTGCTGTCTGTGAATGGTAACTGCTGGAAATGTGTTTTTAGTTGTGTTATGCGCTTTTCATCCAAACTAAACTTCAGTGTATTATATGTTGTATATAAATTCTATAGATACAGATCTATCCAATATATTCGAATTAATGTGTATGGAAGGGGTTTTCTGAAAGTGCATTTTCAACTGTGTCACGCGTTTTTTAGCTCGATCAAATTTTACTACCTTTTGCGCGGTGTTAGTATTGTATAATGTAAACAAATTACTATATAGGGCTGTACAAAAGTATCCTTAAGTATGATATGTATACTTTACAGATGGTAATAAAAAAAAAAGCGCTTTTAGTTTATTTATGCGTTTTCTAGCTGAATTATACGGGGTTCGTACGAATCAGGGAATTTTCCAGTATTTTCACCAGTATTTTCCTTACAGAAAAGAAATCTAGGTTAAACTCGCGAAACTTCGCCTTCTTTTAAGGAGCGATTTTCTGCTAGTAAATACTGGTAACGAAGAATTTTCTGGTCGCAAAATTCCAGGAGCCGTATGAACCCTGATTATAGTTTTACAATGTAGTATGTATAAAAGTTGAGATCTTGAAAACGCAACTAAGAGGGTGATATAAGTGAGGAAAATAGGGAAAAATACTTAAGATATGGTTTTCGGGATTGACTTTTCAAGTCACTCGAAGGAATAGAGAGTGAATGGGAAAAAAATTGCGTTCTGATACATAAACCGTATAAAAATATGGATATCATATGCAAGGTTTCACAAAAGATTTATCATACAATATCGTTTGCCAAACAGCAACTGCTCAAAATGGATTTTTGACTGTGTTGTTCTAAATTATTCGAAAGTGTTTCATAATCTGTGCCTGATGTATTATTCATATTTCTTATTTCTTATTAAATTTATTATTTAAAGATGATTTTACGCATCGATTTATTCGAATTTACTGTAAAAAATATAAGGCAGTAATTGAAAAAGGTGTAAAAATTCAGAAAGTTGAAAATTCGCCTGGCCCGCCATTGTCTGATTTTAAATTGAAAAAGTATTTTTTATTGTAGTTTGTGACTTCAAATCATTACTTTTCACAAAAAAACATTTATTAACAATTCTTCTGAATAATTATCGCCTAATTTTTGTCTTTACAATAATTGTATAGCTACAATACTTTTATAGCTTTACAATAATTTTTTTTTTTTGAATTGTTGTCTTTATGGTTTTTTTTTTAAATTCCGAGAGCTAAATAGATTGCAAAGGAGTAAGTTATCAAATTATAAACTTAAAAGTTAAAGAGAAACATCCAAAAGACATTTCTGAGATTTTTCAGCGATCTTTGGGGAGTATGCAATTTTTCAAAAAAGTGACAAATGGTATAATAAGAGAAGATCTGATCAATTAAAAAAAACATCTGAGTGTGATGTCAGAATGATATCAGCCGGGAAAAATATATCATTACGACGAATTGCATCAAAAATTGGAGTATTCAGAAACCAAGATTCAAAAAAGAATATAGGAGACTCTATAAAAGAAAGACTTTAAGAAAATCTTGAAGATGCCGGCATTTAGAAACGCACAATAAAACGGCACGAATGAACTGGACAAAGGAAGTGATGATGGGATGGTTTTGGATTTAACGACCAAACATTCTTGGCCTTTTGCAGTAAAAAATTGAAATCTAAGGACTATTAGCAAATGTTGAAGTATTATTTAACTTCACTACTAAATTTTCTGGGAGGATATGATTTTTTTTTCAGCACAAGACGGAGCATTGATTCATAAGTCCAACTCGACAAAAACATGGTTTCACCAGAATAATTTCAAAATCAAGGACTAGCCTTCACTTAGTCCGGATCTTAATACTATGGAAAACATGTGAGGAATGCTAGCATAAAAACTGTAAAAGAAAAAAAAATGGACGCTAATATTTTTCGACAGTGTTAACATGATACATGTCTCAGAATTTATGTAAAACCTAATCATTTCAAAGAAAAATCGAATATTTGAAGTGATAAAAATAATAGAAACACAATTAAGTAATTAATTAAATTTTAAAATTTACCCCTAAAACATTTTAGTGTCTATAATTATATGTGGCGCCCTATTTTGTGATTTATTAAAATAAATAATACATGTTTTCGAATTTTCCAGTAAATTGGCCCTAAATGATATTTCCTATTGTATTTATAATTGTACACATCACATCTTATATTTATTTTGTTCTTAGTTTTTTTTCCTTTTTGTGAATGGTATTTTACGTTTGTGTCTTATTTTTGTGACAGGTTGTTTGAGCTTGATAATTCTATTACTATAGATTTCACAATTTTTTCGATATTTTAATTTTTGGATAATTTATTATAACAAGTATGCGTTTCATCTTTCATTTTTTCCTTATTTGCGTACTATGAATTATAATGTCGTATATTATGGTTATATCCAGAGCTTGGCAAATACGGTCACCAGATCGTCATTGGCGACCAAGTTTTTATTTGTTATCTGGCGATCAAGTTATTTAACTTGTGACGTTTTTGACGAGGTTAACGTCGCTAGCAACGTTAACACCGTTTTGAATCCTAAATCCTGATGAAGGCTGGGTACGTAGCCGAAAGTACTAGATGATTTTAATGTAAATTTTTAACATCTATTAAAGTATTTTAGTCATGTTTTAGTCAATTGATCACATTATTTGTGTATTTTTATACTGTTACATATTTGATCTTTAATTAAAGTAATTTCTCACTTTTGTTTGCGTTACTTGACCAAATGATCTTTTTACTGCACTATTTTATAGTTTTGCGATACACTCGAAAATTTGGTCTGCTATATCAAGATAGGTAATTTTGCATGGGTAACGTTTTGATGGGTAATACTGGTGAACAGCCATTAACAATTTTTGAACCTCTCACGTTTTTGATGGTAGCAAATTTTCTTTCCCTTCATTATTTTCACTGACAATTTCTTGATCTTTCGATAATCAAAGTTACTTGAAAGTTGCTTTAAAAATTAATGTACAAAAGCATTTTCAATTCTGCTAAGTCCGTTTGTGAAAAAAAATGTCCACATTATCCGATGAATACTGCGCTTTAAGCGATCCCTTTAACATTAATTTCAAATAGGAAATTACGGGGAAAACGAAATTGCGTCTTAAGCGGAGACGCATTAACGAGAGTGCACTATAATAAAAATACCTACCCGCTACTTTGGTGATAAACGGTTACCAAGGAAATGCATTCATTCTCCTTTTTCCACGGGAAATTCCTTCCGTTTCAAAAAAAAAAAAAAAAAAAAAAAAATCTGTGCCCATACTTTATTTTGTAATTAAAATAAAAATCTATGCCCATACTTTATTTAGTAATTTAAAAAAAAATTTTTTTTTTAGTTTTTTTAGCCGATTAACAAATGTTTCTTCCATACAAGGATATAAAATATGAGATAAGGTATAAACAGAAATAGATTGATAAAATTTCAAAAAATATATAACATTTCGTTTATAAAATTTCAAAAAATTCAAAAATCTTTGTTAAACTTTATCGAAAAGGGGATAAAATTTACTATATTGGCTAAATGGATAAATTTGGATTACTTTTATGATTAGGTCAATATCGCCAGCAAGCTTGGAAGATCGGGGAAGTACGCACATTTTTACATTCAATATAAATTAACAAGAACAAAAAAAAAAGTAACTAAAAAATCGAAAATCTGAGTATCAGGTGCATTTGGATCTGTCTTTGTTTATCCGGAAGAAAATTTGCCCATCTCTATGTGCGACAGAATTCCCTAGCCATCGCACAGAACACTCACAGGGAGAGAGAGACAAAAATCTTTCTTTTATTAATATATGTATGTGCGATTTCAATTAACAAAGAATTTAAAAGTGGAGTTTCTGACTTTCGTACGCTTTTTCAGATATCGAAAACAAAAATAAAAATAAAAATAAATTATAATTATAATATCTCATATTTGTAGATTTTATTTACGCTCTAGACTTTTAGTGTAAAAAAGTAGGATTATTATTTTTTATATGAGAGGGGGGGGGGGGTGAAAGTGATAGAATTTATATATATATATATATATATATTAATTTAATCTTAGCTATTCTGCATAGGCATGTTCTCCTTTTAGATACGATTAATAATTTCTCCTAAAATTATTGAAGCAGGGAAAATTATCTTGACGGTTTGATTTGTTAATTTTCTTGAAAGTTTCAATGGACGTATTCAAGTAAATTGCACAAAACGGAAATAGAGAGTTTATGTGAGTCTAGTGTCTTCACTCTTTCGTACAAAGTCTACAGTTAATCAAATAGTAACAAGTGAAAGAGAAAAAATCAGAAAACGAAAAAAAGAACAGAATGAATTACTCGCCCGCTCCCTTTCAATTAAATCTCAACACACAGTTACTCATAAAAAACTAACTAAACGAGATACTCTGGCAGGTGCAGAAGAACTCTCCGCCAACACATACCTAACGTTGTAAGGCTATTTGTTGAACTCTAGTTTTGTTTTTCCACCTTTTGATGACCCTGACCTTAAGCGATTGAGAATTAAGAGAAAATGAGATGTTCAACTGGCTGATCAAAAAAGGTTTCTCACTATTTTTTTTTTCATTGTTGAGAAATTGGCTGTTAAGCAAAAGCTACTATTGATCCCACCTGTCCCGAGGAAAGGCTTCCAAATGAGAAGTAATTGCCATAAAAAGGATATGTGGCTTTTTTTCCATATAAATTATTTCCGCGTTTTTTTTTTTTTTTTGGAAGTGTATTTGAGTATAATTTAGGGGATAAAAGATTACAGTTCTTTGGGTTTTTTCTTAAAAGGAAAAAAAAAATAACTTTTTTTTTTTTTTTTTTTTTTTTTTTTTTTTTTTTTTTTTGTAATCAAATGAAAGAAAAAAAGAGAAAATACACACTTATATCAAATTTTCCAAATTTCCTTTCCTGATTTTAGCAGGGAACTCCGATGTGGTTAAGGTAGATTTCTCCCGATTTTCTCAGGAATTTTTAAACATTTTGTTATTTTATCCTCAAATGTGTTGCTACAGACGGATAACAATGGCAAAACAAAATTACCTTTTCCCTCTATGTTTGATAAGTGATATTTAATCTGATAAAATTTCATATCGAATATAAATGTTTAAGTTTTTATAACTTCGGGACTTTTTCTATGAGAAAATTTCGAATTTTCATTTTTAATAATATTTAGCTTCTATTAGTGTATTATTTTCTATTAAATATTTTATGATGAAAATTTAAATTATTGAAATTTCGCTTAATCTTAATCATTATCTGATGTTACTTATTATAAATAATTTTTCACCGCTAACTAAGAATTATTTAAAGGTTCATTATTCCTTCATATATATATATTTATGTGAATTCATAAATGCACTAATAACGGGAATAGCTGTGCTATTATTTGTAGTTAATTAAAAAATTTATTAAAGCATCCTCAATGTTATCTACTTATATCTTATCTTATTTATCTTATCCTACTATTGATCTTACTTTTTCTTACCTTATTTATGTTATAATCTTATCTTACTACCTTATGACATATATTTTTTATCTTATTTAATGTTATTTTCTTAATACTTATTATCTTATTTAGTTATTACTGAAAATAAATTTTTGCATGCGAAAAGCATATAAGTTTATCTAATTTGAATAGCAATAGTTGTTTTAAAAAATTTCATACTAATCAGATAACACCAAACGCTGTAAGACCGTTTGTTGAACTCCGTATTTTTCACACTCTGAATTTAAGCGATTGAGAATTAGGAGGAAATGATGTGTTCAAATGGCTGATCAAAAAAGGCTTCTCACTATTTTTTCATTGTTAATATAAGAAATTGGCTCTTAAGCAAAACTGCTGTTTATCCTGGCTGCCCATTGAAGAAAGGCTTCTAGATTAGAAATAACTATTATAGAAAAGTCTATCTGGCTTTTTTCCTCTTTTGTATGTATTACAATAATTGCTATATAGTTTTATTGCAGGTGTGTTTGAGTTTTATTTAGTTAATAAAATATTATCTTTTCTTTTTTTTTCTGTGAGTGAAAAAGATATTTATATTTTGCAATCCAATAAAAATGAAAAAAATAAAAAAAATTCTTAGTAAAAATTTAGTGTTCATAATATAACATTGAAATCAATTTTCAAAATATGCTATTTTCTGTTCAATGAATTATAAATTTTTTAAATCATACTCAAAAAGCTAATAGCCATAAAAAAAATTATTACAACTTATAATTTTTTTTTAACATAAATGTTATTTAATCAAAATAAGCAAAAAAAAAAAAAAAAAAAAAAAAAAATCTTTCAAAATTAAAAAAATAAATAAAAAGTATTATTTTATTTTTTAAAACTAGCAGATCCGGCTGGCTTTGCCAAGCATCAGTATAATAATCTCAAATATACCTAAGATTACCTTAAATATAATATACAAACGAATCTAGTGGTGGGAGAACCACGGTCTTCGGCATCATATCTATAATGGGGCAATTCGTTAATGCGTAACATTTAAACAATCACTTTATAAAAATAAGCAAAATGTGGTCGAAAAAAAAAATACCAAACCTTAAATAACTAGTTAAAACGCTCAGTCGTTAAAAATATGAAAACAAAAAAAATCTTTCGAAAATAAAAACCGAGATATTTTGAAGTGACAATTATTTACAGCAGGGGTTTTCAAACTTTTAGATCAACGCACCACTAAATCGAAATTCAAACTTCCTTGTACCACCAGATAGCAGATCTAAAGCTAATATAACAAAAGCTGTGGAAACGGAATATTTTTCCGATCTTTTGGGCTTTTGTCTTAGTAAGTTATCTTAAAATTTCAATCAACAGAATGAAATAAATTATGAATTATGTTTGAAAGAAAACTTTTATTTCGACACCTTCTGTAAGTTATTCCAGTAAAAACAGAAAAAAAAAACAGGTTATGAATTACACTTGGGAAAATTTTATGTATTCCAAAAATGCATACCAAAATTTTTTTGCTGCGAATTTAATCCCTTCGCTCTCAGATTAAACAAATCTATGTTTCATGTATCTACGCAGGGAGGGTACGCTGGGAGCAAAGGGGTTCCTGTACCTCACAAAAATATCTACTAAATTTCTAGCTAATCGGATAATTTTGTTACCAAGAGACAGACAAAGAGGCAGGTGGGTACGAAAATCCGATCGCGTCACCACAAGCATCCACTGATGATCAATTTTTGCAATTGGATCAGTCATTCTAGAAGGGCACCAGTCTAAAATTGTCAAAAATAGTTTTATTGCAGAATGTGATACTTTTCCCCATATTCTACCACTTCTCAAAAGAAAGAGTCCTAGTCGGGCCTTTATATATTATTTATATATTTTTAAAGGGGAGGGAAACAACTTCCAGTATTTGTCCACGGATATGTGTCGCTTCAAAAATGACTTATTAGTTAAGTTGTATAAAATATTTTTGTTTACTAGTTATATATATATATATATATATATATATATATATATATACGAATATAAAAAAATGCTCTTGATACACTAACCTATATAATCTATATCTATATAAATTTTGTCCATTGTTGGCCATCCCTGTAAAAAATAGAAGGCATTTCAGAAGAATCAAGAGGAAGAAATGTCTCAAAAAAAAAAAAAAAAAAAAAAAAAAAAAAAAAAAAAAAATTGCTAAAGTACGATTTCAGCCATCATCTTTTATGCACTTTGAATATACATCTGACAGTCCGGGGATTGTCACTACAAGAGAATACATTGATGTGTTAAACCGTTAAACATCAACTCCTGTTCGTCAGTAAACTTCCCCTAATGTTAAACCTGTGGGCGTAGGATGTATTCTATATTTAAAATATCTCATCAGGTTCTGTGCATAGATATAACGTTATCACTTTAGAAAGGAGGGAAGGGGGGGGGTTGTCTTTTGATATCGTTATAATTTTTAATGAAACCAAAAATAATTTTATTTTTGTAACCTTTTTTTAGATCAAAATAGTCCCTTTTTTTAGTTTGTATCTTCATGAAAATGCAAATTTATTATTAAAACCGTTAAATTATTTCATTCCAAAACATGGAATACCCCAACGTTTGACATTCTACTCATCTGTTCTTAGGGAAACCAGGTGCGAAGTTCGTTTGAAATGGTACTTGTGTTTACTAGAAAGAAAAAAGGAAAAATGTTGTCCACATGTTTTCTTTATAAGAACTTCTGTTTGCCCCTACCCGTGCAGGGGGCAAGTGCAAGAAGACAATATTATTGTTGAATGCATTATGCAACAAAAAGCTATTATCAAATACTTTTAAATAATAACTATTTTTTTTTTTAAGTATTAGATGTCATAAAGTTATTTCATATATAATAGATGTATTGTATTAGCTTCTCTTCATTCGAATCAGAAAAGTAAACAACAAATGTAAAACCATATCTGTATATTACTGCAACTATATATAAAAAGGAAAACAAACAAAAAATTGTAAAAATAAAGAGTTTTTAGACATTAATTACGATATCATTGAGGGGGGGGGGGGGTCGATGAATGATAACGTATGATATCGTAAGGGGGTGAGGGGGTTTAAAATTACCAAAAAGTTGATATCGTTAAACATGTGCAGCCCCCCAGGAAATTAAATTTTTTAACTTCTGTTTTCTGTGTACACTTCTTAATGAATCTTAGTTGTCAATGAATGTCGAAGAATGTCTCTTAGTTGTTTTTCTTAGTTGTCAATGTTTTCCTAAAATATATGCTTAATTTTATGTGAAGTGCTAAAATTTTATTTAGTTTTGCTAAGATTTTAACACATAAAATTATAAATTAAGCACATATTTTACAAATATTTTGATTACTGAGAAAAAAAAGAGACATCCTTTAAGAACAGTACAAAGAAAACAGAAGTTAAAAATATTAATTTCCTCAGGAGATATTTAAATATACGACTACATCCCACGGGTCATAGGTTTAACATTATATTGGGGAATTGGGAAATTCACTGACGAACAGTCTTCGAAATCTACCTGTGCCTGTAGGCCGAGCCTTCAAGGATTATATATATATATATATATAATTTATCCTCAGTTCATTATAGAAAGGATATTTGTCCCAAATTTTATTTTATTTTAATTACATCATTTATGGATCATGAAGAAAATTTCAATAATGTCAACTAATTTTTAGACATATAAAGATAAAAATAAAGTTGACATGTTAACTGAAAAAGCATATGAAGGATCAGTTCCCATTAATGTAAAAAACACTGGTTCCTTAAATCGCCTGAGTATTCCCGAGGAATTAAAGCAAAAAAATATATATATTTCAATATAGCCAACCAATGAATTTGAGCAACCTGTTGATGCATAAAAAACGTAATCGAATCAATCATTCTAGAAAAAGTCCTTGTCCTATAATAAACAAACAGGACTAGTGCCCTTTCTAGAATGACTGATTCAATTACAGTATAGTTTTTCCATGTTTCACATTATGTATCAATCAACGTATCTTAATATTTGCTCAATGTATCTTTTTTGTAAGTTTCGTCATACATAATTTGTCTATTTTAAGTCAAAGTATCTTTCAGGTAGATTTCGTAAGAAATACTACCTATTACATTCTCCCCTAAGTTCGAATTCCTGAAAAATTTTTGCAGATCTACACCGATCATGACTCCTAGAACCCAAAACCTCCCCCAGTTCAAAACTTTATCTATCTATCTATCTATCTATCTATCTATCTATATATCTATGTCACTTTATTATGGACACGATAACTTCCATAATTCTGCACAAATCTCTTCCAAACTCATACATAAAATCAAACGGCATAAAATCTTGGTCAAGTTCGTTAATGGGCAAAATCGAACCAAGGGGAGGAAATGGGGGTCTTTTTGTGAAAACAGAAAAAAACCCATAACTTCTTAATTTTTATACACATCGAATTCGTTTAAAGTTATTATTACTTCTAGGAAAAGGGCCAAAAATTTCTGTATGACAGATTTTTGATTTAATTAAAAATGCCCCAAAAGGGGGAGGGGGGTGAAAAGGGTTTCAGAAGAAAAAAATTCATAACTTCGTCAATTCCCAAGATATCAAATCAGCTTAAATTTATTGTAAATATCCTTAAAATTACGTACAACTTTTATACTGACAAGTTTTTTATAGGACCAACACTTAAAGTAAAAAAAAAATTAAAAACGAAAAAAATTCCTGCTGGCTCCGCCTACAGGCAGAAGTATATTTCGAAGTGGGTGGTGCCGACTGCCACATCATGGCAAATAGGTCTTTCTTCTGAAATTCCCAATAAACAGGTGACCCACGGTCTGCGTCTTCGAAATCTACCTGCGCCAGTAGGCCGAGCCGTCAGGGATTATACATATATATATATATAATTTATCCTCAGTTCATTATAGAAAGAGTATTTGTCCCAGAGCCACCGTGGGGATACCATTCTCACATGTATGAACCATATTAGCTCACCACTCTACCACCTCCACATCAAACTATATCATCATCTGCTTTCACCACCCGTACGTAGTCTCAGCGCATTTGGTGTGGCGCTCCTTGTCGCGTGGGGATCACATACGGGTCACTGCAATCACCTGGTGTAGTCGTACTCGAACTGTTACATCTGGTACAGTCGTACCCTCGAACTGCACATCACCCCCTTCACCTTGTCTGTCGCTGCATGTCGCGTGGTGACGCTGGTCACAGCGAAAGACTTTTGTTTTGTAATTTTTTTTTTTTGTCTGTCTTTAGTTTCTGCCGCCTGTCACGTGGGGCTTTGCCCGGCAGGATTTTGTACTGCCACGTTTAATCCCTGCGTGCCGGGGAGCTAGCCGGGGAAGACATTAAACGCTCAACGGCTGGGTTCGCCCTCAGCCGAGTGGTCTTCCTCAGGCATTAAAATTAAAATTAAAATTAAAATTTTATTTTATTTTAATTACATCATTTATGGATCATGAAGAAATTTCAATAGTACCAACTAATGTTTAGACATATTTATTCTAACTTAAGGCAGACACTTAAAAAAAAGTACCTTTATATTTCTCATCAAAACGGTTTTTGTGTCTCCTGATAAGCTCATTTTTAGGACAAGTGTCCTTTCTAGAATGACTGATTCAATTGTATATTATGGAATTCGAAATTGAAGTCGAAAAAAGAAATCCAACCGCCTTGAAAGTTTGTCGATAATTCTGATCTTAAGGTTGTTTTGCAAATCCAAAGGAAATAATTTTTGACACATTTCTGAATTCATTTTTGTTTGGAAACGCATGGAAATGGCAGGTGCTTTTATTAAGAAACTATCTAATAGAATGATGTTTTCCATTTTTTGGTAAAGGCAAAAGATCTTTCAGATAATGCTGTCGAAGATGGCATTTTGAACCAAATTTCCGGATGCTATGACGCGGAAAATGAGAAAAACCAGTCGTCACGTGACAACAATCGCTTATAACTCGATAAGTAATTCAATTATAAAAAAAAATGAAAAACACTATTCGATTCCAAATTTCTTTAATAAGCAGGCCTGCATATGTTATGCTTTTGAGTTAAAAAAAAAAAAAAAAAAAAATGTCGGTAAATGTGTTAGCAAATTTGTTGAGCAGGGATTTTATTTATTTTTTAACCGCCTTAATGAAAAAAAGTTCTTTCGGCCTGTACTGGGAGGAAAAGGTAGCTTCAGTATTCCATGTTTTTAAAAATTCAACTCATTTTATTCAAGCACTCGAAGCTAAAATACTTGGAATCCGATTATAGAAGATTCAATCTCGGTTTTCGTTAATACTGAATTTGAATGCGAATTTCAGCATGAAAGTTACAACATAACAAAAATCAGATTGTTTCAAAATATCAGCCAACCTAGAATTTCAAACCGCTATATTTCATCCATTTTTTAAGATAAAGCCAAAACAATGCTCCGGAATCCTTGTATCACGATGTAACACTTAACGGAAACAATTTTTTTTTCAATTTATATTTTATTTTGAACATTTTTTGAAATTAAAAAAAATATTTAAATTTTTAAGTGGCCGCCATTCTGAAACAAGATTATATAAGTATTACCTATAGGTATTACCTATAGGTATAGGTATTACTTATAGGTATAGGTATTACTTATAGGTATAGGTATTACTTATAGGTATAGGTATTACCTATAGGTATAGGTATTACTTATAGGTATATTTATTACCTATACGCATACTCAGTTACATCCAAATCGGTCCATCAATAACTGAGTTACAGCATGACAAATGTCAGATATATATATAAATAAATCAACATTTGAACGGAGGGTGGTTTTGGGGTCTGGGATTCATGATCGGTGAAAATATACCAAAATTTTCTGGAGTTGCTCTCCTCTGAACGGCTGCAATAAGGTAGCTCTTTACTTTTTCTAATGAAAGCTACCTAATAGGCTTCTCAATATTTTTTCATTATCGAAAAATTGGTTTTGGCCCAAAATCTACTATTTATTTCGCATGCCGAGAGAAAGGCTTCTAAATTCAAAAATAACCGCTATTAAAATGGCTATCTGGCAATTTTTTCTTTCCATGTATTACAATTATTGTTGTATTGTTTTTTGCAGGTGTGTTTCAGTTTTATTTATTTAATAAAATATTATAGTCTCTTTATTGTTTTTTTCTGATAGAAAAATAATTCATTACATTTTATAATCCATTTAATAAAGGAAATAACACTAAATAAGTTCAATGTTTCATAAGAAATTGCAGTTCTATATTGTATTTGCTAATATATTACGCTTTTATATAATATTAATATATTGTTATTATTATTATATATATTATATATATATATATATTATTATTAAAATATTATTATTTATATTTATATTAGTATATAATATTAATATATTTGCTAATATATTGGCTAATATATTACTGTTATGCTTAGCAATATGGCATATCATTTAAAAAAAAGTAACTATATTTAGTATTTTTCCCTTTTTTATATTTATAAAAATGCAAACATGTGTCTTAAAATTATATACATTGAAATTTCGTTAAACCGTCATCCCTTGTGACAATACAATTTTGACGCTTTTAAAGGACTGACGGTATAAGCGAATTACTTTGCTTAATGAAAGTTAATTGGTGGTATTCATTTTTTAATAAACATGATATTGAAATTTATTTAAGATCTTTAACATTAATTTATTTTATAATAGAGGTAATTTTCTTTTACAATAAGAAAATAGTTTAATAAGAAAATAAAGGGATTTCTGTTTTAAAAATCATTAAAATATATTTATTTTACAACAGTTGTTAACGGAAAATTATCCGACAACTAAAATGTATTATAATACATAAGAATTCAAATAGTAATAAAACAAACATGAAACTGACGTTATATGCAGGGTGACGCTCGAACAAGGTTTTACTGTAATTTGGTAAATCTAAGCTGTTGCATGAGTTGCCTTTAGAATCAAACTCTTCAAAAATTTCTTCAAAAATTTCTTCAAAAATCAAAAATCAAAATTTTTTATTTTGAAAGATTAGAATGTCTGGCCGAGACTGCTAAACGCAACTAGTCATTTATAAAAGAAAAGTAAGAAGCTATATTTATTCCCTATTTCAAACTTCTTTAGTATGTATAAAAATGTAAGTAAATTTAGGCGTAAATATTAAATAATATCCTACAGCTACATTTTATGAGACACATCCTATGTCTATTAGCCAGGATAGAAATCTTGCGATTTTTTTTTCTATTTTTCACTCCAAACAAAAAATGAGGTTAACTTTCTACAAATAATTGTCATCAGATTGAATAATTATCAATCTCTATCTACAAAGAATTCTTGAAGAAAGAAATTATTATCAAGAATTATATAGTATTCTTGATCATTACTATTAAGACTTATCCGTGATTAATTCGTCATGGCATATCATGAAGAATTATTATATACTATGATTAATAAGACATATTATTACCCGTGGTTATCCCCACAGGTAAAGTGGGGATAACCTGATATACATTAACCTGTATATCAGGTTATCCCCACTCGGCGTATTAATTAGCCATACCAAACATCCAGCTTCTTTCAAACAGTCATATACCGCAAAAGGAATTTCCTTTCTTGTTTTTGCAATTTGCAGTCGTTGAAATTGTTATTTAGAAAACAACTCTTATTAAATTATTTCAGAATTCATTCGAAAACATTGAAGATAATAGATAATTCTATTCACACGCTATTATGATTACATAACGCAGAGACTGTTGGCTTTTATGAATGAACATATTTATTTTTACTTTATTCGTCATCCATAATTTTGAAAAGTCAGTAGTAAGTATAAGTCTAAACGGTACTTTAGGTGAGAATTTAACATTGACCTAACTTATTTAATATTTGTTACTAAGAAAATTTCAATTACAATTTTCAATTTAAAAATTCTTGATAAATATTCTTTGAATAATGTAAACCGGCATTTATTTGGTTATCAAACATAATGTTTATGATGAAACACAAAGAATGAATTATCACTTTACTAATCAGCGTACAACCATTAGAGTGAAAAAATCTCCAGACCGGGGTTCAATCCCGGATCCCTTGGTATAGCGCACCAAGTGCTTTAACCAATTAAGCTATCCAGACGACATCCAGTCTAGCATTCCCTCACTCTTATATGGCAAGGCTACATACATGCAGCACAAAGTCAATCATGAGCACAACACCTTTGGCATGCATGAGACAAATTAAACCCAGTATCGGTGACTATTTATACAGTAATTAATTATTTTTTTCAGCAGAGCTAAAATTACGCTGTAGAAATTAATGAAACACAAAGAATGAATTATCACTTTACTAATCAGCGTACAACCATTAGAGTGAAAAAATCTCCAGACCGGGTTCAATCCCGGATCCCCTGGTATAGCGCACCAAGTGCTTTAACCAATTAAGCTATCCAGACGACATCCAGTCTAGCATTCCCTCACTCTTATATGGCAAGGCTACATACATGCAGTCATGAGCACAACACCTTTGGCATGCATGAGACAAATTAAACCCAGTATCGGTGACTATTTATACAGTAATTAATTATTTTTTTCAGCAGAGCTAAAATTACGCTGTAGAAATTAATGAAACACAAAGAATGAATTATCACTTTACTAATCAGCGTACAACCATTAGAGTGAAAAAATGTCCAGACCGGGGTTCGATCCCGGATTCCTTGGCATAAAAAAATATCAATATCCACTTTCTTGAAATTCATGATATCCCAAAAGCTGAAAAAAAAATTAATTACTGCATAAATATTCACCGATACTGGGTTTAATTTGTTTCATGCATGCCAACGGTGTTGTGCTCATGATTGACTTTCCATCTTGTGCTGCGAGGTTGTAGCCTTGCCATATAAGAGTGAGGGAATGCTAGACTGGATAGCTTAATTGGTAAAGCACTTGGTGCGCTATACCAAGGGATCCGGGATCGAACCCCGGTCTGGACATTTTTTCACTCTAGTGGTTGTACTCTGATTAGTAAAATGATAATTCATTCGTGTTTCATTAATTTCTACAGCGTAATTTTAGCTCTGCTGAAAAAAAATTATTTACTGTATAATGTTTATGATTAGTCTTGTATGCATGTTCTTTATTAATGCTTATTAATCATCTCAAAAGACTCTAGGGGTGAAAACCATGTATTTGGAATGTATTCTGTGCATTTTCGCACTTCACATAATAGTTCCCCCCCCCCCTCTTTCTATTTTCCTTTTTAACACATTCAAACATAGTTGTTAACACTTTCTAACATAGTTGAAAAAGTGTTTATGAATTCGGTTTGTCTGGCCATCTGTCTGCTTGACCATCTGTCTGTTCGTGATCTAACTCGCTTAAATATACTCGGATTGCCATGTAATTGATATACGTTATTGAGGTTCAACATGGAATGTTTTGTATTGAACATGCAGTGTGTAGCATTTATAATTCATTTACAAGGGCGCTCAAAAGAATTCCTTTACATTAAAGTACATGTGGGAAAATCGTTTGCAGTGTATTTTATGATGTTACACTATTTCGAATATATTGAAATTGATACACATCACTCAGGTGCACTGCGAGATGGTTACTATAGAATATGGTGTGTATAGCATTTATCATTGATTTATAGAGATACCAAAAAGAATTCGGTTACAGCACTGTCTATGAAAAATAATATCTGGAAGTGCGTTTTCAACTGTGGTATGCGTTTTTAAACTTAATTAATGATTTGGATATTACCTGGTTATTAAATTCTATAGAACATATACATGGATGCAGAAAAGTACATTTCCGCTTATTGAAGGAAATTGCTAAAGAGGAATTTTCAAATGCGTTTTGCCTTTGCTAACTGAACTAAATTTTTTGCGCACTATGTAGTAAAAATTACTAATTTATGGATCATATACAAGGCTGCACAAAATAATTCGAATGTTTTTCTGAATACAGATAGTAATTGCTGAAATTGGGTTTAGAAATATGTTACGCGTTTTCAAAATGTTTACTCAGACATCACCTTTCACTTTATTAAACAGTGAAGTTTTGTTTCAGTAATATAAATATGTTTAAAAGTGTTTTATAACCTATGCTTGACACTTAATTTTTGTTTCTTTTTTATTTAATCCATTATATCCTCAAATTCACAATACACCCTATAGGCTGTGCTCTTTTTTTTTACATAGTAATTCTTGAATAAATCGCTACAGGCAAGATTAAGACCATCTATTGACTGTTGAGGATTTGATGAAGGTGTGGATATCTAATCACCACTTCTAGTAAAACCGTATGCTTTTTATAACATTTCAAACTTCCCAGGCATTTTTTTTTTTTTTTTTTTTTTACTCGCAACGCTTCAACGTTACCTAAGTTTTGGGCTTATCATGAATTTCAAGAAAGTGGATATTGATATTTTTTTCACTCTTTACCGTTACCAGGGGATCCTAACCCAGCTTGCCGAGAACATACTGCCCGGTGTCCAGAAAATAAGTGGAAACCATTTTGTTTTTAGGTGCGTTCGTAATTATATAAATACGTAGCACCTATTGTCGTCGTCTGGTCCGTCCATCCGTCTGTCTGTCCGTCTGTCCGCATATAACAACGCAAAAACTATCCAACCGAATGGTTTGAAATTTAAGATATATTATCTTTGCAGAATTTTGTCAATTTTTTTCAAATCGAATCAAAACTTTAGAAAATATTAATAAAAACATTTATTAAGAAATTTGATTTTTTTTTTTTAATCGGTGCTTTCTTTTTATAGGAGCTTTCGAAGTTTAATCGTCAAGCGACCGAGATACTTATTTTATGACAGAAATTAATCTGCAGACTATATAATTCATTTCGCAGAATTAAAAATCATCAAGATCTGAATATTTATATAACTAGCTATAGTACGAACGCATCTCGTTTGTAACGTTTGACGTACAATTTCCAACTTGTTTAAATATTTATCTAGATAGTACCCGTCAAGATTTGACGGTAAATAACTTAAAATTTTCTTCATCCTATTAAATCCTATCATGCGTAATTAATTCAACGATATCCCATAATAGGTAATGATTCTAGATTGCCATGGTGATTACGTCGTATTTAAGATGGAGTTGTATTATTTCCGTATTACTGAATTTAAAAACCGAATTTTATACTAAAATTGTTTAATTATAGCAATCCTATAATCTACCGATAGTTTTTTGGATAGATGCTTCCGGAGAAATAAATATTAAATGGAAAATGAGTATAAATATATGGATTTCAAGTTCTGAAAATTTCAAAGCCAGGTTTAAGTTTCCTATTGTAAATTTCAATAAATGTCAACAAAAGATAAAATGTTGTTAACTTAAAATGTACTTAATTTATTATGGAAATGAATCGTATCATAATAACAGACGATGTAATTCATTTTTTCAGTGAAGTAATAACGGTGATTTTTGTATATTGTCTTGTATTGGATATCTGCTCATCGTATAATTTTAATGTAACATAATTGTAATTAAATGTTTGTAAAAGTGTATTGAAACTTAATTTCATAAAAAAAAATTAAAATCTATAATATGAAAATCTGCACATAAAATAAATTTTGTATTCATGCATTTTTGCATAGGCGTGCAACAGCTATTACGCCACGATCTGAATATTTATAATACTAGTTATTGTACGAACGCACCTCATTTGTCACGTTTGACCTACAATTTCCACCTTGTCTAATTAGCTAAAGGAGTGTGATACACAAAACGTATTTAGATTAACAGGAGTGACAAAAAATTAACTTAGAGATAGCTATTATAATTTTTTTTTTCGCATGAAAATAAACAGTTAAAGGACAAATCGTTATAGCAATTCCTGCCTTTATTTATCAAAGAACTCTCCATATTTCTAACATTTCGTGAATGTTTTACAGCACTGGCAAAAAGAAAAAAAAAACTAGGACGTAAAATTATTATTTTATGGGGAAAATATACTTTTTACTCACTTTTTATCTATTAATACCGTATTTGACAAAAATACTGTTTTTTTTTTCCCCCGTAAAATATTAGGTTTTTACCTGGTGCCCTATCTGATATTTTTCTTTTTATTAACGTCAACAGTTTTGTTTTAACAGTTTATAGGAAAACTTACATTTTTTGACAACTGTCAATACATTCTGGAACCTTTTCTAACATTTTTGCCATCGGGCTTAGACATTTTTAAGCATCAAATTTCAATTACAATTCTGAACTTTTTGGTCGACCTCTTTCTTCAGGTGTTACATTTCCTAAGTTTCTTTTGTTAAAAGTTCACATGTACTTCTAAAGAAAAAAGAATGAAGTTTGAAGAACCAATATTTATAAATTAATGATTGTCCTTCCGAAAATTTTATTTGATCTTTAGCAGGGTCATTTTTACTTGAAGGTGCCCTAAGGCAAAGCGTCGATGTATTGTTATAGGATAATAGTACATCCAGGGGGCAAAACATACAGTGGCGGAGCCCAGAATTAGACTCTAATGTGCTTTGTTAATCGTGAATATTTCCTGTTTATGCAGATAAGAATGCACAATGCAAGTATCAATGGGTTTAATGTGGTTAAAGCAAAATTAAAGAAAGAGATATGAATAATTGTAAAAATATTAATATTTTTCGAAAAGCAGACAGAAGAAAAAAACTTTAAAAAAAAAGGAAGAGTTAAAATTTAAAAGGTGGAGCGAAACATAAAAACTATTCAATGTGGTTTGTTATGGTAGAAATTTTAGAAAAATGTGTCTTTTTTACTGAAAAATTTCTTGATTTAGAAAAACTTCATATTGTAAAATTTATGAAAATATGAGTTAAAAAATAAACTAATACTGAATTTGGGAATTCCTTGACAAATACCTCGTTTGTGCCGATTCAGAAATTGATATCTGATTCTTAGAAATTATTATTTTTTCCAAATTAATATATATAGTTATATATATATATAATTTTTGTTTGTATGTGTAAATTCAGATATTAGGACTAGAACTGTTTATTGAAGTCGAAAAGTCATTGCTGTTGATAATTATTACAGTATTGCAGGTTAACAGTTTGTAATAGACAAAACGAATTGTAGACAATAGTTTCCTTTAGAAACCGATCACCTAAAATATTGTTTGATTTTCCAAAAATATAATATGTTAGATACTTCTAACTACAAATTGAAAGTCTTTATTTTACATTCCTGTTGGAAATTCGAAACAGAATACTTCTATACCCATCTGAAAATATATGAATAATTATAAAATGAATTAATTTGTGTTAAATACATAAAATAGAACGTAAAGTATGAATAGAGCAATAAATATGTTCACTTTTAATAGTGCATTGTATTATCCTGCTATTTCTCCAAGCGGATTTTTGTTTTGTTTTGTTTGTTTATTTGTTATTGCATTGCACAACCAATACGGCTGCATGAATAATTGGATAATATTAATTTCGAAAAATTGGGAATCATCTTAATATATATATATAATATATATATATATATATAGGGTATAGATATAATAGCTTTATTACTATTTATGTATGTTGAATGGATAATTAAATTTTGAGATTTGTAGAAAAATACAACTCAAAGAGTCATTCCAAGCGTCAAGAAATCTGTCGACTTAGAGATATGAATAGAGATTTATTTGATTCTTTGTACTTAGGAAGAAAAAAAAAAAACACATTAAAATCTCTTAAATTAATGCAAAACCCAAAATCAATAAAAAAAAAAAAAAGGAGACAAAAAATATTTTGAGAATTGTCAGTGTCTAACATATTTAGCGAGACCTATATTGGGGAATAGCTCTCATTTTTTAATCTGAATGGAAAAATTTATATTCTGTATTCTTTTCTTTTTTATTTAACCTTTTACTACTGACTGTGACTTTAAATCTCTTTTCTTTTTCCCCTCAAATGTAAACATTATTCCATCACTAAACAAAATAAGCTTTAACCCCGGATACTCTCTTTAAATAGTGTTAAATAGTGTTAATATTATTAAATCTTTAAATTTTCTTAATTGTCTTTAATTAATTTACTATCTTTAAATTTTAGAAATTCTTATCTCTAAAACAAATTAATAGGTGAAACTAAGTTGCGCATTAGGGTGTTACTGTGGGAAGAATTCTTCTACCTATTTGGCTTTTTTTCCTTTCAACCCTCAACGATCTGCTGTCAAATTATTTGAAACTATTTAAAAATAAGTGCGACTCGTATCTTAGCTTTACCGTAACAAAATTCATTTCATTTTAGAATATCCCTTTTCTGTCACAATCTCGTTTTCACATTCACGCGTTTACGAATGTTTCGCGTTATTACAACATTATTTTTTTTTTCTATACGTCATGAAAGAGTTCCAGCAAGAATGTTGATTGGATTACGCCAACAACCACATTGCGATTTTCTCTTGTATGTGTGTTTTTACGCACTCACCGATGAAAGCGGATGCACGCGCTCAGAGAGAAAAGTTTTGTTCTTTTCTCTTTTTATTCAAACTTGTGTAATCATTATCAAGCTCTGAATATTTTTATTTTTATTATTTATTTATTATATATATATATATATATATATATATATATAATATACACATTTTTTTTAACGGAAATATAGTTTGAAATCAGTTAATATTACGTAAACTCGTAACATCTAGTTTTAATTTTATTTTTCATTCCATTAAATTACTAATGTAGTGAAAGTATTTGAAGGACTTTAATATACTGAAATAAGGTTTTATTTATTTTATTTTATTTTATTTTATTTTTTGTGACTCTTTCCGTACATCTTGTAAGATGCTACTACTAGAATAAATTTGTGAACTGAACTACAGTTTTATTATTGACTAGCGGCCCTCCCTCGCTTTGCTTCGGGTTAACCTTGAAAACCTTCATCTCTTTGTGTTTTCTGTAGACCTTTTTAATGTGTACAATAATTAGTACATTATTTTGATAAATCTTGTAGGGTTCAGCCTGCGTTTGCAATGTATAAGCGGAAAAAATGAAATTATTTACGACATCACATTAAAAACCTCAAAAATAACAGTATTTCTCCACTATTTAATGGATGTTATTATACATATAAACCTTCCTCTTGAATCACTCTATCTATTAAAAAAAACGCATCAAAATCCGTTGCGTAGTTTTAAAGATTTAAGCGTACATAGGGATATAGGGACAGAAAAAGCGACTTAAACCTCAAAAATAACAGTATTTCTCCACTATTTAATGGATATACATATAAACCTTCCTCTTGAATCACTCTATCTATTAAAAAAAAACCGCATCAAAATCCGTTGCGTAGTTTTAAAGATTTAAGCGTACATAGGGATATAGGGACAGAAAAAGCGACTTAAACCTCAAAAATAACAGTATTTCTCCACTATTTAATGGATATACGTATAAACCTTCCTCTTGAATCACTCTATCTATTAAATAAAACCGCATCAAAATCCGTTGCGTAGTTTTAAAGATTTAAGCGTACATAGGGATATAGGGACAGAAAAAGCGACTTTGTTTTATACTATGTTAAGATTCTGGAAAACTCAATTTGGATCATATTTTTGCCTTTCGACTTGACCCACGATTTGCTATTAGTTTGGATGCTGAGCTCAGAATTATCTTTGCTAAGTCAATTTTAACCAAAATGCAAATCTCGTCATACTGCGACTGCAGTGTGTTAACTCCCAATAAACGTGTGAAAATATTTAACTATGATAAAGCTGCTTTCTTCGAGTAAAACGCCGCAGCTTAAAAAAAGACCCAGCATCGTCGGGGTGTAACCACTCAAAATGTCGTACTTATATATATTCAATGAAATATTCTATACTCCTGGCATCCTTTTAAAAGTACAAGATTTATTTATTACTCAATAGAGGCCATCCTAATCAAAGATAAATTTCAAATTAGTGCAACGAGGTTTTGGTATTGAAATTCAATAAGTCCAATAAAGTAAAATGTTAAAGCACATATAAACAATACGTCTGATTCCTTAATTTTTTACAATTTTAAGAACATATTAATTCAGACAATTAAATACACTAACCGAACATGAGTGAAAAATTGACCTGGGTCAGGACTCGAACCTGGGACTTCAGCGTAACGTGCTGCTGCTCTGCCACTGAGTCACCCTAGTCGATATCTTATCCCCGCAATTTCTCGCCAGCAATTTTTGCAGCTTCAGATGACACAGAAACGAGGAATTAATAATCATTCATCGGTCAGTAAATACATATCAAAACACATATAAACAATACGTCTGATTTCTTTATTTTATGATTATTATTATATTTATTAATTCATATTATTTTATGATTATTATTATATTTATTAATTTATATTATTTTATAAATATTATTATATTTATTAATTTATATTAATTTATAATTATTATAATAATCATTAATTCATCGTTGCTGTGTCATCTGAAGCTGCAGAAATTGCTGACCAGTGACTCTGTCCAACATGTATAAATGTGAGAAATTGCCGGGATAGGATATCGATCGACCAGGGTGACTCAGTGGCAGAGCAGTAGCACGTTACGCTGAAGGTCCCAGGTTCGAGTCCTGGCCCACGTCAATTTTTCACTTATGTATGGTTTAATGGTCTGAATTAATATGTTCTTAAAATTGTAAAAAAGTAAAATGTATTGGACAAAAATTGTTCCCCTTTCCAAATCAGCTGTTTCAGAGGAAGCAATCGTAGTGTTATTGGTTGTAGATTTCCTCTAGAAACTTGAATATTGAATATATCGAAATTTAAATTTTGTTACCTACCTTGTTTTAACTCGAATCTTTCATATATATAATTAAATTGAAATATTAATCCAGAAGCATCCCAGTTTTTAAGTCAGTTAAAGAAAGAAAAAAAAAATACCGATCAACAACGCGAAACTTTCTGACACATTTTCTGATTCATCTTTAAACATAAAAGCATGATACTTACAGTCATGACTATTGAGGTCATTTATAATCGAACAGTTTTTTATTTTCCTATGAATGAATTACCTCTTGAGTCATAAGCGAGTTTCGTCTCAAGACGGTATTTTTTTCCCTTTTAAGCGTTGTTGCGTCCTGAAATTGGGTTAAAAATTCCAATTTTGACAGCATTTTCTGAAAATTATTTTGCTTTTACCAAAAATAAAAAAAATAAAAGAGTTTGATTACATAGTTTCTGAATAAGTGCATCTGCCAATTTGATATGTCTGGGAGCAAAACTGAATCACAAAATGTGTCAGAAAATAGCCAGCTTCTATTTGAAAACATCCTTAAGGAAATGGTGGACTTTGAAAATGAACAACAACAAAAAACAATTAAAACGCCAACAAAAATCAGTGTTTGTTTTAATTTTCCTGTAATAAGTCCGTCTGTCGTTGTGGACCTGAGTAGTAAAGGGCTCTTTTGTGGGCTGACCCATCCCAGCTGTTCCGAGTGACCACGACTGGCGGCGTGCTGCTGGCAATGGTCGCAGTTTTCAGCATCCACTTCATTTAGATAGATTTCACTTAATTATTTAGTACCATTTTAGACCCCGTCGCTACCGAAATGTTTTTTATCAGTCGTGTGTGTTTGTGTGTGTGGACAAGTAGTGGTGCAGTGGAGTGCTTTTCTCAAGGCTAAACCATCCGAGTTGTTATTGGAAAACTTCGACTGGTGGCACTAGGCAAAAGCCGTCAGTCAAAATTATCTTCCATTTTAGTGAGCTAGGTACCCCCTCCCACACACACATGCACGCGCGCACTAGTTATGAGTTCGAGCTCTATTTTCGGAGCCCGGGCCAGCCCGAGCCCGACGACGTTAAATCCGAGCTCGAAACATTTTACATTTTATGTTTTCAGAGCCCGAGCCCATCCTATCCCAATGCCGAAAAAAATGGCATAATATTTAAAAATTGTTTTAAAAGTAACATTTAATTTTGAAAAAACTTCGTACATGGAAATAACTGTTAACCCCATTCACATAACTAATTTTATGGAAATTTTTACTCAATCTTATCAAAAGAAAAGTTTGGTATCAAATAAAAATATACTTCCTTAAAAGGATCGTCATGTTATTCTCTCCCAACAAGCAAATCTGGTGGACACATTAACGAAGTGCGTTTTATGAATAAATGCATGAAATTTGCAGAAATTGCTATTTCCATGCCGAAGAATCGAACAGCGTTTTCTGCTTCCTATAGAAGGTGTATATCGTCAAATATAATTGATTCCTTAATTAAAACAATATTTTGTGTTCCTGAAAATCAGCTTAAATTAAAAATTTGACAGAAAGATCCCATGCTTTTATAGGAAAAGTGGAAACACTGCTCGATTGCTTTCTATCGGAATAACAAAACATGACAATTATATCTACTTAGGAATGAAAGTGACTTCGTAAATGTGCAGAGCAGAGCTTTAGCATGAACAGAGTTCATGATTAAAAATAGAATCACAAACATTATTTTCATATGAAGAGCGATTATGACTCGCACATAATAGAAGACTAAAAATTTGTAAGCCTAAACTAATGCTGATTGACTAAAAAACAAAAAACAAAAAGCAAACAAACAAAAAAAGAATATTCATTTCGCGTTAGATCTCTGAAAAAAAAAAATAAAAGTAAAGTAAAATAAAATAAACGTTCCAATTAAAAAATATCCTACTGTCACAAACGAAAATCTAGCAATAAATATTATTCGCGCCTCTTAACAATGGCTCCATATCTCCCAGTCGTCAGTCGCCTCGCAAATATCATAAATTTTCTTTTAAAGCAGCATTTTAATGCTAGAATAATAAGATTTCTGTTTCCCCTCTATTTATTTTTATCAAAATAACATTAAAATGACTTGAAATGGAATATGTAATTTTTTAGGGAAGCAAGTTATTTTTATTTTTTCTATATGAGAATAAATAAAATTGTCAGTTTCAGAAAAAATGAGCCCGAGCCCGAAGGCTGATATGAAAATAGAGCCCAAGCCCGTGTTAGGCACGGGCTCGGGCTGAGCCCGTCTCATCTCTAACGCGCACCACCTAAGAGGCTTTTGTCTTTTTATAGTTTTTAGTATTTAAGATTGTTTTAGACCTCTGGTAAACCTAATGCTATAGCTGTGCTGTGTCCCTTGGCGCCATACTCCCTGATCATTTTCTATCTTTACCAAGCCTAAACTGGCCTGAGAACGAAGTATAAGGCACCCAAACTTTTTTGGATGTTCTATGCGTCTTTTTTTCAAGGTTACATAGGTCTTTGGTACTTCTAACTCTGGAATGACCTTACTTTTGCGGGGTTCTCCACCAGGGTTTCCAAAATTATATTTTCGAACCGTTTATTTGTTTCTAAGTTTATTCTTATGTTCTATTTCATTTTCGATGGAGGTTTCCCGTGACAGTTTTTACGCTCTACGTTGATTCTCCTTAAGCACCGAGTTGGCTTGGCTATATTTACCTTAAATTAATCCTAGTGTGTTTTTAACCCAGTCAATTTTTTGACTAATTTTACGCATTTTTAAAATCTTACGTGTAACCAAAAATTAACATGTCCCGGGTTAACCAATTTTGATACAATCTCTTTCATATTACTCAAGCACGTTCATATTTTTAGTTTTAAAATAAATGGTCATATGTTTGAAAAACATAGATTAAGTCTAAAAATGACAATCATAAAATGCAATATTCAATTAAAATAATAATATTATTAATAATTTTTAAGAAGATGTCCAACACGCGCAAGAAAAAAAAAAATGCTCTAATTTTAGTAATAATTTATCTGTAAACACGAATGTGCAGGTTTGTATATTTTTAGAAACTGAGACTTCATAAATAATTTGTTTTGAACAATTTTAGGAAAAGTCTGAGAATTTTAACTAGGAATTTCTGATGCATTACTTTCTTTACTGAAAACCCTTTTTGTTCGAAAAATTATCATATATATTTTATTTTATTTTAAAACATGCTATATATATATGTGTTGGAAATTCTTGTTTCACGTAAGTCAAAATTTATAAAACTTTTAAATAAAATGAGAAAATTCACAATTTAAACGTCCACCATCCTCTTAAACAACATGAATAACACATCTTCACTAACCCGATGACGACAAAACTGAAAACATCCGTAAATTAAAAAACGAGGTGAAAAAAAAAGTTTAACACCTGCAAACTGCCCACCTTTTTTTGCCGGCTCATAAGCATGCAAACTGACGTCACAGAATTCCCGTTCCACGTGTGTCACCCAATGACCGCCAAGTGATGAGAGAGAGCTCACAAACCCAGTCGCCAAACAACTTCACCTCTATATCCAACAACACAGAAGCGAGCAAGCATGAACCGATGCTATTGTTTGGCGGGTTAATGGAAACCTGCATCACATGTTTGACCCAGCCGGTGGTTAATGTTTTTATTTTTGCTTTTAGATCGAAACTATTACCTAGACACAATAGACATTGTTAAAGGATTGATTGTTCCTACCGAAAATTCGCGGCTACAATAAAAAGTGAAGGAAGCGTTTTCTTTCGGAGTGCTTGTTAGACAATAACGAACAAATGTGTATTTTTGTAATTAATCATAAACCCAGAATATCCATAAAGATAAAAATAATTAGATGCGTCTTCCTTGGTCACATTGTGCTTGAGGTCGTTTTAAAACTGTTCTCAAATTCAAACTCACAATTTTATCTCACATTCATGAGGTCAATTTTAACCCTTTAAGCGTCTTGCGGAATTTTTCATGAATGTTTAATGATTTGTAAAAAAAATAGCTATGAAAAACATTGGTATGATAATTTGTATGTTATTACTTTAAATATCTTATGCACTGGAGAAATTAATATTAACATAAAATTTTTGATAAATCAGCCTTTAAATAAAAATTTTACGTGATGGAAGAAATGGTTAGGACGCTTAAAGGTTTCCTTAGATGTATAGAATTAGTAGGTGCTCTTATTTATAAACTATAAAATTGAATAGCGTTTTCAATTTTCCAATACAATCAAAGAATCGTACACAAAATGCTATCAAATATGGCGCTTTGAACAAAATTTCTGGACGTTCTAGCTCGATGAGAGAGCAATTGCTTATAACAAAATTTATGATACATTTATCAAAAAATGTAAAACGTCATATGATTCTAAATCGCTTCTATAGTAATGGCTGTGATTTTCATGCTTTTCGATAGAAAAATGAGTCCATGTATTTGTTAGAAATCTTCGTGTTGTTGGCGGGTAACAGCATTTTTTTAAAGACCGCCTTAAAATCTTTAGTTTTCAACATGTTCTTTCTGACGCTATTACAAAACAATTTTCATCTCTACAAACGCGAACTTTACAGATATCATCTATCGAAAAATCATTTTTTTTTTTTCACTAAACAGAGTATATATTTTATTGTAGTTCGTATCTACAATATTGACCACATTTTTGTTATTTTCATGTCACCCGTATATTGGTTAAAGGATAAATTTTGACAATTTGTTTTCCTGAAAATTACTGTAGATTTATGGAAAAAAAAAAGAATATTCCAATTTTTCGAACCTAAATGAGAATGTATGAAAATGCTATGCATATTCTGACGAAAACTATATTGTAATTGCTTCAGAAATAGTAAAACCAGGAAAAAATTTCAAAGTATTTTATCAAAAAAATTATTGCTTTATTAAAAATCGATTGACTGATTTTTTTTGTCAGACTGTTTTATTTATAAGTATGCAAATAATTCTGTTTGTAATTCACACGATAGTAAACTTTAAAAATAAGCAAAATTTAACAACAATAACAAAAAAAAAAAAAAAAAAAAAAAAAAACAGTTAACAATAACCAGCGTTTTAATTAAATTTTTCTTTGATAAATTATCTTGATTCACCTTAAATCAATCTGAATGTGATTAATGTGAGTATCTGAATGTGATTAATCTGAATGTGATCAATCTGAATGTGATTAATTCAATCAATTTTTTTAAACTAATTTTACTCAGTTTTAAAGTCTCGCCTGTAACCAATAGTTAAAATCTTCCAAATTAATTAATTTTCCTCCAATTCCTCTCATCTTACACAAGCACGTTAATGTTTTTATTTTCCAAATAAATGGGTATCCGTTTGTAAAACAAAAAAAAAATTATTAAAATTGTAGTCATCAAACGAAATAGTGAGAAAAAAAAAATCTTGCCCCAACATGCGTAAAATATTTCTATAATTTTAGTAACAATGGATATAGCATATTAAAATGAATGCATATTTTTAGAAGCTGAGTTTATAAAAAATAAATAATAATATTAATTGTTGTTAGTTTCGAAAAATTTAAAAAAAAAAACCTGGCGCATTTTTAAACATAATTTTCTTTTGAATTTTTTTTTTAAATAAAATTTTTTTGTGCAAACGAAAAAAAAAATATTTTTTTATTTCAAAATATGCTATATGTACGTAAGAAAATGCTTGTTCCATGCCAGTCGTAATTTATAGACTTTCAAATAAGAGGGAATTTTTTTTTTTTATTGGAATGTACAACATCCCCTTAATGGTAAAATTAGAATATTCACAGGAATAAAATTTATTAGAATTGTTTTTTTCAATCGATTGTGTGTCAATCACAGTAACCACTGTTTTTATGCTGACAGCAAGCGGTTTTAGTATAGTATTCAATTTCTTTCTTTTACTGTAAATCCCCTTTCACAGCAATGGGAGTATCAACGAGGAAAAGCACTTCCGGGCATTCCGCTACCCACAGTTCGCGCTCGACTGGCATATTGTGCTTTATGCATATTGTGTGTACCGGACACGGAGATTTTGTAACACAGCATAAAATGGGACTAGTAAAATTGGCAATACATTGATCTGATTTGTAATAGTGATTGTTCTATTTAAGAGAACGTGCTTCATTCTCCCCATTCTTTTAGTTAAGCATATCATTTCGTCTACAGTTAAACGGTACTTCAAAGTTTCATTGTGAATTACAAAAATAAATATGTAGAATGCTTCATCGTACGTGTAAAATAAACTTGTTTCATCATAAATTTCCAAATCTTAGTACATGAAAGTAGGTGCATATATCGAACAAATTAACTGGATGAAATAATTGACAATAAACTCCAAAACATTAAAAATTAACATTAAAATACTTAGGTAAATAGACTAGGCAATGCAACTTTACCCACAGCAATGATCTTCATTAGTAAAATTTGAATTATATATCTATATGTGTGTGTGCGTGTGTGTATACACATATATATATATATATATATGTGTGTGTGTGTGTGTGTGTGTGTATGTGTGTGTGTGTATGTGTGTGTGTGTGTGTGTGTGTGTGTGCGTGTGTGTATACACACACACACACACACATATATATATATATATATATATATATATATATATATATATATATATATATATATATATATGTGTCTGTGTGTGTGTGTTTAACCCTATACGTACCAAATTATGAATTAATGGAAATTTTTTCTTCCAAATTATTTCTTCAGGATATTATTTTTAGCAAATTATATAATTGGGAAATATATGCAAAAATAATGGCCTTACATATAAAAATAGAATTTTTTCAGAACTGAAACTTTTAACTGAATGTCTTTCAACATGAAAAAAAGATGAGAAGTTACGATTGGAAAAAGAAAATATTCATTAAAAAATATTTTTGCTTTGTATAGCGAATAATGCTTTTAGAAGATGATACAGTAACGTGTCTAAGAACTCATGCTAACTTGCATTACTGACAATAGATGTATTAAATGAATTTTAGAACAAGTTTCTTTTAATGGTACTTCAGAGTACCGTCGGTAGATAAAGGGCTAAATACTACGAGATATATATCCCATTAGAATCACAGTAGCCATTATTTTCTTTCTGCCTGCGTAAATCTTTAGTATGCTCAATAGCTTTGAGTTACTGTAAATCCACTTTCACAGTAACGAAAGTATCAACTCGGAAAAGCATATCCGAGCATTCCACCACCCACAGCTCAAACTTGTCTGGTATATTGCGTTTTTCGAAAAATGTGACACGGAATTTTTTGTAACAGGGAATGCAATTTGATAAGAAACATTCTGAGACGTAATAGATGTTTATATATATAAATATATATAAGGCTAGGTAAATAGACTAGGTAAACTCTACCCGAAACAATAATCTTCATTAGTAAAATTTCATTTATATATATATTTAAATAACACGAGATATATATTGCATTAGAATAACAGTAGCCATTATTTTTTTTTGATTGCGTGATTTTTTTAGTATACTCAATTGCTTTGTATTACTGTAACTCTACTTTGACAGTAACGGAAGTATCAACTCGAAAAATCTTTTCTGAGCATTCCACTTCCAACAGCTAAAGCTTGACTGGTATATATTGCGTTTTTCGAAAAATGTGACACGGAATTCTTTGTGACAGGGAATGCAATTTGACAAAAAACATTCTGAGACGTATAGATGTTTATATATATATATATTAAACTGCCTAGGTAAATAGACTAGGCAATGCAACTCTACCCGCAACAATAATCTTCATTAGAAAAATGTGAATTATATATATACATATATATATATTTAAATACCACGAGATATATATTGCATCAGAATCAGAGTAGCCATTATTATTTTTTATTTTTTAATTTTTTTGTATACTCAATTGCTTTGTATTACTGTAACTCCATTTTGACAGCAATGGAAGTATCAACTCGAAAAAGCATTTCTGAGCATTCTACTTCCCACAGCTAAAGCTTGACTTGTATAGATTGCGTTTTTTCTAAAAATGTGACACGGAATTTTTTGTGGCAAGCAATGCTATTTGACAAGAAACATTCTCAGACGTGATAGATATTGTTATATTTAAAGAAACTATGTGCTTCCCACCAGCTTTTTGGTTAATCCATTCATGCATGTATTATTTTTAATGAAATTAAAAAAAGCATATTTTGTACTTAAAGTAGATTAAAAAGGGATTATTAAGAACGAACAATTTTGAAATTTTAACAATCTTACATTTGTTAGACAATAACGAAATGAATATCAATGATCGTTACAAGTACTAAAATAAATTATTAATAGCTATTAAAAAGTGTTTTAAACTTTGGATACATTGACATAAAGTAGAAAAAGTAAAGACAAAATTTTTCCTCCTATTCTTTGCTTTGATTAAAAAGCTGAAATTCACTGAAAAAATATTTTCTTACGCAGAAACAGAAACGATTTTTTCAAAGGTGGATTTTTCGAATGAATTTTCGAAAAGAAAATTGTCCTGAAATTTATTACTGCATCTCACAAGAATTTTTAACTTCATATAAAGTTTATATGTGATAAAGAATTAATAATAAAATATGCAATGTTTTATAAGAGGTGTTTTTCAATGTAACATCATATGAAGTTATCACGAACGAGAGACTTAAGCAACTCATTTCACTTATATTTAAAGTGTTTTTCAAAATTTCATTATATATTATGAAACGTTATGTAGAATGCTTCATTCCATCTTGGAGATAAATAAATTTTAAAACGAGTGCAGTCTATTAAATATACTATCTGTAAGTATTTTATACATTTCCTTATAATTACAAATATTATTTTCAATTACTTTTTCTTTTAAAATATTTAAATTTTGAGCTTTTTAAAGTGAAAACATTAATGGAAAATTCCTTATGAATATCGGAAAGTTATATTTTGCCAATGTGGAAAAAAGAGGAAAAATAAATTAATCTTTGTTTAATTAAAAAAAAAGAAAGAAAGAAAGAAAGAAAAAGTCAGAAAAATTACTATGGCTAATTAAATATATATATTAATAACGAGTGTTTTATATTTTTCACTACACATCCAATCAAAATATAGTAATTTATTGTTTTCAGGATTGATTTTCATTTCTTTTCTTTTTATATTTGACACCTAGTTTTAATGTTAACAAATAAATTTAACTTGCAAAGCTCTGTTAGACCAATTCTGTTAGTATAACAGTGAACTAAATTTTGTCAAATTAGAGGAATCGTGAATTATTTAAATATTTTTTTATATAAATAAATATTTGCAAATTTATCTAAAATTTAATTTAAAACGTTTCTCTTTTAAAAAATTAACAATAAAAATATAAGTCTTATTTTTAATTTCTGATTACGATTTCTGTAACACTTGTTTTTTTTTCTTATCGATTATTTATTTTATTTTATTTGATAAATATTTCATTCCTTATAACTTGAGAAAAAAACTGCATATAATTATTTTTATATTTTCTTTAAAATTAGATTTTAGAATTTATACATGTATTTATTGCTATACAATATTATTTAGAAAGAAAGCTCGGGGTCTACAAGTAGTTAACTATCTCATTTTGAAGCAGTTTTCATCTAAGTACGTTTTCATGAACAGTTTTAGAAATTTAACAGTATAATTTAGCACTAAAATATTTCTCAAATATCCTTTTTCATAATTCCCAATTTCTCCACGTTTTCCATAAAGCGAGCCTGTTCATGCATAAAAAGGTTAGATGCATGAGCCTAAACTGTTATATCCGAATTAGTGCTTTCTCTAAATCACATGACCTTAGGTTACATTAAAAATAAAACAAGAACGTGAACTTTATGTGTTTTTGCTTTCACAATTTAACATATGCTTTACAGATCGTTATAGAACTTATTTAATTTCAGGGAACTCAATCCGCGCTAGCCGAGTTACAGAATACAGGTGAAAGCATTTTTTTTTTTTTTTAAAAGAAAAGAAAAGGAATCTAGTAGATTTTTTACATTTAATATGTTTTTTCTTTTAGATTGTCCATTAACAACACCAAAAAGTATTTTTATACGAAAAATAACAATGATACAATCAAATATATTTTTGAAATTTATCAAAAGCGATAATTTCGTATTAGCCGCATGACAAAGATCAATAGTCGAAGAAATCGCAGAAATTTCTCTACTTAAAGCAGTCTTTTTTATTATGATAATTTCAGTGATTTAAGCTCGTAGTTAATTTTAGTGTCTGTTAAATTTGTGTTTTATTTATATTTTTATATATTATTTTATTTTTTTATTGATGAAGTTTTATTTTTGTTATGGAACGTTAACCGAGAACAAATGCTGAACTATTCAGAATATTTAAAGTGCTAAAGGGTTAATCTTTAGTAAACGTGTTGAACTTGCTAAAGATAGATTAAAAAAGAAATCATGCTAGAAAATTATTTAAAAAACCCTATAAACTCAATAAATTGAGATAGAGTTTTTAAACAAATTACATTTGAAAGGATATTTTCCCCCTATTTGACAGTGTAAAGCAGCCATACTCAACCTGCGGCCCACGGGCCGCATTTGGCCTGGCGACCTTTTATGCGCGACCCGAGGCACATAGTTCAAATTAATTTAGATGTGCATAAAAAATAAGACCTTCATTGTTGTTTTATATATTTTCATAGAAACACAAAATCTGTTCTTTTAGTTACAATTAATTTAAAATTATGTTAAAATATTTTTAATGCCGTTTTCTAAATCAAAAGTTCTTTTTACATGTAGTCAGTCCTATTTGTTCTACAGTGATGGATACATTTCTTAATCTTCAACATCAATCACACATTCTTCGAAATTAATTAAATTTGCACTATATATTTCTACAATTAAAAAAACTTAATATTTTTGCAATGAGCAAAAGGTTGATTTATTAGAGAAAATCACTTGATTTTTTCCCTTTAAAACTTGGAAATTCTGCATTGTTATATATTATTACATTTTATGCTTATTAGACTGCTAATTACTTGCTTTTAAGGATTGAATGTTTCCGAGAAAAAAACTGACACAAAAAATATTTTACACCACTACTTCCAAGCAATAAAACTTCACAGTATATTTCTACAACATTTGCAATAGAAATCTACCAAAAAGATTATTGTTTGAAAATAATAGTGTTAAAAATTTTTGTAACATTTCTTCTGCGTCAAACGTTCAACCCTACTCATAATATTAACTTTGTTACATTGCTTCGTTTTACTATTTATGTTATCTTACTATTTTATTTACCCTTTTCTTTACCCATTTATAAGTATGTTGTGGCCCGCTTAACGTCGAAAACATATGTTTGCGGCCCGCGAGAAAAAAAAGGTTGAGTATGGCTGGTGAAAAGCTTTGAATTGTGTAAAGTTTAGAGTTTGTAGTTGTGTCCAGCCTTTTATCGATGACCTATATAGTTTTCACTTTCTATTTTGTATACGTTATGTCATATTATTTATTAGTATACTTATTTTAAATCAATTGTTAATTTCTATCTTTCAAATTATATACAGAGTCATAGAAAAAGATTAGACAGGATGACGATACCTTCAATGCAAATCGTTTCTGGTCCTCGTCTGAAGGTTACGGCTGCATGCACAACAGTTACATCTAACAAATATAGAAGAATAACGAAATACTTAGAATACATAGGAAATTATTGTTTCTTTAATAAATTTTGAAGTTATGATTTTTCCAAATGTGTCCAACTTTTTTCGATGACCCTCTACTATATTTGCTATGATGAATGAATATTATGCGAAGCGAGACAAGCAACAATTTTGATTTTGAGTATTGATTACTTAAAAAACTGAACTGTGGAAAAAGACAAATATTTTTTAATCTACGAAAATATGTAACCACGAGCGAAAATATACAATAACCTCTTCCGAGTTACTAATGATTTCAAAAAGCATTCGTTATCTTTAGAAACCCCAGAAAGAAAGCTTTCGAGATTTAAAAAAGCATTTATAAAAGCAAAGTTTTTTTTCCATTGATTTTCGGAAACGTTTCCGAATAGTTTTTATAATGTATTAATTAATTTTCACAACCCGGAATATAGGTTTTTTGGATGCTATCAATATGTTTTACAAACATGTTAAATGGACAGCATTGAATAAAACATTAAAATTAATATTATTTTGTTACTCTTGCATGTATAAATTCAATTGTGCAGCTTAAAATATTTAATTCAGAATAAATAACATCCTAAAAACCGATTATCTGATTTGAGAAAACTTTCTAATATATCTTAAGAACTACTCGGAAACATGTCCGAAACTCATTGGCAGAAAAGGAAACTTTGTTTTTATAAATGATTCTTTAAATACCAAAAATATATTGGTTTCTGATGATAAAGAACGCTTTTTGGAATCATGAGTAAATTGGAAAAAAATATTGAATATATTTTCGCTCGTGGTTATTTTCGTAGATTATGAAACACTTGTCATTTTTTTACAGTGTGTGTATCATCTAAAAACACGATTGTGATTTTATTTTCATAATAATATTTTTTTTATAATAATCCTTCTAAAAATTTGAAGACTCTAAAAATAAAATTAAAAAAGTCACAGTCACATGTGCTTCCTAGTTTAATATTGAAGCTCACACCATAATGCACTGCGTCTCCCGTAGCCGTGTTTTTTCAAAACAAATCAGAATGTCTTTAATAATAAAAAACATAATTTTTAAATACCATATTACTTTCCATTTTGAAACAGGTTACGTCAACATAAATTATGAATTAAGATAAATTAATACATTTTCTCCATAAATATTTGAAGACAGATTAAAAAAATTGTATAATCAGAATATGAAATTTAGAAAAGACTTATTCATTAAAGCTGACATTAAATCAGTACTTATGTAAAGAACAGGATGTTTTTATAAAAATATACACGATTTGAATTAATATATAATGTGGTACAATAATAAGCATTTTAAAGTTACGTACGTAATGAACGGTTCAGCCAGTCTCTCTTCATTTACGAGGTTTGTTGATGAACGAGACCTTCCCGCATTTTGGTTGTGAACGTTTTGAACAGTTCCATCTGCATCAAATTTTTATCTAATTCTAGCGATTGTAACTTGCGCGGGAGGCTATGTTAAAACTCTCTCTCCTAAACCGTCTCTGGGCCTCAAACTTCCAGTAATACACTGAAAAAAAAATTGCTGATTTTACGGTATAATACTAGCATCCCAGCTGCTAGTATTATACCGTAAGCGGTAACGTATTACTGCTTATTTTACTGTTTATTAGTGTTAATTTTACGGTATAATACTAGCAGCTGGAATGCCAGTATTATTCCGTAAATTCAACATTTTTTTTTTTTTTTTTAAGTGTACTTTAGGATAAATTTTCTTTGCTCAAAACTTTATCTGGTTTCAGTCATTATTTCTAGTTAATTGAAACCCAAAAGAAAAGTAGAATAATCGTTGTCTTTTCTAAGATAATTTTTTTAATGGAAAATTCTCTTCTACACATCTTTCATTAGTACAAAATCTATTCATAGGTAAATGGTTAATAAAAAAATATTCCTTTTTAAAAATATTTTGCTTTGTAAAATTTGCTATTGTTTTTAACCGCGATAAAGCAATGTATTTAACTTGAAATCTAAAATCTACTGTTATTAATAGAGGTATTAAATAAAATGTACGTCAGTTTTTATTTATTTATTTATTTATTTATTGAGATATTAAAATATCGTTGAGGGACAAAGGGTCAAAAGAAAAATAAAGTAAAATAATATGATAATACAATTATTGTGTGAGACTTATTAATTTGTTTTCCTAATTCCACAAAATTAAACAGAATAATAATAATAAAAAAAATAGAAATAAAAATAAAATAAAAATTTAGAATTTAAAATATTCAAAATGTCTTGAATCAGAAGGTGGATTTTTTTTTCTGTAGTTTTAATTTATATAATAATAAAAGGAATTGTCTCAGTATGAGCGTGATTGTGAGGGAAACGCTGGACGGAGAACTGCGAGATTTAATACAAAGATGCATCATAACAGCAGTTTAAAAACCTCAAAATACAATTTTAATTTTTTAATTCGATTATTATTATTATTATTCATATTATTTAGACTAAGATACATAATAACGAATTGAATTTACTATAACCGCCTCCGTACAAATATTTAGCAATTAAATTATAAGAAATGTAAAAATAGGATATTTTTTAACCTATATTTCTTTCAACAGGTGTTACTTTCATATAATATGTGTTACATTAGTTTATAGAAATAAAAATACATTATTAATTTATAAAACATAATGCATAAGTAAACCAATAACAAGAATCACGACTATTACACGTATTCAATTATAGTGTAATATGTAAGCATGAATACAAAATGTTATTTTTGTTGAGTACAAGATGAAATACAAATACAAGAGTAATACCAAATGCAAGAGTAATACCGATGCGTGGAGTATCATGTTATCTTTGTATGAAATGTTATAATTTGTGTTAAGTTCATAATGCGTGAGGATCTTTATTTAAAAACGTAAATAGTTGGTCACATGCACATCATCTGATGAATACATAAAAAAGGCAATGGAAAATGGAAAAAAAAAAACTTATTTCGAAATAGCAATTCAATGCTATTTTTCTATATCATATCAAACATGCTTTTGTTATTATTTACAAACATTCCACTCGATTACGACATTCTTTTCTTTTACTACTGTAGCTTGCTATTTCCCGCTTCGTTACGTCACAGAAAAACGTGATCTCACACGTGACGTCACCAGCCATGTCTCTCTCTTTCTCTTCCTCCCTCTCTCTGTGTCAACGACCGGGAATAACCTTGAACCCTCTGTTTGTTTCTATAAAACTGAGTCATTATCAGAATTTTTTAAAAAATGGTGTATCCGTCACGATAGGATGATTTCGAGAGCTTCTTTTTTTCTTCTTGTATTTTCCGATTTCGATTTGCTTTTATCGGCTCTTTTTCTTTATTGCCGCAAACTGTTTTTTGTCGAATCTAGTATTTATGAGTTTATAACAGTGATTCCGAAACATATCGTTTCGATCATAAATCGTGTAAAACGTTTTGTTTAACGGTCTAAAACTTTCAAGAGCTATGTCACATATTTCTACTTTCTGCGGACAGTTTTAGTTCTTTAGAGGTTTTCTTTCTTTCTTTCTTTCTTTCTTTCCTTTTTTTTTTTTTTTTTTTTTTTTGTTAGTTTTGGTTTTGTCTTTTCCACTATAGATTCAAATTGTCTGTTCTGATTTTTGAAATTAGATTCAGAAACTGATAAGAGTCTAATTGTTTTAAAACTTCCGTTGATATTTTCTTAGGAAATAATACTAATTTAATTCCGAACAATTTTATTCAATGTTACAATTGTGCGGATCATTAATGCTACAATTTTTAAAAATAAATTATTGGTTTTGTTTTATTTTATTTATTTATTTTTGTAATAAGTGTTAGAAGAACAGTAATAGTACGACAATACACCTTATTACTCGTAGACAACTGCGTCTAACAATTTTTTGTGTATAAGATATTTTAATTTCATATGTGTATATATTTTTTATTAACTCTTTCATTTTTTTTGTTCTCTATTTCAGCTGCGTATTAGCATACTTTATTTACGGCTTAATTGCTGAAGTGAAAAATTTCTCTAGAAGACGGTTTATATTAGTAATATAAACCGGCGGTTTATATAGACGGTTTATATCAGACATCAGTCGCAATATCTGCATCTCAACAAATATATACCTACGCTCACGGCCGCATATTGAATACGTGCAACGTGTTCGAATTCCCATCACTAGTTCAGAACAGTAATTTTCGTATTATTTTTCACCAGTTTGCCTTATTTAAGGCGTAAATTACTATTCTAAAATACTAGTGGAAGTTTGCACATGTTTCACGTGTTCAATATACGACCCTGCCTTTGTTACATACTCCTTCTGCTGAAGCTGTGGTACATAAATAGAATTCAGAACAAAACAAAAATTAACCATTCTAACGGTCGAGAAATTGCGTCCAATGATATTTTCAATACGTACAGCCTTGGTTTCTTCAGAATTAAATTATGGTTTAAACTTTTGGTTTGAAAATACTTATGGACCTTACTTAGGAATGAATATTTATACTGAGGAATGAATACTTATACTTAGGAATGAAGATCCTTCCCATCTCTCAGTTTTCTCGTTGCTTAATTTATATGTATTTATTATTATTATATTAGCAACGGGTGGTCGTCGCTATAAAAATATATAAAGCTTTATATAACAGTATATGTAATAAAGCTTTGTTATTTGAAAAGTATAGGATATGCATGGTTAATTTTATCATTTTAAGCTTACAATTACACATGGGGTATTAAATCGGAATTTTTTTCTTTTTCAAGTGTCAGTTAAAAACAGTAAAACTCTTCTTCGTCTACAGATTTCAGTGGTGTACCAAAGTGGAGGTATAGGAGTTGGAAGGAGGGAAAAATATATATCTTTTAAAATCAAAAATGAAAAGTATTTATTAATTTTAGCCACTCTACCACTTAAATAAAATCTGTCATTAAGGCAATTTTTCTTTTTTTTTTTACTATTTTGAATTACTGCATTTTTATTACAACTTCCATGAGGCATTTAATCTGTATTGTTATTGCCATATAAGAAGTTTCGTTTTCAATAATAGTACTCATATTTATTATAGTAATAGTAGTATTAATATTGTAATAGTATCATTTTGTTAGATTGTTCGGGATGCAGCAAACCAGAACTTCTTTGAAAGACTTTTGTGTCACAATGTTTTAATTTATCAAAGGACATTGAATTTTTAAATTAAAAAAAAACTGCCACTACGTTAGTTTTTTCTTTTGTTATTACAATTTCCATAAAGAATTTCATCTATTTTGTTATTGTCATATAAGAAGTTTCCTCTTCAATAATAGTATTCATATTCTTTAGAGGAAAGAGTACGTTTTGTTAGATTGTTTGGGATGAGCAAAGACTAAAGATTTTTGTGTCACAATGCTTTTAAATTTATCGAAAGACTTGAGTTTTTAAATTAAAGAAATATTTTATTTATTTTTACTCATCAAATTTGCGATGTTTTGAAAAAAGAATGTCAAAAATTAGTTATGATACTATACATTCATTTATTTATTTAATCTTACATATTGAAAAAAAAAAAAGACATTATTCCTTTTAATCGATGCTATTTAATTGTTTGGTGAAATTCTGTCAAGGCAAAAAATAAAATTTTCTGAAAAAAGACCAAAAAAGTTCAGAAATTTGGTCGAAGATATTGACATTTATTCATGAATATCAATAACTTATCATGAATATCAATAACTAAATTCATGAATATCAATAACTAAATTAATGAATATCAATAACTAAATTAATGAATATCAATAACTTGCATATTCTAAAATATGCAAAATACGCAAAAAAAAAAAAAAAAAAAAAAAAAAAATTAAAAGCGGAAAAAGATAAAATTATTAAAATAAATTTTTTGGAGCATACGCTGATGTTTTTTTTTTTTTTTTTTTTCTGTCACTTAGTTTATTTTAGACACCAGTAATTTAAATGTGATTTTATAAATTTATTTCTTTGATGAGCAAATTACGTTCTGCGAAATATTTTTAAAAGAATGAGAAGTACTGGAATATGCTTGTTAAAATCAATCAGCTCTGGAATTTATTTTTTGCTTATGATTAACTTGTTTTATTACTGATTTATTTATTCGTATATTTAGTAAATATCATTAAAATACTAATTAGAGCACTTAGTTAAATACGTTTTATCTAAAATTATTTAAGAATGTTAAATCTTAAAGAACAAATAGTTACTCCAAACTTTAATAGTAATAATAATAATAATAATAATAATAATTAGTAGTAGTAGTAGTAGTAATAGTAGTAGTAGTAGTAAGAGTATCATCATTGTTATTAGTAGTACTAGCATTATTATTATTATTATTATTATTATTATTCTGCAGTTAGTGTTAACTTATCGAAAATAGCTTCAAAGTTTTTTATCATGAAAAATTAATTGAATATTTCATAAATAAAATTATTCAGGATACAGATATACACTTATACAGACCGCCTCGTCTTCTTTATCGAAATAGTGATAATAGCAACCATTTCCAATAGTTATTTTATCCTATAACCTCTAACACAAAAGCATTCAAATAGTTTGACCGCAGTTTAGATTGAGGTAGATGTTTGTATGTTTGTATATGGCAGGAAGGGATAAGCAAGTTTTATTTAAGAATTGGTTAAAAAAAAAAAAAAAAAAAAAAAAACTTAAAACCACATAGAGTAATTTCGTTCCAGAAATACAGCCTCACTGACCTACCAACGCTTTCTATTCTGAATTTCGTTGGTATACTGCAATATTACTTACAATTGAATGTGGTGGCTAAGGAATCGGGTGGAGGAAGTGCAAACGGTTTTAAAAACTCGTTCATTTGGTTATTTCGTAACTATAGAGAAATCCAAAGATTTTTTATAAGTAAATTGAGACAATGGGAAAAAAAATCAAGGAGAAATCAAACGTGCTTGTAATCTTTAAAATTTCTTGATGACCGGACATGCTCAAACAAAGTGTAGGAGTATCTGCTTTTCGAATTATTGAATTTTTACTTCCTTCGATTCTTTTGGATCCCCGGTATTTAGTTTCCTATCAGCAGCGTCTAGAATCTTATTAGTATGTTTGTGTCTTAAATAAATTAATATTTTAAAGTTCAAAGTAAAGTAAATACATTTTATTGGTTCAATTTGATTTGAACTTGTTACTTATTTCATACTGCTACTAATTTATTATTATAAATTATTTTTTGTGTAATTATTTCTAAATTAAGTTATTGAAGAATCAGTTGGTGGAAGAGAGATAATATTATTAACAAGAGTACAAATGTGAACAGTACGTATGGAAAAGGTCAATGACCCCTGTTTTAAGGTAATTTTTTTAATTAAAAAATAAAGGTTGAAAAATATTTTTAGGTTTGGCTTTTATTTTTCATTCTCTCATTATTTCTTTCGTTTCTTTCTTTCTTTTTTTTTAACATGATCAAATATATAAAAACAACAACTTATTTACTTTTATTTGCTTCGATAGTCCGTTCTGTGTCTCATCACATTATTGAACATACGAAAAAAACAATTCAAGTCGTCCCTGTCAAATCGGATCATTTAACAAGAGACAGAATTGACCGGAATGAGTTTCGACGTGCACGCATCATAGAATATTCTGATTGACAATCTTTTTTTCTCTTCCTGCTTTTTGATGCCTTTCAGGTTTAATGAAAATAAGATGTGAAAAAAAAAAGCAAAATAAAACGTAATAGAATTCGCAATCACGCACATAATAATGCTGTTGATTAAGAACAGTGAAAAAAATTAAATATGCAGCATGTTAAATGGAAGATGAACAAGTTGCCAGATCCAAATAGAAAAGTTTTCATATTCTAAATCAGTTCGTGTCATTTTACGGTTGAACTCTCGCCGGTCGCTTTTTTTATTCATTGTTTAAAATAATGTTTTCGATAACTTTAATGTAACGTAGGTTTTGAGAGAAAGAGAGTTAACGCTTTTAGTTTATAACTGCGTATAAAATATGTTCCGTGCAATTTAATATCATTAATCTCGAAACCATAACAAAAGTTGGTTTCAATTTCTTTTAGATATCCGTGTGCCTTATGGAAAAAAACATAAACTGATAATAATAATAATAATAATAATAATAATAAATTGTGATAGAAATAGGAACTAGTAGATAATTTTTATTTCATGAATGCATAATTTGATTTCTCTGAAGTATTTTAACGAATTGTAATTCAGAATAAAAATGTGACTGAAATTATGATCTTTGCCTATTTTGTTAGGTGGAAATTTTCTAATTGTATACAAGTTATAACTAGAATTTTTTTTTCTAAAAATACGAAAGAAGTAGGTTAATTTACAATAAACTTTCTATCTTAGTTTCTAGTAATCGATTAACATAAACTATCCATCACTTTACCTGTTCTTTTTTTTTTTTTTTTTTTTTTTTTTATTTATTTATTTTTTGGCCGAATATTGTTAAAAAAAAGTGCTGTATGATGAATTTTACTTTTATTTTCATCAGCAAATGCTGATGATGGTCAAAATGTAAAACAAATATATCTAATACAGGATCATATTACACGAGAAAAGTTAACAATTTGTCAGCCTAAGTTCATTGGCATAATAAGACTATATTTGAAGTGCATTGAATCCATAAAATTTTATTTCAATGACTAGAAAATGCGATCTATTAATTAAATTTAATGAAACAACATTTAAATGTTTGCTGAATTTTCATAGCAATACATATTTGTTTTTTCCCGTTGTGTGTCACTGTGTTTATATAGATGTATGCACGGAGTGCATGATGTAAAATTCTATCAAGATAATTTTCACACTGAGTATTAAATATTTTGAAACTAAAAACTATTATTGTTTTTATTTCTATGAACAACATTACTTCCAAAGATGTTAATAATAGTAATTGTACATGAAAATACTGAACATTATGAACAAATATGAACATTATTAAAGTGATAGCAGAACGGTGATATAATAGTTATAAATGCATTAACTTATAACAACAGCATCCAAAATATAAAATAGGAGATCCATGTGCCTAAATGTGACGACTCATAATTGCAACAAACTTCTATTTAAAATCACAACGCAAGGTTGGTATATAATTGTGACATAATCTAACAACTGCATCTCAGAAACAAATGCAGAAAACATGACACTACATTTAAAGCGTTTCTTCCACGAGAATTCCCAATTGCAGTAGACATCGTTAATTATCAAACTCCGACATAACTTCCTAAATGCAAGTAATAATCACGAAGTCGAAATTACCTTTTTTCAATAACAAATAATCCCATCGACATTACGGCATTGAAGGTCTGTTTCATCTTCCGGAAACGAAAATGGGAAAAGGCCACACATTTTGTGCTAGAGTTGTTTAAAAAATTTAATCGCATTTTAATGTCATTTTTCATGGACCTATTAGCAACAAATTTGATTCATTAAAGGCGGAGAGGCTTTCGGCAGGTGTACTAAAATATTTTTATGTGGTATTTTCATATATCAAATTTAAATTATGTTTAAAAGTACAAATTGTAATTAAATTAAACTTTGTTGAATTAATATATTTCAGAATTTCATATAGTGATATGTTAGTGTTTAGTTAGTGTTACTGTATACTTAATTGCGTTTTTTAAATGATCAAAATAGGAAAATCCAGGCCTTTATAAAAATGTAATGCAAAATTTTACGTAATAATGGCCGTGTATATTTAAGCAAATAATAAAGATCAATGGATCAAGTTTAGAAAACCCAAGAAGTAGAGAGCAACACAAAAGTGCCCTTTTTCAATTTTTCTTCAAACATGGAGCTCAAAGTAAATGATTCAAATAATCGTCTTAAGTTTAATTTCATTTATTTTTATTTAAAAATATGATTATATATATTTTTATTTTTATTTTATTGTATATAGTTCAAACACTATTTAATTACTATTTTTACTTATCATTCCCGATGTAATTTCTAGTTAATAAAATGTTTAAGGGTGTTAGTCAGCTATGATAATAATTCCTCTCGCTAATATTAAACCCATGGGCGAGGAATGCATTGTTATTTTTAGAATATTTCATCAGGAATTTAATATTTTTAAATTACTTTCTCTGAGTAATCTTCTTAAAGAATAAATCACAGGTGATTCTGTTGAGCTGTTTTAGATAACAGACCAGATGTGATTAACAAAAAAGTTGTCTGAGTGAATTGTGTACACCAGATTTTTACAGGATAGCTCAGTCGGTAGAGAGTTGGCAGTTTAATCCAATGGTCCCTGTTCAAATCCTGGCCTGGACACTTTTTCACTCAGTTGAAAAATTACATTACCTATAAAACCAGAAAATTTATAAAATAGAAAAACTTAATAAGTAACCATAGGTAGAAACAAGAAACATTCCATTAAGCAATTTTTATGATTCAAACTATTCGCAAAATAAGATTTTGTTCGGGATTCGAACTCTGACGAAAAATTCAGAAAGCCAACTAGCTGCCGACCACGCTGCAGAGCCGCTTACCAAAGTTAGTAATTTATCCAATTATAAACTGTAACGTTAATTGTTAGAATTATTTTCTGAAGACCTTCCAGCTAATACGTTTTATGGCTTTCATATCTTTATCTACGGACTATTATACTTTATCGATGCTCAAAAGTTCACTCCATTGTCTATTTCCTACCTCAGAATATCTCCTTGTAAGAATTGCAGAGACTAAAAGCTCTCCACGTTGCAACAATTTGTTAGCAAGAAACTTGCTAGAATTAAGAATGTAAGATGGAAAATATCACATCAAGATGGAGTATCACATCAACTCAATAACTTATGGAAATTTCGCGGCAATCCAAGTACACTTACGAAAGTTAGAGAGCAGACAGACAAACTGAAGCCATAAACAATCTCCAATTATGCCTGAAAGTATTAAAACTTATAAGAGGAAATCAGAAGCAGCAGTACTCGTTTCTGGCTTCCTTTTTTTTTTCATGTTACACTGAAGGAAAAGACTTTATTAGTTTCCAGAAAGCCATATTATAGCTTTTATTCTAAATATTTGTACTTTTGTTTTTCATTTATCTTTATACTATCACACATTCACTGCTATATCATCATCATCATCATCAACCGTTTTCAATCCACTGCTGGATGTAGGTCTCCCCCAGATTTTTCCATTGTTGCCTGTCTAGTGCTTTAGTCATCCAATTAACACCGGCCACTTTTCTGATTTCGTCACTCCATCTTACTTGAGGTCGTCTTCTTGGTCGTTTTACATCTCTGGGATACCACTGTAGGGTGTTTGTGCTCCATCTATTGTCTTGTCTTCTTGCAATGTGCCCAGCCCATTTCCATTTTAGCCCTTTAATTCTCTCGATAATGTCAAAAACTTTCGTCTGACTTCTTATCCACGTTATTCTCTTTCGGTCTCTTCTGGTTATGCCTAGCATACATCTTTCCATACTTCGCTGTGTTGTTTGTAATCTTTGTACCATCCGTTTTGTTAGTGTCCAAGTTTCTGCTCCATAAGTTAGTGCAGGCAAAACACATTGGTTAAACACCTTTCTTTTCAAACAAAGAGGCATGTTACTTTTCAGAATAATATTGTTCTTCCCAAAAGCACTCCATCCATTTCTTATTCTTCTATTGATTTCATTCATGATACTGTTGTCTGAAGATATTTCTTGTCCAAGGTACACATAACTTTCAACATCTTTAATCTCAGTGTTGTTGTAGACGATTTTCTTTTTTGATGCAAATGAATTGAACATCACCTTAGTCTTTTCCAAATTTATTTTTAATCCCACATTAATGCTAGCTTCTGCCAAATCTTTTAGCATATTTTGCAATTCTTCAGGGCTATTACTGAAAATTAAAATGTCATCAGCAAACCGCAGATGGCTTAAATATTCCCCATTTATTCTAATCCCTTTGTTTTCCCAATCCAGCTTCTTGAAAATACTCTCTAAGACAGCAGTAAAAAGCTTAGGCGAAATGGTGTCTCCTTGTCTTACTCCTCTTTCAAGCTTGATCTTCGCTTTTCCTTTGTCCAAACGGATGGTGGCTGTTGCTTTCTTGTAGATCTTCTTTATGATATTGATATAAGGTTTGTCTATACCAATGTTCTCCAGAGAAGTAATTACTGCAGATGTGTAGACCGAATCAAATGCTTTTTCATAATCAATAAAGGCAAGACAGAGAGGTAAATTATATTCTTTATGTTTTCCTATAACTTCCCTTACTGTTTGAATATGATCCATTGTGCTAAATCCACTTCGAAATCCTGCTTGTTCTCTAGGTTGAGCTGAGTCCAGAGCTGATTCAAGTCTTGTCGTTAAAACTTTGGTGAAAATTTTATAAATCACTGACAGTAAGCTGATTGGACGGTAGTTTTTAATGTTTTCCTTTTCTCCTTTCTTATAAAGTAACACCATCACAGCATTATTCCAATCTTCTGGTACATCTGATTTCTCGAGACATTTGGAAAACAGTAAGGCTAGCATTTTTGCAAATTCTTCCCCTGCTTCTTTGATAAGATCAATTGTAATTCCATCTTCGCCAGGGCATTTACCTTTTTTCATGCCTCTAATGGCTTGTACAACTTCATCTGTCATCACTGGGATTATCTCTTCAGTTTCTGTTATGTTTACTAGTGGATCACGTAGGTTGATTTCCCTTTGATCTTCACATTTATATAGATCGTTATAGAATTTTTCGACAATGTGTACTATTTCATTATTGATTTTGGTGATTGTTCCATCTGCTGTCTTCAGTGCAAAAATACCTTTTCTTCCAACACACAGTTTGCGCTTAGCTGATTTTAAACTTTTGTTATCTTCTAGAACTTTTTTGACAAGATCACAGTTAAATTTTCTGATATCTTCTGTAACACATTTTCTTACCGTTTTACATAATTCTGCATATTCAACTCTTGATTTAGGATAGTTTTTCTTCATTTTAAATTCTCTGCGTTTCTTCATCAGTCTTCTTGTTTCTTCTGTTATTTTCTTTGTTTGCTTTACTTGTGCTTCACCAGCTATCGTCCTTGCAATTTCTTGTAGAGTATTTGTTATTTTCTTGTTCACTATTGTAACATCTTGTTCTTCTTCTAAGATTGATTGAAGTACTTGAAAACGATTTTTAAGTTCTAAATTAAATTCTTCTTTATGTTTCTGGAGATTTATAATATCGACTGATTTCTTTGAGCATTGCAAAAGCTTCATTCTTTCCACTTTAGTATTTAAAAGCAGTTTGCATCTAACTAACCTGTGATCGCTTCCTGTATTGAAGTTATTGAGAACGCTGCAATCCTGAATAAGATGCTTTTTGTTTGTCAAGATGTAGTCGATTTCACTTGTTGAGCCATTTGCACTACGCCATGTCCATTTTCTTTGTGGCTTTTTCTTGAAAAATGAATTCATGATATACATCTGTTCACATTCTGCAAATTCAATCAATCTGTTTCCTCTTTCATTACGCACCCCATATCCATGAATTCCTACTGAGAACTCACCTTTCTTTTTTTCCCCAATTCTAGCATTCCAGTCTCCCATTATTAATTTTATGTAGCATTTTCCTTTTTGATGCATTGAAGCTACTTCTTCATAGAAATCCTCAATTTCTTCATCAGTATAGCTAATTGTTGGTGCATAAACTTGGGTAATTTGCAGTTTGTATCTTTTTGACACTTGTATAACTAACCTTGCAACTCTATCTGATGCACTATCATATTCTACGATGTGATTCTTCCACCTTTTATGAATCAGAAATCCTACACCACTTGTTTTTCCATCTTCTGTACCTCTGTAGTACAATACATGTCCACTGGCAAGATCAATCTTCTCTTCACCTTTTCTTCTTATTTCGCATAATCCTAGGATGTCCCAGTTGATTCTTTCTAATTCTTCTTCAAGTTCCTGTAAATGACTTTCAGAAGATAAGGATCGTCCATTATACGTAGCCAAGGCCATCAACTTATGGCAGCCAAACCGAGCCCGGTGATTCTTAGCACCCTCTGTCTTCATGTCTTTCTGATCGCTGCCGTAATCAGGAACATGCAGACTGCCGGGAATTGAGGGCCGTGATTTGTTTTGTGAATTCATGGTAAAATAAGGGGGGAGGTGGCCAAATTCCTCCACGCTGGCCAAGCGGGTTGGAGGAAGCCCATCCGCGTTCGTTCCCCATGCACTAGGCAAGGGTACTAACAGGCTGCACCGATGGAAGGTGCGGATTGGACATCAAGTCCCTGCTCCCAGTCGATTCCTTTAAGTCCTCCTCTGAGGCATTTAAAGGGTCTTCTCCTAGTTAACAAGCAGAGGCTATTAAACAGCCCTCACTGCTATATATATATATATATATATATATATAAATATAAATATATTCTACTTCAGTGTCACCTATAATTAATGATATCAGTCTTTAACACAAAATGTGACACCAAGAAATATTAAGTATATTTAACCTATTGTTTTCAAGTTCATTTAAAGAAAGCTTAATCAAAGGCGGCTTTTCAATTTCAAACTTCCATTAGTAACATTCAAAAGATCAGTCAGAACAATCACATCAGTTACTTCAATCACACAGTCAACTTAAGATGAAAGCTGTAATTTAAACGGATGTGTCGCGTAAAAAAATAAATAAATAAATAAATAAAGAGTGAAGCGTAAGTTAACCTTCTGAAAGGGAACATAAACTCAAACTTATGCTAACTAATTTGTTTTTAAACTTTGGTGATGTTTTCTGCATTAGTATGTAATGTCATGTCAACAGGTAACATTCTTGTCAGTATGAGATTGTTTCGAGAGAATATTTTTTGACTCGGATATTTCGATATATTTATAATCCCTCAAAAAATATTATTCTAATTCGGTTTATGATTAAAATCAAAATTGGCTATTTTTCTTCAAACGTAAATTAAATCAAAATTTTTTATATTTTTCAAATTTAAATTCATCTAACGTTTCTTAGAAAATACTAACTATTTTATCATCCGTTTTCCAAAAGCGATTATTTTAATTAATAAATTTTGACTTACTATGAATTCTAACGAATATTTTGAGTGCTGCCATATTTAAAATGTTCTAAATACAGTGTTGCCTAAGCAAACAGGAAACTTTTACCTGGTTTTCCTCAAAAGAGTGATAGAAGCATATAGATCCTTGTCATTCCAAGGTCTTGATATAGATTTCGGAGCTAACTCTTCCATCAAAAATAACATTAATGATGAGTTATATACATATGTTACACAATTTAGGAGACCTTGTGAAAAATGTCCAATTTGACCATAACTTTATTCAATCAATGTTTTTTTTTTTTTTTGTTTTTTTTTTTTTTTTTTTGTACATTGTAATAAATGCGTTGTATACTTTATCTCAGTATGCAACTTTTGGAATCATCGCCATTATTATTATTATTATTATTTATTCCTACCTGAATTTGAAAGTTATACAGTATATAACTTTCCAAAAAAAAAATATATATATATATATTTCCTTTTCAGCTTATCTCACCAATTTACTTACTGTTTAGGTTATTGACCCGAGAGCTGTCGAGTTTGAATCCAGGACTAGAGAAGATACGTACTTCTGGTTTGAGCCTCGTTTCACCTTTGAGTGTTTGAAGGTTCAGAACCAACTTAAAGGCTATCAAAAAAATTATTTTTTTCTCTGTCAAGATTTTTTTTCTTTTCGCGAATGTTTCTAATTCAATTATAAAGTCATTTCCATTCCTACACATGTAAACATTTTCAAGAATTCGCATTTAAGTGCGAAAGAATCAAAAGTGTTTTCTGAAACATTTTTTTCCTTTTAAATGTGAAACTTGTTTAATTATAAGCGAATACGATAAGCTTATGTCCCAGATATTAGTTTAAAATAGCAACTTTGTGAAAATTTTCTGAAGTATGAATTTCTTTTATATATATATATATATTACATCCCTAAAAGCGAATGATATATATTATTTCTGTTGTCAACATCTCTTTTTCTAACGCACAAAGATGAATGCGTTATCATAAGAAAGATTTTTGAACAAGCCTTTGACATAATACATTCACATTTCGTTAAAACATGTTGTTTGATAAAAATTGCAGTTAATCAAAACTTATTAGAATTAGAAACTTATTAGAACTTATTAAAACTTATTAGAATTAGAAAATAATCTAAAAGATTACAGTGCAAAATTATTTAACAGTTCCACTAGCATTTGAAAAAATATGAATGCCAGTATCTGTTTACCACTCAGAAAGAAGAGAATTTGGACTTGAGAACTGCCTTAAACAGGTAACAGGGTAAGATCTTAGAAAGGGTGAAGCCCTTCTCGAAATTTTGAAAAAAAAAAAATACATTTAATTACAACAAAATTAGATATTTTCACTTTGTTTCAAATTTTCACGAAAATAAAGGTTAAGCTTTTTTGAAATTGAAAACAACCGCCATACTACAAACTACATGATATTTTTACAGTAAACTCTATATAAGGCGAAACGAACATGTTGAAAGAAACATGAAGGTTCCATGCCTAATACTTAGTGATAGAAGTAATACAATCAGGGACAGTTCGTTTTCTAATAATATGTTACATTTAGAAAAATAAAATTAATAATATGCATTACTCTTTCATATGTTTAGCGAATTACATGGATAATGAGTGCACGCCGAAAGATCTAAGTAAGATTCTTATCATTATTTATGTTTACATATGTGCGTTGTGATTTAATAAAATTTGCAGAAATAAATTTCGGAACAAAAGTATCTGTTTTTTATATGTTCATCACTTGCTATTTAGCTTTCTAAAATTGCATTAAGAAAAAAGCAGAAAAAAAACCCCCGCGGACCTGAAAAAGTTAAATAATATTCACAAATTTCAGACGCTGTAAAGATTTGCATGCATAATACATAAAGCTCTTAACCCTTTCTTTATCTCTTAAAAAAGGTAAATAAATAAATAAATAATAATAATAATAGTAATAATCTCCAGTCCAGAAATCTCGACAAAAAATCGTAAGAAGACATGTATTCGGAAAAAATACCGCCAGATAACTTTTTCCTCGGCCGAGTGCTTCAGTCATTGAGAGCGTAACTTCCATGGAGCGGAAATGTGGCACTTCCACTGAACGTGGTTACGGAGACTGGGTAACTAACACGACGACCGGCAGTAACCTTGGCATTCGTCGGTTTCGCTCACGAAATTTGCATAGTTTCATCATGCTCTTATTATTATCGTATTTATCCCGAATCTTCTCCGGGAGTAAGCAAGGAGAATTTATTTTCAGTTCACTAATCCTCTGTTAGCGATAGTTATTTCTTATGCCTTCCAACATCCTAATCCTTTATCTCATCCGAGAGAAATTGGCGCCAGAAGCGTGACACACAGACAGTTTCTCTGCAGCAAAACTGTTGTTTGTTTTAAAATAATTCTAAAATGAAAAAAAAGTAGTGTGTCCCCAAAATATTGAAACGCTCTTTAATTTTTTATATTTTGGAAATACGTAGGCACATTGAAAAAAAAAAGTGTTGATTTTACAGTAAAATACTGGCATCCCAGCTGCTAGTATTATACCGTAAAATTAACAGTAATAAACCGTAAAATAAGCAGTAATATGCTTCCGCGCATGCGGATGTTATTATACCAATGATCATATATACACCTGAACATTGTCTTTTATGTATGTGGTTTTCATTTTTCAACGTTATCACAATGTTATAGTTTTCTATATTCTACAGGGTGATCGGAAAATAACTACCAGAATTTTAAAAGATGGTGGAGGGAACATAAAAAAGCATTTTTCGTCATAGAATGTGTGTCCGGAAACGGCGTGATTAAGCACTGGCGACGAAACAAATATGAAAGGTGCAATGAAAGACAAATCATAAGCGTCAATAGATGATGTCACTTCCGGACACATATTCTATGACAAAAAATGCTTATTTTGATTCGCTCTATCATTTTTAAAAATTTTGCCAGATAATTTCAAATCACTCTGTATATTGTTAGAAAATGATGCAATGATGGAAGCTATCAGCTATGCTATGGATGAATATGACAAGCTGATGTGTACAAAATTCTATATATTGTGATGTGTCAGGATAAACTTTTATGTCAGGTGACTTGGCAACTTTTGCCAAACACTTATGTGAGGAAAATTCGAGAGAATGAAACCATATCATTCATAGAAGCTGAAACACCTAACGAAAACTTGAGAAAAAGCTGTGTTTTTCTCGTAAAGGAATAGAAAAATATGGAGGACCAGCGATAAGGGATAAACAGTTGTTAATGATGTCGATTGCTTGTTTTCTGTTGTATCACGTCCAAGACCGTAGCTAGTGAGAAGATCTCCAGGATTTGGCACTCTCTGAAATTTTAGCCGGGATGTCCATAAATACACCATTAAGTATGAATCAAGACAGTTAAAATCGAAAAATCAACTACAATCAAAAATCTTAAATGAAACATCTATACGCTAGGACTTATTTTTTATTTGATTCCGCCAGCCTGTTGAAAAAAAGAATGAAATTTCTAGAAAGTCTTTAAATTTTATAAACTTTTTTGGAATGGACTCGGTAAAAGCGGGAATTCCATGCTATCAAACAAAATGGCCATAGAATATTTTAATATAGATTCTCCAACTAACGGAAACTCTTGAAGAATACGATGAGGGTCTAATTCCAAATATTCACAAATTGGCAAATTTTTCAAAGGTAATCATTTTGACATATGCTCCTGGAAAGACATTTTTGACACACACACACACACACAAAAAAAAAACAAAAAAAAAAAAAAAAACATTTGAAAATATAAGTATAAAACTTCTGAAATCTTTCATTTGGTGTACACTAATGGTGATACATCGACAAAGTAGAATCAACATCAACTCAAATGAGATTATAAATTTCTTTGCAATGAACAAGGCTCAAATATTCTTTTTTTTTTTTTTGTAATAAGTACGAGTTATTTGAATTCATAATAACTAACTTTTAACTATTTTCACTTATATTAAAGTATTAAACAACAAATCTAAAATAAGATAACAAGAATAAAATTTGGAACCTACAAATCCTCCTCGGAAATATTTTTCTGGATACGGCCTTGATCACGCTGATTTCATGCATTTGGTGCTGTGAATTGTTATTACAGAGTTCCAATTCCGGAATATTTTCCAAATAGAGCACGCTCTTCAAACAAGAAAGCTATGTGCACTCTATAATAATAATAATAGTAATAATAATAATAATAATAATAATAAAAATAAACAATTGTCCTGGAATTGTGTTACCATTATAATTTCCATATTTTTCTGAAGAAACCTTTTCGATGAAAGGGGTCTCGGGAATTTGTCAGCAAATATGGATTTAAGAATAATTTTGACAGATAACATTACTAAAAGTCTAGTTAAAATGTCATTTTCACTAAACAAACGAATTCCACCAAAAAAAAAAAAAGTACTGGAAATCCGATTGTATTTTCTTCCGAATACTAGAAAAAGGGAAAACGAGATGAAAAAAATCCAGGAATAGTTAATTATGGTTAAAGAAAATAGAGGCCTGTCAAGACGAAATTAAACTAGTCGTTGGGGGCTACCGTAATACTTACCCATCATGGATATGCATACTATAAAATAAAACATGTGTAAACTATTTATAAAATACATTGCAATTCGAATAAAATCCTGGCTTGATGACGTCATAAACTTTAAATGCTCTATTACTGACTTTTGTAAAAGAAACATCCTTATAACTCCAAAATTGATAATCCTATTAACTAACGGTTTACTACGGGTCTCATTTCTTAAGGGTCTCATTTCTAATTAAAATGTATCTTTGGATTGAAATTTGAATGAAATACAGGGTCATGAAAAATCAAAGAGTGTGGTAAATAGGATTACAAATATCTCGGCACCTAATTATCCGATCGACTTCATTCTTTATGCAAAATTTATGTTTTTTTATTGTATTTTATATTCATTCCTTAAAATAAACAATTTCGAAAAATTTTATATACCTTTTATCAGAACGAATAACTCGAGAGTCCGAAAAAAATAGTTCCGGATAATCGAGGTTACTGAAATTCAATAAGCTTTTTCCCATTATTACATACTAAGTACACACCAAATTTCAAGTCACTATCTCAATTTGTTCGGGAGATAGAGCATTTACAGACACACACACAGACAGACGGACGGCAATTTTTTTTTTCTAAAAATATGTTTTTCGGAATCTCCAGTGTCTGAAACGTGTAAATCCGTCAATTTTTTTTTTCGATTTTCAAAACGATTACAAGACTTACCCTATACTACGTATGATGGGTAAGTAAAACTCACAGATAGTTATGTTAGTACAGAATTATGCATTTTTTAAATGCAAAAGGAGAAAGGGAATTTTTTGTTGTTGTTAATGAAACATAAATATTTGTAGTCAGGGTTTGACAAATGCGGTCACCAGGTCGCCACTGGCGACCAAGTTATTTAATCTGGCGTTTTTCTTTGTTTGTTTTTTCTCTTTTGTGCAAAAATTATAATACAAGCAATTATAATACAGGATATTCTTCTCTCACCCATACTCTTGCACGCAAAGCGGCGTTCTTCCTCTTCTCTCGTACTTTTAATGGGAGAACCAAGTTTAAAAGGCATTTTCCATTTCATACACAGAAAAAGCTATTCTTCTCCGCTTTATCCAGCTAGTATATCACGTGATTAGGTGGGGGAGGAGGGAGTAAATATTTTTTACTGGCGACTAGAATATTTTGCTGAATACCACGTTTTATCAAATTTGTAAAGTCCTGTTTGTAGTAATTTGTAACTGAAAGTAGAATAATACTTCAATTTTAAAGTAACCTATTTCTCAAAAATTCTTTAAAACTCTATTAATGATAAAAGACTAAAAATTTCTAGCTAAAACAAATTAACATTTTCACATTTAAAGTTATTTTTGTTAATGAACGGAATCAATAGAAATGCCTTTATTTTAAAAGAATATTTTTAAACTGGTAATCAAACTTTTATGTCTTAATTAAGTTTGCATCATATAATCATCTAGGTTCTTAAAATAAACGATAAAAAAAGAATAGCTCTTAAAAAGAAAACTTTGATTAAACAAAAAAAAGAAAAAAAAGTTTGAAAAAGTTTCGAAACATTTTTATTGGATATAGTTTACAGAAAGTAAAATTAAATCTACTGCAATTTATATATATTTAGTTGAAAAAAAAAATAAGCACATTTTTTAAAATTAAACTTTTTTTCTTCAAAATATCCGAATTTCTTAGTGTGAATAAATTTTTATTATTTATTTGAGGAAATAATAATAATAATAATAATAAACTGTATAAATTAAAAAAAAATCATGAAAATATCATTTAATAGTCCTTAAAATTTCAAATTTAAACTTAATTACGTGTTGAAATTCGAATTTAAATTTTATAAATAATAATTCTTCTTAATTTTGCAAGGATAACAACATAGTGAAAACATTTTTCTGTCAAAAAGTATTTTGAACGCCCATCGTCTAAATCCGGAATAATACCTGTATATCCAGTTTTTCAGCAACGTAAAGGCCATATATTTTAATAGTATATGTCCTTTATTTAACTAAATGTTATGTTGTTATGTTGTTATGTTTGTTTAACTAAATGTTATGTTAAAATGTATTTAAAAAATTTCTAGCTAAAACAAATTAACAGTTTCACATTTAAAGTTATTTTCGTTAATGAACGGAATCAATAGAAATGCATTTATTTTAAAAGCATATTTTTAAACTGATAATCAAAATTTTATGTCTTAATTAAATTTGCATCATATAATCATCTAGGTTCTTAAAAAAAAAAAAAAAAAAAAAAAAAAAAAAAAAAAAAAAACTCCTAAAAAAATAAGCCCATTTGTTAGAACTAAACTTTTTTTTTTCAAAATATCCGAATATGTGAATAAATTTTTATTATTTATTTGAGGAAATAATAATAATAATAAAAAATTGTATAAATTATAAAAAAAAAAATCATGAAAATATCATTTAATAGTCCTTAAAATTTCAAATTAAAACTTCTTAATTACGTGTTGAAATTCGAATTTAAATTTTAGAAATAATAGTTCTTCTTAATTTTCTAAGGATAACAACATAGCGAAAGAATTTTTCTGTCAAAAATTATTTTAAACGTCCATCGTTTAAGACGGGAATCATGCCTGTACATCCACTTTTTCAGCAATGTAAGGCTTCATGCCAAGAAATTCTTGTGAAATGCATGCTTCAAAAAGATTAATTTTGATTGTATACAGTTATATTAAAAGATGTAAAAAACACCAATGTCATTTTATAAACTCAACTAAATATGTATTCAGTTTATTAATTAGCAGTATTTATATTTATTTGTAAATTATCATGCGATTAGGTTTTGATTAATTTATAAATAACTCACATAGTTTCGAAGTTAAACAAAATTTAAATTTCCTAAACATTTAGTTAAATAAAGGACATATACTATTAAAATATATGGCCTTTACGTTGCTGAAAAACTGGATATACAGGTATTATTCCGGATTTAGACGATGGGCGTTCAAAATACTTTTTGACAGAAAAATGTTTTCACTATGTTGTTATCCTTGCAAAATTAAGAAGAATTATTATTTATAAAATTTAAATTCGAACTTCAACACGTAATTAAGAAGTTTAAATTTGAGATTTTAAGGACTATTAAATGACATTTTCATGATTTTTTTTTAAATTTATACAGTTTATTATTATTATTATTATTATTTCCTCAAATAAATAATAAAAATTTATTCACACTAAGAAATTCGGATATTTTGAAGAAAAAAAGTTTAGTTTTAAAAAATGTGCTTATTTTTTTTTTCAACTAAATATATATAAATTGCAGTAGATTTAATTTTACTTTCTGTAAACTATATCCAATAAAAATGTTTCGAAACTTTTTCAAACTTTTTTTTCTTTTTTTGTTTAATCAAAGTTTTCTTTTTAAGAGCTATTCTTTTTTTATCGTTTATTTTAAGAACCTAGATGATTATATGATGCAAACTTAATTAAGACATAAAAGTTTGATTACCAGTTTAAAAATATTCTTTTAAAATTAAGGCGTTTCTATTGATTCCGTTCATTAACGAAAATAACTTTAAATGTGAAAATGTTAATTTGTTTTAGCTAGAAATTTTTAGTATTTTATCATTAATAGAGTTTTAAAGTTATTCTTTGAATTTTTAAGAAATAGTTTACTTTAAAATCGAAGCATTATTCTACTTTCAGTTACAAATTACTACAAACAGGATTTTACAAATTTGAGAAAACGTGGTAGCCAGCAAAATATTCTAGTCACCAGTAAAAAATATTTACTACCTCCTCCCCCACCTAATCACGTGACATGCTAGTTGGATAAAGCGGAGAAGAATAGCTTTTTCTGTGTATGAAATGGAAAATGCTTCTTAAACTTTGTTCTTTAAACTTGGTTCTCGAAATTAATTCTAAATTTACAACAATTAAAAAGTTTTAATTCAATATTGTAAGCTGAACATTAGCTTCACAAGTGTTTAAATGATATTTCTTTATTAACTAAATATATTTTCACGATTGATTATTGAATGCATACAGTTTTTTATTTCCTCAAATAAATAAAAAAAAATTGTTTGGAAGAAAAATTTTAGGTTTCAAAAATGCGTTTTATTATTATTATTATTATTATTATTATTATTATTATTATTATTATTATTATTATTTTACTGAAAATATCATATTTAGAGAAATTAAAGTGAATTTATTTTTACTTTCCTTAAACTATATCCGATAAAAATATTTTAGAACTTTTAAAATAAAACCTTTTTTTTTTTTCAATCAAAGCTCTTTTTTTTCTAAAATCTATTTTTTTTTTTTTTTTTTTATCATTTATTTTAAGAACTTAGACGATCATAAATATCTTTTAATAAATTTGAAAAATTTGCCTGAATGAATTAATAAACATTTACAATTTTATTTTTTTAGCTTAGTTCATATTTTCAGTTTCCATGCACGGGATTCGGAACTTTTGAAAATTTTAACAGTTTAAATCTTTTCCCAAAGTTTTGATTTTAATATGAAATTGGTTTTTAATTCTATTTATGCATATTATTTTCTTATATAAGAATTTAGTAATAGTTTGCGTGCCGTTCAAAAATCTCCAATCCCTTTACGGGGACTAGAATGGTTTAAAATGACGAAAATTGACTGAAGTTTGGTCGGGGATTACAAAGTCTGAAATTAATTTAGATTATTATAATGCGACCGCAACCAGAAGGCGGGTGAGATCGCCGCTTGGAAGAAGAGTTCATTTTCTCAAAGCTTAGGACAGTGGAAGAGCAAGTATTTAGGGTTGTAACATATTCGAGCGTTCCTGCTTTTGGCGATATACAGTGTCTCACAAAAGTGATGGGACACTTGTGCTTTATAAAAAGAAACTGCAATAAAATAAATAAACAAACATGTGCAAAAATTTTTTGGGTGTGTTTCATATTTAAAGTTAGTAACAATTATTACGTAACATACATTTTGTCAAAATATTAAAATATTAATTTAGTAAAAATACAATTGTTCAGAACGGAGCAAAAAATGGCTCACATAAGTGATGGGACACTTACTTTTCCATCAAATATTTATCCAAAAATTTTACTTTTTAAAAGGTTTTAATATTTTGTTGGATTTCCTTTTACTTTTAAAACATGATTTAATCTTTTTGGGATGGATTCGACTAATTTTTTTGTGATTTCTGGAGTGATTTTACCCCATTCTTCTTGAAGCACCGATTTTAGTTGTTGTTTTGAAGAAATGGTGTGTTTGCGAATTCTTGATTCCAATTCTTGCCAAATATTCTCTATGGGATTTAAGTCTGGAGATTGTGGTGGTGTTTTTATTATTTCAGGACAGTTATATAGCAGCCAGAGTCTAACGTTCAGAGCAGTGTGCTTGGGGTCATTGTCCTGGTAGAATTTAAAATCGTTATGAAGGTTCAATTTTCGTGCTGAAGATTTCAAATTTTGCTTTAAAATATCAATATACTTGTACTGATCCATTATACTGTCAATAAAAACAAGATTACCAACTCCAGCGGACGACATACACCCCCATACCATAACTGCTCCTCCACCATGTTTTACTGTTGGTACCAAGTTCTGTTTGCGAAATTCTTCCCTGGGTTTTCTCCACACCAAGATTCTACCGTCAGAACCAAATATATTAAATTTACTCTCATCAGCAAATATAACTTTATTCCAGTAATCAGAATTCTTATTTATGTTGGATTTTGCGAAAGCTAGTCTGAGTTTTCTATTCTTTTCACTTACGAAGAATTTTTTCCTGGCTACTCTACCGTGATATCCAGCAGATCGAATTACCCTTCTAATAGTCTCAGGATTAACAATTATTCCATATAATGCTTGTAAATCAGCAGCAACTTTTGAAGCACTAATTCTTGGATTTTTTTTAATATTTCGAACGATAATTCGCTTTATTCCATTGGATAGCTTTGATGGTCGGCCAGGTCTTCTTTTATCCTGAATCATATGATTCTTTTTATATCGTTTAATGATATTGAAAACTGTTGAACGACTCAAGTTAACTGTTTCAGCAGTTTTTCTAATAGATTTTCCACGTTCAATATGCAAATTAATAACTAATTTTCGAATTTCAGGCGAAGTTTCTTTTCGTTTAGCATTCATGGCTACACAGAGCTAAAAAACACAAAAATTCCAAAACAAACTGGAGAGAAATACTGCAGACGATTTTATAAATTATTGCCAATTGCTTTTAAGTAAAAATAAAACCCCCAAAAATATTTTTATTGCTTATTTCAGACGATTTTTGTTGCATATATAATGGTGTCCCATCACTTATGTGAGCTATTTTTTGCTCCGTTCTAAACATTTGTATTTTTATTAAATTAATATTTTAATATTTTGACAAAATGTATGTCATATAATAATCTTTACTAAATTTAAGTATGAAACACACCCACAAAAAAATGTGTACATGTTTTTTTAATTTATTTGATTAGTTTCCTTTTGTAAAGCACAAGTGTCCCATCACTTATGTGAGACACTGTACATTTCCCTCTCTGTTTCTCGTCTGTCTTCTCCTTCACTGATATAATTTCTTTTGTCCTAGAAGGTTGTTGTTGTTATATTCTCAGCGCTCTTGATTATTATTATCATTATTCTCTATTTAAACTGTTCTTTTCAGAACAACACAAAATGTCTCGTAAAGGGAAAACTTTGCGTTCGGATGAACGTAACATTGTTGATAATGTGCTTAATTTTTTTGAAAATGAAGCAAAATCTTCGTCTCTTTCCATTCCGATTCAGAAAGCACAGGAGCGTCAACACTGGCAGAAGGATTTAAAGAAGTTATTATTAAAAAATGCTTGGTTTGAATTTGAGTAGCTGGATTGCATGTTTCGTAACAAAATGTTATTTTCCACAAAGATATAACAAATTTCACAAAATATATCACAAAAATAACTTACCTTTCACAAAATAACCCCCCTCCCCCCCCCCTAAAAAAAAAACTGCATCGATCCCTGAACCTATATGGTTTATGCAAAATCAATTTAAATTATATTGAAATACTCGTTTTGACAATGTTTCTAGGTTGATTGGTTGGTTATTTGTTACGGCCGATTATCTGCGCTAGGGATGTAGGCCGGGGAGGAGCAAGCCCTCCGTGGAGGTCTTTCTAAGGGATCCTAACCCGTATTTACGCAAGGTTCGAAGAAAACTACGGAAAACTCCAAACGGTTAGACCGACGATCGTGACAGGGGTTTGAATGCAGCACCTCCTGTCTACCAACTTTGAGAGCAGAACCTCTCAGCCACTGTTGGGGCAATGTTTTCAGGTATCGCATTTTTGTATTTTAATATAAGTGTATATAAAATCTAGTTAAAATATTCTGAGAAAATAATTTATGAAAACAATCTTTTAGGTAGATTTCGTAAGAAATACTACCTATTACATTTTCACCTAAGTTGGAATTTTCGAAATATTTTTGCAGATCTACGCCGATTATGACTCCCAGAACCCAAAACCACCCCAGTTTAAAACTTTATCTATCTATCTATCTATCTATGTCACTTTTTTATGGACACGATAACTCCCATAATTCTGCACAAATCTCTTCCAAACTGATACATAAAGTCAAGGGGCATGAAATCTCGGTCAAGTTCGTTAATGGGCAAAATCGAACCAGCGGGGGGGGGGGGGGGGGAAGGAGGGGGGGGGGCGTTGGGCGAAAACAGAATAAAACCCATAACGTCTTAATTATGATACGTATCGAATCCGTTTAAAGTTATTATTACTTCTAGAAAAACGGCCGAAAATTTTTGTATGACAGATTTTTGATACCATTAAAAATGGCTCCAAGGGGGAGGGGAAAGAGTGTGGGGGGGGGGGGGGTTAGAAGAAAAAAATTCATAACTTCATCAATTCAGAAGATAGCAAATCCGCTTAAATTTATTATAAATCCTCTTAATATTATCTAAAACTTTTATAGTGACAAGTTTTTTTATAGGACCAACTCTTATAGCAATAAAAAAAAAAAAAAAACCTTGCCGTCTCCACCTGCAAACAAGTTAGGTTTCGAAGTGGGCGTTTCCAAATGCTGCATCATTGCAGAAAGGTCATTTCTTCCACAATTCCCAACAAACAGGCGCCCCACGGTCTGCGTCTTCGAAATCTACCTCTGCCTGTAGGTCGAACCGTCAGGGATTTTTTTAGAATATGATTTAGCCGAGAGATCTTACTCTGACCAAAATATCATGAATATTTCATATAACACCGGAACATATCTTCATCGCAACTTAATATTTAATAATACATAATATTCAAATACTTTTAAAGTTTCGGTGTGTGAAAAAGTTTTCAAACTTTTATTTGAAAAAAAAAATATATATATAATATAACATTATGCGAAAAGTATCTTGGATAAAAAAGCACATTTTACTGAAAATTTTTATTTATTGCTTATGGATTAGCTTGTATATTTAATTCACAAGGTCTCTCACTGTGTAAAAACTCTCCTTACCTAAAATACCCTAATAAAAATTTTTCTCAACAATGAATTCACCCAATAAAAATTCACTACTTCCTATTTTCCAAGCATTTTTTGCCATATCACGTTGTAAAGAATTTCGAATTTGTATTCTTGTATAACACATATAAATGTAATCTTATTTTCATTCTACATCAAAAGGCGCTAACTAGCCAGATATGGTAATCCGAGATCAAATAACTAGGTCCTGAAGTTCCTCCTCTCAATCTTCCTTCTTTCGCTAAATCAGTCAAATAGACCCGTCTGGCACCACGTGACTTTGACGTCTCACCCGCCTTCTGTTCGTGGTCGAAGTATACTTCTTTCTGCATTTATTTATTTATGTTTTATAGAAATAAAAAAATATATATATTCTTAAATTGAAAAAAATATATATATACAATAAAAATAATAATTTTTTTAATAGTGTACGACAAATTATTAAATCTTCCAAAACTTGTTTTGCCACGATTTTGAAGTCCAGGTTACATATATTTTATACTGTCTCCCTATTATTTGGGGAAAAAAAATAAAAATTCAAAAGTATTTAATAAAAAATTCGAAATCCTTAAAAAATATTTTTTTTTTTTTTTTTTGTCATAACTTGAATTTTTTTCCAGGTATAGTTTGTAGAGAATTGGATTTCGTATATTAAAAAAAAAAAGAAATATGTAAATCCGTTAACTTATTCAAAAGTTATCGTAGAAAAACCACTTAAACACAGTGTTTCAAGATAATTAAGTTTATAATTTTGCCTTTCGCAGGCATCGCTGATTCTCGGCCAACGTTTACGGCTCGTACGTCCGTAAGTTTAGGAATTTTTCTATTGGACCACCTGTGCGACACTCTTATACAATAAAAAATATATATAAAAGAATAATAGCAAAAAATACATTTTAAAAATATCACTGTAAAAAGGAAAAAAAAAACAACAACAACGAAATTTTACTATAGATGATAGCTTAATTATTTCTGTTTCATCTAAATGTACACCTACCTATTAGCTATACTCATGCAAAAAAAAAAAAAAAAAAAAAAAAAAATAATAATAATAAAAATAAAAATCTACAAATATGTTTTGTATTATGCATTTTATGAAATTTTAGCCGATTTTAACATTTAAGTAAAACTTCTACTAAGTGAAATTTTAATATTTTTGCATTATTTAATTTTATGACAGTTGAGTTGCAATATGCATGCTAGATTTTTTTTTTTTTTTTTTTTTTTTTTTTTTTTTTTTTTAACAATTTCCAACATAGGTGAAAAGTGTTTATGAATTCGTTCTGTTTGTCTGTCCATACTCTAACTCTTGTAAATATACTGAGATTTTCATATAATTTTTACATGCTATTCAGGTTTACTGTAAAATGTTCGGTATTGAAAATGAAATATGTAGCATTTATATTTCGGTTAAAAGGGCACACAAAATATTTCCGCTACATTATGGTCTGTGGGGAAAAATCGTTTGCCGTGCATTTTATTGTTGTTACGATATTTCAAACATAATGAGACTCATATGCATCACTGAGGTGGACTAGAAAATGCTTTTTCGGGAATATATAGGATGATTCCAAATTCATGGTACAAACTTTAAGGGTTGGTATAGGATACTGTAAAAAACATTTATTGTATAGGAAACCGGGATCGAAAATCCATTTATTTAGTCAAAATTACAGGGCGTCTCACGCCAATCCAAAGTCGAGTTTTCGATAACTTTAAAAGCTGTAAAGATATTTTAACAAAATTCGCAACAGTCTCATCTTTGTATGAATCGTAAGCATATTGTAAGGATTTCGTTAAAATATCTTCACTACTGCTAATGTTTCGAGCGAAAACGCGACTTCGGATTGGAATGAGACGCCCTGTATTCTTTACTATATAAATGGATTTTCGACCCTGCTTTCTTATGCAAAAATTGTTTGTTACAGTGTCCTGTACTAACCCATAAAGTTTGTGCCATGAATTTGGAATCACCCTGTGATGCAGTCACATATTTTATTTTATTTTTTTTTTTCATTTTAAAATGTTTCAAAATTAATATTTCCCCCATTTAAACTATTTAAGAAAAAAAAAGCATTTATTTTTTTATTTCTTTATTGAGTGCGTCTTCCTAAATTTCCAATAAATAAAACCTAATAATAAGACATAATTAATATACTACTTTAAAATATCATTTCTTTTCTATTTTTCTTTTCTTTTTTTTTTTTTTTTTTTTTTTTTTTTTTTTGTTACAGTTTGCTAAAGTGTTAAAAACAATTAAATTTTATACTTCTCCTTTGATATTCATTTTTATTTCGATTGTCTGTTTTTATTTAAATAAAAACGTTAATTTAAGTAATAGCACAGTTGTCTTGGCAGACTTGGCGGCTCCGATATGGTTGTCGTATTTGGCATGATCGTTTCGACAAAAGGCGATGTTTTTTTTACTTTCTGCGCACTCAATTAAAATTTTCCCTTTATTTTTTATCTAACGTCTTTTACCCGTACTAAACGAATCTATTTTTTTCGCCAGTATTCGTGTTGGCGATATTGTTCTAAAAAAAATATGAGTTAGTTATGTAAGTGTGATGGTAGCAAGAAGGCTTGTGCTCCTGTTAACGTGGATTGAAAGAAAAATACTTATGTCTGTTTTTAATAATTTTTGGGTGCTAATGCTATGCCTCTTGACTTATCAGCGTCTTTGTTACTTCAATATTGACATGTAAACAAAACAATTGGCCGTATACGAAATGGAATTATTTAATCTTTTTAAAGTCAACTTTTCTTCCAGTAAAAAAAAAAATGTTTTCGAACCTGAGATTTTATACTCCACTATACGAAAATGGTTCATTGTGATGGTCGAACGCCATCACACACCCTGTATAATAAGTAAGTCTTTAGAGTTCGTTTATAGGGACACGCAAAATAATTCCATTCTATTATGATATATGCAGCAAAATTTGTTTGCTGTGTATTTTAATGATGTTACAAAACGCCAAACGTAATGAAATTAAAAAATATCACCAAGGTGTACTATAACATGTTTTCTATAGATTACGAAGTAAATAGCATTTATCGTTAATTTACAGAGACGCACAAAATAATTCAGTTGCAGGATTGACTATGATCGATAATTGCAGATAATGCGTTTTCCGCTGTGCTATGCATTTTTAAACTTATCTAATTTTTAGTGTATTACGTGATGTGCTTAACTTCTATAGGTCATATACAGGGGTGAACGAAAATTTTCAAACACGTCACCGGATATGAGCAGAAATTGCTGAAAATGAATTCTTAGTGGGTTATTTGTTTTTTAAATTGCTTCTTCATTGTACGGAAAAATGAAATTTCTTAAAAATATTTTGTTAGTGTTAGAAAGTGTTTCATAATCTATGATTGATGCATAATTTTTAGTTCTTGTTTAAAATTTATATTCCAGTTTTCTTATTTAATTACAAAACTCACTCTATGGTAAATTTCCATAAAACCTCAAGTTTTATGTGTTGGTTAACTTGTATAGAATTTTCTACTTGATTTATTAAAAATATCCTTTCATACATTTGTTAAAAGTTAATTCAAGAAAAATATATACTTTAAATCTGAGTGCATGAATGCTAAAGCATTTTGAATGTCAAAATTAGGAAAAAATGATTTTGAGATAATCGTTTTGAAAATGTCAGAAAATGTTTTTAAACGTTTGAAAGTAATTAAAAAATGCTCAATAAACGCATGTTTTAATGTATCCAAATTGTGAAACTTTAGATAAAGCTTCTCAACTGAGCAAATATATACAAATTTTATTTTCAATATTGTTTCTGGTAAAACGCTTCTAAAGCTGATTTTTCTTTCTTTATCTCCACGTCACAGTAATCTCAGTATATGGAATAAAATTTATGAAAAAATATTCTTTATTCATTCTTTGAAAAAATAAGGAATTCTTTATAAACATCACTTACAAGAAATTGCAAATTACAATAACAAAAGTAATGTCATTTCAACAGAACATGGAAGAGGAACCATACATGATCCCAGGAACTAAATCTTTAAAGTATCACTTTATTTTAAGTATCAGGACTCCATTCTACCATTCTGCAGCAATACAAACAATAAAATACTTATATCATAAAAATTGGTTACAAATATAATGACAAATACTTAATTGAAAAAAAAATCTTTATTCATTCTTGAAAAAAAATAAAGAATTATTTTTAAATATAACTTTATACGAAGTTGCAAATTACAATAACAAAAGCAATGTCATTTTAACAGTACATGGAAGAGGAACCATACAGGATACCAGGAACTAAATCTTTAAAACACTTTATTTTGAGTATCAGGACGCCATTCTACCATTCTGCAACAATACAAACAATAAAATAATTATATCATAAAACTAGGTTACAAATGTTATGGCAGATACTTAACCCTTTGAATACGGGGTTGGGACATATGTCGTCCCAGTGACTATTTCTTTATTCTATTCACACCACTTTTTGAAAAATAATTTCTGCCATACACTTATACTAGGATACTTTCAAGAAAAATCTACCACAAAGAAAATGGATATCGTCGTAAGATTTAATATAAAAATAGTCGCCAGTCCTAGCCCGTAATCAAGTAGTTAGTTGAAAAAGGATTCTTAATTCATTCTTTGAAAAAAATAAAGAATTATTTTTAAACATCACTTACGCAAAGTCGTAAATTACAATAACAAAAGCAATGCCATTTCAACAGAAAATGGAAGAGGAAACATACAGGATCCCAGGAACTAAATCTTTAAAGCACTTTATTTTGAGTAAGGACGCCATTCTACCATTCTGCAACAATACAAACAATAAAATACTTAAATCATAAAAATAGGTTACAAATATAATGACAAATACTTAACCCTTTGAATACGGTGTTGGGACATATGTCGTCCCAGCGACTATTTCTTTATTCTATTCAAACCACTTTTTGAAAAATAATTTCTGCCATATATTTATAGTAGGATACTTTCAAGAGAAATCTAACACAAAGAAAATTTCTTGGATATTGTGGTAAGATTGAATATAAAAAATAGTCACCAGTCCTAGCCCATAATCAAAAGGTTAATTGAAAAAAAGATTCTTTATTCATTCTTTGAAAAAAAATAAAGAATTATTTTTAAACATCCCTTACACAAAGTTGTAAATTACAATAACAAAAGCAATGTCATTTCAACAGAACATGGAAGAGGAACCATACAGGATCCCAGGACCTAAATCTTTAAAGCACTTTATTTTGAGTATCAGGATGCCAGTCTATCATTCTGCAACAATACAAACAGTAAAATACTTATATCATAAAAATCGGTTACAAATATAATTACAAATACTTAATTGAAAAAGATTCTTTATTCATTCGTGGAAAAAATAAGGAATTCTATTTAAACACAACTTTACACGAAGTTGCAAATTACAATAACAAAAGCAATGTCATTTCAAAAGAGCATGGAAGAAGAACCATACAGGATTTATCCAACATGATTCCAACATGGTTTATTAGTGAAAAATTGCAGACTCAGGAATCGGCCGGAGTGGCTCAGTGGTTAGAGCAACAGCCCGGAACGCTGTGGACCCAGGTTCGACTTCTGGCTCTGGCTAATTTTTCACTCCATGTTGGATTACTGTATTTAATGTATGTTTGCCTGTATAATAATTGTATATCTTTAAATGCTGAATGCAGGCGTTATTTATGTGTGTTTTAATATATATTCGCAGATCGGTGGAATAGTAAAAATCAATTCACCGTTGTCCGGCCATCCAAGGCTGTCTGTTAGATGGCTGGTGACCTTCTCTCCAACATGGTTTATTAGTGGAAAATTGCAGACTCAGGAACCGGCCGGAGTGGCTCAGTGGTTAGAACAACAGCCCGGAAGCTGTGGACCCAGGTTTGATTCCTGGTTCTGTCTATTTTTTTACTCCATGTTGGATTATTGTATTTAATGTATGTTTGTCTGTATAATAATTGTATATCTTTATATCTAAACTTTCTTGGAAGAAATATGCATGAAATTTTGTACAGAGTTTTATGTTATGTTTTTAATAAATGTGGTCTTCAGGATTTTTAATTTCATGTGAAAATTTTGAAACTATATTCTTCGAAGTAAAAATCGCTCTCAAAAATCCTCTTCTTTTTAATTTTAAATTTATTAGAAATTTTCTAAGCAATATTTTAAGAAATCCTGAAAAACATTTACTAAGAAACATTTCCTGCACACAATAGTGGAAAAAGTAATGAAATCTAGCAAGTGGTTCAAGAGTTATATGAAAAATTAAATAAGTTTAAAATTAAAAATTTTAAATTTTACTAAACAAAATATCACGACAAAAATGTGTACCATGATGGTAAAAAATCCCTGACGGCTCGGCCTACAGGCACAGGTAGATTTCGAAGACGCAGACCGTGGGGCGCCTGTTTGTCGGGAATTGCGGAAGAAATGACCTTTTTGCGATGATGCTGCAGTTGGAACCGCCTACTTCGAAACCAAACTTGTTTTCAGGCGGAGCCAGCAAGGATTTTTTTTTTTTTTTTTTTTTTTTTTTTTTTGCCATAAGGGTTGGTTCTATAAAAAAATGTCAATATAAAAGTTTTAGATAATATTAAGAGGATTTATAATAAATTTAAGCGGATTTGAAATCTTGGGAATTGACGAAGTTATGAATTTTTTTCTTCTAACCCCCCCTCCCCCTCCCTTAAGGCAATTTTTAATTATATCAAAAATCTGTCATACATAAATTTTCGGCCCTTCTCCTAGAAGTAAAAATAACTTCAAACGGATTCGATACGTATCATAATTAGGAAATTATGGTTTTTTTTCTGTTTTCACAAAAAGTCCCCCCCCCCCCCCCTGGTTCGATTTTGCCCATTAACGAACTTGACCGAGATTTTATGCCCCTTGATTTTATGTATCAGTTTCGAAAAGATGCGGGAGTTGGAACCGCCTACTTCGAAAAATAACTTGTTTGCAGGCGGAGCCGGCAGGGATTTTTTTTGTTTTTACTTTTTTTTTTGCTATAACGGTTAGTCCTATAAAAAACTTGTCAATATAAAAGTTTTAGATAATACTAAGGGGATTAATAATAAATTTACGCGGATTTGAAATCTTGGGAATTGACGAAGTGATGAATTTTTTTCTTCTAAAACACCCCTTCCCTCCCCCCTTAAGGCAATTTTTAATTATATCAAAAATCTGTCATACATAAGTTTTTGGCCCTGTTCCTAGAAGTAATAATAAATTTAAACGGATTCGATACGTATCATAATTAAGAAATTGTTTTTTTTTTCTGTTTTCACAAAAAGCCCCCCCCCCCCCCTTGGTTCGATTTTTCCCATTAACGAACTTGACCGAGATTTTATGCCCCTTGATTTTATGTATCAGTTTCGAAAAGATGCGGGAGTTGGAACCGCCTACTTCGAAAAATAACTTGTTTGCAGGCGGAGCCGGCAGGGATTTTTTTTGTTTTTAATTTTTTTTTGCTATAACGGTTAGTCCTATAAAAAACTTGTCAATATAAAAGTTTTAGATAATACTAAGGGGATTAATAATAAATTTACGCGGATTTGATATCTTGTGAATTGACGAAGATATGATTTTTTTTCTTCTAACCCCCCCCCCCCCTTTTTCCCCCCCTTGGAGCCATTTTTAATTATATCAAAAATCTGTCATACATAAATTTTCGGCCCTTTTCCTAGAAGTAATAATAACTTTAAACGGATTCGATACGTATAATAATAAAGAAATTATGAGGGTTTTTCTGTTTTCACAAAAAGCCCCCCCATTTCCCCCCCCCCTCCCTTGGTTCGATTTTGCCCATTAACGAACTTGACCGAGATTTTATGACCCTTGATTTTATGTATCAGTTTGGAAAAGATTTATGCAGAATTTTTCCAGTTATTGTGGTCAGAAAAAAGTGACATAGATAGATAGATAGATATAAACTTTTGAACTGGGGATGGTTTTGGGTTCTGGGAGTCATGATCGGCGTAGATCTGCAAAAATTTTTCAAAATTTCCAACTTAGGTGAGAATGTAATAGGTAGTATTTCTTACGAAATCTACCTAAAAAAGAATACAATAGATTGCACGTTTAAGGGAGAAAAAAAACGAAAATTGCGGCAAAAAGAATTTGAATAACATCATCAATCCTGTGTGTATGTTTTTAAATTGATATTATGTTGTAGCCTAATTGCGAGATATATCATTTTTTTATCAGTCAATGAATTAAAAATATACAATTATATTCACACATTTTATATATATACTTACATGCGTGTATATAAATAAATAAACGCGGTGGATCGACAGTATTCTGAAAGGTTTTGTTTTTAATTACCTGCGAACTGCTTCAATGCAATATCATTATATCTCTCTATAAAGAGATATATAGAAATCATAATGTTATCATAGAATATATCATATCATATTATATTATATTACTAGCTAACCCGCGCGGCGTTGACCGGGCTCGTGATAATAAATTAAAACAAATCTCAAGTTTGTTTGATTTTATATCTTTAACTTGATTTTGTACGAAATTCATATTTTAAAAGAAAAATTCGCGAACAAATATTGGTATACAGTATGCCCACTAAAGTCCCTTGCCACCCTCTTAATTTCGAAACGGCTGCTGCTATATTCATAAAAGTAGTGTCTAGGTATAGTAAAGTAGCCATGCGCTACTCAATAGAACCGCCTACGGCGCCACCTGGTGGAATACTGCGGAGTTAGCATTCCTATCTCGAAAACGGAAAGAGATAGAGAAAAAAATTGATTTAGAAAGTTGTAGAGCATCATCGATTTAGTACGAAAAGACACCTTGTGGACATTAATGCGAAGAATAGAACGGTTAAAACGCGCATTTGTTTTTTCGTGATTTCCTACATTGTGACGTGATAAAACGATCTTAGAAAGAAAAAAAAAAACAACTTGTTATAATAATATAAACCTTATTTTAGATGTTCAAACTTCTCACCGTCAGCTGCAATGCACATTTGGATCATTGTTTGAATTTCACGTTGCACACGTTGGAGCATAGATGGTGACACGTTGGTACAAGCATCCGTAATGCGTCGTTTAAGGTCCTGAAATGTTTATGGAGGGGTTACACACACCTGCTGTTTCATAACTGATTGTTTCTTTCTTTCTAATATCGTTTTCTCACGTCACATTGTAGGAAATCTCGAAATAACAATTGCGCGTTTTAACCGTTTTGTTCTTTGCATTAATGTCCAAGAGGTGTTTTTGTACTAAATCGATGATACTCTACAACTTTGTAAATCACTTGTTTTACTTATCTCTTTACGTTTCCGAGATAAGAATGCTAACTCCGAAGTTTTCCACCAGGTGGCGCCGTAAGCGGTTTCATTCAGTAGCGCATGGCTACTTTGCTATACCTAGACACCATTTTTATGAATATAGCAGCAGCCTTTCCCTTTTTAGGTCCTTTGTTATGGCTTATTGTGGCTGATAAAATATTAAAATGTTACTCAGCAATGGACACTTCCATCGTCTCATATGCAGATGATTTTGTTGTTTTCGGAGGAGCAAATACACGTCGTGATCTTGAAAATAAGATAAATAACAGGTTGGATTTTATGTGGAGCATCTGTACGGAATTTGAGCTAAAGCTGAGTCCAACAAAATCTGAAGCAATGATGTTCGGGCGATTTACTCTGGAAAGTAGGCATCCTATTTACAAATTGGACGGCATCTCGGTACCTGTTAGGCAGAACATTAAATATCTTGGCTTTGTATTGGATTCAAGATTTAACTGGCTGGACCATCTTGATGCAGTGAGGGAGAAGGTGTCTTCATTTACAATGAATCTGAAGAGGACAAATACTAGGGATTTTGGTTCTCCTAACTCGCTGCGCAAAACTTGGTACCAGTCGGTTATTGACAAGCAGATTACCTATGGTTTTGTTTGCTGGTTTCCAGATCTTAGAATTCATGCATTAAGATGGCTCAGCTCGTGTCAGAGAATTGGACTTTTATCAATTTTAAATTCTTACAGATCGGTATCAACAGATGCGCTTTGCGTACTTAGTGGTGTTCCGCCGATATCCATTGATTTAAAATATAGGTTTTTAAAATTTGAAATGTTGAATAGAGAAAAACACATTGAATTGGATGATATTGAAATTAGAAGCAGTGATATATCTCCAAAGATAAAATCTTGGGATTTCCCATATTATTATAAGTTACGTAATATAAAACTGTTAACAGCATATGAATCTAGTGAGCATGGACATGAAGAGGTTACTATCTATACAGACGGCTCACGCATGGAAGAGGAAACTGCATGTGCATTTACTGTTCAACATGGCGGAGAATTTATATACGACGAGAAATTACACATGAGAAAACATAATTCGATTTTCCAGGCTGAGTTGTCAGCCATTAGGGGTGCAATTGATTGGTTTATCAATTCACCGTATAGTTCACTGTCATTAAAAACGGACAGTTTATCCTCAGTCAGGGCATTGGAGAGAGCATTTCCAGATAATGAAATTACTCTTCAGATTTTTAATAGGTTATTGAGTAGCCCCAATAAAGAGATCACAGTTGGATGGATTAGGGCCCATGTTGGGCATATAGGAAATGAGAGGGCGGATACCCTTGCAAAGGAGGCTATCAACCCACAGGTTGCTGACCGATCTCTTACTATTCGCTATCCTAGATCAATTATGAATTCCTACTGCAGGGACCAATTGGTGAAGACCTGGCAGCAGAGCTGGATGGTATCTGACAAGGGTAGAGAGACCCATCGATTTGTTAACAATGTTAACAGGGATTTTGTCTGCAGTAATAGAGTTACAACATACTTCTTATCGGGACACGGCAGTTTTCCGCAATATTTGTTTAAAATAAAACGTCGTAACACGGATAAGTGTGACTGTGGAGAGGTAGGGTCCGTAACTCACTACCTATTTGGTAGGTGTCCGGAGATGCCTCATTTTTTCACGTTTTACAGAAGTAAGTCTCTTAGGGAAAACGCAGTCCGTGTTCTTCTCAAACATGACAACTATCAGAAACTATGCGATATTTATAATGTGCTGAATGAGAAATATTCCTTCATTAAGTACAAATTTTGACTTATGATAGCGGCGTTAATAATTATGGTTCTTTTACATTAGGTTTCTCTGGTAGCTTACAGAGGTTGTCTAGGAGGTTGTCTAGGTCACAGAGGTCTGTTTTTGTGGACTAGTCCATGCTGCTCTTGATTTTCAGTATGTGTGGAAACAGTTTGTCTGATATTTTATTAGAATGGGCATACAAATACTTGAACTGGATTAATGATATCTTTATAAGAATAAGTAAGAGTTTCGCCTTTACAAAGAACTTAGTTATAGGAGGGGGTGTATGTAGAATGTGAAAGATAGTCACTGAATAAAGTAACTGTTGTATAAAACTTTGATGTGCAAAATCGTGTCAGTATGACGAATCAATGAAATATAATGTAACACAATGGTTTATAATTCAGGAAGCTCTTCAGGAACTTTGAAACTTCAGTGTAAAAATTTAAGAGATGTGATTTAAAGTTACTAAATATGTTTTTCTTTAATTCATAGTTATTATTTAAAAGATAGTTGTATATTAGTTTTAGACAGACTGTTGAACACGGTCTTTAAAAGTTGTCTTGTCAGGTTTACCTGTTTATTAGTGTATTATAGTTTTAGTGTTAAATTTTGATATTCGTTTTTCATTTTCGATATTTTTAAGTTTAGACAGACTGTTGTATACGGTTTTAAAACCTTGTGAATTTTGATTTTCATAGAGTAGTATGGAATTTCTTTTTATATTTATTATAGTTATTATAAGTATCCTGCATGATGTATGCAGTCTGAGTTGTATTATGGTTTTGGTATAGCTTTATAATTGCTCGTTGATTTTCAGGTCTGTTTCTTAGGTTGTGGTTGGCTGGATGGTAGGGGAACTTTCTGCAGGAGATTAATCACCTTTGCCTAACGGTTGGTGCTCCTGCAGGTGAGTCCAGTCCCTGATTCCAAGTTAAGAGGGTGGGAAGGGACTTTAGAGAGCATACTGTATATTTAGTGATAAAAGAGAAGATATTTTCTTGATCTTTCACGCAGGGTCATTTCATAGTTTTTTAGAAAAAAGTTCTTGTTGCCCGATCTCTTTGAAATTTCTATCTTTTATTATAACGGTTTTACAGCCCGTGTAAAAATTTCGTGAAAAAAATATTGTTATATATTGTAAAATAAATATGTTTTCTTCCAGCTTTTGTTTGTTTGTTTGTTTTCGCGTCGGTTCCTTTAATATAACAATAAAAAATAGTTCTCATCTTCCGAACTCTCTGAAATTTTAATAAGTTATATATAACTGTATCCAAGCTCTCTTTAAAGTTTCCTGTAAAAATATGCATATTTAGAAGTGAAAACATGAGTCAAAGCAGAGCGACGGTACGCCGAAATACCCCGCATTTTCACTTTTTTCCGCTTCTTTTTTGAAAATTTCTCAGATATATATATATATATTTTTAATATTTCTACACGTCCGAATGTTTTAAAAATTTTGTAGGTGATGTAAATCTGGTCTACCGAGATACTCTAAAAAGGTTGTATCGTAAAACGGACATTTAGTTACTTTTAGAGTTGAAAAAAGATCATCTCCGTGAAACGCGAAGTGACCTGCGTTCGCCGGTGTTTCTGAAATAGTTAAAATTCGTATTTTTTAAACTGTTTGCATCGTCAATTATAATAAAGTTCCAACTTTATTTTTGGTTTGTCGGTACCTCTAAAATTGCGCCTTGAAGGAGCATTGCTATAAGGAGGAAAACGTCCTTTCGGAAAACAACCCGTTTTGAATTTTTTTCAAAGGTTTAACAAACGATATATTTTCAAATTAATTGCGGCATTTGAGACGTAGGAGTAGGATCTTTCTGAATATGTCTTCCAATTTTAACTGTACCGAGTGATTTCGTTCATTTAAGCCGATTTAAAACTACGAAATAACACAAAAAACTCACGTTCGGTTATTCATTCCTTTCCGATGCGTAAATTGGGTTCTGGGCCTGCGCGACAGATTTTGCCGGCTAGCAAAGAAAGAGATGAGCTTTTAATTAATATCTTGGTTAATTATCAAAATATTAAAAATTTGAAACTCAGGTGCATCAGAACAGGCCTTGGACTATCCTCACCTAAATTTTCAGACATCTAGGTGCTGTAGATTTCGCTAGCCGTCGCCAACAAACATACAGACACACAGACAAAAACTTTCTTTTATTAATATAGATAATTGATTGTGTGTACCTATATCGTATTATTATTATTATTATTATTATTAGTTATAAGTTAAAATAAATAAATTTACTTTAAAAAATTATTGTCTAATTTTCGATAAGGTAATAAATTCGTTAAATTTTTTAACGAATTTACGGTCGTTTAATTTTAATATTATATTTTATTGATAGTAATATTTGATTTATTTAGCAGCTAAAATTCTATGATTAAACAACAAGAAGATTTCTTTTCAAAATACTGGTATTAAAACGTAAAAACTGAACTAACGTGAGTTTTGAAAACGACGTATTCAAGAGGTTAAAGTTATATAAAGTGTTAAAATGTCAATAAACTTGATACAAAAGAGTTTATTTTACACACACCAATTAGAAATAAGTCATATTTTGTTCCAACGAATGACCAAACTAATCAACTCAACATACGCAAAGTAAACTCACGAGGATTGGCATAGAATTATTAAAGAATATATTATATATTCAAGCGTAAAATATATATTATATTATTGCCAAACTCTGCTTCGTCCATTAAACTCGTTTTTTATATTAAGACTCACACCCAAAGATTTGCGAAGTTTGCAACATTAATCAAGATTAGAAAGTAAAAGCTATATTAAACAAAGAAAAAATATATAAATTACGTCGGCGAGCTTAAAAGAATAACTTATATAATAAGAATAAAAATTCTTTCATTTATAATTTGCACTTGCTATCCATGCTTAAAGCCCACCAAACCCCTCCTTTGAATCACGATACAATACGACCTTAGGGGTCAGAATGAATTTTCAAAGGGGCCCAGGCCCCTTAAAGGTGAAGGAACTCTGTTCTGGACTGTTCAGAATGACACCATGACGTAAAGCTTATGCAAGGCCTCTTTTGACACACGTAATACTGAAAGGATGTCATTTGTTTCGACTGCTGGACGTGTGCAAACTGTAAAAAAAGCGCATTAGATCATTCACCTTAAATCACCTTAATGTAAGATGATCAAAATATTTGAAAATCTTTTGGATTCCTTAAAAGGCGTCTTCATTTATACACCAACACCGCATGAAGTAAGTGTAAGCAAGAATATATCATAAACTTAAAAACGAAAGTTAATATTATAATTTACATCATTTACAACGATCAGAAAATATTATGCATTTGTTTTCTTCCCTGATAGTCACTTAGTAAATATTTTGTGTCACTGCATCATCAAGCTCTATTTATTTATATGTCGGAATAAGGTATTTATAAATTACTAATATTAAATATTTATTAAAATTTATTTGCTACATAAATTTAAATTTTTTCTTAGTTTTACTTTCCGAACACATATAATGTAAGATAAGCATTATAATCATGATGTACATATATTATATGTGTGTGTGGTGAACACGATAGCGGCCGAACGGTGTTTTCCATGAGCTCTCATTTGGCGAACAATGTTATAGGCCACTGCCGCAAAAACTGCACAGGTTTGTTAACAACTCGTACAACGAGTTTGTTACGTAAGTCATTTTTAAACCATTTTAGGAGTAAAGAAAACCTATAAATATTTTCTTTTTTAACTCAGTTATTCAATAAAATCTTTTTATCATTTGCGCTCATCTTATGTCGATACAACAGTGATATTTCAACAGAACGTTTCAAAATTTAGTAAGTTTTTTTTTCATAAAAAACAAAGAAAACAATTTACAGTGAGTTTTATTAGTCTGATAAAAGCATATGGAAATTTAAGTATTGCAATTTATTGAGAAGAAAATGGCAAAGGATCTGCATTTAAAACAACTTAAATCTTACATTAGCATAGTTATGTAAATTCAATTTTAATATTTATTTTAATTTACAGTCTTACTTAATCTCTTTACAGTCTTTGTACAATCTCAACAAAGACGGAATGAAAATTAATTGAAAATTGCATCATAATTTTAGAAAAAGGATTTCAGCTTTATGAAAGTGCACGTTTTTTTTTTAGAACATGAGACCATTTTCACCAGTGAAAACATTTAAGTTTTATAAAATTAGGATATAAGCTTTAACTTATTTTATACTAGCTGACCCGCCCGGGCCCGTGATAATAAACTAAAGAAAAACAAGTCTAAGTTTTCGATATCAAGTCGAATGACCCAAACCCTGTTGAAAACGAGCCCATAGAACCCAAGAAAAGAATGAAACTCCTGGCGGTGAAATGTGCCCCACTCCTGTAAATTTAACGATTTTCCTTTAACATTAACGCGATATTTAATTTACGATTAAATCGCATCTCTCTAAACTTAACCACTTATCTTTAACAGTAACGCGATTTTTAGTTTACGTGTAGTGAATAAACGTAAGTTGAAGCCGAAAAAGAAGATTAATATTTAAAAATTAGGTGGTAATTGGGGGGGGGGGGGGTCTAAGGAAATGTTTAGTAGTTTATAAAGTAGCTGGAGTACCCTAAAACTATGTTAATGAAAATTGCAAGAGAATTGGATCATTTTTAAAGAAGCTGCACCAAGGGCACCAAGAAGAATATTAATATTCAAAATTAGTGGCAGCTGAAATCCGAGAAATTTTTTTGTCTTGCAAATAATAGCTGGAAGTCCTAAGAAGTTCGAAAAAAAAAAGCTTTTGAATCGGACGATTTTTAAGAGAGCTATAAAAGGGGCCCAAAAGGGAGCAACTGATAATTTTGACTCTAAGAAGAAAACATCTTAAAATATCCTAGTACTTAGCGCTTGATCTTTAATTAGTAGAAATGAAGCATAGTTAATCATTTATCATTAGAATCAAGTTAATCATTAGAATAAAAATTTAAATAAATGCTTTAAAAGGGGCCCTAGAGCCCTAATAAAAATATGAGGGTGGTGGCCCGGGGAGAGAAGTCCATGACTCAACTTTAAAGTTATGCATTGAGATGGTGACACAATTAGGAGGGGGGTAGAAAATGCATGGTGCACAAAAAGTTCAAGGGCCCTGTACTGGGCCCCAGGGGGCCAAGGTTTCAACTGGAATGTAGTAATGGAGAAATAACTAAATGGAGAAAGGAGCCCCAAAAACTAAGAAGATCGGATAAAAATGGGGCAAGTTATTAAAAATGTAAAAAAGTAAAGGGGCCCAGGGACCCAGCTCGTCTCCGAGATTTTTTTTCCCTTGTCATTTATGTAGTAGCGGGAAGTCCAAAGAAGTTGTTAAAGAAAAAAACTATTGAATCGGACAATGTTTAAGGGAACTATAGTAGGTGGCCCAAAAGGGGCCAGCTGACAGTTTTGAGCAGGGCCCTACAGTGAAGGCTCTCCTAACTGAAAAGTAGAAATGGGGGAATAACTAAATGCAGAAAAGGTCCCATAAACTAAGGAAATTGAATTAAAAGGTTAAAAGTTATTAACTGTTTAGGAAACAAAAACTTCAACTGCCCCGTACCGCGCACCAGGGGGCCATTGTCTTAACTGGAAAATAGAAATGGGGGGGGGGGAGTTAAATGGAAAAAGGGCCCCAAAAACGAAGAGGATCGGATAAAAATTAGTTAAGTTATTAACAATTTAGCGCCAAAATCGGAAAGGGGTCCCAGGGAGCCCGGGTCTCAAAAAATTTAAAATACGAGCCTCAGGTGCATCAGGACCTGACTTGGACTACCCGCACCCAAATTTTCAGACCTCTTCGTGCGGTAGATTTCGCTAGCCATCGCACGCAGACGCACACACAGACAAACAACTTTATTTTATTAGTATAGATTGCTACTTATTTGAACGCAAAGTATTTTGTAAATTGTTTAGATAGTCAAGTGGATTTTTTTCTTTTCTTTTAATGAAACATAGAATGCTTAGAGTTTTTCACATTTCATAAGAAACTATTAAAATACTGATGTGATATTTAATATGTTAAGTATTTTCTTATTTTGTATATAGAATCTGGTCCTTTTTAACGTCATAAAAGATTATTTTATCTCTTTACTTTTTAAAAACATAATCAAAGAAATAAAAATAAGATAGAAGTATTTCACGGAAAACAAAACCAAATATATTATAGACTGATATTTAGTTGCCTGATTAATGTATAATGACTTTAAAATTCTTAACGTAAATTATCAAATGTTAAATATAACAATTTTAAATCATTCATATACAGGGCTTTACAAATTTGATAAAATTTGGTAGCCAGAAAAAAAAATTCTAGTAGCCAATAAAAAGTATTTACCATCCCCTCCTTCCTCGTCATTAATTTTCAAAAAGCACAAAACATTTTATGAATTAATTGAGGAAATATAATAACAGGCATTGTTTAGAATTTTTAGTTACATAGTTTAGAAAGATAATATAAACTAAGTTTTCTAATGAAACTTATCAAAATCATATATCTTTCAATAAAAAAAAAAAAAAAAAAAAAAAAAAAAAAAAAAAAAAAATGGCATGTTCGGAAAATGCTGATTGCCAAATTTTTAAAATGTCCGGATATTTGAATGCTACAAAACCTATATCTGCTGAGGAGCGCGTCGACTAAATAGTGAATCAGGAAAACAAGTTTTCGCCTATTTTTCTAACTTATTTTTGCCAAATTAAAAACAAAAGTTAAAAATATTTTTTGTGTTAATATAGTTTCAAAGTTTATTTTTTAATATTGGGAAAGGTCAGGGGATGGCATTTAACTCATTTCAAGAAAGCTTAGGTCAATTTTTGTACACAAAAGAAACAACAACAAAAAACCCATTAGATTAAATAACTTGGTCGCCAGATAAAAATATTTGGTCGCCAGTGGCAACCTGGCGACCGTATATGTTAAGCCCTGCATATAACTTAACTAGGATAAATATAGCAGGTGCACTGGGAATTTTTTTTTTTTTTTTTTTTATTTTACGGTATAATACTAGCACCCCAGCTACCAGTATTATACCGTAAAATTACGAGTAATAAATAGTAAAATAAGCAGTAATACACTGCCGCGCATGCGCAGCAGTGTATTACTGCTTATTTTACTGTTTATTACTGTTAATTTTATATTATTCGCAGCTGGGGTGCTAGTATTATACCGTAAAATCAACATTTTTTTTTCCAGTGTGCTACTAATCCTATTGGTGCTATTGACGTTGACACCACTTAAGCAACTGCTTCCAGAATACGGTAAAATAACATTATGATTTATTTTATATTATGTGTCATTTGATTTATCAAAATAGCTGATTTTATTAATCGGTGATTCACATAAACAACACCCATCTTAGAGAAATAGCAACAGATCATGTACTTGCATTTTGCTATCGCAATATTTTACTTAGCGGAATTAATATCTGACATTGCAATATATTAGAATAATATCACTGCATAACACCATTTTAAGAGGCTACTTCACTCACGCTAAAACACCCGCTCGCTAATGTTAATCCTATGGGGAAGTATTTTAAGATATCTCGTTAGCATTTCATTTATTTTTAATACTTTTTTTTTTTTTTTTTTTTTTGCATTAGATAGCTGATGTTGCCCCTTTTGTACTTTTTCGATTTTGATTACAAGTTTTTTTTTTTTTTTTAGATATTTTTAATTTCGGAGCCGGTTTTGAAAGTGAAAGTATCCTCAATTAAAAAAAAACAACAACAACAAACAAAATCGAAAAGTAAAAAATGGCCTGCATAGAGATCGATTTCAGCTATCCAATACAAAATAATAATAATAATAATAATAATAATAATAATAGTAAATAAATAAATAAAAATATTGAAATGCGAGATATCTTAAAATATTTCCCCCTTAGGACTAACATTAGCGAGCGGGTGCTTTCGCGTGAGTGAAGTAGCCTCTTAACAACTGTGGTTTGAATAAACAGATTAAACATTTCTAGAAAAAGAGTTAGCAAATGAATAGATTTTATAAAATAATGCTTAATTTTTTTTTCTTTCTTTCTTTTTTCTTTTTTTTTTTCCCCAAGTTTAATATTGATTCTTTCTGTGATAATATGAAAATATTTTGAAAATATTATCTTCAATAAATATTTTACGAAAGTTTTATATCGAAAAAATTGGTATTACGTTACTAAAACATTTGATAGGCATTTTTTATTTCACATAATATTATATTAAAAAACAATTTACTGCACAGAGATCTAACTTCTGCTGAAAAATTGTAACATTTTACAGTGGAAGTCGTTTACAATGAGGCTGGAGGAAGCGTGAAATTTATCCGTTTTATGAGTTCGCTATAACCGGTTTCCTTACAACGTGCTGCGATTTGCAGGAAATTTTATAAAGTTCGATTAATCCGATACTTCGATTTAATTGGGATAGTTTTCTCTGACGCCTGCTGTAATACGTAGCGATAACTTTAGCTTCAGAATCTCTTCTATTGAAATCTGACTGCATGTTCGTATTTCACAACTCCTTTTCCAGAAATACGGAGCTTTGTACGATGAAACTAACACCAGTTATTTGCATGGATCTGAGGACGTCATAACATCTCTTTAAATTTAAAATTTAAAAATAGTTTTTGCGATATTAATGTTTTTGTAATTTCTAATGACGTTTATTTGCATGCGTTTATTAATTACATTAAAATTCATTTACTGTGGTGATAAAAGAAGAGAGAAAAAAAAAATATTATGACTGTTCGCTGCTATTTTCTCATTTAAATTGCAAAGAAAAAAAAAATCAGTTTGAATAGATTGTACATTACGATTATCGTCTGCTATCCGAAATGGTTAACACATATCTTTAGTTTTGTTTTATTTGTATAAATCGATTTAATGATATTTAGCTTACATCCTCTTAAAAAAAATGTAATGTAAAGAATATTCATTTGACTTACTTCCATATTTACTATAATTATTACCAAAAATTTTTTAATTTTCTATATTAATTATTCGTATGAAATACCATTCTCCAATTTTTTTTTAAAATGTAGATGAATAGATTTTGATAGAACATGCAGTTTAGAGCGTGTGTTTAGATTGGTTGTTTTTGTCAAAACCACAGCAACCATACAAGTACAGAACTTGTACTCACCTGGACGAGTTTCTTCGAAAAGTAAAACAAGGAAGTAAACTTGACGGTAATGGTAAGTTCGCTAAGTGTTTGTCCAAAATCTCCTCGACCAATCAAATTTTATTGTTCGTATGGCAGCATCTTATAAAGGCATTCTGTAATAATTGTCTCATTATCACGTAATTTGCAAAATGTAATTTTAGCAATTTTCAATAAATTTACATTGGAAACAGGAATTTTTTGCTCATAATAAGAAATTAAAAATAACAATAATATTGTAAATCTTTCCTAAATGTAGAATAAAATTAGTTTATCTTTTTCCGAAAAATCGAAAGATCTTATTCAATGGAAAGGCAACACATCAGGTTGCTATGTCAGAAAGAAGTTATTATTTATGTTTGTCGAAAAAAGCATTGTTACTAAAAGTTATACGATTCTCTAATTATGGGAGATTCCTCAGTTTAAATGTACATTTACGAAGATTTACTTGAATCGGGATTATTAAAAAATATATAAATTGACTCAATCCAAATAAATTAAAATTTCGAATAAAATTTATTTTTTGATTTTATATCCATCATGCTTGTCTTATAAATACACCATAAATAATATTTTATTTTAAATTTTACTTTAAAGGATATATTTTAAATACCATTTCACAGAAAAGAAAATAATCTCTATCATGGAAAAAGGACTGGCTTTCTGATTATGGAAAGGATACGAACTGAAGTGGTAAAAAAATTACAACGACATTGTCAACATTAAAGATCTGCCTCTTATGAATATTTTATTGACATACCAGTGAGTGACAAATATCTTTTAAAACAAAAATTTAAATACATTTATTAATCTTCACCGCTCTAGCACATAGAAAAAAATCTGCCAATAAAGCACTTTCATTAGTTAACATTATGTTTTTAACACTTTCGAACATAATTGAAATGTGTTTATGAATTCGGTTTGTCTGGTCGTCTGTCCACCCTATAACTCTCGTATTGCTGTATAAATAATATATGTTATTGGGAATAAATGTGGCATGTTCGGTATTGAAAATGAAGTATGTAGCATTTATAGTGTGTTTACAGGGACACTCAAAACAATTTTGTCACATATGGTATATGGAAAAAAATCGTTTGCAATATATTTTAATGATTTTAGACTACTTCAAACCTGTTGAATTGATATAAATCGCTGACGTGCACTACAACAGGGTTACTGTTGAATATGGTACGCATAGCATTTATCATTAATTTACAGGGACACACAAAATAATTAGATTACAGTACTGTCTATGAGCGATAATTGCTGGAAGTGCGTTTTCAGTTGTAGTATACGTTTAAAAAAAAAAAATGCATATTATTGGCTGTGCATAAATTCTACAGATCATACACACGGCTGCACAAAAGAATTCGAGTACATTTCCGCTTATTGACTGAAATTGCAACAAGAAAATTTTCAACTTTGTTGCGCATTTTCCTAACTGAACTAAATTTTAACGTACTATGTAGTACAAATAAAAATCTTTAGTTCTTTGATAGGGATTATTTTTTATTTCTTAAAAAAATTAACACTTTTCCTAATATAGATGGTAATTGCTGAAAATGAGTTTTCAAATGTGTTATGCTTTTTCCAAGTTCTTACTGTATGTTACAGCATTCTGAATATATTGGAAAGTGTTTCATAATCTATGTTTGACGCATGATTTTTCTTTCTTGTTATTAAATCCGTTTGAATCACATTTAATTCAATCTCAGTGTTTTAGCAAGATAAATTAATTTCAGTTTCATTACAGAAGTTGTCGGATCATCAAGGATTGTGGGTGAGTATACTCGTTAAATACTCGGAGTTAATAGATATGAGATGATCACGAAAGACTACTACATGACACGTGATCGTGGAAAGTTTCGAAATCCTATGCCAGGTGAATTCGGAAACAGCTAACACCTTGACCTTAACCGCTAAGAAATCCAATGCTTTCGACAGGCCGTTGCCCGTAAAGAGAAGAAAATGGTGAATCCGCCGAGACAAGCTCGTTTTTCGTCAATACATAACTTTCAAAAGATAAATGGTTAACCCTCGAACTGTTCAATTTTTAAACCAAAAATACTTCAAAAATTGTTTTATTTTTTATTTTTTTATTTTTTTATATTATAAATCTATATCTATTTTAGAATTAAAATATGCAGTTCCTTTTTGGAAAATATATGTTTTTTTTTATATATTTAGACCCTGAGAAAAAGAGATTAAAAAGTTTAAAACACTTGTATTGTTAGGCATATTCATAGTTATTCCTTGATTGCTCACGAACGGAAATGAGGCAGAAGATGAAGGAATATATACATATCAATTTTGCACGCTAACGTTTTGTATGGATAATGAGTAATCTTCAGATGCATCGTTATCTCGAGAGGAAGGCTTGTCAAGGCTTGTAGTCGTCAGGTCGCCACTGGCGACCAAGCTTTTTTTTTTTTTTAACCTGGAGACCAAATTATTTAATCTGGCTTTTTTTCTGTTTTTAGAAAAAATGACCCAAGAAATGAGTACAAACTGTATTTTTTCTCTCTGCCCCCTACTGGTACGCGACAAGCAGTGATCTTCTTCTTCTCTCGTACTTTTAATGGAAGAACCACGTTTAAAAGGCATTTTCCATCTCATGCACAGACAACATCATTCAATTCTGCTCTAGCCACCTAACATGTCAAGTTATTAGAATGTGTGTGTGTGGGGTCAATAATACAGTAAGAAGTAGTGTCAATCCAGCCTCTGTGGCAAAATTGTATACAATAAAAAAAAAATGCTCTTTTTTTTTTTTTTTTTTTTTTTGTAAGTTTCAAATAAGATTTTTGGGTTCAGAATTAAAGCTGAGTAATCTAAAATTTGAAATAATAATAACATATAAGTGATTACAGTAAAACCTCTAAATAACGGACACCTCGGGAGCGGCGAAATTGTCCGCTATTCGGAGGTGTCCGCTATTGGGAAAACTTCAGAGATTCACATAATCGCTAAGAAATGCTTAACGTTTCATTAATTGGCTTTTATATGTCCGAGAACTTCTATTATATGATTAATCAGAAATTAAAATTACTTTTTTAAGCAATAAAATTGAAATGAAATTGTACATACTTTTTTCCACTGTTTATTACATTCTTAAGAGCCTACACTAGTCACACGAAGAAACGCCCAAGCTTACTGTTAAGTCTATGGGAAGGTTCTTGCGCGATATCTCGCTCGCATTTTAATATTTTTAATTGATTTTTTTTGCATAGGTCGATCTCTAACGTTGTTAGTTTTTACTTTTTTAATTTTGGTTACAGTTTTTTTATAAGCAGACCTTTTCAATTTTGAAACCGGTTGGAACCGGTTCTGAAAGTGAAAGTACCCTTATATAAAAAAAACTGGAACCAAAATCGAAAAAGTAAAAACTAACAACTTTAGAGATCGACGTCAGCTATCCTATGCAAAAAAAAAGAAAAAAAAAAAAAAAAGAAAATCGTTTAAAAATATTAAAATGCGAGCGTGAAATCGCGCAAGAACCTTCCCATAGACTTAACATTAGATTGCGCGTTTTTTCGCATGACTGATGTAGGCTCTTAAGGAAAAAATCAAAAGCTTGCTTTTGTTTGCGATTACATGTAGTAAGTTTTTCTGTGCGACGTTTTAATGCTATCAGTAGTTTTAATCCTTCTGAATCATCTTTTTGGGGAAAAAGAAAAAAATATGTGTAACTGCTCACTTTGTTTTGCTGCTTCTTGGAAATTCTTGATATTGCAGGAAACATCCCCTAGTTTTAGTATCTGGTTCATATCACTAATAGAGTCAGCTTTTGTCGAAGATTCTGAAAGGATATAATCTCCTACGTCAACTGATTCTTTTTCAGTATAGGTCATCATCAATGTTTATGGACATTTCGGCATTTCTTCACTCCTGATCCATTTCATTAATTCACTTATTGCGATAGTTCTTCATTTCTATCGGAAATAAGTGTTTCATTTTTTTTTAAAATATAAAGCCTGCTTTTCTGAAACATTGTCGTACGCATTCCGGTTATATGTTTTTTACAGCTGAAGAAATCCGAATTTGAAAGCATCGGGAACATCAACTAATTTTAGGTTGTTCTCAACTGCATTCATAGAATAAAACTTCGAAAGAATTTTGCTTAATAAAAGCTTTCTCTACCAGGCTTTACAATTGTGTATAAGCATAATTGTGTATAAGTATAAGGGCTGGCATACGGAAGTTGTCTTTGAGGGAGGGGGGGGGGACACAGTTTTAACATTGTCCAATTTAAAATGTTTCGGATGAGAAGTTGCACTGTCCAAAAACATAGCGTTTTTTCAACTTATTATCAAAGGAAGTTGACCATTCAATCACTAAAAAACTGGTTATCCACGCTTTTTTATTCGCCCTATAACACCAAAGTTTTTAAATTGGATGTTCTTTGAGAAACAGAGATTTTTGAACTATAAGAGAAATTTAAAATTCCTCTAATACATTGCAACATAATAAAATAGTGATTCGCTCTTTTGTCATTTTTTCGCCGATACAGCCATCTTCTTTAAAGCACAATGTCTTATTCGAAAAAATTCTGAAAAAGAGTCCGCTTTCCTCGGCATTAAAAATGTTTCTTTCCTCATAACATTCACAAATTGATTTCAGTTATTCATGCCAATCCTCCACTTTTTCAGAGCTACAGATTTTGATTTTCCACATATTGTTTTTAAAGAGATGTTGTCCCGTGACAGGAACTTTTCCAGCCATCTACCCAATCCCTTAAAATCATGTAATCAGAGTTCTTTGGCGACTTTTGAAGCCTTTTCCTGAATCAAAGGCCCAATGATAGGAATTTGTTTGAACGAAGTGAAGTAAACCAATTCAGAAATATCGAATTAATTTCAATGGAATCAGTACACCTCAATTTTACATTTTGGTGTTTTTGTTAGAGTTAATAATCCACAAATTCTTTATTTCGTAAAATCTCTCCCACTTGTGTTTTACCTATTTTAAAACATTCGGCAAGTACCCATAAACTATTTCTGTTTTTCAGATTCACTTACATTTACAATTTCAAATTTTTCTTTTAAAGTTAATCGCTTTCGTTTTGAGGTCATTCTCGAAACATTAATCACAAACAAGACACTAAATTCAGAATACGCAGAACTCAATATATTCAGAAAACGATAAAAAATAGTTTTAACATATTTTGAAGTTTTGAATATTGTATGTCAAGTAAATCTGAAAAATCAAACAGTAATCGATACAAAATACATACGATATTGAGGGATTCCCCAGGCCACTGGGGATTTTCCAAAGACCACCCCCTACATTTATCTGTGGTCAAAAAATTTGTGACACATTTCGAGCTTTTGATAAATTTCGAGGTTTTTTACTTTTTTTCTATTTTCTTTCTCGTTAACAAATCATTTTTCATCCTTGATCGCCAAAACTGCTGTCCGTTATTCGGAATGTCCGCTATTCAGAGGTTAAACATACAAAAATTTAGATTTTGGGAGTGGGGATTTTAAAAGTGTCCGTTAAATAGAGGTGTCCGCTATTCGGGAGTGTCTTATGGAGGTTTTACTGTATAAGTAATTCATTTGCAGTAAATCCATAAAGTTTAATTAAAATTTCAAGAAAATTACATAATATTAGTGTAGTATTCTAAACTATGTAACTAATAATTCTAAACTATACTTTTTAGGGTTTCGTTCATCTCACGCAACACTATTGCTCCCGCTCTGTTGTCTGTCTATCACAGAGCCATTCTCGAAAACTATGTAACTTACAGAGTTGAAACTTTGTGTATAAATCAGAATATCAGCTGTAAAGAGCTGAAAATATTAAAATTTAAAAAATTAGCCTTATTTTAATAAATAGAGATAAAAAACCAAAATTCTAACAGCCTTTTCCTATTAAATTTAAACATTTTTCGTTATACCTGATGCCAAAAATTAAAAATCAATGATGAAAATCTTTCTACAATAATTATTTTTCTATCAGACGATTTCCACGTGAAAAATGAAATAAAAAGTTTCACCAATTGAAAAAAAGATTAATATGAAATAAAATTGATTGACGTCATAGTGGTAATAAAACATAAAACGGAAAGATTTCTCAATAATACAAGGAGTATGAGTATGTGTATGTGCACAAAACAAATTAATATCACGTCATTAGAGAATTAAAAAGAAAATCTGACGTCATATCGGAAGTTTAACGGATTTTTCAAGTGTTTCAGAATAATACAAAGCGTGTATCAATATGAGTAATAGAGAATAGTAAATATATGAGTTTGATAAACATATTGATTCATGATAAAAATTCTATTATGGAAATATTCGCATATTTTAACATTTTGAAGGTGTACAACATGTTTAATTTTGAAATTATTTTTTTTAAATATCGGATTTAGTCCGCATGACAGATATTACAGTGAGAGAATATAATAGCGGGCTTAGACCGCTATCGGAATGGTTTAGATATTCGAAAAAAAGAAAAAATAGACCGGTAAATTTTTACTTTATAAAAAACATGACTTTTTTTTTTTTTTTTTTTTTTTTTTTTTTTGCTAAATGAAATTTGTTTGAATTTATTAAAGAAAGGATAAAGTGTTTTGAAAGGAATATTAAACGAAACACTTTGAGCGATCTTCGATCACACTTACCCACTTGTTATTATTTTTTCTCAATGGATTCATAAAAAAAATTGTGTTTTTTTAAATTAATTACGGGGGGGGGGGGGGGGGCGGTGTAAATATTTTTTACTGGCAACTGGAATTTTTTGCTGGCTATCACATTTTACGAAATTTGTAAAGTCATGTATATCACTACTTATATCACTGTCTTCAAAACAACTGATATCACCTTCAGAATCCGCTAAATCCTCAGAAATATATGTTCTGTCACTCGCTAAAAGCTTTCGGATTTGAAAATAGCGAACAAAGATGAATAAGAGTACTTCTATAAAACAAGCTAATGAAATCACTCAAATTGAAACAGTCAGTGGACAACTACTGCTATTTGTTGACCAAGATCTAATTCAAAATCCAAATGTTGTATTTAAAATATTATTATTAGTTAAACGGGAGAAGAAGGCGCTAGTGAATGAAGGAAAAAAAGACCGTGCCCGCGGAATGAGCAAATTTTGCTACATATGCATTGCACGCAAAAATAGCGGGATAGGCAATCGGAGGGTTAAACATTATAGCTGCAGTATAATCTAAAATAACTAGTTTTTTAACTTGTTTTTACTATTTTTATTCTAATGTTATCGTTATTTATTTGAGATTGGTGATCCAAAAGTCACATAATAAATAAATAAATAAACAAATAAATATTCAATAATTCGAAAAATATACACAGTATACGTTTTTCCCATAAATACGCAGAAAGGCATGGGATTTTTTTGATAGAAGGAAAAAATAGTTCCAGAATAGTTGCCTTTGTTACCGACAGTTAGTTCTGTAACTGTCCCAAAGCTTCGCAAATAGTCCCCTTTTCATTTGAGCGCACCACATACATTTATTTGTAATTCTAAGTACATTTATTTCTACAATCATAAATATAATTACAATTGCAATCCAAATTGCACGATTAATGATATTTTTTAATATGTTTTTGTACGTAAAGAGGGAATTTTATAATCAATTTTTCATTAACTTCCTCATAGGGTAGAATTATAAAAAAAATATATATATGTACACAGGTGTGTTTCCGATGACACTACAGCATTTTAATATTAAAAAAAATAATTATAAATTAATGAATTAATTGTAAGTTATTCTCCCGTTAGCCAAGCGCAGGGGATAAATCGCCAAATATTCGTTATGGTTACAACTGTATACGAGTTACTATAAGTACAACAGCAATGGATTTCATTATGCGCCAAACCACGCTTGCCAAAAAAGGCCAACTGCCTTTGAAGCTGGAACAACGGAAAGTTTCAAAACTAGAATATATAAAATACAAATATAAAATAAAGAGTGTAATATATATACATATATAAATTTAAAAATACGCTTTAATTAATTAATAGTTTCATATTAATTAAATTATGATTGTACGTTCAGAAATCAATTTAGAAATCCTAAAATAAAATAAAAAAAGTTTTAAATAATGTTTTATTATTATTGTTTTTTTATGATTTATAATGGTTTATTATTTCTTTCCTGTTATCATATCTTAAAAAAGAAATAGAGCAAAAATTAAATATTTTTAAAATTAAATTCACTAGCTCACGCTTTCTACGAAGCGTAAAAAAATCTGTGAGTTTTTCATAATCGAGTTCGGTTGTCACGCCAAATTAATGTATTGTAATAGAAATTTTTAGGAAAAAACATGAATTGAAATCATGACATTAGGCGTAACTTTCACGATAAACATTAAATGCTTATAAAAGAGTTTTGTTTCTAAAAAAAAAAAAAAAAAAAAAAAAAACTATTTTTACTTTTATACTTTTTTTTATATAAAAGTTCCTTTTTTAATCACTAATTATCATTTATAAATTAGCATATACGGACTAAATTTTAATCCCTTGTGCAAGTAAACAAATCTGTGAATGAATGCAGAAATCTTTCATAAGAAAAAATATCGGCAAAACTTTCTCAATGATCAAATTTACTGAAAGAAACAGTTTTTCTGAAGAAAAATGTTCAAATTTATGGACTTTTTAGTACCCATATTCCCAATTATTACACTGAATTAGTTTATCCTTGAAAGACACTTTTACGGCATGTTCTTTCGTTTGTGAGAATTCTAACCATAAATTTTTACCGTATTTATCATTAATTCGGACTAAGTTCAATGAACCCATCTTCAACAACCCTGTATTACGAAATTCTTCGTGGCATGCGTTTATTCAGACTGGTTTTCCTATAGTTGGTGACGAAATCCGAACAACCCGACAAGTTTCTGCCAAGAATGTTAAATTTACCGTACCACGAACATTTTTGGAACATCAAAGTTTTCCCATTTTTGTGAGAATAAATGAATTACAGTAAAGCAACGTTTATACGTTTCTTATTTATACGTCTTTTACATTTATACCTCATTTCAGCGTGATCCCGATTCATCTCTATTTATTTTAATGTTGCGATGTTTCGTTTATACGACGCATAACTTCGGTTATACGTCGTTTCTTTCATACCGTAACCGATTTTCTCAGAATTTTTTCCCCACTGTCATTTTTTTTTCTTTTCTGCTAGCAATATTTGGAAAAGATGAAGCACAAAAAGCATGTGTGACTGCTATAGGGGTTATTTCAAGTTCGTGGAACCTGTGGAGGGGGTGGGACGAAAAGAACGGACAGGGGGTGGTCTGCTTACGAGTCAAGTTTGAGATTAGTAAACGTCCCTTCATTTCTTGATTTCGTTGCAATTTCGACCACGGTTGAGCACAGTTTCTATTTTATATTTCGGTCTCTTTTAAATGCTTAATGTGCTCCTAAAATGAGCGAAAACGAAAGGTACTTTCATTAAAAGAGAAATGTTTCTCAGAATACTTTCCAGGAACTTAACTCCATACATAATGCTTTGCTTAAGTCTCAAAGCAAATCGGCACGTCAGACCACGATTAAAGATTATTTTAATAAAAATCTGTTTCTACGTGCGATAATGTAATAAAAAAAAGTGCAATTCAAGGTGTTCAACTGATAATAGGTTCGATAATTTTCGCTTTTATTTTTCTCTTTTAGAAATGATTATTTATGTATTTTTTCAATGTTTTAACTTTTTTTTTCAATATATAGTGCATCTTAAACAAACGAAAATGGTACTAAAATTCAATTTGTTTCGTTGGAGCAGATGATTATGTTTTAGATTTTTAGATGTTTAGATGTCAAAGATTTTACACCTTAGGCGACTACAATTTCAACTGTACGTTTTACTCAGTTCGACATCGTTTTAGATCAGTCCCCTGAAAGACGCATAATCGGTGCTTTACTGTATTGAGTACTTTTTTTCTTATTTCAATGTTCGCGCATAATTAATCCAAGTGTCTGTTACAAGAAATTTTATTCTAGTAATTTTTAAGAACACTTTAAAAAGGATATTGCTTTAAAAAAATATTTTTTATTGCTTTAAAAATGACAACTGCAATCGTCTGCAACTGCAACTGAAATTGCAATTACACTACAATAAAGGGAGTTTTTCGGCTTGTAATTAGCATAAGTTTATGTTTTATTTTTTAAGTCTGGGATCGAGATAGAAATATGTAGGTTTTTTAATAAAAAACCCATTTTAAATTTTCATCAAGAGCAAAAAATTACGCATCATGCAGAGATCATAAAATACTTTCGAACACTTTCCAAGGCTATACTTAAAAAAAAAATTTCCACCATTTAATAAGGTGAAAGATGATGTCTAAGTAAACAATTTGGAAATTTTTAACGCATTTGAAAACCCATTTTCAGGAATAAACATCAATAGTCGGGAAAATGTCCGCCTTCTTCTATGCAGCCGTAATTTGTATATCTACTACATAAGTATGCTAAAATTTAACTCAGTTAGGAAACTTATAGCACATCTGAAAATTCCCCTTCAACAATTTTCATCAATAAACGGGAATGTACTCGAGATCATTTGTACTGCCCTGTATATGATCTGTAGAATGTATACACACCAATTAAAAAAATTAGTTAAATTTCAAAACGCGCACCACAACTGAAAACGCACTTAAAAGCAATTATTGTTAATAGACAGTGCTTAACCAAATTATTTCGCGTGTCTGTAAATGAACTATGAATGTTATGCACACCCTATTCTATAGTAAGCCTCTTTCAATGCACCTCATTGATGTATATAAATTTCAATATGTTTGAAATAGTCGGATTTTTTTGAGTGTCCCTGTAAACGAACTATAATTGCCACACACTTCATTTTCATTACCGAGCATTCCATAGTAAACGTCAATAACATATATCAATTGCATGGCAATCCGAGTATTTACGCAATAACAGTCAGACAAACCGAATTCATAAACACTTTTCAACTATGTAGAAATTGTTAAAAACCAAATTATTATTATTATTTATTGGGGGGGGGGGCGTCTTTGGGAATTTCTTTTGTGTGTTATTTAGCCTTCAACACTAACAAAGGTTTCTCTGAATAGTTTTATCTGAAACCAATAAAACAAAAAGCATGTAAAAAATTCCCGTAATTGTCTATTTCTTTACCCACAATTTTTTGAAATAACGACTTTTAACAAAATAGTGGACTGCGAAATTTAATGTATCAATTAAAAGAAAAAAATTGTTTTGTTTTTAAAAAACGAACGAATAAAAAAGTTAAACAAAGCATCGTTCGAGGACTAAAGAAACATACAAGCTTTCATTTATAACTAAAACAAAGAAATTAGTTTATACGTTGCTGATATATTTTGGATACCGATTTACAAAACATTGCTCCGAGGTAATATCGTTTAAAGTACCTTTTTAATAATTAATTACATAAAGAACATCTGATACATTTTTAGTCCGAACTAGCGCAGGTACAGTGTTTTGCTTGTACAGTTTGTTTTAAAATGTCTAAAACATATTACTGTTTCATTATTATTTATTTTTTTCGAAAAAAAAAAAAAGAATTTTTCACTGGTTTAACACATAATAATAAAACCCTCTTAATAATTCAAACAGCAACAGTGCCTGCATAATTAGCACACAGAATAAGACTAATATACATTTTTTACCGTTGAATAACAAAAGAAAACCAAGAGCATCCAAACTCACGTCTTAATCACGGTATTGACCATTGACGGTATGACCATTATATGACCATTTTTTAATCTTTGAAAGTAACTTAAATTTCCTAAGAGTTTCTTACAGCCTGCCTTTTAAAAGAGAAGAATGATGCTGTCATCAACATATTTTAACATATCTTTGAAGAAAACATACAAATATTGCCCGCATTTTTCCGTTTAATCAATTTACTTGCCTAAAGAACAAGATTTCAGAGACGAATAAGCTGAATTGTTTAATAATAAAATTCTAAAAGTTGTTAGCCATATTTTAGACCTATTTTGTCAAAAAAAAAAAAAAAAGAAAAAAGAAAAAAAGAAGAAAGAAAGAAAGAAACACCTTTCAAGAAGAGTACACAGAAAAGAAGAAATTATAAATTTTAATTTGCTAAGGAGAAATTTGAAAAATACGGATGCATTTTAAGCCCATAGGTTTCAAAATGTGTGAAATCAAAATGTGCATTAAAGATGTTTTCAAATCAAATTCAAAACTTTCTGACACAATTCACGAAATCGATTTTAATCATAAGTGAATAAAATTGGCAGGTGCTTTTATTCAGAAACTATGAAATCAAATATCGTTCTCCATGTTTCCATAAAGGCAAATAATATTTCAGAAAATTAAAGTTGACATTTTAAAGCGAATTTCCAAGTGCAAAAGCCCGAAGAAGTTCCCCATAAGACAGCAATAGCTTATAACTCAAAATGTAATAAATTTATAAAGAAAATGAAAAATCACTTTAATATAAAAATCACTTCAATATTCATTCCTGACAGTTGTTTGCCTTTACACATAAATAATGAATCCGTGATTGCGTCAGAAAGTTTGGCGTTGTTAAACGGGGAAAAATATTTGTTTGAGAACCTTCTTAATGTATAAAATACTATATTACGAATAAAATATTTTAATACTAATTACTGTAACAATTGCCGCCATGAAAGATAATGTATTTGAACTTTTTGATGTGTTCTTGTAAAAAAAAAAAGAAAAAACTCTATACGATACGATGGCTAACAATATAATAAATTATAACACCTTGTAATAATATATTTCTTTTAAATGCTAAAAGGTGTAAATTAACAACATAATACAAATTAAAATAACTTTTATTAGGTTGTTTTACATCTTTCGACTCACTCCGAGTCATTTTCAAAAACAAATGAGAATATTCCATAATTGCACGGGCTTTGAAGTTATTATTTTCATGTACGTGCGTAATTTCTTAAAAAGTACATGAAAATAATAACTTCAAAGCCCGTGCAATTGTGGATAATTCTCATTTGTTTTTGAAAATGACTCGGAGTGAGTCGAAAGATGTAAAACAACCTAATAAAAGTTATTTTAATTTGTATTATGTTGTTAATTTACACCTTTTAGCATTTAAAAGAAAGATATGACGGCTATTTTAAAAATGTAAAACAGCAAAACAGTTTACCATAACAATATAGCCAAACTTCGTGGAGATTACTACTTCCTTATTTACGGCATGTTTTTACGATAGTTGAGGCCTAGACAGACAGACTGACAAGGGACAACAAAGAAAACGAACTCTTTTCAACATAAAAATAATCATCAGAAGCAGAGCATTCATTCGAAAATTTTTATGAAGATTTATTGAAAAAGTACCAATTGTACAATCTTCTGGATTAAATGTCTACAGAAAAAAAAATATAAAAAAATCAAGGTTTATTCATATATGTATTTGCTTGGAGAGTTAATATTTTATAGAAAGTGCAGCAGGTGTAGCAAAGGTCACAAGGTGTTTTGACCTCTAATAGTCATCTTGCAGGATTTCCCCAAGCGTTTACTTATTTCAGAATAAAATTTTACTGAGGCCTTAATAGGTTTTGCGATAGGTTTTTGCCTTTCTCCGGCACGTGCACATTTCAAAAAATCTTTTGCTATTACTAGCTTTTACCACCTATCATCCTATAAAATTTCTTCTCTTTATTCAAATTATAATTCGAGATCGGATAAAAAGACAATATAAAATATATTTCATTAAATAATTAAAAATCGGCATTCGAAGTTTTAAAATAGACTTTATGAAGCATCCTCATCGTCACCTTTGCATGAACGATCTCTATTCAATCACACATACAAAGCACAAACAGTTCTATTTATTTTGTAAATATTTGAATATGGATTACATAGTACCTGACATCGTAATGTAGAAAATATTCTTGAAAAACCATTTCCAAATTCATACTGAAACCCGAAAAATTTATTTTCAATTCTTAGGACTATTTTTTTTTTCAGTAGATTTCTCTGAGGTAGATTCAGGAATGAGCGGATTTCGTATTAAAAATAAAGTTAGTATTCATTCTATTAAAAAAGGCCATGATCACGTATTCAGAAAAGGAAATGAAACAATCGAAAACAGCAAGGCATACTCGCAACATTGCATAAATGCAAAATATGACTAGAATATAATCATTAGTTATATTCTTTACTTATTTAACATTGTACCAGAAAAAAGTAAGTGTATAGAAGATTTTCGAGCTTCAAAACAATCGAATTTTTCCTCCTTTTTCACCGAGAAATGAGAGAATTTTTGTGCCATGGAGTCTTTACATGCTGATTCTTTTCTTCTTTTTCCTTTAACCCTTATTTCATCAAAATTCTATCACTGTAAAACGAAATACTAATTTCATATTTTAATGCTGCTCACACATTTAAGATGGACTTGTAATTATGTTTGATTTCAATTAATTGACAAATTTTTAATTACTATTTCTAGATTAAAAATCGATAAAAACCCGTATATAAATCAAGTGTTTGCCTCATGAAAATTAAATTCAGAATAAACAGTATAATTTTCATTGAATTTTACATCGTGGTTTAAGATAATTGTATATAATATAGTAGAATACAGTGCAAAATACAACACGTTTAAGCGAAAAATATACTCAGATTCTTAACAAGTTACAGAACAATCTTATATTTGTCACAAGCTGTATATTTGGTATTATCAAAAAAAAAAAAAAAAAAAAAAAAAAAAAAAAACACCTTTAAGTATAGGTATATTTACTTTTGGTAAACTATTATGTTAACTTCTCATGAAAATTAAATTCAGAATAAACAGTATAATTTTCATTGAATTTTACATCGTGGTTTAAGATAATTGTATATAATATTAGTAGAATACAATGCAAAAGACAACATAGTTAAGCGAAAAATACACTCTGATTCTTAACAAGTTACAAAACAATTTTATATTTGTCACAGGCTGTATATTTAGTATTACAAAAAAAAAAAAAAAAAAAAAAAAAAAACACCTTTAAGTAGGTATATTTACTTTTGGTAAACTAGTATGTTAACTTCTCGAATTACTGGGTTGTTACGATTACATTTCCGTCGGAGAAAGCATCTGTCCCTCGAAGTAAACCTCAAGGTTCAGAGATTTGTCAATGATAATATGTCTGACTAAAGGTTATAAAGGTCCTATGGAGATTATCAGAAGCGCTTTTAAGGCTTTTTAGATCATTTTAGATATTGATCTTTATTTATTTGCTTCGCCAATTTGTAGCCTATATTGCCCATAAAAATACACGCTTTTATTCAATGAATAAAGTGAGTGAAATGAATTTCGAAATATTTAACAAAAATTTTGAAATTATATTACAAATTAATTCGCGAAAAAAAAAAAATGTAACCTATGACTTTTTTTTTTTTTTTTTTTTTTTTTTTTAACAGAAATCGATTTTTAAAAGTTTTAAATATACGAATGAAAAATTACATCTCATTCCACGTAGTAGTTTTTGAGTTGTACTTCAAAAACTATCCAAATAATAATCTGTTTTACAACGATTAAAAATGTGTTTAACAATAGGAATTTCAAACTTTAAACATTCATAATTTCTAAACTATTTAACCGTTTGGTATTCGAAGGTAAAATTTACCAAAAAATCCAAATATACTGTCGAAATTAGGTGTTTCAAAGTTTCATGCAATTTCTGTACAAAGACTTAAAAAATATATATAACTTAAAAATATATATATAAATAAAAAAAATAAAAAACATAAATTGAAAAAAAAGACATAATTTCCAATCGAATGGATATTTTCGTTTTTCTCTGCGACTGTTGTAATTGGAGTAATGACCATCGTTCAAGATTTATTTTTAGGGGTGCGTGTGTGTGTGGGGTGGGGGGGGGGTTGTACATAAACACACACAAATGTTATTTGAAAAGTTAATTTTGATAATATTTTCATTATATAAATATATTTCATTTTATACATATACATATTAAATATGAATTCGGGCTTCTTTCTCAGAGTCCGACCAAAACGATTTGAAATCCGAGCCCGAAAAATTCTGTGACATCATAGGCTGAGCCCGACAGAAAGAAGTACTAGTAGAAAATTGTCAATAACATTCTAAAATTGTTTCAAGATAAATTTTATCATTTAAAAATCTCTTCGTGTATAGAAATAAGTATTAATCCTAAACATTCTCTCATGATAACGTTTCATGATTTTCATGTCCCTGAAAATCTCTTTAAAATAAAGTAAAATTGTTATTTATACACTACCACTGGCTGAAATCTACAAAAATCGTAATTCTTATTTTTTTTAAATATCATTGTACAACTATAGCAGAAAGACGTGAGTTATGTTTCCCTATAGTTTTGGTTTTTAAAAAAAGATGAAGAAGACAAGAGTTATTCCACGATTCTTTATGTTACTGACACTGGCCGTTTAAAGACTTTAGATTCAGACAGAATATTTCTCAATAAAAATTCATTTCCCCGTTCAAACCGCTTTTTAAATGATTGTAAAATAATTTAACAAATTTCAAATAGCAAGTTTTTATCTAATTTTCAATTTGCGAATACAATTTTTACTTTGAGCCCGAACCCAAAGACTGGTGTAAAAATTGAGCCCGAATCCATTTCGGGTCTGGACTAGGTCTCTTGCTGAGACCATCTCATCTCTAACACATATATATTTCCGCATTTAGAAAATTTTCGTATGTAGAAACCATGAAACTAAGTTCCATGGTAGAAGCCTGAATCTTTATAAATGCTTACGGTTAAAACAGGTGGTTAAATTATATTTCCTAGTTCTCCCGTACGTAACATAAGTGTGACTTTCTCACTAAAACGGAAGAAAATTTTGGAACGAATCGTCCTATTGTGAACCCCCTACTTCCTCCTTATCTGCAAACCACTTACAATAGCGGAGATTTCTCCAAAACACAAATAAGTTATAAGCATCATAAATTCTATTTCTGGACTTCGAACATTAACCATCCATCAAAACTTCATCGAAAGTTTGCCAAGCATCACGGACAAACAAAATCGTCTGCTTTACTCCCGAATAATTTTAATCCGTCAATGCATCTCCCCTCCTATCCATCACCGTGAAGAGGTAGCAGACGATTTGTTCCAGGAGGAGGAGGGTGGGAACGATCAATGGAAGAATAGTTTATTGTGAAGGCAAACCATAGAACAAATTTTAATTTCCGTGGTTTCTTTGAAAAAAAGAGAAAAGTCTTTTGAAAGTGAAACTTCCGTTAGAACGGCGAATCTTGGTAGCAAACACGGAGGTTCTTGACCGGAGATCTATGCAGAAGGTGCGTGAAGATGCTGATAATCCTGACCAGCCCGTTACTTAACACTTAGCTACACTCAGAGCCCGATCAAGCTGAAATTGGGCCCAGGGCCTGTTAAAAAGTTGCCCCTCCCCCTACCTCCCCATTCCCGGCAACACTTTCAGAAAAAAAAGTAGGTTTATTTGATGAGTTGACAAAGTTGTTTGGGTGAAAGTTTCAAGTTTACAAAAAAAATTTAACTTACAAGAATAATCAAGAAAATGACCACTTTCGCAAATAAGCATTTGTATAATTCATACCAACATCTATGATCCACAGTTTATGTTGCAGAATAAATGAGGACGTCTTTTTCAAAACTCACCTTATCCAAAATCATAAAAATTGTGTTTTCCCTAACAGTCTAGTAATCATTTTAAACTATAATTCTGACATTGTAAAATCCTCGTTTATATTGAAACTAATAGACACAGTATGCAGTTTTTGGCATTTCCCCCAAATTTGATTTTCTGGATACGGCAAGTTTTGAAAATTATAGGTACTCTCAAATTGAAAAGGACTTCTACAGAAAAATTAAATATGGAAATATTGTTATATATTGTTAAAGTCCGGTTCTTGGTCATTCACTTTTGCAAGTAAAAGTGCTTAGGTTAAAAGCTTCTAAAAATTTTATTGAGTCATTCAGAATATTTAAATTTTACGTTTCATATTTTATAAAACCATATTATTTGAAAAGTATTTGATTAAGGGAAAAAAATCAGCCGCATAATTTGTGGGCCCCTGAAATTGGTGGGCCCAGGGCCGAGGCCCCGGAGGCCGTGCATTAATCAGGCCCTGGCTACACTCTTGCTAAAACTATAAGGACGCTAAAAGTGTAAAGATTCAATGTTATATAATTCGAAATATTAATAAACACTATGTAGTATATATTCGCAATCAAAATTGAACTCTATTGCTCATTTTTGCAAAATAATAATAATCTAAATTATAAAGCCAAACCGTTTCTGTGAGTAAAGCTGACGTAATACGGATGGTAGCAACACCTGACCAATAAATTTTGCTTTTAATGCAATTTTTTTAACTTAACACTATTTCCATTTTTACATCGTCGAATAGGAAAAGAAAATGTTCTTTCAAATGCAATTCGATGAAAACTGTATATCAATTTATTGGGTTTGTGTGGCTTTCGCAATAATTTTTAAGCATGATTTTTTTTTTTTTAAGTCATTGGCGATTTCTTCGACTATTAACTCCTGGCTCTACGAAACTAATACGAAAGTGTCGCTTTTAATAATTTTCAAAACTTTTCTTGAATACATAATTGATATTGTTCATATAAAAATTCCTTTTGGTGTTGTTAGTGGGGCAATCTAGATAAATATATTAAATGTAAAAAATCTATTGAAATTTTTAATAAAAAAAAAAAAAAAAAAAGGCCCGGGTTGGATCTTCTAGTAATAGTAATAATAATAATAATTTGTTTAAAAATGACATCTAAAGAGAAATACAATTTTTAAACGGTCATAATTATAAGGACGCTGTTTATAAGTTCGCATGTTCAATTTCAATAAGTGTAGCCACCTTTATTATGGAGGCACCCAGCCAGAACATTCCGTATGCTTTGTACTAGATAGCACCCGTCAAGGTTTGACGGTAAACATCTTGAAAGTTTCATTCGAAAAATGTTTGAATTTTTACTTAGTTGCTTTTAAATTAAGTATTGAAAACTTGAAGAATTGCCATATTGTATAAGCGATTCCTATAGATATATGGCAATAGATGTTGCTCTCAGTCCAACATACTCAATGAAGTGAAATAATTTTAAACTTGTAATTTTTAACATATTACGCTTGTTTTTTTAGCAAAAGTTTAGCTAAAAATATTAATTGAATGTATAGGGCATTTTGTTTTAATTATTGCAACCTCTTTTTTTTTTTTTTTTTTTTTTTTTTTTTTTTTTTTTTAAAGAACAATATTTAGTTTTTTTTTTTTCTAATTTTTTAAAACTATGCGACTCGCAACCTTTAGAATTTTTCATTAATTTTATTTATACCAGTCTCATTCTAAAACCCTGAAATTAAAATTTGCTGTTTGCAGCTAACGATTTATAATATATATTTTTTAATTACTTGAATTTAATTTAACATTTTCATACGTACATCATTTTGGTTAATTATTAAACCATGGATATCAAGAAAATTAAATTTTATAGTTCTCAGAGGAACATTTCCTTCTTTCTATTTTCTTTTCTTTTGTTTTTCTTTTTTACGAAAAATAGTCACATGTTTAAATATAGCAAAAGTTGTAGATCAATTCAATTTATTTAATCATCGATAATTTTGTGCTTTAAAAAAAAAAATACTTTTAATACAAATATGTTTTGTTTATATTATTATATTTTAATGCAATTTTTAATTTGTAAAAATATTCTTGGGTGTTAACCCTTCTTTGCATGAGTTTTTCTTTTACAATTGTGTTTTTTTATACATATATTAAATATTAAATACCAGAAATTTTAAGAGAGATTATAACTTTGTTCAGCAACATAGTTCACGGGAAATTTACTGGATTAATATTTCTATATAAATATAGTGGTGGCGAAGAAGTTGATTTATTTATTAAAAGTTAAATAAACAGTGATGGAAATTTACATCACTATGCATTTAGGGTTAAACTATACTTAATTAAAAAGCATTCGAATAAAAAAATACGAATCATATGACTTCTTTTCCTGAAAATATGACAGTAATTAAAATGAATTATAGCCAAAAGTATTGCAAAAATCATTCTGTCGGAAGCGGGATTCGAACCCACCTGCTATTCAGATAGTCAGAGCTTAAACTAACGCTTTTAAAGATCACTGGGTTACGCTGATCGCATTCGAGTGCACCATAAAACTGAACAGTTTTAGATTTAATCTCACGAAATTGCAAATAGGTTAATATTTTGTGAAATCCCTTTTCGTTTTAATATAGAGCTGCCCCGCATAAAAAAAAAAACCTTCCGCAAGATCTGTAATGCTCGAATGAAAATTGCTTTCATTTGCATAAACGTGTTCGCGATTGCACTCCATCCATTTTCTTTAACGTTCATATCAGACAATCCAGGTAGTCAATTAAGTAATGATATATTATGATAATTAAACTACTTTTTGTAGATTTTGACGGGACTGTCTTTAACTCAGTAGAAAATACACTTATATATTTGTGAATTTTTACTTGCGTAAATTTGCATACATTAATTTAGACCACCTTTGTTCCCCATTTCTTGCATTTGCCAGCACTCTTCTTATCCCCAGAAACTTTTGGAAATTCAAAAATATGTTTGTTTGCAATAAAAGAAATTTGTAGAAGCAAAGTAAATGGCGACACTAAGTAAAAATTTTTAAAAAAGTAAAATGATTTTTTTTCTCTTTTCTGTAATGTGATTGTTGTGACAAGAATGATGTGCAACTGGTCAAATGAGAAATTCAAAGCAATAAGAAGCATTTATGCATAGTATTAAAAATATGCAAAAATTTATTCCCAATACCATTAAATAAAACTATTTAAAAATTCATTTAACTATTTTAATTTTCGATGGTATGAAAAAAAAAAACCCTCTTACATCTTCCGTTTTCTTTTAAATAAAATTCAGAAAATGAATCATTTGTTTTTTAAATATCCTCCACCCCTCCTAAAAGAATTGGGAGTGGGGATATTAGCGTTTATTGAAAATATTTCCAATAAAACAGAAATAATAATAAAAGACAATAAATTAGGAATATTTCGAATGTAATATTACCATTTGAATAACTTTCAATATAATACCAACGTTTTCCGAACATTATTATCATACAGAAAATAAGTCCAAATATTATTAATAAATAGCAAACATAATGGTGCATTTTCAGGAAATTTCAAGAATATCTCTCATTTATCTCATATATGTAACACGTGCACTGGTGTTATATTAATTATCTTATTCATCTGTTGAAATTAAATGATTTATTGACACAGTGTCAGAAATATTAACCATTTAACCTATGGCTACTATATGTTTACCGACATCACTTTTACAGGAATGCATTTACAATCAAAATGCATCTACATAAACATGTTACAGTACATTTACATACCAACCATTTACAACACCAAATAACTGAAATTATTAGTTTATACAAGTGTATATACAATCATAAAAAGAGAAGAAAAAATAAAATATACCAATTTATATCATTAAAATGTATCATCTGTTTTTTAAAACATAAAATAGAATTACTTAACCATAGAAAGATTTCAAAATAATGCGCTTTTATTAAATTGAAATAATTTGGGAAAATATACCTTAGCTGTACGGAAATGTGATTCTTATTATGAAATACTTTATTAGTTTGATTTCTTTTATTAACCCTTAAATGCGCAGTGTATCAAATTTGCAACACTTTTATTTAACTTTAAATAAATAAATCAAGTTCTTCGTGATCACTATATTTATATATAAATATTAATCCTGTAAAAATTGCATAAATATGCTACTAAATAAAATTACAAATCTATCTGATGTTTAATACTTAACATAAGAAAAACACAATTCTAAATGGCAAATTCATGCATTTAAGGGTTAAAATAACAAAACTAAATAAATAGATAATCAAATAGGAAAAACTGAAGATTAAAAAACCAACCATGTAATTTATTTATTTACTTAATACTAAACATAAATAACCAAATAAATATTTTTTTTTTCTAATTTACTCTCATTAGATGCAAAACTTTAGATATTAGGTATAAATCTGAAATTATTAGTTAATTTTTGCACTTCCAAAAAATGAAAAAAAAATCATTTTAATCTTCTGGATGTCCAACAAAACCATTAAATTGTGTTGCTGTTTTCTTTGTAAATTTTTTAAAATGCTAAAAAAAGATGGTTATTTCAACATGATATAAAAATATTAAATATGTATATGAAGACAAGCCTTAATACTTATCCATTACTCAAAGTTTTAAAACGTTATTAAATCTGTAAAATTTGATGATTTAAAATAATCTATGTATTGTAGGGAAAACTGCTGCACAATGAAGAAGATATCTTTGAATTGATAATGAGAGGTTTTTAAAAGTATATAATAAATAAATTCCTTTTTTTTTTTTTTTTTTTTTTATATATATAGATGTTGAACACTATGATTTCAAACATTTTAATAAATTCAATATTTCAGTATTATATAATAAATTCAACCAATCTGAAATATAATAATGCATGCACTTTTAGAGAGAATGGAAGATTTCTTTTTTAAACTTAAAAATCGAATGTTAAGGCTTGATTGCGGGTTTGTAATAAAGTAGCGTCTAATTTTCAAAAAGTTTCTACAAAGTGCTAATATAGTCGAGCAAAACCAGTCGAAGGCATGATAAGAATGATTACACAATATTGGGATACCAAAGTCGTCGAGTTCGTTACTCTCTAGCTTTCCGGCAATACAAACAGAACATGTGCCTTAAAGCAATACATTAAATGTATATACGCTTGTGAGATATGTTGAGAGAATAAATTTAGTTTCCTATGATGTTTTTGGAAAAAAAACTATTCGTACTTGAAGTTACTGAAAATTGCGATATGAGATTACAATTGTAGATTTGAGTAGAAGAAGATGTTATGTCAAGTTTGTGTCAAAAGATTGTTTTATTTTATGGGTAAAGCGAAGATTTTGTGAGGTACTACGATACTAAAAGTCAATGTTTTCTGGTATCAGAGGTGTAAATAGGTAGCGAAGCCAGATGAGACTCCGAAAATTTTTGGTGGAGCTAATTTTGAAGGCTTTTACCCCGTTTGATAATAAAACATTGTATCTAACTCGTTTTATCTTAGGTTTGGGGGATGTTTTTACTGTTTTACTGTACTTCGACAATTTTAAATTTTGTTTGCAATAAAAAAGTTTTAAATTTTTATTTTTAAATTGTTAAAATATTTTGAGGGTTAGAGACCGCTCAGCCCATCCTGTACTCATTTGGTTACAACCCTGTCTTGAAATTGTGATACATTAATTTTTAAAATTTAATATTTTTATTTTATAATCTGTATAATGCTAGTTGGTATCCGTCAAAACTTGAGGGCTTGATGGTCAATGTACTACAACAATAGCAGTGTTTAACCAGATTTCGTAATGCCTGCCTTCAATATTCCAAATACGTGTACAAAGTAGAGCGAAATACGCAATTCTCTATCCTTTGATACTATATCTCATTAATATAATAGAAAAACAAAATCAGCAAGGCGCTGTTGCTTTTGACAAATTCTCGGAATAAGCTTAAACATATGAACGCGCTCTTTTGGCTTAGTATGAAAACGAATATGAAGTACTGCGTATGCGTTATGAGCATTTACCTAAAACCAGTTTCGAACATATCACTACGCACGAAGACAAGACATTTTTTTTATTGTAGATTATTGCTAGTTAATATGAATTACTGTAAAAAAAAAAAAAAAAGAGGACTACAATCTTTCATTTAAAACCAAATTTAAAACCAAATTAAAATAAATTAATGCAGTAATTTTCAGTTACAGACTGTCGAAAGAATATACCTTGAGTTTTAAATATATATATTAATAATTTTCAATATTAAAAAAAAAAAAAAAAAAAAAAAAAAAAAAATGTTAGCAAATTCTTCTGCACTGAAAAAAAAAAATGAAGTATTCAAAAATGAGCAATTCGATGTACTCATATGAAATTGAGTATGTTTGGATCAAAAATTTGAAAATATCACACGTTTTGAAACCCAAACGAAAAGATAATTTTGTAAATTTTAATGGTTTATTTCATTCGTGGCGATATAAAATATGTTCATTAATAGGAAAACAATTCAATATACCCAGGAAATCAGGGAATATTATTACATTTTTATTCCTCGGAAGGAACTATATCTTGCGTCTCTTTTATAATGCGTAAGATTACATTGCCTTGTTGTTATGAGTACTTCGTATATTCATGCGCGGTCGGCCCGGCCTGTGTGCTGAGTGAGATGGATTTCACGAAAAGAAAAGCAGAAGAATGGGATTTTCAATGTGTTGATATTTGAAAACATCCACGGAATAAAAAAAAAAAAATGAGTACCCGTGTTTTTCAATTTCGAGTACATTTGGATCGGAGCTATTTTGAGTATGGGATGTATTTAAAATTGAGTAATTTTTACTCAATTTTGAGAATGCATTTTTTTTTTTTTTAGTGTGAAATAGGTTAGTACCACCTGTTAACATCTCGAATATATGTTAATTAGAAGAAATTAGAGTGCCCTCTCGCTTATGCGCCTTTCGTTATATGCGTATCTCGGAGAATTTGGTTATGATTCGTCACGAGGATTAGAAAAATAATGCTATTTAGCTCTTTCACTAATCAACATCACTTTGAATCGCCTCTCTGTTATGTGCGAAAATTTTTCGCGCAGGATTTTTCCAATCTCTCTGCCTGAACGAATTACTACTTATCTGTAAAAGACTATTTCTGATAACGATACCGCTGAAGAAGAAGAAGACGATGGTGGTGGGAACGATATTATACTATAGCTGTCCCATCTTATACTACTGCCTTAGAAGCCCCAGAAACATTCATTACCTGCAAAATTTTGGTGTTCCATCAAATACCATAATGCAGTTTAATGAAATTTTAAAAGTCCGTTTTACAAACGACTTAAGCAAAAACCAAACTAGCATTGATGACTTTTTATTAAAATACTTCTTACTTTGTTATGTAAGTACAATTAATGTTTCTTCTGTGTAAAATGAAATCGTATGTTCATTGTATTTTTAAAATTAAAGTGAAACTGAATTCTATAGTTAAAGTGTAAACATTTTTTAAAAAGTATGATATTACACTCTTTTTAACTTATAAAATGTTATTGAACATAATATGATATTTTAAATGTTTTTTTCATTCATGATGCATAACGTATTTACAGAACCGCTGGAACATAAAAACCTCTTAGTTATGTGCGACTTTCAATTATGCGCAATTTTAAATCCCTTCAAACGCGTACACTGTAAAGGGTAAAAAAAAAGGGTTTTTCATCTACGAAAATATAATATAACTAGCTGTTACCCGTGACTTCGTTCACGTAACATTAAAAAAAAAGAATAAATGCATTAATTTAGCAAAACATTTCACTTGATAATTAACAACATATAAAATTAACCAAAGCTTTATCACATTTTATAGGAGACCATACGGTATTTGTTTGCTATAGGGGCCTTGACATAACCCAGTCTTAAAAAAGTGAAATTTCATGCCAAATAATATATACAATCGCGAAAATGAAACTGCAACTAATGAAAAAAGGAGGACCCAGTAAAATCGTGAAAATCGAGGAATTCCTTTTCGTAAAACGGAAAACAACACTGGCAGAATTCTTCTATACAACAGTGCATTTTAGGTGGTATTTGGTGTACAATTTGTATATGTGTGCATTTCTAAATGTGCATTATTATATTGTTTATTTGCATAGACGTATGTTATATATTTCTTACTACATTATCTTGTTTATGTATATATTAAATTAAGTGTTTCACGCTAAGTGGTGTAAATAGTGAACAAACTGCTTGTGGATTTTATACATTGATAGATATTTCACAAAGATATAACAATCTGATGCGATTCTAAAATGTAAATAAAGGTTGCTAGAAAGTACTTTAAATTCTGCCCAATTTAACCTCGATATTTTCTCCATCGCGTCAAGAACACTATTAGCAAATAAATACCGACGACACAAATCTGATTATCTAAATTTACATATTTTTGTTAGTATATATATAGGATTATTTTAATTTATTTCATGCGCTTGAAATTTTTTACGCTTTCTCTAGGGTTAGGTGTCGAATAAATGTACTTTCTTGTTATTTTATTTTGCCATTTCTATTTATTCTATTTTCCATTCATTCCATTTATGGATATTGAGTTAATTTACATATTTGTGTCAAAGAATATTATTTAAAGTTATTATCAGGATTAGGATAGGATACGATTAGGGTTAGGATTAGGAATAAAAATTGAACGACAATGGCATGACCGATTCAGGTTTAAAGTATGAACCATCATGAAGCAATAAGAAAATTAGAAAATTATCGGTTAATAGTTTTTAATATGTTTTACAGTCATAGTTGGCATCAAAGGTGGCGGGAAAATGATCATCTAAAATACCATTAAGTGTTTACCACGCAAAAAACAAATCTGGTTACAACAATGTATTTAATTTTGCGCCAAATTTCACTTGATAAAAAAAAAAGCAAATTGACTATGGACTTAATTACAGATCCCTAACCTTGTTATTCTCGGAAATTTTCTACCTATATGTAAAAAAAATTCTACTATATAGAACGCGCTTTCACGTTTATAATGTTATGAATTGGCACGATCGGCTTGTTCAAGTTTACACAATTCGGCTGGAAGAAAAGATTCATTACTTTTTGATTTCTTCTTTGCTTTTGCATTACGCGAATTTGTTGGTAAAATCAATTTTCTTTTCGATAACATTGTTGTTTTTTAAGTTAAAAAAATATTGTAATTTTACTTAAACATTGCTTTAAAATCCATGCAATTTTTCTTATCCTACAAGACTTTACAAAAATCTATTATGAAACAACTTTTAAAAAAGCTATATTTAAAAACGACAACAAAGTTTTTCCTATTTTAAAACTAAAAGAACTGTAAAATTAAATTCCGGTTCGAAACGACGATTTACAAATGTGTTTCGATTGTGGGAAAATGATAGAGGAAAAATGCTGTTACTTCGACACAATCATATTAAATCTTTAGCTTTTATGAGAAAAGCAACTTTCTTTTAAAAAATATAGTTATTTTTATTGAGATTTTCTGATTTTGATAATTTTGCGATGCATATCATTGACATTTGCCATCCAATATATATATATATATACATATATATATATATATATATATATATATATATATATATATATATATATATATATATATATATATAATTATAATATCTATGAATTTCAAAAAACATATCAAGTTCTATTCTACTTAAATCTCCAAAGAGATAATCAATGATACTGTGTATACAGAATACCACATAGCTAATAATTAACATGTGCAAACATAATATTACCATAGCTGATGCTTCAATGGTAATTGGCCAAATTTTACTCATACCAAAAGAATATTGAAAAAATAAATAGAGAGAAAGGGGAAAAAAAAAATTATAAATTGGAGTTGCAATTAAGTAAACACAAATGGATTAACAAATTAAATATGAACCATACACAATGGAAAATTGGACCACATGAGAATTAAATATGAATTGGACATGGAAAAACACATGCACATGTACTCATCAGCCTGGATGCACCCACATGTGTTTTAAATAATAATTCAGTGTTTCATAATTCTACTGGCATAATGCTAAGATCAGTAGAATCATCCAGGTACACTGAATTATTACCAGACAACAATTGGAAATATTAAAATTTGGAAATATTTAAATAGGAAATAAAAAACCATTAAGAAAATACAATATATTTCACTCACATCGATTATCCAAAAAACTGTAATTAACACCTCACTAAATTACCACGAGATAACAGTTTTGAAATAATAAAATTGGAAATATGAACGCGTAAAGTGTAGATAAAATATTTTACTCACAATAATTATACAGAATCCTTAAAATGTCACAACGTCTACATAATATTCACATCCACATGGCAATGCATCATACATGTTAACTAAGTCGAGTTGAGAGAAATGATTTGTAAGACAAGTTGAGAGCACACTTTTTTTAAAACACAACCCCATAAATGACACCCAATCACAAAATGATTCAAAAACACTCAAAATAATTCTGGTTTTAATACACTTATAACAAATTTATATCCGTGAATATATATTACTCCATCCAATTTTAATTCCTGAAAGTAAAATTAATATACAATCAATAGCTCCCTCTATAGTTAAATTAAATATAATATTAACAATATTATCTACAACTACCTGAAAGGTAAAGTGTCGCCATCTATTGGTATTATAATAGTTCATAATTAATATTTAGTTAAATATCCACTTTATTAGTTACATACTCACTTCATTAGATTTATTTATATAAATAAACTTTAAAAAACAATACTAACTTGTAGTTTTACTTAAAATTCAAATAAAATATAATACTATTATATGAATAAATCTACACAGAATTAATTCAACTTGCACAGCATTTCAGATATTCTTAACAAGAATATATTATGTAAAAGAGATATTATTTTAATTCAAATTATTTTTGCTGCCAGCTGTGTTAATCCACTGATATTATAGACATTTATTAAATAATTAATGTTTTATTTTTACTACTACTTAAATATATATTAGACTTGTTTTTAAATAATTAATGTTTAATTTATACTACATTGTAAATATATTTTATATTTATAAATTAATTTAAATATCTAATTAAATAATTCATAAACAATTCAAAATATCTCAAAATTTATAATGTTGATAATTAATAGTATTACTACTGTTTTTCAATCAAATTAATGCAATGCAGTAATTAAAATACTTGTTAATTTTAATTATTCATAGACAAAAATAAAAACTATATATATTTATTTTTATATATATTGCAAATAGATATATATATATGAGTTATAATCACCAATGTTATCATTGTATAATTTAATTTGTTATTGTATAAGTTAATTTATAAATTTATGAAAACTGCACATCAATAATACCTTAAACAGAGGTGATCGGCAACGCACAATCACAACTATACAAAGTATAAATAATGTTCAATCAAATATTAAATTTCCTAATATGTTATAATTGTAATTATGTATGTTATATTTGTAATTTTCTACATAAAGTGTATATAATGTTCAAACAAATATTAAATATTAAATTTCCTAATATGTTATAATTGTAATAATGTATGTTATAATTATTATTTTCTATATCTTTTGTTATATGTTATCGCACTCTAAAACAATAATTTATTACGTACCATGTTTATATTTAAATTATATAATAAATGTTATTTAAAAGAGTTGATGATTGAATTTATCATAAAAATAGGATATCCATATATTTTTGCTTGATCTCGAATATATCTAATATTTTTGTTTTTATTTATATCTGAGCATAAGTATTTTATACGATGTAGATAATTGATAATTATATTTTTATAAACAGATTTATGTAAACATGAAGCATAATTGGTAAAAATATTTACTTTAAATGGGAAATCAAATCTCTTATCATAAATATCAAAAATTAATTTATAATTATTAGTAATATTAATTTTTAAGTCAAGAAAGTTTATATTATTATTAATTAAATCATTTTCGCTTAATTTAAGCTGAGTAGGATAAAAATTGAGTGGTGATGTGCAATTTTTTTCATTGAAATAAAATATGATAATGTCATCAATATAGCGATAAAATACATAATCATTGTTCGGACTTATATTTCTTTCATAATAATATAAGTAAAGGTCAGAGAGAATACTAGATGCGGTTCCGCCCTGCGGAATTCCCTGGCATTGTTTATAGATAATATTGTCATATATAATGTAATTATTATGCAATGTAAAATTTAGTAAAGTTTTTAAAAAAATTACTGAAATATGTTCTTTTAATTTTAATTGAGATTTAAATTCTTTAAATAATATACACATTGTTTTATGTAAGTCTTTTATATCAATGTTATTAAATAAATCATTAAAATCCAATGTTTTTATGAATTTTACCGGATTGATATTATGTATTTTATTAATGAGTTGAAAACTATTTTTTAGGCAATGTTGGTTATTATGTTTTAGCGTTATATCATATATCTGCTTTAAAATATTAAGTAGTAAATTGCTTGCATTTTTATTATATGTGTTACAACCGATGGTAACAGTGCGAAATTTAATAAGATTTTTATGAAATTTTGGAATTATAACAAGATAAGGATAATTAAAATTATTACATTTGATTTTTAGTAATTTGTGATAATTTAATAATTTTCTGTTATTTATTTCAATATTTAATTTAGTTTTATTAAAAATATTACTTGTGTTGATTGCATTGTGAATTAACACTTTATAGTATTCTTTACAAATGATAGCATAATTATTTGGAGATTTATCTACATAAGTAATTATAAATTTGTTTTGTAAATCTGATATATGTTTATTTATGTTTTTAAAAGCTGCATGTGTAATATGATGATAATTTTTTATAATTTCATTTTTTAATTTATCAATTACAGAAAATCTCCATTCACTGAAATATTCGATTGGTTTATTGTAATCAATAGCAATTTTATATATAAACAAATCAATATCTTGAATAAACTGCAATATTATGGATTTGATATTACACTTATATGGAAGACGAAATTTTGTGCCATTATGCATTAAGTTTTGTAAAATAGGTTGTTCTACAATATTAAGATCACCAGTAATGATATGACCATGTGTTGTATTTATATACTTTTGATATTTTGGGTCATTACAATAACATGGGTAATTCTTTGAAGAGACCAAATTTTTTGCAAAAGAATTGTAATTAAAAATTTTACGTCCAAGTGTGCGATTATATTTATATGTCTTGTGAATGGTAAAATTTTTTATTGGAAAATTATTATTAATGTTGTTTATTATATTGTGTAAATTTATATTATTAAATACATGATTGGAAAAATTTATAATTAATTGTGTATTATTAGTTTTATATTTAGGTTTATTAGAAAGACTTGTATTTAATAGATTTGCTCTATAATGTAGAATATCATAAAAGATATCACAAAAATGTGGAGAATATTGATTCTTTTTAAATACCTTGAAATATTGGTTTATATATTTCTTTTTTATACTAAAAACATGTTTTCTTATAGCAAGCCAACAATAATCATTACAAAATTGTGCCTCAAGATTATATATATATATATGTAGGATTTCAGTTTGAACACTTTATGTAAACGATATGAACTGACACTCTAGTATTATTATCCATGGACACTTCATGTAAACGATATGAACTGACACTCTAGTATTAGTATCCATGGTTAGACATGCGCGAGTTATAAATGGTTTGAATCACGAGATTGAGCTAAGAGCCAGTCTTCTAAAATTTTGTTATGAAGTGAGATATGTAAAATGGATATAGCCGTTAGGCCTGGTTGGATTATTGTAATGTAAATTTGTTGTATAGTTTCGACCAAACGTGTTATTAGTTGAAATTAAAGTGCATATTTTGTTGTTCATCGATTATTTGTCATATTGGTTCAGTAAAGTGCCTATTTATATATCATTTACTTACATTTTTGGGGGCTCGGATGCCAAGATTATTAAAAGTAAGAGCCACTAGTAGTGAAATGGAAACGAAACGTAAAGTATTGTAAAACGCCAGTATCAAAAGTTGGGTTACGAATCAGCAAGGTGAAACCGTAATCGTATCACTTCAAGTACAATTTTTGAAAGATGGGAACTCTAAATAAAGCCAAGAGAATTGATCTAATAAACCTCTGCGAGGAATGCGGAATTGAAGCTCCAGAAAAACCGACAATACCTGTCCTAATAAAGCTGATCAAGAGTTGGGAGAGTTACGAAGAGATCGATTGGAAGTAGTGATAGCAAGTAGAAAAGAGAAAGAAGAAAGAGAAGAGAAAGAGAAAGAGAAAGAGAAAGAGAAGAAATTACAAGTAGAACTGGCTGGAAGAGAAGAAATTGCAAGCAGAAAGAGAAAGAGAAAAGAAGAAATTACAAGCAGAAAGAGAAAGAGAAGAGAAGAAATTACAAGCAGAGATCGAAGAAAATAGATTGAAATTACAAGCAGAGATCGAAGAAAATAGATTGAAATTGAAAATGGAAATGGAAATGGAAGAGAGAAAATGAAAAATAGAATCGGAACAGAATTTTGAAATTAAGAAATTACAGATACAAGAAAATTCAAGAGAACATATTATTGAAGACTCAAAGACAAATCCAGGTAAGCAATTTGAATTGCTTAGATTATTAACTAAATATGATAGCTCGTAATATATATATATATATATATATATATATATATATATATATATATATATATATATATATTAATTTAAATTAAAAATATGGTATCTTTATGTTAGCCGTGTGCAGACGATAAATCGCCAACCTATCCCATCATTCGTATTGAATTCATTAAAAAAAATAAATCTTTCACTCATTTCATTTAAAACACAGAACTTTAATATTTACAACACATACATTTAAAATACATATATTACGTACATTTAAAATAATTCCTTTCATGTCAAAAAGAAAAAGAAAAAAAAAAGAGAAATTAATCACAAATAATTTGATAACCCAAGATCATTTTATTTCAACATCAAAACAAATCTGTTTTATTTTTCTATATATGACATCATATTCGCTTGCTTTCCATACTTACTCGTATTTATGCACTTTGTATTATTATCAAATATTTGAAAATGCACGTTTTGTTTCTAATATGACATCATTTCATATTCTGTTTAATTCTTAAATAATTCATTTCCTTTTCATTTTTCACGTAGAAATTTTTCACTTGAAAATAAATTGTTGATTAAAAATTATTACTCAGGGGTTTTATTTTATATTGGCAACGATAAAGTATTAGTAACGGTAACATAAATTTAACCATTTTAAAAAAAGCTACAAAACCGGGCTCTTTGGGCCAAACCAACCAAACCAACCAACCATTTTAAAATATACGAAAAAATGTCCATTTATTCTCTATGAAAATAATGAAATTTTGAATTATTAAGAAAAATATTGAAATAAAATAAACAAAAACCATTCTATGTTCATTTGAGGATTATAATCAACTTATATGCAAAGATACAAGATAATTAAATGCTTCATTTTGACGCTGACTTCAGCCTAACATTTGCACACAATCAGATTTATAATATTATTAGGATCACAAACGAAAATATACAATAACCTCTTCCGAGTTACCTATCATTCTGAAAAGCGTTCTTTATCTTTAGAAATATCAGAAACCAATATATTTCCGAGATTTAAAGAGAAATTCATAAAAGCAATGTTCGTTATACTACCACTGATTTTCGGAAATGTTCCCGAGTAGATTTATAGTGTATTAATCGGCTTTCTCAAACTGAAATATCGGTTTTTAGGATCCTATGAATTTTCAGCTGCCTAACTAAATTTATACATGCAAAAGTAACAAAATAATATTAACTTTAGTGTTAATGTTAATTACTGTTTATTTATCATGTACGTCTGTAAAGCATGTTTGTCGAACATGAAAATGTTTACTTGGGAATTGATAACATCTGAAACATATTTTGTGTAGAAAAAATTAATTAAGATGCTATAAAAACTACTCGGAAACGTTTCCGAAAACCAGCGGCAGCAAAATAAACTTTGTTTTTATTAACATTTCTTTAAATCTCCAAACTATAATGGTTTCTGGGGATTCTAAAGATAAAGAAGGCTTTTCGGAATCGTGGGTAACTCGATAGAAGTTATTGTATACTTTCGTTCGTGTTTACATTATATTTTCCTATATTAAGAAACATTTGTCTATTTTTACAGTGTATAAGTGAGAGGTCACTAAATCAACAAAAAGTTTTCATTTCAATTTTCTCGAAATATAAATTTTGTTACATAACTCAAGTCTTCAATTATCTTTCACAAAGTATGAAATGGTTTGTTTAAATCGAAACTGCTTTTTTTCTCCCTTTTTTGAAGTGACAAAAAATGTAATTTAAATCCTTGAAAAATTCATAGTTCTGGATATGTTGATGGAAGCTTAGATCCATCTGAAGTTGTAGGAAAAAGTTCATAATTGAAATTCTTGAAAGTTGAGACATGAGATTACAATTTTTGACAAAACGTGGAAATTATAATTATATATCGGAACTAATATTTTATTTAAGAATTAACAAACAAAAATAAATAAATAAATAAATAAATAAATAAATAATAAAATAAAAATAAATAAATTAAATTAAATTAAACTGTAGAAGTTCCATTTTATTATTTTTTTTTAACTCAACCATACTGATTGGTAATGATATCCTACGAACTGACAATTTCCGACTGACAAGGGGACAGCCAAACATGATGCGCACAGATTTTGATGATTTTACAGTATACTAGCGGCCCTCCCTCGCTTTGCTTCGGGTTAACCTTGAAAGCCTTCATCTCTTTGTGTTTTCTGTAGACCTTTTTAATGTGTACAATAATTAGTACATTATTTTGATAAATCTTGTAGGGTTCAGCCTGCGTTTGCAATGTATAAGCGGAAAAAATGAAATTATTTACGACATCACATTAAAAACCTCAAAAATAACAGTATTTCTCCACTGTTTAATGGATATACATATAAACCTTCCTCTTGAATCACTCTATCTATTAAAAAAAAAACCGCATCAAAATCCGTTGCGTAGTTTTAAAGATTTAAGCGTACATAGTGATATAGGGACAGAAAAAGCTACTTTGTTTTATACTATGTAGTGATTGTAGGGGTCATACCCCTAACTGTTCAGGTCAAAGGTTTCCTTCAAATGGACTTTAGTTTTCGAGAAATTTCGAGTTAAAATACAGCATGCATTTCAAATACCCATTAGTTCGCAATGTTGAACAAGGTATCCGTGGTACAGAGCTATCGCTCGCGATTCGAGAGCCGGAGTTGAGGGTTCTGTCCTCTCATGAGACTTTTACCCTTTTTTAATAAATTTTATATATTTGTCGCGTTATAAGTTTTATGCAGAATTATGAATTCTGTATCATTGAACTTCTTGATATTTTCCTAATAAATTCTATTTACATTTTCGAATTTTTCGTGAAAATTTATAGTTTTTGTGCAATTTTTATTCTAATATATTTGTTGACGAAAATCCAAACTAATTTATGTCTTGATATCTCGTTTTTTTAAAATGATTATTGTTTACATTTATGTATATTTACTTATTTATTTATCGTATTTATGAAATAATGCATTTTTTTATTTGCATTTTCTATTTAAAAAATTTTAAATGATTAAGAAAAAATTAACAAAATAATATATCTTTTTAATATTTGATTTTTTCGAAATATATTGAAATATGTTAACTGCTGAAATACTAAAATATTTATCATCACCGACATCGACATTTTTAGTTTATTAAATATGGAATTAATTGTGTGATACATATCGCAAAAATATTCTAAACAAATTCCGCATTAAAAATAGCCTTTAAATATATTCTTTACGTAAATTGTTTTAACAATATTGGAAGAATGTATAAATTAGCATATTATATATTCTTTAAATACTTAAATTGTGATAAATATATTGAAAAATGCATTAAATTTGAAAAAGAAATTATTTCAAACGTGGTAATTGTCTACAAAGGCAGCTAAACGAAATAGATAAAAAGAAAATTTTATTTATTCTGATATTACCGTAAAAGTCATTGCAGACGATCTTTTTTAGATCTTTTTTATATGTATTGTAATTTACAAACGATTTTTCATTTCTAGTTGAATTTTTCTGTATGGCATCGACTTGTTAGAATGAAAAAAAAAATAATTGTAATATATTATTTTTTATTTGTGCAAATCAAAAATGATGTTGAGTTTGAACTTTACAGTTAAATATATTCTATTTATTTAAATAACACAAAAAAATATATATAATTGGCTAAAACATGGATATAAACGTTATTGCTTTAATATTTTATTACCCATTTCAAGATATGTTGTTGGAATTACCTAATCATACATACCTTTAGAAGATTTGAGATAAATATATTTTGTATAAAATATAAAAATATATAAATTTTCATTTAAAATTTCATAAAGTTAAAAAAAGTATTATTTTAGAACGGTTATTAAAATATTAAGGGTATATAATAAAAAAGAAATAAACAAAATCTAGACATAAATTAGTTTGGAATTTCGTCAATAGAAATATTAATTTCAAAACTGCATAAAAAAGAAAAAAAATTGTAAATTTTCACAAAAATTTCGAAAATGTAAATGGAATTTATTAAGAAAATATCAAAAAGTTCAAAGATGCAGAATTAAAAATTCTGCATAAAACTTATAACGCGACAAATATATAAAATTTATTTAAAAAAGGTAAAAGACACATGAGAGGACAGAACACTCATCTCCGGCTCTCAAATCGCGAGCGCCAGCTCTGTACCACGGACACCTCGTTCAAAATTGCGAACTAATGGGTATTTGAAATGCATGCTGAACTTTAACCCGAAATTTCTCAAAATCTAAAGCCCATTTGAAGGAAACCTTTGACCTGAATAGTTAGGGGTATGACCCCTACAACATACTTTAAAATCATCAAAATCTGTGCGCATCATGTGTGGCGGTCCCCTTGTGAGTGACTAGACTACACCGACCTGGAAAAATTCATTAGTATAATTATTTTTTTAATAAATAAAGCATCTCCGTTTTTAAGCAGTATTATCCTGCCGGATTGAATGTTATAGGTTCGAATGTGTCACAGACAGTCTCTAATATTTTTAAATGTAAAAACCATTGTTTAACATTAAATGCAGAAAGCTATCAGCTTTTTAACAGTAAAAATATACAGTAGTTAGTTTTCATTCTTTTACCATCTTCTAATACATGGAATTATACAATTCATTCTGTCTGTTTTCCTTTTTTTTTTTTTTTTAAGTAATATACTTTTAACTGAGTGGATTACAACAAGCGGTTGCTCAGAAAAATTTATGTTGTACTAAACTACTCTCGCTGAATTATGCCAACTTGCGTGCAGTAAGTAATTTATCGGTGCAATATTGTGCTGTCCTCTAAAAAAAAAAAAACCACTCTAGTACTACATCAAATATTTCACTAAAGTAATTATTTTTTGTTTTGTTCTCTTTTATGCACCAATTAGAATAATAAAAATAGTTTGAAATACCTAAGGAGTGCTTATTTAATCTAAAAATAATTTAAACTAACAATTGCAGAATTCTGGCAAACACGAGCTTCATTTTTACAGATTCCCTTGTTATAATAGAAATTTAGAATGATCTACATAAATTATTATTATTTTTTTTAATGTTAATTCATTAATATATAATAAAATGCTTCATTTTCAGCTGATTATGTGAGGTGTGGGTCTTTTTCAGGTAACATAGGTTATTTTTTGGAAAAGTGGGTTTTTTTTTTTTTTTAATTCTCGCTTAATTAGCTGTCATTTTGTAATAAAGCAATAAAATGAAAAATGCTCAACATTAGAATCTTGGTCAGAACAAGCTGTGAAAATTTAGCCATGTTTAATTTTTTTAAAATTCTTTATCATACTTTATATAGCGAAAATTTTGAAAAATGGATTTTTTTAGAGGACAGCACATTAATGTAAGAAAAAAAAAACCTTTTGAAGTGAGTTATATATTTTTTTCTTAAATATTACTTATAAAAAATATACAGAATAAATCCAAAATATTTTTAATATTCAAATTGTTGGTTCTTATCGAAGTTGACAAATGTTAAAGGAAGTCATTTAAGCATAAAATCAAAGAAATTTGAAATCTGATTATACAGCTTAAAAAAAGAGAGAGTGACGTCCCTCCTTGTATCATGAAAAAAGTTCGCTTTAGGTGTCAAACATTTGATATACATGCGGATGTTTATTTGAATTCTCGACCCTCCCTCTCTAACAATTTTCACCTTCTATATCTGAGAATCTAAAGACGGTCTATTTAGTTCTGCCCCATCAATTTCGAGTTCGACGCCCCCTGGGCTTTGATAGAGATACACCGTATGATGCACGCACGAAAACACAATGCAGTATTTAAAAATAGTCACCGTTGCCCATAAAAAAGAAGAAAAAAAAGAAATAAGCAAAAGTGATCTGCCACCGACACAAACAAGCGAATAAATAAATAAATAAAAAAGCAAAGAAGGGAAAGTTGCGTAAGAAAGCGAAGTAGCATCCCTGGTGAGGTAAAAACAACATAACTTTTTCTATCACATCATACCCCACCTGAGACAGGTTTAAACAGCCGGTGCAAATTTAAGGTGTCACGCAGCTGACCTTGAACTCACGAAAGTTTCGTACACCCTTACCTGTGGTACTAACCGTCTAGGGTGTTGGGCCCCCATTGTTCGGAGCAGGGCGCCTCTGCATGTAGGAAGAGAAGGCATTCCTTTTTGAGGCACACTATAGGTTTTCCCCCTTCAGCGGGAGGCTATTTTGAGGGGTGCATATCATGCATATAAATGAGTAACCTGTGAAGAGAATAAACTGAGGGATGTCGATCCCTATATTTGACCCTGTAGGATGCTGTTTAATTCGAAATAATAGAAAGTGACTGGATATTGAAAACGTCATCCCTTTAATTCTCTTATTCAATTCAACTCCCAACCCCCTTTTTTTTTCAAACTTTGTAACGTATTTTTCAATTTTTTTTTCTTCCTTTCATATGTTCGAGTATCATTTGTTAAAAAGAAAATATACGAAACGAGAATTGTAAAAGAAATTTTTTATCCAATTTTGAAAAAACAAAGCATTTCTGAAGTAGTGAGTAACAGAAGATGTAAATGACATTTACAATTGAAATAAAATAGCAGACATAAAAAGTCACTAAACTGTAAAATGAACTAATAATAGATTGGAATATTATATATTAATCCACTTTATTTATTAAAACGCATGAAAAAGGGGGGGGGGGGAAACATACAAACAAAACTAAAATTATCAAAAAAGTGTTTCATCAAATTTTGAAATATTAGAAATTTAAAAAAAAAAAAAAAAAATAACATTAAATTAAACTTTTGAATAATAAACAAAAAATTGTTTTTTGTAACTTCACTTCCGGTCGATTTTATTTGCAAATACACATGCATCTCAAAAGATACATCCAAAAAAAGAAAGAAAAAACATACAAAATTACAATTATTAAATAATTTTCCCCCCAAATTTTGAAACAACAAAGAACTTTCGAAATAGAGAGGAACAGCAGAGGTCAATGACTTGTTGAGTATAAATAATATAGCAGGCTTAAAAATTCAACGCAGAATAAACTGTAATTTAATAAAAAACAGGAAGATTAAATATTAATTATCTTTATTTATTTATTTGAAAAAGTAGAAATTCAAGGTTTCGAGAAATTTATTAAAAAGTAAATTTTATTAAATTAAACCTTTGAATCATAAACAAAACATGGTTCTTGATAACTTTACTTCAGGACAATTCTATTCCAAAACACACATACATCTAATAAATAAATGAATAATAAAACCCTTACATGAATGACAGCTAGAATAATCTGACTGCAAAATAGTTTGACAATTTTTTTTTAAATTACCTTTCTATGCAATAAACATATTTTCTTTCAAAAATATTAAAAACTATAATAATAATAATAAAACTTCTGCTGCAAGATGTCAAAACCCCGTAAAGCGAGAACGAGAACTTGTATGATTTGATTTTCGTTCATCCTCACTAACATTAATAGAGTCATAATTGACCACTGTTTAGAAACTGGCAGCCATTCAAACACATATTAAAATGTCACACGACAGTCTTTATTTAAAGTGTTAAATGTGTATAAACTGTCAAATGTTACAGTTTATTTAATTTATATACATAATACAATTTTTTTTAAATTATTAATAAGCATAAAAAATAATAACATTTAAAACAAATGCTTGAATAAGCATTAACAATGTATCATTATCTTTTAGTAAACAATAAAGTTATCATATTATGATATTTCATTAACTTATCTGCTTAAAAACGGATTTGTTTATGTGTTTTTAAATAAAAACATAAAAAAGTCACCACACAATGCTTATATCAAAACTATTGTAAAATATATATTTATCATTTTACATTTTTTTTAAAAAAATGCATGAAACAGGAGTAATGTTAAATGTCTCAATCAATAACTCATTCTTTTCTTTAAATATCAGCAAGTAAATAAGTCTGAAGTTTCGGTAAATGTGCAAAAAAAAAAAAAAACATTTACTTTCACTTCGACAAATTGCTATAAATTGTGCAACACCTCCGCCCTCTTTTTTTAGATTCTTATTGGTTGAAAATTTCTACAACTGCAAGAACTCTTTCCGAACCTTTCCTTCCGAAGCAAGGTGCGAACTGGTTTCTTTCACAACATCGTGTCTTCCCTGCAGATATGTACTTGAGACAAATTAATCGATTTACAGGCGAACACCGAGTGAAAGAGTGGATTTTTTCCCCCCTCTTTCAATTTTACTCGTAGATGATGCCAGTTTAATTTCTCATTTTTTAAATCTTTGGAGCTAATTTTAATAATGAATACTGAATGCTTTTTCACAGATAATACAATTGCAGATATACTTATGATGTTGATGTAGTAATTTTTTTTTTTAATGCATGACTCAGTTATGGTGTTATAACTAAATTTTTAATATTTTTAAGAAAATATAAATTCAAAATTCTTTTTAAAAATGAAAATTATATAAAACTATATAAAATGGCACTTTTGTTTATTTATTTTCATTTTAAATAACATAGATCATGATGATTTATTTTTTTCATTTTAAAAACTTCTGAGATAATTCTTAAAAGATAACGCGTAAGCACATTTTAAGAATAATACATTTATAGACTTGTAAGTGATATTGATAAATCATCATAAATACTCAATATTTATTTTTTACATCAAAGTGTAATAGTAAAAAGTATTTTATAAAATGCAGATTATATTTTTAAAACATAAAATTGTATATTTTTTGTAACAACATAAATGATGCTAATTTAATATATCATTCTTTAAATAATCTGTAAAATATTAATATATGTATATACAAAATTGCGTTATTTTTTATTTTATTCAATTTTATTATTATTATTATTTTAATGGAAGACAGTTTTTGTCTTGTAAGTGATATTGAAAGAAGCAGTAAATATACTTAATTAATTGCTAAAAGGTGTTAAAGAAAACAGAAAAAAGCTTTATACAGAGCCGACACTAAAGGGAAGTAAGCGGGGCTTATGCTCTGACGCCATTGTAAAAGGAAACGCCAAAATAAGAATTGAATCCCCTTTCAGTACAAAAGCAAATAACGAAATTTGAGCTCGTTCAATCCAAAGTAAAAATTTATTCGTTTATTTTACATTCTTTGCTTTGAACAGGGCCGAGTTTTCCATTAATTGGTGACCACGTAGGTACGTCAAAATAATTCTTTATTAACGGATTTATCCAAGATACTTGGAAGATCAATACACTGTCCTAATTAGGTTTGAATTGGTTCAGTATTTCGGACGTTGTCGTGATGACAAGTTTTGCATGTTCTTTTGCTTTTGTGTGTCCCTAAAAACGAATTATAACAGCTACATACTTGATTAACAAACTCATACAAGATACTGACAGATCAATTTACTATCACAATTAGGTTCGAATAGGGACAGTATTTCGGACGTTATCGTGATGTCAAGATTTGCAATATATATATATATATATATATATATATATATATATATATATATACTATATAAACGGAATGATTGCAATAGGTCGAATTTTAAAGAAATCAACCTAAAAATATGAAGATTGATATACTTTATAGAAATTATTTCACATTTTTTAAAAATTTAAAAGCAATGGATCGAAAACTTCTGTTTATAAATTTATAAATTTAGTTTGGAAAATAGGGGGGGGGGGGCTGCCGAAATTCATTTTTGCTCATTCTATATCCTAGTTTGGGTGCTGGTTTTACATATAAACTGTCTGGCAGTTAGTTTGTATATAAAACTTTTTTACTGCTTTATTTAATATCATTTAGAAATTATTTTGCATATTATTTTTAGGTGTTCGGGTTTGTTATATATTGGTGGTAAATATAGAATGACTAAATATTTAACGTTAAAATAAAAAGTTAACAACAGAATTACTATGCAAATAGTAGATTAATTTTAAAACAACATTAAATCGAATACTGATATTTTAAAGGTATTTTATGAAATATGGTAAACACATACAAAATGATACTAGATACAATATGTTATCGCGGAATTTTTTCATAGATATTTATTTAAAATACAACATAATATCTATGTAAAGTAATTTTAACAACCTGCATACTTTTTTCCCCCAAATAATTTATGTTTAAATAGCAATAATTGTAAAAAGAAAAAAGATTATAAAACTATTTATGTTAATATATATTTTCTTTTTATGTTATTGCCTCAGTGCACATTTAATTTTTTTTTTCGTATACTTGAAATTTCATACGCTTTCCTTAAGATAAAGAGTCTTGAGTAAATTTACTTCCTTGTTCCTATTTATCATTCCTATTTATTCTACTCTGCATTTATTGAATTAATAGATATAATTTATGTTTTTGTGTCAAATAATATTGTTTAAAATGATAATGATAGTTTGAGGAAATTAGTTAAATAACAGGTCACTTCTAACATGACTTTGAGGTGATTAGAGCTATCGAAAAACCAACATACAACTTCATGTTTCTATTCCATAACACTTCACATTTTGAACAAAATGGAAGATATATGCTTTAAAAAAATAAATTAAAACATGATTAAGCATAAAAGTTCAAAAATAAATTATAAAAAACGAAACATTTCTTTAACTCTGATATATGTATTGCATTTTCATTTTCCAGTGTCATATATTTAACAGTTGTAGATCTATCAACAATATCAAAATGTTTGTCACGTCCCAAAGACGCTCAAAGCCTAAATACTTATTTGTTAAGCAACTGGCAGCTGGAATGCCAGTATTATACTGTAAAATCAGCATTTTTTTTCTTTTTTTTTTAGTGTATAAAAAAAAGCATCACGATTATTAATAAAGATTATCTTATCGATTGCTGTATTGCAATTTAGGATTATAACAGATTCTAAATTTAGCAAGAATATAGTACTCCAATGGAGAAGTTTTTTTTTTCAAATATGTATTTAGTTATTTTAAAGTTTAACGGAATTATCAGTTATCTCGTCTCACGTACCCGGGATAATTAATAAATATGGGAAAAAGATAACCAATCAATACCAAGATTTTTAAATCCTTTCTCTTGCATTTTCCATAATTAAGGTGAAAAAAAAAAAGGCGTTTGAGAGTGGAGGGATAATTTCTTGATAAATTAGTGACATTGACTTTTCTTTGAATATCACGTGAACAATATCACAGCAAACCATAGTCTCCAAATTAAAATTAAACGTTCACAACATTTACATCACCTTCAATCTATTTTGTTTTAGTGAAATCAGGATTATAGAGGGTAGTCCGGTAAAAGTACTTTAAACATGTAGTTGTGGATGATAAATTCCATGAAAATTATTCCATTACAATAGATTACTTATGTTTTCTGAATGAAAATCGGCGCGCGTGTTTTAAAATAGGACGACACCTTGACAAGAGAAAGTTTTTCGTATGGAATAATCATTGTCTACATCTAAAAAAAATCTTTCACGTCATGAATCATGTACAAGTATGCAGTTTTATTTATTTCAAATATGAAAGCGTTTAAAAATGTAATTTTATGGCAGTATTAAAAAAAATCTAAACCTAAATAAATATAGTCATTAACAATATTTTGGAAGAGAATTGAAAATTCATGTTTTATAAATGTAAATGCACTCATGACGTCATTTTCCCATGTGAAAACCATACATTTAAAAGCTGGAACAAAATGATCGGTTATCCAGTTTTCTATTTGATCTAAAAATGTGGCAACAGGAAAGAAGAAGGAGCAAATTCTCATGGAAGATATTACATAATATCTAAAAAATAAAATAAAATGTTTGGAATAATTGAAAAATAAATAAATAAATGTATCGAAATATGATTAAAATTAACATAGAGACGGTAACTCTGACAAGATAGTATATCAAGTATTTAATTTTTCAACATCATCCTGAAAGATCTCATTATTTTTGTATCTTAAATTAAATGATATAATTAAATGATATAAAATGATTTTTTATTTGAAATTAATTCAAATATATTACTTACTTTTTATTACTATAAATTTACTAACAGAATTTTATAAATTCTTGTATATGAAATTATTTCAATAAGAATTTAATTGAGTTTTTGAGGCATGAATGCTTGGTGGTTAAATTAAACTGCTATCAAAAGTAAAAATATGGGCAGTAGGTAAATAAAAAAAAGGTTATCGACCCCTGGATTAAATATATCCCGCTTAAAGATATTTATTATTGTTATACAATATTATCACAGAAAATCTATAGCAGTGAAAAGAAAAACTGCTTTCCCTGTTATATAACTTAAAGGCGGTCCCCTGAAGCAATCACCTGTCTTGCGTAGAGATTATCAGATTCACGTTTTATTCCGCTTTATTATCCAGAAACGATAATGTGATTGGGGCCTCAAACTGGTGGAATTTTGATATCACTACATTTTTTTACAGGTGCTGATAAGGAAAGTGCCGAAATTTTATATTTCAAATCTTTAAAAGGTTTGTGTTAATACAAAAATGCTTAAATCTATTTTTTTTTTTAATCAAGTAAAGTAATATTTTTTTATTGCTTTTTTTTTCTTCAATCAAGTGAAAATACGCAAATTTGAATAAAAAATAAAGGATCAAAGTAAAGGGTGTTTTAATAAAGAGATTTTTCAATTATGAAATAAAATACAAAGAAATTTTTTTTCAGATTTTTTCCAACATATTTGGAAAAAAGAATGGTTTTGATATATGCTTGTGTATAAATTTTCTTGCAGTATTTAAATAAAAGGCTTAATAAAAAATGACTATAGTTAAAAAACTGACATCCCAAAACCTTTTGTTTTTAATTTAGTGTAAGAAGTTAAATACATTTCCATTTTGAGAGCATTTATATAATAAACGAAATGGCATAAAGTAAGCATTAAGAAAAATAATTAACTTAATTATTTAATGAGGTACTACATTTTACGCATTAACACAATGAAATGAGATAATTATGTTTAGAGAAACTGCACTACGTCCGTTTAAAGACGCACTTTTCTAGATTAAAAAAACAGTACTTTTCCATAAAAGCCTTGGTGAGACAGAGAAAATAGTCTTGCCGAGAGAAGGAAATTTTTCTTGCATATTTTCTGGCAATCTAGTCATTGTTTCATATACAGAAGCAATATTTTGATCCTAGTTTGTATTTATTGTTATTTTTTTAAATTCACTTATTTTCAATCCTGCCCCTTGTTGCGTTTAACGATTGGTTCAGCTCTGGCTAAAGATTATACCTACATATACACACATATATATTTAAAGACCTTAATAAAGGGGAACGGGGGGGATACTATGCTTTACAGACTTGTACCAGTCTGAGCAGTATCTCTTAGGCTATCAAATCTGTTTCATATGAAGAAGCCATTTATCTATTTTTATATGCGAACAGGAATAACTGGTATATAAAAAAACAATAATAATATATACATAAATACAATGCTTACATATGTAAACAAGCATAAAAGTTCACCAGGTTTATTTTCACAGCTGTCTATAATAAGTTGGAAACAAACCTCATATTCTGAAGCCCGAAAAAGGCCCCTAGAAAGGAAAAGTACCAAAAAATTAATATACAGGGTGCGTCAGAAAAATGTATACATACACTGTTTAACGGGTCATAACTTTCTCATTTTTCTTTCTTTTCAAAGTGTTAATTAATTGTAAATAATGAGTAGACCAAGATTAAGATTTGAAAAAAGAAAATTTATTTTAAGATACTGTTGTAAGTATGAAAATGTAGCAGAAGTACAAAAACAATATCGCAGGGAGTTTTAAGCAGATCCACCTATGCGACTTACAATTAATCGGATAAAAGGTAAGTTTGAAACAAATGAATGTTTATAGACAACGTTCCGGAACCGCAATTGAGCAAGAATGCGCCACAAAACTAAATGAAATGTTTATTGAAGTTTGTGAATCAACAGCCCACCTTTATAAGCAGTGTATTGATCAGAACGGTAATAATTTTGAACCTCTGCGGTAGGAGGAAAAGTTATACATTTTATGTAGATTCTTTTACAATTTAAATATTAATGATATGTTAATAAAAACTGGAGTTATAATCATTCAAAGTGTGTCTACATTTTTCTGATGCACCCTGTATATGACAAGGTGTGTACACTTCTTCGAATTTCAAGGAGTCTCGCACCACAATTCTGATTATTGTAATTATTATTTTAATATTTAACTCGCAGTTTTCGGAGTCACCGTTTATTCGTAAAATTTGCAATATTTTTCAGCAATTAAATAAGACGAAATATTCTATTAAAAAAATTGTGGTAGAACTGAACTCACCTTGTACATCATACTAAAAGATTTGAATTTCATATAATAGTTTTAAAAAATTATTTATTAACATTTAAGTGCTTAAGCAAGCTAAAATAAAAATAAAAACAAGCATAAATGAACAGCGTGGTTGCCAAGCGGTAATTGAGAGTGTTAATAAAAAATAGCTTCATAAGGGATCATACAAGACTAATTATGACATCAACAACATTTTTACGTTGGTTAGCATTATATTTACACTCTTCTATTTAACTTATCTCGGTTCATGTATATAAAAATGGAATTTTATAATCGTTTTCCATTCCCTTCTTGATATAATGCAATTATAAAAATTATGTACACAGTATTTCCGATAACAATACAACATTTTAATATTTTTAGAACTCAGTTATGAATTAATAAATTAATATATATAATTTGTAAAAATGGAATACGCCTTTAGAAATACTAATTGAATTTATAAATTCAGTTAGTATTTCTAAAGGCATATGTCATTTCTACAAATTATATATATGTACATTCATCGATGCTAGAATAAATGGCAATTACAGTCTCATGCTTGCCACAGAAGTTGAGGTTCATGAAGATATTCCATCTTGTGCTTCAGATGTAGCCTTGCCAACTTATAAGAGTGAGGAGTGCTGAGAAACCAAAATAAATGCAACAAAAGAGAAACAACTGCATCACATGAGAAACCAAAAAGCAACGAGATAAACCTAAATGTGCAACAAAAATCAAGCAGCAAAAGAAAAACAACAGGTAACTGGAAAGTACAGTAGAAAAAAGTAAGGGAAAAAAACAATCCAACACAGGTAAAAGTAATCATTTTCTTCTATTTTACTTACCCATCATACGTAGTATAGGGTAAGTCTTGTAATCGTTTTGAAAATCGAAAATTTTTTTTGACGGATTTACACGTTTCAGACACTGGAGATTCCGAAAAACATATTTTTAGAAAAAAAATTTTGCCGTCCGTCTGTGTGTCTGTGTGTGTGTCTGTGTGTGTGTCTGTGTGTCTGTAAACGCTCTATCTCCCGAACAAATTGAGATAGAGACTTCCAATTTGGTATGTACTTAGTATGTAATAATGGGAAGAAGCCTATTTCATTTCAATAACCTCGATTAACCGGAACAATTTTTTTCGGACTCTCGAAATATTCGTTCTGATGAAAGGTATATAAAAATTTTCGAAATTGTTTATTTTAAGAAATGAATATAAAAGACAATAAAAAACATAAATTTTGCATAAAGCATGAAGTTGATCGGATAATTAGTTGCCGAGATATTTGGAATCCTATTTTCCACACTCTTCGATTTTTCATGACCCTGTATTTCATCCAAATTTCACTTCAAAGATATATTTTAATTGGAAATTTGACGCTTAATCAGATGCAATAAACTGCTAGTTAATAGGATTATTATTTTTGGAGTTATAAGGATGCTTCTTTCAAGCAATTCAGTAATCGAGACTTTAAAGTTTGTGACGTCATCAAGCCACGATTTTATTTGAATTGCAATGCACTTTATAAGTAGTTTACAGATTTTTATTTTAATATTTTACATTATGCATATCCTTGATGGGTAAGTATTACGGTGGCCCCCAACGACTAGTTTTATGTAAAGTTAAATAAACATGTATTAACCCCCTTCCCTTACAGGTTTTTTTTTTTTTTTTTTTTTTTTTTTTTTTTTTTTTTTATCATGTACGCTAATGGCGCCTGGTGCATGTAAAATCCGTCGTGGGTGTAAAGTCCTCCAAGTTCCCTGTGAATAATACCTCTGGGGGTGCCTAATCAGGTGAAGGTCTCGTCACCTGATCAAGGCTCTAAATTACGAGACCAACTCGCATAACGATGACAGGTCCATATAAAAAGAATAACATCAATTAGCAGCAAAACAAAATGGAAACAAAACTAAGTCCTCCACATAGCCGTCCTGTCAGCAACGGCCAGCCGCTACGCGGCATCTCTTCAGTGGCGCTACGCGCCCCGGTACCAGGCACTAAACCCGTTTAAGCTAGGGAAACTTGGCAGGTAGGGGCCTGGTCGCCGGTCTCAAAAAAAAAAAAAAAAAAAAGAGTGAGGAGTGCCTGGCTGGATATCGTTCGGGTATCTCCGTGGTAGAGCATTGGCGTGCAAAATTAACGGATCTCGTTCGAATCCAGGACTGGACACTTTTTCAGTCTGTTGGTTACTCCTTATATAGCAAAATTTCATCTGTTATAAATTCAATTAATTTTAAGGCATTTTCCCGTTAGCCAGCTGCATGTGATAAATCGCCAAATATTCTTTATGGTTACAACTGATACGAGTTATAAAAACAATGGATTAAATTATACGCCAAACCCACGCTCGCCAAAATAGGCCAACTGAGTGCGAAACTGCAACGACTAAATACTTTAAACTCTAAAAAGTAGAAAATATAAAAAAAAATTAAAGAATTTAATATATATATTTTTAAAAATACGCTTTAATCAATTAATAGTTTAATATTAGTTAAATTATGGTTATACAGGAGAAAACAATTTAGAAATCCTGAATGGATATTTGATACGTAGGTGTGGTTTACGGGTACGCTGTGGTTTAAATAATGTTTTTATTTTCTTTCCTGGTGCCATATCTTAAAAAAAAGACAGCAAAATATTATAGATATTTTATAAAGTCACTACCTCGCGTTTTCTGCCAAGCGTAAATCAAAGCGTCAAATTTTCCACAATCGGGACCCATGTCAAATTCATGTATATTGTAGTGAATTTTTGGTGGGTGAAAAACATGAATTGCTGTCATGAAATTAGTCGTTCTTTTTACGATAAACATTGAATGCTTACAAAATAATGTTTTTCACAAAACTAATTTTTAATTTTATACTTATTTCATATAAAAATTAAACAATAAGTAAACTTTCACTTGTTTATAACTTACCAAAATGAAAAATATTAATAATTGGTGGCTCTAATAATGTGATCACCCACTGTATTTACGGTGACTTATACATGCTCTATCATTGGAAACAGTGTTGAACCATTCACTCAGCGCCTGATTTTTCATTAGGAACAATAGAACCCCAAATAAAAATTTTCACGTTATATATAAATTATTAGAAGACTTCATGGGAATTTATAGACAGAGAATGTAAGGCTATATGTGCCTGGGTTTCCTCATTTCCTAAATAAAGCCCTGCACCTTCTCCTGCGGTGAGTGACTTCATGATTTCAAAATTAACCCATTAAATTCCTGTAATTAACTTAGAAAATTAAAGAATGATATAATAAAATTTTTAAAAACGGTTTGAAGATTAACCTATCAATTTAATGTAATTAAACTAATTTATCAGATAACTAAGAAATTATGCTATAAAATTTTCAAGATACCGTTATATAAAGACATAATAATAAATTCTCGATGTTGCTCCTTAATATCCTAAGTAACAAAAAAAAAAAAAAAAAAAAAAAAAAAAAAGTAGTAATCTGGTTTTTTATACAGAACACATCAAGAGTGGTGATTGCCCGGAGCAGAGCACTGTCCGTTTTGGGCCTCATGTACTAAATCCGAAAGTCTTCCTTTTCAATTTGATGGGAGAAATTTGTGTTCTGTCTCTTTGACAGATTAAGCGGCCCCATTTGGGCCCCACGAAAAAAGTACATTGACCCGTTTATTTTTAAAAATTGTCTCATTTGTTTAGATTTGCTTGTTAGCTCCTATGAGTGACCCCACAACTTAATATTTAATTGATTAAATTCACACAATGAGGATAACGAAATTTATTAGTTCTATATGTGTTATTAGAAGACTTCATGTGAATTTATAGATACAGAATGTAAGACTATATGTGCTTGATTCTCCTCATTTTCTAAACAAGTTGGAAACTGTGCGTTAAACGTGACAAATGAGGTGCATTCATATTATAACTAGTTTTACAATATAAAAAAATTATCCTTGTTATTTCAGTGAAATGAATTATATTGTCTGCTATGAGCGAAATGGGCATGCCTTATTTTTTCTTATTACGTATGCCACGTTTACAGATGCGAATTTCTTTTTCGACACCAGAAAGAGCTGCAAAATTCACCATGAAGATCTTGCTTTACGAATGATTACCTCCATGGTTTAATATTTTTATGACTCATAATGAACGAATCTCTTGTATTTATTTTCTTTAATGGATTGAGATATTCGGCTTTTAATATAATTTCTACTGAAGATATCTTAGAATCTATACATATTTGAATGTAACTCATCTCTCAAACATACAATTTTTTTGAATGATCTTTCTAAAAATGAACTTTTATGCAATTTTATTCGAAAAAATAATTTTTAATAAAAATGGCCTCCTGGCATATAAAAAAAAAAAGAAATGATCATCCGTATTTACTTCCCTCAGTCATATGATTTGCGTTTTTATTATTATATAGATTACGTATGATTAGGATTTAATAGAATGCAGAAAACTTTTATTAATATCTTTTTAAGTTTTGACTCGATTTTTATAAAATTTGAAATGACTCGACAAAATTCGCCAACGATTATATATATTAAATTTCAAACCATTCATTTGGGTAGTTTTTCCGCTGTTATATGCGGACAGACGGACCAAACGAGGACTATAGGTGCTACGTATTTATATAATTACGAACGCACTTAAAAAGTGCTCCACCTTCTCTACACTGTAAAAAATGACCAATGTTTCTTATTTTATGAAAATATACTATAACCACAAACGAAAATATAATATAATCTTCTGAGTTATCCGAAATTCCGAATAGCGTGTTCCATTGTCTTTTGATTCCCCAGAAACCAATACATTTCCAAAATTTAAAGAATTATTTATAAAAACAAAGTATTTTTCGCTGCCCGTATTTTTCAGAAACGTTTCCGAAGGATTTTTATAGTGCATTAATTAGTGTCCTTATCCTGGAATACCTGTTTTTCGAATGCTATCAATTCTCAAGTAAACATTTTCATGCTCAAAAAATATGTTTAACAGACAAACATGCAAAATTAACAGCGTTAACAATAACGTTAAAATTAAGATTATTTCTTTACTCTTTCATGTATAAATTAACTTATGCGGCTGAAAACGTTTACTTGAAAATGGATGACATTCGAAAAAAGGTATTCCAGGCTGAGGACACTAATTAATACACTATAAAAAACCCTTTGGATTCTTAAAAATACGGGCAGCGAAAAATACTTTGTTTTTATAAATAATTCTTTAAATTTTGGAAATGTATTGGTTTCTGGGGACTCAAAAGACAATGGAACACGCTATTCGGAATGTCGGATAACTCAGAAGATTATACTATATTTTCGTTCGTGGTTATAGTATATTTTCATAAAATAAGAAACATTGGTCATTTTTTACAGTGTAGCAGTGAGCGAATACACTGTTAAAAAAAATACAAATGTTTCTTAATCTACGAAAATGTAATATAATCACGACCAAAAACCTCTTCCGAGTTACCCATGATTACGAAAAGCGTTCCTTATCATTAGAAACCTCAGAAGCCAATATATTTTCGAGATTCCAAGAAGAATTTATAAAAACAAAGCTTCTTATGCTGCCACTGATTTTCAGAAACGTTTCCGAGTGGTTTTTATAGTGTATTAATCGTTTTCCTTAACCCATAATATATAATTTTATAATATTTTGGATGCTATCCATTCTCAAGTATGAATTTTCATGTTCAACAAGTAGGCTTTACAAACAAATATAATAAACTAACAGCTTCAACATTAATATTAAAATTAATATTATTTTGTTACTTTTGCATATATAAATTCAGTTACGCTGCTGCATAATTGAGAATGGATAGCATCTTAAAAACCGATATTTCAGTTGGAGAAAACTGATTAATATACTATAAATCTACTTGGAAACATTTCCGAAAATTAATGGCAGCATAAGAAACTTTGCTTTTATAAATTGGTTTTTATATTTCAAAAATATATTGATTTCTGAGGTTTCTAAAGATAAAGAATGCTTTACGGAATCATGGGTAACAACAAAGCAGTAATTGTATATTTTTGCACGTGGTTATATTATTTTCAAAGATTACGAAACACTTGTCTTTTTTTATACAGTGTACGCAATTTCAAAATTAATTTCATGGAATTTACTTAGAAAATTAAAGAATTTTATATTGAAATTTTAAAGAACAGCTAAGCAATTAACCTATCAATTTCACGTAATTAAAATAATTTATCAGAACAGTAAGAAATTATAGAATAAAATTTTGAAGATACTGTTATATAAAGATACAATAATTTTTCGGTGTTATTCCTTACTATCCCGAATAATAAAAAAAAAATATATATATATTAATTTGACTTTTTATACAGAACATATCAAGGGGGATTGGCCGAAGCAGATTAAACTAATTTAACAGGTAACTATAAGAAATTATAGAATAAATTTTTGAAGATTATAACTATACAGAACATATCAAGGGTAATTGGCCGAAGCAGATTAAACTAATTTAACAGGTAACTATAAGAAAATATAGAAGATTATAACTAAGAAATTATAGAATAATTTTTTGAAGATACTGTTATATAAAGATATAATTATAAATTTTCGATGTTGCTTCTTATTATCCCGAGTAAAAAAAAAAAAAAAAAAAAAAAAAGTAATTTGAGTTTTTTATACAGAACACATCAGGGGTGATTGCCGGAAGCATATTAAACTAATTTAACAGATAACTAAAAAAATCACAGAATAAATTTTTCAAGATAACTGTTACACAAAGATATAATAATAATTTTTCGATGTTGCACCTTATTATCCAATGTAAAAAAAGAAAAAAAAAGTAATTTTACTTTTTATACAGAACACATCAAGGGTGATTGGCCGGAGCAGAGCACTGTCCGTTTTGGGCCTCATGGACTAAATCCGAAGGTCTTTGCTTTTCATTCTGATGGGATAAATTTGTGTTCTGTCTTTTTGACAGATTAAAAGCCTTACCATTTGGGCCCCCACTAAAAAAGTACATTGACCTGTTTATTTTTCGAACACTGTCTCTTTTGTCTAGATTTTATTATTATCACCTATGTGTGACCATCAGGGTCGGGAAGAATCGAAAATACATATATTTGAAGTACTTTTTAAAATACATTTTTATTTTGCATTTTGTATTTTAATCTGATAAAACTTAAATATTTTGATAATACATTTTGTAATGCTTTTCCGACTTATTTTGTAGTTTCAAAATACATTTCTCCAGATTTAAATCAAAAATCAATCATGCATTCACAACTGTTTTTTTTTTGCTATTGTTGTTGTTGTGGTAGATTGTTTTTTAGTTTCATAACAAATAATGGTTATGCTTTAACCATTTTCTTTACTGGTGGATGGTTCATGATAGCTTCCGAAGAGACTGTTTTCTACCTCTATTTCCACATAATAATCTTCGTCACATTTTTAGTAGAATTTTATCATGAAGATTATTGGTTGAAAATAGTGGTAAGAAATATAATTAGGAAGCTTGGCTACCATTTGGCCTCTGTCTTTCGCCACCTTAAGCGGTACACATGTGTAACGTTGGTAGTTTAAATGAAACTGAATTATATCAATGAAATGTCTGTATAGATTTTTAAATTTTATCCTTAAATATTATTTGTATGCTGTATATAAATGTTTTCTCATAAACTGATTTATTTCCTTTATCCATTTAGCCTTTTTACTTTGGAAATTTTAATTTAAAAAAATTGAAATAGTTTTGCAAAATCGCTTTGTTTATTTAGCGGGATCTAATCCAAAATAATTTTTAAAAATTTTAAAATACATTTTGTATTTTTAAAGTATTTGAAAATGCATGTAATTTGTATTTGGAAATTTATTAATTTGAAAATACTTTGTATTTTGTATTTCAGGCTCTAAAACCAATGTTTTTTGTATCGAAAATGAATGTATTTTTTTATTTGTATTGTTTGTAATTTTTTGAATGTATTTTCCTCAACTCCGTAAGTGACCCCACGATTTAATATTCACTTCATTAACTTTACACCTTGAAATTATTACAAGATGATTTAGAAATGATATAATAAATTTTTAAAGTGGCCGAAAACTTTTGGCGCGTGGACTGGATTTTTCTATTTCTTTGCCACTATGACTGTATTTTGAAATATTTAAAAACAGAAAATAGTTTTATACTGTATGGATAAAATATTTTATGTTACACTGTAAAAAAAGACCAATGTTTCTTAATGTAGGGAAATATAATATATATTCAAACCAAAATATACAATAACTTCTTCTGAGTAACCCATGATTCCAAAAAACTTTCTTTATCTTTAGAAAATCAGAAACTAACACATTTTCGAAATTTAAAGAAGCATTTATAAAAACAATGTTCTTTTGCTGCCACAAAAATGTTTCCGAGTAGTTTTTTTAGTGTATTACTCAGTTTTTTCAACCTGGAATATAAGTTTTTCGGATGCTATCAATTCTCAAGTAAACATGTTCATGTTCAACAAACATATTTTACAGACAGTCATGATAAATTAACAGAGCATTAACATTAAAATTAATATTACATTGTTACTCTTGCATGTATAAAATCCGTTGCGCAGATGAAAATGTATAATTGAGAATTGAGAGCATCCTAAAAAAAAGATTGAGAAAACGGTTTAATATACTATAAAAACGACTCAGAAACGTTTCTGAAAATCCGTGGCAGCAAAAGAAATTTTTTTATATAAATTATTCTTTAAATCTCGAAAATATATTGGTTTCTGAGGTCTCTAAAGATAAAGAACGCATTTAGAAATCGTCGGTAACTCGTTGGGAAGCGGTTGTTGTACATTTTTTTTTTTTTTCAGTGTACACACCTTTGACTGTCGAAAAGAATAAGCTTTGTTAAACTTCTTAAGACATATATGGGACATCAATTATTAAGTTTTTATTGTATTATACACGAAGAAGATTTAGTAGCTAAGATCTTGTCACAGTGCTTAAATTATGTGATATAAACTTTTGTGCAAATTGTTGTCTTCATAGTGTTTCTTTCTTCTTTAATTCACAAAGTATTTAAATTGTTTTTTCTTTGTAGTATATGTATTCACCTTACCCTCTACCCCAATATAAGTTTGTTTGGTCGAGGAAATTTTTTAATCAGATTTGTATAATGTATAGAAGAAATTAAGATATTTATTGGTGAAAAAAGACAACATCTGATGCAATTAAATGCTAAAAAAAAATTCTTCAATTTTATTTTTCTAATTGATGTGATAAAATTGAATATTACAAGTTCAAATATAACGTACTATATACGTATACACAACTTTTGATCCCTTCGGGTTCGAGAAAATGAGTACCAAAGCTTGCTTGGTCATTAAATACTGTGGGTCCCATCTTAGGTGGACCATCTCATCGGAACGTGTGTTTTATAGCATCCCAGGGCCCGTGGTGAAGAAAACAGAGTTGGAAACTGTAGGCCAAGATGCCGATTTTAGCACCACAGAGTTAATTTAGTTTTATATAAATATACAAAAGTGTACTACAATTGGCTTAGCATACAAAGTGACTTTTTAATTTAAATTCGTCACAATGCTAGCAAAAGGTAGACGACCCCTGCTTTGTCTTCTATATAAAGATATAACAAATAATTTCCCTAATTATTAATCATTGCCTTCAATAAAAGATGATAATTTGGCTTTTCATACAGAAAACATCAAAGGTGATTGCCCTGAACACCCTCAACTTTGGGCCTCTTGTACTCGATCTACAGATCTCTTCACTCTGATGAGCAAAGATTCGTGTTCTTTCTCTTTGGCACACTAAACGTTACCACAGGGGGCCCCCAATAGAAAAGTACATTGACTCGTTCGTGATTCAGCATTTGGACTGTCTTAGTCGTATAGTTTTCACCAACTTTAGCTCCTATGAGGGAGCACTCAGTTTAATAATTAATCCATTCATTTCATGTACTTTATTAATTTATCAGATAATTAAGGAATTATAGAATGATTGTTTGAAAGTAGCATCTGTTATATAAAGATATAACCATAATTTTTCCATATTGCTTCTTATTGCTTTAATAAAATATAGTAATCTGATTTTTTGTACAGAACACTTTCAAGGGTGATTATTGTCCACACCACTGTCAACTTTGGGCCTTATAGACTAGATCCAAAGTTTTTTCACTTTTATGGGCATAAATTTGTCTTGTGTCATTTTGGTGGATCAAATGTTACTACAGTGGGCCCTAAGAATAAAAATCTTGTTTCTGCGTTAACATTCGAATTCTCTACAGTATACATTTAGTCAACTTTAACAAATTGTCAACTTACGAGGGAATCCATGGCATAGCATTAATTAATCCTTAATTTTGTAATTAAACTAATTTATCAGATAAGTAAGGATTTATAGAATAATTTTTTAAAGATATATTCTTCTATATAAAAAATATAGCTATAACTCTTCCATATTGCTTTTTTATTGTTTTCAATAAAAGATGATAATTTGAATTTTCTATAAAACACATCAAGGGTGATTGTCCTAAATACTGTCAACTTTGAACCTCATGGACTAGATTCAAAGGTCTTGATTTCAATTCTGATGGGCGAAATTTATGTTTTGTTATCTTGGCAGCCTAAGATTCACCATTGGACGCCCCACTATAAAAAGTACGATGACCCGTTTGTTTTTACCACAATAATTTTTACAGAGTAATTTTTTAATGTAGTGTAATCACGTTTCCAGCGTTTACTGGAGGTCCCATTAACTGTGATTTATTCTGTTGTGCTGATTCAGATATCATACCAGATGCTATGAACATTAAGGTTAACTGGGTGAATTAGTTCAGCCATATTCGTCCGGGATTTCTCAGTTGGTAGAGCATTGGCAGCTTCAGCTAAGGGATCCCGGGTTCGAATCCTGGCCCGAACTTTTTCGCCCGGTTGGTAAGATTACATCTCATATGATTTCTTTACCAATTAGAATAATTGTGGTAAAAATTAATGTATTTAATATTTAATCAAATAGTTAATGAGTCATATAGTTTAACATATATTTTAGGAAAAAGATATCCGAACATATATTTTAATTTATAAAGTTATTATTACCCTTTTCCCATTGACCATCATTGTCTGCAGCAAACGATGATAATTTTATTTTCTGTTTAGAGTACTTTAAACGTGATTGCTCAGAGCACTAACAATCGTAGTCATCACGAATTATAACCGAGAGTTTTGCTCTTAACTCTGCTGGGAATAAACTTATTCTCCGTCTTCCTGAATGTATATAGCTTATCATTGGTAAAACTTTGATCGGTTACTTTTGAAATCATTGGTTACTTTTATGTAACCAATAAAAAGTACATTTAACTGTTTGCATTTTCAGCATTTGTGTTGTATCAGTCGTCTTGATTTCACCGACATTATCTCCTATGGGTGACACCATAATTAAGAAATAATATAATTGCTATTATGTCTAAATTCTTAACTATATCATTTCTTAACTATAAAACCATGTTTGGCAGTTAATCCATGAATTTAACACAATTCAAAATAATATTTCAGCTAAATGAGGAATCTATGCATATTTTAATCCACAAATTTCTAATTAAATTTCCAATAAATTTCTGCAATAAATTTCTGACGATATCTTTCGGTACATAATTAATACTCTAACAAATAATTTTACATATTTCTCCTTATTATCTTCAAAAAAAGATGACAATTTTAAATTGCTTATAGAACACTTTAAGGAGATTAGCACCTCCTTTACGGCTTTTAGCACCGTCAGCATTGGACCTATACTGGACTAAATCCAAAGATTCCTTTACTTTTATAGACAATATATTCGTATTTTATCTTCTTGGCAGACTAAGCTTTATTTTTAGTTCTCCGCTAAAAAAGTAAATTGACTTTTATTTTTTTTTTTTTCTTAACGGCCGAATTGCACCTGTCATCTCGATTCGATCAATATTAACTCCTAAGAAAGACCGCCCCACAGCTTAACATTTAATTAGATAATTAAGAAATCATGTAATTTAACATGTATTTTAGAGGGAAAAAATGAAAATACATTGTGTAATATATATATATCTCAATTACTTTCATCTATTTCTCCTCTTTATCTTCAGCAAATTATAGTAATTTTAGCCTTTCTATATAGCACATTGCAATACACCCAAGTCATGTCACCAAACATTAAGCTTTGTGATTAAATCCATGGCCAGGCAGTAGATAGATTAGTATAAATTACATTTTACGTGTATTAAAATGCAATACATTAGTTAAATACTTTTAATAAGAAGTGTGATACACAAAGGTTTCCAAATTACGATATTAGTCTTCTTTGAGTGAGTTTCATAACTGAAGAAATGTCCTCGAGACAACTTAACAGCTTGGTATTCTATTAGTGGTGTGCTATATAATGAGTTTTCCATTCAATACATCCAAGGCATGGCACCAAACATTAAACCTTGTGGTAAAATCCCTGGCCACCCAGTACATAGATTTGTATAAATTACATTTTACATGGTATAACACATTAGTTAAACATCTTTAATAAAACGTGTGATGCACAAAGGTTTTTTCATTACAATATGAGTCTTTTTTACGTGAATTTCACAACTGAAGGAAAGTCCTCTACTCAACTTAATAGTTTGGTGAAACTTATTCTATTAGTAGTGTGCTATATAAGGAGTTTTCGTTTGCTTTGTTAATATTTTTAATCGATTTATATCGAACACAATTACTAATTAATCTGGCAATTGAGAAATAACATAATTATACATATTTTAGGGGGAAATATTTGAAGGTATCTCGTTTGTTATTAAGATATAACAATGGCTTTTCAACTTTACTCCTCATTGACCACAGCAAAATAATTAAAGAATCGTATAATTTAACACATATTTTCGGTCAAATTACAGAATTATAACAATTACTTTCTGGTTTTATTTATCTCATTGTTTTCAGAAAAAGGTGATCAATTGGCTTTCCGTGAAAATGCAATTTAATAATTAAGAAAATATTTAATTTAACCCTTGTAGTCCCAGTGAGTCTAAATGGCATCATCACATTCATTATTTTTTCTCTACACCCGGAAGCCCCTAACTGATTTAAAACGGATCAATTGTAAGACATACATTTCCCTATTGATAAATATTTTTGTTTCTCACCAATAAATTGCAGCACTAATCAGAGGAATGAATTAATATATCTTCAATGATATTAAGTTAATTTCACAAAAAGAGGCATGAATATGATTCTTTTTGATGCATTTTATCTATAATAAATGTTCAAAAATTTTTAATTGTTCTAAAATATGCTGAAATATTTTATTTTATCTATTTTATATAAATATTTTTTTAAAGAATCTTGCTTGGTATCCTTTGTAAAATTTGATGAATCATTTGGCATCATTGGGTATATGGGACACGACACAAGTTAAAATATGTATATATGTATATATATATATATATATATATGTGTGTGTGTGTAACACAAATAGTTAATTTATCTTAATGAAAGGGTTAAGAAATATTTTTTATGTGGGGGGATATCTGAAGATATTTTGTGTTACATAAAGATATAACAATTACTTTCTCATACTGTCTTCAGTAAAGATGATGATTTGAATTTCATATAGAACACATTAAGGGTGATTGCCCTGAGCACTGTCAACCTTGGGCCTCATGGACTAGATCCGAAGGTCTTGCTTGCTCTTCACGCTGATGGGCAGAAATTCGTGTCCCGTCTTCTTGATGGGCTAAACCTTACCATTGGGGGGCCCCCAATTAAAAGTACATTGACCTGTTTGCTTTTTATCATTCGGATTGTCTCACTGTCACGGTTTTTGACCTTCCCAGACAACAGACCCTCTCCGTTAGGGGCCCGGGCAATTAGTCAGATTGATGTGCGTGTGTGCAGAAAATTTTAGAATTTTCTTGAGAAGGATGTATTTTGAGGCCAAGAAAAGGGAAAATGAAAGATTAAGATCCGAGATAATTTTTATCTTACCTTTACTTACCCTCTCGGACCATCAAAGGGGAATTAATGCATGCAGACTACTGAAAAATAGCATAAAGAAACGAAGTTTGGTAAATAGTAAAAGTGTTCTGTGGCATAAATTCCTTTACTTATTGATGTGGTTTTTAATGCATTGCCGATTTTTATATATTGTAACACTATACTGTAGCATGGGAATTAATTTCTCATTTTCGTTTTAAAAAAGGGGGAAGAAGGGGGATACACTGCAAAATACACTGCAAAAAAAAAAAAAAAAAAAAAAAAAAAAAAAAAAAACTTTGATTTTACAGTATAATACTGGCACCCCACCTGTTCGCGGTAGCGTATTACTGCTTATTTTACTCTTTATTACTCTTAATTTTACAGTATAATACTGGCAGCTGGGATGCCAGTATTATACTGTAAAATCAGCAATTTTTTTTTTTTTTTTTCAGTGTAGGCTACTAAAATTTTGTTTTCAGTGATCAATTCTAAACAATTAAGCAGATGGAAATTAAATCTACTCTTTCATTCTTGGTTTAAAAAAATGTATAAAATTAATAATCAAATAAATCTGAATTACTGTAGAAAAATTACTTATAGCACTACAATTATAATTCAGGTAAATTAAAGTAATATCTATATTCAGTCAAAAAATGTTTTTAAAATTACATTTTATTTTTCATAGCATGAAGAATAATTTAATAATTCTTAGTTTATTAAGAAGTCTGTTTTCATTTTTAACAAATTGTGCAAGAACTCAATAAATTTATAAAAGTGAAAATATTTAAATAAAAAATATTTCGACTTAAAAGAAAAATAAATAAAAAAATAAAATGTGAATTGAGAAATTTAATATCAGTGTGAAATTACCTTATTTGTGCTTATAATATAAAATTAAAAGAAGAAACGAAAAAGTAATATTTTGTCAACGTAATCATAAACTGCAATTTGTATAAAATGATTCTTTGACACATAATACAATTTTAATGTTATAAAATAATCCCATAACGATATTCATTTTTTTTTTTTTTTAAAGTTTAATATATAAAAACAAGCACTTGATGGTTATATTTATTATGTGTGAGTTATTTTTTGCAATTTTAATGCATAAAACCAAGCCCATAACGGTCATACTTAAACAGTTCTGATTTTTTCTTTTTTTTTAAATTATAATAGACTAGCTGACATGCCCGGCGTTGCCCGTGCCCGTGATAATAGCCTTAAAAATACCTAAAATCAAAGTTGAATGATTTTATATTTGAAAATATATCCAAACGAACTGAAGGACAGTCGTTATAGTTATTGCTGACTTAATGTCGATTTAATTTCTGACGTTTTGTTACATTAAACTTTCAATTTTGAATAAAAGTTCCAGAGGAAACCTAAATAATATAAAGCGCTCCCCCACCTTTCCTCTTTTAAACTCAAAATAATATACAGTTTTGGCCAATTTATTAATCCCATTCAAAAAAAAATTCCAAAACCTTGTATCTAAGATTATTATATTAAAATTAAATAAAAATCACACACTCGTGGCATCATAATTCACTTTTATATTTTAACAGAATAGTAAGGCTACTATAATTTGTAACTCGTGTGCCAGTATACGTCAGGACACATGGCCGTTATCATTATCTTTTTACGCGTGAAAATTTCGCTATGGTACTCCATTGTGAAATTTGGTAATTTTTGAAATTCAATATTTTAAAAACGGCATAATCATTAGATTTGAAATTTATATCAAGAAAACTACAATTTTTTACCTTTCTAAAGAAGTTTGTCTAACAATTTTCTGACAAATACTTTTCGAGCTATTAATTTTTTCAGAAACTTCAAATGTTTTATTTTCCGAGATTAATCTGTGGCAACGATTATCGAAAATCCCAGTCGTCAGCAACACATAGCTTTTTATTAAAGAGGAGGATAAAACAAGAACTTAACGATCACATTTATGTATTATTTATTTTTACCGGTTCTAATGAATAAAAAAGGCCCTCAACGATAAAATTTTAAGATTTTTTTTTCATGTTCTTGTATAGCACCATACAAATCTAACCATAACCACTTAATAAGTATAATTCCCAATGTTTAACATTTTCATCTTTATCATTAAATAAACCCTTTAAAAAAGACACTTATTTAATGCCCACTCACACACCCTAATGCAGTCGCATGTGATACACATTTAAACAACCTTCAGGACTAGTTTACCTCTAAGTGTCTACACCTGTCTGATCAAGAATCAGCACTAAATAAACTGATCTGAAGCATCGTCTTCAGATAATCCATCACAGAAAAAAAGAGTGGCTATCCTATTGGTTTTCTTTCCGACAGATCAGGGTTTTTTTTTTTTTTTTTTTCAACTTCGTCGTCGGATTTTATCGTCTGCAACTCCTCGATAAGATGGATTATACCCGGCATTACAGAGAATAAGAATCTTTTTTTCAGCGTTTTAATTTTGTATAAGTGAATAAAGCACTTTTCATCTTTCTGTAGTTTATGACACAATTGATCTTTGATGTGTGACATAATTTTAATGAAGCTCATATCATTAATGATCATATTTTATTATTTTTAACACTTTCCAATATAGTTAAAAAATGTTTATGAATTTGTTTTGTCTGCCCACCTGGCCGTACTCTAGCTCTCGTAAATATACTCGGATTGCCGTGTGATTTTTATATGCTATTGCTTATAGAATAGTCGGTATTGAAAATGAAGTGTGTAGCATTTATATTTCGTTTACAGGGGCATACACAATATTTCCGTTACATTATGGTCTATGGGCAAAAATCGGTTGCAGTGCATGTTATTGATGTCAAGATATTTCAAACATAATGGGATTGATTTGCAGCATTGAGATGGATTACAACATGCTTTCACAGGAGTATAGAATCAGTAGCATTTATAGTTTGTTTATAGGAAAGCACAAAAGAATTCTATTACATTACGATCTATGTGTGGGGGGAATCGTTTGCGATGCATTTTAATTATGTTATGATACTTCAAACATAATGAAATTTAAAAGTATCATTGAGGCGCACTACAACATGTTTTCTATAGATTATGGAGTGTTTAGCATTTATCCTTTATTTATAGAGACGCACAAAAGAATTCAGTTAAAGGATTGACTAGGATCAATAATTGCGTTTTCCTCTGTGTTATGCATTTTTAAATTTATCTATTTTTTAGTGTATTACGTGGTGTATATAAATTCTCTACCTCGTGTACAGGGCTTCACAAAATAATTCGCATACATTACCAGATATGAGCAACAATGGAATTTTTAAAATGAAATTTTATTTAATTATGTGTTTTTAGATTGCTTATTTAAATATCCAATTGCATTTTATGAAGTAACTAGCTGTTACCCGTGACTTCGTTCACGCAACATTAAAAGAAGAATAAATACATTAATTAAGCAAAATATTTCACTCCCGATAATTAAAAACGTTAATAATTAACTAACTATTTATCACATTTCATAGGAGACAATACGGTATTTTTTATTATAGGGACCTTAACATAAGTCAGTCTTAAAAAAGGAAATTTTGTGCCAAATAATCAAAAGGAAATTGCAATTAAAAATGAAATTGCAACCAATGCAAAAAGGAGAGCCAAATAAAATCGTGTAAATAGAAGAATTGGGTAAAAACAAAGGTCAATTTTTTTAACGCCTTTGTAAAGCGTTTTAATAGCCATCCTTCAAAAAAAAAAAAAAAAAAAAATTCTTTATAAATATGGCGTAAAATTCATCTATACTTACTGATCGTTGTATTATTAATGTTAGGAATTTATTCACACTCATTTTAAAACTTACTGGAAACTTTCCGTTTTATTTCAAATATGACGTCTTTTATTCCCGAGAGAAATCACTTTTTAATGACATAATTCTTGTTAATTTTCTTTTCTAGGCAATTAATTTCAATACTGGCATAGGGGAAATTATGTTACTTTAACGAAATAACATTAAATCTTTAGGTTTTAACAACAAAAATGGAAATATTAACATTCGTCATTTTTTTAGATAATCGAGTCATTTCTTTTAGTTTTAATAATGAAAATAACTATTTCTCGCTATCCATGACATCATTTTCGGCATGGATAATTTTGCGGAGTATATTATTGACATTTGCTAACCATTTTCTTTCCAAACTTCTTTTTACTTTTTAAAAATTTAAATAAAAAATACGGTATAGCATATTAGCCGTGCGCAGACGGTAAAACGCTAAATATTGTTACCATACAAAAGAAAAAAAAGAAGAAAAACCCAAGATCATTTTATTTCACCAATCAAAGCACATCCTCTTTATTTCCGATGTATGATGTCATATTCGCCTGTTTCTTATGGTTACGCATATTGAAACCTTGTATTATTAACAAAAACTAACAAAAGTATGTTTTATTTCAAATAATATTATTTAATTTTTTTTTTAATTCTTTAATTTTTTTATTTCATTTTCATTTTTCACGTGAAATTTTTTCAATTGAAACTAAATTGTTGAGTAAAAATTATTATTCCGGGTTTTGAATTAGTTCTGGCAAAGATAAAGTATTACAACGGCAAAAGTAAATTTAACTATTATAAACAAAAACCAGCCTATGTTCATTTGAGGGTTATAATCAACGTATATGCAAAGATACAGGATCATTAAATACTCCATTTTGACGCTGGCTTCAGCCTAACATTTGCACACAATCAGATTTATAATATTACTAGCTGTTACCCGTGACTTCGTTCACGCAACATTAAAAGAAGAATAAATACATTAATTAAGCAAAATATTTCACTCCCGATAACTAAAAACCTTAATAATTAACTAACTATTTATCACATTTCATAGGAGACAATACAGTATTTTTTGTTATAGGGACCTTGACCCTCAGTCTTAAAAAAGTGAAATTTTGTGCCAAATAATCGAGAAAATGAAATTGCAGCCAATACAAAAAGGAGGGCCAAATAAAATCGTGGAAATAGACTAATTGGGTAAAAATAAATGTCAATTGTACCTGATAAACAATTTTACTTTTAAGGCCTTTGTGAAATGTTTTAACAGCCATCTTTCAAAATAAACATTAATTGGAAATAGTATATGTTTTTTGGAGTTTGTGTGATATCCTCGGATCAATGATAACCGGTATTAAGTAAATCGCGTTACGTTCGATAGTCTAGAAGTAGTTGCGAAATACAAACACGCGGTCAGATTTTAATATAATAGATTCGTGTTCATTTTCATTTTCTTAAAATTATGATGTGATTTTTAGCAGAAAACTCTCATCTGTATATAACGGATACTCATGCTTAATAATCAGTATAGAAAAACAAACATTTAAATTTTTCGTTATAAATATGGCGTGAAACTAATCTACTTTCTATACTTACTGATCCTTGTATTATTAATGTAAGGAATTGATTCACACTCATTTTAAAACTTGTTTTAAAATTCCTGTTTTATTTCAAATATGACGTCTCTTTTTCCCCAGAGAAATCCCTTTTTAATGACATAATTCTTGTTAATTTTCTTTTCCAGGCAATTAATTTCAATACTGGCATAGGGGAAATTATGTTACTTTAACGAAATAATATTAAATCTTTAGTTTTTATCAACAAAAATGGAATTATTAACATTCGTCATTTTTTTAGGTAATCGAGTTATTTCTTTTAGTTTTAAGAATGTAAATAACTGTTTCTCGCTATCCATGACATCATTTTCGACATGGATAATTTTGCTGAGCATATTATTGACATTTGCTAACCATTTTCGTTTGAAACTTCTTTTTACTTTTTTAAAATTTAAATAAAAAATACAGTATAGTTATATTAGCCGTGAGCAGACGGTAAAACGCCGAGTATTGTTACCATACAAAAGAAAAAAAAAGAAAAAAAGTGTAGAAAAAAACCCAAGATCATTTTATTTCACCAATCAAAGCATATCCGCTTTATTTTCGATATTTGACGTCATATTCACCTGTTTCCTATGGTTACGCATATTAAAACCTTGTATTATTATCAAAAACTAAAAAAAGTACGTTTTATTTCTAATAATATTATTTAATCTTCTTTTTAATTCGTTAATTTTTTTTTTTCATTTTCATTTTTCCCATTGAAAAATTTTCAATTGAAACTAAATTGTTGAATAAAAATTATTATTCCGGGTTTTGAATTAGTTTTGGCAACGATAAAGTATTAGCAACGGTAAAGTAAATTTAACCATTTAAAAATATTATACGAAAAAATGTCCATTCATTCTCTATGAAAATAACGAAATTTTGAATTATTAAGAAAAATATTTAAATAAAATAAACAAAAACCAGCCTATGTTCAAATGAGGGTTATAATTAACCTATATGCAAAGATACAGGATCATTAAATGCTCCATTTTAGCGTTGGCTTCAGCCTAACATTTGCACACAATCAGATTTATAATATTACTAGCTGTTACCCGTGACTTCGTTCACGTATCATTAAAATAAGAATAAGTTCATTAATTAAGCAAAATATTTCATTCCCGATAATTAGAAACGTAAATAATTAACTAACTCTTGATCACATTCCATAGGAGACAATAAAGTATTTCTATGTTACAGAGGCCTTGACATAACTAAGTTTTAAAAAAGTGAAATTTTGTGATAAATAATCACGAAAAGGAAACTGCAACTAATAAAAAAGGCGGGCCAAATAAAATCGTGGAAATTGGCGAATTGTGTAAAAACATATGTCAAGTTTACCTGGTAAACCATTTTACTTTTAACGCCTTTGTGAAACGTTTTAATAGCCACCCTTCAAAGATAATGGAAATAGTATATTCTTTTTCATTAAATTCAATTCTTGTGAATAGGGAGCAATAATTGTAGACCTAAATGCATGGAGCTTAAATTTGCCTCCTTGATTTAATCTATAACTACAGCGCCAGATTCTAGGCGCTGTACTACAACTGAAAAAAAAAATCTTTATTTCTAAATGAAAATATGTTGACAGACGATATTTGTTCTCCAGAATAAATTGACTCATGAAGTTTGAATATGTGAAAATACGTTTTTATTTTTAAAAAAATTTACTGTAATCAAGATTTTTTTTTCTTTCACCATCTATTCAAATTGAAAATAAATTCTTTTTTTCAGTTTTAATGAGAAAAAATATATTATTCCGTTTCATTTCTTCTTTTTTATCCACAAAATTGGAATAATTTAGTTGCCATTTTTAGAGCAACTTCGTTAAATTTATAAAAAATAATAATAATAATAATCATATCTCGGAATTTAAATCATTTTTTTTTTAAATTCTGAGAGTTTATGACATCCTCTGCGAAATACAAACAGGCGGTCAGATTTTAATATAATAGATTCTTAATTATTTTTATTTTCCTAATAATCATGGTGTGGTTTTTGGCAAAAAACTCATCTGTATGTAACTGATATTCATGCATAATAATCGCTAGCTAAAAAAAAAGCTAAAAAAAAAAAAATATTTAATTTTTTTTTAAAATATGACGTGAAACTCATCTACTTTCTAAACTTACCGATTCTTGTATTATTAATATAATGAATTGATTCACGCTCCTTCTAAAACACATTTGAAAATTCCCATTTTATTTCAAATATGACGTCACTTTTTCCTCAGAGAAATCTCTTTTAAATGGCACAATTCTTGTTAATTTTCTTTTTCTGGTAATCAGGACGTAAATTTTAGCGGGAAACTCATATTTGTATGTAACTGGTATTCAAGCTAATTATTAATCAGTATCAATAAAAAATATTTCAGTTTTTCATCTTAAATATTACGCCCATTATCTATTTACTTTCATTATACATTGATATTGATGCTCCTTGTACTATTACGAATATTTGAAAATACATGTTTTATTTATGACGTCATATTTGTCCAAGCCGAGGAGGATCCTTTTCATAGTTCCATGGTCTTTCTAATTATTTTTGACAGAAAAATATCTTTTTATTTTAACCGATATTCATACTCCATGTATAATAACAAATACTTATTTTTGTTTCAAATATCACGGAAATTCACCTTCTTTTGAATTTTTTTATTTTTCAGTTTTCACGTGAATATCGTTTAATTGAAAATTAGTTGTTGGGGAAAAAAAAATTCCGTGTTTTTATTTTTGTGGCAACGATCAAAGCCCTAGCAACGATAAAGTAAAATGGTTAAATTGTATGGAAAAATGTCCATTTATTCTCTATGAAAATAATGAAAATTTTAATTATTAAAGAAAATATTTGAATAAAATAAACAAAAACCAGCCTATGTTAATTTGAGGATTATAATCAACCTATATGCAAAAATACAGGATCATTAAATGCTCCATTTTGATGCTGGCTTCAGCCTAACATTTGCACACAATGAGATTTATAATATTATTAGGATTAGGATTATTTTTTTAATAATATTCAGTTAGTGATAGAGAGTGTTCATAATCTATGCTTGAATCATGAATTTTCGTTCTTGTTTTTCTTTTTTAAGTTGGTGGAGCACGCTATAAATATCTAACAATTTAAATAAATTTAAAAGGTACCTAATAAAGTATAATACCATTTTTTTTTTTTTTTTACAATTTCATGTAACATTTAATAAGTCCGTATAAAGAAACTTCTTTTACAAACGCACATAAACCTGAATGCATTACACATACGGCAGATTTATCCCATAGGGTACTTAGAAACCTTGATTGTTCCAAACAGTAATTTTAAATAGAAAAAATTTCCTTTTTAAAGACAAAGTTTCTTTAGTTAAATTGCGATGAAAATTCTATTCGAATATACCAGTAATAAACAATTAAAAATTCTGTAAAGGGCGCTCGTCGTGAAGTCGTGAAAGTCGTTAAATAACCTTCAGGACTTGTTTACCTACAAGTATCTATACATATCTGTACCCTTTGAATATTTAAGATAAATTTACACGAACTACAGAAGTATATAGATATGTCGATAAAATAATTTTACTTGTAATTTTTTAGTTTTGTATAAGTGAATAAGAAAATTTCCATTTTTCTGTGGTATGTGACACAATAAATCTTTGATGTATGGCACAATTTTAATGAAGCCCCTAGCTACTCATTAATGATAATATCTTGTTATTTGTTTCTTTTTTTTTCTTTTTTTTAAGCTGCTGGAGCACGCTATAAAAATCTAACCGTTTAAATAAACGTAAGAAGTATTTAATAAATATAATTCTTTTTTTTTTCTACAGTTTTATGTAACATTAAATAAGTCCTTAAAAAATAAACTTTTTTTTTACAAACTTTTGCACATAATACAGATTTAACTTTTCAACGAGCGTCACGTAAATGTGACGTATAGAGTACTTAGAATCCTTGATTATTCTTACCAGAAATTTTTAACTGAAATTTTTGCCATATCTTCAATTAGGCAAAAATTTCTATTCAAAATTACCAGTAATAAAATATTAAAAATTCTGTAAAAGGAACTCGTCGCGAATAAGTTAAGCAACCTTCAGGACTTTTTAGCCTACATGTGTCTATACATAGCTGTACCCTTTGACTATTTAAGATTAATTTATACAAACTGTAGAAGTGTATGAATATGTTAACAAAATAATTTTACTTTTACTTTTTAAATTTTGTATAAATGAGTAACAATTTTCCATGTTTCTGTATGGTATGTTATACAATTAATCTTTGATATATGGCACAATTTTAAAGAAGCCATTAATGATCATATTTTAGTAGGTTGTTCTAAAGCCGGTGTAACACGTTATAGAAATCCAACTGGTTAAATAAATCTAAGAGCCGCTTAATAACTATAAAGCTCAGATCTTACATTTTAACTAGAAAATACCCTTAAAAGAAGAAGCTTCCACTTCAAACGTATAAAAACTCGAAAGCAGTAGCACGTGATACCGATTTAAAAAAAACTTACAAGACTTGTTTACATACAAGTGTCTACACCTGTCTGTACCCTTTGACTATCAAGAATCAACACTAAATACACTGATCTGAGGCATCGTCTTCAGATAATCCATCTCGGAATAAAAAGAGTGGGCATCCTGTTGGTATTCCTTCCGACAGACGACGATTTTTTTTCTTCAACACCCCCTCACCGTCTCATCTTATTGTGCTCAACCCTTTCATCCATCCTCGGATAAGATGGATTACACCCGGGGATTAGAGAGATAGATGGGAATCTTTCTCATCGTTTTATAAACATTTTAAAGTGTCCGTGTGTCGGTAAGTGGCAGAAGAAGTGTTTCCGGTGTTTAAATTTGTAAGCTTATATTTGTAGACTTTAATATCATCTACTGTGGATTCGCTTGCTTCTGCTGCTATAGTAATAAGATGTAACGGGGAATTTATATTATTATTATTTTAGCACAATCATTTAAATGGTTTAAAAAAAAAATCCCCGCTCAACGACGCGAAACTTTATGATACATTTTCAGACTCATTTTCTATGATACCTGAAGGCACGGTTATTGAAGCGAATTGTAATCGAATTGTTTTCATTTTCCGATAAATGAATTAAATGTTGAGTTATAAGTGATTGTTGTCTCAGGACGGATGTTTTTTTCCCTTTCTTGTACTATCGTGTCAGGAAATTCGGTTTAAAATTCAGTAAGAAATATGCAGACAACAATCTTTCATACTCAGTATTAATTTATGTTAATATACTGGAGCATTCACCAGTAAAGCTGATTAAAAAGATTTTTTAAATTCCAAACTTTTTTTTCTTTTTAACTCCAAAGATCTTTGAAAGGAATGCTGTCACAAATGCAACCACTTCATTCTATACACTTTATCTATAAAGTTTTCTTTTCTATTTGTCCTTTTAAATGATTTCTGTAGAAGATGAAAGTGTGAAAAAAAAAACACATATCTTATACATAACCTTAAACACATAGTACTAGTACACATATCTTATTTTCCTCGAAATAATAACATCCAAAGATCAGAAAACACGCTATTCTTCTGTAGTTGTATATTGTATGTAATACAAACAAAATATTATTTTAAGGTATTATCTTTGGAACTGGGAAATTTTAAATGTGAGTATATAAGGTATAAACATATAAATTGCAATGATATCTCTCTCTATCTCTATTCAACATAAAACATGAATGATGTAGAGTAAATATTCTATTTAAGCTAAAATATATCTTATAAAATATAAATGACAAATGACAAATAACATAAAAAAATAAATTATAAATTACAAAACAATGTTTGGTGAAAAAACGAGTTTTATATTACAAGAAATATGAATGATGTATTACAAAATATTTGCTTTTAAGAGGACATATATAAATTGCTCACGAAAGATTTTTCATAAACATTCAATCGCATTATGCGTAGAATTAAACAAATCAGTAAACTGAAAGTAATAAAAGAAACTGATGCAAATAACTATTTAACCGCAACTTTTAAATATTTTCTACACTTTTAGATTTCAGAAAACTTCCCATCATTTTGTGCACCATAAGAACAGCTCCAAAACAGTTTTGTGATGTCAACAGAGTTTATCAGATAGAAGTAGAAGGTTTGTAGATGCCACAGTTCTTATCAATATTATGTTCAAAAGTCGAAATGTTTTTTGACATCATACATCTAATGAAATACTTTCTGATGTTAAATTAAGAGGGTTTATTGGTTGCAGTTTTTCTAGAATATAATAAATTAAATTCCAAAGATGATATCTTTAAAAGGAATGCTGTCAAATGCAACTATTTCATTTCATACACTTTAGCAATAAAGTTTTCTTTTCTATTTGTTCTTTTAAGTGAATTCTGTGAAGGATAAAAGTGTAAAAAAAAAAAAAAAAAAAAAAAAAAATTATTGTGTACAGTATGCTATCATGGGCTATTAATTTTAGTTATTCAAAAATTTAAACAGAATTCACAAAAAGAACTTCTCATAATAAATCATCTTTCAAATAACAGACAGCTTATCTATATTAAACTAAAATTATAAATGTATGTATTAATTTCTTGTAGAAAATTATTAAGAATTATCGAAGAGTTAATGCCCAATAATTCTGGAGGTTAACGCCATGTTTTACAAATCCTAGTAATTACTAGAAATGATGAAAATAATGAAAGTAAACCAGCCTTTTTAACTCATTTAAAGAATGTTAACCAAAAACGCATCAATGTTCTCACCTTATATACAGAAATATATCTTACAAATAATATCAATTTATCCTGAATGCATGATTTTTAACCCTTCTACTTTTTATCGGAATTTAAAATCTATTAAATTTACTTTCTAAATAAAGTTGTTTCAAATTATATACAATGACACTTCAGTTAAAAAAAAAAAAAAAAAAAACAGAGTGAGGATCGCAAAAATTGTCCGTTCAAAATGGGATTTCGTAGTAGAAAAAAAATCACACTGGATATAGACATTAATCCAGAATTCAGAAAATTGTCCGGGAAGAAAAAAACGATGTTCCATTTTATAGGGGTAACCACAAAGCAAGGTTTCGCTATATATACTATAAGAAGGAAATGTATTGTAAAAATTATGTATAACAATTATACGTAACAATGTGCACGGTAAAAAAAAAAAAAAAAAAAAGGTCGATCTACTAAAAAATTTTTAGTTTTTTTCATTGATTTTTATAATTACTAAAAATTTTTTTGCATTCTTACTCAGTTACAAGAAAATCTGTAAGAATTATTAGAAAACAGCTAGCAACGATTCCGGTTTATAATACCGGTTACTAAAAAAAATCTGTAGAATACAAATATACTAAAAAAATTTTAGTAACCTCAGGATTTTTTTTTACAGTGTGTGCGTGTGTGTCGATTAATATTCCAGCGATGATGGCTCCTATAAACAACTTTTTTACGCAATCAGTTTACTGACTAATATGCCATCTTCAAGTAATGTATAAATTTATCTATGCGTATTTAGATAGCTATATAACCAAAAAATTGTTTTTGTTCAAACGCCAAATATACAAATAAATATAAAGTATGAGAAAGCACTAAATTGTAAAATAATTACAGTGCATTTTGTTAGTCTCTGGAAACATTATTTCTAACTTGGATTCTTCTATAGGATGTTTGAAGTTCTAAGACCAAAATTGCGCTTATAAAAAGGAACTACTCTTACATACGCTATTCATCCCCCCCCCCCTCAACCACACAAGTCTTTGACACAATTTTAAAATCTCCTTTAGTCCTACATGCGCATTCTCATTCAAAAACCCAGAGATCAAACAGCGCTTATTTATTTATTTTTTCATGATTGGAACTTCTTGACTATAAGTCCCAAAAACCTGATGAAAAGCCCCAATTTCGACTTATTTTTTGAAATGTGTTTTGTTTTTATAGGAATTGTTCGATTCTTGTAAATCTGAATTAAATATCTAAACATTTTTAAGAATAAAAAGATAAAAAAGATAAAAATCTTGTAATTACATCAGAAAGTAGTTTGTTTGGATTTCAGAAAAGATTTTAACCCATTCTGCTCCGACGGGACTTTAAAGTCCTATTAAAGGAAATTTGATGTAAAATTTATTTCATACCAAATTATCAAAAAAAAAAAAAAAAAAAAAAAAGTCAGATTCCATGCAAAATAATTCCTTTACCGTGTTTGAAATTGCTTCCAATTTTACGAAGCTTAATATTAAAAAAAAAGGGGGGGGGGATATTTTCTTAGACTTTTACATACGGATAGTTTTCCGTTGGTTAATTTAATGACGGCCGATTATCTACACCAGGGATATAGGCCCTAGGGGGGAGTGCCCTCCGTGGGGGTCTTTTTAAGGATCCTAAACTGTATTTACAGCAAGGTTCGAAGAAAACCACGGAAAGCTCCTAACGCTTAGGTCGACGAGCGCGACAGGGTTTGAACCCATCACCTCCCGTCTACCAGCTTTAAGCAGAACCTCTCAGCCACTGGTGGGGCGGATAGTTTTCGGCTGTTGAACTATGTATAAGAAAAATTTTACGATAGTAAAATTCTTTATTTATCCATAATATATCCATAATATATTTACTTTTATCACTTTATAAGAATTGAAAGATTGAAAAAATATATATATTTATTTGTTGATTAATCTAAGTATTATTTTAAATTCATTACAAAAAGATTTATAATTACCGATATAAAAAAATCTAAATGTCATAATCTTATTATAAACCAAGTGATTCAACAATAGAGGTTATCGCGATTGTCTATTTTCCAATTTCAAAATGTATACAAATCAAGTATGGACTTTACATATCATTTACCTTGCATTTGTTTTGCATACCTTGCATTTGTTTTGCAAGGGGGTATTAAAATACGAAATTTAATTTTAAACAGCCCTCTTTTCCTACAACTTGTATTTCTAAAAATACTGCCCTCCGAAAGATATTAAACGAAATCTCATTCTTTTACGACCATAATTTATCGAGGTTTATCAATTTTCACTGTTTTCTGGCTCTAAAAACGTGTATTTCTGTTTACTGCCAGAATACGCTGCAAATTAATTAAAATAATAATAAAATAATAAAGTTTTAGTATTTTAATATGTATGCCCCTTGTAGACAAATACCATATCTGAAAGCTACAGATGAATTGTATACTTTTTGTAATTGAAAGTACATTTCTATTCTCACTTTATTTTGAACCCCTTAGTATGTATACATTTAACACTTTTCAATATTGTTGAAAAGTGTTTATGACTTCGGTTTGTTTGTCTGCCGTCTGTCTGTCTGTCCATGCTCTAACTCTCGTAAATATACTCGAATTGTTAGGTAATTGATATTTGTTATTGAGACTTACCATGTCATGTTCTCTATTGAAAATGGAGTGTGTAACGTTTATAGTTCGTTGACAGGGACACTCAGAAGAATACTGTCCCATTATGATCTATGGGGAAAGATCGTTTGCGGTGTGTTTTAATTATGTCATATCAGTATAAACAATTGATACGCATTCCTGAGTTTCACTAAAACATGCCTTCTGTAGAATATGGAGTACAAAGCATTTATTATCCATTTACAGGGTCACGCAAAATAATTCGGTTACATAATGGTCTACGAGGAAAAATTGTTTCCAGCGTGTTTTAATAATGTTACTTTACTTCAAAGATAATGAAATTTACATACAGTATTAAGGTGCACTAGAAGATCCTTACTGGTGAATATGACGTGAAAAATAGTTATCCTTCATTTACCTGGACACACAAAAAAATTCAGTTACAATACTGTCTAGTCCTAGTGTCTATGATGAGCTATAAATGATGGAAGTGAGTTTTGAGTTTTGGTATGCGTTTAATTAATTTTTTTGCGTACTACGTGGCTATGTAAATTCTATATATCATACAGAGGACTACACAAAAAAATCGTAAGCATTACTGTGCATAAGCGTGAATTGCTTAACGATGTTTTTTAACTGAGTTATGGATTTTACAGGTGAACTATATTTGGTATACAAAGATATGTTTGGAGAATAAAAATAAATTCATATACAGAGCTACGCAAAGAACTGGATAATTTGCCGTCTATGGATGATCATTTCTGAAAGCACGTTTCCAAATGTTATGCGTTTTCTAAAATTTTTATTTAAGATATCTTATTTCACCTTATTAAACGGTGAAGTTTTGTAAAGTATTCTGGAAGTGTTAGAAAGCGTTTCATAATCTATGCCTGATGCATTATTTTTCTTTCTTGTTAAATTTAACTTCAGATATTAAGGGGAAAATTACTGAGTTGGAATTTTTATTCATTCATTATTTGAGCCTTCAAGGTTAAGTAAATGAATTTTCTACTTTTAATTCCTTTGTGAAATTTGCTCTCCCATTAGTTTTAATATAAGTCAAATGGAAAACAAAAAGCACATTTCTCATACGTCACTTGGAAAAAAAGAACAGATAGACAAAAACTGCAAACGAAGTATCATAAAAATGCAATCGCTTATACTAAAGAACATCCTGTTGATTCTATAATTTCTTTTCCAGGTGACAGTTTCCTCTATGAAGTATCCGTTTCTCAGGTGAAGAGGAGAAAATCTGAAGATACCTTCATCATAAGTGGATGGGTTAGAATGGTGTTCTATTCTTCGCTTTGGTAAACACTTCAGAAGTGAATGGAGTCAATCTTTGGTAAAAAGAACCCTTTCGGAAGATGCTGTCTTCATAAAGAGGAAGGCGGAAATCTACATACTCAATGTTCAGAGAAAGAAAATAAGACACGTGTTGAACCCAGAAGGCGTAAACAGTTTGTTTTTCTGGTGAATTGTATTATTTTTATATGTTCTACTGAAAGACTAAATAAAGCAGAAAATGGATTGCAGATTAATTTTCTTTCTTTTCTTTTATTATTTTTTCTTCAAAGTTTTTTGTTAAAATTTTGTCTTTTTATTTTATAAATATCTCCTACAATGATGAATAAATAACTAATAGAGGAAAAAAAAAGACAATTACCATTATTTAATTTACGAGAGTTGATAAAGGTATAAGGCTCAACGCAATAGCAGATCCAATAAAGGTATAGACAGTCAATATTTGCAAGTTAATTAAGTGCTTGGTGGGGCCACCAAGTAATGGACTCTAATTCAATATAACACACTCTATCAATGACAAATATGAAAGCTCTACTTTTACTACAATTCTGAAACTTTCAAACAACCTTTAAACTGTCTTTTTACAGCTTAGCAAATAAATATTCATGTGTTAATTTTTTTTTTTTATCGAAGCCACAAAATTCAATAAATTCATTAAATTCATTATATATATATATATATATATATATATATATATATATAGAAGTTAATCAAAGTTGTGACATTTTAAGGATTCTGTATAATTATTGTGAGTAAAATATTTTATCTACACTTTACGCGTTCATATTTCCAATTTTATTATTTCATAACTGTTATCTCGTGATAATTTAGTGAGGTGTTAATTACAGTTTTTTGGATAATCGATGTGAGTGAAATATATTGTATTTTCTTAATGGTTTTTTATTTCCTATTTAAATATTTCCAAATTTTAATATTTCCAATTGTTGTCTGGTAATAATTCAGTGTACCTGGATGATTCTACTGATCTTAGCATTATGCCAGTAGAATTATGAAACACTGAATTATTATTTAAAACACATGTGGGTGCATCCAGGCTGATGAGTACATGTGCATGTGTTTTTCCATGTCCAATTCATATTTAATTCTCATGTGGTCCAATTTTCCATTGTGTATGGTTCATATTTTATTTGTTAATCCATTTGTGTTTACTTAATTGCAACTCCAATTTATAATTTTTTTTTCCCCCTTTCTCTCTATTTCTTTTTTCAAAATTCTTTTGGTATGAGTAAAATTTGGCCAATTACCATTGAAGCATCAGCTATGGTAATATTATGTTTGCACATGTTAATTATTAGCTATGTGGTATTCTGTATACACAGTATCATTATCTCTTTGGAGATTTAAGTAGAATAGAACTTGATATGTTTTTTGAAATTCATAGATATTATAATTATATATATATATATATATAATATATATATATATATATATATAGAGAGAGAGAGAGAGAGAGAGAGAGATCTTCTAAAAATAATGATTTTAATGAAGAGAGAGAGAGAGAGAGAGAGAGAGAGAGAGAGAGAGAGAATGACTGCTGAATACATGTTTCATAAGGAAATAATTTAAAACTATTTTTTGTTCCATTATCAATAAACTGAAAAGCCTTTCATTAAACTTTTCATTAACACTCCTTTTTCTTAATTTTTGCGGTCGTATCATATCAAAGTGTATGAATAACTAAAGCATTTCCCACTATTTAATACTTGAAAGAAGGCGTTCAACCTCTCTTATTTTATTAGACAGAGCTTTATATACCGCCTACTGTTCGTAAGATCAAATGGTGAAATAACACATTTATGTAGGCAACACCATTCTTCTTTAAACGTGTATTTTAGAGGCTTTGCAAGTAGATTTTCACAGTTTATATAAATAGAAATTCCAAGTTGTACTTAAATTTTAGAAGAAAACGTTGAAAAAAGTTCTATGAAAGCATGCATAAATTTATCCGCATATAAAGTGTTGAGGGTCTTCAGACTAGAACTTCAATGTTGATTGACATGAAATTAAGGTTTACTTATTTACCAGCTGTTTACAATATTTTGTTAAAATAGGCGATCTTATATTTATTTAAATGTCCATAATGTATTTTTTTTTAAATTATTTCCTCATTTGTAATATTTTTAAGTTGTACGTTATCATGTTATAGATACAAATAGGGGAAAAAATATGATCAATTAATTAATCTATTTTTTCTTCCATTTTTTACTTTTAGAACAAGGTTTATTTAAAAATGAAAACATATATAAACTTACAGTCATAAAACTGAAACAATGTAGCAATGTGGTTTCATTAAAAAGAATTTTCATCATTTTCATAATCCAAATATTTATTATTGAGCATGTATCATATCAATGTTCATTAATAAAAATTTCAAAAAGGCTGGTTTTTTCAAGAAAATAAAATGTGAAATACCAGTCATTTTTAAATAAAAATTTTCAGCTAATGGAACTAAAACTATGAAATTAAATAACTTTACTATATCTTCAAGAGAAAAATTAAACATACAAAATTTTTCATTAATTACGCCACCCTTTTGAATATTATAAACAATTACAACGTGTTAAGATATTTGGACTCATTTATCTTCAATAATCTACTTTAATATTTAAAACAGACACGTGTGACCAACTTGACCATGAAGAGGAATGGACTTCAAGGAGCTCTTTGGAATTTCCAAGGAGTTTGGTGCCATTTTTTCAGATTAGAAAATTGCTATTTAATATTTAAATAGCTGAATTCGTCATTACCGCGTTAAATCGCAGGATTTGTTATAATTTTAAGAGATTAAATAAGGTGAAAAATTCTGTTCAAAGATTGTGGTGGAAATGTACGCCCCCGGTACTTTAAATATTTATATTATTTTCTAATTATATTATCTAACTTGATATAGTTACTTAATTTATAGTGCTTATAATCTATGGAGAGATTTGCAGAATTTACCTAAGTTATACTATTAACACAATAATCTCGACTTTTTATCAGTGATCCGCGAGCATGGATGTTATACTTCCATGCTGCATTATTCAACAAACTGATTTTCTATAATCATGTTTATATTAAAAATTGGTGCATTTAATGCACCAATGCTTCTTGGAATGTTGAAAATGCTTCCTATCGATGTGTTTATATGCACAGTAAATTGGTTATATAAACATGCATATTATGTATATATTTTTAAATACTCATTATGAAACAGTGATACATACCCATAGGCGCAGTTATAGATATCCAAAATACACACTTCACTTGATTTAAGTGACCGGCGCAAAATGTGCCAATTGTTCTCGGAGTTAAGAGATATATAAGGTTTTTGCTATGAAAAACAAAATGACCCATGGCCAATAATGTCTGTGCTCCCAAATATCAAAAGTCAACTTAATGAGCACACTGTAATTTCTATGAGTTTTAAAAAATAGAACTTCATTAAATTATTTTTCCACAATATATTATAATATAATTGAATGATATTATGCAGCCTTTTAAAAATTATTATTGCTATTATGATATTTTAGCGAATAATTAATTGGCAGTACAAAATATTCTGAAATTTACAGCAACGACTTTTTCAAATTTTGTCTTTATTATAACACTTTTTTAGCAACTAAGACAGGAAGTATAAGAACCTACAAATAAAGTTGAGCTACAATCGACACTTCTTAATGCAAACTCGTATATTTCAAAATATTGGTTAATTCAAAATCAGATTCCTTTAAAACTGCATTTAAACTAATGTAAAAATATCAAAATTTGAATATCTGAAAAATATACATATTTTTTATGATCTTTACGTGCGATGCTTCGCTCAATTATTGGTAGAATAAGTACACAATGTTTAATTTTTTATGCATTGCAAAGACTGAAAAAAAAAAAAAAAGATGACGTTTCAACTTATTAATTTTTCAATTATGCAATGGAAATCATGGAAAAGTAGAATTTTACTTACTGTTGCTTCATTCATTTCAAGCAAATAACAGCAGCAATGACGTGTTTTGATTCGCAAAGAAATAAACAGAGCATTCTCTTAAAAGCGTAAAAGCGAACTGAAGCTATATAGTTTTTAAAGTGAATGCTGAGGGTATTTGCAGGTGTAACATAGAAAACCCGAAACTCTTTAAGGCGATTCTCGAAAAAATATTTCCCCCGCTCAAGAACGCGAAACTTTCGACGCATCTTCTAATTCATGTTTAAACGTAAAGGCATGACACTTGCCTTTATTGATTATGGAAGTGATTTGTAAACGAACAGTTTTTAATTTTTCGTTACATTAATTATATTTTGAGTTATAAAGGATCGTTGTATCGTGATAGCAGTTTTCTTCCTCTCCCAAGCTATCACGACGGGAAATTCGATTCAAATCATCAAATTTGATAGCATCGTCTGAAATAATTTCTTCCGGTACCAAAAAATACGAAAACTGTTCAATTACATAGTTTCTGAATACGAGCATCAGCCAATTTCAAGCGCTTGTTAACCTTAAAAAAACAAATGTGTCCGAAAGTAGCCAGTTTGAATTTGAGAACCGCCTTAAGAAAAAAAAAAACATGATACACTTTAAGATAATGTATATAATATTCATTAAGATAAATTTGAACTTTGTATAGTTAAAACATTTTAAATGTTCCCTTAGAGTTCCTCTTAAAAATAGTCTGCTGTATATATTTTTGGTTCTCTTGGGAAAAAAAAATACTGTGTAAATTTACCTTTGCCATCAAATGAACTTCCAGAAACCGTATATATTTTATTAATGGCCAATAATATGAAGTCAATCTGTTAAATTTCAATCTGTTGGTCTTGAATTACATGTGAAAGATTACTCTTTCATGTATAATTTAAGAGCGTAAATTTTAAAAACAGGTTTAACAAAAACTGTTGAATCCCTTCTATCTTAAACAATGACTTGGCTTCTAAGTCTCAAGTCCCATCACGTAACAAAATATCCCTTCACCTTTCTTTCAGGGGCCTCTTTGGGATTTTTTCCTTAAGGCGCTGAGAGGTCATTGCTCCAAGTCTCTTTTAATACACCGTAAAGTTTCTATGCTGAGCTTTAATTGTGGTTTTGATTTCTCCACATACAAATTCAATTTTCTTGCAAAATATCAATTGTTACGCACACAACCAGAAAATTTGCGGAGGACAACGACTTTTGATGTTATAAAACCCACGAAAAATTTTCCGTTACATAATTGAAACATCTAAAGAGAAGATAAGCCAAATATATCTTTAGTTTAGAATAATGTGTTGCATAAAAGCTCTTACGCTTCTAAACTGAAAAAGTTTTTACTTAAAAGGAAAAGTGAACGGACGAAGACATGTTGAAATTTCATTGGTACAATTGCTTTTACAGGAGAATTGACATTGGTCTTTAATTTTATGTATTACTAGCTGTTACCCGTGACTTCGTTCACGTATTAAAAGAAGAATAAATACATTAATTAAGCAAAATATTTTACTCCCAATAATTAAAAACGTTAATAATTAACTAACTATTTATCACATTTCATAAGAGACAATACAGTATTTATTATTATAGGGACCTTGACATAACTCAGTCTTAAAAAGGTGAAATTTTGTGCCAAATAATCGCGAAAATGAAATTGCAACCAATGCAAAAAGGAGGGCCAAATAAAATCGTGGAAATAGACGAATTGGGTGAAAACAAATGTCAATTTTACCTGATAAACAATTTTACTTTTAACGCCTTTGTGAAACGCTTTAACAGCCATCCTTCAAAAAAAAAAAAAAAAAAAAAAAAGATTAATTAGAAATAGTATATGCTTTTTCTATAAATTCAATTCTGCCTCCTTGGTTTAATATATAGTTGAAACAAATCTTGTTTTCTAAATGACAGTATATTGGCAGGCAATTTTTGTTCTCCAGAATAAATTGATTCATGAAGTTTGAATATTTGAAAATATGTTTGTATTTTTCGGATAATTTACTGAAATCAAGATTTTTTGTTTTCACCATCTATTCAAAGTGAAAATAAATTCTGTTTTTCAGTTTTAATGAGAAAATGGTGTAAAAAATATACTGATCTGTTTTATTTCTCCTTTTTTATACACAAATATGGAGTAAGTTACTTTCCGTTTTTAGAGAAACTTCGTTAAAAAAAATGGCATTTAATTTAATTTTTTTAATTCTGAGAGTTTGTGTGACATCCTCGGATCAATTATAACCGGTATTCGCTAAACCGGTAGTAAATCGTGTTGCGTTCGATAGTCTAGGAGATGTTGCGATGTTGCGAAATACAAACACACGGTTAGATTTTAATATAATAGATTCGTGTTCATTTTCCTTTTCTTAAAATTATGATGTGATTTTTAGCAGAAAACTCGGATACTCATGCGGAACGAAATAACGGATACTCATGCTTAATAATCAGTATAGATAACAAAACATTTAAATTTTTCGTTATAAATATGGCGTGAAACTCATCTACTTTCTATACTTATTGATCCTTTGATTCACACTCATTTTAAAATATATGGGAAAATTCCCGTTTTATTTCAAATAGGACGTCTCCTTTTTCCCCAGAGAACCCCTTTTTAATGACATGATTCTTGTTAATTTTATTTTCCAGGCAATTAATTTTAATACTGGCATAGGGAAAATTATGTTACTTTAACGAAATAATATTAAATCTTTAGGTTTTATCAACAAAAATGGAACTATTAACATTCGTCATTTTTTTAGGTAATCGAGTTATTTCTTTTAGTTTTAAGAATGAAAAATCACTATTTCTCGCGATCCATGACATCATTTACGACATGGATAATTTTGCGAAGCATATTATTGAAATTTTCTAACCATTTTCTTTTGAAATTTCATTTTACTTTTTAAAAATTTAAATAAAAAATACGGTATAGTTAGTTATATTAGCCGGTAAAACGGCAAGTATTGTTACCATACAAAAGAAAAAAAAAAAAAGAAAAAAAGTAAAGAAAAAACCCAAGATCATTTTATTTCACAAATCAAAGCATATCCGCTTTATTTTCAATAAATGACGTCATATTCGCCTGTTTCCTATGGTTACGCATATTGAAACCTTGTATTATTATCAAAAACTAAAAAAAGTACGTTTTATTTCTAATAATATTATTTAATCGTCTTCTTAATTCTTTAATTTTTTTTATTTTATTTTCATTTTTTCCCGTGAAAATTTTTCAATTGAAACTAAATTGTTGGGTAAAAATTATTTTTTCGGGTTTTGAATTAGTTTTGGCAACGATAAAGTATTAGCAACGGTAAAGTAAATTTAACCATTTTAAAATGCTATACGAAAAAATGTCCATTTATTCTCAATGAAAATAACAAAATTTTGAATTATTAAGAAAAATATTTGAATAAAATTAACAAAACCCAGTCTATGTTCATATGAGGGTTATAATCAGCCTATATGCAAAGATACAGGATCATTAAATGCTCCATTTTGACACTGGCTTCAGCCTAACATTTGCACACAATCAGATTTATAATATTATTAGGATTACCTGTTACCTGTGTTTTCATTCATTGAGATACGAAGAAGAATCTGTGCTATTAATTAAGCAACAAATTTCTGCCAAATAATTAAAAAAAAAAACATTCGCATTGGTCATGGAAAGGAAGAAAACATTAAAAAATCCTCGCACTTATCAGGTATTTAGGGTGTGTTAGATGAAATAACAAATAAATTGCAAACTTCCTTCAAAATAATTTTTTATCTATTCCATGAAGTAAATATTGCAACTAAGCGATATTTAGAAACTAAGATATGTGCGTTGAATTGTGATAGGTCCCACAAAAATCCGAAAATAGGAGCCTCTTTGGGATTTTTTCCTTGAGACGCTGAGGGGTCATTGCTCCAGCGCAAACAAGTGCCTTTTAATACACCGTAAAGTTTCCACTGAGCCTTAACTTTAATTTTGATTTCTCTGCATACAAATTCAATTTTCTTGCAAAATATCAGTTGTTAGGCATACAACCAGAAATTTTACGGAGGACAAAGACTGATATTATAACCTGGATTATTTTTTTAACACAATTATTTCAAATTGGTAAAGTAATCATACAAGTTGTAAATTTCCAACTGGACGAAAAATGTCCGGGCCAGGATTCGAACCTGGGATCGCTTGGCTGAAGCCGCCACGCTCTACCACTGAGCTATCCCGGTCGAATCTGGAGGGCATAGTTCACCCAGGCTGAAGCCGCCAGCGATCCCAGGTTCGAATCCTGGCCCGGACATTTTCGTCCAGTTGGAAATTTACAACTTGTATGATTACTTTACCAATTTGAAATAATTGTGTTAAAAAATAATCCAGTGTATTCACGTATCCAGCGTTTACTGGAGTTCCATTACCTGCGATCTTTTCTGTTGAGCTGATTAAAATATCAGACCAGATGTTTTGATCAATAAGGTTAACTGGATGAACTATGCCCTCCAGATTCGACCGGGATAGCTCAGTGGTAGAGCGTGGCGGCTTCAGCCAAGCGATCCCAGGTTCGAATCCTGGCCCGGACATTTTTCGTCCAGTTGGAAATTTACAACTTGACTGATATTATAAACCCACGACATTTTTTCAGTTAGATAACTGAAACTTCTAAAGAGAAGAAAAACTAAACATATTTCAAATTCCGAGCAAGAGTATTGCATAAAAATTCTTACCCTTCTAAAGTAAAAAGTGACTTTTTGAAAAGAAAAATTGAATGGAGATAATGTTGAAATATCATCGGTTCAACTATCGGTTTTATATGGACATTGACTGTGGGTTTTAATTTTATGTGGTATTACTATATTAGAACAAAGTTAGGTCAAGCAAACAAATTCAAAATAAATTTAGACAGAATTTCTTAATTTTTGTATTATTTTATTTAATTTACTTTTTTAGAAAAAGTACTCTCTCTTCCGTTTAGTTAATCAGTATTAAAAGATATTGCTATAATTTCCAAAGTGTAATTTTTGTGACTGGCTGATGTATCATCACTTTAAACACGTTACATTACGTTCAAGGGAAAATGTGTTTTTAAATCCATATCGTATTTAATATTATTGTAATAGTCAATTACACGGTATTTCAAAAAGATATTTCGTTATTTTACTTATCATAGTTTTAAATCGCATTTTCAAAGAATTTAATATTTTTCTTTCAGTTTACATAACTTGTAAGTAGTATGATGTCGACAGTATTTTATTATTACAAATACAAAATTATTCCCAAACCTTAGAAATGACTTTTGAAGTTTCATCATTGTATATAGTTATTACATTAATTTTAAGAGATTTTAGATATAGAAAAATTGAAAATTTATTATTTAACTTTAATTTCACAAAATTTTAATCATGAACATTGAAATTGGATTTATTTAACTATACATTTCTGTAACTGTTAAAACATTTAAAAATGACGTAAAATTTCATCATTCTACACAAATTTTTAATTTTTCATTAGTTTTTCAAAAATATAGATATTAACAATAAAATTTCAATACTTTAATTTTAAATAATTTTAAAATCAAAAATATTTCTTTAAAAAATACGCTTTTAAGAAATAACGACACATACTAATTATCAAAGTAATCTACGCAGAATTTAAAATTCGTGTATTATAAATGGAAATTCATTTTCTTTATAGGCATTCGCATTCTCATGTAAATACCGTACATTAAGTTCGAAATTAAAGGATTATTATAAGAAAAAAATTATATTTTTGCTCTGCTTCTTTTTGGGATATGGAAACAGGAAATGAAAATTCTTTTATATTACTGCAAGTACTACTTTATATTATTTTAACAAACAAATATTTATTGCTAAGTCACGTGGGAATAGATTATAAAAACAAATCATGCCTGAATATTATTTCAACTATCAAGGATTTCTAAATTGTGTTTTAAACGTACAATCAAAAAATAGTTAAAACCAATATATTAATTGATAACTAAGCTCTGAAAATATTAAAATATTACTCTCGTCGAAAACACAGAACTGCACATTATTTCAGAACTCTGGCATATCATGAAGTTAGTGAAAATTTGATTACAAAATTTGCATCTCTACATACATGAATCAAATTCAGTTAAATGTAAAAGTGTATAAAAAAAGAGGTTAAAATTTATTATGTTACAACAGTTATTTTTAATTAACTAATTTAAACTTTAAAAATTGTAGTTTTCAGCACAAGATTTATGTAAAATTTAATAAATCTAATATATTTGTTCCGATTTATTTTTTCAGCTGTTCACAGCTTGTTACAGTTTTATAGAGAAATATTACATTGGAGGGGGGGGGGGGATCATTAGTTTTACGGTAACTTTAATTGTAAGATTTTTTTTACAAGTTTTATAGTGGTTCTCTTCAGATTTATTCGATTTAAACCTATACTCTACAGAAATTATTCTTTACAGTCTGACTATTTTAGTTCATGATCCATTTTAATGTCGATGAATAAAAAAATTATTTATAACACGGAAGATATTCTCCAGTTATTAAAAATAAATAAATTTTAATATAATTGTTGCATAAAACTTACAGCCACAAACACTAATTTGCAGTTTTAGTTTTGAATTTTCATTGCAAATACATTACATATAAACCTAGAACTGTTGTTTTGTCAGATATATGATCTAAATTTTATTTGTTATGTTTAGAATGAATATTTGAATATGATATTTTCTATAATTTAATTATTTCTCCACAAAAATATTTTTAATATAATCTAAAATCATTAGGTTTAGGTTCATATCTAATTTATTTACATGAATCAAAAGTCAAAACTGAAACTAAAAATTGGGTTTTGTGGCTGTAAGGGTGCGCGCAACAATTGTATTATTATTATTATTATTATTATTATTATTATTATTATTATTATTTTAAATGGTGAATATTTCCTGTGTCTAAAATAAAGTTTTTATTTTTTTATATTAAACTTGATCAACTGGATCATGGAATATAATAATAAGACTTTAAAGAATAACTTCAGAAGAGTAGGCTTAAATGGAATAAATCTGAAGAAAATTATGACACAGGAAATAAAAAAGATAACAAATTTTGTTATTAAAACTCTGTAAAACCGATGAACCCGCTTAAACAAAACGTCTACTTTACGCACTAATTATAACAAAGGTTTTTTTCACCGGCAGATAAAGTACATTATTTAGGAGAAAAATATGACTCTGAAATTGGAGTTCATCTTATACTGGTAAAAAAAAAAAAAAAAAAATTAAAATTATTGAGCAGATCACTTCTGTAAGCTGCATCACTATATAATATAAATTTAAAAATAACCTCTGTATTCACTCCAACATGTGTAAACTGCATTATTCTGCAAGACGAGATTTAAAAATACATATATATGAACATGTTTAAGTTGACCACCTGCCAAAGTGGTCACTGTGAGATGAGAGATTGTCATGGCCGCACAGCAGGAGGTCAGTTTCTCAAGTTACACTACAAACTATAAAATATATTGAATGCATTTCCGAACAATAGCTAAGGAAAATACTAGCATATATTCACTCCATGTGGTCAGACAAGCGTCTCTTTCAAGTTTTCGTTCGAACGACTTTTGAGTTTTTTCATGTTTATAATAATTATTCAAATCATTGAAATACATTAAATAAGTTAAAAATGATAAATTATTTTGCAGATTTTTCTCCTTTTAAATTGATGAATTTTTATATCCCTATTGTTAAAAATAGGTAAGTTGTTTTTATTTTATCTGATCCTTTTTAACAAAATACGGTTCTTTTAGAAAAAAATGAGTGAAAAATACATCTTTAAAATGACTACTTAAAATAAGCAAACTGCACTATTTTAAAAATATTTTCTCGGGAAAGTACTCGTACACATTTCGGTTTTATATACAGTTTCTCTACTAAATAACTTTGTTTTTACAATTGTGTCCTTCATAAATCACTGCACCAGAAGAAATATGAGTAAAATGAGATAGAGTCACACACAGGTAGATTATTTTTTTTTTTCCGCGGTAATAAACAGGCAGTTAATTTTAAAGTGCACAACTTTCATTTCTCAAAATATTCAGACAAAATATTTTTCGAATTGTATATGTAATAGATTTATTTAACAATATCTCTTGAGGACTATACTATGTGAAATGGAGCAATGAGTGATTATACTTATATTTATTTATAAAAATTTATATATTACCTGACGTTATTTTTAAGGACGTACTTAACTTATGTTTGATAATGGCATGCACTTGTTTATGATGCATTCGTACTTAAAAAAATAAAAAATAATAAAATGACCATAATATAAAATAAAAATATAAAATGAGCAAACTATATAAATTGAGCAGGTTCAAGTTCTCTTTTTCCCCTTCGAAGAGTTAAAAATTACGAAAATATCGATTTTTCTTCTTTTCTTGCTAAAAAATAAAGTTTGACACCTCTGGTAAATATTTTGTCTGAATAATTTGAGAAATGAAAGTTGTGTACTTTAAAATTAACTGTCTATGTATTACGGAGGAAGTAAATAATCTACCTGCGTCTGACTGTAACTCATTATATTCATATTTCTTCCGGCGCAGTGATTTCAAGTTGTACATAAAAACGAAATTGTATATAAAAACGAAATGTGTACTCTAAAAATGTGTGCTTGTACTTTTCAAAACTGAAACTTAAATTCTGGGGTTAAAAGCCGAAAAAATATTTTTTTAAAAGTACACCTTACACATTTCGTTTTTATATAGAATTTTGTTACTACAAAACTTCGTTTTTACAATTGTGTCCATGATAAATCACTGAGCCAGAAGAAATATGAATAAAATGAGTTACAGTCACACACAGGTACACTGTAAAAAAAATTGCAGTAAAATTACGGGCAGAGACCAGCAGTAGGGATTCCACGGTACCGATTACCCGTAAAAAAAAAAAAAAAAAAAAAAAAATCCATGCCCATCATTTTGTGCAGTCCGTAATTTATCGGGGCAAAGTAATATAGCATTGTAATTCACAGGATATAATGCACTTTAAAACACAATAACACTTTGCTTACTGTTCCGCAGCACGTTAGATAATCATCACAGAATCGGTGTTTTGGCGGGTTAAAATTTTCGAAACACGAGTAAAATGAAGAGTTACACCCTAGCGGAAGACAATGTATGTGGTCGCATCGTATTTTTGCTAACATGTGGGCTAGAACTGTAAGAATATGTGGATTGCTCTTAATTGTCTAACTATCTAAGGGATAAGGCCGCTTATTTAGTGGATCAGACCGTTTTTCATCAAATAAGGCTGTTGCCCGTGAAAATTGAAGGGCAAACGCTCATAAATTTACAGTTTTTTTCTGAGGGTGTAGATTATTTACTTCCACCGTAATATATAGGCAGTTAAATTTAAAGTGCACAACTTTCAATATAATAAATTATAACAAATTGTAATAATATATTACTTTTAAATGCTAAAGGTGTAAAATTAACAACATAATATAAATTAAAATAACTTTTATTAGTTTATTTATATTATGTTGTTAATTTTACACCTTTAGCATTTAAAAGTAATACATGCACAACTTTTATTTCTCAAACTATCCAGACAAAATATTTTTCGAATTGTATGTGTAATAGTTTTATTTAAAAATATCTCTTGAGGTCTATACTATGTGAAATGGAACAGTGAATGATTATACTTATATTTATTTATATAAATTTATATATTACACTTGACGTTATTTTTAAGGACGTATTTTACTTATGTTTGATAATGGCATGCACTTGTTTATGATTCATTCCTACTTAAAAATAAATAAATGAAATGAGCATAAATAAAAATATCAAATGAACAAAATATATAAAATGAGCAGGTCGAAGTTCTTCTTTTCCCCCTTCAAATAGTTAAAAATAACAAAAATATCGATTTTTTTTTTTTTTTTTTTTTTTTTTTTTTATTATTATTTGCTAAAAATAAAGTTTGATACCTTTAGTAAATATTTTGTCTGAATAGTTTGAGAAGTGAAAGTTGTGCAATTTAAAATTAATTGCCTATGTATTACGGCGGAGGTAAATAATCTACCTGTGTATGACTGTAACTCGTTTTATTTATATTTCTTCTGGTGCAATGACTTATCATGGACACAATTGTAAAAACGAAGTTATGTAGAAACGAAATTGTAGATAAAAATGAAATGTGTACTCAAAAAATGTGTGCTTTTCAAAACTGAAACTTAAATTCTCAGGTTAAAAGCCGAGAAAATATTTTAAAAAAAATACATGTTACACAGTTCGTTTTTATATAGAATTTTGTAACTACAAAACTTCGCTTTTACAATTGTGTCCATGATAAATCACTGTGCGCCAGAAGAAATATGAATAAAATGAGTTACAGTCACACACAGGTAGATTATTTACTTCCGCGCCGTAATACATAGGCAGTTAATGTTAAAGTGCACAACTTTCATTTCTCAAACTATCCAGACAAAATATTTTTCGAATTGTATATGTAATAGTTTTATTTAAAAATATATCTTGAGGGCTATACTATGTGAAAGGGGGCAATGAGTGATTATACTTATATTTATTTATAAAAAATTATATATTACTTAACGCTATTTTTAAGTACGTAGTTGACTTATGTTTGATAATGGCGTGCACTTGTTTATGATTCATTCCTACTTAAAAATAAATAAGTATAATGAGCATAAATAAAAATATAAAATGAACAAAATATATAAAATGAGCAGGTCCAAGTTCTTCTTTTCCCCCTTCAAATAGTTAAAAATGACGAAAATATCTTTTTTTTTTTTTTTTTTTTTTTTTTTTGTTAAGAATAAAGTTTGATACCTTTAGTAAATATTTTGTCTGAATAGTTTGAGAAGGGAAAGTTGTGCAATTTAAAATTAACTGCCTATGTATTACGGCGGAAGTAAATAATCTACCTGTGTGTGACTGTAACTCATTTTATTCATATTTCTTCTGGCGTAATGATTTATTATGGACACAATTGTAAAAACGAAGTTATGTAGAAACGGAATTGTATATAAAAACGAAATGATTACTCAAAAAATGTGTACGTGTACTTTTCAAAATTGAAACTTAAATTCTCGTGTTTAAAGCCGAGAAAATATTTTTAAAGTAGTGCATTTTGCTTACTGAGCAATGAGTGATTATACTTATATTTATTTATATACATTTATATATTACTTGAAGTTATTTTTAAGGACGTATTTTACTTGTATTTGATAATGACATGCACTTGTTTATGACGCATTCGTACTTAAAAAAATAAAATGAGCATAATATAAAACAAAAATATAAAAATGAGCAGGTTCAAGTTCTTCTTTTTCCCTTCAAATATTTAAAAATGTTAAAAATATCTATTTTTCTTTCTTTTTTTGCTAAAAATAAAGTTTGACACCTGTAGTATATTTGAGCTAAGTTTTAAAACAATCCGACAAGTGTGGTAAAAACACTTTTTATTGTTTTGCCAGCCCTTTAAAGGCCACTCTATCTATACTATAATTACAATAAAATGCTCACCAATGCAACTTTAATATCTGTAACTTAGAGGTATATAAGCAACAAAGATACTCAGTTAATATTAAGAAAAATAGAACAGTTTTTAATAATTTTTTCTCTAAAATCTTTAAATTGATTTTTCGCTATTTGCTCGTTTTTGAAAACTTGTTGTATTTAAAATAATAAAACTTCAACAATTATTTTTCAAATGTCTTGATTATTTTTTAATACATTCAGTAGGATCTGCTTGATAAAATTAGGGATGGGAATTAGGATTAAGAATAAAACTGTAACAGAATCCATGTTTTTTCCAGTATTTTTCGATGTATGTTTCGTTGAATGAGGTAGTTCAATAAGTTTTATTTATTTATTTATTTATTTACCAAAGCTTAATTCAGAAAAACTATTTATAACAACTAATAATCGATAAAACTAATTAATTGCAAAATCTATCCTTAAAGTTATAGAGTAGACTTTTGTAAACTTATTAAAAAATAAATAAATAAATAAATAAAAAATATTCGTTGTTATTGTAAATTGAATAAGAAGAAAATGTTTTTAAATCGATCTTTTTTTTTTTAATAAAAAAAAAATTTAAATTTTACCAATAAAATTATTTTTTGCCATTTAAAATGAGTTTATAACTTTTAATAATATATATGAAAGGTAAGTGAAAATGTTTTAGTAAAAAAAAAGGGATAGAGTTCCTATAAGTAAAATCATAAGAGACGGTAGTCTCTTGAGTGACGCAGCGAAAAACCGAAAACCGTAAGCCCAAAACCGAAGATTCCGTCACTCTCATATATACAGCTAGCAGGACATCAAAGGAAAATCGAAACGCCGACATTTAATATCTCAGTAAATATGAGGCATACCGTTTCGATTTTTTCACATTAGTCTTATATCTATGGCCTAACTCTATCCTGAAATTTATAGATTTCTACATGCAGTAGATTTTGAGATCTGGAAACCAATTTTTAAACGAAAATGGAAAATGTAATGGTGTAATGGGCACAGAGTTGTTATCTCGAAAATGGATCGAACGATTTTTTTAAAATTAATATATTATATTAATCAGTTTTAGATAAAGCGTTTAAGATATTGCGCTAACGTAGGAAAACTCTTGTTTTCAATATAATCCACTTTTAAAATCGGACTATTTTCTTATGCTTTTTCTGGTAGACTAACATTACAGATCTTCAGCCTTTTCACTGCTTTTTATTACTGCGCAATAAGGAAGCTCTTGCCTATTACGGTTACAGTTAAACGTTAAAGCATATCCATATCGCTGAAAAACTATTTAGATTCTTTTTTTTTTAATACGAAAACAGTTTTTAATGCAATTTTTAATATGTAATATATATGTATTAAATTAAATTATTGTTTGTATATTTTTCTTTTTTGTTATAATAAAGAATTTCTTATTTCAAAATCTTCATTAAGTCGAAAAATATTTAGATTCCTTGATTAAAATATTGAAATATTTTATAATTATATATATACAATTTAATTGTTATTTATAATATATTTAATTTGTCATTTTTTAAAGGAAAAAAAGATTCAGATTTTTTTTTTATCAGTTAATTTGAAACAGCCTCTAATCAACAAATCAATCATCTGTTTGTTTTCAACGAGTCTCGAATGTTGATGGTTTGGATCATTCGAGACGACAGCCCTGCCGCTATAGGTCTCATAGCCCCCCCCCCCCCCTTCAAAGTTCAAACACTCATATGAGGTATTTTATTATTTATTTATTGTTTGTTTACTTATTTTGATTAGATTGTCCTTTTAGAAATTGTTTTTTGATTTAGTGGCGTAAATGGTGAGATAATTGTCAATAGTATTACATGTTTTATCGTTAAAAATAATCAGTGAATCTTTTAAATGAAGATGAAGTCTTTTAAAAATCTGATGATGATAGAAGATTGGTTTTTTACTTGTTAGCTATATTTTCCAACTCTCCAAATCAAACTTTCCCATCATTCACCTCACACAAATTTAATAACTAAAACTTTTTATTTCAGTGTGATTGAAATACATTTAATTGTGATGAAACTTTGGTATATTATATAGGGAATTTATATAACGTAAGTTTTCACTTTTATGTATATAAAATTAGATACGATGTTTTCATTATGAAATACAATGTTTCTAATTTATGTTATGGCTTACTTTAACATTTTTTTTATTGACTAAGCCTATCATTAATATAGGGGAGACTGGTACACAGTGAACCTATGGACACAGTGGACCACCCCCTAATATTTTATTTATTTAATTTTTTTTTAAGCTTCTCTTCTATCCTAATAGACAACAGCACTGCAATGATTATTTATAGCCTTCAGAAAGTATGTTTAGCTCAGATTGAACTATTTTATCCTGCTTTGTTGTTTTGAGCTTCTAAAAGTAAAATTTTTCATCATCATATTTTTATTTTTTTAGTAATTAAAGGTTGTAGATAAATAAAATAAAACAGCTTTTTTGAAAAGCTAAGATACTTGTTTTTATTTTACTTTAAAGTTATTATGTTTAAAAGAAAGCTATAAACAATATTAATATGATTATTTATTGAACTTCAACATGGGGTACAGTAGACCACCCACTCCTGGGGCACAGTGGTCCACAATCCACTCTGCTCCTCTAATGCAGAATGTTCAAAATATGTAATAATTGTTTTCTATAAAGAAAGATTGTTTTAAAGTAGAATTAACTGTAAAATAAAGTAAACAAATAAAAATAACAATTTTTTTAACATAGTAAGAAATATTTTGTTTTGTATTTACTGCCTTTGATAAATATAACTGTAGTCTAATTGTTGATGATTCTATTCAAGTAAGATTCATGAGATGCAAATTGAATGGAAATCAGTTTATTTCTCCCGAAACTGTAGATGAATCTGCTGTTGATGTCAATGATTTCATAATGTTGCTCGCAGACCCAAAATTATTTCTTGAAAATTCCAAGCTCAATCTTACTGATAAGTATTTTGGAAATTCATTTGTAAATTTTATTGTGAGCTGATATTTTTTGTACTTAAGTAATAACTTCAACTAAATTGCAATTTTCAAAATATAATTAATTTTTTGTTTTTGTTTCAAAATTTATATTACTATGTAACAAAATCTCTTTTCATTTCTTTAATTTGCAAATATTTTAAGTTTTCTTATTTAAAATACTGTGATTAAATGTCCAATGTAAGATTTCCCTTAGTTGAAAATTGTTATGACAGAATTTACACAACTGCAAAAATAATTGATTACTACAACAATGCATTTTCAGGGTTTTTTTCCAATAAAATTAGCTATACAACAGAGGAAAGTTAACTTCATACTATATTTACATTGCAGTAATTTGGAGAGTTGCAAAATATAGCTAACAAGTAAAACACAAATCTTCTTTAGTCTGCGGGTTTTAAAATACTTCCTAAATATTCACTCGACACGATGCAATTTCCTTACCTTGTATCATTTTTATCGATAAAACAGGTAATTGACAATCATCTCACCATTTAAGTAACAATCTAAAGTCAATTTCTAAAAGGACAAGAAAATCAAATCAAAATAAGTAAACAAACAATAAATAAATAATAAAATACCTAATATAAGTCTTATTCTTGTAAACAAGAATTTGCATTGCAATCACCGCTCATGAATACATGACATAAGCGATAGGTTAATTTATTGTTAATTGATAGTAGAGGTGCCTAATCTTTTTAGGCGAAGGGCCACTTAGAAAATTGTTGGGTTGTCGAGGACCACCATCAGTAGCACAGAGAGAATTTTGTTTCGAGGAGATGTTGGGTAGGGAGGGGGGATAATTAGCATTATCCATACATACAGCACTGTTCGGTTGCAAATTTGGAAGAATGCACCCACTAGATGGATTTGTGATTTTTATGCGGCTACTTGACAAAATTGTGATTTTTATGTGCCCGTTCTAAAAAATTCATGATTTTTATGTATAGGTTCAACTTTTATGTATAGGTTTCAACTTTTTTCTCAGTGACCACTGGCCAGTACATGGATTATTTTACTCCTGTTTTTCAGCAATGACCAATAACAAATTTACAAATACTTGATAAAAAATTTAAGAAATTTGTCAAACGATTGTGGAATAAACGGCGAAATTTGTCAAATAGTGTTGGGAAAGAAATCGCGACATTCGTCAAATGGTCTCGGGAAAGAAATCAGGCATTGCAGGAAAAAAATTAATTATGTCTAACTGTCGTGAAAAAATTAGAGAAATTCGTCAAATACGTTCGGGGGAAAAAAAATCACAAAATTCATCAAATGATCTCGGGAGAAAAATAGTGAAATTTGTCTAACAATCGCGGAACAGAATTGCAAAATTCGTCGAATAGCAGTGGAAAAAAAGTGCACAATTTGTTCGTTCATGGAAAAAGTCGTGAAATTCATTAATCGATAGTCGATAAATCACGAAATTCATCAATCGATAGCAGAAAAATCACAAAATTCATTGATAGTGGAAAAATCACAAAATTCATCAACTGGTTTCAGGGGAAAATTTTTTCGAATATCGTCGAATGGCTTCGAGAAGAAAAAAAGTCACAATCCGTCAAATAATTTCGGGGAAAAAATTGTGAAATTCGCCAAATGGTTTCGAAATTTGTCGAGCGACAGCGGGGAAAAAATCTTTTTCCATTCAATCATCACAATTGGGACTATTAAGTTTGACCAGTGGTGGCAGTAAAGTCAGTCGCCAAATTTTCAGTATTACTCGCCGATTGGCGAATGGCAATTTTGTCCTATATTTTTACACGCTTGATTGATGAAATTCAAGATTTTTACGCACCCGATTGATGACTTTCTTGATTTTTATGGATCCGTTTGACGAAATTAATGATTTTTATATGCCCGATAAACAAAATTCATCATTTTTATGCATGCGTTCAACAAAATTTATGATTTTCCTTCTCCCGATCTACAAAATTCATGTTTTTACAGTGCCTGATTGACAAAATTCGTGATTTTCGACTGATATGCTTTCCGTCGGCCATTTAATGAAATTCACAATTTTTCTTCTCTAGACAATGGCAAAATTTTCATTTTTTTTTTTTTTTTTTACCGTTTGTTGAAATTTACAATTTTTTCACAAACATTCGATGGAATTCTTGATTTTTCCACGCCCAATATACGAAATTTGCGATTTTCCATGCCTATCGACAAAATTCATAATTTTGCAGAACCGATAGACAAAATTCATAATGTTTTCCCACAATCTATGGACAATTTGCAAATTTTTTCCGCGACTGTTTGTTGAAATTCGCGATCTTTCCATGCCATTCGATGAAATTCATTGCTCGATCCATGAAATTTGCGATTTTAAGTGCCTTATCGACAAAATTTGCAGGTTTTTTCCACTGATTTACAAAATTGACGAAATTTACAACTCCAGAATTACCGATTTTGGCATCTCTGGTTTCTGTTGACCGATTATTGAAATTTGCGGGTTTTTTTCTAGCGACAAAATGGCGAAATTTGTGATTTTTCCATGCCCATTCGACAAAATTTGCATCCAGTCGATGCAATTCATAATTTTATGCACCTGATCGATGAAATTCATATTTTCCTACGATCTATGGACAAAATTTGCGCATTTTTCTCACGAATTATTAAGGAAATTCGAAATTTTTGGATAGGTTGGCATGTATGGTCTGTGCGGGCCACCAGTTCCCATCACGGGCCACAGGTTGTGCATTCCTAATCGTGATGCAGTTTAGCTCATTCGACTCGACCTCGATAGAACTTACTGATTTTAGTTTCACCACCAGGGGCAGTTATGTTCATATAGAACAGAGTGCGCCCCTGGCAGTGGAAGGGGAAATTAATGGATTTTGGAACTAACTCGAGTTCTATGGGTCCCATCACAACATGGTTTGATTCATTCAATTTGACATTGACAGGATATATCAATTTTAGTTTCAAGTTTGACCACCAGGGGGTGCATTCCTATCTCAGGTTCTATGGCCCCGATCATGACAAGGTATGGCTCACTCAACTCGAAATCGACAGCCTCAACAATTTCAGCTGTTTGTACAGAACAGAATGTGCCCCCTGGTGGTGGAACATGGAACTAACAGATTTTGCAGCTAACTTGAGTTCTATGGGTCCCATCACAATGCAGTTTGATTCATTTGACTCGACATCGACAGGATATATCGATTTTAGTTCCAAGTTTCACCACTAGGGGACACTATCCTATGTTGTGTTCTATGGGCCCGATTACGATGAGGTATGGCTCATTCGACTCGAAATCGACAGCCTGAAAGATTTCAGCTATGTTTGTATAGAACAGAGTGCGCCCCCTGGTGGTGGAAGATGGAACTAACGGATTTTGCAGCTAACTCGAGTTCTATGGGTCCCATCACAATGCAGTTTGATTCATTCAATTTGACATTGAAGGGATATATCAATTTTAGTTTCAAGTTTGACCACCAGGGGGTGCATTCCTATCTCAGGTTCTATGGCCCCGATCATGACAAGGTATGGCTCACTCAACTCGAAATCGACAGCCTCAACAATTTCAGCTGTTTGTATAGAACAGAGTGCGCCCCCTGGTGGTGGAACATGGAACTAACAGATTTTGCAGCTAACTTGAGTTCTATGTGTCCCATCACAATGCAGTTTGATTCATTTGACTCGACATCGACAGGATATATCGATTTTAGTTCCAAGTTTCACCACTAGGGGACACTATCCTATCTCGTGTTCTATGGGCCTGATTACGATGAGGTATGGCTCATTCGACTCGAAATCGACAGCCTGAAAGATTTCAGCTATGTTTGTATAGAACAGAAAGCGCCCCCTGGTGGTGGAAGATGGAACTAACGGATTTTGCTGCTAACTCGAGTTCTATGGGTCCCATCACAATGCAGTTTGATTCATTCGACTCGACATCGACAGGATATATAGATTTTAGTTACAAGTCTCACCACTAGGGGGCGCTTTCTTATCTCGGGTCCTATGCGCCCCATCACGACGAGGTATGGCTCATTCGACTCGAAATCGACAGCCTCAAAGATTTCAACTATGTTTGCATGGAACACAGTCCGCCCCCTGGTGGTGGAAGATGGAACTAACGGATTTTGCAGCTATCTCAAGTCCTATGGGTCCCATCACAATGCAGTTTGATTCATTCGACTCGACATTGATAGGATATATTGATTTTAGTTCCAAGTTTCACCACCAGGGGCACTTCCCTATCGGGTTCTATGGGACCGATCACGACGATGTATGGCTCATTTGACTCGGAATCGACAGCCTGAAAATTTTCAGCTATGTTTGTATAGAAAAGATTGCGCCCTTTGGCGGAGGAAGATGGAACAAACGGGTTTTGCCATGCATTTTCATCCTTCTAATTGTGTTACTCTCTCGCTGTATAATTTAAAAGTTGAGTCTTGGATTCCTCTCCCTGGGCCTCCACCCTCATATTTTATTGGGGTCCAAGGGGTCTTTTTTAGCATTTCTTTAAAATTTTATACTAATGATTAATTTATACCCTATACTTAATTTCGACTAATTGACATTTTCATCAATAACCTTAAAAAAGTAATGATATCAGTACAAAAACCCTTAACGGGTTAAAAGTGTTGACGCAGCACTTTCTTTTGGCTCTATGAATTTTAAATATGGGTCTTAAAAGCAATGATATCAAATTTAAGTGACGCTATGTTAATAATTTTTTTTTTAAATCGTAATTTTCTTTTTAGTTTTATTTATGTTCACAGGTGCAATTATTATCTTAATATGAAAAAATATATAAAATTTATTCGCTGATGCTTTTTCATTCACATCTCTCATGAATTCAAAATATGGGTTTTAAAAGAAATGATATCAAAATTTGAGTGACACCTTGACGTTAATTTAATAGGACTCTTTTAAAATTCAATTTAAATTATTTTTGGTTTGTCTTCTAAAGTATATTTACACATACAAACAATACTTTTAATTTTTCAATACACTTTTAAATATATTACTTTCACTGAGCCGATATTATGTATTGAAATGTATTTATTTCAATAAATTGATTTATCTTCTGTGCCACGCTATCCAAAATCATAAGTAAAATTTATGTAAATGATTATTTTGCGTCATAGTATCCAAACAAAGGGAAATGTATGCAAGTGGATAATATGACGCAAAATAATCATTTACATAAATTTTACTTATGATTTTGGATAGCGTGGCACAGAAGATAAATCAATTTATTGAAATAAATACATTTCAATACATAATATCGGCTCAGTGAAAGTAATATATTTAAAAGTGTATTGAAAAATTAAAAGTATTGTTTGTATGTGTAAATATACTTTAGAAGACAAACCAAAAATAATTTAAATTGAATTTTAAAAGAGTCCTATTAAATTAACGTCAAGGTGTCACTCAAATTTTGATATCATTTCTTTTAAAACCCATATTTTGAATTCATGAGAGATGTGAATGAAAAAGCATCAGCGAATAAATTTTATATATTTTTTCATATTAAGATAATAATTGCACCTGTGAACATAAATAAAACTAAAAAGAAAATTACGATTTAAAAAAAAATTATTAACATAGCGTCACTTAAATTTGATATCATTGCTTTTAAGACCCATATTTAAAATTCATAGAGCCAAAATAAAGTGCTGCGTCAACACTTTTAACCCGTTAAGGGTTTTTGTACTGATAGTTTTTAACAGTATAAGATTTGTAAGAAAAATCAAATTAACTAATTCAAAAAATACTATAAGCAATTATTTAAGTGTGAGATCAAAAAAAAAGAGCAGAATAGCGTTAAACTTCACATCTCACCCAGGTAGTATGTGGATTTTGAAGGCATTAGAATATTTTTAAGCAGTTAATGCCCCATCATCGGAAGTAGAATTACAGCAAGAACTTCGTAAACTTGCACGTAAGGTGAAGAGGATTTTTCAAAAAAATTTATAATAGTAATCGTCTTATTTGTAAAGAAATGCATTAGCGAATTTATATTGGATTGTAATTAGCCAGAGACCACTTAAAATTTATCTTGCACTGTATACTATATTTCGTTATCCTAAAATTATTTTAAACACATGATAATAAATTGTTCTTAAGCAAAGTAATTTTGCATTTCACGTGATTTTCAAGTCTTTTTTTTTTTTTTTACCCAAGTTTAGGAATAAATTTATTTTACTATTTACGTAAATACTTTTCTAGAAATACATTCTACTTTTAAAAAAATACGGAAAAAAAGAATAAAAGAAAAAATCGAGATTTTCCGACGTGTAAATACTTGGATCCATTATTTTATATATTATAACATATTATAAACATTTTTCTATCATATTACATCTAATAATAATATATCATCCCCTTACAGGCTTTTCGGGGTTACTGAATATTCTAAAAGGAAAATCCAGGTTTCAAGATTTATTTTATTTTAAACGTAGAAATTTCACAATATTAATTAAAAAAATAAATTATTTTCTGAATTGCTTTTAATTAATATAATATATTCCGCAATATATAATTTAAAAACAGTTTTCTTTCATTTGTGATGACTGAGCAGAAAATTTTGGCTTTATAACTTCAATTTTGAGAAACGAAGGCATATGAGATAATAAATCTCTTGTTCATGTAAATTCATGCAGTTTTTTTTTTTTTTTTTTTTTTTTTTTTTTTTTAAATTATGTTATCACCGAATACGCTATCTTAAATTGGCCATTTAATTTTTATCATTTATAGTGATTAACCAATTTCCAATTAAACCTCATAATAGGTACCTCATAACTCTTTTGATAATATAAGTATCAAACAATTCTTGACATCAACATTCCTTGAAGTTTGAACACAATTATCTTCATATTTAAGTAGATTTAACCAAGAAATGACTTCGCACAATTTTCTAAGCATGAACAAGAGATTAAAAAAATATATATATGAAATAATTTGGCCGGAAAGATTTTATATTTTTATTTTGGACTAAATTTTTTTGTTATACATTTGGCTGTTAGCGAAAATAGTTGTTTAAGTTTATTACTTCACCATCAATCAGTACTGAACTTGGTTTCTCATAACGTTATAGATCTAAAGCATATGATTTTTTTTAGTAAGTAAGGGAAAAAACTTGATATATAACGAAAGGCTTATTTCAATTAGATTAAGTATGAAACCAAATACTCTTTAGTCGACGCAGTACTTACGTCTCACAAAGTAGAAAATTAGTTTACTCAGTACTATTGATAGCTTACTAATTATCGATAATATACAATAAATCATTGGTAATATATAATAAATTCTCTCAATAGCACAACTGACTATCCGCCATCCTTAATTATCTAATTTTGAAGAGGTCCATAAAAATATTTTTATAATTATTGATTATATACAATAAGTTATTGATAATATATATTAAACTCTATTGATAGCACAGCTGGTCATCCACCATCCTTAATTGTCTGATTTTGAAGAGGTCCATAAAGATATTTTTATAAGAGTTACCCTGAAAAAATTCTTCTTGTATTAATATGTATATATGTGTATATATATATATATATATATATATATATATATAAGGGTCACACAAATGAAAGTGGCATTACTGATATAACTCCCCAATTGAATAGAAAGATGACTGCGCATGCTCCTATAGAAGGCGAAGAGTTCTGGGAATGCATGCGATATGATCAGATCCCGCCAGATGCGTGTGTGATAGCGTGGGAGCACGTTAAAAGGCATTATTTGCATCATGGATGCCTCCAAACGGTGTCAACACGCGGTCGTGCAATTTTTAATAGCAAAAAATGTGAGTGTTAGTGAAATCTATCTTCGAATGCAAAATGTGTTCTTGTATGATAATGCTTGTCCTCATGTGGCTGTGGCGTGACAAGCATTGTTACGGCAATTCCGCTGGGATGTTCTCGAACATCCTCCTTACAGCCCAGACCTCTCACCGTGTGAGTACAACATTTTCGGTCCACTCCAGAAAGCTCTGAAGAGACGGCGATTTACCGACGATAATGAGGTCCAAGCTGCTGTTGAAAATTGGTTTCACAACCAACCTCGGAGCTTCTTCACCCAGTGTATCCATCGTGTCGTTGACCGCTGGGACACTTGTTTCAACCTACAAGGTGACTTTGTCCAGCCTATCTGTTACGTCTGTATTACTTCTTTCTTTTGTATACTAATTTATATTAATACCATTAACCCATTTTTCAAACCGACTGTAGTGCCACTTTCATTTGGGTGAATCATATATATATATATATATATATATATATATATATTTGTAAAAAAAAAATCTTAAAAAGAAGGATTTTCTGGAGGAGAGGAGAGGGCGGCTGAAATTTAGAAAAATGGCGTGTAGCATTTTTATTGTTACACCAAAGAAATAAAAAAAAAGAAAGACAGAAAGAAAAAAGAAAGTAGTAAAAAATTTAAATACAAGAAATTGGTTATTTTCGTTTTATTTATACTGAAACCAAATCACCCTCCATCCATGCATCACTATATCACAATATAGAAGAATAACAATATTGCTTCACAATAATATCGATATCATAAAATCATTCGCTATATAAATTGACGATCAACCCAATTCTCTTATTTCCGGCAATTTCACAATGATATTTTTAAAAGAGTATTTCCCATAATGGTATTTATAACTCAATATTTAAAAAGTATTTTACCATCATATATAATTTGTCCTAGAATAAACCAGGAGAGAACTACTTTAATTATTCCATGCAACTTTCATAAAATTCCACCTGTTCTCTAATAAATATTCAGCACGAAATTAGGAGCTTAAGCAATCAATTCTGTGAAATTTATTCGGGACGTAGTCTGTAATTCGCAATTTAAGTAAGTGCAACTTCAATCCGATTGTTTCGTATGGCCTTATAGTCTGCGAAACACACCCTTCAATTACTCTCACGTGTTCATATGGGTGTAAGTCCCTCGGATTTGAACTTAAACGTTCGACAATTCCGCCCGCTGGGACGTTTTGTGATGATAATCAGAGTGGGGAGAATATTCATTTAACCATCTAAACAGGTGACGGATGAGGATTTTATCGCGAATGTTGCTTTGTAATACGTGTCTTTGGCATAATATTCAGTTGTTTTCATTTTATAGCATCCAAATGTTATTTAGTATTTTATTATTCTATTAATATATGTTTTATTAAAATAAAGTATTATTTATTTTATTATTCAAAGAGTATTCTTCAAACACGTGGCTCTCAACTTACACTGCCTTCATACTGCATGATTAGGGCGATATTGAGACATGGGCTCAACCCCCCAAAATTTAGAGGCTCCAAATCTACAGATGAAGTTATAAAAAACTGCAATAGAGTTTTTTATTTACATATTTTTATGTTGTACTGTAGCAAGATGTGAATGTTAATCACATTTAAATAATTTTTTTCTTTTTCAGAAATATGATCTCTTAAACTCCAAGCATATCATTTTAAAAAACTTACTAAATAATGAACTTCAAACACAATTACTTTGATTTCATTGTTGTTATTCATGCATCCTGTCATGTATACTTGCACTGTTATACATAAATCTTTTTCTTTTATTGTGTTATTTGTGGCATGAAAAGTCTTATTATGGTTGCATTTAAAACTATATAAGAGATACATGCATGAAAATCATTTCACCTTGTCACATACTAAACACATAAGGAACCCGTGTCAAGTTAACTGTTTAGATCATTAAAATTATTTATACGAAAAATGCACTCCTTCTTTCATAAAAAAATATTGCATATTTACGAACGTCAACTTTCGAATAACATGAGTCGTTGACCCAGCTTCCTTTTATATGTAATCTAGTGCTAAAAAAAAAAAAAAAAAAAAAAAAAAAAATGCGTGTGTGTTGTTATTAGATTTTAAAATATCACTATCTAACTGCGCTAAAAAAAATCTGCACTTTAGTCAAAAGCTATATTACATATTGTTCTACTTTTAGAAAAATTGTGATATTGGTAGAGTTTGACAAAAAACAACTGTAGCTACCAAAACAATTACTTTTACATCAATGCAAATGAAAGGTGTATTTGCACTGAAATGTTTCCTGATCAAGCAAGAAAGTTTACGACGAAAATTATTATAACCCCTTCTGTGATATCCACGATTTCAAAAAGCGTCTCTTTATCTTCAGAAACCCAGAAATCAATATATATCTGATATTCAAAGAAACATTTCTGAAATATTTTTTCGGGGACATTGCAGAGTAGTTAATACAGTGTATTAATTAGTTTTCTCAACCCGGTATCAACATGAAATATATATATATATATATATATATATATATATATATATATATATATATATATATATATTTTTTTTTTTATTTTTTTTTTTATTTTATCAATTCTCAAGTAAACATTTTCATATGACATGTAATTTTCTCAACTTGGAGAAAAATATTACATCTTGTATGATTTCTTTACCAATTTCAATAATTGTGTCATGATTAATCTAGTGCAGGCCTGTCCAACCTTTCAGTAAGCCAGGGTGCACCTTAGCTTGTGGCACATAATCAAGGGCGCCATTATTCATATGATTCGAAAAATGCAAGAATACTATTTCCCTTTAGCAGTGATAGCGATACCCACATGACTACAGGACACACAGACAAAGTGGTATGCGTTATTAAAATGGTATGTACAGTGGTTAATTATTGGCGTCCTAAGTTGGAGGTGGCTCATCTAAAAAATTGAACAAAAAAGCATATCATACTAAATTTAACGTTACATTTTTCTGATGTTTGGGGAGAAATTTTTAGGACTTTTGCATGTAAAGGAGGCAAAAACCTTAATAACACCTGTAATAAAAAAAATATGCAAATATTAATTATTTTAAGGCTAATTAACTTTGGAGATGGAATTTTGTTTAAAGAAATCTAGAAAAATTAAACATTTGAAGGGGCGCCAAGAAAATCTTCAAAAGGCGTCATGGCGCCCGCGGGCGCCACGTTGGACAGCCCTGACTAGTGTGATCACGTTTCCAGCGTTTACTGGAGGTCCCATTACCTGTAATTTATTCTGTTGTGCTGATTCAGATATCAGACCAGATGCTATGATCATTAAGGCTAACTGGGTGAATTAGTTCAGCCATATTCTTCCGGGATTGCTCAGTTGGTACAGCATTGGCAACTTCAGCCAAGGGATCCTGGGTTCAAATCCTGGTCCGGACTTTTTCGCCCAGTTGGGGAGATTACATCTCATATGATTTCTTTACCAATTTGAATAATTGTGTCATAATTAATCTAGTGTAAACATTTTCATATTCAACAGATAAATTAACAACGTAAAATGAACATTGTTTTGTTACTCTTGCATGTATAAATTCTGTTAGGAAGTTGAAAATGTTCACTTGAAAATTAATAGCATTTGAAAAACTAACATTTGGAGTTGATACTAGGTTGAAAAAACTAATTAGTAAATACACTGTAACAACTATTAGGAAAGATTTCTGAAAAATGCGGACAAAAAATAAAATTTTGTTTCAGAAATATTTCTATAATATTGGTTTTTGAAGTTTTTGAAGATAAAAGAACGCTTTTCGGAGATGTGGGCAACTCGAAAGATGTTATACTATATTTTTGTAAACTTGTTTGCAAAAAAAAAAAAAAAAAAAAAAAAAAACATTTTTTTTTCTTTTTTTTTCTACAGTGCGAACTGATATTCGGAATTGTAAGATGTGATAATTCATGTTAGAATTATTAATGTTTGCATAAGAAACCAGGGTCACAATTCATTTATTAAACCCTATATACAGGGTTTAATATTGTCTTAATTTTTAATATTGTCTCACACCAAGCAGAACACAGATTTCCGCTCATAACAAGAACCATAAAGAAGTTATTTAGCGAAATCTTCAACAGGCATACTCTATTTTCTGTGAAATGTGATGAACTACCAAGAAGTGCTGTAAATGGCCATTATCCATGTCCAAAAAACAATGAGTAAGATGCTTAAAAATTCGAAAAGTAGCTGACAGTGCACATGGTGTCATTGGTCACATGGTGTCAATTTTAGAACTTCCTTCGGCGTCATGACATTTTACAGAAAGAAACAGTAAGTCTATTGAAGATTTCACTAAATTGTTTTCATTACTGTTTCAGTTATGAACGAAATTCCGTGTTCGACTTGGCGCGAGACACCCTGTATTTTTAGTGGCGGCCGTGGTTTCCTATACAAAATTTGTTTGTCTTGACTTGATGTGTTATCACTCCTGATAGTTCTGAACATAAGTTCAAGTACATCATGTATTTTTTTTTTTTTAAGGGAAATCTTGAATTCTTATTCTGCATCGTCCTTTGCGCAGTATTTAAAAGACGTATCTGAAAACTTTAAATTTTTCTTAATTGAAAAACTATGAAAACCATATTTTAGTTGTGATAATCTGAAATTATCATATCTCATTCAAACGTGTCTAGAATGAGTGAAGAGAAACAATTATTTTCAGAGTTCGATGATGTTTTTCACAATAAAAATCGAAGAAAACAAAATATTGCAAGTTGTCAAAACGATTAAATATGCAAGTTTCTTTCTTGCCTAAAAAACATGTTTAGACTTATATATGCATCTACAGCTATAAAATTTACTCCAGTTCATATTTATTTTAAAGTACTTTATGCTGTTTTGTCACTCCAACGCAATCGTAAATATAGCAGCACATTTTGTGAAATTTGTTCATAGAATAATAATTGTGGACCACTTTATTCAGTGAAAATTCAATTTCAAATACTGGGAATTCAGCGTTTGAAACAATACCGAATCAAATTTGATACAAGCGAATGTTCCATTGTCCCACAATATGTTTTACTTCTTTCAATTGATAATACCTCCATGTAAACCACAAAGGTTTGTCATTTGACAATTAACATTTAAAATTAAGTACACTGTTAAAAATAATCTGAAATTCACGGGGTTTTTTTCCTGAATTTTACAGAAAAAGTCCATTTTCACGACAGAAGGGCATTTTCCGTTAAAAACAGAAAAATTCTTCATATTTCCTGAAAACAACGGAACAGAAGGAGAAGAAAGTGGCCAACGGAGATATTCCGTTATCTGCTGCATATTTATTTCCAATGTTTAAAAAACTGGCATGTTGCAGCACAGAAAAACTAAAAATTCAATAAATTAAAAATTCGAGTTTATTTAAAAGAACAAAATAGTTCTTTCGAATTTAAAAAGCAACAATTAATTTTCCCATGCTTTTAAAATTATTAGCAATTTATTTTTTAAAGTTACAAAAAAATATTTACACTTAAAATATATTCTAAACAAATAGCTTAGTATATATATATATATAATAGTTAAATTAAGTGAAAAAAAAAATCGATTTTACGCAAAAAAACAACAAACAAAAATAATGCTTCCGAATTAAAAAAAAAAAAAAATAACTTTCTCATTCCTTTGAAATTATTCGTAATTTGCTTTTTAAAGTTATAAAAGACACTCTCAATGAAAATATATTCTAACAGAACAAATTTAAAAAATATATAATAGTTGAAAAAAAATCTATTTTCTCAAAAAAGCAAACGTACCTTATCGAATTTAATTCAAAATATAATATTCATAGTTTGCATTTAACAATCAAATTAGGAATTAATATAATTCATGGTTCAATCCTCTATTAATACTAAATTTTTCAGTCATAATCTTATAACAAAATATCCCCCCACTTAATTTCAAAGTTACTAGGTTTCTAAACCCCAGATTGTTTAAGTTCCAAGCAGCGATTTGAAGAAATCCCCTATGATCCTTTCAAACTCTTGTTTCAGCTAGGGCTCGCTGGCCTTGAGGTAAAACACTCGGCTCATGTCGCTGTCATCCCTAGTTCGAACCCCTGGGGCAGCCAGGATATCTGTAGCAGGGAGTGTTTTTAAATTAAGTACTCCCGTTATAAGTCAACAGATGGCAGCACAAACAGATCGATAATTTTTTTTTTTTTAAACCGAGGTCATTCATAACAGAAAGTTACCGTTTCTTCAATCTTTCAAAACGGAAAATCTACTAACGGAACGGAAAAAGCCCGGCAACTTCGCTGCCAGTACTTTTCCCGTGAATTAACGGATTTATTTTTAACAGTGTAGATCGGCAGGTTTAATTTATTCATTTAAAATTGTTAGAGGAACGGGCGGCAAAGACGATCTAATGTTGTCACAAGGATTTAGAAGCAGTCTGCAATTAAATTTCTGATATATTGCCGGGTGATCCAAATTAAAGTATCCTTGCTTTGGAGAGAGAACAATTGGAAGCAACGACTTCATAGTTGGAGGATATACATTTCAGACGATGGGGGATATGATTGAAGAATAACAATTTTAGTTATAACTAGTCGGATGTGCCAATCGCAAAACTTTCTATCTCATACATGTTAATACTTCAAAATTCGCTATCACAGCGCCAATAAAATCAATATTTTTCGTTATTCTCTTATACGTCAGCTGCTTGCAAAGCGTCGGCTTACCTTCGCTGCACGAGCGGCCGATGTACAACACAACTATGAAAAATCGAGAAAATTTCACAAAAATTGCTATCACAGCGCCCTCTTCTGGCGGAATAGCTCAAAATTCAACTAGGATCTGTATTCAATAGTCAAAAACATATACATACAATTTAATTCAATTCTATGCATAACTTACTTTTCGTTGATATAATAATGAAAATGGAACAAAAATCGCTAACGCAGCGACCCCTTCCGGCGGAATATCTCCAAATTCAACTGGGAACTGCTGGCCATAGCCAAAAATCTATAAATGAAATTTGGTTCAATACTATGCATAACTTTATACACTTTTCGATGATACAATCAAAACAGACACACGGACAGAAGGACTGACAGACATTTTGTAGAAACATGTTTTTCGGGATCTCTGATCCCTAAAACGTGTAAATCCGCTGAAAACCGTAAGTCAGAAAAATAAATATATAGAAAAAAGTTTAAAATGGCCGATAGGGTAAATGTGGTGCTGCGATCACTATTGTGTAATGAATAGAAATGGCGCTACCAATAAATACTATCATAAGAAGTGCAACGGTCTCTCCGTCCGGGTAACGGTGTTATTATTAATTGTCGAGGAAATTCTGACCCCGCCCCTGGCTGTTATACACATCTCTGCGTGATAGAAAGTTTGTATGGTGCGAATTAATAAATTTGCATGATGACACTTCTTATGATAGTTTTTATTGATTATGCTATTCATATTCATTACATGATAATGATCACAGTGATGATCACATTTACCCCTATCGGCCATTTTTGTAACTAAATTTTTTATTGCATCGAACATTTCTGAAATATATATCCTTCAAATATGGACTTGTTGTGTCCAAGGAGTATCTCTACAGAGCGTTACGAAAAGGGATTTTTAATTTGAATCAGTCAAGTATATGATGAAAGATGGTATTTAAACAAACGTAGAACTTACATAAATGGTAATTTGAACGTTTATAAATAAGATAACACGAAACGAAGCTGTAACAAAATAGCTCGTGAGTATGAATATATCCTGCTGAATTTGCGAAGAATTACTAGGAATGCATTACACATTGTATTTCTTATAGGTCAGCGATTCCCAAAATGTTTTCCTTCACGTACCCCATTCTTAAGCTTTTCATTTAGAATTATCCTTTTTCTCATAAACAAGCCCCCTCCCTCACCCATATAACAAAAACATGCCTTTATTATTATTATTTAATAATCTTTTTAGCGTAGCTAAATATTAAAGCGACACAAATTACATTGACATGTCTAACCTTTTTGTTTTATCTTACATATTAAAGTTAATTTTACTTTTTATAGTATTAGCTTAACATCGGAAGAAATCAATATTGCATTAAAATGTATTTTAACTAACTTACGATGAAAGTTTATAATTATTTTGAATCATGTCATATGATATACAAGTAGTCAAACATGGTTTTTAAGAGGCTACTTCACTCATGCGAAAACACCCGTTCGCTAACGGTAATCCTATGGGGGAAATATTTTACGATATCTCGGTCGCATTTCAATGTTTTTAAATGATTTTTTTTTTTTTTTTTTTTTTTTTTCGCATTGGATAGCTAAGGTCAATTCCTATGCACTCTCCTTTGTAGTTTTTCGATTTTTGTTGAAGTTTTTTTATTTTTTTACTTTCGAAACCGGTTTCGAAAGTGAAAGTATCTTAATAATGAAAAACTGTGAGACCAAAATCGAAAAAGTACAAAGAAGCGTGCATATAGATTGATCACAGCTATCCAATGCAAAAGAAATCGTTTAAAAATATTGAAATGCGAACGAGATATCGTAAATTATTTCCCCATAGGTTTAACATTAGCGAGCGGGTGTTTTCGCCTGAGTGAAGTAGCCTCTTAATACTCTGAATGGGATCTTTGAGTTTGTTTCATAGAGCTGAGTTTTTTAGAATCAGGTTCAAACGAAAACAAATATTAAGTCAAAATCAGTGTCAAGCGTATTACGGTATCTATTATTTATATATGCGAAAGACGAAAAAGCTCTTTCGACAAGTTTTATATGCCTGAAAGGCAATAAGTATTTCATTGCTTTATCACTGAGTTCTTGTTACTTGTCTTTTACTGCTATCCAAAAGCCAATGATATTTCTCTTTTGAAATGATATTGTAAAGAAGAATCAGTCGAAAGATCAATATATATATATTTTTCAGAAAACGGTAAAATTTTAGCTTGTATGGGTTCGAAATCTAATTATTTTCACTACTCCGCTTCAGAAAATATTGTTGACATTCAAACGAAATTTTAAGTCATTTAAGTGAGCCATTATACGACATTTTACCTATTTTGATAATTTTAGCTCGTTTTCAGATAATAAACTGTAAACTGTTTCAAAAACTTCTGATTAGCATATTTTGATACAAGATTCCCAAAAGTCTAATTTCTGAATCATAGATTTGATTCTGTCAGGTACCTTAAAATGGCTATGGAATTGTTCTGTAATCCTAAACTAAGTTTATTTGTTTATGAAAAAATGTCCGATAGGTATGCAAGCATTTGAAGTCATTCAATTTCAGCTAAAAAGGATGATCTGCAAAATAACTTGAACTTCATATGCCTCAATTCAATCAATCTTGCAAGTACTTTTGCTCGTGAAAGTCACCTCACTTTGTGCAAAAGCAATGTAGCATGCAGATCGTCCATCACTTCATACAATGATTTGAATAATCTGGAGTTCGTTGAAATGGCCTTAATAAAATTAACTATTTTGACAGATTGGTAGAGCACTTTCTTCAATGAGTATGGCTGGGATTTGGTCATTATATGACCAAAGGATGCCAGTTTCTTTCAGCGACTATCAAGCGGCCCGAATGTAGCATCTTATGTGTTTTCTACAAACAAAAACAATGAGAATGCGGTTGAAGCATCGTTGTCTAGACTGTGTCTATGTGTACAGCAATGATTCCGCAATGGTCACTAGTGACATAACTCCACCTATTCGAAAACAAAAATAAGAACCTGCTTTTCAACGTGTTTTAAAATAAGACATTGAAACCAGAATGAAAATCTGAGATAATTCAGGCGTTCTGCAATTATTGTTCAAAACGGAACAATAAGAAAAAAGTGGTGGAAAATAATATTGGATAATGATTAATAGTTTTCGCGAAGATGGGAGAAAACGAATAAATAACCATGCAATAAGTTATGGGATGGGCGGAGTTAGTGACATTGAATTATCAATGAATTACGATGTCTAGTGAGACTTAATCCTTATTTTGAGAGTAACATATTGTAATTATACATAAAATTAATTTTGTAATCCACACAGCCTTTCAGCCGCCATGCTTTTCAGTTATCAACTTTGCTTATGTGTTTTCAGTTGAATCGTCTTTGCAATTTCCGCCATTACTGGTATTATTTTCACATACCCCCAACAGATCTGCTACTTACCCTCCAGGGGTACGCGTACTCATGTTGGGAGCTGCTGCTTTAAAGTACACTATAAAGTAAAAAAAAAAGAAAAAAGAATAAGCATATAGAAGTTTAAATCTATGAAATGTAAAACTTAATTTTATCGGGAGAAATTGCAAAATTCCTTTTTTTTTTTAATTATTGCCCCTTTAATTGGATAGAAAGCAACATTGAATAGTGGAAAAAGTTTATAATATGCTTTCATCTTGGGCTTATTAGCAAACAAGATTTTCAAAGTAAAACAAAGAGAGTGGGTTAATCATTCTTTACGGTGAAACATCCTCCAGTTTTCCTTATTCACAGGGGTTTTTTTTTTTTTTTTTTTTTTTTTTTTTTTTTTTAAATTACCGCTCTATAAAATTGGTATGATTTATTTTTAAGTTTAAATGATCACTGAAAACTTAATTGTTTATAAATAAGATATTATATGTCAAAGCTTTGTAAAGATCAAAATTTGGGCTCGCTCAACTTTTATATATTTCATTTCAAGTACTATATAATCAGCAGGAATAATTTGATGCTTAAATAATCATTGAAAATATAATTGTGTCTAAATAAGATTATGTACTTCGAAGCTTTATGTGTTTGGGGTAGATATATGCATATTTTCTCATTTAAAATTCTATAAAAATCATATGATTCCTTTATATTGGGTTGATTCAAAAGTTCGCAGAGTTTTTGGTGCTAGGTTGAATTATATGGAAAAATAAAATATCGTCTGCTCTGTGCATATATAAATAAGGTTTACGTTGTTTGAAAGAAGAAATTTAAATGTGTAATTAAGGGGAAAACTGTGTTATTCGAATTTGTTTTTTAAGCATTTAAATTCTGTTAAGCATAAAAAATGTAAGAAAATAAGAAATATAATTTTTATAAATAAATATAATTTAAAAATATATATATTTTTTTATTTTCTGAAAGGCAAGAATGCTTCGCAAACGCAAAAGAAGATACATATGTGCTGTGGGTGGTGAGCGTGCCATTGATAATTAATTACACGTGCTGTAAGTAAGTTTAGAAAGTTTTGTGAAAACTATTTTAATCTTGGAGATGCACCCACGTTCTAGGCGGCCAACTGACGGTAATGACAACGAAATATTTGCTCTAATTGAAAGTGATCGTCATAGGACAACTCGAAAAATGTCAGAAATTCTGGGAATCAACAAGCCAACAGTGGTAAAGTGATTACGCCAATTTGGAATGATTAGCAAGGTTGATGAATGAGTGCCGCATGAATTACGGAAAGAAAATTGGTTGACCAAAATTTTGCTTGCGATTCACAGTTGAAGCGCAACGAAATACATAAGCGGATGTTTACAGGTGATGAAAAGGATGTTTACATGTGATGAAAAGGATGTTTACAGGTGATTGTGTATAATAATGTTCAGCATAGGACATCTTCGTCTAAGAGCGAACATGCTTCTTCAGCCAGCGTAAAAGTCAATTTACATACGAAGAAGGTTTTGCTATGATGTATATGGTGGGTCAGGAAGGGAATCGTTTTTATGAGCTATTGCCTGAAAACCAGACTGTTAAATACTCTTTACAACTATTGAAGCGAGCAATTGACTAGAAATGGTCAACAGAAAAGCATTGTGTTCCACCAGGGCAATATTAGACTACATGTCTCTTTGACCATTCGACAGAAAATTTCATCTTGATTGGGATGTTTGGGCCACCCATCGTACTCTCCTGACCTTGCCCTGTCTGACTATCATTTATTTAGATCGCTTGAAAAAAACTTAGGTAGTAAAAACTTTACTTCTATGAAAAACTTGAAAATTCATCTAGATCAGTTCTTTAACCAAAAACCTAAAAAAATTCTCTGAGAGCGGTATTATGCAGCAACCAGAGAAATGGAGAAAGTAATCAAACAGAACAGTGCATACTATATTGATTAAATGTATTTTTTAGTAAATGGAAATTTTCTTAAATTTTTGTGAAAAAAATTGAACGGACTTTTGCATTAATCCAATATATTTAATTCCTCATTAAAAATATAATTGTTTATAACTACATGTCGAACATTTATAAAAATCGAAATTTGAATACAAGCATTTTTTTTCATTTGAGCTTTAAAATTGGAATAATTCATTTATATATTTGAATCATCATTAAAATTTTCCTTACTTGTAAATACGAAAATATAAGTCAAAGATTTATGAAGAACGAAATTTGGGTACAATTATTATTATTATTATTTTATTTAAAGAGCTTTAAAATCGAGTTAATTCATTTATATATTCAAATCATCATTAAAAATTTAAGCGCTCCCAACAAAAACTGCACTTATTAAGAATTCAGAAAGAAATTTTCAGAAAGAGGAAGTAATATCTCTGTATAAGGTAAAGCCAGGAGAGATGGCACTGTCGGAGAGATTGCGCACATAGAGGTTCGGGGGGAAGGAGTAGAGTGAGAGCGCAGCGACTCCAGGTAGTTGTACAACAACAG